>BSYR01000051.1:20951875-22425000 GCA_030270665.1 Hibiscus trionum
CTTAAAGATTCAAAGTTTCAATCCTTTTTAAAACAGTCTCACAGTTTTCGAAAATTACATTTTGGTCACTAACCCAAAATGTCACACTTCCAAACCTCATTTTGTAAAATTGATTTCACTGTTCTCTTATACATAATAAAAGAGGATTTTAAGACATTTTTCCACATTTTTAACGCAACCCGAACTAGGCTTTCCTAAATTCACTCTTTTATATTCGAACCGCGAACCGACCGGTCCGGTCCAAACCCAAAACTTCTAAGCCCAAAATTGGGGTGTTACAACTCTCCCCCCCCCCTTAAGAAATTTCGTCCTCGAAATTTACCTGAAGGAAAGAGATACGGAAACTGCTCCAGCATGTCATCTTTCCGTTCCCACGTGGCTTCCTCAGCACCACAATGCTTCCACAACACCTTTACCAACTCAATGGTCTTGCCACGAAGAACCTTACTATCCGAATCCAGAATCTTCACCGGTTCCTCATCATAGGTCAAATCCGGATTCAATTTCACTTCTTCCACAGGCATCACATGTGAAGGATCCGATCTATACTTCCGAAGCATAGAAACATGAAACACATCATGAATCTTCTCCAACTCCTGAGGTAACCTCAACTTGTACGCAACAGGACCCACACGCCCAATCACCTCGTATGGTCCAATGTACCTAGGGCTCAACTTACCCTTACGGCCAAACCTCATCACCTTTTTCCAAGGCGAAACCTTCAAAAACACACGGTCACCCACCGCATACTCAATCTCCTTACGCTTCAGATCCGCGTAAGACTTTTGCTGATCAGAAGCTGCCTTCAAACGCTCACAAATGAGCTTCACCTTCTCGGTGGTTCCTTTCAACAAAGTCGGCATCGAAACCAACTTCTGACCTGTTTCAGCCCAACAAAGAGGAGTCCTACACTTCCTCCCGTACAAAGCCTCATAAGGTGCCATTTGAATACTTGATTGATAACTATTGTTATAGGCAAACTCCACCAAAGGCAAATGTTTCTCCCAAGAGCCCTGAAACTCAATCACACAGCACCTCAACATATCCTCCAAAACCTGGATAACACACTCGGACTGACCATCTGACTGAGGATGATAAGATGTACTAAAATTCAACCGCGTACCCAAAGCTTGATGCAAACACTGCCAGAATCGCGATGTAAACCTCGGATCCCTATCCGACACAATCGACTTAGGCACACCATGCAGCCGCACAATCTCAGCAATGTACAGCTCCGCAAGCTTATCCAAAGAATACGCAGTATGCACAGGCAAGAAATGCGCACACTTCGTCAGGCGATCCACAATCACCCACACCGAATTCTTCTTCGATGGTGACAAGGGCAAACCATATACAAAATCCATGGTAATCCTTTCCCACTTCCATTCAGGGATTCTCAACGGTTGCAACAAACCTGATGGAAACTGATGTTCAGCCTTAACTCACTGACACACCATGCACTTGCTCACAAACTCAGCAACATCCTTCTTTAAACCCACCCAATAGTACTCATCACGAAGATCACGATACATTTTAGTACTACCAGGGTGCATAGCAAAAGGACTACTATGACCTTCAGTCAGAATAGCACGCCTCAACTCAGCATCATTGGGCACTACTATCCGACTCCCAAAACACAACACTCCATCATCATTAAAGCAAAAATCCGAAGGCCTACCCTCCGCGATATCCTGAACATGAGATACCAAGGAATCATCCAACAACTGTTTTTCCTTGATCAACTGAACCAAAGATGGTTTCACTTGCAATTCAGCCACAAGACCACCATCATGCGAAATACTCAAACTGGAAAACATAGCCCTCAACTCAACAGCTACCTTCCTACTCAAGGCATCTGCTACAACATTAGCCTTCCCAGGGTGATACTCAATTGTCAAATCATAATCCTTGAGCAACTCCACCCAACGTCGCTGCCTAAGGTTCAACTCCTTTTGAGACATCAAATACTTCAAACTCTTGTGATCCGTGTACACAGTACACTTCTCACCATACAGATAATGCCTCCAGATCTTCAAAACAAAAACCACCGCAGCCAACTCAATGTCATGCGTAGGATAATTGCGCTCATGCACCTTCAACTGTCGCGATGCATAAGCCACCACCTTACCCTCTTGCATCAACACACAACCCAAACCAACATAGGATGCATCACTATACACCACAAACTCTTTCCCTGATTCAGGTTGAACCAAGATAGGAGCTTGCGTTAAAGCTGCCTTAAGCTTCTCAAAAGCCTGCTGTCTCGCTTCCGTCCACTCATACCTAACATCCTTTTGCAACAACTTTGTCAAAGGTGCGGCAATCTTCGAAAACCCATCCACGAACCTCCGGTAGTATCCTGCCAAACCGAGGAAACTACGGACTTCATGAACCGACTTAGGAACCTTCCAATTCATCACCGCTTCAATCTTCTGAGGATCAACACGAATCCCCTCAGCAGAAACCACATGCCCAAGAAACACCACTTCTTTAAGCCAGAACTCACACTTGCTCAGCTTAGCATAAAGCTGATTCTCCAACAAAGCTTGCAACACAACTCTCAAATGCTCTTCATGCTCCTCCTCAGTACACGAGGATATCATCAATGAACACCACAACAAACTTATCCAGGTATTCATGAAACACATGATTCATCATGTCCATGAAAGCTGCAGGAGCATTTGTCAAACCAAACGGCATCACAAGGAATTCATAATGCCCATACCTTGTCCTGAAAGCTGTCTTAGGCACATCCACATCTTTCACCTTCAACTGGTAATACCCTGACCTCAAGTCAATCTTAGAGAACACAGTTGCTCCCTGAAATTGATCAAAGAGATCATCAATTCTCGGCAAAGGATACCGATTCTTGATAGTCAACTTGTTCAGCTGACGATAATCAATGCACATTCTCATAGTGCCATCCTTCTTCTTCACAAACAAGACTGGCGCACCCCAAGGTGACACACTCGGCCGAATGAACCCACGATCAAGCAACTCTTGCAACTGCTTCTTCAGCTCTTTCAACTCTTTAGGTGCCATTCTATAAGGGGTAATGGACACAGGAGTTGTGTTCTCATACAACTCAATCCCAAACTCCACTTCACGATTAGGAGGCAATCCAGGCAACTCCTCAGGAAACACGCCAGGAAACTCTTTCACAACCCTGATATCTTGCACACGCAACTCCTTAGAACAAGGATTCATCACAAAAGCTAGATAAGCTTCACAACCTTGCCTCAGCATCCGGCTCGCCTCCAATGTAGACACCACATTGGCAAGAAACTTCACATTCTCACCAACCACAACAACCTCATAATCATCCGCAAGTTTCAAAGAAACTCGCTTATTCTCACAATCCACCACAGCACGATGCTCAGCAAGCCAATCCATACCAAGGATTACATCAAAACCATAGAAAGGCAACTCCATAAGATCAACATGAAAAACATGATCTTGAACAACCAAAGGACATCTTCTATAAAGCTTTCGAGTCACAACAGTTTCACCAAAAGAACTAGTGACACGCATACCAACATCCAAAGACTCAACAGGCAAACCAAGCAACTCAGCATGCTCACGCAATATATATGAGTGTGTAGAGCCAGAATCAATCAAGGAAAGTAATGACAAGGATTGCAGAGTGAAAGTACCTGCGATCACATCCGCGTCATTCCTCCCCTCCCTTTGAGCAAACACTCTAGCCTGACCACCACCTTCAGGCTGAACAGCTACAACATGAGCCACATTACGAACACCATCCTCCTTACGCTGGAAGTTACCACGGCCGCGCCCACGACCTCTTTGTGGTGCAGCAACTACAGGAGCACGCACTTGGCCACTAGCCAACATAGGACACTCTCGCCTCATATGATCCGTAGATCCACAGTTCCAGCACGCATTACCAGCTGCCACAATAGGAGCCTGCACCTCCTTCACAGCTCGAGGAAAATCACGTTTCATGTGGCCACGCGAACCACATGTCCAACATGCACTCGGATCAACTCTAGCGTTGCCTCCCCGAGCAGGCGCACCACCAACTCGCTTAGCTGAGGACTGATACTTCTGATCACGCCCCCTCTTGTTCCGTCCACCACCGGAACTATATCCGGCTGCTCGCTTACCAGCACTTGACCCAGCACTTCTAGCAGATAAACCCAAGTTCATCTCAATGTCCTTTGCTCAGCCAACCAGCACATCAAAATCATTATACTCGGTAGCCAGCACATACATCTTTACATCCGTCACCAAGCCATAACGGAAACTTTCACACCTTTCCCGCTCATCCGGGACAAGCTCAGGTGCATACTGACTGAGTCGAACAAACTGGACCTCGTACTCAGCCACAGACATACTCCCCTGGGTAAGAGACATGAACTCCCTTTTCTTTTCATCTAGGTACCTCACACCTAGATACCTTCTCTTGAACACACTCTGGAAGAACGTCCAAGTTACATCAGCTTCCGCCATCCCAGCGATTGTGGTTGTCCACCACGTGTATGCATCATCCTGCAGCAATGACACCACACACCCCAGCTTATGCACATCAGTGCAACTCATTTGACCCAAGATTCTCTTGGTACTTTCCAACCAAGCCTCAGAACCTTCCGCCGACAAACCCCTGAACTCAGTCCCTCCCAGACTGCGCAAACGCTCCAAGGGTAGTCTAACTCCAGCATCTCCCTGATGCCCAGCTCCTTGAGCTCCAGCTACTGCTGCTTGAAAAGCTCCAGCAATAGCTTGAATCAACACTGTCATGTCAGGTACAGCTTGCCCCTGACCAGCTTCAGGTCCAGCGACCCCAGCACCAGCTGCCACTCCAGCTCTTTCACCCTCAGCACCACCACCACCAGGTGGAGGAGGTAAATCCACCGCACTTTCAACATTCTCATCGTTCTCATTCTCATTCTGAGCCGTAGCTCGCACATTACCCCGCGTCTCTCTACGAGGTCCCATTTACTAACAACGCAATCACAATGCAATTAAACAAAGTCAGGCTCAGCAAGGTAAGCAATCCAAGTACTCAAGCTCATTTCCCAATTAAAAACAACATCATTTCATTAGCTTTGTTTTGGCAATGGGTCTCCCTATCATGCTTCACTACAGCATACACCACAATTGTAACATGCTTACAATTCACACATCATGCTTTCACTCAACAAGCCTACAAAGTATACATACATCAATCACCCACATAATCATTCCCAATTACTCGAGAACTCAGCTCTGATACCACCAAATGTAACCCCCTTAACCCGGCCTAGACGGTTGACCCGAATTAAGAAGTTTACACAGGGAAAACCAAAGTCAACCCGAAAGTCAACCTTGATTAACGACCCCTTTTTTTTCTTTTAAATCTTGTCTAAATGCACGTTAACCCTAGATATGTTCACAATATAATCATACTCAAAGATCAAAACAATCAGAGAACATTCAGGGACTCAATTGAACAAATTACAACTTTAGGGACCAAAATGTAAATTCTGAAAATTATAAGGACTTAAACCAATTAGAAGTTACCAACTTGAAATTAATCATCTTTCATGCTTCTCTGCCAAATTTCAGCTCAAACGGACATTCCAAACTCATTCAATTACAATAACAAATTTCGGGACCAAAACGCAAGCATTTCAAAGCATATAACCATCAATTTCATAGCCCAACGGTCGGGTGTTCCGAAACAGGGAGGACCTATTCCGAAATGCGGGACCGTTCCGAAACTGGTTCCGAAACGAGGCTTGGCAGTAGCATTTCCGTTCCGGAACGGTTCCTCCCGTTTCAGAACGCCTAGACCATTTCAGGCCCCTGTTCCGAAACGGTAGCACCCGTTCCGATACGGCCTGCCCAGATTTGCAGATTCTTGCTGAATTAACACATATTTGACCCATCAAACATGCTCCAAATGCCACCAAAATATACCAGCAAGTCATTCAACAATCAAGGAACATAATTGCTTCAATCATACTCAAGCATGGCATCAATTAAGCAAATCCCCAATTCTATAGGCATGCTTCCTATTTCATAAACCATTCAAGCATCAAAATACCAAATCAACCACATAAAGGCCATTTACATGTTCCAACAACATTAACAACATAAAACCAACTTAAGGAGTCCAAAACATCTCCTAAAACATCAACATAGGTTCCCCATTGCCAAATGCCAAAAGCTAATAGTGTTTAAGAAACCTTCACCATACATGAGCTTAGTTCACCACTTGGATTCTTCACCTCCTTGCTGCCCTCAATGCACTTTAATGCTCTGCATTATTGGTTTAAGAAAAGAGAGAGAGCATAAGCGAAAAGCTTAGTGAGGAATGCTCATTTAAAACCACACAATAATGCATTTATGAAATACCTTTAAAAACCTTAAATCATACATCATTTGCACATGCACTAAAGCATTTAAAACAAGCAATTCATGCTTCAAGTTCATAACATGTCACATTGGCAACAAGTGATACATTCAACATAAGTTCCACACATGGACTTTTAAACACCATTGTGATCTTATAATTTCCAAGGACCACACATGGACTTTTAAACACCATTGTGTCCTTAACAAGAATCATCCATGGACTTTTAAACACCATGACAAGGACCACATAAGGACTTTTAAACACCTTTGTGTCCTTAACAAGAATCACCCAAGGACTTTTAAACACCTTGGTGTTCTTAAATAACAAGGCTTACACAAGGAATTTTAACCACCTTGGTAACCTTAACCAAGAACCAACCATGGACTTTTAAACACCATGTTGTTCTTAAAATATACAAGATTCACACAAGGACTTTTAACCACCTTTGTGATCTTAACCAAGAACCAACCATGGACTTTTAACCACCATGTTGTTCTTAAATAAACAAGGCTCACACAAGGACTTTTAAACACCTTTGTGACCTTAACCATCACTTGCCAATATGCATCATTAACAACAATATTCCACTGTTTTTAAGCATTTAACAAAGCCATAAACATCATGCATCCTTAGGCATCAAACCACATTTAAACAATGTTCAAAAACAAGGATCTCTTACCTTGAGCATCCTTCAACACATGGCTTATAATCTCAGCAAATAAACATGCTAAATATGCTTCCAAAACAGGATTTAAAACATGCAAACAAACCACATTGCACACAACCAATCCATGGTTCATCTTCAAGAGAGTTTTTTCCGAAAACTTACTCTTGAGCTTAGCTAAGTTGCTTAGACTTAAACTAAGCTCCCAAACCTTCAAAACATTGGTTTCAAAGCTGAAAACCAAATTCCACTCACCGATTCCGTTTCGCCTCTTGCCGAAACACCAATCAAGCTTCCGGATCTCCACCACTAGGATCCAAAGATGACTCCCCTGTTTTAAACACATCAAAACAGTAGATTAATGCATCATCATGCATTAATATCTACAATGAAAGCACCTAAACTCGCTGCTCTCATCCACACTCCATTTTCGGCTACCAAACACAACCGAAAACACAACCAAACAACTCCACAACACTACCCAGCCAAGATTCATCAACTCTAAACATCTTTAAACATTAATTAACATCCAAAATGGATCTCAACACATCCTTATACCTCCAGCCATAACAGATCATCAAGATCACTCCACAAACCATCACTATTACAAGTAAAACTTAGGAAATTCAACCTATCCGGGATTGCATTGATTAAATCTCAATTTCTCATCAATTAAACATTCATTTAACATCAAATTGACACCTCAAAACACTGCCCAATCAGATTATACGAAATTTCATCAAAATCAAACAAATCTTGCATTTTAAAGCCAAAATCAAGAATACAATTGTAAAACCTTTAATTAAACACAAATCAAGGATTGAGAACTTGGGAATTTCAGTAAAGAACTGAGAATTTAGAGGAGAAGGACGTTCATACCTCTAAACTTGAGTTTCTCCCTTTTTAGAATCAAAATTCTTGAAGATCCAAGTAGCAAATGGTGAGGTTTTGTTGAAGAGATGATTAGAGATCAAAAGAGAATTAAAATCTCATGTTTGGATGTCAAAAATCAGAGGAAAAAGCTCTGGAGAAATGTGTTTGGTTTGAGAGAAAAGATGAGAGAAAATGAAAATAGAATTTTAGGAAAAGTTAGTTGGAAAATGCCAAAATATCTTCCCTCTCTTTTACTTTTATTTAAAAACCATTTATTAAACCTTTAATATTTAGGAAAAATCTGGAGAAACTCCTATTGGGTAAATAGGTCCTTAAAGATTCAAAGTTTCAATCCTTTTTAAAACAGTCTCACAGTTTTCGAAAATTACATTTTGGTCACTAACCCAAAATGTCACACTTCCAAACCTCATTTTGTAAAATTGATTTAACTGTTCTCTTATACATAATAAAAGAAGATTTTAAGACATTTTTCCACATTTTTAACGCAACCCAAACTAGGCTTTCCTAAATTCACTCTTTTATATTCGAACCGCGAACCGACCGGTCCGGTCCAAACCCAAAACTTCTAAGCCCAAAATTGGGGTGTTACAATTTGAGCCCATGTGCGATGCTAGTGATTTCGCGATTGGGGCACTTTTAGGTCAAACAAGAGACAATATATTTCATGCAATCTATTATGCTAGTAAGACTCTAACTGAAGCTCATATTAATTACACTACTACTGAGAAAGAGTTATTAGCATTAATCTTTGCTTTTGATAAGTTTCGTTCTTACCTTATGGGTACAAAGATTAAGGTGTTCACTGATCATTCTTCCTTGAGATACTTATTTGCTAAAAAAGACGCAAGACCAAGGTTGATTCAATGGATCTTGTTGCTACAAGAATTTGACATTGAGATAAAGGACCGAAAAGGGTCAAAAAATCAAGTTGCCGGTCATCTTTCGAGATTGGAATCAAGCAGCGTAGATAGAAATAAACTGCAAATTGTCGATGCATTTCCTGATGAAAAGCTTTTTGTTGTGGACGCAGCACCTTGGTACGCTGATTTTGTCAATTACCTAGTGTGCGGAAAAACTCCTTTAGGTGTCATTGGGCACAAGAAGGCAAGATTTTTTCGCGATGTAACTAAATATTATTGGAATGAACCTTATTTGTTCAAGTTATGCAATAATAATATCATTCGACGTTGCGTCCCTAAGTAAGAAATGATACCAACATTACATCATCGTCATGATGCTTCATATGGAGGGCATTTCGGCGGTATAAGAAATGTTGCAAAAGTCCTTCAGTCAGGATTTTATTGGCCTTTATTATTTAAAGATCCCCTTAAATTTACCCAACGCTATGATTGTTGTCAGCGCACAAGACCAATATCTAGAAGAAATGAGATGCCACATCAGCCAATTAAGGAAATTTAGCTATTTGATGTTTGGGGCTTGGATTTCATGGGCCCCGTTCCGAATTCTTTTGCTAATCTCTATATTTTAGTTGTTCTGGATTATGTTTCCAAGTGGATAGAAGTTGTTGTTGTGCCGAAGGATGATGCCAAAACGGTTTTAAAGTTATTTAACAAACATATACTCGCCCGTTTTGGGACACCAAGGGCATTAATTAGTGACCAGTGAAAGCACTTTTATCGCAGCCAGGTGGCTGCTGCGTTAAAATGATATGGAGTGAATCATAGACTCACTACAACTTATCATCCTTAGTCCAAAGGACAAGACGAGATCTCTAACCGGGCTATCAAAAATATCTTGGAAAAGGTGGTAAATACCACTCAGAAAGACTGGTCTTCGTGATTAGATGATGCTTTGTGGGCTATTCGTACTGCGTACAAAACTCCACTTGGGATGTCACCGTATCAGCTTGTCTTTGGAAAATCCTATCACTTGCCTGTTGAACTAAACACAAGGTTATGTGGGCTTTGAAACAAGTGAATTTGGATTATGAGGCCGCGGGGAAGAAACGATTGTTGGATATCATTGAATTGGAAGAAACTCGCTACAACGCTTATGAAAATGACTCTATTTACAAGGAAAAGAGTAAACGCTGGCATGATAAGATCATATTGCAGCGAAAATTTGAAGTTGGACGATTGGTTTTGTTATTCAATTCAAGACTGAAGCTACACCCAGGCAAATTGTGATCACGTTGGTTGGGACCTTTTGAAGTTGTGGAAGTGTTTCTACATGGAGCAGTCACACTCAAGCATCGAAAAGAGGGGATCCCATTCAAAGTCAATGGAAAAAGACTCAAGCATTATTTTGGTGACTTTGATTCTAAAAGTGTTGAGACCATTAAGTTGGCCGAATTTTTTTTGATGATTTTCTTTAATTTCTTTGATAGATATAGATTCAGTTTCTTTTTCTTTGTTTGTTTAATTTTCTTTTAAGCTTTTCTTTTCATTTTGCAGAATAAATTCTTCCTTGTTATAGCAAGGAATCTTCTTTTATTCCAAAGGATGGTACGACAAAAGGCAACACAAGTTATGCATGAGTTTGAGGGCATTTCGTGTAATTTAATTACACTGATTTACCCACCCCATCACAACCATTGATTTGTGAGAGCGAGATATGCATCGAACGGGCATGATTTTTGTGCCACAATCAGAACCTTCGAAACTCATCACATCAGACGGTAAAGATTGCGCCTTTTCATTTCCTTCTTTTTTTCTTTCTCTTTGATTTAATAGATCTGGATTCACTAACCTTCTTCACTTATATTTCTCTATTTCTTCTTCGATTCTCTAAAGCTCCTTTTTTTCTGCATAATTTTTCTTTTTCGTCTTTATCCTTATTCTCTCATAGAAAAGACAAGAGCTGCCCAAAAAATTTCCATGGAGACTTCTGCAAAAGAGACTCAAGGCTCTGCTTCTAACCCTCAAGACGAGGAGCCTGTGGCACCAGTCGAGACCACTGAGTATGAGTTGTTTCAAACACCAATGGAAGAATTGCGGCACAAAGAACACATCCTCAAGCAAAATATACTTCCCAGGCAAAGGATTGTGATGTTTCACGAGAAGGAACCTGGAAAGTTGATTCACCAAACCATCAAGCTTCACAACTGGGGCACCTTTTGCACTCACCCTGGAAGTCACAGTGCTGCTCTGGTAAAGGAATTCTACTCTAACCTTTACGAGCCTTCTTTGAAGTTGGTTTTTAAGAATGAGAGTTCTATACCCTAGAGTGTTGCCACGATTAATAAACTGCTAAAGACTACTGTAAGCATTAATGAACATGCCTTTCTTGTGAAAGAAATTGATGAGGAAAAACTAGACTTTCTAGTTAGGGATTTGTGTGTTGCTGATGAATTCTAGTCGGGGACCAATATGGGAAACTTTACAATGTATATGAAATTTCTAACCCAGCCTGCAAAGATCTAGTTCTAGTTTGTCAATTCCAATTTGTTGCCATCGAATCATAGCACCACGGTTTCCTTGGATATAATGTGTCTAATACATTCTATTGTCAAGGGAAGGAAGATAGACGTTGGTGAGATCATCCACAAGGAGATTGTTGATTGCGCTAAGAGAAAGAAAAGAATCTTGGCATTTCCATCATTGATCATACAACTGTGCAACCTAAAGGGGAACAAACCCTTGAAGAATGATGACACGACAGTAAACAAAGGGCCACTGAATGAGGTCTCCATTGAGAGAATGGTGAGAACCATTGAGTTTCCTACACCAAAAATAGGCACTGCAACGAGACATGAGAAAGAGAAGGAAAATGTGGAGTCTGTTGTTGAAGACATCCCTACATGCAATGAAGTGTGGATGAAAGTCCTGACTACTGAGGACAAACTTGATGCTGTCACAAGCACGATGGGGAAGGTTGCAGCCACAGTTCAAACGATTGACCTTGCAAATAACTTGTTCTATGAATATGTCAAGACATGGCATAAATTTGTCCTCTCTACAATGAGTAGAGTTAACCCAGTCTCTTTTCCGGAATTCCCAAAATTCCCACCAATCATCTGCAACTATGAATTCTTCTTTAACGCGGCAAAAAAAATGTCCTAGCAAAGTTTGTCAATTCTCCCAAAAATGTGAGTGAGGCTGATGACACACCAAAAGAGGAAGTCTCGAGCAAGATTATCAAATATTATCTCTTTGATTTGAATGTCACAATTGAGGAGGATGTCACCCCTACTATTCCAGAAAAAGAAGAAGTTCTAGTGGAAGACATTAATCAAGATGAGGAAGAAAGTACCAAAGTTGAAAGGGTATATGCTGAAGAAGTTGTTGATGAATGAAAGTTTGTTGCATCCAGGGTTGCTGATGCAACTTGTGAAGGACTAGAGCTTGTGCGAGATACAGTGAGACCAACAGAAGTTGTCTTTACAATGGATGAACATGTAACCCCCTTAGCCCGGCCTAGACGGTTGACCCGAACTACGAAGATTACACGGGGAAAACCAAAGTCAACCTGAAAGTCAACCTTGATTAACGACCCTTTTTTTCTTTTTAACTTTGTCTAAATGCATATTAACCTTAGGTGTACTCTTGAGATAAGCATACTCAAAAATCACAGCAATCGGAAAACAATAAAGGACTCAATTGCACAACATACAAATTTAGGGACCAAAATGTAAAATCTGGAAATTAAGAGGACTTTACCAATTTTTAAGTTACCATTATGAAATTAGTCATGTTTCATACCTCTCTGCCAAATTTCACCTCAAACGGACATCTCAAACTCAACCAATTGCACATACAAAAATCAGGACTAAAACGTAAAGCTTGCAAACCTCAAAACCATTCAAATCAGTGCCCAACGGTCAAGTGTTTCGAAACGGGTCTAGACCGTTCAGAAACACGGGCTGGCAGTAGCCAAAGTGTTTTGAAACACCTCTGCCCAGAAACAGCAGAAAAGTCTGTTTTTACACTCTTTCGACCCACCAAACACACTCATATGACCTTCATGTCATGCCAACAAGTCATCAAACATTAAAGGAACATAATTGCATCATCAAAGCTCAATCACGACCTCAAATAAGAAAAACCACAAGTCTAAAGGCATGCATCCTATAATGAAAAGCAAGCAATCATCAAATCTCCAAAACAAATACCAAATGGCCATTTGCATGTTCCAAACATCATCATAGGCATTAAACCAAACTTAGGGAGTCCAAAACATCTCCCAAAAACTCAATCTAGGTTCCCATTGCCAAATACCAAAAGCTAATAGTGTTGTGAAAATAGTCACCATACATGAGCTTAGACTTTCACTTGGATCCTTGACCTCCTTGCTGCCCTTAAAGCACTTCAATGCTCTGCATTATTGGTTCAAGAAAGAGAGAGCGTAAGCACACATGCTTAGTGAGAAATGCTCTAATGAAACAACACAATAATGCACTTTGTAAAAACACCTTTCCAAGGCCTTTAATTTCAAAACAACATTTATCATGCATCTATGCATACAAACCAAGCATCTCATGCTTCAATACGTCAACATGTCATATTGGCTTTCAAGTGATAATCCATAACCATTTTTCAACTCAAAACACAATCGGATACGCGGATTACAAGCGTTGTCCCATACGCTTCATACACACTACCAAACACTCAAGGTGGAGTTTACCGGTACAATCACAACCCCTCAACACCCGTGATGGAGTCTACGGTACAATTACAACCCCTCCACATCACTCATTGGTAGTTGTATAACATCACTAACGAGAACACGGGACACACAACACAAGATCCTCACATGGCATTTTAACCACCATTATGATCTTAGACATCTCGTTAGTGTACTTGGATGGAGTTTACGGTACAATTACAACCCCTCAACATCCAAGGCGACTTTATTCACGGTGCACCCAATCCTATAGCCGGCTAACTATATCCGATTCAAGTACTTAAAACCAACACATCACTTGCCAATATACATCAATTATCATCAACAATCCATTGTTTTAAAGCATTACTCAAAGCCATTACATAATCATGCATCACTATGCATCAAACCACATTTATCAATGTCCAAAACAAGGATCTCTTACCTTGAGCATCCTTCAACACATGACTTACAAAACCAACATTAAACATGCTAAAATATGCTTTTAAAACAGAATTTAAACATGCAAAATAATCACATTGCATTCAACCATCTCATGGTTCATCAAAAAGAGAGTTCTCCGAAAAACTTACTCTTGAGCTTAGCTAAGTTGTTTAGACTTAAACTAAGCTCCCATAACCTTCCAAGATTGGTTTTTAAAGCTGAAAACCAAACTTCACTCACCGATTCCGTTTCGCAAGCTTGCCGAAACGCCGATCAAGCCTCCGGATCAACACCACAAGGATCCGAAGATGTCTCCCCTGTTTTAAACACATTAAAGCAGAGGATTAATGCATCATCATGCATTAAAATCTTCAACCAAAACACCTAAACTCGCGCTCTCATCAAAACTCACATTTCGGCTACCAAACACAACCGAAATCACATCCAAACACCTCTACAACAATACCCAGCCAAGATCCATCAAATCCAATCATTCATAAACATCAATTAACATCCAAAAAGGACCTAATCACGTCCTTATACCTCCAGCTATAGCAGAACATCAAAATCACCCCCAAAACCACCATTTTCTCAAGTAAAAACTTAGGAAAATCAACCTATTCGGGATTTCATTGATTAAACCTCAATTACACATCATTTAGACATCCAAAATACATCAAAAAGACATCTCAAAACAGAGCCCAATCATCTATTACGAATTTCATCAAAATTAAATCCAAATCTTGCATTTTAAGCCAAAATCAAGAACACAACATTAAAACCTTTAATAAAACTCAATTTAAGGATTGAGAACTTGGGAATTTCATTAAAGAACTGAGTATTTAGAGGAGAAGGACGTTCATACCTCTAAATGTGAGTTTCTCCTTGTTTAGAGCCAAAATCCTTGAAATTCAATAAGCAAATGATGAGGATTTGGTGTAGAAATGATTAGAAATCATTTAGAGATTGAAATCTCAACTTTAGGTGTGAAAATCAAAGGAAAAGTGGCTGTGGAAATGTGTTTGGCTGAGGAAAAATTGAGAGAAAATGAAATGGGAAAATTTTGGCAAAAGTTAGTTATGAAACTAAAATATCTCTTTTCCCTCTTTTCTTTTTATTAAATAACATTAAATGAGTCTTTAAAATTAAAGAAAAATCTGGAGAAACTCTCCCTTGGGTAAATTAGCTCCTTAAAGATTCAAAGTTTCAATCCTTTTAAAACAGTCACCAACTTTTCAAAAATTACATTTTAGTCACTAACTTGAAATGTCATATTTCCAAACCCCATTTTGTAAAATTTATTTCACCACTCTCTTATATATAATAAAATAGGATTTTTAGATATTTTTCCATAATTTTAATGCATCCCGAACTAGACTTTCCCTAAAAACCACCTTTTATATTCGAACCGTAATTTAAACCGGTCCGGTTCAGACCCTAAACTTCCAAGCCAAAATTGGGGTGTTACAGAACAAGAGGACAACCATCTTGCAATGGTGGTTTACAAAGCACCATTCGAGTTCATCCCTGTAATGACGGCTGATGATGCCGACAATGATGAGGAGCCTAAGAAAGAAGAAGATGCATCTCCTCTGAAAAAAAATAGAAGAAACACAAGCACTCAAAATCCAAGGACAAACACAAGAAGAAGCGTAAGGAAGAAAAAAAGGAAATAAGAAGAAACGTCGCTCTGCCTCCTCCTCTCAAGAGCCATGAATGACTGAGTTAGTTTTTAGTTTCCTGTAGGCATGCATACCATGTAGTTTAATTTCATTTTATTTATTGTTTTGTCATTTCATTTGCATTGTTATTGTAATTGCATTTAGTTTTATTGTCATTGTATTATCATTGTAACTACATTCTGTTTTTGCATCAGGGATAATGCAATTTTTAAGTTTGGGGGTATACACCTGGGAGTTGAAATGCACCCCTATTTCCAAAAATAATTCTAAGCAAATGCAAGGTTCTTTTTGTAATAAAAATCTTTTGCTTACATTTGATGTGTAAATCTTAAATCTTTCTAATTGTTGATGAACTGGTTGGATATATATGTTGGATGATCGCATTATAACTCTACATAAATATATTTATTTGTTTGAGTAAATGATATCTAGCATCATCTCTTTGATTTTGGATGAATTCTGCCTTATTCAACTTGTGTTATATATGCTAGTAGTACTTATTATGTGTAAATAAATGGCATTCCAATGTAAGTGCAATAAGAGTAGCTTCAAAGGGGGAACACTCCTCTGCATGCTTTTGAAAAATGAATCTGGCAAAGGTTGTCACTGCATGAGTGTGCGTAGAAGCAATAAAATACCTCCTAGGGGTTTGTTGCACAACATCTTACTTCTCAGGATTTAGGGTGCATTTATTGTTCGATATCTCTCGCTATATAAAAAAAGAAAAAAAAATGAAAAATATATATAATGACATTTTCTTATGAGTTGTATTAAATAAATGTTGATAGGTGAAAAGAATCTGAGATGATAGGCATGATGCTAGGTATTGTTGAAATTCTTGTTCATATGTTGATGTTCGAGTTGTTAATGCAATCCTTTATCGTGTCGGTGCATTTGATTCATTGACTGATTGGAGTGATTTAAGTAGCTAGAATGTCCTTAAACTTTTGTTATACCTTGTTGCTTTTAATTTTACTCGAGGACAAGTAAAAACTCAAGTTTGGAGGTGTGATAGCTCTCTAAAGAGCACATATTTTCCCTCGATTTATGAATTTTTTGTCCCCACATTAGTATTTCATGCATTCATTCTTGCATTTTATGTTTATTATTTGCATTTTGTCTAACTCTAGTCATAATTGCTCTTGTTATACAACATTATGCCTTTTTGCTATATTGTTGATGTATTACTAATGTCCCCCACAAAGGAAGTTTCACCACTGCAGCCAGTTCGACACTATAGCGGCCAGCTGTCCAGACTGTCAAGGATAAGAACAAATCTGCCAGCTGGATTTTCTATTACAACAAATTGTGTACTGCAGAAGGTCACGCAAATCACCTGAAGGACAAGTGTCCTTACCTTAGCAACCTATAAAATGGTACTTTTGGAGGAGAGAGAGAGAGAGGAGAACACATGTGATTATCATTTTTCTTATCATCTTCAACCTTTCGAGCTCTCCTCCCATGGCAGCTTAAGCTTCCTTTCTAGAGAACCAAGGCGATATGAGGTAGAAATATTTGAGGAATTGAGGATTCATGTGTTGGAGCAATGAGGGATATGTGTTATCTTCTTTAAATCTTTTTACAGATAGATGTTTATTGAAGATTTTATTATATTTCTTGTGTTATTTGATGATGGTTTAACTTTTTAGCTATGTATGAACTTGTTTAAACTTGGTTTTTAAGTTCAATATAATCTTGTTAGCTTTCTTCTTATTTCAATTGTTGGATCTAATCTTTGTTTGTATGAGAGTGTTTAACATCGTCACTGACATTGAGAGATGTAGTGACGGTTCAGATTAACAAGCCATTACAACGAGAGATGAATGAGGATACAATGAGAGTTGATTCACTTGTTAGATGATTTGTAATTTTGACGAACAACGAGAGTTATGGTTGATATACATATTTGTGTCATCAGTCGAGAATTGAATGGAAGTTAGTAAGTGAGCTTAGTCTTTTATTTGTCTAATGAACCATCGTATATTATTTTCTTGTTGCACTTGAGAATCTGCCAAGTTGAGCCAAGGGGATCCAGATCTTTACTTAATATTTCTTCATCTTCATTATATTGCTTCTTTTTGCTCTCACAATCGATATTATATTCAATTCTTTACTCTTTCATTGCAGCCACAATTACACTAACAATTTCTTTATTTTCATATTTGCTTGCAGCGACATAAAAATATGACTAAATACCTATTCTCGTGGGATCGATATCTAACAAAATTTACATGTTTACTATACTTATATCGGTAGTGTACACTTGCACATTTCGTGTGTCATTTATCTACCTATCAATGTTTTAACTATAAATATGTATTGTGTTATTTTCCAATATGATATGTCAATAACATGCAAGTAAATTGAAACATATGCGCGCTAAAATATTTATATTATTCTTTAAAATAGTCCCCTCACTCACTCCTTAATAATGTCTTAATTGCTTCTAAAGAAACCTAAATAGAGAACTTATTGATGAGAAGCATAATAAATTGTAAACGGACCAGACATTATAGATGCATGAAGTACATTTGGCCATGGACATTGTCACACTCAGAATCTAATGTTGACATAACCAGAATCATCTTTCAGATATTATAAGTTCTATCCTTAGCAAACTTTCATCCTGTCACATTCGTAAATTCGGGTTAGGAGAATTGAGTAAAATTTGGATCCGAAAATGACTATCGAATGACCAGAAAATGATTCACTATTTTAAAATGAATTTTTAAAAGAAAAAATCTCGAATATTTTAGTAAAATAAAGTTCATTGAAAATTAAGTATCGGAAAATGTTTTAAGGATTTTGTGAAGGCTATTAAAGGTTTTTTTTTATTAAAATGGATTTAGAAAATAGAGTAAAATTTAGCTTTAAAATTACAAAAAAATAGAATAATGATCAAACTTGCAAGCTCTTAAAGGCAAATATATCATTGATTCAAAAATTAGTTTCCGTCCAATAACTTGGATAAAATTCGTCTGCCCCTTTTCGGTGCCCTACATATGCCCCAATACTAAAAAACACTACAAAATTAAATTCTAAGCCCTAACCCTAAATTCTAAATCCTAAACCCTACACCCTATACCCTAAAAAATACACCCTACCCTAAATTCCCTAAACCCTAACCATAACTCCTAACCTAAAACCCTAAACCCTAAACCCTAAAGTTAATTTTGAGCATGGGGGCATATGTAGGAGCACCGAAAAGGGGTAGAGGATTTTCATCCCAATAACTTTCACGTCCATTTCCCTTTTAAAAATTTACTCTAGAATTTTTTAAACATTTCTAATTAGTTATTTTTATGATGCTATAATACTTTTAATCCAACTAACATGCATATATGAAGTTTTAATCCAGTCGAAACGCTCCAATGTGAATTTGATGGTATGATGCTTGATTTTGCCACGTTTTAGAATGTATGTTATGGTTGAAATTCTCCAGACAAAAATTTGACCCCTTGAAAGAAATGATCGATGTCTTTGGCCTTCATGCCTAGATTGAATTTTAGGAAGCTACTAGAGAATGGAAATATTCTGTCATTTTCGGTGCCCCTATTTATGCCTCACACTTAAAATTAAGTTTAAGGTTTAGGGTTTATGGTATTTTTAAGGTATATGGTGTAGGGTTTATGATTTAGAATTTAGGGTTAGAGCTTGGAATTCAATTTATTAATATATTTTAATGTTAGGGCATATATAGGGGCACTGAAAAGAGGTAGAAGATTTTTATCCCCTACTAAAAAATTAAGGATCGGTCACTTATCGTGAAATCGTACAAATTATATGTTTTGAAACGTATGTTTAGGTCTCGTATGAGTTAGTTTGTTCAAACATAACTAAATAGGATTGAATAGCTTGGTAAATGTGTTAAGACACTATGATTTTAGTATGTGCATAAGTAATTTTTGGTAACATAATAGTAACTTGAAAGTGAAGTAACTTGCTGGGACATGTTCTAGGGTTGTTTGCGTGTTAAGAGACGAGTCCTAAACCAATGAATTAATAATCCTTGCATGAAACATAAGTATGCAGCGTGTATGATTATGTAAAATTTTAATTTATTCGTGTTTTCATTAAGTATAAATACGTGATTCGTTCGTGGGTCACTTTAGTAATTAATGTGACGTAAAAACGTAAATATCGGTAGTAAGATATTCGGTCTACTAAATTTAATTTTAATACAAAGAGAGAATAGTCATATTAAATTATAATAAATAGAAGACATGATTATTATTTAGAAAAGAATTTAAAAATCACTCATATTATATAAACATCCCCTGAAATTCCAAATATAGACGTTCTCTCTAAAGTATTCTTCGAAACTAATTTATATCTCCGAGTAAAAAAACTCCGATGAAATCATTATTGTGGGGGAAAAAACGAGAAGCAATTTAGATCATCACATGGGAGCTGGGGCAGGGGCTTCGACGGAGGCCGTTGCTTGACTAGAAACAGGGCCAGGGGCAGCGCCGGAGCTTGCTATGAGCTCGACCATGCTACGCCGAGGATTCGAGCGCTGAGCTTTACAAAGGTCAGGCAAAAACACTCCTGCAAACCAAAACGTAGAAAATAAAACATTAGTCCTTTCATTGAATAAAAAGGTAAAGTGTTACCGATTACGAAGGCGACGAAGCAAAGCAATACCTTCACCGGCTGCCAAATTGAAGTAGAGGTCAACAATGTTGGGGCATTTTTGGAAGCAAGCAGGGGAACAAAGCTTGGCAGTGAATTGCGAGTCGAGAAGGGCATCGGATGAAATTCCAACGGAGTTCCTATCAGCCCCACAAGCGCCAACACATTCGTCGGTCTCTATGTACTCCGCCATTCTCTCCACAACCACCTCCGATGTGCGGCACTGGTACTCTACCTTTCCGTCTTTTCCCACCGCCGTTTCCAACAAACATCTTTTCCCCGACGATGCTATCGAAAACGCGCATACATCGTTCGGTAAATTTTCGCAAATAATCTCAGCTGCAAAGCGAAACAACAAAGACGTTAAAATCATTTTTAATTAAGGGATTAGTAGAACCTTCATGAAATCATAAAAACGAAACAGGTGAACTCTGATATATTTTGCATACCTAGAGAAGCGTGGAGGAAAAGAGAAGAAAGGAAGAGAAAGACGGGGAATTTGAGAGAAGCCATGGAATATTGGATGATCGAATTAGTTGTTTTGGGTTTGTTGAATTAAGATGTGAGAATTGGTGAAACAAACAAGAGGGTATATGTATATATATATACTATAGAGCAAGCGATGGCTTCGTTTTCTTAAGCTAGTCTCTTTATAAATGTTTATTTATTTTATTTTGGAGGTAAAGACGCGTTTGGCCGTTTACCGGTCTATAGTGTTTGTTTACATGCATGCTCAAGAAATTTCCAAGTTCCACGCCGTTTGTAATTTTTTTTTCTTCTAGAATTTTGAAATTTACAAGTTTAAAGTTTGAACGACTTGGCTCAGCTAGTCAACTCGTCTCCATTCGCTCTATGCCAGATTCTGAGGTAGACATTGTTTAACTTAGGGATGACTACGGGTCGGGTTAGTCGGTTTTTTGGTCGATTCGTACCCGACCCAAAAATATAACACTTTAACTCGAACTCGGCCGATATTTGATGATGTCTCACCTGACTCAAATCTGACCCGAATTTAAGAATAAAAAATTTAACCCAAACCTAACTCGACCTGATATAAATAAATTTTTTATTCGATAAAATATGTAGTTAATTGAAAAAAAATAGAAATAGAGAATTTGAGCATTATAATAATTATTTCATTTTTATTAGCCAAAATAAGGAGATGATTGAATATATATATAAAGAGACATTATAGTAATTATACCTAAATATTAATAATAAAATTAAACTATTATTTTAGGTCGGGTTGGATATTCTTTACTTTAAACTCAAACTCGACCCTACACTATCTTAGAAAATCTCAGCCCGAACCCAAAATTTTCTTTAAAAACCCGACTCTATATGGTTTGATGGGGTCGAAACCCATCGGGTATGGGTCAAATGCCATCATAGTTTAACTAATATCATAATGGATGAACTACGGATATAGTCACTCAATTTTTATTGTATTTATGTTTTGGTAACTTAATTTTAAAAGTTTTTCTTTTATCAATTTTTGATTTTTTGTCACACAATCGATAAGTGTCCACAGTGGTAGAACTCAACTTTATTTATAGAAGAGGCTATTTAAAAAAAAAATTTAAATTTATCGGGGGCTAGCAATGAATTATATATTCTTTACGAGACTAAATAATAATTTTACCATTATAACAACTTATAATTTTTTAACTTTAAAAGTTTTTTGGGGGTCGTGACCCATCGGTCCCTTCAAACTTCCGCTAAAAGTGTCTAACACCATTTTTTTTTGGGGGGGGTTAAATTTATGCAAAAAGCTCCTGACAACTTTCTTCCCCAACCTAAATTTCTAAACTCCTTTTAATTCACAGACTTGAGTATTTTCTTCCAAGTTCAGACGATGGGGAGGTCAAGAAGGAGGACAATGACAATATATCTATATCCCACGGTGATCAGATGGTGGTGATCACATAATGGACAAAGATGACATTGAAGCATTAAAATGAGTTTATTCGAATTTTGAGAGGACTTCGAGGAAAACCAAAATGAGATTAAGAAAGATAGGAGAAAAATGAACGTTTTGGTACTAATTACATCGCAAATAATGGTCAGAGACGGTCAAACGACGATGAAAAGCATATTGACTATGAGAAGATGGGTGAAATATCGAATTAATTTCATAAATAAAACTACCCAAAACGCACTGTGAAACTATTCCCATTACAAAACTATCGACTAGCAGGAAAAAAAAAGAAATTCAAAAGATGAGTGGTAAAATAAACAAATTAAAATTAGGTGACCAAAATAAAAATGTGATAGTTATAATTATCTTTTCAAAATTCTTTATTTTCCAACCAAAAACAAAAATTATAGTGAACAAATTAGGTTATGTCGTTTTAAAAGTATATGAAAATACTTTCCAAATGTATAAAAAATTTGAACAAAAATATATAAAGAATTAAAAAATAAAGATATTTGTGCCTAATTATACATATTCATACTTAATCCGACATTTTATCGTGGATTGGTATAGATTGTAGTAAATTATAATATTTTTGTGAAAAATCACTGATTAGGGGTGAAATAAAGATGTCAACTGAAAATTTTTAATTATATGCTTTAAAAATTATTAATCTAATTATAATATTTAGATGAAAATTTTCTCCATAATTCACATAAATGAATGGAAATAATAAAACCATCGAGTATAGACATGTCGCACACGTTTACGTATTAATTTTCTGAATTGACTTGTATTTTCTATTTCGTTTTGACAATTCCCATTTTTGAATAAAGAATAGAAAAGAAAAGACGGACTTTGAGACCAGGTCAAGTTTCATGTTAAATAACGAGTGATAAGTTAATATTCGTAATTTTAATGATGTATTATCATCAAATTTATTAATTGTATTTTAATATAATCACCAATAAATTAATTAAATATTATTAAAAGTTTATTTATATTAAATGAAATAAATTGAGTATTCACAATACTTAATTTAAATTAGTTAACTAATAAATTAATAACGATAAATCATAAATATATTAAAAAATAATTAGATCAGCATGTTAAATTGAAACCCTAAATATGGAAGGAACAGTTGTGCCTGGTCCCCTTTGAAAGCCACCTTTATATACTTTTTCTTAGTTTTGTATATTAAATTAGTTAGTTGTGTTAAAAGCTTAAGAAGTTTCGGAGTCTTCGCTACACTATGACCAGAGATCCGGAGCTTTCAAGGAAATTATGTGAATTGTTATTGCATTTGCTCACGTCATCTTCATTCTATATCCTAAGGTTTCATTTGCTTGTTTGGTATTGTTAATCATGGTAATAACGTTTCTTGTGTCTTTAAGCACTCCATTTCCTAAGAAACTTGAGACATCCATAGTATTAAGTTGCGATCGCGGTTACGGACGCAATTGTAACATCACGGTTGCGGATATTACGATTGTTGCAGCATGATTTTTCTCTAAAAAATTATAATTTTAAATACGATCACAGTTTGTGATGTTATGAGGACTTCTAAAAACATTACAATGTGATCGTTACGTTGTGGCCGCAATTTAATACTATGGAAACATATGTAAAACCTGAAAATACGTAAAAAAAGAGCTTCCCAAACGACCCATGATGATTGAAGCTAACAAAGTCGGCTCATACAATTTACTATAATTTGATGCAAAGAAGGGAGAGTTGACTATGAGGTTGGAGGATAAAGTTTAACCTTTAACATATTTAGAGTAACTAATGGTGTCGACACCAGAAACTGCATGGTTAGGATAGGCTTGACCCTTGTGTCTTTATGAACAAAGATGTAAATTCATATAAGGATATTCCCTTTGAAAAGGGAGATAAGAAGATTGTTCAACCCAGGTTTGGGAGAAACCGTGATTGTAACGTCTCGATTTTGGGCTTGGAAGTTAGTCGGGTTGGCTAAGAAGTTCGATAGAATCGGTTCGAGCAAGTTAGACTAGTTTCGGGATTAATTTGAAATAAATAGTTTTCGAATGAGATAAAATTTGGATAAATGGTTTAAAATCATTATTTTGTATATAAGTTATTTTGGTGAAACCAATTTTGAGAAATGAGTTTTGGAAGAAAGACATTTTAGCATTAGTGACTAAAATGTAATTTTAAAAACTGTCTTTTTAGTGACTAAATTGTAAAAGACCATAACTTTGAATCTTTAAGGAGCAATTGACTAAAGGTCTAATTCAGCATTTTTCCTCTCAATTGATTTATTTTAAAATGGTTTATTAAATAAAAAAAATTGATAAAGATTAAAAAGCCTTTTATTTCTAAAGACACATTTTATGTATCTAACATTCTCTCTATCTTTTTCTCTCAAATTCTCATTAGCCAAACATTATTTTTCACTTCGAAGATTTTAGGTAAACTTTGGATTTGATCTATTCTATTATCAAAATCTCATGTTTGTATCTTTGGTTTTCTTACGAAAATCCATTCAATTGGAGGAAAAATCAACATTAGAGGTAATTTTGTTCTTCTTCTCTAATGATAATTTTTTTATTGAAATTTCTAAATTTTTGGTCTTTTATGAACGATTTCTATTGGGTTTTGATATTATGTTTATGAAAAAATGGATTAGATTGATGTGGTTGGGGTTTAATCAAGAGATTTTTGTTTCAAACTGATTTTGTGAGTTTTAAATGAGATTTAGATATGTTTATGATGTGTTGAAATGTTGATTTAATGAGTTTAAGTAATGGAAACTCGAAACTAGTTAGATTGCTTGATTTCTTGAGTGAAATCTTTGAGATTATGGGCTGTTTGTGTGGATAATTGATAGCTGGAGGTTCTTTAGTATTGAGGAGATGTTTTAAGTGTAAATCGATATTGTTTAGATGTTAATCCAATTGGGTAGTGGCTGGAGGTTAATTAGAGAGGGTTTGTTGATGATTTTGGTTGTTTTTGGATGCCAATTGTTTGACGATTGAGGGCAGAAGCTGAGATATTGTGTTGCTGGGAATTTTGGTGCAATGTGGTGCACTAATTCTCTATTTTGCTTTGGTTAGAAGCATGGGATGATGTTTCGTAAGCTTTGGAAAGTGTCGCAGTTGATTTGGAAGCTTGTTTATGCTTCGGCAAAGCGAGCGAGGCATTGTCAGTGAGTGAAATTGGTTTTAAAGCCTTTCAAAGACTTGAAAGTAAGGTTTGGGAGTTTAGATTAAGCTTGAAACGCTAATTTAAACTCGGAAGTAAGTTTGAGATGTTTCACTCTCGTTTCTTGGTTTTAATCCAATATTTCATGTGATCATACTCATGTTTTGAAGATAGAATTAAACCTACTGTTTTACGCATATTTTGAGAAATGTTTTGATAATTTATGCAATCCCATGAGATAGATTTATAATTTCAAAGAGATAGAACTTGTTGAGAAAATACTACGTAGTATTTATGCTTTTAAAATGGGATGAGAATGATTCATGTTTATGCATTGAAAGAGAAAATGCTACGCAATATTTATGCTTTTAAAATGGGATGAGAATGATTTATGTTTATGCATTGAAAAGCAGTAGGTAAATGATGTTTAATGATGTATTGGCATGAGATGAGATTACTTTTACCAGTTATAATTGGTCGATCAATAGGATGAGAAGTGCACTATAATATACAAAATTCATACGTTCTCTTTGGTTCGGGCAATGTGGGTAGTGCCATCTCGTTTCAAAGTGGAGTGCGATGACGAGAGATTCCACCGCGGTAGGTCTTGATGATGTGAGATTCCATCAAGCTTTGTGGTGATGAAAGATACCGCCATGAGAGTTCGATGATGAGAGATTCCATCGAGGTAGTACTTAATGATGTGAGATTTCATCAAGCTATCCGCATATTCGAGTAATGTTGCTAAAATGCCAATATATAAGATTCACATGTACCTTATTTATAAATAATTTTATGCATTGTGTTTTGCATATGAGAACATGTTTTGTGAAATGCTTTATGTGAAACAAGCATGAGTAGCTTTGCCTTGAGATTTTCCATTATGGTTAATGCATGAGATAAATGGTACATGTAGTTTTAATGATGTGGTTATTGTTTTGAAATGAGTTTCAAGCATGAGATAGAATGAGCACGATGAGATAAAGATTTTAATTGAGAAAATGATTTTAGATGCATTGTTGTGGTTGGTTTTGTTTGAGCATCCCTAAGTAGGCATCATTGCTTATATTCTCTTTTTCCAACAATGCAGAGAAATAGCTCATTTTGGACAACAAGAAAGCAAGAAGGATACCAAGGAGTGATACATAGCTCAAGTATGATTTATGTTTACCATTAGTAATAATTCGCAATAGGAGAATGTCTTAATATTTTGGGAGGGTGTGTTTTGAAACTCCCTGTTTTGCGGCAAGTTTGTGATGCCTATGTTGACCTGTAAATGGCCTTTGATACTTGATTTATGCTTGGATATAAATTTTGGTATCTTGCTTGGCTTATTTTATAGGTTGCATGCCTAAAGTTGACTTATGTTGCTAATTGCTATGGAATGTATGGAGATTGATGTTTGGATATGTTAGAGGTAAGTTGGAAGCATGCTTGGATGTTTATGGTTGTTTAAAAAATGAGAAAAACCAGCAAAGATATAACATTTCAGGTCCAGTGTTTCGATACACCTAAGGCTGTAACGAAACGTGGTCTCTGAAATATGCACGGGGTTTTAAAACAAGGCATGGTGTATCGAAACATGCTCATGAGGTTTGGCTACTAAAATTTAGTGTACCAAAATGTTTTCGAGGGTGTTACGATATGGACTTCTATTTCGAAATACTAGGTCTTGTTTCGATACATGCGTTTCGATACGGTGCTCTGTGTACCGAAACACCAAGATGTTAAAGGTTCTGTTTCTTTACGTTTTAGTCCCTAAATGTCATCGTTGCAATTAAATGATCTTGGATGATTGTTTTGAGCTAAGATTTGACAGAGTGACATGTAATATCACTAATTAAAGGATGATAATCTAAAATTTGAAGAAGTTCTTGTAAATTATTAAAATTACAAAATAGTCTCTAAAATGTGGTTGTGTTCAATTGAGTCCCTAATCGTTGGCTGATTGAGTTGCTAATCGTTCCGCTGTGAAGTTTACCACATAGGATAATAAAGCGCATCTAGACAAGATAAAAGAAAAAAAAATTGTTTATTGAGGTAAACTTCCCAGTTTACTTCAATATTCCCCGTGTGACTCGTTCGGTTCGGTCTTTCGTCCAGGCCGGATCGAGGAGGTTACAATGATCCCCTTATGATACAACCTTTGTCTGCTGATATCAAAAGCGTCAACCATGTCGATATATTCAAATATTTCACTAAAAATCACCATAGAAGATGGATACAAAAGTTGACAAATAAAGAAAAAGAAAATACATTGAAGGATATTGGTTTGCCAACAGCGAGATGGATTAAATCATAAACTAGCGAGTGGCACGTGCCCAGAAACGAGTTAACAAAGCAGGCAAGAATTTGGATGCATTTTGTACGTTCTCTCCTCTTACCCACTCTTCCTAATTTGACCTGTCATATAGATAGGGTGCTCTTCGCACACTCTATAATTTTTGAGGAAAATTAATGTTTTCAAAATCATATCATCAGCCATTTTCAACTTTGTTGAGGCACCAACTACGACAATGTCATTCCCCTCTCTCATCACAACTCTTTGTCTGCAAGTCGTAGTGCCAAAATTTGATAGTGATGAACAGCTAAAAAAATATGGGAGCTGTCACCTCAGCCTCTATCGTGATAACCAAGGAATAAGAATTCTGTTTAAAAATCAAGAATTAGGGACCCAAAATTATGTTTTCTCAACAGAGAGCGTATTAGAAGTACGCCAAGCAGCGCGATGAAATGATTAAGAAGGCTCTTCTAGAGGTGCCAACAGTGGATAGCCAATGCTTCCCAAAATTCTCATATAATGTGGTTTAGGATTCTCTAGTTGACCAAGGAGAGGAAGAGAAAGAGATAACGACCATAGGGATACCCAAGATGTCGTTACCGAACTTTATATTAATTTTGAGATACCCGGGAACCTTATAATCAAGACACCTGCTGAGGTCTTTAGTCAACTTGTAACAACCCAATTTCGGGTTTGGGTAATGGGTCTTGGATCCGTATTCGAGTATTTTAAGATGTAAATTTTAAATTAAGAAAAATAAAATTGGAAAACTAAATTGAATGGATTCATGGATTGATTCAAATAAAGATTTTAAGTTTGAGTTTAAAAGTGATAGCGAGGAGTATCTAATTATTTTTGGGCCCATTATATTGAGAGATAAAGTGTTTGAATTAAAGAGAGAGAGAGAGGATAGGTGAAAAAGTAAAAGTTGATGGGGAGAGAGAGAAGAGGAAATGAGAGAAAAAGTTGAGGGGGAGTCTTTAAACTCCAATCTACCGAGATTCGGCCATCTATTTTCGACACCTCTACTATCATTTTGTTCATCTCGTCGAGACGAGTACACCGATACCAGGGGCACCATCATCGGAGTCGACGTCGAAGAGGGTAAGAGAGAGAGAGAGAGAGAGAGAGAGAGAGGGAGAGAGAGAGAGAGGGAGAGAGAGAGAGAGGAAGTTTTGGGTTGTTGAGTTGATGTGGGTATAGTGCTCAAAACGAAGAACGGAGGCCACCATCATGTTCACCAGCTCGAGAACAGTTGGCCGGTGAAATTTAGTCGTCGTTCGCCGCGAAGGGCGCCACACGCGTCGTCGCATGCACGTGCTCTAGTAGCGGTTGAAGCTTGATAGCCGACTGGGCCAACCTGGTTGGGTCAAGCCTGTTGGGCCAACCGCCAAGCCGGTTGGGCTAACCGCCAAGCCGGTCCAGACCGTTGACCCCGATCCGAGCCACAGTTCACCCCTAGCCGAGCCACGTTGACCGAGCCACTGACTGCATTGACCGAGCTATTGAATTTTTCAGGGAATGAATAAGGTTAATTAATATTTGCGGTATTCGTATATTTGTGAGGATTGTTCAGGCTCAAATATCAGATCAAGAGGAGCATTTGAGGAGCTCGAGTAAGGATTTATCAATAATCGCTTAAGGTTAGTACACCTCGAACTCATATTACTTCATGAACATCATAAATGTGATTGTTTTGCATGTTAGTATCTGCAAAATAGGCCAACGATGAATATGCATGTTTGGAGGTCGATTGTATGAGACTTGATATCTATGAGATGCATGATGATGTTATGAATATGATGAGACTCATGAAGGATTTAGAGTCCGTGTAGGATCGTTTGAGATGCTCGTATGATTATTTGATGATTGTTTGACTGATTGATATAATTGTGATGCCTTGTATGTTTGTTCGAAAAGATTGACGTGATTTGATGGGAATTATGCTTAAGGGGTAAATACTCGATTAAATGATTAGGAAGCAGTAATTAATATTAATTGAATGAATACATTAGTAAACAAATCTAATGACTTTCATAAGCTTTAAGGATCGAATAAAGCGTTGTAAATCGTAATCCAAGGAAATGGTACGAACCTGTGAGTAGGGTATCTGTATAAGCTTTGGTCGTAACGGTACGCGATTGAGGGTCGTATCGATACGGGTCGACCCGTAACGGTACTTGTAGAAATCTAGGATTTCCAGTAATCAATATCAGTATCGGTACTCGTATGAATACCGGTACCCAGGGGTACCGTATCGATACTCGTGTTTGAGTACCGGTACCCACTGAACAGAATAATATGTAATGCTAATAAAAAGATGGAAATTGACGTGGGATGTTAATGAGATAATATGGGCTGATAGAGATAATTAATGAGGATGATTAATATACACTTTCATAATGTATTAACAAGTTGGTAAACTTAAATGAATAGTTTGATAATTGATATAAACCATAGTGTTTGGGGATCATGTAAATGTTGTGTGCTGTTTTGTAGTCGTGTCTATGTTGTGTGCTATTTGGACACTTGGTTGGTTGAGTCACGCCTAATTGATGGGATCCGAATACCCAAAGAAAGAGTGTTGCAAAACCATGGTTAGAGATATCGAATGTACGTTCCCGAAGCTATGTGGCACCGAGTCTTATTCGAAGATGCTTCTGAGCATGAGTGTACATTCCCGAAGCTATGTGACACTAGGCCTTACTCAAAGAGTGTACGTTCTCGAAGTTGTGTGGCACCGGGCCTCACTCCTTGTTTGTGGTTATGACTTAGTATGCTTTAGCTTGGATGATCTTGTGAGATCTCGAGTATGGTTGGGCCTTGTGTGCCAGGTATGATATTTTGCTATGTTGAGAGCATGTGTTTAGGCGACTACTGGTAGCACCACATGTTTATTTATCTCTTCTTATTGCTCATACTAGCTTTCATGCTTATGTTTATGATTAGCATGTAGTATAGTAGAGTAGGTGTGTACCACCGAGCTTTGTAAGCTCAGCGCTCCGAATCGTTGTTTCCGTGCGTAGGCTGATCGTCAGATCGTAGGATCGAGGAGCACTATCAGTACGAGATTCCAACATGTGGGGATTTCCAGAGTAAGATACTTGTGTTTAGTGGGCTATGTATTCATAGGACCTTACGTGGTGGAGTTTGTAATTCTTATTTTTAAAATTGTATTAATCAAGTCGGATGTTCAAATATTTTAAATTAAATGGGAGCTCATTTGTAACGTTTTGATTATTTATCTATATTTTCAACTATTTGATTTAAATGTTTTTGGAAAATACCTTGTTGGGCTAAACCAAATTGAGAAATTTTATGGTAACATTTTAGGCTTAAGGCTCAAATGTGATGTAACGCCCCGGTTTTGGGCTTAGAAGTTTTGGGCGTTGACCGGTTCGGTCAAAGTGCGGTTCGAATATATAAGAGTGAATTTAGGAAAACCTAGTTCGGGTTTCATTAAAAATATGGAAAAATGTTCTAAAATCCTCTTTTAATATATATAAGTGAACTGTGAAATCAATTTTACAAAATGAGGTTTGGAAGGGTGACATTTTGGCTAGTGACCAAAATGTAATTTTTGAAAACTGTGTGACTGTTTTAAAAAGGATTGAAACTTTGAATCTTTAAGGAGCTATTTACCCAAAGGGAGTTTCTCCAGATTTTTCTAAGATATTTAATGTTTTAATTCTGATTTTAAACAAAAGGAAAAGTGGAGGGAAGTTATTTTCTAACTAATTTTCCTAAAATCTCATTTTCCTTTTCTCTCATTTTCTCTCAAACCAAACACCTTTCTCCAGAGATTTCTCTTCTGATTTTGACACTAAAATCTCTCTTTTCAATCCTCTTTTGGTTGCTAATCATCTCATCAACAAAACCTCACCAATTGCCATTTGATTCTTTAAGCTTTTTGGTTCTAAAAGAGGAGAAACTCAAGTTTGGAGGTAAGAACGTCCTTCTCCTCTGAACTTCAAGTTCTTTACTGAAATTCCTAAGTTCTCAATCCTTATTTGATGATTTATAAATGGTTTTAAAGTTGTGTAATGGATCTTGGCTTAAAATGCAAGATTTAATGATTTTTAATGAATTTTCGTTGGATCTATTAAAGTAGTGATTTGAGGTGTATATTTGATGATAAATGAATGTTAAATTGATTGGAAATTGAGTTTTAATTAATGCAATCCCGGGTAGGTTGAATTTCCTAAGTTTAGCTTGTGATTCTTGGTTGTTTTTGGAGTGATCTTGTGGATCTGTTGTTGCTGGAGGTATAAGGATGTTGTTAGGTCCTTTTTAGATGTTAAATGATGTTTATGGATGCTTAGTTTTGATGGTTTATGGCTGGGCTTTGTTGAGGAGTTGTTTGGATGCATTTTCGGTTGTGTTTGGTGGCCGAAAATGGAGTGTGGATGAGAGCAGCGAGTTTAGGTGCTTTCATTGAAGCTATTAATGCATGATGATGCATTAATCTACTGTTTTGATGTGTTTAAAACAGGGGAGTCTTCTTTGGATCCAAGTGGTGGTGATTCGGAAGCTTGATTTTGTGTTTCGGCAAGAGGCGAAACGGAATCGGTGAGTGGATTTTGGTTTTCGGCTTTGAAACCAATGTTTTGGAGGTTTGGGAGCTTAGTCTAAGTCTAAACAACTTTGCTAAGCTCAAGAGTAAGTTTTCGGAAAAACTCTCTTGTTGAGGAACCATGTGATGGTTGGGTGCAATGTGTTTGTTGCATGTTTAAATTCTGTTTTTAAAGCATATCTAGCATGTTTGTTTGCTGAGATTATAAGCCATGTGTTTAAGGAAGCTCAAGGTTAGAGTTCCTTGTTTTTTTGAACATTGTTTTAAATGTGGTTAATGCTTAAAGTTGCATGATGTTTATGGCTTGGTTAAATGCTTTAAAACAGTGGATTATTGATGATAAATGATGTATATTGGCAAGTGATGATTTGAAAAGGTTAAGGTCACTAAGGTGGTTAAAAGTCCTTGAGTGAGCCTTGTTTACTTAAGAACATCAAGGTGGTTAAAAGTCCTTGGATGATTCTTGTTACGGACACAAAGGTGTTTAAAAGTCCTTGTGTGGTCCTTTCCAAGGTGTTTAAAAGTCCTTGGGGCCAAGGTGTTTAAAAGTCCTTGGGGTGATTCATGTCATGGTGTTTAAAAGTCCATGGGCCAAGGTGTTTAAAAGTCCTTGGGGTCAAGGTGTTTAAAAGTCCTTGAGGTGAAACTTGTTAAGGACACAAAGGTGTTTAAAAGTCCTTGTGTGGTCCTTGCCATGGTGTTTAAAAGTCCATGGGCCATGGTGTTTAAAAGTCCATGGGGATAAGATCACAATGGTGTTTAAAAGTCCATGTGTGAGTCTTATGTTGATCTTGTTAAAAGATGGTAATTATCACTTGTGGCCAATATGACATGTTATGTTATGAAGCATGAAATGCTTGTTTAAGATTGCTTGTGAGCATGTTAAAGTGTATTTTGAAGTATGACTTGTAAAGTGTTTTATAAATGCATTATTGTGTGGTTTTAAGGAGCATTCCTCACTAAGCTTTTGCTTACGCTCTCTCTGTTTTCTTAAACCAATAATGCAGAACGTTAAGGTGCATTGAGGGCATCAAGGAAGGCAAGCAATCAAGTGAAAGATAAGCTCATGTATGGGAAGGTTTTCTTAAACACCTTTAGCTATTGGTTTTTGGCAATGGGGGACCTATGTTGTTGCTTTGGGAGATGTTTTGGACTCCCTAGGTTGGATTTATGTTGTTGTTAATGTTGGTTTATGTAATTGGCCATTATGTGTTGGTTTGGAGGTTTTAGTGCATGAATGGTTTGCTTGTGTAGGAAGCATGCCTTTAGATTTGGGGCTTTTCATATGTGATGATATAATGATAATTGGTTGATGCAAATATGTCTCTTGTATGTTGTATGAGTTGCTGGTAAAGTTTGATAGCAATTGGAGCATGTTTGGTTGGTCAATTGTGTGTTTAAGCAAGCAATTTTCTGCAATCTGTGCAGGCCGTATCAGAACAGTAGCCACCGTTTCGGAACGGGTGCCTTGTAGCAACCCAGGCGTCCGAAACGGGAGACACCGTTCCGAAACGGAAAGGCCACTGCCAGCCCTCGTTTCGGTACGCGTTGTGGAACGGCCCCGCGTTTCCAAACAGGCTCTCCCTGTTTCGGAACACCTGACCGTTGGGGGCTGACATTGGCAGTTATATGTTTCAAAATGTTTGCATTTTGGTCCCGAAACTTGTTTGTGCAATTGTATGAGTTTGGGATGTCCGTTTGAGCTGAAATTTGACAGTGATGCATGAAACATGATTAATTTCAAGTTGGTAACTTTAATTTGGGTGAAGTCCTTGTATTTATCAGAATTTACTTTTTGGTCCCTAAAGTTGTAAATTGTTCAATTGGGTCCCTGTTTGATCTCTGATGTTTATGATCTTTGAGTATGTTGTTTGAATGATCATAACTAGGGTTAATGTGCATCTAGACAAGTTTTAAAAGAAAAAAAAAGGGTCGTTAATCAAGGTTGACTTTCGGGTTGACTTTGGTTTTCCCCGTGTGACTTTCTTAATTCGGGTCAACCGTCTAGGCCGGGTTAAGGGGGTTACATGTGACATCCGTGTTTAGGGTGTTACATTTAATGGTATCAAAGTCTAGGTTTAGCTAGTTCTAGAAACCCTAGGGTGGTATAGGTGTTTTAGTAAGGTGTCTAGTGAATACAAGCCCTTAGATTAAGTTCGTACTCCTTACGAATGGAATCCTGATAGTGCGTCCAATGTTGCGACGCTAAGATGGTTACGATCGTGGCCAAAAGGGCCGAGTTAAGTGCTGAGCCGCTCATGGGAGCGATTTCACGGGTGAGGTCGCCTCGGACTGTAGAGATGCGAGTTATTTGAATGATGTTGGAGTCGAGGATGTGTCCTCCTTCCGCCACCTGAACGGTGCCTTCCTTTTGTGTTGTAGTCGTTTTGAAGCCTTCAGATACGTTATGAGAGTTTGTGGCAAAGAACCTTCATCGTTATACGTGAATAACATTTATGATGCGATTATGGATAACATGCTCTCGAAATCGATTAGTGGATGCACGTTGGTTGTGTTGCGACGTTTTTTGAAATTAAACTTTAAAGTATCCCACATTTTTAAAAAAATGATTAAATGGGGAATTTCTATTAAAAAATCCGTGTTTCGGAAACAATAAAGACTTGGAGTCGCCACCGGCCACTAAGGTAGGCTGGACACCACAAAAACCAGAGATTCATTTGAAAGGGTTCGAGAGTTGGTTACGTGTGGGGAAGGGTTAGCACCCTCATCACGCCTAGAAATCGGAACCAAAATATTTGTTGCTTTTAGTTGATGGAAATTGCTGAAATTTAAAATGAATTTAATTAGGGGTTCTTAATTGAAAATTAACCTTAATTGTCCGGGATTGATCAAATTGGTGAGTTCGAATTAATCAGACATTTAATTAATAAGGATGATGGTACATCGGGCCATAGATTAAACCGCCATTGAATAAGCCCGACTACCATGTTAATTTATGGTTTGACTTTCGTACGTCACCTTTATGCATGATGCAAACATTTAGATATGATGTCATGATGTCGTCGATTTTAAATTATGGTTTACCTTTAGACGGTGAGAATTAATTCGTATATTTGGCCAACATTCATTAAAGCAGGACAGTTACGACACAAATATCAAAATTAATAAATACCTCCTTTTTAAGATTTTAATTAATTATCATAAAAATTAAAATATTAAAGGTCACGTGAATGACAATTAAAAATGCATGCCAAATAAATATCACATGAATAAAATAGGGCAAATACGAATGAGATCTTCAAACATTATATGAACATTAATATGCGTAAAATGTTACATTATACTAAGGTAATATACATGTATATTTATTATGCGGGTAATCATCATTATATATATTATGTTAAAAACTCATAATTATTTATATATAAATATTATATTAAAACCATATTATATATATATATATAACTTTTTTTTGAATAAAACGTGCCAACTAGCTTTTATTGAAATAATAAATAAACCAAGAGTTACAAAAAGAAACGGTGGAAAAACCAAAGGACAACACCCGAAAAAGAAGATAATGATAGAACAAAAAAAAAACCAGCAAAACAAAAGACTTGAGCTAGGCCAACGAAACCTCCTTACACAGCTAATCTGGAGTAGATTCATCAAGCAATAAAGGGACAAGGGAGGGTAAAGGGTCGGTGCAAAAGACACAAGAAACCAAACCCTTAGCGAAAACGAGAAGAAGACAAACACTCAATCAAGGTGGATCGATCCACCTTCTGTTCTCCGCGGCTAAACATTCGACTGAGACCGGAGCTTCTTCAACCCAAACTCTCTCCGACAACGAAGAAAGACTCACTCTTGCCATTGCATGTGCCGGTTTATTTTCATCTCGAGGTACAAAGGAAAAGGAGCAAGACTGAAAATTCTTTGCTAAACTCAGGGCATTCCAAACGAGAGCACTAATCACGAACCTATCCTCCGTCCCTGCACTCAACTTCTTCATAACGGACAAGGAGTTGCCCTCTGCAACAACGTGTCGAAAACCCAAATCGGAGGCTAGCCGGAGACCATGCACCATCGCTTGTGCTTCGGCCGTGAAACTTGAAAAGGTATGGTCCAGCTTGACACGTTTTGCTCCTAAAATGAAACCCTCACTATCTCAGTTGATTACTCCCACATGCGCTGATTTGGTTTCAGAAAAATAACAGGCATCGGCATTGATTTCAACCGCCGGAGAACGCGGAGAAGACCATCGGATAGGCACCGGGAAATTCCCAGGGGATAAGCACATTTGAATAACCTGCAAATCCAAACAATAGCCCCTGACATAGGTAACGATTTCATCAATTCTCATATCTATCCATTCGAACACAAACTTGTTGCGGGCAAACCATAGATCATACATTGTAATTATATTCTCCTGAATTCTTTGATTGCCATTTATATGAAATGTAGCCTCTAGCCATTTAGGGAAACTAAGATGATTAGCATTCGCAGGCTCCCGAATAAGCAAAGCATTCCACACCTGTTTAGCATAAAAGCAATCACATAGCACATGAATATTATCCCCAGGAGCTTGAAAACACTTACTGCACATAGGATCAGTAGCAACTCTTTTAATGCAGAGATTAGATCTCGTAGGGATAAAGTTCTTTATGAACTTCCAACACTAGATGTTTATCTTTGCAGGGCAGTTTGATTGCTAAACCTTATGAAAGAGAGCACTCTATTTAGATAGATCCTCAGTAGAATCTAGGAGGAGCCTGTAGCCACTTCAAACTGTATATAAACTAGAATGTTCACCACACCAGACCATAGTATCTGGTTGAGAACCCATAGGAAGTGGAATACTTAGAATCTCTGCTGCTTCATGTGAAGAGAAAATGCTCATAACTCAATCAACCCTCCAGCAGCCAGTTGCACCGTTGATCAAGTCTGCTACCCAGCAAATATCAGGAACAGACGGTGAAGAGACTTTCTTAGGAACCGAACCAGGCAACCAAAAATCATTCCACACCGAAATAGACCTTCCACAACCCACTTTCCATCCAAGACCCATTTCCAGCAAACCTCGAGCAATCCAAATACTTCTCCAGATAAGAGAAGGACTCGAGCCTAAACGGGCATTCAAAAAGCCTGTTGAGGGATAATACTTTGCGTGAATGAGTCTTCCAACCAGTGAAGTAGGATTCGTAGTCAATCTCCAACCTTGTTTGACAAGGAGAGCAACGTTAAATTTAGACAAGTCCCTAAATCCAAGGCCCCCAAACTCCTTAAGTTGGCATAGATCAGACCAAACGTACCAATGAATTCCTCGTTTCTCCTTAGAATTACGCTACCAAAATTTAGCTAGAATACTCTCCAACTCCTTACAAAATATTTTTGGCAGGAGGAAACAACTCATCGAAAAGACAGGGATAGCCTGTAATATAGCCTTTATTAGGACTTATTTCCCACCTTGGGACAGAAATCGAGTACCCCAATTAGAAATCCAGGAGAGAGTTTTGTCCCGAAGCTCCATAAAAGCCTTTTTCTTGTTTCGGCCAATAAGGATGGGGAGACCAAGATATTTTTCCGGACTGAAGCCTTGAGTAATGCCTAGAATCCGACGAACATCACCTTTACATTCATCAAGCGAGTTTCCACTAAAGAAAATCCCAGATTTATCAAAATTTATAAGTTTTCCCGAGCAACTCGCATAAAAAGATAACAACTCATGTATAACAGTAGCCCCCTCGATGTGGCTTCGCCAAAAATAAGGTTGTCATCTGCGAAGAAAAGGTGGCTGATATTAGGAGTGCCTCTAGCGATACGAACACCAACACCAATTTTGGCTTGCCGAAGTAAAGAGCTAAGGCCCTCACTACACACAAGAAACAAGTAGGGACTTAAAGGATCTCCTTGGCGAAGACCTCTAGAAGGAAATAATTTTTCCCCAACAGAGCCGTTCAGGACCACTAAATAAGACACTAAAGAAACACAGTGTAAAATAAGAGTCACCCAGACAGGCGCAAACCCCATTTTGATCATTAAAGCTTCTATAAAGCTCCATTCCACTCTATCGTAAGCTTTGCTCATATCAAGTTTTAGAGCAAAATAACATTTCTTCCCTTGACGCTTATTGCGTAACAAATGAATAATCTCAAACGCGGCTAAAATGTTGTCAGTAATAAGATGCCCTGGAACAAAAGTGCTATGGGCTTCATCTATGCACAAGGGTAAAACAGTTTGAAATCGGTTCACCAGCACTTTAGAGACAAGCTTGTAAAGAACATTAGACAAGCTTATGGGACGGAAATGCGACATATTGGTAGGATCATTTATTTTTGGAATTAGCACGATTCTGGTGTGATTAATAGAATCTAATGGAATTTCACCCTTAAGAGCACGAATACAGAAAGATGTGACATCACTACCCACGGTATGCCAAAAAAGTTGGTAAAAGAGAACACCCAGCCCGTCCTCACCAGCCGCCTTAAGAGGAATCATCGACCTCAAGGCTACATGAATCTCTTCGTGAGTGTAATCCCTGCCCAGATAGACATTCATATCATCTGAAATGCAACGATTGATTCCACCAAGGATTCTGTCACAATTTCCCATGCCTTGAGATGTAAACAGGGAAACAAAATAGTCACGTGTTACTACACCCATCATTTCCTCATTCGTAACTTCTATATTATTAGAAGTAAGCAATTTAGAAACTTTGTTTTTCCTTTTCTTTTGAGAGGCAGATCGATGGAAATACGAGGTATTCCTATCCCCGTGTCGAAGCCAGTTGGAACGAGCACGCTGTTCCCAGTATAGTTCATTCTTGTCCAGCTCCAGATTAATCGCTAACTTAGTCTCAACTATATCTCCCAAAACATCATCAGAGGGAGTAAGCTTGTTTAACCGTTCCAATTTCAGATTTAAATCTGCAACAGAAAAATTCTTCTCTCTTCTAATCTTCCGGAACCAAGCATCTAAACCAGTAGAGACTTGAGAGAGCTTATCCAACAAATTATCCCCTGATGACTGCCATAAGTCAGCAACTGTAGCTTCACATGAACTTTCAAGCAACCAAGAGGCTTCGAATTGAAAGTTCCAAACCCTGGTCTCAAAATTCCCACGTGTATTTGTTTGTAATATCAAGAGGCAATGGTCGGAGAAAGAGTGCTGTAAATGTTGGAGCTTAAAATATGGGAATAAGTTCCACCAAGCATTATTCGCGACACACTTATCAAGCCTCACCTAATATTGGAAAGTTCACGCCGCCCTTTTTCCCAAGTGAACAACGAACCGAAATAACCAATGTCGTCCAGAGCACAATCATCAATAGTAGAACGAAAGAGATCCATTTGCCGAGGATTCCTTAATAAACCACCCTGCTTTTCCGAAGAGAACAAAATCTCGTTAAAATCTCCTATAACTAGCCAAGGTATCTCTGGTAGATCTGTAAAACCTATGTTTGATTTTGATATAATTAAGTATGTTAAGGATTAAATTGAAAACTTGAAATAGATTTCTATGTCCCTTAAATGATTTATAAACCACCAACACTTTAAACTGATTTGAAAAACTCAAACTCCGAATATTTTCTAAGTGTTCCAAGGCCAAAGTATTGAAAAACTTCCAGGTGTATCGATACGCTTCCAGCCGTATCGATACCTTTTTGCAAATTTGGCTACTAGAAAGACGCGTTTCGATACGCCCTTTAGCGTATCGAAACATATTCAATCTGTATCGATACTCCCCTCTATAAAAACTGAAGGAGTTTGAATGGTGTACCAATACGGCTCAACCCGTATCGATACGGTTTTAACGGAATTTTTAATTCGAAGAGCTTTAAATATTTTCGACCGTTGGTGTCAGTTGTTAGGTAACTAATATTTAAAGTGGTAGTTGTCCCGTATCGATACGGTGTACCCCGTATCGAAACGGAGACTTCCAGTGAGCTAAGTTGAGAAAAAGGTATCGATACAGTCTCTTCCGTATCGAAACGGTCTCTGTCCCATACCAATACGCTTACACGCGTTTCGATACGCCCTCTTTATTATGTGCAACGACTCTTTTTTTTGAGACAAGTATCGATACGGGTCTTCGTGTACCGATACAAATAGCTGCAGAAGTGCATTTATGGTGGAAAGAGAGGGTCTCAACGGCTATAATCAATACCCTAACCACCCAAACGGCTAGAATTGATAGATAAGGTATAAATTGAAGCTTATTGAAGACCAGCAACAACTATTGCATCAAAGATAAACATCCAAGCAAAAATCCAAGCTCATTGTGCTTATTTTCCAATTTCTTGTAATCCCCAATTTGTGTTGTATTCAATTCCTATCCTATCTCAAATTTGGGTTGAGTGTTTGTACTTAAAGGGGCAATATTGTATTTGAGAGATATCTTTCTTGCCTAATTTCTTCTTTGTTCACTTGTGAGGGTTTGGTCAAATTTTAGGTAGAAAATTTGACCTGTTGTATAAAGGTTACCTCCTAAGCCTTGAAAAGGGGAAGAACAAATTAGTGAATTGTTGCAAATCCTTAGTGGTAGCTAAGGTAGTGGATGTAGAGTTCATTTGGAACTTGAACCACTCTAAAATCCTTTGTTCTTCATTTTTAGCTATCATTTTTCTCCAACAAATTTTTAAAAGCCCAATTCACCCCCATCTTGGTATTGATCAATCCATTGATCCACTCAACAATTGGTATTAGAGCCTACCTCTTTGAAGGATTAACAACCACAAGAGGAGTTCCTAGGAAGAGTGTGATCATCCAAAAATCAAGCCATGGCATCTACCTCCAGATCAAGCATGTACGAGTCTCAATCCACCACAAAACCACCATTCTTCAATGGTGACAACTATCCATTTTGGAAGAACCGGATGCGCCTCTTCATCAAATCCAATGATTACCTTGTTTGGAATGTCATTGAAGATGGTCCCTATATTCCATTGAAGAGGGATGATGAAGGAAAAATGGTTCTAAAGAAGAAGATTGAGATGAGTGAAGATGAGAGAAAGAAGATCCAAATTAATGATAAAGCTCTTCACATGCTCTTTTGTTCTTCCGGTCCCGACATCTACTCCAAAGTCTCCTCCATTGAAAGTGCCAAGGAAGTGTGGGATACACTAGAGACCACCTATGAAGGAACTAGTGATGTGAAGGAGACCAAGATTGGAATTCTCAATCTTAGTTATGAGAATTTCAAGATGGAGCCCGACGAAACTGTGTCCAAGATGTTCGATCACTTCTCAACTATCGTCAACGGGCTTAAGGGTTTTAGAGAGACAATCCCGGAAGAAAAACTTGTCCGGAAGCTACTCTACTCACTTCCCGAATCTTGGGATGGGAAGAGAACCGCCATCATCGAGGCCAAAAACTTGAAGACACTCAAACTTGATGAGCCAGTGGGTTCTCTCTTTACTCATGAGATAATGAAGCAAGGAAGGGAAGATGAAAAGAAAAAGGAAGAGAAAAGAGTGGAGAAGCTAGAAGTAGAAAAGAAGAAGAAGATAGGAGTGGCTCTCAAAGCTTCATTATATGAGGAGAGCACTTCTAGTGAGGAGGATGATCTAGAAGAATTGGCTATGATAACCAAAAGATTCTCACGATTCATGAGGTCCAACGGAGGAAGGAAGATTCAAATAAAAATGGACTTCAAGGGTAAAAACAAAGAAGAAGAGAGGGATCAAATCATTTGCTACGAGTGTAAAAAGCTCGGTCACATTCGTTTGGAGTGCCCTTAACTCAAGAAGAAGGGCTTTGAGAAGAAAAAGAAGCTCAAAGCCAAGCTTGCTACTTCGAGTGACGAGGAGTCATCCGAGGATGACGAACACGAAGTGGCCAACCTTTGCCTCATGGCACTTGAGGAGGATTCCTCCATGGTAACCTCTAACTCATCATCTTTTGACTTTACATTTGATGAATTACATGATGCATATGATGAGTTGCAAGAGGTTTATGATGAGTTAGTTGAGAAGTACAAAGAGTTGGTCATTAGAAATAAGAAAATTATTTCGGAATTAAATGATAAAAATGACTCACTTTCTCAAGCTAACTTAAAATTTGAGAAAAAGATTTTAGGTTTGAAAGATGAACTTAAATTCTTCCAAGATGAAAATGTAGACCTAAATAATCTTCTTTCTCAATGCAATAGTGAACACCAAAAGGTGTTAGATGAGCTTAACAAGCTCAAAGAGTCTTTCAAAAATGTTGGTAATGTGAAGCATGAAAAAGGTGAATCATCTAAAACAAACCAACCTAGGAGAAAGACTAATAATTACAAACAAAGTAGCCTCCCTAGACATAATAGACCTAAAAGGATTAGGAGTGTATGGGTTCCTAAGGAACTCGTCAAGTCTAATGATATTGTTGCTATGTCACCTTGGATTCCTAAGGGAACCAAGCTTTTGGGAGCTAACACACGTGGACCCAAAATGATTTGGGTACCAAAAGCAAAAGTTTAATATCTTTGTTTGTAGGGGGAGCATTGCTACAAGACCAAAGCACAAAGTCAAAATTCATGGTACCTTGATAGTGGATGCTCGAGGCATATGACCGGAGACAAGAGTAGATTCATGGACTTAAAGCCAAAAAGTGGAGGAGTAGTGACATTTGGTGACAACTCCAAAGGCCACATTAAAGGTATTGGCTCCATAGGTAATCACTCTACCATTCTTATTGAAAATGTTTTGTATGTCAATGGTCTTAAACATAATTTGTTGAGCATAAGCCAATTATGTGATAAAGGATTTAATGTCTTATTTGATAAAAATGGGTGCAAAATTGTTGACATTAAATCAAATAATATTATGCTCATAGGTCATCGCATAGGTAATATTTACATGGTGCATTTAGATGACATTCATACATCCCATGCATGTTTAGTAGCTCAAAATGAAAATGATGCATGGCTATGGCATAGGAAACTAGGACATGCTAGCATTAGTGTTTTAGAAAAACTAGTTTCCCTTGATCTAGTTAGAGGTTTACCCAAGATTAAGTTCTCAAATGACAAAATTTGTGATGCATGCTCTAAGGGTAAACAACATAAGTCATCCTTTAAATCCATTAATGATGTTTCTACAAGTAGGTGTTTACAAACTTATTCACATGGATTTATTTGGGCCTATTAGGACTATGAGCTTGGGTGGTAAATCTTATGCATTTGTACTTGTTGATGATTTTTCCAGATTTACTTGGGTTCTATTTTTAAGTCCTAAAGATGAGGCTTTAGAAAAATTCATCACATTTTCAAAATTAACCCAAAATAATCTTGAACTTAGAATTTCTCATATTAGAAGTGATCATGGAACCGAATTTCAAAATCTAGGGTTTGAAGAGTTTTTAAATGAAAATGGTATTAGCCACAATTTTTTGGCTCCTCGAACTCATCAACAAAATGGGGTAGTTGAGAGGAAAAATAGAACTTTACAAGAAATGGCTAGAACCATGCTTTGTGAAAACAATTTACCTAAATATTTTTGGGCGGAAGCCACAAACACCGCTTGCTACATTGTAAACCGAGTAATGATTAGGCCACTTTTAAAGAAAACACCATATGAGATTTTAAAATCTAAAAAGCCTAACATTTGCTATTTTCATCCATTTGGTTGTAAGTGTTTTGTTTTAAATAATGGAAAAGACAACTTAGGTAAATTTGATGCAAAAAGTGATGAAGCTATTTTCATAGGATATTCCTTAAACTCTAAAGCCTATCATGTATTTAACAAGAGAACTTTAGTAGTAGAAGAATCTATACATGTTGTATTCGATGATAACCTCCTTCCAAGGAAGGATTCTTGTGATGATGATGATGTAGGAATCATTTATGCCTTTGATGGAGGACAAACTTCAAAGGAAGATGAGATTCCAACAAAAGAAGAGGATACACAAGATCCACCTCTTGAAGCCTTGAAGGACTTGGCTCTTGAGGAAAAGGAAGTGAGCTACCCAAGGGAGTTCAACTATGTCAAAGATGGTGAAATCTTGGGTGATCCATCCAAGGGGGTAACCACTAGATCTTATCTTAAACTTATGAACCATGTTGCATTTATCTCATGCATAGAGCCTAAGAATATAAAAGAAGCATTAAAAGATGACTTTTGGATTATGGCTATGCAAGAAGAGTTAAATCAATTTGAGAGAAGTAATGTTTGGACATTAGTTGATAGGCCTAATAATCAATCTACTATAGGAACTAAATGGGTCTTTAGGAACAAACTAGATGAGAGTGGTAACATTGTGATGAATAAAGCTAGATTAGTAGCACAAGGTTACACTCAAGAAGAGGGAATAGATTTTGATGAAACCTATGCACCCGTAGCTAGAATGGAGGCTATTAGGATGTTGCTTGCATATGCATGTTATCATGACTTCAACTTTTTCAAAATGGATGTTAAAAGCGCATTTTAAATGGTTTTATAAATGAGAAAGTGTATGTGGAACAACCACCGGGTTTTGAAGACTTAAATTTTCCAAATCATATTTTCAAACTTACTAAAGCACTTTATGGTTTAAAACAAGCTCCTAGAGCTTGGTATGAAAGACTTTCAAACTTTTTGATTGAAAAAGGTAAGGTGGACACTACACTTTTCATAAAAAGGTATAAAAATGACATCTTAGTAGTACAAATATATGTTGATGATATTATTTTGGATCTACTAATGAGTGTCATTGCAAAGAGTTTGCTAAGTTAATGCAAGGTGAATTCGAGATGAGCATGATGGGGGATCTCTCATTCTTTATGGGACTCCAAATCAAGCAAAGTAAGGATAGCACCTTCATCAATCAAGCAAAGTACATCAAGGATATGCTCAAGAAGTTTGGCTTGGAGAATGCAAAGCCTCAAGCCATACCTATGAGCTCATCTACAAAGCTTGACAAAGATGAAGGAGGTAAGTGTGTTGACTCTAAGCTTTACCGCTCTATGATTGGATCTTTGCTTTACCTTACCGCAAGTAGACCGGATATTTTGTTTAGTGTTTTCTTGTGTGCTAGGTTTCAAGCTAGTCCTAGAGAGTCTCACCTTATAGACGTTAAGAGAATCTTTAGGTACCTTAGAGATACCCCTTGTTTAGGTCTTTGGTACCCTAGAGACTCCACCTTCAACCTTCATGCTTATTCGGATGCGGATTATAGGGGGTGTAAAATCGAAAGGAAGAGTACTTCGGGAACTTGTCAATTCTTAGGTAGTATGCTCATATCTTGGTTCTCTAAGAAACAAAATAGTGTAGCTCTTTCTACCACCGAAGCCGAGTACATATCTTTAGGGAGTTGTTGTGCTCAAGTCCTTTGGATGAAGCAACAACTCTTAGATTATGGTATTAAAGTTGAAACCATACACCTTAAGTGTGATAAAACTAGTGCCATATGCTTGACTAAAAATCCCATCCAACACTCTAGAACCAAACATATAGAGATAATACATCATTTCATTAGAGATCATGTCCTTAAGGAAGATGTTGTTATAGAGTACGTTGACACCTTAAACCAACTAGCGGACATCTTTACAAAGCCTTTAGATAAAGAGCGTTTTTGGTCCCTTAGGAGAGAGTTAGGTCTAACTAGCCTTTCTTGACCCTTTAGGACCATTTTAAAGTTAAAATTGCTTGATCTTGTGAAATTGCATGTTAATGTGTTGTAGCTCTTGAAAATATCCATGCTTATAGCTAGGGGGAGTATGATTCTGTTAAAATATGCTTAGAACTGCTCAATCATCATTTGCATTCATTTAGGAGATGTTAGAATTGAGCTTTTGATTGTTCTTAAAGCCTAAAATGTCTTTCTGGGCATAAGGTATCGATACGGCCTTAAGCGTATCGATATGAGTACTGTGTTAGCTTCCCAGATTACATTTTGCCTAAAACGGGTATCGATAAGGTTAAACTCGTTTTGATACGAGCAACAATCGTTTCGATACAGATTGCATCCGTTTCGATACGAACCTTCAACGAGCATTTTAAATGGAATTATGTTTTTACCCCCGTATCGATACACCCTCAGGCGTATCGATACGCGATTGCGCAAACAGCTCAATTGGCATTTAAGAGTTCAACTTTTACCAAAATTGAATTTTCTCAAAACCCTAGAAACCCTAACCATTTTCACTCTATAAATAGCCTCTCAAACCCTCATATTTTCACACCACAACTCAAAATCTCTTGAGGGTTTTCAAAATCAAGCAAAGCTCTTAAGCTTTTCATCAATTTGGTGCTAAGTTATTCTCCCATTCCTCTCCATCAATATCAAGGTAAAACTTTTTCTTTTTCTTTTTTTACTTTTTATTTTTCTTTTGATTTTCGTTTCAAACTTTATTTTGTTTTTGTTTTTGTCTTTTCAAAATCAAAAACTCTTTATTTTTGTTTTATTTTAATTTTTTTAAAAAAAACCTTGATCATTGGTTTTTAATGAGTTGAATGAAGAAAACTTAATGCATACACTATTTTTAATCTTTTCTCTAGTTCATGGCACCTAAAAAGAGAGCACATACTAGTGAAGCCGGTGAAGGATCCAATAATGGAGGTGGTGCTCGCCCGAACCTCACTCTTATCTATCAACACTCCTTTAAGTTCCCCGGAGATCTCACCTATTTTCGCCAATTTCAAAACTATAAGATCCGTCTGGAGAGGGTAATCTCTATTCCTTTTCTTAACTCGGAGCGTTTCAAATTTGAATATCTACCTTTGCTCCAAGAATGGAAGTTTATGGATTTTCTCCAAATTCCCGAGTTTTTATTTCGCATCTTAGTTTTGATCTTTTATGCTAATGCTAAGTGTTGTGCCAATCGAGATGGTGTTGTTACGGCCGTTAATTCTCATCTTATGGGTAAAAAGGTCACTATAGATGTTCAATCCATTTGTGATGTGTTTAAGTTGGAGGATGAAGGCTATGATGATGAGAATGCCCTTGGCCATGTCCTAAGTGGTTCCGTCACCGCCCTTAATGCTCAGGATCGGATCCTCCATTTGATGATTTCTTGGTGGTTTAGGCCCTCGGGAGGGAAGTATTCCACTATCCGCCAAGTTGATGATATTTGGATTCGATGCTTCCGTGATAGAAAACGTCCGAACCTTGCTCGATTATGTTTGCGGAGATTGTCTATCTCGTGCAACATCGCCACACTACACTCGTCACTTCCTTCACCTATGCCACGACCTTGAGTTACTTTTTCCAACAAAAGGAGATAGATTGCTCGCATGACTACCCAACTCCCCTCACCGATCCTATCGATGAACGATCTCTTGCAAGGGGTAAGTTTCATTACTTTAATGGTAGTTGGCTTCGTCTATCCGAGCTCCCTAGTGAGGCCGCGGAACAATTTGCTAATCCTCAAGTTGATCAAGTTCCTCAAGCTCCTCCTCCACCTTCAATGGAATCCCTCATGACTTATCTCAATGAGCAATTCACGAGTTTGCGCACGGGAATGGCCTTAATAGATCAAGTGATGAATTCGGGATTTGCCGCTATTGATACAAGGTTTACAAGCCTTGAAGATCGATTGAAGAATGTGGAGACTCGACTCACTTCCCTTGAAGGCGGTCACAACTCAATGCACATCTCTCTCACCGCTTTCCATGACGAGTGGCGTCAAACTAGGAGGAATGATGACGCAATTGAAGAGGATGATGAAGATGGCGATGAAGATGCCTAGTAGCCTATCTTTGCATATCATCTATATCATTTAGGATATTTATTTATGCACCTTTGCTTTATGTTTTTAGGACTAAGTTTGCAATATTCTAAAACCTATGCTTTGATTTTCTATTTTTTTTTATTTTAAGATGATGTTATCTTTTATTTGAACTTAATGATATTATGTTGCTTATTTATACCTTTTGCCTATTTATGCACTTTATATTATGTCTCAATTATTTTTGATCTAACAAAAAGAGGGAGAAGAAAGCTCACACTTAAAAATTTTGATTTTCAAACTTAAAAGTTACCTAGCTAATATTAAGGGGGAGTTATTTTGCAAAGTTTTTCAAAGTATAAAAAATTACAAGTTTTGGTTTTGTTATATCAAAAAGGGGGAGATTGTAAAACCTATGTTTGATTTTGATATAATTAAGTATGTTAAGGATTAAATTGAAACTTGAAATAGATTTCTAAGTCCCTTAAATGATTTATAAATCACCAACACTTTAAACTGATTTGAAAAACTCAAACTTCGAATATTTTCTAAGTGTTCCAAGGCCAAAGTATTGAAAAACGTCCAGGTGTATCGATACGCCTCCAGCCGTATCTATACCTTTTTTGCAAAGTTGGCTACTGGAAAGACGTGTTTCGATACGCCCCTTATCGTATCTGTAACGCCCCGGTTTTGGGCTTAGAAGTTTTGGGCGTTGACCGGTTTTGTCAAAGTGCTGTTCGAATCTAAAGAGGTGAAATTAGGAAAGCCTAGTTCGGGTTGCATTAAAAATATGGAAAAATGTTCTAAAATCATCTTTTAATATAATTAAGTGAACTGTGAAATCAATTTTGAAAAATGGGTTTTGGAAGAGCGACATTTTGGCTAGTGACCAAAATGTAATTTTTGAAAGTTTTGTGACTGTTTTAAAAAGGATTGAAACTTTGAATCTTTAGGGAGCTATTTACCCAAAGGGGAGTTTCTCCAGATTTTCTAGAATATTAAATGATTTAATAATGGTTTAAAATAAAAGTAAAAAGGAGGGAAAGATATTTTTAGTCATCTTTAACTAACTTTCTAAATTTTCCATTCTCATTTTCTCTCATCTTTTCTCTCAAACCAAACACATTCTCTCCAGATCTTTTCCTCTGATTTTTATCACCTAAATACTTCTTTTCAATCCTCATTTGATTCCTAATCATCTTCTCATCAAAACCTTTGTATTTGCTACTTGATTCATCAAGCTTATTGGCTCTAAAAGAGGAGAAACTCAAGTTTGGAGGTAAGAACGTCCTTCTCCTCTGAACTTCAAGTTCTTTAATGAAATTCCTAAGTTCTCAATCCCTAATTGATGTTTTATAAATGGCTTTTAAGATTGTTTAGTGGATCTTGGCTTAAAATGCAAGATTTGGTGTGTTTTTGATGAAATTTCGTTGGATCTGTTTAAGCAGTGTTTTAAGGTGCTAAAATGATTATTAATGAATGTTAATTTGATAAGGAAATGAGTTTTGATTAATGCAATCCCGGATAGGTTGTGTTTCCTAAGTTTAGCTTGTGATTCTTGGATGTTTTTGTGGTGATCTTGTGGATCTGTTGTTGCTGGAGGTATAAGGATGTTTATAGGTTGTTTTTAGATGTCAAATGGTGTTAATGGATGTTAGGTTTTGCTGGTTTATGGCTGGGCTTTGTTGAGAAGTGGTTTTGATGCAATTTCGGTTGTGTTTGGTGGCCGAAATTGGAGTGTGAATGAGAGCAGCGAGTTTGAGTGCTTTCATTGAAGCTTTTGATGCATGATGATGCATTAAATCTCTGCTTTAATGTGTTTAATCAGGGGAGGCATCTTTGGATCCAAGAGTTGTTGATCTGGAAGCTTGAATCGGTGCTTCGGCAAGAGGCGAAGTGGAATCGGTGAGTGAAATTGGGTTTCGGCTTTGAAACCAATGACTTGGGAGCTTAGTTTAAGTCTAAACAACTTTGCTAAGCTCGAGTGTAAGTTTTTCGGAAATTCTCTCTAGTGGTGGCCATGATTTTGTTCTGATGCAATGTGGTTTATTGCATGTTTTGATTACTGTTTTGAAAGCATGATTTAGCATGGTATTTGCTGTTTTGATAAGCCATATGTTAAAGGAAGCTCAAGGTAAGAGTTCCTTGTTTTGAACATTGATTAAATGTGGTTTGATGCTTTTAAGTGCATGATGAATATGACTTGGTTTAATGCTTTAAAACAATGGATTAATTGATGAAAATGATGTATATTGGCAAGTGATGTTTTGAAATGGTTGAGGTCACTAAGGTGGTTAAAATTCCTTGAGTGAGCCTTGTTACTTAAGAACATCAAGGTGGTTAAAAGTCCTTGGATGATTCTTGCTACGGACACAAAGGTGTTTAAAAGTCCTTGTGTGGTCCTTTTCTATGGTGTTTAAAAGTCCATAGGCCAAGGTGTTTAAAAGTCCTTGGGCTCAAGGTGTTTAAAAGTCCTTGAGGTGATTCAATTCATGGTATTTAAAAGTCCATGGCCAAGGTGTTTAAAAGTCCTTGGGGTCAAGGTGTTTAAAAGTCCTTGAGGTGATCTAATTCATGGTGTTTAAAAGTCCATGGCCAAGGTGTTTAAAAGTCCTTGGGGTCCAAGGTGTTTAAAAGTCCTTGGGGTGAAAGTTGATGAACTTGTTTTCAAAGAAATGAAATGTATCACTTGAGGCCAATATGACATGTAATGAAATGAAGCATGAGATGCTTGTTTTAAGTATGCTTTTGAGCATGTGTAAATGATGATTTGAAGCATGTTTTATAAGTGTTTTATAAATGCATTATTGAATGGTTTTACGAGCATTCCTCACTAAGCTTTTGCTTACGCTCTCTTCCGTTTTCTTAATTCAATAATGCAGAGCATTAGAGTACTTGAGGGCAGCAAGGAGGGCAAGCATCCAAGTGGAAACAAAGCTCTAAGTATGGAAGGTTTTCTAAGTACATTTTAGCTTTTGGTAATTTGGCAATGGGGGACCTATGTGTATGTTTTGGGAGATGTTTTGAACTCCCTAAGTATGTTGAATGATCTTTGAGAATGCTGGTTATTGTGGTTGGCCTTTATATGCTTGATTTGGAAGTTTATGCTTGAATGGCTTACTTGTGTAGGAAGCATGCCTATAGATTTGGGGCTTTTCATATATGTGGATGTTTTGATGAATTGTTGATGCAAGTATGTCTCATATATGTTGAATTGCATGTTGGCAAAGTTTGGTGGCATTTGGAGCATGATTGGTTGGTCAATTGCATGTTTAAGTATGCATTTTTAGGCAATCTGTGCAGGGTGTTTCGGAACAGCACCTACCGTTTCGGAACGGGTGCCTTAATTGTGCCCAGGCGTCCGAAACGGGAGGGGCCGTTCCGAAACGGAAAGGCCACTGCCAGACCCCCGTTTCGGTACGCGTTGCGGAACGGCCCCGAGTTTCGAAACGGGCTATGCCTGTTTCGGAACGGGTGACCGTTGGGGGCTGACATTGGCAGTTATATGTTTTGGAATGTTTGCGTTTTGGTCCTGAAACTTGTTTGTGCAATTGTATGAGTTTGGGAAGTCCTTTTGAGCTGAAATTTTACAGAGAAGCATGAAACATGATTAATTTCAAGATGGTAACTTCAATTTGGGTTAAGTCCTTATAATTATCAGAATTTACAATTTGGTCCCTAAAGTTGTAAATTGTTCAATTGAGTCCCTGTTTGATCTCTGATGTTTGTGATCTTTTGGTATGATGTTTGTGTGATCACAATTAGGTCTAAAGTGCATCTAGACAAGATTAAAGGAAAAAAAAGGGTCGTTAATCAAGGTTGACTTTCGGGTTGACTTTGGTTTTCCCCGTGTGACTTTCTTAATTCGGGTCAACCGTCTAGGCCGGGTTAAGGGGGTTACATTTGGTGGTATCAGAGCTGAGTTCTCGATTAATTGGGAATGTATGTATGCATGATTGAAGTATGTATGCCTTGTATGCTTGTTGAGTGAAAGCATGTTTAATGGCTTGTGATTTTGATGCAATTGAAGTATGTGCTGTGATGTAGCATGTTGTGGGTACCCATTGCCAAATCAAAGCTAAAGGAAAGATGTTGTTTTGAAATGAAATTGAGCTTGAATACTTGGATTGCTTACCTTGCTGGGCCTGACTTTGTTTTATTTGTGTTGTGATTGCATGGTAAAAGTATGGCACCACGTAGAGAGTTACGAGGTAATGTGCGAGCTACGGCTCCTAATGAGAACGAGAATGAGGAAAACACGGGTAGTGCGTTGTTACCTCCTCCTCCACCTGGTGGTGGTGGTGCTGGGGCTGAGGAAGCTGGAGCTGCAGCTGGCGCTGGAGCTGCTGGACCTGGGGTTGGTCAGGGGCAAGCTATGCCTGATATGACGATGTTAGTGCAAGCTATTGCTGGTGCTTTTCAAGCAGCAGTAGCTGGGCTCGTGGAGCGGGGCATCAGGAAGATGCTGGTGTTAGACTACCTTTGGAGCGTTTGCGCAGTCTTGGTGGGACTGAGTTCAGGGGTATGTCTGCTGAGAGTTCTGAAGCTTGGCTAGAGAGTACCAAGCGAATCTTGGGCCAGATGAGTTGCACTGATGTGCAGAAGCTGGGTTGTGTTGTGTCCTTGCTGCAGAAGGATGCGTATACGTGGTGGACAACCACTGTTGCTGGGATGGCAGAAGCTGATGTGACTTGGACATTCTTTCAGAATGTGTTCAAGCGGAGATATCTTGGTGTGAGATATCTTGATGAGAAGAAGCGTGAATTCATGTCTCTTACCCAAGGGAGCATGAGTGTGGCTGAGTATGAGGTACAGTTTGTGCGACTCGGTCAGTATGCACCGGAGCTGGTACCTGATGAGCGGGCAAGGTGCGAGAGGTTCCGTTATGGTTTAGAGACGGATGTAAAGATGTATTTGCTGGCCGCCGAGTATGATGATTTCGACGTGTTGGTGGGCCGAGCCAAGGATGTTGAGATGAACTTGGGTTTATCTGTGAGAGGTGCTGGAGCAAGTGCTGGGAAGCGATCAGCTGAGTTTAGTTCCGGAGGTGGACGGAACAAGAGGGGACGTGATCAGAAGTATCAGTCTTCAGCCAAGAGAGGTGGTGGTGCACCTGCTAGAGGAGGCAATGCTAGAGCTGATCCGAGTACTTGTTGGATCTGTGGTTCACGTGGTCACATGAAACGTGACTGTCCTCGTGCCGAGAGAGTGGTGCAAGCTCCTGTTGCGGCTGCTGGTAACGGGTGCTGGAGTTGTGGTTCTGCAGACCACTTGAGGCGGGATTGTCCGAGGTTGGCTGGTGATCAGGTGCGTGCTCCTGTTGTTGCTGCACCGCAGAGAGGTCGTGGGCGCGGCCGTGGTAATTTCCAGAGGAGAGAGGAAGGTGGTCGTGGAGTGGCCCATGTTGTGGCTATTCAGCCTGAGGGTGGAGGCCAAGCGAGGGTGTATGCTCAGCGAGAGGGCAGGAATGATGCGGATGTGATTGCAGGTACCTTTACTTTGCAGTCCTTGTCATTGCTTTCTTTGATTTACTCTGGATCTACGCATTCATATATTTTGCGTGAGCATGCTGAATTGCTTGGTTTGCCTGTTGAGTCTTTGGATGTTGGTGTTCGAGTCACTAGTTCTTTTGGTGAGACTGTTGTGACTAGGAAGCTTTATAGAAGGTGTCCCTTGGTCGTTCAAGAGCATGTTTTCCATGTTGATCTTATGGAGTTGCCCTTCTATGGTTTCGATGTGATCCTTGGTATGGATTGGCTTGCTGAGCATCGTGTTGTTGTGGATTGTGAGAACAAGCGAGTTTTGCTTAAGCTTGCGGATGATTATGAAGTTGTTGTGGTTGGTGAGAATGTGAAGTTTCTTGCCAATGTGGTGTCTACCTTGGAGGCGAGCAGGATGCTGAGACAAGGTTGCGAAGCCTATCTAGCTTTTGTGATGAATCCTAGCTCTAAAGAGTTGAGGGTACAAGATATCAGAGTTGTGAAGGAGTTTCCTGGTGTTTTTCCTGAGGAGATGCCTGGTTTACCTCCTAACCGCGAGGTGGAGTTTGGAATTGAGCTGTATGAGAATACAACTCCTGTGTCCATTACTCCCTATAGAATGGCACCTAAAGAGCTGAAGGAGCTGAAGACGCAGTTGCTTGACCGTGGGTTCATCCGGCCGAGTGTGTCACCTTGGGGAGCACCGGTCTTGTTTGTGAAGAAGAAGGATGGCACTATGAGAATGTGCATTGATTACCGTCAGCTGAACAAGTTGACTATCAAGAATCGGTATCCTTTGTCGAGGATTGATGATCTCTTTGATCAATTTCGGGGAGCTGCTGTGTTCTCTAAGATTGACTTGAGGTCAGGGTATTATCAGTTGAAGGTGAAGGATGTGGATGTGCCTAAGACAGCTTTCAGGACAAGGTATGGGCATTATGAGTTCCTTGTGATGCCGTTTGGGTTGACAAATGCTCCTGCTGCTTTCATGGACATGATGAATCGTGTGTTTCATGAATACCTGGACAAGTTTGTTGTGGTGTTCATTGATGATATCCTTGTGTACTCGCGTACTGAGGAGGAGCATGAAGAGCATTTGAGGATTGTTTTGCAAGCCTTGTTGGAGAATCAGCTTTATGCTAAGCTGAGTAAGTGTGAGTTCTGGTTAAGGGAGGTGGTGTTTCTTGGACATGTGGTTTCAGCTGAGGGGATTCGTGTTGATCCTCAAAAGATTGAGGCGGTGATGAGTTGGAAAGTTCCTAAGTCTGTTCATGAGATCCGTAGTTTCCTTGGTTTGGCGGGATACTACCGAAGGTTTGTGGATGGTTTTTCCAAGATTGCTGCTCCTTTGACGAAGCTGTTGCAAAAGGATGTTAAGTATGAGTGGACGGAAGCGAGACAGCAGGCTTTTGAGAAGCTTAAGGCGGCTTTGACGCAAGCTCCTATCTTGATTCAGCCTGAATCAGGGAAAGAGTTTGTGGTTTACAGTGATGCATCCTATGTTGGTTTGGGGTGTGTGCTGATGCAGGAGGGTAAGGTGGTGGCTTATGCATCACGGCAGTTGAAAGTGCATGAGCGCAATTACCCTACGCATGATATTGAGCTGGCTGCAGTGGTTTTTGCTCTGAAGATCTGGAGACATTATCTGTATGGTGAGAAGTGTACTGTGTACACAGATCACAAGAGTTTGAGGTATCTGATGTCTCAGAAGGAGTTGAATCTTAGGCAGCGGCGTTGGTTGGAGTTGCTCAAGGATTATGATCTGACGATTGAGTATCATCCTGGAAAAGCTAATGTTGTTGCGGATGCCTTGAGTAGGAAGGTAGCTGTTGAGCTGAGAGCCATGTTTGCTAGCTTGAGCATATCGCAAGATGGTGGTCTCGTTGCTGAGTTGCAAGTGAAACCCTCTTTGGTTCTGTTGATCAAGGATAAGCAGTTGTTGGATGATTCCTTGGTGTCTCATGTTCAGGATATCGCGGAGGGTAGACCTTCGGATTTCTGTTTCAATGATGATGGTGTGCTGTGTTTTGGGAGTCGGATAGTAGTGCCTGCTGATGCTGAGTTGAGGCGTGCTATTCTGACTGAAGGTCATAGTAGTCCTTTTGCTATGCACCCTGGTAGTACTAAGATGTACCGTGATCTTCGTGATGAGTACTATTGGGTGGGTTTGAAGAAGGATGTTGCGGAGTTTGTTAGCAAGTGTTTGGTGTGTCAGCGAGTTAAGGCTGAGCATCAGTTTCCTTCAGGGTTGTTGCAACCGTTGAAAATCCCTGAATGGAAGTGGGAGAGGGTTACCATGGATTTTGTATCTAGTTTACCTTTGTCTCCATCGAAGAAGAATTCGGTCTGGGTGATTGTGGATCGCCTGACGAAGTGTACGCATTTCTTGCCTGTGCATACCACGTTTTCTTTGGATAGGTTGGAAGAGCTGTACATTGCTGAGATTGTGCGGCTGCATGGTGTGCCTAAGTCGATTGTGTCGGATAGGGATCCGAGGTTCACATCGCGGTTCTGGCAGTGTTTGCATCAAGCTCTGGGTACAAGGTTGCATTTCAGTACATCCTATCATCCTCAGTCGGATGGTCAGTCTGAGCGAGTTATCCAGATTTTGGAGGATATGTTGAGGTGCTGCGTGATTGAGTTCCAAGGTTCTTGGGAGAAGCATCTGCCTTTGGTTGAGTTTGCTTATAACAACAGTTATCAGGCAAGTATACAGATGGCACCTTATGAGGCTTTGTACGGGAGGAAGTGTAAGACTCCTCTTTGTTGGGCTGAGACTGGTCAAAAGTTGGTTTCAATGCCGGCTTTGTTAAAAGGGACCACAGAGAAGGTAAAGCTCATTTGTGAGCGGTTGAAGGCTGCCTCTGATCGGCAGAAGTCTTACGCGGATTTGAAGCGTAAGGAGATAGAGTATGCGGTGGGTGACCGTGTGTTCTTGAAGGTTTCGCCTTGGAAGAAGGTGATGCGGTTTGGCCGAAAGGGTAAGTTGAGCCCTAGGTACATTGGACCATATGAGGTGGTTGAGCGTGTGGGTCCTGTTGCGTATCGGTTGAGGTTACCTCAGGAGTTGGAGAAGATTCATGATGTGTTCCATGTCTCTATGCTCCGGAGGTATAGATCTGATCCTTCGCATGTGATGCTTGTGGAGGAAGTGGTTTTGAATCCGGATTTGACCTATGATGAGGAACCGGTGAAGGTTCTGGATTCGGATAGCAAGGTTCTTCGTGGCAAGACCATTGAGTTGGTGAAGGTGCTGTGGAAGCATCACGGTGTTGAGGAAGCCACGTGGGAGCGGAAGGAAGACATGCTGAAGCAGTTTCCTTATCTCTTTCCTTCAGGTAAATTTCGAGGACGAAATTTCTTAAGGGGGGGGGGGAGAGTTGTAACGCCCCGGTTTTGGGCTTAGAAGTTTTGGGCGTTGACCGGTTTGGTCAAAGTGCTATTCGAATCTAAAGAGGTGAAATTAGGAAAGCCTAGTTCGGGTTGCATTAAAAATATGGAAAAATGTTCTAAAATCATCTTTTAATATAATTAAGTGAACTGTGAAATCAATTTTGAAAAATGGGTTTTGGAAGAGCGACATTTTGGCTAGTGACCAAAATGTAATTTTTGAAAGTTTTGTGACTGTTTTAAAAAGGATTGAAACTTTGAATCTTTAGGGAGCTATTTACCCAAAGGGGAGTTTCTCCAGATTTTCTAGAATATTAAATGATTTAATAATGGTTTAAAATAAAAGTAAAAAGGAGGGAAAGATATTTTTAGTCATCTTTAACTAACTTTCTAAATTTTCCATTCTCATTTTCTCTCATCTTTTCTCTCAAACCAAACACATTCTCTCCAGATCTTTTCCTCTGATTTTTATCACCTAAATACTTCTTTTCAATCCTCATTTGATTCCTAATCATCTTCTCATCAAAACCTTTGTATTTGCTACTTGATTCATCAAGCTTATTGGCTCTAAAAGAGGAGAAACTCAAGTTTGGAGGTAAGAACGTCCTTCTCCTCTGAACTTCAAGTTCTTTAATGAAATTCCTAAGTTCTCAATCCCTAATTGATGTTTTATAAATGGCTTTTAAGATTGTTTAGTGGATCTTGGCTTAAAATGCAAGATTTGGTGTGTTTTTGATGAAATTTCGTTGGATCTGTTTAAGCAGTGTTTTAAGGTGCTAAAATGATGATTAATGAATGTTAATTTGATAAGGAAATGAGTTTTGATTAATGCAATCCCGGATAGGTTGTGTTTCCTAAGTTTAGCTTGTGATTCTTGGATGTTTTTGTGGTGATCTTGTGGATCTGTTGTTGCTGGAGGTATAAGGATGTTTATAGGTTGTTTTTAGATGTCAAATGGTGTTAATGGATGTTAGGTTTTGCTGGTTTATGGCTGGGCTTTGTTGAGAAGTGGTTTTGATGCAATTTCGGTTGTGTTTGGTGGCCGAAATTGGAGTGTGAATGAGAGCAGCGAGTTTGAGTGCTTTCATTGAAGCTTTTGATGCATGATGATGCATTAAATCTCTGCTTTAATGTGTTTAATCAGGGGAGGCATCTTTGGATCCAAGAGTTGTTGATCCGGAAGCTTGAATCGGTGCTTCGGCAAGAGGCGAAGTGGAATCGGTGAGTGAAATTGGGTTTCGGCTTTGAAACCAATGACTTGGGAGCTTAGTTTAAGTCTAAACAACTTTGCTAAGCTCGAGTGTAAGTTTTTCGGAAATTCTCTCTAGTGGTGGCCATGATTTTGTTGTGATGCAATGTGGTTTATTGCATGTTTTGATTACTGTTTTGAAAGCATGATTTAGCATGGTATTTGCTGTTTTGATAAGCCATATGTTAAAGGAAGCTCAAGGTAAGAGTTCCTTGTTTTGAACATTGATTAAATGTGGTTTGATGTTTTTAAGTGCATGATGAATATGGCTTGGTTTAATGCTTTAAAACAGTGGATTAATTGATGAAAATGATGTATATTGGCAAGTGATGTTTTGAAATGGTTGAGGTCACTAAGGTGGTTAAAAGTCCTTGAGTGAGCCTTGTTACTTAAGAACATCAAGGTGGTTAAAAGTCCTTGGATGATTCTTGCTACGGACACAAAGGTGTTTAAAAGTCCTTGTGTGGTCCTTTTCTATGGTGTTTAAAAGTCCATAGGTCAAGGTGTTTAAAAGTCCTTGGGCTCAAGGTGTTTAAAAGTCCTTGAGGTGATTCAATTCATGGTGTTTAAAAGTCCATGGCCAAGGTGTTTAAAAGTCCTTGGGGTCAAGGTGTTTAAAAGTCCTTGAGGTGATCTAATTCATGGTGTTTAAAAGTCCATGGCCAAGGTGTTTAAAAGTCCTTGGGGTCCAAGGTGTTTAAAAGTCCTTGGGGTGAAAGTTGATGAACTTGTTTTCAAAGAAATGAAATGTATCACTTGAGGCCAATATGACATGTAATGAAATGAAGCATGAGATGCTTGTTTTAAGTATGCTTTTGAGCATGTGTAAATGATGATTTGAAGCATGTTTTATAAGTGTTTTATAAATGCATTATTGAATGGTTTTACGAGCATTCCTCACTAAGCTTTTGCTTACGCTCTCTTCCGTTTTCTTAATTCAATAATGCAGAGCATTAGAGTACTTGAGGGCAGCAAGGAGGGCAAGCATCCAAGTGGAAACAAAGCTCTAAGTATGGAAGGTTTTCTAAGTACATTTTAGCTTTTGGTAATTTGGCAATGGGGGACCTATGTGTATGTTTTGGGAGATGTTTTGAACTCCCTAAGTATGTTGAATGATCTTTGAGAATGCTGGTTATTGTGGTTGGCCTTTATATGCTTGATTTGGAAGTTTATGCTTGAATGGCTTACTTGTGTAGGAAGCATGCCTATAGATTTGGGGCTTTTCATATATGTGGATGTTTTGATGAATTGTTGATGCAAGTATGTCTCATATATGTTGAATTGCATGTTGGCAAAGTTTGGTGGCATTTGGAGCATGATTGGTTGGTCAATTGCATACTTAAGTATGCATTTTTAGGCAATCTGTGCAGGGTGTTTCAGAACAGCACCTACCGTTTCGGAACGGGTGCCTTAATTGTGCCCAGGCGTCCGAAACGGGAGGGGCCGTTCCGAAACGGAAAGGCCACTGCCAGACCCCCGTTTCGGTACGCGTTGCGGAACGGCCCCGAGTTTCGAAACGGGCTATGCCTGTTTCGGAACGGGTGACCGTTGGGGGCTGACATTGGCAGTTATATGTTTTGGAATGTTTGCGTTTTGGTCCTGAAACTTGTTTGTGCAATTGTATGAGTTTGGGAAGTCCTTTTGAGCTGAAATTTTACAGAGAAGCATGAAACATGATTAATTTCAAGATGGTAACTTCAATTTGGGTTAAGTGCTTATAATTATCAGAATTTACAATTTGGTCCCTAAAGTTGTAAATTGTTCAATTGAGTCCCTGTTTGATCTCTGATGTTTGTGATCTTTTGGTATGATGTTTGTGTGATCACAATTAGGTCTAAAGTGCATCTAGACAAGATTAAAGGAGAAAAAAAAGGGTCGTTAATCAAGGTTGACTTTCGGGTTGACTTTGGTTTTCCCCGTGTGACTTTCTTAATTCGGGTCAACCGTCTAGGCCGGGTTAAGGGGGTTACAGTATCGAAACAGCGTATCAAAACAGATTCAATCTGTATCGATACGCCCCTCTGTAAAAACTGAAGGAGTTTGAATGGTGTACCGATACGGCTCAAGCCGTATCAATACGGTTTTAACGGAATTTTTAATTCGAAGAGCTTTAAATATTTTTGACCGTTGGTGTCAGTTGTTAGGTAACTAATATTTAAAGTGGTAGTTGTCCCGTATCGATACGGTGTACCCCCTATCGAAATGGAGACTTCCAGTGAGCTAAGTTGAGAAAAAGGTATCGATACGGTCTCTTCCGTATCAAAACGGTCCCTGTCCCGTACTGATACGCTTACACGCGTTTCGATACGCCCTCTTTATTATGTGCAACGACTCTTTCTATTTTGAGACAAGTATTGATACAGGTCTTCGTGTACTGATACGGATAGCCGCAGAAGTGCATTTATGGTGGAAAGAGAGGGTCCTAACGGCTATAATCAATACCCTAACCACCCAAACGACTAGAATTGATAGAGAAGGTATAAATTGAAGCTTATTGAAGACCAGCAATAACTATTGCATCAAAGATAAACATCCAAGTAAAAATCCAAGCTCATTGTGCTTATTTTCCAATTTCTTGTAAACCCCAAATTGTGTTGTATTCAATTCCTATCCTATCTCAAATTTGGGTTGAGTGTTTGTACTTAAAGGGGCAATATTGTATTTGAGAGATATCTTTCTTGCCTAATTTCTTCTTTGTTCACTTGTGAGGGTTTGGTCAAATTTTGGGTAGAAAATTTGACCGGTTGTGTAAAGGTTACATCATAAGCCTTGAAAAGGGGAAGAACAAATTAGTGAATTGTTGCAAATCCTTAGTGGTAGCTAAGGTAGTGGATGTAGAGTTCATTTGGAAGTTGAACCACTCTAAAATCCTTTGTTCTTCATTTTTAGCTATCATTTTTCTCCAAAAAAATTTTAAAAGCCCAATTCACCCCCCTCTTGGCATTGATCAATCCATTGATCCACTCAACAAGATCATCCAAACTACGAAGCAAATTCCAAGATTCATGGCGTCTGTAAACTTCCTAAGCACCATAAAAGCTTGTACACCTTCATTGAAGACCATCAGAATCATCATTTATAAGAATGTCGATATGTCAAGCCGAATACGAACGTAAAGAAACAACACAAGAATTCCTCAATCCCATAGAGAGACCACCTCTTCGGCCAGCAGCACTAACATCAATACCGTTAGGAAATCCACAACGTTTTCGAATCCTAGCCATACGTGCAGATGGTAACTTCGTTTCAATTAAGAAGAATATACACGAGTTCTTATCTCTCAACTTTTGGTTGAGACGACCCACCGTCCGAGGTTGTCCCAAACCTCGGACATTCCAACTTATGAGTTTCATGACGAACGACGGACCTGAGCAGACAAGTCGACTGATTTGTCCAGCATTAATTGGGCAGATGTTTTGTCCCAAACCTCGGACATTCCAACTTAGAAACAACATATGTTTTGTTCAGCACACGTGCACGTTTCAGTCCCTCATCTTGCTCAATAGGATTATCCTCTTCAATAGCTGTCATTACTGTATCCATAGCATTAATTGGGCTAGTTTGAGAATGCCTAAATAAAGGGCCTGGGTTAAGGCCTCCCAAATTAAAGTCTGATTTGTTACCAAAAGTCAAACTATGAGACTTTTCGGAATTACTAGAAATCGCTAAAGCACTGGGATTATGTCTCTGATTACTCAAAACATTTCCTTTTTTTAAAATTTGCAGGGTCAACCCTTGGCTGAGCTGTCACCGATGCTGCCTCCCTCAACCAAATACTTTTCGCAGCAGCCGCTCTCCTCGGTGGTGCCCTCAAGGAAACATCCCACTCCATCTTGATTTCACTAGGATCCAAGGATGCACGTAAAGGGCAGAAACTTTCCCCGTTTCCCAGTTTTCCACAAATGAAGCAGAAGAGAGTCAATTTTTCATACTCAAATCTAACGTAATGATCACTACCATTCGCAACGCGTATTTTTTCATGCGCTTCAACGGAAAACGAATGTCAATACAGACTCGAATACGCATAACTCCTTTGTATCCCAACGAAATAGCCAAAGAATCATACTCCAGAAAAGCACCCACGAAGTTACCAATCGCCTTAGCAAATCTTTCCGGAACAAAACCATGTGGAACGACGTGTACCAAAACCCAAAAAGCAACATGAGTTAGGGGGACTAGATTTGGATTATCACCCACCTTTAACCGATGGAGAACCAGTAGATGATTGTTGAAATTCCACGGGCCGCCAGATTCTATTCTATCAGCGTCCATCTGCAAATAGAGACGAAATAAAAATCTGCCTTCGCCTAGATCGGAAATCAAAATCCCTCCTAAAGGGTGCCATACATTTGCTAGAGTTGAACACATAGATATAAAGTGAATCACACTAGAAGTGAGGAATGAACTAACAAAACAGTGTTCATAGGAGATTTCAGAATCTAGATCCACTACATCATCCTGCAGAATCTCATCTTCACCAGTATTAATCGTGAGACTGGCTAGATCATTCTCCACATCAGCCATTGAAACAACAAACCAGAGGACTCAAACCGGAGCCAGAAAAAAGAAACACCAAAAAAGAAGAAAAGGTGTGCCACTAAGGGCAGAGGAAAAAGCGTGCCACTAAGAGCAGAGATTTTTTTAGAACATATATATATATAACTATATATTACATACATACTATATATTATATATAAAACTATATATTATATATAAAAATGTATTATGTATAAACCATATTATATATACTATATATTATATATGAAGCTATATATATATAAAGCTTATATTATGTATAAACTATATATTATAAAAAAACATTATATAAATAACATAAGATGTCAAACAAGACTAAAAAAAGCAACCACATAACATATATATATATATACAACAACCACAAACCTTATACATGTCCATCCACGTATTACATATCAACATGGCAATCACATATGCTAAACATAAACATTATATTTATCAATATGGAAAAAAGCATGAATAATGGAACGTAATATAACAAAATAAAAAGCAGAGTAGAGATTTAAAATGCATGACAAGAGGGAGAAAAAGGGGTTTAAGATACTAAAAAGGGATTAAATTGACTAAAAACCAAAATTTAGAGGACCAAAACAGAGATTAAACCCCTAAAACGGACTAAAAGAAGAACGAGGACGAAATTGCGAAATGACTCAAAACTACAGGGACTGGGGAGGGTATTTCAAAAAGCGGAATGGCCACCAGTGTGTTAGTCTAGGGCGGAAGGGTTTAAGAAGCAAATAAACCAATTTTAAAAACTTAAAACACTATAAATACGGGTTTACCCCCCCCCCCCAGAACACCCTTTTTGCCATATTTTCCCTTAATACGAATATAATCCCCCTTTATTTTCTCTAAAAACCGAACGGATGTCGTCGTGTCACCGTTCCGGTCGCCGTTAGCTGGCGCCAGAAACCCTAAAAAACCTCTTTTTCTTTTCAAACCTAATCTGAAACAAAATTTCAAAGCAACCCCATTTTTTTTGCTTAAACCTTAAGGAACATAGACCCAAAACCGTTTAAAAAAAGCCCTTTTTTACCTTTGATTTCTCACCGGCTCACCCGTTTGTATTCCCAAAGGAAAATTGTGCGGGCTTCTCACCGGAAGGAAGCAAATGGCAAAGGAAGCCGAATCGACAAAGGTAAAAGACCAGAAACCCTAAAGCTTTGTTTTTTATGCTTCGAATGCAAAAGGAGAAGAAGTATACCTTTGAAAACTTTGAGGCTGCCATTTTTTCTATTGATTCTGAATATTTTCCCTGTTCGAAAAACTTGGGGTTTATATCTCTTCAGTTTCGGTTTTATAGCCCGAAAATTACATTGAATAAAACCCTAGAAAATTGCTATTGGATGCCTCTGATATCTCTCAAAAATTGGTGCATTTCTGAAATTCTTGGAATTTTTTACGCATACTTGTCCTTTCTGACATTTTGGGTGGCCTCTTCACCGTTGTAACGCTCTGTTTTTGGTTGTATGTGTCGACGTGGTGGACGACAAGGAGGAGGGGACCATAGGGAGAATGTTGTGGCCGACGTAGCTGCACGAATCGCGCGTAGGAGCTGAAGAGGTGAGAGTGAACGGGACGAGCGCGTGGTGAACCGCTCGATCAACTTCGGATCTGAAGGTTGGAAGATGAATTGTTGGGCAACTGAGATCAGCTCGATCTGCTCTAGATCCAATGGATGAGATTGAGCGGTGCAAGATCAAGTGTGGAGCAGCTAGGGTTTCTTTCATTGGGTTGTTCTGGACCGTTTGATCTCCTATCTAGATCTGACGGTCCAAGATGAGTTGCGCAAAAACAAAGAGATTATTAGATTAGGTGTTTTTGATGTAATTAGGCTTAGGGTTTAATATCTAGGCCTTATTAGACAGAATATGTAATATGTGTATAATATTTTGGTTTGGGCTTTTAAATTGTAATGCTTTCTTTTTAGGTTTTAAAATTTTCTAAATGGACTCTTAATATATGGACAAACTTATTTATATACGTATTGGGCTTTTGTTTAATTAATAAGCATATGTATTTATATTTTTAATTTAATAATAATAACAATAATAATAATAATATAAGGGGATATTATAATATATTAATAACATTTAGGTTTTTTCAAATCGATAATAACATAATAATAATAACTACACATGATATTAAATAGTACTACAGATACCACTTACGTATAAATAATACTAATAATATTTTTGTTTGTTTTAGTTTTAATCATACTATATAATTAAAGTAGATAAATAAAGCCATTATTGCAAAATATAAAAATGGGTTAACACTCCGGACAAAACTAGTGACTACAGCTGCCCCTCTTTACTTATACTTTGTTGGGTTGAGTGGGGCTCGATTCGATCAACCAAAGTTGCTCACCAAGTGGTGGAGAGGTGGATATTTGGGTGGAAGGGTTGAGGAAGCTAAAATAAAGATAGACACAATGATTTATAGTGGTTCAACCTTCTAACCAAGGTCTACATCCACTACCTTAGCTCCCCACTAAGGATTTCTCAATCAATCCACTATTGATTAGTCCCCTTTTCTAGGCTTAGGAGGTAACCCTTACACACAATCAAGCTTTCTACCCAAAGCCTTGATTGAAACCCTCTCTTACAAAGAGATAAACAAAGCAAACTTAAAACCCTCTAATAGGTGTTTGTTTGCACAATTAAGCACTCACCCAAAACCTAAAACACTTGAGCAAATTTGAAAATTTTGGCTCACTAGTGTTTGTCTATACAAGAATTGACAATTTAGGCACTAAGACAATATTTGATCATTTGATGTTTGACAATATGAGCATTAGCCTTCTCTTGATGCTTGGAGGTCCCTTTTATACTCCCAAATGAGTTTGTAGCCGTTACTAGTCGTTGAGGACTTTAATTCCCACCATAAATGCAGTTTTGCAGCTCCCCGTTTCGAAACGCTCGAACCCGTTTCAAAACACCCTTTAAGTAGAAAGAGCCGTTGCAGTCTGACGTGGACCCGTTTCGGAACGCCTCTGGCCGTTTCGAAACACCCGTATCGAAACGTTAAAACCAGTATCGAAACGCCTGCATTTGAAAGTTGGTTGGGAAATAGCCGTTGGGTTTATGACAATATGAGCATTAGCCTTCTCTTGATGCTTGGAGGTCCCTTGTATACTCCCAAATGAGTTTGTAGCTGTTACTAGCCGTTGGGATCAAGTTGGAGCCGTTGAGGACTTTAATTCCCACCATAAATACATTTCTGCAGCTCCCCGTTTCGAAACGCTCGAACCCATTTCGAAACGCCCTTTAAGTAGAAAGAGCCGTTGCAGTCTGACGTGGACCCGTTTCGGAACGCCTCTGGCCGTTTCGGAACACCCGTATCGAAACGTTAAAACCTGTATCGAAACGCTTGCATTTGAAAGTTGGTTGGGAAATAGCCTTTGGGGTTTATGACCGTTATGGTCAATGCCACGTAGGCGTATCGAAACGGCCTAGCCCGTTTCGAAATGCTGGGCAAAAATCCTGTCCAAGGAAAGCCCGTTTCGATATGAGTATCGAAACGATTTTGCCACTGGAATTCCCTGTTTCGAAACGCCCTAAGGTGTTTCGAAACACCTGGACAGTTTTGTTTAGATTGGCTTTGAAAGACATGAAAATGCCCTTTTAAAAACTTCCCTAAACACAATTTTAAGTTGTTTGGACTTTAGAAATGTTTTAAATACTTTTTAAATCAGTCCAAAACATTTTTCAATTATTATTACAAAACATTAGTTCTACAATCTCCCCCTTTTTGATATAATAAAACTCACTTGAAAACTTGTTTGGGATTCTCCCCTTTAACTTTAAAAATGTGAATAAGAGATTAAAGATATGAAATCAAACAAAGCTCTCCCTTATTCATTTGAAAATTCAATTTTTCAAACCATTTCTCCCCCTTTTTGTTATATCAAAAAGAATTTAAAACATTAAGTTCAAAATAACCATAGAGGTAAAAACTTTGACAAAAATAAGAATTTGGTTTTAAAATGGCTCCCCCTTACTCAAAGCATCATCAAAGATGTTAGTCCAACATATATGATCAGCTAGTTGAATAAACTAAAAATAAAACAAATAAATGCTAAAACAACTAGATTTTTACCAACACTTGAACTCAAGGTAGGATGTGAAGCCTTCCTTCTTCAAGTGTTCTTCCTTGTGTGCATGGAGCTCCCCCTCAATGTTTGACTTGTTGAACATCTCCATCACACCTAACAATAGACAATCAAGTAATTTTTTGGTATCCAAATTGCTTTGGATCCATGAACATTAGTAGCACAAATTTTAGTCCCCTTAGGAATCCATTTTTCAATGTCATCCTTTTTAATTGAAGTGGTTAGTCCTGTTGGGACCCAAACACTTCTAAAACATTTACCTTTTATAAATCTAGGGGCACTAGATTGTCTAACATAAAATCTTGATTTTCCACAAATGTTTTTCTTTTCAAGCTCTTTGGAAATCAAATCTTTTTTTTCTTGAACTTTTTGAAGCAATTTTTGTAAATCAAAACATTTTAATTCAAACTCTTCAAGTTTTGCTTCAAGTTCAAGTTTGGTTTTAGAAAGCAAATTATTTTGAATTTTTAACTTTGAAATCAATTTATTGTTTTTCAAAATGTGGCTTTTAAAATCTAAAACCAAATCGTCATAGGCATCTTGTAATTCATCAAAAGAGTAAGAACATGAAGTAGATTAATTAGAAGTTACCCTTGAATCTTCTTCGATGGCCATAAGGCAAAGGTTGGCTTGTTCATCGTCGGTGGAGTCCTCATCACTCCAAGTAGCCACATGTGCCTTCTTCTTATGGCTTGAAGTGCTTGCCCTCTCCTTTTTCTTGGAATCTCGTTCAAGCTCTCTCATGACTTTCTTCATGAACGTGGCACACTTCTTGAAGAGATGAACTATCTCTTCATCTTCATCCTCCTCTTCACTTGAGTAGACATGATGGCAAGTGGAGGATTTGAGAGCCATGGCACTAGCATTGATGCCTATCCCTTTGATTTTCTTCTCTCTCATAGCTCTAATTTCTTCCTTCTTCTTCTCATCCTCTTTTTTCTTTTTCATGATTTGATGAGTAAGGAGTGACCCCATGAGTTCATCAAGCTTCAAGGTCTTCAAATTTTTGGCTTCGATGATGGCGGTCCTCTTTGAGTCCCAAGACTCGGGAAGTGAGTAGATGAGCTTTCGAACAAGCTTTTCCTCCAGGATGGCTTCTCCATAGCCTTTGAGACCATTGGTGATGGTGGAGAACCTGTCAAACATCTTCTCGATGTTCTCTTCCGGATCCATTTTGAAGTTTTCATACTCTAAGGTTAGGAGCCCAATCTTGGTCTCCTTGACTTCATCGGTTCCCTCGTATGTGAATTCAAGCTTGTCCCATACCTCTTTGGCACTCTCACAAGAAGACATCTTCTCATAGATGGTTGGGCCAAAAGCACAAAACAAGATGTGCAATGCTTTGCAATTAAGCTTCATCTTCTTGCGATCGTCGGCACTCCATTCTGCTTTGCTTCTTTGAGGCACGAACGGACCATCTTCAACTATATCCCATAGCTTGTAATCTCTAGATTTGATGAAGAACTTCATCTTTGTCTTCCAATGGGTATAGTGGGTTCCGTCAAAGAAAGGCGGTTTGTCGATAGATTGTGCCATTTGAGCCGGTTGATGAAATAGTGATCGAGCTTGCCGGATCTTCTCAATAGGATGTGAATCCCCTTCGATTGAGCCAAGCTCTGATACCAATTGTTGGGTTGAGTGGGGCTCGATTCGATCAACCAAAGTTGCTCACCAAGTGGTGGAGAGGTGGATATTTGGGTGGAAGGGTTGAGGAAGCTAAAATAAAAATAGACACAATGATTTATAGTGGTTCAACCTTCTAACCAAGGTCTACATCCACTACCTTAGCTCCCCACTAAGGATTTCTCAATCAATCCACTATTGATTCGTCCCCTTTTCTAGGCTTAGGAGGTAACCCTTACACACAATCAAGCTTTCTACCCAAAGCCTTGATTGAAACCCTCTCTTACAAAGAGATAAACAAAGCAAACTTAAAACCCTCTAATAAGTGTTTGTTTGCACAATTAAGCACTCACCCAAAACCTAAAACACTTGAGCAAATTTGACAATTTTGGCTCACTAGTGTTTGTCTATACAAGAATTGACAATTTAGGCACTAAGACAATATTTGATCATTTGATGCTTGACAATATGAGCATTAGCCTTCTCTTGATGCTTGGAGGTCCCTTTTATACTCCCAAATGAGTTTGTAGCCGTTACTAGCCGTTGGGATCAAGTTGGAGCCGTTGAGGACTTTAATTCCCACGATAAATGCAGATCTACAGCTCCCCGTTTCGAAACGCTCGAACCCGTTTCGAAATGCCCTTTAAGTAGAAAGAGTCGTTGCAGTCTGACGTGGACCCGTTTTGGAACGCCTCTGGCCGTTTCGGAACACCTGTATCGAAACGTTAAAACCCGTATCGAAACGCCTGCATTTGAAAGTTGGTTGGGAAATAGCCGTTGGGGATTATGACCATTATGGTCAATTCCACGTAGGCGTATCGAAACAACCTAGCCCGTTTCGAAACGCTGGGCAAAAATCCTGTCCAAGGAAAGCCCGTTTCGATACGAGTATCGAAACGATTTTTCTACTGGAATTCCCTGTTTCGAAACGCCCTAAGGTGTTTCGAAACACCTGGACAGTTTTGTTTAGATTGGCTTTGAAAGACATGAAAAACCCTTTTAAAAACTTCCCTAAACACAATTTTAAGTTGTTTGGACTTTAGAAATGTTTTAAATACTTTTTAAATCAGTCCAAAACATTTTTCAATTATTATATCAAAACATTAGTTCTACATACTTGTACGACAAGAATAAACCAAAGACCATAAGCACTAATTTTTTCCAACTTCCCTGTTTAAATCCTAAATCACCGTGCACTTGAACTACTGCCGGTTCGGGAGTCGGCCTGAGAGAATGTAACGGTCACGGAGGCTTGAATATGTTCTTCTCATTTCGACATTCTTTAACCCTTCGAGGTCCGAACAAATAGAAAATTAGTGAAAAATAAAAGCTCCATTCTCTTTGCGCCCGAACGAATAGGTGGATTCCATTCTCAAAGTGCCCGAACGGATAGGCGGGATTCCATTCTTCTCATGCCCAAACGGATAGGCGTGTTCCATTCTCCTCATGCATGAACGGATAGGCAGGTTCTATTCTCATCATGTCTGAAGGGATAGGCGTGTTCCATTCTCCCCATTCCCGAACGGATAGGCGGATTCCATTCTCCTCATGCCTGAACGGATAGGCGGGTTCCATTCTCCTCATGCCTGAACGGATAGTCAGGTTCTATTTACTGAAAAAACTTTAATATACCTGTTAAAATAGGCAAAATAATTTGATGATATGGGTTAGCATGCCCCTAACCTAGGGATGTCTAACTACAAATGATGCATGAATTGTGACATCAAAATTGCTCGGACTCTTTCACTCTTCGGGTCGGTCGATCTTGACTTTCTTCTTGTTTTCTTCTTTTTCTTGGTCTTTTTTTACTCTCTTTCCTTGACAAATTTTCATTTTTTGTCTCGTCTTGAAAGTGGACAACAATTTTTCACTGGTCAAAATAGAATGTAACACTCCTCGTAGCGTTCATTCTTGTAACACTCCCCCACTCAACTTGGGGTTCAACTATTCTTTTTGCCTTGACTCATCATGGCGAGCTTTCGACTAACTTGACATTAGGCGAAGCACATGCCCCCAAGTCATTAAACTTTTCTCTAAAGTTCAATAAGGTCCATTTTTCATTTTCTGAACCAATCAAAGCATTTCGACAGAAACTTGCATCAAGTCCCTGAACTATCTAGCAATCAAGTCCCCAAAATTAGAAAGAAATGAGACCATATTCGAGAAAATATTACCATCTCTCTTCTTGAATTGCTTCCGAGAATTTTCTCCTCCATCAATTCTACCTCTCTTGATTGCTGCTTCAATACGTTCACCGATCATAACCATATTCGAGAAATTACCGATACAGTTACTTATCATGTGATCATAGAGGGTTCCCTTCAAAGAATCAACAAACATATGAGAGATCTCATTTTCGCAGAGTGGAGGTTGGACTTGCGCCGCCACATCTCACCAACTCTGGGCATATTCACGGAGGCTCTCATTGTACCTTTGCTCCAAACCTTGTAGCAAGAGTCAGTTTGGGACCATATTGGTTATGTGCTTATACTGATCTGTGAAAGCCTTGGCCAAATCCTTACATGACATAATCTGAGCACGGGTTAACTGATTGTACTGTTGGGTCACGTCGGCACGCCCCGTGGCGCAGCGGAAGAATTAATCCGATCATAACCCAGCCAGGATCCATGTACAAGAACGAATCCGGGGTGAAAAGATGAAGAGTTACCTTTTAAAACTCTAGAAACTGGAAAACCGACGGCATGTCGGACTAACCACGTCAAGTAAAACCGGAATCGTCACAGGTTCGAACCGACCTCTACGGAGTCCACCCGAACAAAACGAAAAAAGTTTCCGCCTCCCTAACACTTAGGGATAAATTTCGACAGGCTTGAACACCTTCCAGGGAGAAGTCGAAATCCCTCCAGGGATTCCTGAGGGAGTCTAAAATCGACTAGGAGTTCAACCGGGACTTTCAGTCGAGCAAGGGAACCTTCAGGGATTTGCCAGGGGGTAAGTAGAACACCATAAAAATATCGAACAGCTTCTCAGAGAGCTTTCTGGGATATGTCGAATTCCAGTGGGGAATCCCTAGGGGTGTTGTCGAAATCTTCAAGAGGAGGAAGAGGGATAAATTTGGTTGCTAGCCCTTGTCCCTTTAAATAGTATTCAGAGACTTAATTCTAGTTGAATACCTTAAATCCAAGTTCAACCAAAATTCATAGAATCTAATTCTACTTGAAATTGGTTTATATTAAATATACATTATATTTAATAATATTAAATAAAATATATATATTTAATTATGTAGAATCTTATTCTACATAAACCATGGATTTAAATATACATTATATTTAATCCAAATATATATATTTTTATTATATAGAATCTCATTCTATCTTTACTTGGATTAAATATATTTAAAAACATATTTTTAATTATGTAGAATCTAATTCTACATAAACTTGGAATTAAATATACATTATATAAATTCCAAATATATATTTAAATTTCTAGAATCTTATTCTATAATATTTAAGTCTCTAAATATTTTCCATACTCTAAATAATATTTGATAAATATTTATCCAATATTATTCCCATTTAAGGGAGTTGCCGATTTCGCCTATCACATAAGGGATTTTCGACAACCTCCCTAAAATAGGGAGTATGGTTTCCAATTTTTTTTTTGTTTCATTCGAAGGGTGTGACCCTTGTAGGTTCATGCAACGTTAGCAGCCAAATTAGAACTGTTCTAATTTTACAAACAATGAGTGGCATCTTTCAATACATCATTGCTACCTAAGTTGCATGAAGTCATGGTTTGACTTTCCTAATTCCTGAATAAACTTCCTTTATGTATTTCATCCTTTTGTCCTTTATATCTTAGATGAACACAAGTCATGGGTTAGTCACACTTGCGTTGTCCATCTAGTGTTTCTTGATGTCTTGAGTAGATTATGATAAACGAATCTCTATGATATCTCATATCATAATATTCGAGAATGGCCATGCATTTTCTAATCTCACTCAATCAAGTGGCCGAAGATATTTCTCCCATTATGTAGAAGGGACAAATCCTTTCTTTATCAACCATTTTTCACTACATAGGTCATCACGTATCCATTCATCAGTCTTTATAATGTAGTCAGTCACGACACACGTTTGACTATGTCAAAATACAAAAATCTTTATGTTGAAATCATGTTGATCTCAAGTCAGAGGATTATACATATGTTTATCATGAGCAATGTTGTGACTGTCACATAATTACCCAAGAAACATGCTCATAGCGGGTCAATCTAGTATGTTGTTCTCTAACAAATACTTATTTGTTGATTTTGACATCTCTATGTCAATGACAATGCTTGTCATCAACCACATATTAGTCTTTATATATTATCACTGTCCATACCCGTAATAATATTCGACTAAGGATCCTATTTAACAATAATCGTATTATTGCATGGACATTATTATCCAATGGTTAGTTTGATGCACAGAAACATACCAAATGATAATAACGGCAATGTCATTACTTGATAAATCTAGTAAAATAGTATGTCTATTCAATCATCATATGATTGGTCTTTGGCATACTCCAACAATCTCCCACTGGCACTAAGACCAATCATTCTCGTATCTAATACGATATGGCTTAGTGTAACTGATATGCTTATGCTGTGTCAAAAGCTTTGTCAAGGAGTTTGACAAAGTTATCAACTTTGTGCGTATGTTGAATACTTTCACATCTCCAAGATGTAAGTACTTTAGAATATGTTTGGATTTATTGATGAGATCTGGGTTTTATTTGCTTACGCAAAGGTTCCATCATAACAGAGTTATGTAGCATCTAATATGTTGGGAACAACCCTTAGTTCAGAAGTGAACCCGTTAGATCCAAACATCCTTCTTGTTGCTATGTCGATTGTAATACATTCAGCCTATGTTGTAGAGTTAGATATTGTCTTATGTTGCTAACTCGCAGTATCTTTTATTAATGCAAAACGAATTACGATCTTTAGTTCCTTTTGATGAGTATGTCATCTACATAGAATACTTAGGAAAGTAACAATGCTCCCACTAGCTCTTTTGAAAACAATACTCCCATTTGTTTCTAGATAAACCAAACCTTTTGATTGTATCTTCTGAAATGAATATCCCAACTTCGAGAAGCTTGCCTTAGTCTACGGATAGACCTTTATAGCTTACATACCTTCCAAGTGTTTACTGGAGTGACAAAAACCTTCTAGATGTGTCATGTACACATCTGTTTCAAGTTTTCCCTTAGGAAAGTGGTTTTGACATTCCTTTATTTGATTCCATAATCATCGTATGTAACTACTTGCAAGTGAGAATAAGATGGATTAAATATAGCTACAAGGAAGATGCTTTATCATAGTCTATACTATGAAGTTTGTCGAAAACTTTTAGCGACGAATCATCCTTTGTATGTTTTATCATCCATGTCGGTTTTTCCTTTTTGAAAAACTCATCCATACCTCTTAGGTTTTACCCTTTTAGGTAACCAAAGTCTATACTTGGTTTTAGACATGATTCCATCTCATATCTCATGGCTCTTAGCCATTTCTCGAATTTTGGGCTCACCATTGCTTTCTGATAAGACCTAGTCTTTATCTTGATCCGAAAAGAAGAGTGTTTCCATGTACGGATAGTGAGAAATCCATATTTCTTATGTATATGGTATTCTCTTAAGGATCAACACAATGGTTGTGTTTTGTTCCAATGTTCCTTGATCATTTGTGGAACATTCTCAATCTTTAGTTCATAAATTTGTTGTCTAAAATTTCTTCACATTCCAAATTCCATTTTTTCCTTTTTGTGAGAGGTAATCTCTTTCAAGAGAAACTCTCGTTTGAGCAACAAACATTTTGTTCTCGTTGAAAAATGAAATCCCTTAGTGATAAGTATTCTCTTTCGAGATAAACTATCGTTTGAGCAACAAATATTTTGTTCTCGTTAAAGTTGAAGAAATAATATCCCTTTGTGAGAATTAATCTTTTTCAAGATAAACTCCCGTTTGAGAAACAAACGCTTTGTTCTCGTTAGGATAAACAACAAATGGAGTTTTTAAGGTTCGAACTTTGTAAACATTTTAACATGTAAGTAACCTTAAAACTTCAAAGGTATTCTAGAACAATTTTTAGTCCATATCTTATATGACGTTTCGAAAAAAAACACGAATAAGTATGAGAGTTGTTTTTCTAGTGTGTAAAGAAGTCGAAAATGACTTATTCTGAATCAAAACATGTCTAACATATTTGATTCTCTTTCAAAGACTTTTCGTTCCATTTGTGGGATTTAATTATGGGACAATCCCATATTCTTTAAAAGTTCATCAAACTTTAAATATTCTTGAATTTGATCTCATCAAATTACCTTAATACTTTTATGAGTTTGAGATTAGTCATTTGTTTTATTTATCTTATAAATATTATTGATTTGATTAGTTTAAAGATCATTGATTCGTTGTGCCATAAGAGATTAAAAGAATAACATTTATTTAAATAATCTCAAAATTAAAATATCTTGTCCTTACAAGATAACTAAAACTTAGGCACAAAATAATAATCTTAAAAACTAAAACAAATCTATTTAAGCAAAAACACATGTCCAAATGGATGATGTAGCAACTCTTGCTTTATTTCCATTCGCAGGTCCATGTATATTCTGATGCCTTCTCTTTAGAAGCCTCTGAGGTTGATGCCTCGCTCGTTTTTGCTTTCTTGACTTCTTGTAGGTGTCTGGGACAGTTTCTCTTCCAATGTCCGGTCTTGCCGCAATGGAAACATTTTCCATCCTTCTTGATTCACTTCTTAGGTTTCAATATCTCCTTTCCATCGGTTTTGGTCTTACCATCACCTTTAGACTTTGCTGCCGATTTACCTTTGTTCTTGCCCTTGCGGACCATTAGAACAGGTTTAGGTCCTACCTTCTTCAGGTTGATTTCAGCAGTTCTCAACATGCTGAGCAACCATGGCAGCGTCTTGTTAATTTCATTCATATTGAAATTAAGGACGAACTGATTGAAACTATCTGGCAACGATTGCAGGATGACATCAGTAGCTAATTTGTCTTTCAGCGGAAAGTCGAGCTTCACCAACGTTTGGATGTAGCCCATCATTTTGATGACGTGAGCACCTATGGGAGATCCCTCACTCATCTTGCATTGAAACAGAGCTTTAGAGGTCTCGTACTTCTCTTGACGAGCTTGCCCTTCATAAATCTCCTTGAGATTTTGAATCATATCATAAGCTACCATGTCCTCATGTTGCTTCTGAAGCTCAGGGGTCATGGAGGAAAGCATAAGACAACTGGCATCCAGCATGTCGTCCATGTGTTTCTTAAACTTGTCTTTGTCAGCTCTGGAAGCAGTGGCAACCGGCTCATCAGGAACAGGTTCTTCAATGACATATTCCTTCTTTTCCTGTTTGAGAACAATTCTCAAATTGCAGAACCAGTCAAGGAAGTTTATGCCATTAAGCTTATCCTTCTCAAGGATAGATCGCAGAGATAGAGTATTATTTGCCATTAATTCTACAACAAAGAAAATATGCTACATAAGTTTTACTAAATTTTAAAATTTATAGATAGGTCTTTACTATAAATTTACTCCCACTATTTTCTTCAAAATTAAAAACCCTCTAGTTTTAATTTCGAAAAAAAACGTTTCAATAGTTTTTCTAGTGAGTGAGGATCCGTATTTCACCATTCCTAAATCAGCTTTGGCCAGTCTTTTAGGAAATGATTATTTAGGTAGGTAACACCTTACTAATTACATCTCATGTAGTTCCTCATCTTTTGGCGAACAACTCTTGTTCTTTAAATCATCTTATGATTATCCAAAACTTTTAACCACTAGGTTTTCTAATCCTATTAGAACAACCCAGCTAAGTCAATACCAATATCTCAACCGGCGAATATCACTAGCTTATTCTTTGCGTTTAACTAAGATAGATAAATGTGATATTGCTTTGGCAAAGCTCGCATTATATCGATCGAAGCTTTAACGAGGGTAAATATTGGATGGTTAAAATAGACTTAGAATTATAGTGAGGGATTTACTTAATTATCTCATCATTTTAACATTGATCCTATCAATAGAACTACGTTTAATCATGCTTATAAAACATCCATTGCATCACATACAAGGTAAATATAAGCGGTAAATAAATATGCAATGATTATAGCCCTTCTTAACCTAAGGCGACCTGTCTCAAGCCAATGGGAGGACCATTCTATTGAAGATAGAATCTGCTTCTGAAATGCCCGGTCCACCAGGGAAGGCCCACCACGCTGCTACCTTGGTCCTTGCCTTATCTCCATGAGTATTTACAATTTTCAGAAACTCGCGTTACATGCGAGCGAGTGAGATGAGAAGAGAAGTACAATAGAAGATAGAGAAAGATACGACATGCAGGTTGTATTCATAAAAACCAAAACTATAAAGGCTATGGGCTATAACCATGCAAAACAAACAACGTGCAATCTAACATGCATTTCAAACATCGTGCGAACAAAGTAACGACGTGTTTACGAAGTTTTAAACTGATTATCCCTATGTTGCGGTTAATGGGACAAAGAAGGATCACAAGGTTTCATAAACCATTTGTGTTAACGAACAAATGCACCAGGTAGGTCAACATGAAAGAGAGGTGGCGTACTAGGCACACTTAAGTACCATGTCTTTGATGATGCCAATCCTAGACATGTATTTTTCATAACATCTAACCATAACTCTTATGGATTCACCGTGAAAGATAGTTTGATAACTTTTATCAAATTAGAATCCCTTTCAGAGATTTCATAAATCAATGAAACTACGAACAACTACTTGTTCTCTAGACTAATTATTAGTCTCAACATGTTAACATTTAACATTGAAGCAACCTAACATAGTTATGATTAACTCTTAATCATTCAGTGATAATCGAAATAAGTCTTTATTAGGTGTGATACGATAAACGATAAATATCTAAATCGAATCAAACAACATGCATCTCATACATAAACATCACCCAAGAATTTAAGTCTGAATTCGTATGATACAAGTGGCTCTGATACCACTGTTGGGTGACGTCGGCACGCCCCGTGGCACAGCGGAAAAATTAATCCGACGTAATCCAGCAAGGATCCATGTACAGGAATGAATCCGGGGTGAAAAGATGAAGAGTTACCTTTTAAAACTCTGGAAACTGGAAAACCGATGGTATGTCAGAATAACCACGTCAAGTAAAACCGGAATAGTCATAGGTTCGCAACGACCTCTACGGAGTCCACCCGAACAAAACGAACAAAGTTTCTGCCTCCCTAACACATAGGGATAAATTTCGACAGGCTTGAACACCTTCCAGGGAGAAGTCGAAATCCCTCCAGGGATTCCTGAGAGAGTCTGAAATCGACCAGGAGTTCAACCGGGACTTGCAATCGAGCAAGGGAACCTTCAGGGATTTGCTAGGGGGCAAGTAGAACACCAGAAAAATATCAAACAGCTTCTCAGAGAGCTTTCTGGGATATGTCGAATTCTAGTGGGGAATCCCTATGGGTGTTTTTGAAATCTTCAAGAGGAGGAAGAGGGATAAATTTGGTTGCTAGCCCTTGTCCCTTTAAATAGTATTCAGAGACTTAATTCTAGTTGAATACCTTAAATCCAAGTTCAACCAAAATTCATAGAATCTAATTCTACTTGAAATTGGTTTATATTAAATATACATTATATTTAATAATATTAAATGAAATATATATATTTAATTATGTAGAATCTTATTCTACATAAAACATGGATTTAAATATATATTATATTTAGGGTAAAGTACACAGACGGTCACTAAACTTTGATAAAAAAACAAAATGGTAACCAAACTTTCAAAAATCACGAAGTAGCAATTAAACTTTAGATTTTGAAACAAAATGGTAACTGGGGCGTTAAACCCCATTAACCCCTAATGGAAATCTGACTGGGTATGCCACATCCCCACCCAGTTTTCCACGTTATATATAAAAAAATAATAAAATATAAATTATATAGGCCATCATTCTTTGGGCGGCAGTCATCTGCCCGCCTGCCCCAACTCCCAGTCCACTTGTCTCCGACTTCCCAATAGTGAAGCCATCAGCTTTTCCCGGCGGAGGAGATGGGGACCTTGGAACCCCGCCGCTCATCGTTGCACGCCTTCTCCAAGCTTCCTCGCCCGAAATATTCAATCTTGAATCGTTGAAATCTCTTTCCCTTTCCCTTTCTCTCTCTCTTTCCCTCTCTTCTCTTTCCCTATCCCTTTCCTCCTCTTCTCTCCGCCTTCTCTCCAATTCCCTCCTCATCTCCTCCTCCATAGCCTTTCTCTTCATCTCCCTCCTGTATTCCTCGTAGTTATTGGGCCTAGCCGGGTCATACTCTTCGATTACACTGGAAGTGACGCCCACAAGTGCAGGATGCAGTTGCGCCATCCCTTTGGTTGAAACCGCCGCGGGGAAGGGTGAGATGGAAGCGGGAACGGAAGAAACGATGGTTTTGGGGACGGGATTTTTGGGTTTGTTCTAGGATCTGAGGACCGTCTGAGGCGGAGCAAAGCCGGAGAAAGGCTTGCAGAGAGTGGGAGGAGCCATCTTTGCGCTGCTTGACCATACCGTGGTGGTACTGCTCGGCTGGTTATCCTCATCGGACGGCGGCGGAAGGTCTCCGTACAACCCACCAAGCATTTTTTTACTATAGTAGATTGTTTGAGTACAAGAAGCTTAAAAAGGGGATTAAAAATAATTTATATTTAATTTTAAATTATGACGTGGAATATAGTTTTATTATTTTTTATATATGACGTGGAAAACTGGGTGGGGATGTGGCATACCCAGTCAGATTTCTGTTAGGGGTTAATGGGGTTTAACGCCCCAGTTACCATTTTGTTTCAAAATCTAAAGTTTAATTGCTACTTCGTGATTTTTGAAAGTTTGGTTACCATTTTTTTTATCAAAGTTCAGTGACCGTCTGTGTACTTTACCCTTATATTTAATACAACTATATATATTTTTATTATATAGAATCTCATTCTATCTTTCCTTGGATTTAAATATATTTAAATACATATTTTTAATTATGTAGAATCTAATTCTACATAAACTTGGAATTAAATATACATTATATAAATTTCAAATATATATTTAAATTTCTAGAATCTTATTCTATAATATTTAAGTCTCTAAATATTTTCCATACTCTAAATAACATTTGATAAATATTTATCCAATATTATTCCCATTTAAGGGAGTTGTCGATTTCCCCTATCCCATAGGGGATTTTCGGCAACCTCCCTAAACTAGGGAGTATGGTTTCCAATTTTTTTTGTTCGTTTCATTCGAAGGGTGTGACCCTTGTAGGTTCATGCAACGTTAGCAGCAAAATTAGAACTATTCTAATTTTACAAACAATGAGTGGCGTCTAGCAATACATCATTGCTACCTAAGTTGCATGAAGTCATGGTTTGACTTTCCTAATTCCTGAATAAACTTCCTTTATGTATTTCATCCTTTTGTCCTTTATATCTTAGATGAACACAAGTCATGGGTTAGTCACACTTGCGTTGTCCATCTAGTGTTTCTTGATGTCTTGAGTAGATTATGATAAACGAATCTCTATGATATCTCATATCATAATATTCGAGCATGGCCATGCATTTTCTAATCTCACTCAATCAAGTGGCCGAAGATATTTCTCCCATTATGTAGGAGGGACAAATCCTTTCTTGATCAACCGTATTTCACTACATAGGTCATCACGTATCCAATCATCAGTCTTTATAATGTAATCAGTTACGACACACGTTTGACTATGTCAAAATACGTAAATCTTTATGTCGAAATCATGTTGATCTCAAGTCTGAGGATTATACATATGTTTATCATGAGCAATGTTGTGACTGTCACATAATTACCCAAGAAACATGCTCATAGCGGGTCAATCCAGTATGTTGTTCTCTAACAAATACTTATGTGTTGATTTTGACATCTCTATGTCAATGACAACGCTTGTCATCAACCACATATTAGTCTTTATATATTATCACTGTCCATACCCGTAATAATATTCGACTAAGGATCTTATTTAACAATAATCGTATTATTGTATGGACATTATTATCCAATGGTTAGTTTGATGCACAGAAACATACCAAATGATAATAACGGCAATGCCATTACTTGATAAATCTAGTAAAATAGTATGTCTATTCAATCATCATATTATTACTCTTTGGGCATACTCCAACATGTACCACTTCACTGTGGGCCCCACTAAGCTATCTTGAAACCAGTGAATTAGCAACTTCTCATTGTCGATGAAACCTGTCATCTTTCTACAGAACATGGTTATGTGGGCAGTAGGGCAAGTTGTCCCGTAAAACTTTTCAAACTCTGGTGTTTTCAACTTGGGTGGAATTACCAAGTCTGGAACCAAACTGAGATCTCTAGCATTCATCCCATATGACCCTTCATCTTTCTTCTTTGTTCGAAATTTCTCCTCGAGGTCCTTCCGTGTCTCTTGTAGTTGTTTCGAGAACTCCGGCTTGACCTTGTTCAATTTCTCAACCTCATCCAAATTCGGGACACTATCCCCATAATTTTCCCCATGATTAAAAATCAAACCTGATGGAGCACGGCTAGAGGCTCCCGCTTGATGCGATGTTGTCCCATCTTCTTGAGTAGCCGCTCCTTGCGAGGGCTTAGAGGTGTTAGCGGCTTGGTTCCGTAGGAGCAAGTCAGAAAGAATATTGCCATGACCCTCAACAATTAATTTTATTTTTTATGAATTAATGTATGCAATGCGTCGCATGCATAACAGAAATAGATGATTGAAGACAATAAATTTCAAAAACACAATCTAATACAAAGAAGTGTTGATTCGACAAACATCCTCATTAAACAACTTTTCATAACGAAGATCAAGTCACATTACAACGAGATAAGAAAATAGGTACATAGGGTACAAATTTCAATAAGTTTTGCTCGTCTCCTTCCTCTAAATTAGCGCATTCTGGAAACTCTGTTGCTATTCGCGCTAAGGCTTGAATACATTGAGGTACTCTTTGCTTTAGCGATAAAATGACTTAATTTCTAGAGGCTGAGATAAACTAGATCAACTTGGATGATAGCACATCAACTAGGCCCAAGCCAACTAAATTGGCTTCTTTGTTCATTGTTCATTCCCTAATCGCTCTTGAGCTCCAGAATTCTTCAACTCGTTGTTATGGACTCTTTCTCCCATTATGAAAGTTTTCAATTTTAAATTGTTCTCGAATCAACACTTTGTATGAAAATGCCATGAATATGCACAAAAATAATCAAACAAAAACACAAGAGAAGAGAGCAAATGAATTAGTAACAAATATAATGAATATTGAATAAAAAACCAATAAAACACACCAAAGCAAATTAACAATGCAAGACCTATTAAGATGAATTCTAATTTGCTATGGTTGTCCACATGGCTCTAATCGGGGTGGGCTCCCTAGATTCTCATGTATGTGGGTTTAGTTCTAAAAAAGGGTGCCCGAACCTATCTTATTACCTACTAAGGCAACAAGAGCCCCAATTCTGGCATATTACAAGCTTGCGAATTGGTTTTTGTTCGAGGGAAAGCACGACCTAGTGACGTGGAGGGCTGCTAACGTATCAAAGGCGTGGATTCTGGAAGTGAATTACCGACCTGTGGAGGGATGCTCACGTGGGTATATGGCGTTTCACTTCGACTTAAGGGACGATGCTCGAGTCTAGAGCTTAATGATCATGATGAAACACGTGTCGGTGATTCCTTATAAATTAAATGAAAGATTAATTTGAAGGCTGCCAATTGTCAAAGCTCGTACAATCTAAGTCATATTTTCAAGGAAGAATAAACCTCATTAAAGTCAAGTTAAATTTCAAAAGTTTCCATCATTAAAATCAACAATTATTTTCTTGGCTTAACACTCTCATTGTTTTGTAAAAAAACAAAAAAATTCTCCCCAGCGGAGTCACCAAGCTGTAGCGACGTTTTTTGAAATTAAACTTTAAAGAATCCCACATTTTTAGAAAATAGATTAAATGGGGAATTTCTTTTAAAAATTCGTGTTTTGGAAACAATAAAGACTTGGAGTCGCCACCGACCACTAAGGTAGGCCGGACACCACAAAAACCAGAGATCATTTGAAAGGGTTTGGGAGTTGGTTACGTGTGGGGAAGGGTTAGCACCCCCATCATGCCCGGAAATCGGTACCAAAATATTTGTTGCTTTTAATTGATGGAAATTGTTGAAATTTAAAATAAATTTAATTAGGGGTTCTTAATTGAAAATTAACCTTAATTGTACGAGCTTTATCAAATTGGTGAGTTTGAATTAATCGGACATTTAATTAATAAGGATGACGGCACATCATACCAGATTAAACCGCCATCGAATAATCCCGATTGTTGTGTTAATTTATGGTTTGACTTTCATACGTCACCTTTATGCATGATGCAAACATTTAGATATGATGTCATGATGTGGTCGATTATAAAATTAAGGTTTAACTTCAAATGAGGAGAATTAATTTGAATATTTGGCCAACATCCATTAAGGCAGGACTGTTACGACGCAAATATCAAAATTAATAGATACCTCCTTTTAAGATTTTAATTAATTATCATGTAAATTAGAATATTAAAGGTCACGTGAATGACAATTAGAAATGCATGCCAAATAAATATCACATGAAATAAAACAGGGCAAATACGAATGAGATCTTCAAACATTATCTGAACATTACTATGCGTAAAAACGTTACACTATACTAAGGTAATATACATGTATATTTATTATGCGGGAAATCATCATTATATATATTATGTTAAAAATCATTATATATATATTATATTAAAACCATATTATATATATATATAAATCTATATATTACATACATACTATATATTATCTATAAAAGCGTATTAAGTATAAACCATATTATATAAACTATATATTATATATGAAACTATATATATAAAAAGCTTATATTATGTATAAACTATATATTATAAAAAACATTATATAAACGAACATAAGATGTCAAACAAGACTAAAAAACAACCACATAACATATGTATATCTACAACAACCACAAATCGTATACATGTCCATCCACATATCACATATCAACATGGCAATCACATATGCTAAACATAAACATTATATTTATCAATATGGCAAAAAGCATGAATAATGAAACGTAATATAACAAAATAAAAAGCAGTATAGAGAATTAAAATGCATGACAAGAGGGAGAAAAGGGGTTTAAGATACTGTAAAAGGGATTAAGTTGACTGAAAATCAAAATTCAGGGGACCAAAACAGAGATTAAAACCCTAAAACGGACTAAAAGAAGAACATGGGAAATTGCAAAACGACTCAAAACTACAGGGACTATGGAGGGTATTTAAAAAAGCGGAATGGCCACCGATGTGATTAGTCTGGGGCGGAAGGGCTTAAGAAGCAAATAAACTAATTTTAAAAACTTAAAACACAATAAAAACACGTTTACCCCCCCCCCCACCCAAAACACCCCTTTTGCCATATTTTCCCCTTAATACAAATATAATCCCCTTTATTTTCTCTTAAAACCGAAAGGATGCCACCGTGTCACCATTCGCCGGCGCTGGAAACCCTAAAAAACCTATTTTTCTTTCGAAACATAATTAGAAACAAAATTTCAAAGTATCCCCCCTTTTTGCTTAAACCTTTAAGAACAGAGAGCCAAAACCCGTTTAAAAAAGCCAATTTTTACCTTTGATTTCTCACCGACTCACCCCTTCGTATTCATGGAGGAAAATCGTGTGGGCTTCTCACCAGAAGGAAGCGAACGGGAGAGGAAGCCGAATCGACAAAGGTAAAAGACTAGAAACCCTAAAGCTTTGTTTTCTATGCTTCGAATGCAAAAGGAGAGGAAGTATACCTCTGAAAACTTTGAGGCTGCCTTTTTTCTATTGATTCTGAATATTTTCCCCATTCGAAAAACTTGGGGTTTACATCTCTTTGGTTTCGGTTTTATAGCCTGAATTACATTGAATAAAACACTAGAAAAAGTGCTATTGGATGCCTTTGATATCTTTGAAAAATTGGTGCATTTATGAAATTCTTGGAATTTTTTGCGCATACTTATCCTTTCTGACATTTTGGGTGGCCTCTTCACCGTTGTAACGCTCTGTTTTTTGTTGTATGTGTCGACATTGTGGACGGTGAGGAAGAGGGGGCCAAAGGGAGAAAGTTGCGGCCGACGTGGCTACATGAATCGCGCATGGGAGCTGAAGAGGTGCGAGTGAACGGGACGAGTGCGTGGTGAGTCGTTCGATCAACTTCGGATCTGAAGGCTGGGAGATGAAGCGTTGGGAAACTGAGAGCATCTCGATCTGCTCTGGATCCAATGGATGAGATTGAGCGGAGCAAGATCAAGTGTGGAGTAGCTAGGGTTTCCTTCATTGGGTTGTTCTGGACCATTTGATCTCCTCTACAGATCTGACGGTCCAAGATGGCCTTCACAAAAACAAAGACATTATTAATATAGGGTTTTTTTATGTAATTAGGCTTAGGGTTTAATATTTGGGACTTATTGGACAAAATATGTAATATGTGTATAATATTTTAGTTTGGGCTTTTAAATTGTAATGTTTTCTTTTTGGGTTTTAAAATCTTGTAAATGAACTCTTAATATATGGACATACTTATTTATATATGTATTGGGCTTTCGTTTAATTAATAAGCATATGCATGTATATTTTTAATTTAGTAATAATAACAATAATAATAATAATAATATAAGGGAGATGCTATAATATATTAATAATATTTAGGTTTTTTCAAGTGGATAATAACATAATAATATTAACTACACATGATAGTAAATAGTTCTATATATACCACTTACGTATAAATAATACTAATAATATATTTGTTTATTTTAGTTTTAATCATACTATATAATTGAAGTAGATAAATAAAGCCGTTATTGAAAAATACAAAAACGGGTTAACACTCCAGACAAAATTAGTGATTACAGGTTGGAGGACCCTTTTTCGCTTAAAAGGAGTCTCGTTGATACTTGGGATGTATCATCGCCCTTCTCAAGTGCATTTCTTGGAGATAGTGGATTTAAGATCCATTAGTTCGTTATAGTGTAACCGAAGTTAGAGGTTTTACAGGTTTGATGGAGCTACCTTCTTGAGAGTTGTTGCACCTTGGAAATTGATTTGGTAAAATCGAGCACGATGCTGGCCAGTAATGTCGAGAGTTGTGCTCGAGGCATCGAGATCTCAAGGGGACCCAACCTTTGGTAATGAGAATGTGGAACGGTTACCCTTCTATCGTGATTTTCGTAGTGGTTGATTGGGAAATTGCACAACGGAGTTGTGGGACATGTTTGATCGTTTGCTAGATGTCAATGTGTGTAGTTCAACGCTCAAGAGCTTTCGATCTGTCTAAGTGTCTGTTTATGCTTCTTGGAGGAGTCGTCAGGACTTCTTTCCTGTCAAGAACGTGAGTAAATGTTGAGCTAAGGCCGAGTTGGACATTGGCGCCCATCGCCCTTTTTAGAGGATACCAACCTAGTTGAGGGAGTCAGAGATTTAGTTGCGAAGGTGCAACTTTATTGAGGTTTCTTTTGTCTGAGTGTTTTGACCAAGGAAGAATCATGCTTGTTCACTAGTAAGAAGTTGGTTCGTTGAGGTGATGTTTAAACAATTGATAGCTTGATAAGTGACCGTGAAAGACCGTTACTTGTCTCCTAAGGTGGATGACTCATTTAACCGATTGTGAAGTACCCGTGAGTTTTTCCGGGATTGGTTTGAGAATTATATGTTTACAGTTAAAGTGTTAGAGGCTAGTAAATTTGAAACAAATTTTGGAATGAGGATTTCTGTCTTTAGGGTTTGTCGTGGTAACATTTGATTTTTGTAGTGATGTTTGAGGTGTTTTAGTGATAATAGGATGGGGGCCACCATATTGTCTCTCGAATATCAATTTGATGCTTTGCGTGACACATGTAAATATATGAGGATTTTGGAGATGTAAGCATTGATAAGATAATTACCTTAATGACCTTGTGTGTGGGAGAGGTTAGTTACCATGTGATCAGTTTAGGAAGCAAAGGTTTGAGACTTCGTAAATGCTTTTGATTTGTATCATAATTTCCTTGGAACGAGTCGAGTAACGTTGGTGGAGATTTGAGCTGCGTAAGATTGTTTTGTTGTGAAAGTGGTGCTGACTCGATTAAAGTCGAGTAAGATTTCAAGATCTTCGAGGATGTTTTGTTGTATTGTCAAGGCTGTATTTTTGTGCTAGAAGAGGGAAGGTTGTGTCTACACCAACGTCGGGAAATTTTGAAGTTCTTGTTCGCTAAGGAAATTGAGATTCGGGGAAACGAAGCGAGTCAAAGTAATTAAGAACTATTGATAGTGTGATAGATCACCACCTAAGTAAAGTGAACTTGGTAAGTGATGGATTGTATGGAGTTAGTTCGGGTTAGAGTATCATGATGCCACTGTGGGGCGGTAAAGGATGGCATGTGATGGTCATGTGAAAGAGTACTGATACTAGCTTCATGGAGTACTGGTACTCGATTCAACTAGTGTCGATACAGATCGGTCAGTACCGGTACCCATGTGATTTGTTGTTTTAGCTCCGAGTAAAGGATTTGGGTAACTAGGAAGCCGCGAGAAGTAGCATCTTATTGTAATTAAGAGGATACAATGTTATGATTGCGTTCAGGTCCGATGGTTTCTGATGGACTTTGAGATCTTGTTGTGGGTGTTTTTGAGGAAGATATGTCTAGGCAAAAGATTCTTCCTATATATTACAATGGTCAGTATATAGGTAAGTCTGAGAGCTATAACTTGTACCAGACTTTCTTCATATTCTTTGGGAGACAATGTGGAGTCGTGTGTTTGAGATAGTGATAAGTGTTTGACTTGCCATCAGTTGGGAGTCAAACATTGAGTTCTTAAGAGTTGTTGTGATGCTTTGATGATTCCTCGGTGGAAATTAATTAGATGACCATGGATCTTGTAAAGGATTTGTGAGTGCACAGTTTCGATGGGATCTCGTTGAGTAATGATATAGTTCTTGGTAGGCACCGTTTGATATTTTAGAAAAAGGTGAGATCCATATGGGAAGTCTTCTTGGATTGATTGTGGGTTGGGTTGCACGACACTACGGTGTGTACATGGTACCTTTTGACACGAGATTGAGGTTTGTAATGGGACCTTATCCTTTTGTTGGATTGCATGTGGTGGCAAATCTTAGTGAGTGTACAGAGGACATGTTTTCTAGACACGTTATAGATTGGATTGTAACACTCATGCATGAAATGAGTTTGTGGGAACTGCTTTAGTTGATGTTTTGATGTAAAACATGCCGAGATCTAAGGTCAACCTTGAGACATGTAGAGACGTCTTTTTCTTTAAGAAGTCTTCCACCGGGCAAGCAGTGATATTGATAAGGGATGACATTGGAGTTAGAGTATCCTTTAGGGAGTCACCACAAGAGGAATCATTTCGTTTTGGTTGTAACGACTATTTAACCTCCTATTCTTTTAGATCATACGGAGTAGTGGAAAGATTTTATTGTGCAACAACCTTTTGGGTTCTACAACATAAGATAAGTTTCTTGGATGACGTACTCATGACAAGAATTTGATAGAGTATCGTTGGGTTTATACCTGCCTTCAGTAATGCACCGAATGAGGATGAATTCCTTCTAAGAGAAAGAATCAATTGAGATTATATTTGTATCGTTAGAAGAAAAAGGTTATTTTTTATAAGTGTTGAGATCATAGTAGCAAAGCAGGAAATAATAAGGGGCGGTGAAGAGTTATAAAGGTTTTAGCATCTTCTTTGTTTTATGGGTACAAATTTCGAGGACAAAATTTTCTTTAAGGGTGAGAGAGTTGTAATGACCTAATTTCGGATTTGGGATATAGGTCATGTATCTGTATTTGAGTATTTTAAGATTTAAGTTTTAAATTATGAAAAATCGAGTTGGAAGCTAAATTGAATGGATTCTTGGATTGATTCGAATAAAGATTTTAAGTTCGAGTCTAAAAGTGGGAGAAAGGAGAAAGACAAGTATCTAATTATTTTTGGGCCCATTATACTGGGAGATAAAGTGCTTCATTTTTTTTAAAAAAAAAAGATAGGTGAAAAAGTAAAAAGTTGATGGGGTGAGAGAGAGAGAAGAGGAAAAGAGAGAAAAATTTGAGCGGCGAGTCTTTAAAATCTGATCTACTGAGATTCGGTCGTCCTTTTTCGACACCTCCACCGTCATTGTGTTCATCTTGTCGAGACGAGTTCACCAGGACCAACAACACCACCACCAGAGTCATTGTCGGAGAGGGTGAGAGAGAGGAAGTTTTAAGTTGTTTAGTTAAGAGGGTTAGAGTGCTCAAACCAAAGAACGAAGGCCATCATCGTGTTCACCAGCTCCAGAATAGTCATTCGGAGGAGTTTGGTCATCGTCTGCCACCGCACGCGCTGCCGCTTGCACGTGGGCATTCTCTTGCAGCGGTTGGAGCTTGATAGCCGGTGGGGCCATCCGGCTTGTTAAGCCAATATAGACTGTTGCCCCTAAGCCAAGCCGCTGTTGACCCCGAGCCAAGCCTAAACCCGTTGACCGAGTCATTGACTTTTTTCGAGAGATCCTACTTGGGGGTTTCTCGACGTTTTGAGTTCGTTGGCTCAGTCCGTTTCACCAAATTCGAATATGATAAGTTGTTTTGTTAGACTTATTTTGATTTTGATATAAGTGAAAGGATTAACTTGCAAAAATTTGTAAACTCTATATTCGATTCAAATTTGTCAGATATACTATTTTCAACATGAACAATTTTTTCTAAAAGGTTTAACTTAATACCTATATTAAATTCTCTTTGAAAAAGTCAACAAAAATCAAAACAATGCATTTTTAAGTAGAGGTTTCGGAACCATCGAGGTGGTTTCGATACCACTTTGGTAGTAATGCTTAGAAACCTATTTTTGACTACAGATTTCGAAACCCCCTTGGTGGTTTCGAAACCAGGGCCTGTAACGGCTAGTTTTTTAGTTTAAATTTCTCCAAGGTTTCGAAACCTCTTCAATGGTTTCGAAACCACTATGCATGTGAGAATTTAATGTTTGATTTAAATGGCTTCCAATGGATCCAAAGTCCCCCCAACGGCTCCCAACGGTTAGAAAAGATCAAGAGCACATAAAATAGGTCTGAAAACAGTATTGAAGCAACAAGAAAGCCTATCCAAACATTCAAGCAATCAAAATCCAATTTGTGCTCAATTTTTCATCTTTCTTGTAAACACTAATGTTGTTCTTCATTGTAATTCATTTCCTAGAGTTTTTTTTTGGGTGTGTGAGAGAGAGTAAACTTTGCAAACACTTTCCTTGTAAGGATTTCCTAGTTTGCTTCTTTGTGTTTGTTTTGGAGAAAGGATTCAATAAACTTTGGGGTATAAGTCTATTGAATTGTGTAAGGTTACTCCTTATCCTTAAAGGAAAGAAAAATTAGTGGATTTGTGGAAAATCCTTAGTGTGGTCACTAAGGTAGTGGAAGCAGACTTCATTAAGGGAGTTAAACCACTCTAAATCACCTTGCAATTTCTATCTTTGCATTTTAGTGTCCACTATCTTTTAAAAATCCAATTCACTCCTCTTGGTTTTATTCGATCGATTTCCACTCTCAACAATTGGTATCAGAGCTTGGCTCATTAGAAGGGCTTACAACCTCTTAAGAAGATCCAAGAAGTGTGCAATCATCTACAAGGTCATCCATGGCTTCTTCCTCCACCATTGAAGCTTGGGGCGATTCTCAACCCACCAACAAGCCTCCCTTCTTTAATGGAGTTAATTATGCTTATTGGAAGAACCGCATGAAGTTATTCATTCAAGCTTTTGATCTTGAAGCTTGAAAGATCATCATGAGTGGTTACACCGCACCAACTAGTGGCATGGAGACGTGGAGCAATGATGAGAATAAAAAATTCTCTACAAATGTTAAGGCAATGCATCTCATTTTTGTACTCTTAGTCCGGACGAATATGAAAGGGTGTCATCATGTTCCAATGCCAAAGAAATTTGGGAAAAACTTGAAGTAACACATGCTGGAACCAACCAAGTGAAGGAGACCAAAATCGGGCTTCTCGACCTTAATTATGAGAACTTCAAGATAGACCCCGAAGAAGAGATCAAAACATGTCCGATCGATTCTCCGTGATCGTCAATGGATTGAAGGGCTATGGAGAAATGATCCAAGAAGACAAACTTGTGAGGAAGATGATCTACTCTCTTCCCGATTCATGGGATTCAAAGGAAACGACGATCATAGAAGCAAAGGACCTCAAGACTCTCAAGTTGGATGAGCTCATTGGTTTCTTTCATACATATGAGATGATGTCCAAAGGGAAGGAAGAAAAGAAGAAAGAAGTGGAAAAGAAGAAATTTGGTGTTGCTCTCAAAGCAACAAAAGAAGATGTTGATTCTAGTGGAGAATATGAAGATAAAGAGATGACTATGTTTGCCAAGAGATTCAAAAGATTCATGAGGTCCAACAAAGGAAGAAGATTCCAAAGTGAAGAGAGCTTCAAGATTGACATCAAAGAGAAGGATCAAATCATTTGCAATGAGTGCAAAAAGTCGGGGCATATCAAGTTTGATTGTCCCCAATTGAAGAAGAAGAACTTTGAGAAAAAGAAGCACAAGTCTCATGTAGATACTTGGAGTGATGATGAATCATCCGAAGAGGGCGAGAATGAAGTAGCCTACTTGTGTCTCATAGAAATTGAGGATGACTCTATGGTAACCTCTAATTCATCTATTTCATTTTATTACACTTTTGATGAATTGCAAGAGGCTTATGATAAATTAGCTTTGGAATTTGAAGAGTCAATTTTGAAAATAGAAAAATCATTTTAAAATTGAAAATGAAAATGATTTGTTACGTGCAAAAGTGATGCGCAAATTGCGTACCAGTGTACACGGTGCCAAGTTATAGTATTTAAGATATCGTCTCCACGGGGATTGTGACAACCTTCGGGATTCACTTTTTTGCACAAGTAAAAATAAAAACACAAATATTAAGAGTTGGTTTGATTAAAACTAAGACTAAAGCAAATAAAATAAATTGAGAATTCAGAGTGAGAGAATGGGTCAGTATTGGAATGCTTCGTAGTGTGGAGATTGATTCACTGTCTTGGCACAGTTTTGCAGATCAACTCAACAACTTCAACAGCCTCCCACGAGTATGCCTTGGAAGAAGCCCATCTCGGTAGAGACCAATGTGATAGTTAAGCGATGATTCAAGGTTCGACAAGGCTCCCTTCAATGACTTCCTCTTATCCCTAAGCTTGAAGTACTATTGGTGAACACGTCTTGGATAATACCTCTCTGTGTGAATCTAGGATGAACACCAACCGATTATGAAGCCTCTCTTAGCCGCTGAGCTTCTAACTTATCCCTAAGCCGTAGTAGCTTTACCCTATGGTTGGATAAAACCATGTTTACTCGTTTCGTGAGTCCAACTCTCCCGATATTGAACAAATAGATTGATGCTCTCTTCTCTCCCGATAAAGATTCCAACAATGAAGAACCAAGAGTAAACAAACCCTGAATTTTATTGCAAAAACTGAAAACCTAAACGAATACAAGCAAAACTCTCACAACTACTACACAACAAACCCTTGGCCCTAGGGAAGGTTTAGAACATAATGGAAGATGGCGGCACAAGGGTTTCGGCAAGAAGGAGTTTCCTCTCTAATCTCAATTGTTTTTTTCCTCCTTCAAGTTGATTACATTTATAGGGGAGAAGTCTAGGTCTAAGTCGGTTTAGGGCAAGAATCCTAGTTAGAGTCTAATTACAACTCAATAAAAGAACAAATCTAACATTAAATCTTCTTAGATTCCCGTTTGACTTTTTCCACCTTGACTTTGATCATGGCTTTTCTTTGTCTACTGGGCTCCAATGCACGTGCAAGTGGTCTCCAAAAATCAGGCTTGATGAATTCTTTCAGTCGCATACCACTTTGCATATTTCCACCCTTCCTCGAGTTGCTACCTCGGCGGCATATTGTTGACTACCTCGACAGATGTCTGGGTTGGTGTGCAGGGGTTGGCACAACTCTTCATTATGGGCCTCTTCTTCTCGATCAGCTCTCTAGATGGTCCAATAGCTTCCTCCATCAGTTTCCAGCTTCTCCTCTTTTGACATTTCTGCTACCTCGGCGGCATCTGCCTGGGCGGGTACTTACGCACAGAAAGAAAACACACCTGAGCAGTATCTTGTGTATGTTTTCCTAATAAATCCAACTAAACTATTCTTAAGAACAACAATAATTGAGCTAAACTAGGGCATAAATATAGGACTTTTGCACACTTAACACACCTCAAAACTCGAACCATTGCTTGTCCTCAAGCAATGCAATCTAACAATAACATGCCAAAACTTAAAATCATATGTAAACTTAGTCGAGAGAGCATCTTGAACAATCTTTCGAATGACAATGGACTTACCCAGAATAGAACTATGTATCTCGTGAGTGTGTGGGATCCTTGTGAAAAGAATGATTCTTCGGCCTCTAAGTAAACTCCGATAAGCACCTTAATTCCCTTGGGTTTCCCTCTAGTTTCTTTTGCAATTAAACCACTAGCGCCGGTGATAGGCATCTCTAATGATTTCATTTTTTAGCTAGAGATGGTTTCAAGAACCTCTAGCTTATCCTAGAGCCAGTTTGGGCACCTCTAGGACATATCTCTTTTTTTTCTAAAACATCAAGTTCAACCCAAGTTTACTAGGTGAAATACCTAAGTTTCCTAGAAGTCTTTAAATCAAACTAGTCACAAAGAGCGTTTCTTTAAGTTCAGACCATAGTAAGATTTTAAGTAAATCTAGAGTCATGCTAAAGTTGCCGCCCATGTGGGCCATCTTCCGTGGCGGGTAAAAACTACTCAATTTTTTTCTCAACTAAGAATTTATTAGATTTTAAATAAAGGCATGTTACATTAGAACCTAAATACAACTAAAAATACAAAACAAGAAAATAAAAAAATAAAACAGAAAATAAAAGAAAACACAAGAAAAAAAATTAGAGGACTAATTCCCCCCCCCCCCACACTCGAGAGGAGCATTGTCCTCAATGCATGCCTACATACAAATTTTTTTGCATAGATTAGATAAAAATAAAATAGAAGAAGGGGAGAGAAGCTTAGATTGATGGTGTCTCGGAGGAGGTTTCATCGTCTTCGTCTACGATCACCCTCTTTCGAGCTGCTACTTTGAAGCGCTTCGCCGTCCTCGGTGGCTGCTGGCGGGAAGGTCGAGTTGTGAGAGAGTCTTGAAAACAAACCTGGAAAGAAAAATAAACTTGAATATATTCTGAATGGAAATCTGCATCCTAATAACATAAAATAAATCTAATTCCTAGATCATAAAATTAACAACTAAAAGCAAAATGATTTAGGCTATGCTAGGAGTGCATTGGTATGCGTCTCCTAACATAACCACTTCCTTGTATTTGGTAGTGTGGGTTCCTGTATAGTGCTTTAGCCGCTGCCCATTCACTGTGAATTTAGTCATCTTTGTAGGATTTTATGGTGACTGCACCATGTGGGAATGCTTTGACCACCTCGAAAGGTCCAGACCATCTTCATTTCAACTTTCCTGGGAACAATTTTAATCAAGAATTAAAAAGGAGAACTTGCTGCCCAGACATGAACTGCCGCGACAGCAACTTTTTGTTGTGTCACTTCTTGGTTTTATCCTTATATATCCTCGCGTTGTCGTATGCTGCAGCTCTGAAGTCTTCAATTTCATTTAGGTCTAGGAGTCTTTTCTGCCCAGCTTTTTCACATTCTAAGTTTACTGTCTTGATGGCCCAGTACGCCTTATGTTCAATCTCGACATGTAAGTGGCGGCTTTTTCCATATACAAGCATATACGGTGACATACCCAATGGGGTTTTGAAGGCTGTTCGATATGCCCATAATGCATCGTGGATCCTAAGGGCCCAATCTTTTCGAGATAGGTTAACCACCTTTTCAAGAATGCTCTTAAGTTCCCTTGGGAAATTTCGGTCTGCCCGTTGGTTTGAGGGTGGTTGTAGAGCGTTTGGGTGTTCTCTAAATATGAGCGCAAGTGCACACTCTTGTCAAGTTATAGTATAAAAGATATTGTCTCCCACAGGGATTGGACAACTTAACTCGAATTTCAATTCCTGCACAAAGAAAATTAAATGCACAAATAATTTTAGTTTATAAAGGAATTAAAAATAAATAAAACTCAAGTAATAGATAAAAGAGATCAGGGTGATAGAATGGATTAGGCTATGCTGCTTAGTAGTGTGAAACTACGTTGAATATGTTAAGTTGCTTTGTGCTGCCAGAATTTGCTACCTCGGCGAAGGATGGCAGATTGGCTGCTTTGACGCTTTCGCTACCTCGGCAGTGGAACGGACGGTTGGCTCGGCAGCAAACTCGGCAGACCTCCAAGGCTCGGCAGAACACTTCGATATTGATCCCGCTTATGTCTAAGTCAGAATGATGTTGTTGCCCACTGAAAATGATACTCGTCACAGCGTGAATCTTGCAAAGACAACAACCTTGGTTCGTCATCTTTTAGCCGCCTTAAACCCATACCTATGTCTAGGCTGAATTGATCAACACCTGATTAGGATGAGGATCGTGCTTATCATTTTTGTGAGTTTGACTCTCTCGATACCGAACAAATATATAGTTAACAACTAGTCTTTCGAACTTAATTGAAAACTATGAAGAGCATGGAATAAGCAAACCTTGAAGTTTTATTGCAAAAACAAACTTAATTCCTAAACAACCGTTCTCACACTAGTTTACAACATAACCCAAACCCAAGAAAGAATTTAGAACATAATGGCGGTAAGAAAGCTTAGACTATGCCCAAAGGAAAACCTAAGATGTTTTTAATTACAAAATATGTCAAGTATATATAGGCATTAGCTAGGCCAAGTCCTCCTTGGAGTAGAAGTCTTCAAAGTAGCTTTTGCACTAAATGCAACCTTTAATTATGACTTCTTCGAGTTGAATGTGGACTTCTTCTCGTTGCCTTGCACCGCAAGTTATCTTGAACTCCTCCTTCGGCGGCTTTGTCTCCTGCTCCAGGCGTCAGAAAATTAAATGGATGACATCGTTATAATCAAGATTTTATGCTCTACAGATCGCACCCCAATTCTCTAATTCCTTAGCTTGCTGCCCTGGGCGGCAGTTATGGCGGCGACAGGTACTCGGCAGTGGTTTTCTCTGCTTGGAAATGCATCAGTACAGCTCCTATGCTTGCTGCCTCAGCATCCTCTCCTCTGGTCTGTCCTCCTCCTAACAACTTCTAGCCCTGAAATGCAAACTAAACTAAAATAGCATCTTTTCCTTACCAAATTAAAGATATTCAATAAATTCATGGCAAAGTAAAGAATACTGTAAATATGCAATGCATGAACCTAAATATGCCTAAAATGTACTTAAGAACATCAATAATATGAGATGGAATGCATATAAAATATAGGACTTATGAGCACTTTACACACCCCCAAACTCGAACTATTGCTTGTCCTCAAGCAATGCAAACCTAAACATACTTGCCCTTTTGAACTAATTAGAAAGAAAAACTTGTTTTAAACTTGATTTATCACCTCAAGGCCGTGGCACCTACATTATATTAGTGAAAGGAGAAGAGCATAAATTACCTCAGAATTAAACTACAATGCCAGTGCAGTGTGTGCAAAAACTGTGTACATGTTGAATTTGAAGAATATTCTAAGTAAACAAGGATGTTGTCATGGTATATAAGGTTACTGTCGAGGCAGCATAATTAAGCACGATTATTTAATTATGGCAGTAAGGTCTTCAGCTCATCACAACTACTCTCTAGGTCTAAAATTAAGATAGGAGCAAACTACAAAACCCCGAACCCTTTGAGCAGAGTCATCCCATGAAGACTTTCATTCACTCATACTAATTTGTCTGCCATTTCAAGGATTTTCAGATTCATGGACTTGGATAGTAGCGGAGTGTCCTTGCACATGATTCATCCTAGAGCCGGTTTCGGGCACCTCTAGGGAAAGACAACATAAAAATTTCTTTCCTGCCGTGGCAGTGCTTTTCTTTTTCTGTTTGTTGCATGTCGCGACAGCTTCCTGCAACCATGTTAGAATTTTGCAAAGAATTCTAAAAATAAAGCAGGAAATGTTTATCAGAAATTCTAACAAATTCAGCAAGTAACAATAGTGTTTTTAATCTTTGGCATTCATAGAAAAATTCTAAGTTTACTTCATGCTTTCCCCCAAATTAAGTTCTTTTTAATTGGTGCGAAAAATTTAAAGTCGGCTATTCTATAATAGGCACAAGTTCTAACAAAAAAATTTATTTTGATTAATTTTTTAAGGCAGGTACAATGCAATCTATATGCTACTAGAATATTCCTAAACAAAAATATGAGAGCTACCCCCCAAACTCGAGATGGGAATTGCCCTCAATGCACAAAATAAATAAAATTAGAACTGAAGCTTAAAAATAAATATGAGACAGGGAAAGAAAACTTAGTTGCTGTCAGATGGTGGAGATGATTTGGAGGAGTTATTTGTTATGTCGTCAATTGCGGGGTTGGGCAGCTGTCTAAGCAGTGCTGCCCTCAGTTGTGCGTAGCGGTATGATTCTTCTGGGTCTGAATCTGGATAAATAGTTGTGAGACGGGAATAAATAGTAATAACGCATTGAAAATAAAACCTAGTCCTAAAATTATACTCCTAAATAGATAAAACAATAAAGATGTGGAAAGATAAAAAATTATGTCACAGTGGGGTGGGCATCCCCCAAAGTGAATACTTCTTGTTCTCTCGGGACATAATCTCCTACATAATGCTACAATCGTTGCCCATAAACTTTGTATTCTACCCCTCCAGTCATTGGATTTACTGTCACGGCACCATGTGGGAAAGCATGGACCACTTCGAACGGTCCTGACCATTTGGATTTTAATTTTCTGGGAAACAACTTCAGGGAGAAGTTGAACAGCAGCACTTGTTGCCCTGGCAGAAATTGCATTTGTTGGATCTTGTTGTCGTCGCATCTTTTGACTTTTTCCTTGTACAGCTTGGCATTCTCGTATGCTTCTCGCCGGAATTCCTCCATTTCGGTCAGATCTAGTAATATCTTTTCGCCCGCCTGCTTCCAATCCATGTTTACCGCCTTGACTGCCCAATATTCCTTGTAATCTATTTCAACTGGGAGGTGGCAGGCCTTGCCGTATACCAATCGATAAGGGGACATTTTGAGTGGTGTTTTGTACGCTGTTCGATATGCCCAAAGGGCATCGTCTAATTTCAGCGACCAATCTTTCCTACTTGGATTGAAAACTTTTTCCAAGATGGTTTTAACTTCTCTGTTTGAAATCTCTGCCTACCCATTTGTTTGCGGATGGTATGCCGCGGCAATCTTGTGTGTGATCCCCACTTTTGGAAGTGCCTTGGCAATTAATTTGTTGTCAAAATGGGTGCCCTCGTGAATATGTTCTTGTGTAGGAATCTGTGGACGGTCTTTGCATCATTGTGAGGGGTGGCAATGGCTTCTACCCACTTGGAGACATAATCAACCACAAGGAGGATGTACATGTTGCCACAAGAAGATGGGAATGGTCCTAAAAAATCAATCCCCCAAACATCGAATAATTTAACCTTCAAGATGGTTTGTAAAGGCATTTTGTTCCTTCTTGATATGTTTCATGTTCTTTGGCATCGGTCACACTGTTTGTAGAAGGCATGGGCATCTTTATGCAATGTTGGCCAGAAAAAACCTGATTGGAGTACTTTTGTTGTCGTGTGCTGCCCTGTGAAATGACCTCCATATGGTGCTGCGTGGCAATGAGATAGTATGGCTTGTTGTTCATCCCCCAGGACACACCGTCTAATAACCTGATCTACACGGTTTTTAAAGAAGAAAGGCTCGTCCCAAAAATAGTGTTTAGCATCATATTGGAATCGTTTCTTTCCTTGGAAGTAGAAGTCATAAGGTAAAACACATGTTACTAAGTAATTTATGATATCTGCATACCAGGGTGTGGCTGTTGTCGTTGCTGTCGCGGCCTCTTCATGGACAGTTAGTGAGATGCCATCAGCTTCCAAGGCTGCCACCAGGGCGGAGGCTAGTAACATCTGTTCATCAGGGAACACATCCTTAATTTCGCTTGTGGGTGTCTTTCCTTGTCCATTCTCAAGCCGAGATAAGTGGTCCACTACTTGATTTTCTGTGCCCTTCCTATCTCAGATTTCCAGGTCGAATTCTTGTAGTAGACAGATCCAGCGAATCATGCGAGGTTTGGCATCCTTCTTTGCGAACAAGTACCATAAGGTTGAATGATCTATGTGGACGATCACTTTTGTTCCAATTAGATAGGTTTGGAACTTATCGAAAGCGAATACTACTGCCAATAGTTCTTTCTCGGTGTTGGTGTAGTTGGTCTAGGCAAGATTCAGTGTTTTGCTGGCATAGTAGTTGTCATGAAAGATTTTATCCCTACGCTGTCTGAGGGCGGCTCCGACGGCAATATCACTCACATCACATGTTAGCTCAAAGGGCTGGCTCCAATCTGGGGGAACTACCACAGGTGCTGTCACGAGCTTTTCTTTTAGGGCTTTGAATGCTTCCAGGCATGCCTCGTCGAAGTTGAATGGTTTATCTTTTTCCAGCAAGGTACACAACAGTTTAGAAATTTTAGAGAAATTTTCGATAAATCGACGATAAAAACCTGCATGTCCTAGGAAACTTCAAATGCCCTTGAGAGAGGTCGGCGGTGGCAAGTTGGCGATGACTTCTATTTTAGCCTTGTCTACTTCTATTTCTTGTGCTGAGATTTTATGTCCTAGGACTATGCCTTCATCGACCATAAAGTGGCATTTTTCCCAATTGAGTACTAGGCATGCTTCCTCGCATCTGGTAAGTACTTTTTCAAGGTTGCCGAGCCAGCTATCGAAGCTGCTGTCGAAGATAGAGAAGTCGTCCATAAATATCTCCATGAAGTCCTCTATCATGTCGAAGAAAATAGCCATCATGAAGCGCTGGAATGTGGCAGGGGTGTTGCATAATCCGAACGACATTCTTCGAAAGGCATAAATGCCATATGGGCATGTGAATGTTGTTTTGGCCTGGTCTTCCGGTGCAATAGCAATCTGGTTATAACCTGAATATCCATCCAAGAAACAATAAAAATGTTTTCCAGCAAGGCGGTCAAGCATTTGATCAATAAAAGGTAGAGGGAAGTGATCATTTTTAGTTGCTTCATTTAACTTGCGGTAATCCATGCATACTCTCCAACTGGTTACTGTCCTAGTTGGAATTAACTCATTATTATCATTGCTTACCATAGTTATACCACCTTTCTTTGGTACACATTGTATCGGGCTTATCCATTCGCTGTCCAAGATGGGATATATGATACCAACATCTAACCATTTGATGATCTCCTTTTTGACAAATTCCCTCATGGCATCGTTTAATCTCCTCTAGGCATCGACAGCTGGTTTTTGATCCTCTTCAAGTTGGATCTTGTGCATGCAGATTGCTGGACATGTCCCTTTTATATCTACAATGGTCCGGCCTATTGTCTTCTTGTGCTGCCGCAGCAGTGTTATCAGTTCTTGTTATTGTGTGGGTGTAGAGTGTCCACGAGTTCTATATTTTGTACACATTCATGCCCTTATTATTTCTCTTCTTAAGCTAATTTAGGCATATTTAGGTGCATTGCATGCATAATAACAGTATTTTCTCTTTCACCATGCTTTTATTGAATATTTCATGTTTGGTTAAGAAAAGATATGGTTTTAGTTTAGTTTTTATTTTCAGGTGTTGTAGATGGTAGCTGTGGAGAGGACATGAGAGGATAGGAAAGCTGGGAGCAAAAAGGAGCTGTACTGAAGTAGTTCCAAGTGTCACCAAGGACGCCGCAGTAGCAGCACTGCCGCCGAGTGCTGCCCAGGTAGAAGTTAAACCGACTTAGCCAAGATGGGTTACGATTGAAAGAGGATAATTCTTTGAGTCCAATGAGCCCAGTCTTGCAATTTTCTGAAGCCTATAACGGCCTGTAGAACTGATCCAAGTCTGCTTAGTAGGAGTACTTATCCTTACTTGCGGGAGAAGGCAACGTCCGAAGAGTCCACATTCAAGTCAAAAAGGAGTCATAATTTAATGTAAAGCTACTTTTAGGACTTCTACTTCAAAGAGGACTCAAACTTAGGCCATGAGCCCTATATATACCCAATGTATGTGAGGGTATAGGGGCATGCTTATGCTTAGATGCACGGAGAGGTAGATAAGTAGATTGGAGGTGTTTCAGGTCGTGGCCCAACTCTCCTAGGGTTTATGTTTTTGTATGTAAAGTAGTTGTGAGAAACGATTGTAACAGTTTAACTGTGTTTTCAATAAAATATTCTCAAGTTTGCTTAATTCATGTTCTTCACGTCTTCAATTAGTTCCAAAAGTCCAGTTGAAGAAATCCATTTGTCGGACACGAGAGTATAAGACTCACAGAAGGATGAAGCACGGTCTCATCATGTCGAGGTGTTGACTAATTCGGCTTAGACATAAGTTAGTATTTCAGCAGCTAAAAGGAGCTACCAAATGTCGACTGCCTGTGTTAGGTTTACGCTGAGATTGTTAGGTATTGCCTACATCACGTAGTGACAGAATCCTTACCTAGACATAGGAAAGATCACTTAAGAATTGCTCTGTCAAACTTGGAGTATCTGCCAGACTTGCCGCCAGGACGTATTTCCATTCCACCTGCCGAGACAGTGAAAGTTCCGAGCGCAGAGACCCGCTGCGGCTGCGTGACAGGGTCGTAGATGCCGTTCGTCGTTACCCGTCGAGGCATAGATTGTGGCAGCGTAAAACACACTTAGGCTTTACAATGCAGTTTACACACTACTGAGCTGCAATTATCTTACCCAATCTATCGACCTTATCTCTCTCTATCACCCTTATCATCACTATATTTATCTTAATTGTGTCTTTATTTTTCCACATTCAGAAATTTAATTGTGCAAATTACTAAATTCTTGTCCAGGAAAGCATTCATGGGAGCCGTTCCAATCCCTGTGGGAGACGATATCTTTTTATACTATAACTTGACAAGAGTGTGCACTTGAGCTCATTAAAAAAGAACACCTACACACCCTACAAGTTTTTGGCGCTGTTGCAAGGGATTGGCAAACAGCAACTGCGTTTGAATTTCTGCACTTCTACTTTAGTTTTTGCACATTAAATTTCTGTTTATTTTATCTTTCAAAAAAATTAATTTATGCCTCTTTGTTTTCTTTGGTGTATGACCTGCCAGGGCGGCAAAGATGGCAGCCAACATCCACCTGAGGAGGAGAAGGTCATGCCCGGACGAAAAGTCATACACAAAGCCCTCGGGAAGTGGTTATATTTGGGAAATGCGCAACCCAACATAACCTAATTTTTATTTGGGTAAACTACACAGATGACCACTGAACTATGGGTTTGGTGTCAAAATGACCACTATATTATTTTTTGCCGCAAATGCACCACACAACTATTTAAATGGTTCAATTTTAGCCACACGCCGTTAAAAAAAACAAAAAAGTTGACGGAACTGTTAAAAAATCGTATAATTACACATTTGGTCCTCTATATTTATACAATATATCAATTTAGTCCTAATTTTAATCTAATAAAATAAATTAATTATTCAATAAGATGGTGACACGTGTCACCAACTTATTGGGAGATTTTAATTATTTTTATTTAACTAAATTTATTAATTTTCCCCCTCCAATCAGGTGGTGACACGTGTCACCCTGATTGGAGTAGGAAAATGAAAATCAAGGAACTACCCTTGGTAGGAATCGAACCTGGGACCTTAGGGGTGTAGCGCACGAGTTTGCCACTAAGCCAAGTATATACTTGTGATATATAATACTAATAATAATATATGTGTTATACATATTGTAGAACTAATGTTTTGATATAATAATTGAAAAATGTTTTGGACTAATTTGAAAAGAATTTAAAACTTAGTTTTAAGTCCAAACAACTTGAATTTATGTTTGAGGTATTTTAAAAGGTTTTTGGCAAGATTTTTCATGCTTTTAAACAGCCAAACTTGTGTTTTCAAAGTGTCCGTACAGATACGGTCCAACCTGTATCGATACCTTTTTGCCCAGTTTGGTCGCTGCCAAAACCCGTATCGAAACAGGCTTGGCTGTTTCGATACGGTAAGGGATCGTATTGATACGCCTAGTCAGCGTACCGATCCCATTTTAACAACCCCAACGGTCATATTTCCCAACGGTCTTGTAAACGTCATATCGTACTGATACGCCCTCAAGCGATCGATACGCCTAGGCTGGCAAGAGCCCAACGGCTAGTTTCTGATGAAGGTCGTATCGATACGGGTCCAAGCGTATCGATACGGAAGGCTGCAAAACAGCATTAATGAAGAGAAATAAAGTCCTCAACAGCTCCAAATCATCCCCAACGGCTAGTAACGGCTACAAACACATTAAGGAGTACAAAATAGACCTCCAAGCATCAAGATATGGTTAATGCTTCAATTGTCAATCAAAAAATGATCAAGAATTTGTCTTAGCACTAAATTGTCATTTCTTTGTATAGACAAACACTAGTGAGCCAAAATTGTCAAATTTGCTCAAGTGTTTTAGGTTTTGGGTGAGAGCTTATGTGTGCAAACAAACACCTATTAGAGGGATTTGTGTTTGCTATTCTTTTCTCTTGTAAAGAGGGTTTGATCAAGGCTTTGGGTAGAAAGCTTGATCGGTGTATAAGGGTTTCCTCCTAAGCCTAGAAAAGGGGACGAATCAATAGTGGATTGATTGGAAATCCTTAGTGGGAAGCTAAGGTAGTGGATGTAGACCTTGGTTAGAAGGTTGAACCACTCTAAAAATTATTGTGTCAATTATCTTTTTAGCTTCCACATCCACCCAAAATTCCACCTCTCCACCACTTGGTGAGCAAGATCGGTTGAAGGAATCGAGCACCTAAATTCCCAACAATTGGTATCAGAGATTTGCTCAATCGAAGAGGATTAACATCCTATTGAGAAGATCCAGCAAGCTCGATCGTCATTTCACACAACCGGCTCAATGGCGCAATCCATCGACAAACCGCCCTTCTTCGACGGGACCCACTATGCCCATTGGAAGACAAAGATGAAGTTCTTCATTAAATCAAGAGACTACAAGCTATGGGACATAGTTGAAGATGGTATGTTCGTGCCTCAACGAAGTAAAGCGGATTGGAGTGCCGACGATCGCAAGAAGATGGAGCTAAATTGCAAAGACTTGCACATCCTCTTTTGTGCATTTGGCCCAACCATCTATGAGAAGATGTCTTCTTGTGAGAGTGCCAATGAGGTATGGGACAAGCTTGAAGTCACATAGGAGGGAACTGATGAAGTTAAGGAGACCAAGATTGGGCTCCTCACCTTAGAGTACGAGAACTTCAAGATGGATCCGAAAGAGAACATCGAGAAGATTTTTGATAGGTTTTCCACTATCACCAATGGTCTAAAAGGCTATGGAGAAGCCATCCCGGAGGAAAAGCTTGTCTGAAAGCTCATCTACTCACTTCTCGAGTCATGGGACTCAAAGAGGACCGCCATCATTGAAGCCAAGAATTTGAAGACCTTGAAGCTTGATGAACTCATGGGGTCACTCCTTACTTATCAAATCATGAAGAAGAACAAAGAAGATGAGAAGAAGAGGGAAGAAATTAGAGCTATGGGAGAGAAGAAACTCAAAGGGCTTGGCATCAACACAAATTCCATTGCTCTCAAGTCCTCCACTTGCCATCATGTTGATTCAAGTGAAGAGGAGGATGAAGAAGAAGAGATAGTTCATCTCTTCAAGAAGTGTGCCCCGTTCATGAATAAAGCCTTGAGAGAGCTTAAACGAGAATCTATGAAAAAGGAGAGGCCACGCAGTTCAAGCCATAAGAAGAAGGCACATGTGGCTACTTGGAGTGATGAGGACTCCACCGAAGATGAACAAGCCAACCTTTGCCTTATGGCCATCGAAGAAGATTCAAGGGTAACTTCTATTTCATCTACTTCATGTTCTTACTCTTTTGATGAATTACAAGATGCCTACGATGATTTAGTTTTAGAGTTTAAAAATCACATTTTAAAAAACAATAAATTGATTTCAAAGTTAAAAATTCAAAATGATTTAATTTCTAAAACCAAACTTGAACTTGAAGCAAAACTCGAAGAGTTTGAACTAAAATGTTTTGATTTACAAAATTTTCTTCAAAAAGTTCAAGAAGAAAAAGATTTGATTTCCAAAGAGCTTGAAAAGAAAAATAGTTTTGGAAAATCAAATTTTTATGTAAGACATTCTAGTGCCCCTAGATTTGTAAAAGGAAATGTTTTAGAAGTATTTGGGTCCCAAAAGGACTTAGCACTTCAATTAAAAAGGATGACATCGAAAAATGGATTCCTAAGGGGACTAAAGTTTGTGCTACTAACGTCCATGGATCCAAAGGAATTTGGATACCAAAAATCACTTGATTGTCTTTTGCTAGGTGTGATGGAGATGTTCAACAAGTCCAATCAATGAGCGGGAGCTCCATGCACACAAGGAATAACACTTGAAGAAGGAAGGCTTCACATCCTCCCTTGGGTTCAAGTGTTGGTAAAAATCTAGTTGTTTTTGTCTTTATTTGATTTATTTCTTTTTATTTCAACTAGATGATCATACATATTGAACTAAAATTTTGATGATGCTTTGAGAAAGGGGGAGCCATTTTAAAACCAAAATTCTAAATTTTGTAAATTTGTTTTATCCTCTATCGTTATTTTGAACTTAAAAGTGTTTAAATTCTTTTTGATATAACAAAAAGGGGGGAGAAATGTGGTTTGAAAAATTGAATTTTCAAATGAATAAGGGGGAGCTTTAATTGATTTGAAATCTTAATCTCTTATTCACAATTTTAAACTTAAAGGGGGAGAATCCCAAACAATTTTTCAAGTTGGTTTTATTATATCAAAAAGGGGGAGATTGTAGAACTAGTGTTTTGATATAATAATTGAAAAATGTTTTGGACTAATTTGAAAAGAATTTAAAACTTAGTTTTAAGTCCAAACAACTTGAATTTATGTTTGAGGTATTTTAAAAGGTTTTTGGCAAGATTTTTCATGCTTTTAAACAGCCAAACTTGTGTTTTCAAAGTGTCCGTAGCGATACGGTCCAACTCGTATCGATACCTTTTTTGCCCAGTTTGGTCACTGCCAAAAACCCGTATCGAAACAGGCTTGGTCGTTTCGATACGGTGAGGGATTGTATCGATATGCCTAGTCAACATACCGATCCCATTTTAAAAACCCCAACGGTCATATTTCCCAACGGTCTTTTAAACGTCATATCGTACCGATACGCCCTCAAGCGTATCGATATGCCTAGGCTGGCAAGAGCCCAACGACTAGTTTCTGATGAAGGCCGTAGTGATACGGGTCCAAGCGTATCGATACGGAAGGCTGCAGAACAGCATTAATGAAGGGAAATAAAGTCCTCAACGGCTCCAAAGCATCCTCAACGGCTAGTAACGGCTACAAACTCATTAAGGAGTACAAAAGAGACCTCCAAGAATCAAGATATGGTTAATGCTTCAATTGTCAATCAACAAATGATCAAGAATTTGTCTTAGCACTAAATTGTCATTTCTTTGTATAGACAAACACTAGTGAGCCAAAATTGTCAAATTTGCTCAAGTGTTTTAGGTTTTGGGTGAGAGCTTATGTGTGCAAACAAACACCTATTAGAGGGATTTGTGTTTGCTATTCTTTTCTCTTGTAAAGAGGGTTTGATCAAGGCTTTAGGTAGAAAGCTTGATCGGTGTATAAGGGTTTCCTCCTAAGCCTAGAAAAGGGGACTAATCAATAGTGGATTGATTGGAAATCCTTAGTGGGAAGCTAAGGTAGTGGATGTAGACCTTGGTTAGAAGGTTGAACCACTCTAAAATTATTGCGTCAATTATCTTTTTAGCTTCCACACCACATCCACCCAAAATTCCACCTCTCCACCAGTTGGTGAGCAAGATCGGTTGAAGGAATCGAGCACCTAAATTCCCAACACATATGGATAACCAAGTGATTCCAAATCATCCCGACTTCTTTGCTCTGCGGAGATTGGTATAACCGATCATGCTCATGATCATATAGGTAATGTTGTGTATGTCGAATTACCTGAAGTGGGAGCTGTAGTAAAGCAGGGTGATAGTTTTGGAGCAGTTGAAAGCGTCAAGGCTACTAGTGATGTTAATTCTCCCATTTCGGGATAAGTGGTTGAAGTTAATGAAGAGCTCAGCAGCTCTCCTACTCTGGTTAGCACTCTTAACTCTTACCCTTCCAAATTTTGTACGGTTTCGAATTTGTTAATTCTAATTGCATGGTTTCCGAAAATTGGATATTTTAAGCATTCTTTTTCTGTTGTGTTTCGTAATATGATATTCATTTTTGCGTATGTCTACAATCTTTGTTCATCACAATTTAGGTAAACTCGAGTCCGTATGAGGATGGGTGGATTATCAAGATTGAGATGAATGATGCTGGGGAGTTGAAAAACTTGATGGACTCAGAAAAATACTCCAAGTTCTGTGAGGAAGAAGATTCTAAGCACTAACCAGATGCGCTCGGCATGTTCGGTATCGATGTATTTTGCCAAGGAGATGATGTGCATAAAGAAGGATAACAGATGTATCTATGAAGCCAACTGGTGAGAAATGTTGCTTTCATGTTGATGTTTCTATTTGGGGTTTCGGATTTGGTGTCATGTTTTTTCCTAAGAAAAGATGAAGGAATAATGATTTAGTGTAATGGAAGTGATTTCGAAGTATCATTGTTGTGGCAAATTCTGGGTTTTCATTATGGAAATGGGAACAAATGCATTCATCATCAAATTCAACGATGGTTATATAACAACACAAAACAAAATATTAGTTGACTAGATGTTGTATATCGAAACACATTGGTTCAGTGGCAAACTTGCAGGCGCTACACCCCAAGGTCCTAGGTTCGATTCCTACCAAGGGAAATTCCTTGGTTTTCATTTTTCCTACCCCAATAAGGTGGTGACACGTGTCACCATCTTATTGAATAATTAATTTATTTTATTAGATTAAAATTACGACTAAATTGATATATTTTATAAATATAGAGGACCAAATGTGTAATTATACCAATTTTTTAACAGTTCCATCAACTTTTTCGTTTTTTTAACGGCGTGTGGCTAAAATGGACCCATTTAAATAGTTGTGTGGTACATTTGCGGCAAAAAATAATATAGTGGTCATTTTGACACCAAACCCATAGTTCAGTGGTCATCTGTGTAGTTTACCCTTTTATTTTTATCTTTAATTTATTTTTATGTATTAGGATTAGGTTTAATTTTTAGTTATTTAATTTTTTGCATTTAATTTATTTCAGGTTAGGAATGAAGGAAAGACCAAGAAGGATGAAAGAATAAAGGAGAAGCCCAATCCAGCGGCCAAGGCAGCCCAAGGCAGAAGAGCATAACGGCTAGCGGCTTCATAACAGCTAGTCACAACGGCTATATTTGCAACAGATAGCGGAACAGATATCTGCGTAACGGCTAGAAGCGTGGAAATCGCGCTGCAATCATTGTCGCTTGTTGGTAGCGTGCCCGCCAAGGAAACAGAGAGAAGCGGCTAAATAAAGCCAACTATTCTCCCCTCATTCTTCACTGTGCTCTCTCTTTTACTCTCAATTCTTCTTTTCAATCTTTGCTTTCAAGATTTCGCCTGCTTTACTTTCTTGCAATTTCTTTTTCTTTCTTTACGAAAAAACAACCGTTTTCACAGTTATGGCCACATCAAAACAACCCGCCTCCACCTCCAAGCCTACCTTCCAAAGGTTATTAAACCCTGCTATCGCGGCAACTTACAAGCATCACTTCACCGAGCGGCAACTCTGGGAAGAAATATGGTTCAAATACACCAGGCCAGATGGGGATTTTGGCCTTGAACCCACCATATTCGAGAGGGTCACAACTTAGGTTGGGATATTTTCGCACGACAACCAGAGGAAATAAATAGCAACTAGGTGCGAGAATTCTATGCCCACAAGCCTACACCAGGAAACCCTTTCATCTATGTCTGCGGCGAAGGAGTAAAGTTCACAGCGGAAACCATCAATAGATACTACGGCATAGAAATCAACGGGAATCCACATGAAGAGTGGAGATCCTATCTAACGGCGGCTGACTACGAAAAGATCAAGAAAGAGATCTGCCGGCCCAACACCAAGTGGTTAACCGGCAAGAACAATGGTTTAGTCAACCGTCGCGATCTGCTGCCGGAGGCCATCCTTTGGAGCAACTTCGTCCAACACCACCATATGCCCACCTGGCACGGATCAACAGCCAACAGGCCGTAGCTGGCCCTTATCCACAGCATTATGAAAGGGCGGCCAATTAACTTTGGCAAAGTGATTCTTGAGGAAATCTATGCCCATATCGACAAGCCCAACACCAAAGGACCCCTCGTCTTCCCTGCACTCATCACATGCCTATGTGCCAACTTCCGCGTGCCGCCGCACCCCAAATATACAATCATTACAGCCAAAGAAGGGTGGACAAGGAAGGCGCGCTTCTAGATGATGCAAGAGCTGGAGCCGGAAACGTCGTCAACCGCCCAGCCGCCATCCCAACCTGCTGCCTCCCCAGCCGCAGCAGGCAGTACTGATGCTGCCCTCCCCTCCATCGTAGTCCCCCTGCTACGCAACCTTATGGAGAGCTGTCAGAGGATCGAGCACAAAAAGGTGATCTTCACCAAATACATTGGGGAGGTGCAAGAGGCCTTTATGGCCTACTTGCTTGATGAGTACCATGACGTCGGCCCACAGTTGCCCGCCTTTCCATCGGAGTTAGCAGCGTCCAAACCAACACAAATCACACCTAGACCAGCTGCCACTCCAGCCGCCCCAGCCAGTGAAGGACCGCACATCCGCCCTAAGCGAAGAACCTCACCCACTCCCATCCAGCCGTACAAACTCACCTCCTCATCAGAGTCGGAGAAAGAGTAGGAGACTACCACCGCCTCCCCAGCAGCAAAGGAGGTAGCTGCCAAAGATGCCGATGATTCAGACATGGAGATTTCTAACTCCTTCGATGATGAACCAGCCGAGGCAGCAAGGAAGAGGAAGCGGCCAGCCGCAGCAACCGAGCCTCAGGGTGGAGGGTCTGAACCTGAGCCAGAAGGATCATCCACGAAACCCACCCCCAGCCGCATCCATCCCCCACGTGGCACAAAGAAGAGCACAGCCGCCCGACCTTCTGCCACACGCCGCCTAGTCATGCCCGCCTCCTCAGAATCCTCCTCCGACGCAGCAGCAACAGAGGGGAAATCCCCTAGTCTATAGCACTTTTTTATCTTTATTTTTATGTTTTCTCTTAATTTTTCTATTTTTTTCTTTTTCTTTTTATGTTTTATTTCTTTGTTGTTTTTATTTTATATTTTGTAAGGCATTGAGGACAATGCCAACCTTGAGTTTGGGGGAATAGTCCTCTTTGTTTTCTTTGTCTTTAGGTTCATTTAGTAGCGTATAGGAACATATGTAAGTTATGCCCTAAACACTTAATGAAATAGAAATTCTTAGCTTAAAACTTAAAATTTATGCCTATGATAGTTAGCCGACTACTTATATTCGCACCATACTTAAAATTTGACTTAACAATGGGATGAAGCATGAAAAATACTTAGAAACTTAGTTTTCTTTGTTTGTTAAATGCTGAATTTTTGTTGGAGTTCTAAGTTTAACACTGCCTGCTTTACTTAATAAAAATTTCTTAATCGAATACAGGTTTGCCGCCGCGGAAGCATAGGGCAACAACACAAAGATGGTGAAAACCCTAGAGGTGCCCGAAACAAGCTCTAGGAAGGATGTTTAATACCCTAGATGTGCCCGAAACAGGCTCTAGGAAGGATCATGAGTAAGGACACTCTGCTGCTATCAAAGTCCAAGTATCTAAATCAAGTGACGGACAAATTAGCAAGAGTGAATGAAAGTCTTCACGGGATGACTCTATTCAAAGGGTTCGGAGTTTCGTAGAGTGCACCTATCTTAGCTTCAGACCCAGAGAATAGTTATGATGAGCTGAAGCCCTTAAAGCCATGATCATAGAAAAAGAAAAGAGGAAAAGAAGTGCTTAACTGTGCTGCCAAGGCAGCAACTCGTATCCTTTTTAGTAATTTAATTATTTTTAGCATTCTTTGTTAACTTAGTTATCTCAGCATGTCTAACATGGACACACACTGCACTGGCACTAAGAAAATTAAAATCTAAGTTATTTCATGAAATTCCCTATCACTAACATTAAATAGGTGCCATGACCTTGAGGTAAGAAATCAAGTCAAAGGCTAAGTTTCTATTAATTTTGTGCAAAAGGGCAGGTTTACTAGTTAGGTTGCATTACTTGAGGACAAGCAATAGTTCAAGTTTTGGGGTGTGTAGAGTATTCACGAGTTCTATATTTTATAAACATTCATGCCCTTATTATTGTTGTTCTTAAGCTCATTTAGGCATATTTAGGTGCATTGCATGCATAATAACAATATTTGCTCTTTCACCATGCTTTTATTGAATACTTCATGTTTGGTTAAGAAAATATTCTGTTTTAGTTTAGTTTTTATTTTCAGGTGTTGTAGATGGTAGCTGTGGAGAGCACCGGAGAGGATAGGAAAGTTGTGAGCAAAAAAGAGTTGTACTGAAGCAGTTCCAAGTGCCACCAAGGATGCTGCCGTAGCTCACTGCCGCCGAGTACTGCCCAGGCAGGAGTTAAACCGACTTAGCCAAGATAGGTTGCGATTGAAAGAGGACAATTCCCTGAGTCCAATGAGCCCAATCTTGCAATTTTCTGAAGCATGTAGTGGCCTATATAACTAATCCAAGTCTGATAAGTAGGAGTACTTATCCTTACTTGCGGGAGAAGGCAACGTCCGAAGAGTCCACATTCAAGTCAAAAAGGAGTCAGCATTTAATGTAAAGCTACTTTTAGGACTTTTACTTCAAAGAGGACTCAAACTTAGGCCATGAGCCCTATATATACCCAATGTATACGAGGGTATAGGGGCATGCTTATGCTTAGATGCACAGATATATGGATGCTTAGCGGAGAGGCAGATAGGTAGATTGGAAGTGTTGGAGGCCGCGGCCCAACTCTCTTAGGGTTTAGGTTTTTGTATGTAAAGTAGTTGTGAGAAACGATTGTAACAGTTTAAGTGTGTTTTCAATAAAATATTCTCAAGTTTGCTTAATTCATGTTCTTCACGTCCTCAATTAGTTCCAAAAGTCCAGTTGAAGAAATCCATTTGTCGGGCACGAGAGTGTAAGACTCACGAAAGGATTAAGCACGGTCTCATCATGTCGAGGTGTTGACTAATTTGGCTTAGACATAAGTTAGAATTTCAGCGGCTAAAAGAAGCAACCAAACGTCGACTGCCTATGTTAAGTTTACGCTGAGAATGCTAGGTATTACCTACATCATTTAGTGACAGAATCCTTACCTAGACATAGGAAGGATCACTTAAGAATTGCTCTGCCGAACTTGGAGTATCTGCCAGACTTTCCGCCAAGACGTATTTCCATTCCATCTTCCGAGACAGCGAAAGTTGCAAGCGCAGAGACTCGCTGTGGCTGCGTGATAGGGTTGTAGCTGTCGTTCGCCGTTACCCGCCGAGTCAGCAGATTGTGGCAGCGTAAAACACACTTAGGCTTTACAATACAGTTTACACACTACTGAGCTGCAATTATCTTACCCAATCTATCGACCTTATATCTCCCTATCATCCCTATCATCATTATCTTTATCTTAATTGTGTCTTTATTTTTCCACATTCAGAAATATAATTGTGCAAATTACTAAATTCTTGTGCAGGAAAGCATTCATTGGAGCCGTTCTAATCCCTGTGGTAGACGATATCTTTTATACTATAACTTAACAAGAGTGTGCACTTGCGCTCATAAAAAGAGAACACCTACACGCCCTATAGTGGGCTGCAACTTGAAGGAAATTATTACGGGCAGCATATCATTGGGTCCCAAATAAACATATTTAAGTTGTGCATGTAAGGCTTTTAATTCGAGTGTAGGGGTTGTTCAATAGATGGTTTGAACATTTTTCCACCCTTCTCTCTATAATTCAATGGTTCGAAATACTTACCTGGCCTGTTTGCTATCCAGTACGCCTCCTCGTGCTCCTCCAGTTCTTGTTCTGTCCACTCACTGCATTGTTCATCTTTTGAGCAATTATCTAAATGGTTGCCGAGACAGTTGTCGAGGTTGCTGCCCAGGCAGTCGTACTGTAGGCAGTGTCTGTTGGCTTCGAAATTGAAATCTGAGATGGGTTCCATTAGCTAGCATTCTTCCAGATCATCAGCTTGCCTCATTGTTTGGAAGACGTTCAACTTCACTTTCTGATCGTTAACCCTCATTGTAAGTTCTCCTATTTCAACATCGATCAACGTTCTGCCTGTAGCTAAGAATGGTCGCCCTAGGATTATCGGTGCCATTTCGTTTGCTTCACAGTCTAGTACTAGGAAGTCAGTAGGGAAAATAAATCCGTCCACCTTCACTAGGATGTCCTCAATTTTTCCTTCCAGTTGTACATACGTTCTGTCAGCTAGCTGTAGCATTACTGTCGTTGGGCGGGCGTCTTCTATCCCCGGCTTCTGGAAACACACTTGGGCATTAAGTTGATACTTGCACCTAAGTCACATGGGGCTCTTACGGAGTGGTTGTTTCATATTTCACAAGGAATTATGAAGCTGCTCGGATCTTTCTGTTTGGGCGGCACCTTATTGTGCAGCATTGTCATGCATCCCTCTATTACTGCCATTGTCTCGAATTACGTGATTCTTGTTCTTTTGGATACCATATCCTTTAGGAACTTAGCATATCTGGGCATCTGTTCTATCAACTCCACCAATGGAAGATTGATTTTTACTTACTTCAGAACATCCAAGAATTTTCTGAACTGCATGTCCTATTTCTGTTTTTTCAATCGTTGTGGGAAATGTTGTGGCAAAAGGATGTCATGTATGCGTTCCTTGTAGGGAAATTTAATCTGTGGTGAATCAAGATCATCCTACTTAGGGCTGTTGTCAGTCTCATCTGTCGAGGCGGCTGGTATTGATGTTGTCGCGACAGGCTGTTCTGTTTGTTGTTTAGTTATGGGCTCTTCCAGTTGTTTCCCACTTCTGGTTGATATAGCCTTGCATTGCTCTTGGGATTTTCCTTTCGTGGTTTCAGTATCACTAGGTAATCCACCCATTGGCCTATTGTTAAAAATCTGGGTAAACCTTCCGAACTGGGTCTCTAGATTCTTTATTGCTGTTTCTTGGTTATTCATCCTTATTTCAGTCATGTCCATGAAAGATTCAGTTTTGTCAATAAATTTATTAGTATGGACAATAAAGTCATTAGTGCGGGATATAAAAGTATGTAAAGTAGATTCTAATGAATTATTGTTCGTATTCTATAGCTGCTGAGGCAGCTGTCTCGACAGGTTCTGTTGGTATCCTCTTGTTTGCTGACGTTGATTTGCAGCCGTGTTTGGATTACTCCAAGAGAAGTTCGGATGCTTCTTCCAGCCATGATTGTATGTGTTAGTGTTGGGCCTACTATTCCTCTCATAGGTTCCATGAAGTTGGCAGATTCGCTGCACTCAGAGGAATCGTGATTGCCCCCACACTCATCACAAAAAGGCTCCACAGCCTTGGCCTCATATGTCTTTCCTTTGTCCATACTCATCACCAGCTTGGTCAGTTTATCCAGGAGAAAATTAACAGATTCAGTGGCCCCTACCTCATTCACAACAGCTAACCGCCTTATGCTGTCACGGCGGGCTGTAGGAACTTTTAGTCATTTTTAGCAATTCTTTTCAGAATCTGCAGTGCCTCCTCAGGTAGTCTATCCAGGATAATTCCATTGGCTGAGGCATCGAGCATCATTCGTGTCGGTTGATTTACTCTATTGTAGAACATCGACACTTACTTCAAGGATAGGAAACCATGAAGCGGGCAGTTGTTCAGCATCTGTTGGTACCTCTCCCAAGCTTCATACATTGGTTCGCCATCCCCTTGGCGGAAGGCTATGATCTCGTTTCTCAATCTGTCTGTGACATTTGAAGAACTGAAACGATCTAAGAATTCCTTGCACAGCTCCGTCCAAGTATTGAATGATCTCGTCGGTTGGTCGTTCAGCCATTGTTTTGCCCTATCCCTTAGTGAATAGGGGAATAATCTCAGCTTCGGCACATCTTGATGGACTCCATGTATCTTGAAAGCTCTGCATATGTCTAGGAATCCTCTCAAGTGCTGCCGAGCATCTTATGTGGCAATTCCTCCAAATTGCCCCAATGTTTTGATCATGTTGAACATCACAGGCTTTAACTCAAAGTGATCCGCTTCAATTTTAGGCTCGGTCACAGTTGGGTCAAACCCTCTGAAATCGTGCTCCAAGTAGTCCCTGGTGGTGTGTAACCCCCTTGACCCGGCCTGGCCGATAGACCAAACCGAACGGATCACACGGGGAATATTGAAGTAAATCGGGAAAGTTTACCTCAATAAACGACCCTTTTTCTTATATGTCTAGATGCATCTTAGGTTTCAATGTGTATGTACACAAACAGCGGATTCAAAATCAACACAATCACCTTCCGATTAAAGTCAATTTAGGTTTAGGGACCATTTTGTAAATTTGCCGAATTCAAGTTACCAATATTCAGTTAGATTCATTATATACTTCCCAGTGAAATTTCAGCTCAAAAAGACATTTGCAACTCATTCAATTGCATGCAAGGAAAACATGGACCAAAATGCAAGAAATAGAACTCATGGCAATTCAAATAAAAACCCAACGGTCAAGTGTTTCAAAACAGAATGCCCCGTATCAGAACGGTCGTTTCGAAACATGGCTGACCGTTTCAATACGCGGGTTTCTTTTTGAAACCCCCTAGAGACACGTTTCGGTACGATGGTTCACAGAGGCAAAAGGTTCCAGAACGAGTATCACCGTTCCGAAACACCAAGGCCATTACAGGCCACCGTTCCGAAACAAGTAAGGGCGTTCCGAAACGCCTGGGCCAGCAACTTTCCAAAAAGATGGTTTTAATCAGTTCCTACCCTCCGAAATCGTCCCGACACATGCCCTAAACCACATATACGAAGCACAAGCACAGAAAACACTAAAGCAACCAACATTTATAACATCAGACGCCCCATTGCCTTCATTACACTAGTTCCAAAACCAAGACTTACCTTCAATCAAAGTCTTCCATCGATCCCCTTGCAAGTGCTTCCTTCAAAGCTTAAATTGACTGCGTTGATGAACAAAGAGAGCATAAGCATACAAGCTTAGTGAGGATTGCTCAAACAAAATACATCATCAATGAACAAAACCATTTTTCACTCTTTTCAAAACCATCAAGCTTCCTTTGACAAAACATGAACTTTAACCTCAAAAACGTTGTAATGAACATCATATAACATGATACATATAAATCCAACAATTAAACCATTGCTTCCTATAATACAAGCCTTCCAAGCATAATCACCTTTATGCTAAGCTTAAACCAAAACATGCATCTTTCAAACTATGCATCAACAACATTTTCCACAATGTTTCATTTCATTATATTGGCTCACAAGTTATAAACACAATCTCAAACACATATATCGGATACATGGGTTACCAAGGGTTGTCCCACACCCTTCATACACTCTACCATCATTTCAAGGTTCACACATGAGAGCGACCCTCCATCGTTGTGACACCCGTGGTGAAGTATTCGGTACAATCACAACCCCTTAACACCACTCATCGGTAGATGTATAATCCACTAACGAGAGATAGGACACAGACAAGGTTCGCACCCGGGAGCTACCCTCAACCGTTGCAACCTTAAACAATCCTCAATCGTTAGGGTACTTGGATGGAGTATTAGGTACAATCACAACCCCTCAACATCCAAGGCGACTTGTTTACAGTGCACTCAATCCTATAGTCGGCTAACTATATCCGATTTCATTTATAAAACATTTTATACAACATCACTTGCCAATATAATCCATACCACATGCATACCTCACTATTTTTACAAAGCATTCATGATAAGCCATAAATCAAGCATTAAACCATTCTTCAAACCTCATGCATCAACACATGCATACAAGGACCACTTACCTAGTGTATCCTTAAACCACATTGCATCATCAACCTCATTTCACATATTCAAAACATGCTTTAAAAAAGTAGGTAGATGCAATTAAAACCAAGTGCAATCAAAGGTTCAAAACTAGCACAATCCGAGAGGGAATTTCACTTTACTTACTTCCGAACTTAGTAAAGCGTTTCAAGCTCTTACTAAGTTCCCCAAACCTTTTCTAAAACGTTTCCACGCTGGAAAACCAAGTTCCACTCACCAACTTGCGAAACCACTCTTGACGACGCAACTATCAATCGTCTGAAGCCTACAAAATCACTCCAATAGATTCCGAAATATTATCCCCTGCTTTCAAAACATCAAAATAGAAGTTCAATGCATTAAAATGCATCCAGAACTCCATCACACACAAGAAATCTCGCAGCCCTGCTCTAAAGCATCAAAACACCCATCTGAAACAACTGCAAACTCAATCGATTGACCTTAAACCTCAGCCCAGCCATTACTCAACACATTCTAAGCATTAATCAACATCCAAAAACAACCTAAAACCATCCTTATACCTCCAGCAACTCGAAATCCTCAAGAACACCTCAAAAACTCACCCAAAAACACTCCGAAAACTAAGGATCTCAAGGATTTCAGGATCTATATGATTAAGACTCCACTTCAACACTAAAAACCTTTCAAAACTCATTTAGAAATAATCTCAAACCAGCCAAATCAATTAAAGTCAATTTTTAAATCAATTTCATTAAAGAACTTAGATCAGAGGGATAGCAAGAAAATTACCTTCAATCCTTGCTTCTCCTCTAATTTGGCAAGATTTGCTTGAAGAAACTTGAAGGAAATGGAAGAAATCAATAGAGAAAAGATAGAAATCAAGAGAGGGTTTGAGAGAAAAGATTCTCTGGAAAATTGAGAGAAAATAAGAAGTGTTTGGCTGATGTGAAAGTGAGAAATGAAAAGCTCGTCAAAAGTTTCATTAACTGTTTAACTACCTCCCTTAATTAATTAAGCAAAACCTTTTTCATTATTTTATAAACATTTAAAACACATGCCAAATTAGGGAAAAAGGCATAATTGCCAAGTAGCTCCCTAAAGATTCTAAGATTTTGACTCTTCTAAGGAAAACACATTACATTTTGGTCACTTCCCAAATTGTACCCTTTAGAAAACTCGTTTTGTAAAATTGATTTGGTCAACCTCTTAAACATCATTTTAGAGGATTTTAGGAATTTTTATCACATTTTTATCCTATTCCGAACTTCGATCTCCCTAAACCACCTTTTAAACGGTTCGAACAACCGACATTGATTCCACCGGCCTAACCCAACTAGCCAAAACATCTAAGCCCAAAACTGGGGTGTTACAACTCTCCCCCACTTAGGAAATTTCGTCCTCGAAATTTTGCCTTAAGGAGAAAGGCACGGAACTGACTCAACCTACCCACCTTACTTTCCCACGCAACCTCTTCAACTCCTCAATGTCATAATAATACTTTCACAAGCTCAATTGTCTTGCCACGACAAACTTTATTACTCGAATCCAAAATTCTCACCAGTTCCTCATCATAGGATAAATCTAGATTCAACTCAATCTCCTCAACCGGCATCACATGCGAAGGATCCGATATATATCTCCGCAACATAGATACATGAAACACATCATGGATCTTTTCCAACTCAGAAGGCAACCTCAACCGATAAGCCACAGGACCAACTCGTTCTACAACCTCATAGGGTCCAATAAACCTCGGACTAAGCTTTCTCTTACATCTGAATCTCATCACCTTCTTCCAAGGTGATACCTTAAGGAACACACGATCTCCATCCGCAAACTCAATCTCTTTACGCCTTAAATTTGCGTAAGACTTCTGGCGATCCGATGCAGCCTTCAACTGCTCACATGTGATTTTCACCTTTCAGTTGTTCCCTTGAGCATATCTGGCAAGGAAAACAACTTTTGCCCCGCCTTAGCCCAACAAAGAGGCGTTCTACACTTCCTCCCATACAAGGTCTCATACGGTGCCATTTGTATACTTGCCTGAAAGCTTTTATTATAGGCAAATTCAACAAACGGCAGATGCTTTTCCCAAGAACCTTGGAAATCAATCACACAGCATCGCAACATATCCCCTAACATCTAGATAACTCGTTCCGACTGCCCATCTGACTGAGGATGATATGAAGTGCTGAAATTAAACCGCGTACCCAACGCCTGATGTAAACATTCCCAAGACCTCGCTATAAATCTCAGATCCCTATCCGACACTATGGGCTTGGGCACACCATGAAAATGCACAATCTCAGCAATATACAACTTAGCTAACTTATCCAACGTATGCATGGTATGCATAGCTAAGAAATGTGCACACTTCGTAAGACGATCTACAATCACCCACATTGAGTTCTTGTTTGATGGTGACAAAGGCATCCCGGATACGAAATCCATCGTAATCCTTCCATATTTCCACTCTGGTATCCTTAAAGGCTGTAACAAACTGGAAGGAAACTTATGCTCAACCTTCACCCGTTGGCAAACCTTACACTTGCTTACAAAATCAGCCACATCTTTTCTCAAACCCACCCACTAGCACTCATCCTTCAAGACATGATACATCTTAGTACTACCAGGGTGCATAGCAAAAGGACTGCTATGAGCCTCAGTCAAAATAGTGCTCCTCAACTCAACATCTTTTGGCACCACTATTCGACTTTTGAAACATAGGACTCCATCATCATTAAAGCAGAAATCCGTAGCCTTAATCAACTGAATTAAAGAAGGTTTCATTTGTAACTCGGCTATCAAGCGACCATCACGTGATATACTCAAACGAGGAAACATAGCTCTCAGCTCAACGGCCACCTTCCTACTCAAAGCATCGGCCACAACATTGGCCTTCCCAGGATGATACTTAATGGTCAACTCATAATCCTTAAGCAACTCCAACAATCTTCGTTGCCTAAGATTCAACTCCCTCTGAGACATAAGGTACTTCAAACTCTTATGGTTGGTGTAAACTACACACCTTTCCCCATAAAGGTAATTTCTTCGAATCTTCAAAGCAAAAACCACCGCCGCGAGTTCAAGATCATGCGTAGGATAGTTGCGCTCATGCACCTTCAATTGTCTGGATCCATAAGCCACAACCCTCCCACTTTGCATCAGTACGCAACCCAAACCAACATATGATGCATCGCTATAGACCACAAACTCCTTACCTGACTCTGGTTGAACCAAGACAAGAGCTTGCGTCAAAGCTTCCTTCAACTTTTCGAAAGCTTGATGCCTAACATCCATCCACTCGAAGCGAACATTCTTTTGCAACAACTTAGTCAAAGGAGCAGCAATCTTAGAAAAACCTTCAACAAACCTTCGGTAGTAACCAGCCAACCCAAGGAAACTACGCACTTCTATCACTGACTTAGGCGTCTTCCAACTCATCACTGCCTCAACCTTGTGTGGGTCAACTCGGATACCTCCGGTTGACACCACATGTCCAAGAAAATCCACTTCCTTGAGCCAGAACTCACACTTGCTCAGCTTAGCATAAAGCATATTTTCCAACAACACTTGCAACACAATTCTCAAGCGTCTATCATGATCCTCCTCGGTACGTGAGTACACAAGAATATCATCGATAAACACCACCACAAAATGATCCAGAAACTCATGGAACACCTTATTCATCATTCCATGAATGCAGCCGATGCGTTCGTCAAACCAAACGGCATCACCAAGAACTCATAATGATTGTACCTCGTCCGAAAAGTTGTCTTAGGTACATCCACATCCTTAACCTTAAGCTGATAGTACCCAAACCTCAAATCTATCTTTGAAAACATCGAAGCCCCACGAAACTGATTGAACAAATCATCGATCCTCGGCAAAGGATACTTGTTCTTAATCGTCAACTTGTTCAGTTGCCAATAATCAATGCAAATACGCATGGTGCCATCCTTCTTCTTCACAAACAAGACCGGTGCACCCCAAGGCGAAATACTCAGCCTTATGAACCCTCAGTCAAGCAACTCCTGAAGTTGCGTCCCCAACCCCTTCAACTCTTTAGGTGCCATATAGTAAGGAGCAATGGACACCGGAGTCGTATTCTCGTAAAACTCTATACCAAACTCAACCTCTCGGTTGGGTGGAAACCCAGGCAACTCTTCTGAAAAGACACCCGGTACTCACATACAGTTCGTATATCCTGCACCCGCACTTCCTTCGTACCAGGATTCATCACATACGCTATGAAAGCTTCACATCCTAACTTCAACATTTGGCTTGCTTCAAGAGCCGAAATTGCGTTAGACAAGAACCTCATGTTCTCGCCTACGATTACTACCTCGTAATCACCTGCAAGCTTCAAAGCGACTCGCTTAACATCAAAATCCAACATAGCTCGATGCTCAACCAACCAGTCCATTCCAAGAATTACACCAAACCATAAAAATGTATTTCCATCAAATCAACCAAAACATATGACCTTGAACAGATAAAGGACATCTCCTATAATGTTTTCCTTGTAACAACAGTTTCACCAAAGAAACTAGTTACTCACACTCCCGCATCTAACACCTCCGAAGTGAACATTCAAGTTACAACTTCCAAAGCAACTTACAACAATAGGAGCGAAAAGCTATACCCCACCGATCAAACGTGGACAAGCTCGCCTAACATGATCATACGATCCACCTACTTAATAGGTACCAAACGTTTCTCAAGCCTCATGTGGTCAGCGGACCCACAGTTCCAACACGAATTAGCTCCCGCCACAGGAGCCTGCACCTCACTAGTCGCACGAGGGCAATCCCTCCTGACGTGCTCCCGTGAACCACACGTCCAACAGTACTACAGCCTCGCCTGAACCCAGGTGGTACTCTTAAAACATGACCATTCGTACACTGACTACCACTAAACTAGAGTTCACAACTCACTTCCTAGCGCTTGAACCTCACGCACAAACTATTAAACTCAGGTTCCACTAAAATATCTCGCTCGTGTTACCAACACGTCAAAAACAATGTAGCCAGTAAATCAACAATTATGGCTCATCAACAAGCATCAATCCATAAAGTTGCCAACACAACGATGTCTCATATCCACTTCCAATTCAGGAGCACACATGCTCAACTAAACAATATGTATCTTAACTCAACCACAACTTACGAATTTCGAACCCAAACCACAGATTCACCTTTCTCAACATCCAAGTATCTAACCCCCAGATACTTCTCCTTTAAAACAGTTCAAAAGAACTCTCAGAACAATACATCAAGTTATATGCCCATAACCATAGTTGTCCACTAACTAAACACGTCTCTATATAATCGAGATACAACTCATTTCTACACTATGGGCATCACTACACTCTATTTATTCCATAGTCTTATTCATACTGGTCATCCACTCCCTGGATACCTTCGGTGCCAACCTTCAAGCTCAACTTCTACTCGACTTGCGTAAGCGCTAACCGCAGCTCAAAACATCCACCAGCTAGTGCAGTCACGTGCACCTTAGCATTAACAGCTTCACAAGCTCTAAACATCGCCTATATACATGGCGCCATACAATCCAACACTTACCCAACCAACACAGGATGTACTTACATCGAGGCACATCGAGGTGTCTAGCCCCCAAGAGACTTTACACACTCCTATTTTCCTTGCCCTAAGGCAACAACAAACATACCAGATCGCTACTCTCTCCTCGGTTTATTGTGTTGTTATTTTTAATGCACGACAACAACTTACAAACCAAACAAAACAAATTGCTCAGGCCAGCTCCAAGCAAGGATCCAATACTTTGATTTCAACTTAAAACATTTCACTAGGTAATAAGGCAATGGGCATCCCAATTTCCCCCAGCATAGCACAAAGCATACTACATGCATATCTCAACCATCATACGACTCAAGCATCAAGATTCAGCCTAACCAGACATCATAACAACTTGTATTCATGTTCAATTATCATATAAATCACATTTCAATCACATACTTAACATTAACATGCATTAACGTTCACCAACCAAAGCATACATCACCAAAACACACATGATCACAATAATGTCACTTACCAACAACTTACCATCATCCCAACCTTTCGTAACCTGGCTCTGATACCACCAAATGTAACCCCCTCGACACGGCCTGGCCGATAGATCGAACCGAACGGATCACACGGGAAATATTGAAGTAAACCGGGAAAGTTTACCTCAATAAACGACCATTTTTCTTATATGTCTAGATGCATCTTAGGTTTCAATGTAAACGTACACAAACAGCAATGTCAAAATCAACACAATCACCTTCCGATTAAATTCAATTAGGTTTATGGACCATTTTTTAAATTTGCCAACTTATAAGGACTTTTGTCGAATTCAAGTTACCAACAAGGACCAAAATGCAAGAAACAGAACTCAGGAAAATTCAAATACAGACCCAACGGTCAAGTGTTTCAGAACAGAATGCCCCGTACCGGAACGGCCGTTTCGAAACATGGCTAACCGTTTCGATACGCGGGTTCGTTTCGAAACCCCCTAAAGACACGTTTTGGTACGATGGTTCACAGAGGCAAAAGGTTCCGGAACGAGCCTCACCGTTTCGAAAGACAAAGGCCATTACAGGCCAACGTTCCGAAACTGGTAAGGGCGTTCCGAAAAGTTTGGGCCTGCAACTTTCCAAAAAGCTGGTTTTAATCAGTTCATACCCTCCGGAATCATCCCGATACATGCCCTAACCTACATACAACTTAAATACACATTAATGACCACATATACGAAGCACAAGCACGGAAAACACTAAAGCAACCAACATTTATAACATTGGACGCCCTATTGCCTTCATTACACAAGTTCCAAAACCAAGACTTACCTTCAATCAAAGTCTTCCATCGATCCCCTTGCAAGTGCTGCCTCCAAAGCTTAAATTGACTGCGTTGATGAACAAAGAGAGCATAAGCATACAAGCTTAGTGAGGATTGCTCAAACCAAATACATCATCAATGCACAAAACCATTTTTCACTATTTTCAAAACCATCAAGCTTCCTTTGACAAAAAATGAACTTTAACCTCAAAAACGTTGTAATGAACATCATGTAACATGATACATATAAATCCAGCAATTAAACCATTGCTTCCCATAATACAAGCCTTCCAAGCATAATCACCTTTATGCTAAGCTTAAACCAAAACATGCATCTTTCAAATTATGCATCAACAACATTTTCCACAATGTTTCATTTCATTATATTGGCTCACAAGTGATAAACACAATCTCAAAAACATATATCGGATACACGGATTACCAAGGGTTGTCCCAAACCCTTCATACACTCTACCGGCATTTCAAGGTTCACACATGAGAGCGACCCTCCATCGTTGTGACACCTGTGGTGGAGTATTCGATACAATCACAACCCCTCAACACCACTCATTGGTAGATGTATAATCCACTAACGAGAGATGGGACACACACAAGGTTCGCACCCGGGAGCTACCAACAATCGTTGCAACCTTAAACAATCCTCAATCGTTAAGGTACTTGGATGGAATTTCGGTACAATCACAACCCACCAACATCCAAGGCGACTTGTTTACAGTGCACTCAATCTTATAGCCAGCTAACTATATCCGATTTCATTTATAAAACATTTTATACAACATCACTTGCCAATATAATCCATACCACATGCATACCTCACTGTTTTTACAAAGCATTCATGATAAGCCATAAATCAAGCATTAAACCATGCTTCAAACCTCATGCATCAACACATGCATACAAGGATCACTTACCTAGTGCATCCTTAAACCACATTGCATCATCAACCTCATTTCACATATTCAAAACAAGCTTTTAAAAAGTAGGTAAATGCAATTAAAACCAAGTGCAATCAAAGGTTCAAACTAGCACAATCCGAGAGGGAATTTCACTTTACTTCCTTCCGAACTTAGTAAAGCGTTCCAAGCTCTTACTAAGTTCCCCAAACCTTTTCTAAAATGTTTCCACGCTGGAAAACTAAGTTTCACTCACCAACTTGCGAAACCACGCTTGCTGACGCAACTATCAATCGTCCGAAGCCTCCAAAATCACTTTGTTTGGTTCCAAAATATTATCCCTTGCTTTTAACATATCAAAACAGAAGTTCAATGCATTAAAATGCATCCAAAACTCCAGCAAACACAAGAAATCTCGCAGCCCTGCTCTAAAGCATCAAAACACCCATCCGAAACAACCGAAAACTCAATCGATTGACCTTAAACCTCAGCCCACCCATTACCCAACTCATTCAACACATTCTAAGCATTAATCAACATCCAAAAACAACCTAAAACCATCCTTATACCTCAAGCAACTCGAAATCCTAAAGAACACCTCAAAAACTCACCCAAAAACAATCCAAAAACTAAGGATCTGAAGGATTTCGGGATCTATATGATTAAGACTCCACTTCAACACTAAAAACCTTTAAAAACTCATTTAGAAACAATCTCAAACCAGTCAAATCAATTAAAGTCCAAAAGTCACCTTTTAAATCAATTTTTCATCAAGATTTCAAGAGTTTATCAATCTAAACACAAAACCTCAATCAAATTCAGTATTAAAGAGTCAAATAACTTTGGAATTTCATTAAAGAACTTAGATTGGAGGGATAGCACGAAAATCACCTCCAATCCTTCTTCTCCTCTAATTTGGCAAGATTTGTTTGAAGAAACTTGAAGGAAAATGGAAGAAATCAATGGAGAAAAGATAGAAATCAAGAGAGGGTTTGAGAGAAAATATTTTCTGGAAAATTGAGAGAAAATGAGAAATGTTTGGCTAATGTGAAAGTGAGAAATGAAAAGCTCATCAAAAGTTTTATTAACCGTTTAACTACCTCCCTTAATTATTTAGGCAAAACCTTTTTCATTATTTTATAAACATTTAAAACACATGCCAAATTAGGGAAATGGAATAATTGCCAAGTAGCTCCCTAAAGATTCTAAGATTTTGACTCTTCTAAGGAAAACACATTTTTCCAACTTTTAAATCTTTACATTTTGGTCACTTCCCAAAATGTACCCTTTAGAAAAAAACCTGTTTTGTGAAATTGATTTGGCCAACCTCTTAAACATCATTTTAGAGGATTTTAGGAATTTTTATCCTATCCCGAACTCCAATTTCCCTAAACCACCTTTAAAACGGTTCGAACAACCAAAACCAGTTCCACCGGCCTAACCCGACTTGCCGAAACATCTAAGCCCAAAACCGGGGCGTTACATGGTGCGCACATACTGTGGCTGCCTGGGAGGAATTAGGGGTTGTTGCCTAGGTGGAATTTGCTACTGCTCTTTGGGCGACGGATCTTGCTGCCCATCCATGTCGTTTCGGGCATCAATGGCAGGGTTGTCTTCTTTGGCGTTATGCATGGTTGATTTTGATTTTCCCTCTTCTTTGGCTTTCCCTAGGGCTTCTCTGGCTTCTTTTTTAAGTTCTGTTGCTCTTCGTTCGATGTCGTCAAAGAAAACGATTTCGTCCTTTGGATTTGCTCTGGTCATGCACTAGACAAGAAAACTGTAAAATTGTTTTCTTTTTTTAATATAATAGAAAAAAATAAAAACTAAAAATTAAATACAAATAAAAATAAAAGTGCAGATATATAAAAACGAATTTACTGTTGTCAATCCCCGGCAACGGTGCCAAAACTTGTAGAGCGTGTAACCCCCTTAACCCGGCCTAGACGGTTGACCCGAGTTAAGAAAGTCACACGGGGAAAACCAAAGTCAACCCGAAAGTCAACCTTGATTAACGACCCTTTTTTTCTTTTTAAACTTGTCTAGATGCCCATTAACCCTAGTTATGATCATTCAAACAACATACTCAAAGATCATAAACATCAGAGATCAAACAGGGACCCAATTGAACAAAATACAACTTTAAGGACCAAATTGTAAATTCTGATAAATTAAGAGACTTAACCCAAATTAGAGTTACCAACTTGAAATTAATCATGTTTCATGCTTCACTGCCAAATTTCAGCTCAAACGGACATACCAAACTCACACAATTGCACATACAAGTTTCAGGACCAAAATGCAAACATTTTGAAACATATAACTGCCAATTTCAGCCCCCAACGGTCATGTGTTCCGAAACAGGGAGAGCCTGTTTCGGAACGCGGGGCCGTTCCGCAACGCGTACCGAAACGAGGGCTGGCAGTGGCCTTTCCGTTTCGGAACGGTGTCTCCCGTTTCGGACGCCTGGGTTGCTATAAAGCACCCGTTCCGAAACGGTGACTACTGTTCCGATACGGCCTACACAGATTGCAGAAAATTATTTGCTTAAACACACAATTGACCAACCAAACATGCTCCAATTGCTATCAAACTTTACCAGCAACTCATACAACATACAAAAGACATATTTGCATCAACCAATTATCATTATATCATCACTTATGAAAAACCCCAAATCTAAAGGCATGCTTCCTACACAAGAAAACCATTCATGCACTAAAACCTCCAAACCAACACATAATGGCCAATTACATGTACCAACATTAACAACAACATAAATCCAAAATAGGGAGTCCAAAACATCTCCCAAAACAACAACATAGGTCCCCCATTGCCAAATGCCAAAAGCTAAAGGTGTTTAAGAAAACCTTCCCATACTTGATCTTAGCTTTCACTTGATTGCTTGCCTTCCTTGCTGCCCTCAATGCACCTTAATGCTCTGCATTATTGGTTTAAGAAAAGAGAGAGAGCGTAAGCAAAAGCTTAGTGAGGAATGCTCATTAAAACCACACAATAATGCATTTATAAAACTCATTTATAAATCATACTTCAAAATACATTTAGACATGCTCACAAGCAATCTTAAACAAGCATTTCATGCTTCATATCATAACATGTCATATTGGCCACAAGTGATAATTACCATCTTTTAACAAGATCAACATAAGACTCACACATGGACTTTTAAACACCATTGTGATCTTATCCCCATGGACTTTTAAACACCATGGCCCATGGACTTTTAAACACCATGGCAAGGACCACACAAGGACTTTTAAACACCTTTGTGTCCTTAACAAGTTTCACCTCAAGGACTTTTAAACACCTTGACCCCAAGGACTTTTAAACACCTTGACCCCAAGGACTTTTAAACACCTTGGCCCATGGACTTTTAAACACCATGACATGAATCACCCCAAGGACTTTTAAACACCTTGGCCCCAAGGACTTTTAAACACCTTGGAAAGGACCACACAAGGACTTTTAAACACCTTTGTGTCCGTAACAAGAATCATCCAAGAACTTTTAACCACCTTGATGTTCTTAAGTAAACAAGGCTCACTCAAGGACTTTTAACCACCTTAGTGACCTTAACCTTTTCAAATCATCACTTGCCAATATACATCATTTATCATCAATAATCCACTGTTTTAAAGCATTTAACCAAGCCATAAACATCATGCAACTTTAAGCATTAACCACATTTAAAACAATGTTCAAAAAAAACAAGGAACTCTAACCTTGAGCTTCCTTAAACACATGGCTTATAATCTCAGCAAACAAACATGCTAGATATGCTTTAAAACAGAATTTAAACATGCAACAAACACATTGCACCCAACCATCACATGGTTCCTCAACAAGAGAGTTTTTCCGAAAACTTACTCTTGAGCTTAGCAAAGTTGTTTAGACTTAGACTAAGCTCCCAAACCTCCAAAACATTGGTTTCAAAGCCGAAAACCAAAATCCACTCACCGATTCCGTTTCGCCTCTTGCCGAAACACAAAATCAAGCTTCCGGATCACCACCACTTGGATCCAAAGAAGACTCCCCTGTTTTAAACACATCAAAACAGTAGATTAATGCATCATCATGCATTAATAGCTTTAATGAAAGCACCTAAACTCGTTGCTCTCATCCACACTCCATTTTCGGCCACCAAACACAACCGAAAATGCATCCAAACAACTCCTCAACAAAGCCCAGCCATAAACCATCAAAACTAAGCATCCATAAACATCATTTAACATCTAAAAAGGACCTAACAACATCCTTATACCTCCAGCAACAACAGATCCACATGATCACTCCAAAAACAACCAAGAATCACAAGCTAAACTTAGGAAATTCAACCTATCCGGGATTGCATTAGTTAAAACTCAATTTCCAATCAATTTAACATTCATTTATCATCAAATACACACCTCAAATCACAGCTTTAATAGATCCAACGAAAATTCATTAAAAAACATTAAATCTTGCATTTTAAGCCAAGATCCATTACACAACTTTAAAACCATTTATAAATCATCAAATAAGGATTGAGAACTTAGGAATTTCAGTAAAGAACTTGAAGTTCAGAGGAGAAGGACGTTCTTACCTCCAAACTTGAGTTTCTCCTCTTTTAGAACCAAAAAGCTTGAAGAATCAAATGGCAATTGGTGAGGTTTTGTTGATGAGACGATTAGCAACCAAAAGAGGATTGAAAAGAGAGATTTTAGTGTCAAAATCAGAAGAGAAATCTCTGGAGAAAGGTGTTTGGTTTGAGAGAAAATGAGAGAAAAGGAAAATGAGATTTTAGGAAAATTAGTTAGAAAATAACTTCCCTCCACTTTTCCTTTTGTTTAAAATCAGAATTAAAACATTAAATATCTTAGAAAAATCTGGAGAAACTCCCTTTGGGTAAATAGCTCCTTAAAGATTCAAAGTTTCAATCCTTTTAAAACAGTCACACAGTTTTCAAAAATTACATTTTGGTCACTAGCCAAAATGTCACCCTTCCAAACCTCATTTTGTAAAATTGATTTCACAGTTCACTTATATATATTAAAAGAGGATTTTAGAACATTTTTCCATATTTTTAATGCAACCCGAACTAGGTTTTCCTAATTTCACCTTTTTAGATTCGAACAGCACTTTGACCGAACCGGTCAACGCCCAAAACTTCTAAGCCCAAAACCGGGGAGTTACAACTCTCCCCCCCTTAAGAAATTTCGTCCTCGAAATTTACCTGAAGGAAAGAGATAAGGAAACTGCTTCAGCATGTCATCCTTCCGCTCCCACGTGGCTTCCTCAACACCACGGTGCTTCCACAACACCTTCACCAACTCAATGGTCTTGCCACGAAGAACCTTGCTATCCGAATCCAGAATCCTCACTGGTTCCTCATCATAGGTCAAATCCGGATTCAATTCCACTTCCTCCACAGGCATCACATGCGAAGGATCAGATCTATACTTCCGGAGCATAGAAACATGGAACACATCATGAATCTTCTCCAACTCTTGAGGTAACCTCAACCTGTACGCAACAGGACCCACACGCTCAACCACCTTGTATGGTCCAACGTACCTAGGGCTCAACTTACCCTTCCGGCTAAACCTCATCACCTTCTTCCAAGGCGAAACCTTCAAGAACACACGGTCACCCACCGCATACTCAATCTCCTTACGCTTCAAATCCGCGTAAGACTTCTGCCGATCAGAAGCTGCCTTCAAACGCTCACAAATGAGCTTCACCTTCTCGGTGGTTCCTTTCAACAAAGTCGGCATCGAAACCAACTTCTGACCCGTTTCAGCCCAACAAAGAGGAGTCCTACACTTCCTCCCATACAAAGCCTCATAAGGTGCCATTTGAATACTTGCCTGATAACTATTGTTATAAGCAAACTCAACCAAAGGCAAATGCTTCTCCCAAGAGCCCTGAAACTCAATCACGCAGCACCTCAACATATCCTCCAAAATCTGAATAACACGCTCAGACTGACCATCCGACTGAGGATGATAAGATGTACTGAAATTCAAACTCGTACCCAGAGCTTGATGCAGACACTGCCAAAAACGCAATGTGAACCTCGGATCCCTATCCGACACAATTGACTTTGGCACACCATGCAGCCGCACAATCTCAGCAATGTACAGCTCCACAAGCTTATCCAAAGAAAACGTAGTATGCACAGGCAAGAAATGCGCACACTTCGTCAGGCGATCCACAATCACCCACACCGAATTCTTCTTCGATGGTGACAAGGGTAAACCAGATACAAAATCCATGGTAATCCTTTCCCACTTCCACTCAGGGATTCTCAACGGTTGCAACAACCCTGAAGGAAACTGATGCTCAGCCTTAACTCGCTGACACACCATACACTTGCTCACAAACTCCGCAACATCTTTCTTTAAACCCACCCAATAGTACTCCTCACGAAGATCTCGATACATCTTAGTACTACCAGGGTGCATAGCAAAAGGACTACTATGACCTTCAGTCAGAATAGCACGCCTCAACTCAACATCATTGGGCACTACTATCCGACTCCCAAAACACAACACTCCATCATCATTAAAACTGAAATCCGAAGGTCTACCCTCCGTGATATCCTGAACATGCGGCACCAAGGAATCATCCAGCAACTGCTTTTCCTTGATCAACAGAACCAAAGATGGTTTCACTTGCAACTCAGCCACAAGACCACCATCACGCGAAATACTCAAACTGGCAAACATAGCCCGCAACTCAACAGCTACCTTCCTACTCAAGGCATCCGCTACAACATTAGCTTTTCCAGGATGGTACTCAATCGGCAGATCATAATCCTTGAGCAACTCCATCCAACGCCGCTGCCTAAGATTCAACTCCTTCTGTGACATCAGATACCTCAAACTCTTGTGATCCATGTACACAGTACACTTCTCACCATACAGGTAATGTCTCCAGATCTTCAAAGCAAAGACCACCGCAGCCAACTCTATGTCATGCGTAGGATAATTGCGCTCATGCACCTTCAACTGTCGCGATGCATAAGCCACCACCTTACCCTCTTGCATCAACACACATCCCAACCCAACATAGGACGCATCACTATACACCACAAACTCTTTCCCTGATTCAGGTTGAACCAAGATAGGAGCTTGCGTCAAAGCCGCCTTAAGCTTCTCAAAAGCCTGCTGCCGCGCCTCCGTCCACTCATACTTAACATCTTTTTGCAACAACTTCGTCAAAGGTGCTGCAATCTTAGAAAACCCATCCACAAACCTCTGGTAGTATCCTGCCAAACCGAGGAAACTACGAACTTCATGAACAGACTTAGGAACCTTCCAATTCATCATCGCCTCAATCTTCTGAGGATCAACACGAATCCCTTTGGCAGAGACTACATGCCCAAGAAACACCACCTCACTTAACCAGAACTCACACTTGCTCAGCTTAGCGTAAAGCTGATTCTCCAACAAGGCTTGCAACACAATCCTCAAATGCTCTTCATGCTCCTCCTCGGTACGCGAGTACACGAGGATATCATCAATGAACACCACAACAAACTTGTCCAGGTATTCATGAAACACACGATTCATCATGTCCATGAAAGCAGCAGGAGCATTTGTCAAACCAAACGGCATCACAAGGAACTCATAATGCCCATACCTTGTCCTGAAAGATGTCTTAGGCACATCCACATCCTTCACCTTCAACTGGTAATACCCTGACCTCAAGTCAATCTTAGAGAACACAGCAGCTCCCCGAAATTGATCAAAGAGATCATCAATTCTCGGCAAAGGATACCGATTCTTGATAGTCAACTTGTTCAGCTGACGGTAATCAATGCACATTCTCATAGTGCCATCCTTCTTCTTCACGAACAAGACCGGTGCACCCCAAGGCGACACACTCGGCCGAATGAAACCACGCTCAAGCAACTCTTGCAACTGCGTCTTCAGCTCTTTCAGCTCCTTAGGTGCCATTCTATAGGGAGTAATGGACACAGGAGTTGTATTCTCATACAGCTCAATTCCAAACTCCACCTCGCGATTAGGAGGTAAACCAGGCAACTCCTCAGGAAACACACCAGGAAACTCCTTCACAACCCTGATATCTTGCACCCTCAACTCCTTAGAGCTAGGATTCATCACAAAAGCTAGGTAAGCTTCACAACCTTGCCTCAACATCCGGCTTGCCTCCAAGGTAGACACCACATTGGCAAGAAACTTCACATTCTCACCAACCACTACAACTTCATAATCATCCGCAAGCTTCAGCGAAACTCGCTTATTCTCACAATCCACCACAGCACGATGCTCAGCAAGCCAATCCATACCAAGGATTACATCAAAACCATAGAAAGGTAACTCCATGATGTCAACATGAAAAACATGATCTTGAACAACCAAAGGACACCTTCTATACAGCTTTCGAGTCACAACAGTCTCACCAAAAGAACTAGTGACACGCATACCAACATCCAAAGACTCAACAGGCAAACCAAGCAATTCAGCATGCTCACGCAATATGTAAGAGTGCGTAGATCCAGAATCAACCAAGGAAAGTAATGACAAGGATTGCAGAGTAAAAGTACCTGCGATCACATCCGCGTCATTCCTCCCCTCACGCTGAGCAAACACTCTAGCCTGTCCGCCACCCTCTGGCTGTACAGCTACAACATGAGCTACACCTCGGCCACCTTCCTCTCTCCGCTGGAAATTACCACGGCCGCGCCCACGACCTCTCTGCGGTGCTGCAACAACAGGAGCACGAACTTGGCCACCAGCCAACATAGGACACTCACGCCTCAAATGATCCGTAGATCCACAGTTCCAGCATCCATTACCAGCTGCCGCAACAGGAGCCTGCACCTCCCTCACAGCACGAGGACAATCACGTTTCATGTGGCCATGCGAACCACATATCCAACAAGCACTCGGATCAGCTCTAGCGTTGCCTCCCCGAGCAGGTGCTCCACCACCTTGCTTAGCCGAGGACTGATACTTCTGATCACGCCCCCTCTTGTTCCGTCCACCACCAGAACTATATTCAGCTGCTCGCTTACCAGCACCTTTAGCAGATAAACCCAAGTTCATCTCAATATCCTTGGCTCGGCCCACCAACACATCAAAATCATCATACTCGGTAGCCAGCACATACATCTTCACATCCGTCACTAAACCATAACGGAACCTTTCACACCTCGCTCGCTCATCCGGGACAAGCTCAGGTGCGTATTGACTGAGTCGAACAAACTGCACTTCATACTCAGCCACCGTCATGCTCCCTTGAGTAAGAGACATGAACTCCCTCTTTTTCTCATCTAGGTACCTCACACCCAGATACCTTCTCTTGAACACATTCTGAAAGAATGTCCAAGTCACATCAGCTTCTGCCATCCCCGCAATAGTGGTTGTCCACAACGTATATGCATCCTTCTGAAGCAAGGACACAACACAGCCAAGCTTCTGCACATTAGTGCAACTCATCTGACCCAAGATCCTCTTGGTACTCTCTAACCAAGCCTCAAAACCTTCAGCAGACATACCCCTGAACTCAGTCCCTCCCAGACTGCGCAAACGCTCCAAAGGTAGTCTAACTCCAGCATCTTCCTGATGCCCGGCTCCACGAGCTCCAGCTACCGCTGCTTGAAAAGCACCAGCTATAGCTTGAATTAATACCGTCATGTCAGGTACAGCTTGCCCCCGACCAGCCTCAGGTCCAGCAGCCTCAGCACCAGCTGCAGCTCCAGCTTCCTCAGCCTCAGCACCACCACCACCAGGTGGAGGAGGTAAAACCGCACTCTCAACATTCTCCTCGTTTTCATTCTCATTTTGAGCCGTAGCTCGCACATTACTCCTCAACTCTCTACGAGGTGCCATACTCTAACTATGCAATCACAATGCAAATAAACAAAGTCAGGCCCAGCAAGGTAAGCAATCCAAGTACTCAAGCTCATTTCCAATTAAAATCAACATCATTTCATTAGCTTTGATTTGGCAATGGGTACCCACAACATGCTTCATCACAGCATACATCTCAATTGCAACATACATGCAATTCACTCAACATGCTTTCACCCAACAAGCATACAAAGCATACATACCTCAAACATTCACATACACATTCCCAATTACTCGAGAACTCAGCTCTGATACCACCAAATGTAACCCCCTTAACCCGGCCTAGACGGTTGACCCGAGTTAAGAAAGTCACACGGGGAAAACCAAAGTCAACCCGAAAGTCAACCTTGATTAACGACCCTTTTTTTTTCTTTTTAAACTTGTCTAGATGCCCATTAACCCTAGTTATGATCATTCAAACAACATACTCAAAGATCATAAACATCAGAGATCAAACAGGGACCCAATTGAACAAAATACAACTTTAAGGACCAAATTGTAAATTCTGATAAATTAAGGGACTTAACCCAAATTAGAGTTACCAACTTGAAATTAATCATGTTTCATGCTTCACTGCCAAATTTCAGCTCAAACGGACATCCCAAACTCACACAATTGCACATACAAGTTTCAGGACCAAAATGCAAACATTTTGAAACATATAACTGCCAATGTCAGCCCCCAACGGTCAGGTGTTCCGAAACAGGGAGAGCCTGTTTCGGAAAGCGGGGCCGTTCCGCAACGCGTACCGAAACGAGGGCTGGCAGTGGCCTTTCCGTTTCGGAACGGTGTCTCCCGTTTCGGACGCCTGGGTTGCTATAAAGCACTCGTTCCGAAACGGTGACTACTGTTCCGATACGGCCTACACAGATTGCAGAAAATTACTTGCTTAAACACACAATTGACCAACCAAACATGCTCCAATTGCTATCAAACTTTACCAGCAACTCATACAACATACAAAAGACATATTTGCATCAACCAATTATCATTATATCATCACTTATGAAAAACCCCAAATCTAAAGGCATGCTTCCTACACAAGCAAACCATTCATGCACTAAAACCTCCAAACCAACACATAATGGCCAATTACATGTACCAACATTAACAACAACATAAATCCAAAATAGGGAGTCCAAAACATCTCCCAAAACAACAACATAGGTCCCCCATTGCCAAATGCCAAAAGCTAAAGGTGTTTAAGAAAACCTTCCCATACTTGAGCTTAGCTTTCACTTGATTGCTTGCCTTCCTTGCTGCCCTCAATGCACCTTAATGCTCTGCATTATTGGTTTAAGAAAAGAGAGAGAGCGTAAGCAAAAGCTTAGTGAGGAATGCTCATTAAAACCACACAATAATGCATTTATAAAACTCATTTATAAATCATACTTCAAAATACATTTAGACATGCTCACAAGCAATCTTAAACAAGCATTTCATGCTTCATATCATAACATGTCATATTGGCCACAAGTGATAATTACCATCTTTTAACAAGATCAACATAAGACTCACACATGGACTTTTAAACACCATTGTGATCTTATCCCCATGGACTTTTAAACACCATGGCCCATGGACTTTTAAACACCATGGCAAGGACCACACAAGGACTTTTAAACACCTTTGTGTCCTTAACAAGTTTCACCTCAAGGACTTTTAAACACCTTGACCCCAAGGACTTTTAAACACCTTGGCCCATGGACTTTTAAACACCATGACATGAATCACCCCAAGGACTTTTAAACACCTTGGCCCCAAGGACTTTTAAACACCTTGGAAAGGACCACACAAGGACTTTTAAACACCTTTGTGTCCGTAACAAGAATCATCCAAGGACTTTTAACCACCTTGATGTTCTTAAGTAAACAAGGCTCACTCAAGGACTTTTAACCACCTTAGTGACCTTAACCTTTTCAAATCATCACTTGCCAATATACATCATTTATCATCAATAATCCACTGTTTTAAAGCATTTAACCAAGCCATAAACATCATGCAACTTTAAGCATTAACCACATTTAAAACAATGTTCAAAAAAAAACAAGGAACTCTAACCTTGAGCTTCCTTAAACACATGGCTTATAATCTCAGCAAACAAACATGCTAGATATGCTTTAAAAACAGAATTTAAACATACAACAAACACATTGCACCCAACCATCACATGGTTCCTCAACAAGAGAGTTTTTTCGAAAACTTACTCTTGAGCTTAGCAAAGTTGTTTAGACTTAGACTAAGCTCCCAAACCTCCAAAACATTGGTTTCAAAGCCGAAAACCAAAATCCACTCACCGATTCCGTTTCGCCTCTTGCCGAAACACAAAATCAAGCTTCCGGATCACCACCACTTGGATCCAAAGAAGACTCCCCTGTTTTAAACACATCAAAACAGTAGATTAATGCATCATCATGCATTAATAGCTTCAATGAAAGCACCTAAACTCGCTGCTCTCATCCACACTCCATTTTCGACCGCCAAACACAACCGAAAATGCATCCAAACAACTCCTCAACAAAGCCCAGCCATAAACCATCAAAACTAAACATCCATAAACATCATTTAACATCTAAAAAGGACCTAACAACATCCTTATACCTCCAGCAACAACAGATCCACATGATCACTCCAAAAACAACCAAGAATCACAAGCTAAACTTAGGAAATTCAACCTATCCGGGATTGCATTAGTTAAAACTCAATTTCCAATCAATTTAACATTCATTTATCATCAAATACACACCTCAAATCACAGCTTTAATAGATCCAACGAAAATTCATTAAAAAACATTAAATCTTGCATTTTAAGCCAAGATCCATTACACAACTTTAAAACCATTTATAAATCATCAAATAAGGATTGAGAACTTAGGAATTTCAGTAAAGAACTTGAAGTTCAGAGGAGAAGGACGTTCTTACCTCCAAACTTGAGTTTCTCCTCTTTTAGAACCAAAAAGCTTGAAGAATCAAATGGCAATTGGTGAGGTTTTGTTGATGAGACGATTAGCAACCAAAAGAGGATTGAAAAGAGAGATTTTAGTGTCAAAATCAGAAGAGAAATCTCTGGAGAAAGGTGTTTGGTTTGAGAGAAAATGAGAGAAAAGGAAAATGAGATTTTAGGAAAATTAGTTAGAAAATAACTTCCCTCCACTTTTCCTTTTGTTTAAAATCAGAATTAAAACATTAAATATCTTAGAAAAATCTGGAGAAACTCCCTTTGGGTAAATAGCTCCTTAAAGATTCAAAGTTTTAATCCTTTTTAAAACAGTCACACAGTTTTCAAAAATTACATTTTGGTCACTAGCCAAAATGTCACCCTTCCAAACCTCATTTTGTAAAATTGATTTCACAGTTCACTTATATATATTAAAAGAGGATTTTAGAACATTTTTCCGTATTTTTAATGCAACCCGAACTAGGTTTTCCTAATTTCACCTTTTTAGATTCGAACAGCACTTTGATCGAACCGGTCAACGCCCAAAACTTCTAAGCCCAAAACCGGGGCGTTACAGAGCGTTTGGGTGTTCTCTAAATATGAGCGCAAGTGTACACTCTTGTCAAGTATGAGCGCAAGTGCACACTCTCGTCTCCCACAGGGATTGGACAGCTTAACTTTAATTGCAATTCCTGCACAATGAAAATTAAATGCACAAATAATTTTAGTTTATAAAGGAATTAAAAATAAATAAAACACAAGTAATAGATAAAACAGATCAGGGTGATAGAATGGATTAGGCTATGCTGCTCAATAGTGTGAAACTGCGTTGAATAGGTTAAGTTGCTTTGCGCTGCCAGACTTTTCTGCCTCAGCGGAGGATGGCAGATTGGATGCTTTGACGCTTTCGCTACCTCGACAATGGAATGGATGGTTGGCTCGGCAGCAAAGTCAGCAGACCTTCAAGGCTCAGTAGAACGCTTCGATATTGATCCTGCTTATTTCTAAGTCAGAATGTTGTTGTTGCCCACTACAGATGATACCTAACACGGCGTGAATCTTGCAAAGACAGCAACCTTGGTTCGTCCTCTTTTAGCCGCCTTAAACTCGTACCTATGTCTAGGCCGAATTGATCAACACCTAATTAGGATGAGGATCGTACTTATCCCTTTCATGAGTTCGACTCTCTCGATACCGAACAAATAGATAGTTAACAACTAATCTTTCGAACTTAATTGAAAACTATGAAGAGCATGGAATAAGCAAACCTTGAAGTTTTATTGCAAAAACAAACTTAATTCCTAAACAACTGTTCTCACACTAGTTTACAACATAACCCAAACCCAAGAAAGAATTTAAAACATAATGGCAGCAAGAAAACTTAGACTATGCCCAAAAGAAAACCTAAGATGTTTTTAATTACAAAATATGTCAAGTATATATAGGCATTAGCTAGGCTAAGTCCTCCTTGGAGTAGAAGTCTTCAAAGTAGCTTTTGCATTAAATGCAACCTTTAATTCTGACTTCTTTGAGTTGAATGTGGACTTCTTCTCGTTGCCTTGCACCGCAAGTTATCTTGATCTCCTCCTTCGGCGGCTCTGTCCGCTGCTCCAAGCGTCCGAAAATTGAGTGGATGGCATCATTAGAATCAGGATTTTCTGCTCTACATATCGCACTCCAATTCTCCAATTCCTCAGCTTGCTGCCCTTGGCGGCAGGTATTGCGACAGCAGGTACTCAGCAGTGGGTTTCTCTGCTTGGAACTGCATTAGTACAGCTCCTAGGCTTGTTGCCTCAGCATCCTTTCCTCTGGTTTGTCCTCCTACTAACAACTTCTAGCCCTGAAATGCAAACTAAACCAAAACAGCATCTTTTCCTTACCAAATTAATATATTCAATAAAATCATGGGAAAGTAAAGAATACTGTAAATATACAATGCATGAACCTAAATATGCCTAAAATGTACTTAAGAACAACAATAATATGAGATGGAGTGTATATAAAATATAGAACTTATGAGCATTTTACAGTGGTATGCCGTGGCAAGCTTATGTTTGACACCATATTTTGCCAATGCCTTGGCAATCAGTTTATTATCAAAGTGTTTCCCCTCGTCGCTTATTATGGCTCTGGGAACTTCAAACCTTGTAAAGATGTGTTTTTGGAGAAAATTCAACACGGTCTTGGAGACATCCTTTGGTGTAGCAATGGCCTCCACCCACTTGGACACATAATCTACTGCCAGTAATATGTATAAGTTCCCACAGGATGATGGGAATGGGCTCATGAAGTCGATTCCCCACACATCAAACAGTTCGACTTCCAGGATATTCTGTAATGGCATCTCGTTTCTCCTTGAGATATTGTCTATTTGCTGGCATCTATCACGCTGTTTATAGTATGCCTGGGCATCCTTGTACAATGTCGGCCAGTAGAATCCTGATTGGAGAACCTTGGCGGCGGTTCTAGTTCCTCCAAAATGTCCTCCATATGGTGAGTTGTGGCAATGTTGGAGGATTTCATGTTGTTCTTCCTCTGGTATGTATCTCCGAATTACATGGTCTGCACATTGTTTAAAAATGAGAGGTTCATCCCAATAATAATGTTTTGCATCATTTTGGAACCCCTTTTGCCCTTGGTAATCCATGTTAGGAGGAAAAATGCCACTAACTAAAAAGTTTGCGATATCAGCGTACCAGGGTGTGGTGGAGTCTATTTTTGCTACTGCTAGAGAGTCTGTCGCGTCGGCTATGGCGTATGCTGCCTGGGCAGCTGTGAGGTCTGCTGTGGCCACTACTAGGATTTTCTCATCTTGGAAGTTTTACTGGATTTTGGTCACATCTGTAGGTCTCGCCTCGTTGATCGTCTTGTTTGCGTAGTATATGACATAGAGGACTTTGTTTTTCCTCTCCCCGAGAACTACCCCGACAGCATGGTCACTGGCATCACACATTATTTCAAAGGGCATAGTCCAATCCGGGGGTAATACAATGGGAGATGCTACAAGTTTCTGCTTTAATGTCTCAAATGCCTCAGTGCATTTATCATAAAAGTTAAAGGGCTTATTATGTTCAAGCAAAGAACACAATGGTTTAGTGATTTTCGAAAAAAATCAATAAAGTGTCGATAAAAACCAGCGTGTACCAGAAAACTCCTGATCCCTTTAACAATGGTGGGTGGCGGCAGTTTCTTGATAACATCTATTTTGGCTTTGTCAACTTCGATGTCGCGGTGGGAAATTTTATGGCCCGTGACAATGCCCTCGTCTACCATGAAATGGCATTTTTCCCAGTTTAAGACCATATTGGATTCTTCGCATCTTTCAAGTACTTTCTCCAGGTTACTGAGGCATCTGTCGAAGCTTTCCCCAAATACTAAAAAATTGTCCATGAAGATTTCCAGGAAATCCTCTACCATGTCTGAGAAGATGGCCATCATACACCGTTGGAAGGTTGTTGGTGCGTTGCAAAGTCCAAATGGCATTCTTCTAAAGGCATATGTCTCGTATGGGCATGTGAAGGTGGTTTTCTCTTGGTCTTCCAGGGCAATAGCAATCTGGTTGTAACCAAAGTACCCATCAAGAAAATAGTATAAGGTTTTCCAACCAATCTGTCTAACATTTGGTCTAAGAAAAGGTAAGGGGAAGTGGTCCTTTCGAGTAGCTTTATTTAGCTTTCGATAGTCCATACAAACTCTCCAACCGGTCATAGTCCTGGTTGGGATTAATTTGTTGTCTTCATTTGTAATGACTGTCATCCCTCCTTTCTTGGGCACACATTGGATGAGGCTCACCCACTTGCTATCAGATATGGCATAAATGATACCAACATCGAGCCACTTGATTATTTCTTTTCTCACCACATCCTCCATTGCCTCATTTAGCCACCTTTGAGCATCAATAGTAGGCTTATGATCGTCCTCGAGGAGGATCTTATGTATGTAAATTGCCGGACTGATTCCTTTCAGGTCAACTATTATCCATCCAATAGCTTGTTTCTGCCGCCCGAGCATCGTGACTAACCGATGTTCATGTTCCTGCGTTAACTTGGAAGAGATGATTATGGGAAAAGTATCGTTCTGTCCAAGGTAAACATATTTAAGTTGTTCGGGCAGGGGTTTCATTTCCAGTTTAGGCGGTTGTTCAATAGATGGCTTTTCATTGGTACTCTCTTTTGTTGTATATTTAAGAGGTTCGAAGTACTTACCTGGGCGAGCACTAGTCCAGTTTACCTCTTCAGTGTCATCAAAGAAGTCATCAGGTAAGCTACTGAGGCAGTCGTCTGAATAGCTGCCACGGCAGAGTTCAAAATCTCATCCCAGGCAGTGATTGGTAAGGCAGGGAGCATCCAATGCGAAAAGCAGTTCCGTTTTTGTCTGGATCAGCTGGCACTCCTCTATGCTATTTGTTTTCTTGAGGGTCTGAAGTACATTGAGTTTTATGTGCTGATCGTTTACCCTCATGGTCAGTTCTCCCTTCTCCATATCAATTAGAGTTCTTCCTGTGGCCAGGAATAGTCTTCCCAGTATGATTGGTCCATGCTCATCTTCTTCACAATCTAAAATGAGGAAATCAGCCAGAAAAATAAATTTATCTAATCATACCAAGATGTCTTCAATTTTTCCTTTCGAATGTATGTAAGAGTGGTAGGCTAATTGGAGCATGACGGTGCTGGGTTGAACTTTCCCAATTCCCAGCTTTTCAAACACTAATTTGGGCATCAAGTTAATACTTGCCCCAAGATCACATAAGGCTTTCCCCTTGTAATAGTTCCCAATGGCGCATGGAATGAGGAAGTTGCATGGGTCTCTTAGTTTAGGTGGCGCACGGTTTTGGTACATTTCCATGCAACCTTTTGCCATGGACACTGTTTCGAATTCCCCTATCCTTGCTCGCCTTGACACCATGTCCTTGAGGAACTTTGCATAGTTTGGCATTTGTTCTCTGGCCTCGACGAAGGGTATGTTGATGTGTACCTATTTGAGAATGTCCAGAAATTTCTTAAACTGGTACTCTTGCTTCTGCTGCTTTAACCACTAAGGGAATGGGGGAGGTGGCCGAATATTTTCAATGCCCTTCTTGCATTGGAATCTAATCTGAGGGTGTGATTTGTTCTGGTTTTTCTGCTTTCCCTTTAGTTTTGTATGGGATATCAGCAGAATTGGATGCCGAAATAGATGGTTCTGATTCTGCCGAGGTAGTAGCATCAGGGTCTGTCGCGGCTGCTGGCTCTGCCTCTTTTGAATTGTCAGCACATGGTTCATTGACTTGTTTCCCACTCCTGGTTGTGATTGCCTTGCACTGTTCATGAGTGGGCCTCCTTGTGACTTCACTATCGTTGGGCAGTCCTCCAATGTGTTTAGTATTCAGTAAATGCGCAAACTACCCTACCTGAGTTTCTAGCGACTTCAAAGTTGTCTCATGATTTTGCATTCTCATCTCGGTCCTGTCCAAGAAAGAAACAATTTTTTTAACAAATAAATCCATGTTGGACATATAGGTACCTATCTGAGTCATGACGGCATTTAATGTCTGCTCTAAAGCACTAGGTGCTGCATGTTGCTGCTGCGGCGGCTACTGCCGCAACATAGTTTGCTAGAATCCTTGCAATTGTTTCGTCTGGTTAGTCAGATTCAGAGCGTTGTTGGGGTTACTCCATGAAAAATTAGGGTGCCTCTTCCAACCTGAATTGTAGGTGTTCGATGTATGTGCAAAACTAATGAATTGATTTTGATATAACAAAGGATTTAAGGACTAAATTGAAAAGGAGAAAATAAATTTTTAAGTCCTCAAAACTTCCGAAAATCTCTAAGCAAATGGTCCAATTCAAAGCCAATGTTTATGAAAATTTTTCTAAGTGTTTTCCAAGTCAAAATAGTGATTTTTGAGTCACCGTTTCGAAACGGCCCTTAGGCGTTTCGGAACGTTTTGAAACTGTTAACATGTGTTTCGAAACAAGCCTTCCCGTTTCGATACGGGTGTATCGAAACAGGTCTTCATGTTTCGAAACGGATGAAGAACAACGAAACGGGTTGAATCGTTTCGATACGGCAGTATCGAAACAACCTCAAACGTTTCGAAACATTTTCAAACTTGGATTCAAAAATATGATTGTTGCAATTTTATAATTGTTTTTCAGAGAAACGGTTAGAGTGTATCGAAACGTTTTAAGCCGTTTCGATACAGGTTTTGGCAGTGGCAAAATGTTTCGAAACGGGCTCTAGCACGTTTCGGAACAGGCTCTTACCGTATCGAAACGATCAGGTCCGTTTCGATACGGTCTTTTAATTACACCCTAACGGTTATTTCTATTTTGGTCTGTTTCGAAACAAGTTCGAGCGTTTCAAAACGGGTAGTTGTAGAAGTGCATTTTGGTGGGAAGATTGCATCCCAACGGCTATAATTATGATGGCAACAACCCCAACGGCTAGAATTCAACAAGAATGTATAAAAGGGAGTCCTAAAAACACCAACAACAATTATTGATCCTAAGAGAAACATCCAAACATTAAATCCAAGCTCTTGTGCAAAACTTCCATGTTCCTTGTAAAACCCCAATTGTGGTTCTTTGTATTTCCCATTTTTCTTGATTAAATTGGGTTGAATGCTTGTAATTGGGCAACATTTGTATTGAGATATACTCGTTATTTGCCTTAATCGTCTTTGTAAACATTGTGTGAGGTTTGGGTCAATTTTGGGTAGAAAATTGACCATTGTGTAAAGGTTTCCTTCTAAGCCTAAAAAAAGGGGAAGATCAACTAGTGGAGTTGTTGGAAAATCCTTAGTGGGAGCTAAGGTAGTGGATGTAGAGTTCAATTGGAACTTGAACCACTCAAAGTGCCTAGTCTTGATATTTTTATTTTACCACTTCACCACCAAACTTTCAAAAATCCAATTCACCCCCCTCTTGGCTTAAATCGATTCAACGATCCACTCAACAAATGGTATCAGAGCCTACCGTTTTTGAAGGATTAAGAGGAGTTCCTAGGAGAGTGTGATCAAGTTTAAAGACAAACCATGACATCTATTTAACCTCCAACCTTTGTGAGTCACAATCCACCACTAAACCACCTTTCTTCAATGGGGACAACTACCCATATTGGAAGAATCGAATGCTTCTCTTCATAAAGTCCACGGGTTATATGGTTTGGAATGTAGTGGAAAAAGGTCCTTACATTCCAGTTAAAAGAAACGATGAAGGAAGACTAGTTCCGAATGTGAAGTCGGAGATGACCGAGGAAGATAGACGAAGGATGCAAGTCAACAACAAAGCTCTACACATTATATTTTGTGCACTTGGTCCGGATATATACTCGAAGGTTTCATCTATCGAAAGCGCGAAAGAAGTGTGGGACACTTTAGAGACGACTTATGAAGGTACTAGCGATGTGAAGGAGACGAAGATCGGTTTGTTAAATTTGAGCTATGAAAATTTCAAGATGGACCCCGATGAGAGCGTCTCAAAGATGTTTGATCGGTTTTCGATCATCTTCAACGGTCTTAAAGGATTCGGTGAAGTGATTCTCGAAGATAAGCTAGTAAGTAAGCTTCTATACTCTCTCCCGGAGTCTTGGGATGGTAAAAGGATGACCATCATTGAAGCTAAAAATTTGAAAACTTTGAAGCTTGATGAGCTCGGTGGCTCTCTTCTTACACATGAGATCATGAAGCAAGGAAGAGAGAAGAATAGAGAAGCATAAGGTGGAAAAGAAGAAGAAGCTAGGAGTTGCTCTCAAAGCCTCTCTACAAGAGGAGAGCACTTCTGGTGAGGAGGAAGACTTTGAGGAGTTGGCTATGATAGCCAAACAATTCTCACGGTTCATGAAGTCCAACCGAGGGAGAAAATTTCAAAGAAAGATGGACTTTAAGAATAAAGGCAAAGAAGAAGAAAGGGATCTGATCATTTGCTTTGAGTGCAATAAGTCGGGTCACATACGTTCCGATTGCCCTCAACTCAAGAAGAAGGGCTTTGAGAAGAAGAAGAAGCTCAAAGCTAAGCTTTCTACTTGGAGTGATGAGGAGTCATCCGAGGATGAGGAACATAAAGTGACCAACCTTTGCCTCATGGCACTTGAGGAGGATTCGATAGTAACCTCTAACTTATCTTGCTTTGATTTTACATTTGATGAATTGCATGATGCATACGATGAGTTACAAGAGGTATATGACGAGTTAGTAGAGAAATATAAGGAGTCTATTTTGAAAAATAAAAATGTCATTTTGGATTTAAAAGCTCAAAACGATTTACTCTCTAAGGCTAACTCGGATTTTGAGAAAAGGGTTTTAAGCTTACAAGATGATTTGAAGTTTTTTGAACAAGAAAACATTGATTTAAATAACCTTCTTTCTCATTGTAACGATGAACACCAAAAATTGGTGAATGAGCTAAAAGAGCTCAAAAATTCTTTCAAAAATGTTGGTTCTTCAAGGATTGAAAAAGGTGAATCTTCAAAAACCAACTTTGTAAAAAGAAAGAATTTTAACTACAAACAAAGTGGCTCCAATAGGCATAATAGAACTAAAAGAATTAGAAGTGTATGGGTTCCTAAGGAACTTGTCAAATCTAATAACATTATTGTCATGTCACCTTGGATTCCTAAGGGAACCAAGCTTTTGGGAGCTAGCACTCATGGACCCAAAATGATTTGGGTACCAAAAATCAAAGTTTAACTCTTTTTTGTAGGGGCATTGTTGCGTGTAAAAGAGTCTATCGCAATTGTAGTGCAAGTGTACACGACGCAAGTAGTAAAGTGATACGAAGTATCGGATATCGTCTCCACAGGGATTGGGCTAATGACTTCACCTTGTTTACTGCACGAAAGTAAAGGGAATAATTAAAAGTTGTCACGAGAATAATAAGGTGAAAACGTAAAATAAAGGATTGAGAAATCAAGATAGAGAGAAGGGGCTGGTATTGAGTTGCTCAGTAGTGCAGGTATTGAATTGCTTAGGATCTCCAGTTCTGTCGTCGCGCCTGTCGCCGACAGCACCTGTCGCGGCAGCTGTCCGTTGGCTGTCGCGGCAGCAAACACCAACTCCGTACTTCAAGCTTGGCAAGAATCCCAGTTCTGCCTTGCCCTATCCCTAGGCACAAGTCTGTCGATGATCACGTCTTTGATGATACCTCCCGGCGTGAATCGAAGGATGAACACCGATGTGTATGAATTCTTCCTTAGCCACTTAACCTCGCCCTATCCCTAGGCACGAGATGGTTCAACTATAAACTAGAGAACGCGCTCTTATCTCTTTCGTATACTTAACTCTCCCGATGCTAAGTAAATGGATAACCTCACAATGCTCTCCCGATGCTCTTGCAAGATATTAGAACCAAGATAAAAGAACTTGAAGTTTATTTTATTGAACTTGAAAAATCCTAAAACAAAGCAACCCTTGCAACTACTTTACAAAACAACCTGTAGCCCTAGGGGGAATTTAGAACATATCGGTGACAGGTAAACGGCAGGGGGGTTTAGGTTATCGGTTATGGGGTAGAATGAGGGATGATGTCTCCTAGGTCAAAACTATGCCCTTATATAAGCTTTGGGCTCAAGTATTCTAAGGTAACAAGGATTACAACTTTAATTAAAAGTAAGATTCTAATAAGGACTAAATCTCTAAAGTCTCCTACTTTCCAGCCGCCTCCTTGTTTCATGGAAATTCTCCTCCTTGAGCTTTGACTTGACATATCTTTTGATCCGGGGCTTGGAAAATATTTGGCGTTCACACGACAGACGAGCAGATTTTTCTCTATCTATCGAGGTCCACTTGACTTTTCCTCTTCATAAATCTGCTGTCACCATGCTGTCACGACAGGTCCATGACAGGTTCGTCTTCTTTGGCTGCTTGTCCAGTTCCGCTATCCTGCTTCTCTGCCCTGCGCCTGCCTTCATCTTCTACTATGACAGATACCTGCAAAAATAGCCATCTTTTAGTAGAATCCGTGCCTTTTATATTATTGTGATGTTTTATTAAAAACTAACCTAAATGCAATGCAATGATGCTTGAATGTAGCAGAAATATGGGTTAAAAAGGGTGTAAATAATAGAACTTTTACACACTCAACACACCCCCAAACTCAAGTCTTTGCTTGCCCTCAAGCAATTAAAAATGAAAACAAAAAATTTTTGTGTTGGCCTTCAAACAGTGAACTGTCCCTTATCCGTCGCTCGATCTCTATGGCGGCAGCAACCTGTCGGAAAGGTTAGGATCTGTCCGGAATCTCCCTATAGCTCTCGTGTAGTGTGTGCATGCTTGGGAACAGTTATATGCCAAGACTCTCTTAGTTTCACTAGAATAATTGACTTTAGCTTGTTTAGAGTTTTTCCTACGAGACTGTTTTCTTTTTTTCTTACTAGAGCCAGAATTGGGCACCTCTAGTTATTTCCTTTTTTTCAAACTTCTTCTCTTTTACTAGAGCCAGTATTTCAGGCACCTCTAGTTAACTGTCTAGAGCCGGTGATAGGCACCTCTAGAAGTTTTTCTCTGGTTATCTGCCTAGAGCCGGTGGTAGGCACCTCTAGGTTTCCTGAGATTCTAGTCTCTTTTCTACTCTAAGTGCTAAGTTTTCCTATTCTAGTTTGGCTAAAAGAAATCTAAGCAGTATAACAGTCACAAAAGTGTTTAAGTTTTCAGAACTATAGAAAGGCTCTAAACTTTTCCTTAACCTGTCCTAAAGATGCTGCCACTACAGAGATGTCATGACAGGTAAGTTAATTTCACAGTTTTAAGCCAACAGTTTAAATTTTTTTTTTTTAAAAGAACTTAAATAAAAAGACACAACACTAATTGAAAGATGTACTAAGGACTCCATTAAATATGGAGGGTGCCACCCCCAAACTCAAGGGTTGCATTGCCCTCAATGCAAAATGCCATGGAAATAAAAGAAAAAAAAACAAAGTACATCACAAAATATAAAGGCAGGCAGCAATAAGAGAAAATAAAGACTTAAATTTTCACGCGCTGCTCTCACTGCTGCTGCTGACGCGGATCTGATGGCGGCGCCTGCGCTGAGGAGGGGGCTGGACAGGTTCAAATACAGGTTGCTCAACAGGTTCATCGGCCTGTTGAGGGGTAGGTTCTTCAGCAGGTTGAAGGGCAGGTTGCTCCACTAGTCGGACATCGGAACTGCTGCTGCTGTCCCAGCTGTCACTCGTGATGGCTTTGGACAGCCTTCTTTTGTCGGCCACATGCTTAATACGTTTCACTCGTGTGAAGGCGCTGTCCAAATTCCTCCGGACAAGAGGGCTGTCATCAGTGGCAGCTCGCTTTGTTCCTAGAGGGGAGGTGTCTGCCGATGGGCTGCCGGCTTCCGTCGGGGATGGTGTGGAGGAGGCAGATTCTCCGTGGGGAGAGACAGGTGGTGTGGGAGTGGGGGAGGGGATATTGAAATAATGGGCGGGGAAGGTGGGGAAAATGACATCCGTAAAATTCAAAGTATTAGTAATGAAATTTACCGTAGCATTTGAGAAGTCACGGATAAAAGTCATCAAACCCATTTGACGCTCCTCTACCCTCAGGATGGCAGCAAGGATGTGGGCGTTCTGTTCTGTCGGAGCGGTGTTGGTGGCAGCTTCTGGGGCAGGTTCGGTGGCCGGTTCATCATCGGAATTAGCAGGAGGGGCGTTTGGGTCGAAGGCGTTGATGGGAGTTGCAGCTACGACCTCCATGAGGCTGGAGATGTTGCTGTCTGTCCAGCCGCTGCCCTTCTTGATTTTGTCGGATGGCTCCTCTGGTACGGCAGCACAGCGGCAGAGAGCGGTGATGGTTGATGGTAGGCATAGTCGTGAGTCCGAGCGGAAAGCGCAATCGAGGATGCTGTCCCTCATGTACCTGCCCACATTGATGGGCCTGTCATGCATGATAGAGTGGATGAGGGCCAACCGCTGCCTGTTGACTGTCGTATGGTGGGATGAGGGCAGGATACGCTTTTTGATAAACGCGTTCCATAGTTTTGCCTCAGGGAGTAGCTGCCCCCTGTTGACAGAGTGGGGGTTCTTCTTACTGGTGCTCCATGTCGTTCCCGCTTCTGTCAACTCCCTCATGACAGCATCATGTCCGGCAGCGTCGAGGGTGTCCCAAAATTGTTGATGAGCATCATCATTGGGGCCAAAGAAGAGGCCGAATACATGGTTGATGCTGTTGGTGGTGAAAGGAACTGTCACTCCTCGGACGGTGACAGATGTCGCCGTCTTGCTGTCGATCGCCGCATAAAATTCCCTGACCAGAGTGTCATTAAGCTCTGCCGGCTGTTCGGCAAAGTCCTCCCAAAGTTGTGCTGTTATGGCCTTCATTATGAACGGCCGGAGTCCCATATGGGGGGCATCTCTGTTATAGATGAAGCTCCGCTCCTCCCATAGTTCCTTGTTAGCGAACGGGGCTGCTGCTGCTGAAGAAGAAGCGGCAGCAGCGTTCTGACGGGTTTGTCGTGAAGACATTTTTGGTTGCAAGGGCTGACAAAGAAAGAAAATAGATAAAACTAGAAGAGAATAACAAGAGAGAAAAAACAGAAGTGATGAAAAATGAAGAGGGGAAGGGGTTTATATAGCGGTCGAGTAGCTTCCCATTTAATGCCGCAACGGCAGGCGAGAATAACGGGGCGGTAGATTGAATATAGCGTGTCTGACGCGTCTGACACGTATTAATGCGTCTGCTGTGCGTCTGCCGCACGCTTCTGCGTCTGCCGTGTCAGTCTGTTGACAGCCTGTCGTATCCGTCTGCGGCGGCAGCCGAAACGGCAGGTTTCAATAAATGGGCTTTAGTGGGCTGATGGATGGGCGGTGGGCTTGGCTCACTTCTTCTTTTCTTCTTGACTCCTTTATTTCCTAAAAACTGAAATTATAAAACAACACATTATTCGAATAAAATAAACCTAATTTCCTAATAATAATAAAATAAGTAAAAATAAAAATTAGGTTAAATTAGTGATGCCTTGTGGGGCATCATCTAAAGTAACCACTTCCTGTAGTCCTGGGGCTTCAGTCCCCTGATAGTGCTTGAGGCGTTGTCCATTGACTTTGAATTGGTGCCCATCCTTTAATGATTGAATTGTAATGGCACCATGGGGAAAAACTTGAACCACTTGGAACGGGCCAGACCATCTAGATTTAAGCTTCCCTGGAAAGAGTTTCAACCTAGAATTAAACAACAACACAAGCTGCCCTGGGCAGAACTGTCGTGGCAGCAACTTCTTGTCATGCCACTTCTTAGTCTTTTCCTTGTAAATCCTTGCATTATCGTAGGCCATTGTCCGTAATTCTTCAATTTCGTTCAGATCTAATAACCTTTTCTGGCCGGCCTTATCCAAGTCCATGTTCACTGCCTTAATTGCCCAATATGCCTTGTGCTCGATCTCGACAGGCAAGTGACAGGTTTTCCCGTAAATCAGTCGGAATGGAGACATGCCCAATGGAGTCTTGAAAGCTGTCCTGTATGCCCATAATGCATCATTCAGAAGTAAAGACCAATCTTTCCTAGTTGGTTTAACCATTTTTTCAAGTATGTTCTTTACTTCCCTATTGGATATCTCAGCCTGTCCATTGGTCTGTGGGTGGTATGCTGTCGCGATCCTGTGCTTGACACCATATTTCTTCAAAGCGGCAGCAATTACCCTATTATCGAATTGTCTCCCTTCATCACTGATAATCGCTCTAGGGATGCCAAATCTAGAAAAAATGTTTTTGTGCAGAAACTTTTGGACCGTTTTGGCATCATTCTTTTGCGTTGCGATTGCTTCTACCCACTTGGAGACATAGTCCACTGCTAGGAGGATGTAAAGGTTTCCACACGAAGATGGAAAAGGTCCCATAAAATCAATCCCCCAAACATCAAAGATCTCTACTTCTAAAATATTCTGCAGTGGCATCTCGTTTCTCCTTGAGATGTTACCTGTCCTCTGGCACCTGTCACAGTTTCTGTAAAATTCCTGTGCATCTTTATATAGTGTCGGCCAGTAGAACCCTGACTGCAGCACCTTGGCAGCCGTTTTATTGTCTCCTAAGTGACCTCCATATTGTGAAGCATGACAGTGATGGAGAATGTCTTCTTGTTCTTCTTGTGGTACACACCTTCTTATAACCTGATCTGCACACATTTTGAAAAGAAGAGGTTCGTCCCAATAATAATGTTTAACATCATTTTGGAACCTCTTCCTGGCTTGATAATTAAGATCAGTAGGTAATATTCCGCTAACTATAAAATTAACGAAATCAGCATACCAAGGAAGGTTAGAAGACTTACCTGCCGCCATAGCTGTCGCGACAGCTATTGCGGCAGCAAAGAGCTGCTCATCTGGGAAGGTCTCCAGTATGTGTGTCTCATCTAACGGTAGACTCTGTCCCGTCTCCAACCTCGACAAGTGGTCTGCCACTTGATTTTCTGTCCCCTTTTTGTCTTTGATCTCAAGGTCGAATTCTTGTAATAGCAAGATCCATCGTATCAGCCTAGGCTTCGCATCCTTCTTTGCAAACAAGTACTTGAGGGCAGAATGGTCGGTGTGTATTATTACCTTCGTTCCAAGTATGTAAGAACGAAACTTGTCGATGGAGAACACCACAGCTAACAGCTCCTTTTCTGTGGTGGTATAGTTCACTTGGGCTTCATTTAATGTTTTGCTGGCATAGTATATGACGTGAAACAGCCTGTCTTTGCGCTGCCCAAGTGCTGCCCCGACAGCATAGTCACTAGCATCACACATGATCTCAAACGGTTGTGTCCAGTCTGGTGGCTGTACTATGGGGGCTGTCACTAATTTTTCCTTCAGAACCTTGAATGCTTCAGTACATTCTTCGTTAAAGTCAAAGGGTCGGTTCTGTTCTAGGAGATGGCATAGAGGCTTGGTGATTTTTGAGAAATTTGCAATGAATCTTCTATAAAAACCAGCATGCCCTAAAAAACTCCTAATGCCCTTGACAGTTGTTGGCGGCGGCAGCTTCTCAATGACCTCTATTTTTGCCCTGTCGACTTCTATCCCACGGCAGCTAATCTTATGGCCTAAAACTATCCCTTCATCTACCATAAAATGGCATTTTTCCCAATTAAGAACAAGATTAGCTTTTTCACATCTTTCAAGTACCTTTTGGAGGTTGCTGAGGCAGCTCTCAAAATCGTCTCCAAAGACGGAAAAATCATCCATGAAAATCTCAAGGAAATCCTCTACCATGTCGGAGAATATTGCCATCATGCACCTTTGGAAGGTGGCAGGTGCGTTACAAAGGCCGAACGGCATCCTCCTAAATGCATATGTTCCGTAGGGGCATGTGAAAGTCGTTTTCTCTTGATCCTCCGGTGCAATAGCAATTTGGTTATAACCGGTCACAGTCCTGGTTGGGATTAGTTCATTGTTTTCGTTGGTTATCACGGTCATGCCTCCTTTCTTGGGAACACATTGCACCGGGCTAACCCATTTGCTGTCGGAGATGGCGTAAATAATACCAGCATCTAACCATTTAATGATCTCCTTACGCACTACCTCCTTCATCGCATGGTTTAGCCGCCTTTGAGCATCTATAGTCGGCTTATGATCTTCCTCAAGAAGGATTTTATGCATGCATAACGCCAGACTAATGCCCTGAATGTCTGCTATCGTCCATCCAATCGCCTTTTTGTGCTGCCTTAGCATGTCGATCAGCTGTCGTTCCTGTTCCTGCGGCAGCTTAGCAGAGATGATTACGGGCAGTGTGTCATCACAACCAAGATAAGCATATTTAAGCTGCCCTGGCAGGGGCTTAAGTTCTAAGACAGGTGGTTCAACAGTAGAGGGCTTTTGGATTAAATGGTTATCCGAAGTGTAGTTCAAGGGTTCGAATAACTTACCTGGACGATGGTCTAACCAATTTACCTCCTCATGACCTTCAGTATCGGATTCAGATGAGTTGCTGTCGTCGGTGCTGTCGTCATCGCTGTCGTGACAGGTCTGTAAATGGCTGTCGCAGCAGTGACCAAATTTTTTATCATGGCAGCCCGACCTGATGCAGAGGTAATCAAAGGTCACCTCAATGATGGCCTTGCATTCCTCGTCCAAATCAGCTCGTTTCATTGATTGGAGAACATTCAACTTAATCTCTTGATCATTTACTCGCATGGTGAGTTCTCCTCTCTCCACATCAATCAGTGATCTTCCTGTGGCTAAAAAGGGTCGCCCAAGGATGACTGGTGCGTTCTCATCTGCCTCGCAATCTAAAATAAGAAAGTCAGCAGGAAAAATAAACTTATCCACTCTTACCAAAATGTCTTCAATCTTTCCCTCTGGATGAACGTAAGAGCGGTCGGCTAGCTGTAAGGTAACTGTCGTGGGCCGCGCCTTCCCAATACCTAATTTCTGAAAAACAGATTTGGGCATTAGATTAACACTAGCTCCAAGATCACAAAGTGCCTTACCCACAAATTTGTCACCGATTACACAAGGTATGAGGAAGCTCCCTGGATCCTTCTTCTTCTGGGGTGGCTGCCGATGAAGAATACTCATGCAACCATCTGCCATCCTTACCGTTTCAAACTCCCCAAGTTTATATTTCTTTGACATGACATCCTTGAGAAATTTAGCATAACCGGGCATCTCCCTAACGGCATCTAACAGCGGAATATTAATCTGAACCTGCTTAAAAATATCATAAATCTTTTTAAGTTGAGATTCTTGCTTAGCTTGCTTTATCCGTTGAGGAAAGGGTGGTGGGGGACGGTAATCAGCAACACGTCCTTCCCACTGCATACGAATCTGAGGACGATGTTCTTCATTTTTCTCCTCTGTCGCTTCTGCTGTCGTGACAGGCTCATCGGCAGCAGTCTGTTTATCACCTGTCGGGGCAGCTTCCTCGGCAGGTTTATCTAAGGCAGGTTCCTTTTCTGTTTCAGCTTTTTCCGGTCTAGGTAACTTTTTCCCACTCCTAGTAGTAATCACCTTACATTGCTGATGTGGGGGCGGTCTAGCATTTTCAGTATTGCTAGGGAAACCTCCATTCTGCCTCGGCTTAATGTGCTGGGATACCTGACCCATTTGTGTCTCTAGAGATTTCAAGGTAGCCTCATGATTTGTCATCCTCATCTTGGTTTCATCCATAAAGTTTTCTGTCTTCTTGACAAACTGATTAATATTGTCCATATACGTACCAGTCTGAGACATAAAAGTGGCCAGAGTCTGCTCCAATACACTACTCGTGGCAGGTGGTGGCTGCTGTTGCTGTTGCGGCGACAGGTTCTGCGGCAGGTTTTGCGGCTGCTGTTGCTGTCGCGTCAACAATCTAGGACCCCCCTGATTCTGATTATGCACTTGCGGATTCAGAGCATTGTTAGGGTTACTCCAAGAAAATTTGGGATCTTTCCTCCAATTAGGATTGTAGTTGTTGGAATTGTAGTTTGGCTTGTAATTTCCAACATATTTTCCCTCTTCTATATTTATAGGGCATTCATCCCTACTATGATTTCCCTCACAAGTAGTACAAACTTCCTCGACAGCAAATCCTCGTAAGTCCTCTTCATTCAATAAGTGTTTCATGGCTTTAGTAAGGAATGCTACCTGTGATTTCATAGTGCTGTCGGCCTCATAGTCCTTGACAGCAAGTACCCGTTTACCCCCTCTTCTAGCTGTCGGAAACTGTTCTTCATTCTTAGCTAAATTTTTCAGAACTTGTAATGCCTCGTCCGGATCTTTATCCAATAGTAATCCATTTGCTGCAGAATCAATTCGGATGCGAGTTTGTAGATTGGCAGCATTATAAAACTTTGTAACCTGATTCCAGACGGGGAATCCATGCATAGGGCAGTTTCGAAGAAGAGTAGTAAACCTGTCCCAGGCCTCGTGCATTGGCTCGTCATCTTCCTGTTGAAAAGTAGCAATTTCATTACGTAATCGCTCAGATAAATGCGAAGGATTAAAACGAGATAAGAATTCACGAGTTAGATCTGCCCAAGTCATAATAGAACCCGGTGTTAGTTTATTCCACCAAGTTTTAGCTCTGTCCCTCAAGGAGTGAGGGAATAACCGAAGCCTCAGTATCTCCGGACTAACTCCTGGCAGTCTAAACGAACCACAGATCTCCTGGAACGTTTTGAGATGCTCCCTAGCATCTTCTGTCGCAGAACCACTAAACTGTCCGGCGTTGTTGATCATACTAAACATGACAGGTTTAAGCTCGAAGTTATCAACATCAATATCCGGCAGCGTGGTCTCCAGCTCTACATGATCATTCAGCATGTAGTCACGACATGACCGTCGTCCACCTGCTGCGGGCGGATCGGCGACAGGTGGGTTATTATTGCCAAGGGGTGGTATGAATCCACCAGCAGGTTGGTTATGGGCCATCTTCTCTAGCTGTTCTTCGAGATATTCGTTTCTGTCTAAAAGTCGGCGAAGTTGTTTCTTGAGATTGAAGGAACGTTCGATCTCTGGATCTAATTTATACTCAGGATCTTCACCTCTTTTGGATCTGCGCATAAAAAAGAAAACCTCGTGAAAAGCAAGAGTTGAAAACACAAAAGAAAAAGAAAAATAAAGATAAGAAAAAAAAATAAAAACGAAAATAAGAATAAAAGTAAAAAGTGCAATAAAAGAAAGATGTAGTTATGTTGCCAATCCCCGGCAACGGCGCCAAAAACTTGTTGCGTGTAAAAGAGTCTATCGCAATTGTAGTGCAAGTGTACACGACGCAAGTAGTAAAGTGATACGAAGTATCGGATATCGTCTCCACAGGGATTGGGCTAATGACTTCACCTTGTTTACTGCACGAAAGTAAAGGGAATAATTAAAAGTTGTCACGAGAATAATAAGGTGAAAACGTAAAATAAAGGATTGAGAAATCAAGATAGAGAGAAGGGGCTGGTATTGAGTTGCTCAGTAGTGCAGGTATTGAATTGCTTAGGATCTCCAGTTCTGTCGTCGCGCCTGTCGCCGACAGCACCTGTCGCGGCAGCTGTCCGTTGGCTGTCGCGGCAGCAAACACCAACTCCGTACTTCAAGCTTGGCAAGAATCCCAGATCTGCCTTGCCCTATCCCTAGGCACAAGTCTGTCGATGATCACGTCTTTGATGATACCTCCCGGCGTGAATCGAAGGATGAACATCGATGTGTATGAATTCTTCCTTAGCCACTTAACCTCGCCCTATCCCTAGGCACGAGATGGTTCAACTATAAACTAGAGAACGCGCTCTTATCTCTTTCGTATACTTAACTCTCCCGATGCTAAGTAAATGGATAACCTCACAATGCTCTCCCGATGCTCTTGCAAGATATTAGAACCAAGATAAAAGAACTTGAAGTTTATTTTATTGAACTTGAAAAATCCTAAAACAAAGCAACCCTTGCAACTACTTTACAAAACAACCCGTAGCCCTAGGGGGAATTTAGAACATATCGGTGACAGGTAAACGGCAGGGGGGGTTTAGGTTATCGGTTATGGGGTAGAATGAGGGATGATGTCTCCTAGGTCAAAACTATGCCCTTATATAAGCTTTGGGCTCAAGTATTCTAAAGTAACAAGGATTACAACTTTAATTAAAAGTAAGATTCTAATAAGGACTAAATCTCTAAAGTCTCCTACTTTCCAGCCGCCTCCTTGTTTTATGGAAATTCTCCTCCTTGAGCTTTGGCTTGACATATCTTTTGATCCGGGGCTTGGAAAAATATTTGGCGTTCACACGACAGACGAGCAGATTTTTCTCTATCTATCGAGGTCCACTTGACTTTTCCTCTTCATAAATCTGCTGTCACCATGCTGTCACGACATGTCCATGACAGGTTCGTCTTCTTTGGCTGCTTGTCCAGTTCCGCTCTCCTGCTTCTCTGCCCTGCGCCTGCCTTCATCTTCTACTATGACAGATACCTGCAAAAATAGCCATCTTTTAGTAGAATCCGTGCCTTTTATATAATTGTGATGTTTTATTAAAAACTAACCTAAATGCAATGCAATGATGCTTGAATGCAGCAGAAATATGGGTTAAAAAGGGTGTAAATAATAGAACTTTTACACACTCAACAGGCATTGCTACAAGGCCAAAGCACAAAGGCACATGATCGGAGACAAGAGTCGATTCATGGAATTAAAGCCAAAAAGTAGAGGAGTAGTAACATTTGGTGACAACTCCAAAGGTCACATTTAAGGTATTGGCTCCATAGGTAATCACTCTTCCATACTCATTGAAAATGTTTTGTATGTCAATGGTCTAAAACATAAATTATTGAGCATAAGTCAACTTTGTGATAAAGGGTTTAATGTCATGTTTGATGTAAATGGGTGTAGAATAGTTGACATTAAATCTAATAAAACAATGTTCATTGGTCATCGCATAGGCAATATATATATATGGTGTATCTAGATGACATTCATACATCCCATGCATGCTTAGTTGCACAAAATGAAAATGATGCATGGTTATGGCATAGGAAACTAGGACATGCTAGCATTAGTATTTTGGAAAAATTAGTTTCTCTTAATCTAGTTAGAGTCCTACCTAAGCTCAAGTTCTCATTAGATAAATTTTGTGATGCATGTGCTAAAGGTAAACAACATATAGCCTCATTTAAGTCCATTAATGATGTTTCTACAAGTAGGTGTTTGCAATTGATCCATATGGATCTCTTTGGGCCAATTAGGACTACTAGCTTGGGTGGAAAATCATATGCTTTTGTGTTTGTTGATGATTACTCTAGATATACTTGGGTTCTCTTTTTAAGCACCAAGGATGAGGCTTTAGAAAACTTCATCACATTTTCAAAAATAACCCAAAATGATCTTGAACTTCAAATTTCACATATTAGAAGTGATCATGGAACGGAATTTCAAAATATGGGTTTTGATGAGTTTTGTAATGAAAATGGGATTAACCATAATTTTTCGGTTCCTCGAACTCCTTAACAAAACGGGGTAGTTGAGAGGAAAAATATAACTTTAGAAGAAATGGCTAGGACTATGCTTTGTGAAAATAATTTACCTAAGTATTTTTGGGCGGAAGCCACTAACACCGCTTGTTATATTATAAACCGAGTAAAGATTAGGCATATTTTGAAGAAAACCCCTTATGAGATTTTAAAATCTAAAAAGCCTAACATTAGTTATTTTCATCCTTTTGGTTGCAAGTGTTTTGTTTTAAATAATGGAAAAGACAATTTAGGTAAATTTGATGCAAAAAGTGATGAAGATATTTTTCTAGGTTACTCTTTAAACTATAAAGTCTATCGTGTGTTTAACAAAAGAACTTTAGTTGTAGAGGAATCTATTCATGTGGTTTTCGATGATAACCTCCTTTCGAGGAAGGATTCTTGTGATAATGATGATGTAGGGATCATTGAAGCCAATGATGGTGGAGAATCATCAAAGGTGAACGAGATTCCAACCAAAGAGGAAAAAGCACAAGAACCACCTCTAGAAGCATTGCAAGACATGTCTCTTGAGGAAAAGGAAGTGAGCTACCCAAGGGAGTACAACTATGTCAATGGTGGTGAGATCTTGGGTGATCCATCCAAGGGGGTAACTACTCGCTCTTCTCTTAAAATGCTTAATCATGTTGCAATTATCTCATGCATTGAGCCTAAGAATGTTAAAGAAGCATTAAAAGATGACTTTTGGATTATGGTCATGCAAGATGAGTTAAATCAATTTGAGAGAAGTAAAGTGTGGACATTAGTTGATAGGCCTAGAAATAAATCTACTATAGAAACTAAATGGGTCTTTAGAAACAAACTAGATGAGAGTGGTAACATAGTGAAAAACAAGGCTAGGCTTGTTGCTCAAGGTTACACTCAAGAAGAGGGAATTGATATTGATGAAACCTATGCACCCGTAGCTAGAATGGAAGCCATTGGGATGCTACTTGCATTTGCATGTTATCATGATTTCAAGCTTTTTCAAACGGATGTCAAAAGTGCGTTTTTAAATGGTTTTATAAACAAAGAAGTTTATGTGGAACAACCATCGGGTTTTAAAGATCTCATTTTTCCAAACCATGTCTTGAAATTGTCAAAAGCTTTATATGGTTTAAAACAAGCTCCTAGAGCTTGGTATGAAAGACTTTCAAGTTTTCTAGTTAGAAAAGGTTTTGAGAAAGGAAAGGTGGACACAATACTTTTTATTAAAAACAATGGAAAAGATATCTTAGTACTTCAAATTTATGTTGATGATATTATATTTGGTTCTACTAATTAATTGTTTTATCAAGATTTTTCTAGGTTGATGCAAGGTGAATTTGAAATGAGCATGATGGGGGAGCTCTCATTCTTTTTGGGACTCCAAATCAAACAAATGAAGGATGGCATCTTCATCAATCAAGCTAAGTACATCAAAGATATGCTCAAGAAGTTTGGCTTGGAGCAAGCAAAGCCTCAAGTTACACCAATGAGTTCATCCACAAAGCTTGATAAAGATGAAGGAGGTAAGTGTGTTGACTCTAAGCTCTATCGCTCTATGATTGGATCCTTGCTTTACCTTACCGCAACTAGACTGGATATAGTGTTTAGTGTTTACTTGTGTGCTAGGTTTCAATCTAGTCCTAGAGAGTCTCACCTTATAGCCGTTACAAGAATCTTTAGGTACCTTAGAGATACTCCTTGTTTAGGTCTTTGGTACCCTAGAGACTCAACCTTTAACCTTCATGCTTTTTCGGATGCGGATTACGGGGGATGCAAAATAGATAGGAAAAGTTCTTACGGCACTTTCCAATTCCTAGGTAGTATGCACATATCTTGGTTCTCTAAGAAACAAAATATTGTAGATTTATCTACCACCGAAGTCGAGTACATATCCTTAGGGAGTTGTTGTGCTCAAGTCCTTTAGATAAAACAACAACTCTTAGACTATGGAATTAAAGTAGACACCATACCCCTTAAGTTGATAACACTAGTGCTATATGTCTTACCAAAAATCTCATCCAACACTTTAGAACCAAACACATAGAAATAAGGCATCATTTCATTAGAGATCATGTCCTTAAGTAAGTGTTATTTTAGAGTATGTAGACACCTTAAATCAATTAGCAAACATCTTTACCAAACCTCTAGATAAGGAGCGTTTTTGGTCCCTTAGGAGAGAGTTAGGTCTAACTAGCTTATCTTGACCTTTTAGGACCTTTTTGTGCTTAAATTGCTTGATTTCTTGTAAAATGTCATGCTTATATGTTTTTTATCCTAATTTCATCCATGCTTATAGTTAGGGGGAGTATGTTTGTGTTTTGATATGTTTTTCTTGCTCATTCATATCATTTATGCATCTAGGATCTATTAAAATTCAGCTTTTCTACAATTTAGAGCCTCATCTGCACCTCCAGGCCTAGGCGTATCGAAACGGGTCACCCTATTCTGATACGGGTGCCTTAAATGAATACAAATAAACCAGGTTGTTTCGAAACGCCCCAAAGGGTTTCGAAACATTTTGACTCTGCACAGACATGTACCGAAACGGCCCAAATGTGTTTCGATACGAGCAATCTCTTGGGCTTCGATACGGTCAAATATGTATTGGAACGGCCAACAGGTTTCAGAACGTTCGTAGACGTTTCGGTATGCCTGTTTCGAAACGGTCTAGCCTGTTTCGAAACGCGTATCCAGAAAGCCTTTTTAAGGGGTTTTAAATGCTCAAAATTCACTTTTTACTCAAACTCAAAAACCCTAAAAACCCTAAAACGATTTCCTCTATAAAAACCCTCCAAGCCTCATTTTTTTCATCAAATCATGAGGACTTTTCCTCCCAAACGAAAATCTAAGCAAGCTTCAATAGTTTGGTGCAATTTCATCCATCAATTCTTCCAAAATCCCTATTTTAAGGTATTTTCTAACTTTTTCTTTTTCCTTTGATTTCATTCGAATCTTAGGTTAAAAAATTATAGTTTTGTATAGAATATATGTTTTACATCATGGGTTTTCCAAAACTTGTAAAAAAATCAAAATCTCAAATTTTTTTATTCGAATTTTTTTTATTTTAATCGTATTTTTTAACACAGTTTTTCAAAATTGTTTTCTTCAAAAAAAATTTAATATATGTATATACTTTAAAAGTGGTTTTAAAACCTTAATGGGGTTTTTATTGGATTGAATTAGGATTTAAATGCATACACTCAAAAATTTTCTTATTTGCTTTGTATTTTTAGGAATTTTTAATGGAAAACAAGAAACGAAATACTCAAGTGGGTGAAGGTTCGACCCAAGACAACATTCATCCAAACCTTACCCTCTCTTTTCAAAAAAAGTCTTAAGAATCAAGATGCTAAGGAACGATTCAAAATCATTCATGATTCCGCCGTTCGAAGAGAGCTAGTTGTGGATATAGATTTCCTTGACTCTGAGCGTTTCGAATTCTGTTATCTACCTCTCTTGTAAGAATGGAGTTTCTTAGCCTTTTTTAGCATTCCCGACATCGTCTACAAGAACATGGTCTTGCTCTTTTATTCAAATGTCGTTCTCATCGACAATGAGGATCATTCTGAGGTCATTGGCATCGAGTCTTATCTTTTGGGCAAGAAGTTCCTTAGTGTTTCATCCGTCTTAGTGAACACCCTTGGGCTCAAAGATGAAGGTATTGAGGATGAAAATCACTTTGGAGCTCACACCGAATCGGTTCTTACCTTGGATGCTCATAACTGATTCCTACATTTGATCATCTCTTGGTTCATTCGCCCTTCATGAGGTAAATTTGCCCACATCCGACAAGTCGATCACTTTTGGCTCGAGTGTTTTCACCAAGCACAACGACCGAACTTGGTAAAAAATCATGTTCGCCAAGATGGTCCATCAAGTGAAGATTTGTACAACCAACTCACTTACATCCTTCACTTATGGGACTATGTTGAGCTATATCTTTGGTAGCCTCGGTCTTGATTGTTCCTATGATTCTCTGGAACCCTAAAAGCAAAATATTGGTGAATCTTCTCTTGTGAAGTTCGGGTTTCGTTACACACTTGGCCATTGCGTTCGTGTTGATAGGAGAGCTCAAGCACCTCAAGAAGAGCCTCAACCTCAAGCTTCGGCTCCCGTTACGGCTCCTAACAATGATGCTCTTATGGCCTTCCTTATCGAGTGGTTCAACACGATGGAAACGAACATGGCTTCGAGTTTTGGTGCTCTCAACACTCGTATTCAATCCTTGGAGGATCGTGTTTCCACTCTTGAGAATCAACAAACGTACATTGATCTCTCTTTCTCCACCTTCTATGGTGATTGGAGGCGCTTTCGTCAAGATCAAGCTAAGGACAAGGATGATTCTTTTGATGACATTGGAGGCGATGATGGTGATGAGGCCTAGGATTCATATTGCATATCATATTAGTATGTCATATTAGGATTAAGTTTGCACCTATTTATTTTTTTATCTTTAAAGACCTATGTTTTGAATATTTGTTTTTAGGATTGAGCTTGAACTTAAACGCTTTGAATATTTATGTTTTCGATGTTGTTTCTTGAACTTAAATGTTATCTACAATATCATGTTGTTTGGTTTATTGTTTGTGACTCCTTTATTCTCTTATTAGCCTTGTTTATCTATTTTTGATCTAAAAAAGGAGGAGAAGTAATCTAAGAGCCTAAGTGTTTTTAAGTCGGTTTTGAGTTTCAAAAACTTCAATTTTAAATCTTTTCAAAACTTTAAAACCTATCTTAAGTTGAGGGGGAGTTAAAACTTTTTCAAAGATTTCAAAACATTTAAAAAAATTTATACTTGGTTTTGTTATATCAAAAGGGGGAGATTGTAAAACTAATGAATTGATTTTGATATAACAAAGTATTTAAGGACTAAATTGAAAAAGAGAAAATAAATTTTTAAGTCCTCAAAACTCCCTAAAATCTCTAAGCAAATGGTCCAAGTCAAAGCCAATGTTTATGATAATATTTCTAAGTGTTTTCCATGTCAAAACTGTGATTTTCGAGTCACCATTTTGAAATGGCCCTTAGGCGTTTCAGAACGTTTTGAAACTATTAACATGTGTTTCGAAACAAGCCTTCCCATTTTGATACGGGTGTATCGAAACAGGTCTTCATGTTTTGAAACGGATGAAGAACAATGGAACGGATTGAATCGTTTCGATACGGCAGTATCGAAATGACCTCAAACGTTTCGAAGCGATTTCAAACTTGGATTCAAAAATATGATTGTTGCAATTTTATAACTTTTTTTAGAGAAACGGTTAAAGTGTATCGAAACGTTTTAAGCCGTTTCGATACAGGTTTTGGTAGTGGCAAAATGTTTCAAAACGGGGCTCTAGCACATTTCAAACGGGCTCTTAGCATATCGAAACGATCAGGTCCGTTTTGATACGGTCTCTTAATTACACCCCAACGGCTATTTCTATTTTGGTCTTTTTCAAAACAGGTTCGAGCATTTCGAAATGGGTAGTTGCAACAACCCCAACGGCTAGAATTCAATGAGAAGGTATAAAAGAGAGTCCTAAAAGCACCAGCAACAATTATTGATCATAAGAGTAACATCCAAACATCAAATCCAAGATCTTGTGCAAAATTTACAAATTCCTTGTAAAACCCCAATTGTGGTTCTTTGTATTTCCCATTTTTCTTGATTCAATTGGGTTGAGTGCTTGTAATTGGGCAACATTTGTATTGAGATATACTCGTTATTTTCCTTCATCTTCTTTGTAAACATTGTGTGAGGTTTGGGTCAATTTTGGGTAGAAAATTGACCATTGTGTAAAGGTTTCCTCCTGAGCCTAAAAAAGGGGAAGATCAACTAGTGGAGTTGTTGGAAAATCCTTAGTGGGAGCTAAGGTAGTGGATGTAGAGTTCAATTGGAACTTGAACCACTCTAAGTGCCTAGTCTTGATATTTTTATTTTACCACTTCACCACTCAACAGTAGGGTTGTTGCTTCTGTTGAAGTTCCCCACAAAGCAGCTGGTTTCTACTCCTGTTGGCATTCGGACGAGTCATGGTGTAACCCCCTTAACCCGGCCTAGACGGTTGACCCGAATTAAGAAAGTCACACGGGGAAAACCAAAGTCAACCCGAAAGTCAACCTTGATTAACGACCCTTTTTTTTCTTTTTAAACTTGTCTAGATGCACATTAACCCTAGTTATGATCATTCAAACAACATACTCAAAGATCATAAACATCAGAGATCGAACAGGGACCCAATTGAACAAATTACAACTTTAGGGACCAAATTGTAAATTCTGATAAATATAAGGACTTCATCCAAATTAAAGTTACCAACTTGAAATCAGTCATGTTCCATGCTTCACTGTCAAATTTCAGCTCAAACGGACATTCCAAGCTCATACAATTGCGCAAACAAGAATCGGGACCAAAATGCAAACATTCTGAAACATATAACTACCAGTGTCAGCCCCCAACGGTCATCCGTTCCGAAACGGGAGACAGCCCGTTTCGAAACGCGAGGCCGTTCCGCAACGCGTACCGAAACGAGGGCTGACAGTAGCCTTTCCATTTCGGAACGGTGTCACCCGTTTCGGACGCCTGGGCTGCTTCGAGGCACTCGTTCCGAAACGGCAGGCACTGTTCCGATACGGCCTGCACAAAATGCAGAAATTCGCTTGCCTAAACATGCAATTGACCAACCAATCATGCTCCAATTGCTATCAAACTTTACCAGCAACTCAGACAACATATAAGGGACATAATTGCAACATCAATTCGACATCATGGCATCAATTATGAAAAGCCCCAAATCTAAAGGCATGCTTCCTACACAAGCAAACCACTCAAGCATAAAACCTCCAAATCAAACACATAATGGCCAATTACAAAAACCAACATTAACAACAACATAAATCCAACTTAGGGAGTCCAAAACATCTCCCAACACAACAACATAGGTCCCCCATTGCCAAATGCCAAAAGCTAAAAATGTTTAAGAAAACCTTTCCATACTTGAGCTCAACTTCCACTTGATTGCTTGCCTTCCTTGCTGCCCTCAATGCACCTTAATGCTCTGCATTATTGGTTTAGGAAAAGAGAGAGAGCGTAAGCAAAAGCTTAGTGAGGAATGCTCATTAAAACCACACAATAATGCATTTATAAAACTCATTTATAAATCATACTTCAAAATACATTTAGACATGCTCACAAGCAATCTCAAACAAGCATCTCGTGCTTCACATCATAACATGTCATATTGGCCACAAGTGATAATTACCATCTTTAAAACAAGATTAACATAAGACTCACACATGGACTTTTAAACACCATTGTGATCTTATCCCCAAGGACTTTTAAACACCTTGGCCCATGGACTTTTAAACACCATGGCAAGGACCACACAAGGACTTTTAAACACCTTTGTGTCCTTAACAAGTTTCACCTCAAGGACTTTTAAACACCTTGACCCCAAGGACTTTTAAACACCTTGGCCATGGACTTTTAAACACCATGGTATAAATCACCCCAAGGACTTTTAAACACCTTGGCCCCAAGGACTTTTAAACACCTTGGCCATGGACTTTTAAACACCATGATATAAATCACCCCAAGGACTTTTAAACACCTTGGCCCCAAGGACTTTTAAACACCTTGGAAAGGACCACACAAGGACTTTTAAACACCTTTGTGTCCGTAACAAGAACCATCCAAGGACTTTTAACCACCTTGATGTTCTTAAGTAAACTAGGCTCACTCAAGGACTTTTAACCACCTTAGTGACCTTAACCTTTTCAAAAACATCACTTGCCAATATACATCATATATCATCAATAATCCACTGTTTTAAAGCATTTAACCAAGCCATAAACATCATGCATCTTTAAGCATCAAACAACATTTATACAATGTTCAAAAACAAGGAACTCTAACCTTGAGCTTCCTTAAACACATGGCTTATAATCTCAGCAACACACATGCTAGATATGCTTTAAAAACAGAATTTAAACATGCAACAAACACATTGCACCCAACCATCACATGGTTCCTCAACAAGAGAGTTTTTCCGAAAACTTACTCTTGAGCTTAGCAAAGTTGTTTAGACTTAGACTAAGCTCCCAAACCTCTAAAACATTGGTTTCAAAGCCGAAAACCAAAATCCACTCACCGATTCCGTTTCGCCTTTTGCCGAAACACCAAATCAAGCTTCCGGATCACCACCACTTGGATCCAAAGATGACTCCCCTGTTTTAACACATTAAAACAGTAGATTAATGCATCATCATGCATTAATAGCTTCAGTGAAAGCACCTAAACTCGCTGCTCTCATCCACACTCCATTTTCGGCCACCAAACACAACCGAAAATGCCTCCAATCAACTTCTCAACAAAGCCCAGCCATAAACCATCAAGACTAAACATCCATTAACATCATTTAACATCTAAAAGGAGCTTAACAACATCCTCATACCTCCAGCAACAACAGATCCACAAGATCACTCCAAAACAACCAAGAATCACAAGCTAAACTTAGGAAATTCAACCTATCCGGGATTGCATTAATCAAAACTCAATTCCTTAACAAATTAATGTTCATTTATCATCAAAAACACATCTCAAATCACAGCTTTAACAGATCTAACGAAAATCTATCAAAAATCACCAAATTTTGCATTTAAAGCCAAGATCCATTTCACAACTTTAAAAGCCTTTAATAAAACATCAATTAAGGATTGAGAACTTGGGAATTTCAGTAAAGAACTGAGAGTTTAGAGGAGAAGGACGTTCTTACCTCCAAACTTGAGTTTTCTCCCTTTTAGAACCAAAAAGCTTGAAAATCCAAATAGCAAATTGCAAGGTTTTGTTGTAGAGATGATTAGGAATCCAAAGAGAATTGAAAAGATAGATTTGAGTGACAAAATCAGAAAGAAATCTCTGGAGAGAAAGTGTTTGGATTGAGAGAAAATGAGAGCAAAAGGAAAATTGGGAAAATAGGAAAATTAGTTACAAAATAGCCAAAATGATTTCCCTCCACTTTTCTTTAGCTTTAAAATCAGAATTAAACATTAAAATATCTTAGAAAAATCTGGAGAAACTCCTTTTGGAATAATAGCTCCTTAAAGATTCAAAGTTTCAATCCTTTATAAAACAGTCACGCAACTTTCAAAAATTACATTTTGGTCACTAGCCAAAATGTCACCCTTCCAAACCTCATTTTTCAAAATTGATTTCACAGTTCACTTATATATATTAAAATATGATTTTAGAACATTTTTCCATATTTTTAATGCAACCCGAACTAGGTTTTCCTAATTTCACTCTTATATATTCGAACCGCACTTTGACCGAACCGGTCAACGCCCAAAACTTCCAACCCCAAAACCGGGGCGTTACACATGGTCTCCCCCACATTGGTCGCAAAAGGCATCAATGGCTTTAACCTGCTGGGTATTGTTCTGCCATTGCATAGCTTCTACCATTTTTGTCAACCGAGCAATTTGTGCTACGACTGCCTCTGATGCTCCTAGCTCGTTTGTTGTGGCCTGCCTCTGATGCTCCTAGCTCGTTTGTTGTGGCCTGCCTCCTTATGCCATCACAGTGGACATTAGGGAACTGGGAGTCGTTTTTTGACATCTTGTTCAAGATTTGAATTGCTCCGACGGGCTCCTTATCAAGTAATGTACCATTGGCAGAAGAATCCAGCATCATCCTTGTTAGTGTGTTTACACCATTGTAGAATACGGATACTTATGTCCACTCTGGAAATCCATAGGAGGGGCATTTATTCAGCAACTTGCAATATCTCTCGCATGCCTCGTACATTGGTTCATCATCTGCATATCGAAAAGTAGTGATGTCAGTCCGCAATTTATTAGTTAAATTGACAGGATTAAATCGAGCTAGGAAATCTCGGCATAGTTCTGTCCACGATTCAATGGATTCTGATGGTAGACTATTGAACCAAGTTTTTGCCCTATCCCTCAGTAAATAGGGAAATAATCTGAGTCGAAGCACGTCAGGGTGGACTCCATTGAATTTGAAGGATTTGCAAATATCTAGGAAGGATTTCATGTGCTGGCGGGCATCTTAAGTGGCGGATACTCCAAAATGTCCAAGTGTATTCAGCATGTTGAACATGTATGGTTTGAGTTCAAAGTGGTCAGCTTCTATTTCTGGATCAATCACGCTAGAATTCAGCCTTCTGAGATCCTCCTCCAAGTAGTCACGAACTAGCTGCTGAGCGGGAGGAGGTTGCCTTCCATTGCCCGCCACGACATTGTCAATTGGGGGCGGTGGTAGATTCTGGTCCTAGATGTTTTCTTGGTCACCCATGACTTCTCTGGTTGCTTGTCTTAATCTGTGTGTAGTACGTTCAGGCTCTCGATTGTATTCTCGCATGGGTAATTTCAGGTTTGCTCTGGTCATAAACCAAAGAAAACCAGGGGGTTAAACAGAAAAATAAAAAGTGCAAAAAAAATAAAAAGTTGTACGCCAATCCCCAGCAACGGCGCCAAAAAACTTGTTGCGTGAAAAAGTGATGCGCAAATTACATGCAAGTGTACATGGTGTCAAGTTATAGTATTTAAGATATTGTCTCCACAGTGATTGTGACAACCTTCAGGATTCACTTTTCTATACAAGTAAAAATAAAAATACAAATATTAAGAGTTGGTTTGATTAAAACTAAGACTAAATCAAATAAAATAAATTGAGAATTCAGAGTGAGAGAATGGGCCGGTATTGGAATGATTCGTAGTGTGGAGATTGATGCACTGTCTCGGCACAGTTTTACAGATCAACTCAACAACTTTAACAGCCGCCCACGAGTATGCCTCGGCAGAAGCCCGCCTCGAGAGAGATTAATGTGACTGCCTGGGTAGTTAAGCGATGATTCAAGGTTCGGCAAGGCTCCCTTCAATGACTTCCTCTCATCCCTAAGCTTGAAGTTCTATTGGCGAACACGTCTTGGATAATACCTCCCAGAGTGAATCTAAGGATGAACACCAACCGATTATGAAGCCTCTCTTAGTCGCTGAACTTCTAAATTATCCCTAAGCCGTAGTAGCTTTACCCTATGGTTGGATAAAACTGTGTTTACTCGTTTCGTGAGTTCAACTCTCCCGATATTGAACAAATAGATTGATGCTCTCTTCTCTCCCGATAAAGATTGCAACAATGAAGAACCAAGAGTAAACAAACCTTGAATTTTATTGCAAAAACTGAAAACCTAAATGAATACAAGAAAAACTCTCACAGCTACTACACAACCAACCCTTGGCCCTAGGGAAGGTTTAGAACATAATGGAAGATGGCGGCACAAGGGTTTTGACAAGAAGGAGTCTTCTCTCTAATCTCAATTATTTTTTCCTCCTTCAAGTCCATTACATTTATAGGGGAGAAGCCTAGGTCTAAGTCGGTTTAGGGCAAGAATCCTAGTTATAGTCTAATTACAACTCATTAAAAGAACAAATCTAACATTAAATCTTCCTAGATTCCCATTTGACTTTTTCCACCTTGACTTTGACCATGGCTTTTCTTTGTCTGATGGGCTCCAATGCACGTGCAAGTGGTCTCTAAAAATCGGGCTTGATGAGTTCTTTCAATCACATATCACTTTGCATATTTCCACCCTTCCTCGAGTTGTTGCCTCGGCATCATACTGTTGACTGCCTCGGTAGAGGTTTGGGTTGGTGTGCAGGGGTTGGCACAGCTCTTCATTCTGGACCTCTCCTTCTCGATCAGATCTATATATGGTCCAATAGCTTCCTCCATCAGTTTCCAGCTTCTCATATTCTGCCCTTTCTGCTGCCTCGGCGGCATCTGCCTGGGTAGGTACCTGCGCACAGAAAGAAAACACACATGAGCAGTATTATGTATATAAAAACAATTAAGTTCATCAAAGAAGGCAAAATATCTAATCTATGCAGTTTTGTGTACGTTTTCCTAATAAATGCAACTAAACTATTCTTAAGAACAACAATAATTGAGCTAAACTAGGGCATAAATATAGGACTTTTGCACACTTAACATGACTCTCTTTCCAAATATAATAAGGAATTTGAAAGTAGAGTTGAGGAAATTCAAGTTAAAATAAAAGAATTTGAAAAGAAAAATCAAGACTTGCACAACTTACTTTCAAAGGTCAATGATGATCATCAAAAGGAACTTGATGATCTTAAAGCTTTTTTTAACAAAGTTGGGACAAAACTATTTGAAAAAGGTGAAAATTAAAAACCCAACTATATTAGAAAGAACTTTAATGGATATAGACATAGTGGTCCCCAAAGATCATATAATAAAATGATAGTTAAAAGCATTTGGGTCCCTAAAGGACTCATTGCTAACAAAGAATGTGATCTTTTATCTAAATGGATTCCAAAAGGGACTAGAATATTAGGAACTAACTCTCATGGATCCAAAGGAGTTTGGGTACCAAAACATGCATAGTTCCTTATTTTAGGTGTGTTGGAGCCATGGTGAGAAAAATGAAGAAATTGGAAAGCTCTAGACACACTAGAAGGAAGGACACTTGAAGAGGATATGGCCTAATCAACCTATCTTGGTTCAAGTGGTAACAGTTTATTTAACATGCAATCTTTATCCATTCATGTTGATTATATGTGTTTATATGTTTTAAAGCATGTTTGAATGTCCCCATATGTTGTTTAAATGCTTTTAGTAAGGGGGAGTTATGTGTTGCATGGATTGCTTAATTTTGGCCCTATGTGCTTTTGTATAACTTTTGGCCTTAAATTTAGCAATATTGTTTTCTAGTCATTGTTTTCCTTGACTTGTGTGCTTATGTGCTTATCTTGACTTAAAATTTTTTGTTTGTTCTTGCTTGAGTGGCCTTAGTTAAGTTAGTCACTCTCATCTAAATATGAACATTTTAGGATCCAACCTTTAGCCTTTTTCTTTTTTTGTATAATCTTTATCTTTGGCCATTGTTTTCTTGATTGATATATACCTTTGAACTTATTTCAAAGTATCTTAAATGCCTATAATAGTCATAATCCTTTAGAATGCATATTCGGATCATATAGAGGCACAAAAATGCCCTTTTTGTTGTTCCAGGGCCATAGGTATCGAAACCACTAACACTGGTTTCGAAACCATTTTTTCAGTGTTAAAAGTTTTGAAATCTGGGCTAGGAGGTTTCGAAACCACCTAACCGGTTTCGAAACTAGTCGAGCAGTTTCACGGGCTGGGCATGTTTTTATCTAAAATTCCCAATTCTAAAACACTCAAACCCTTATTCTTTGCTCCTCTAAATGAAAAACCCTTCAAACCCTATCAAAATTTCTTTCACTCAAACTCTCACTCCTTCAAGTTTCATATTGGATTCATCATCAACACATCTTTGGCTCTTGATTTTATTCATTGGGTGGTCCTCATTCAATCTTGTGGTGAGTTTTCAAAAACCTAATTTTTTATTCGAATTTTCATTGATTATTTGACATAATAATGTGTTTTTCATGCTTTCAAATCATGTTAGTTTTATAACTTTCCTTCTTTCAAGCATAATTCTTAACAAAACCCATTGTGTTTCAAAAAAAAATTCATGATTGTGGGTATTTCGAAAATATTTTAATTTTGGAGAATTTGTGCATTGAAATATTGAATTGGGTTGAAATTTCATTTGTTATATCTTGTTCAATTTACAGGAGGCTTTGCCCAATCCAACACAAACTCTTCCAAAATCTTCTCAAACACTTGCTCACCAAGTGTTTGTTAAAATTCCCCAACAAACCTTTTTGAAGCCAAAACTCAAATTTCATTTTTTTTAAATGCCTCCTAGAACCAATCCCTCTAGAGCCAAACATCTTCGTCTTGAAAGAGGTCAAGGGTCTCGTTCTAATCAACCTCGTCTTCAAAACCCAAATTTCTTAAATCTTTGTTTTGAAGATAATGAAAAACTTGAGCGTTTTCATCAAATTTATGAATCCAAAAGGGTTAGAGAATATCGAACCATTGATTTAGACTTTTTAACCTCCGAGCTCTATGAATTTGATTTTTGGCCTTTATTTGTTGAATGGGGTTGGATGGAATTTCTTGAAATCAAACCTTTTGTTTTTCATAACCTTGTCAAAGCTTTTTATGCAAATGATACTCTTGTTTGCGATCCTAATGATAACACCAAGGTTGTTGAAATTGATTCATTCCTTATGGGTACCCATTTTAATCTTTCTTCGGCAAGTATTGCCGATCATTTAGGAGTTCCCAATAATGGTGTTTTTAATGAATCCGAAGTCGTTCCTATCCAAGATTTTGATGATCATAGTCCTACCCATCTTCATATCTACGGTAGGCTTCTTCACCTTTTCACTACTTGGTTCTTAATGAATCTGAAGTCGTTTCTATCCAAGATTTTGATGATCATAGTCCTACCCATCTTCATATCTACGGTAGGCTTCTTCACCTTTTCACTACTTGGTTCTTTCATCCCTCCGGTGGAAGATGCACGCGCATGCGTCGTATTGACTATTGGTGGCTTCACCAACTTCGCACCGGTAACCGTCCCAATATTGCCCGAATCATCTTTTCTCTCTTAATTATGGATGTGTTCTAAGCCACATCTTTAAGAAGCTAAACATTGATACCTCCCTTAATCATGTCATCCGTCTAAAGAGCAAGATTGATGAGACAACGACTAAAAACACCGGTTGGAGGTTTATTGATGGTGAATGGGTTCACAAGACCGATGAAGATGAAGCCCACGTTGATCCAAGAACTGTTGTTGCGCCGGATGCTCCACCTCCCATGACCATCGAGTCCATGTATGCGACCATGGTCACTCACTTCGACCACATTGATGCATTTCTTCGTAACTCTCATGAGGAGACTACCGGATTGCTTCGTAGCCTAGATAGTCGTATGACTTCCTTGGAGCATGACATGCATGATGTTCATGACCATCTCTTTCCACCTACATCACCTCATGATGCACCGGATGCTTAGGAGTTTATGCATTCTTCTATGACTTTAAGCTATAGTATTATGGACTTATTTTGATTTATTTCTTTGGTTTATGCTTTTAGGCTTTTATACACTTTGTTGGTTATTTTGGTTTAAGCCTATGACTTCTTGTTGGATTTCTTTTGATGGATTATTTGATGCTTTGGAGATTATGGTTTATATTGTTATTGCTTTTTGGATATATACCATGTTGCTCTAATGTTGATTTATCTTCTTGTAGCTACTTATTTGCTATTTTTTCTCTAACAAAAAGGGGGAGAAAATGAGATAAAAATATTAAAAAAATTATTTTGCCAACTAGTTTTTCAAAAATTAAAAATGCCTTCAAAACTTAAATTTTAAAGATTCATAAAAACATTTTTCTTAGGGGGAGTTTAAATGGTAGATTAAAAGGTTTGACAATTTTTTTACAATTTTTTATCAAGTGTTTTGTTATATAAAAAATGGGATATTGTTAGACTTATTTTCATTTTGATATAACTAAAAGGATTAACTTGCAAAAATTTGTAAACTCTATAATCGATTCAAATTTTTCAAATATACTATTTTTAACTTGAAAAAAAAATTTCTAAAAGGCTTAACATAATACCTATATTAAATTCTCTTTGAAAAAGTCAACAAAAGTCAAAGCAATGCATTTTTAAGTAGAGGTTTCGAAACCATCTAGGTGGTTTCGATACCACTTTAGCAGTAAGGCCTAGAAACTTGTTTTTGACTACAAGTTTCGAAACCCCCCTTGGTTGTTTCGAAACCAAGGTTTATATCGGCTAATTTTTTAATTTAAATTTCTCTAGGTTTCGAAACCTCTTCAATGGTTGTGAAACCACTGTGCAGGTGAGCATTTAATGCTTGGTTTTGATGGGTTCTAAAGGCTCCAAAGTCCCCCCAACATTTAGAAAATATCAAGAGCACATAAAAGAGGTCTGAAAACAGTATTGAAGCAACAAGAAAGCCTATCCAAACATTCAAGCAATCAAAATCCAATTTGTGCTCTATTTTTCATCTTTCTTGTAAACACTAGTGTTGTTCTTCATTGTAATTCATTTCCTAGAGTTTTTTTTTGGTGTGTGAGAGAGCTTAAACTTTGCAAACACCTTCTTTGTGAGGATTTCTTAGTTTGCTTCTTTGTATTTGTTTTGGGGAAAGGATTCAATAGACTTTGGGTATAAGTCTATTAAATTGTGTAAGGTTACTTCTTATCCTTAAAGGAAAGACAAATTAGTGGATTTGTGGAAAATCCTTAGTGTGGTCACTAAGGTAGTGGATGTAGACTCTATTAAGGGAGTTGAACCACTCTAAATCACCTTGCAATTTCTATCTTTGCATTTTGTGTCCCCCATCTTTTAAAAATCCAATACACCCCCCTCTTGGTTTTATTCGATCGATTTCCACTCTCAACATGTATTTATATGTTTGACCTTGTGTATTAGCTAGTGAATTAGGTTAATTAATATTTGTGGTATTGTTATATTTATGAGGATTGTCCGGGGTCAAATACCGGATCAAAAGAAGCATTTGAGGAGCTCGAGTAAGGACTTATCAATAGTGTCTTAAGGTTAGTACACGTCAAACTCCTATTGCTTCATGAGCATAAAAATGTAATTGCTTTGCGCGTTAGTATCTACAAAATAGGCAGACAACGAATATTCATGTTTGGAGGCTGATTGTATGAGACTTGATATCTATGAGATACATGATGATGTTAAGAATATGATGAGACTCATGGAGGCTTTAGAGACCGTGTAGAGTAGTTTGATATGCTAATATGATTATTTGATGATTGTTTGATTGATTGATATAATTATGAGTCTTGTATATTTGTACGAATAGATTGATGTGATTTGATGTGAATTATGCTTAAGGAGTAAATACTCGGTTAAATGATTATGAAGCAAGTAATTAATATTAATTGAATGAATGTGTTATTAAACAAACCCCAATGACTTTCATAAGCTTTAGAGATCGAATAAAGCATTATAAATCGTAATCCAAGGAAATGGTACAAACCTGTGAGTAGGGTATCGGTATGAGCTTTGGTTGTACCGGCACACGATTGGGGGTCGTATCGGTACGAGTCGAACCGTATCGGTACTTGTAGAAATCTAGGATTTCCATTAATCAATATTTGTATCGGTACGTGTATGAGTACATGTACCTAGGGGTATTGTATCGATACTTATGATTGAGTTTTGGTACCCGCTGAACGGAATAATCTATAATGTATTAACAAGTTGGTAAACTTAAATGTGTGGATTAATAATTGATAGAAACAATAGTGTTTGGTGATCATGTAAATGTTGTGTACCGTCTTGTAGTTGTGTCTATGTTGTGTGCTATTTGGACACTTGGTTGGTTGAGTCACCCTTGATTGATGGGATCCGAATACCTAGAGAAACAGTGTTGCAACACCATGGTTAGAGATGTCAAATGTACGTTCCCGAAGCTATGTAGAATCGGGTCTCATTCAAAGATGCTCGACTAGAGATTCTAAGCATAGGTTTACGTTCTCGAAGTTGTGTGGCATCGAGCCTCATCGAAAGAGTGTATGTTCCCGAAGCTGTGTGGCACCGAGCCTCACCCAAAGAGTGTATGTTCCCGAAGCTGTGTGGCACTGGGCCTCACTCAAAGTGTACGTTCTCGAAGATTTATGGCATTGAGCCACACTCCAGGTTTGTGGTTATGACTTTGTATGCTTTAACTCGGATGATCTGGTGAGATCCCGAGTATGGTTAGGCCATGTGTGCCACGTATGATGCTTTGCTATGTTGAGAGCATATTTTTAGGCGACTAGTGGTTGCGCCACATGTTTATTTATCTCTTCTTATTGCTCGTACTAGCTCGCATACTTATGTTTATGATTAGCATGAAGTATAGTATAGTAGATGTGTACCACTGAGCTTTGTAAGCTCACCGCTTAGAATTGTTGTTTTCGTGCCTAGGTTGATCGCTGAATCGTGGGATTGATGAGCACTATTAGTATGGGATTCCAGCATGTGATGATTTTCAGGGTACGGTACTTGTGTTTAGTGGGCTATGTATTCGTAGGACCATACGTTGTGGAGTCTGTAATTCTTATTTTTGAAATTGTATTAATCAAGTCGGATGTTCAAATGTCTTAATTTAAATGAGAGCTCTTTCGTAACGTTTTGATTATTTATCTATATTTTCAACTATTTGATTTAAATATTTTTGGAAAATACCTTGTTGGGCTAAACCAAATTGAGAAATTGTATAGTAACAGTTTGGGCTTAAGGCCCAAATGTGACATCCGAGTTTAGGGTATTACACAACTTAATGTTTCAATAGACTATAATTTGTGCTGCCACAGACTAACTCTGCTCAATAGGTTTGGGGGTGCAGTCCCTTAGTTATTAGTTATTAGTATTAGTATTAGTATTAGTATTAGTATTAGTATTAGTATTAGTATTAGTATTAGTATTAGTATTAGTATTAGTATTAGTATTAGTATTAGTATTAGTATTAGTATTAGCTTTTATTTTGAATCAATCAACTTTCATTTTGTGCCGACATTTTGTAGTCAATTTTTTAGAAAAATGGTCTATTTTAAATTTTTATCCTAGGAAGTTTGATAATGGCATGTTGGATACTTAGAAATTAGAAGTTTGGTTAGTATGAATTGTGCGACTTGAACCTAAGTAGATGAAAGTTCATGAGAGCTATATATATATATATGAAACTTAAGAATAAGTTAGTATCTGTGTCAACCTTGTGAGACATGTTTAACTTTGTCACGACAAACTCGTCTACGAGTAAAAAAAGGTGGTAATACCGAATAGAATGCTCAACAATAAAAAGGTGGTAAAACCAAAACAATCGCGAGCAAAAGAAAGAGAAACTCTTATGTGCTGATATGAGTGTAAAAAATTGACAAATAAAAATGAAAATGTCCTTTATGTCGATCAGGTTGGAATATAAAAAAGCCAATGTTTATGTAACGACCTTCCTTCTCTCAATACTAAAAAATAGACTTGAGAAATATGTCAAAATGAAAAGCGTGCAAGATTAAATATAGAGTTTTGATCGGTCACAAAAAAACATAGCATGTCGACACAAGAGCACACAACACATTCTATACTACACTTTATGATATGAATCTATGATTTGTTTGAGTTGCACAATTTTTGTTAACCTTAGCTAATTTAGATGTCCAACATCTCTAAAATTGAGGATAGTATATTCTATAAAGAAACTTGAATATGTGCTTAACAGTTTTTGTAACCCCCTCGACCCGGCCTAGCCGATAGACCGAATCGAACGGGTCACACGGGGAATATTGAAGTAAATCGGGAAGGTTTACCTCAATAAACGACTTGTTTTTCTTTTTATCTTGTCTAGATGCACGTTAGGTTCCTATGTGTTCAAAAAAGAAGCGGATTAATCAACAACTTGAACGCTCATCGATTAATACCAATTTCGTTTTTAGGGACCATTTTGTAAACTTATCATGTTGCAAGGGTATTTTACAAAATTTGGTTTACCAACCTTTAATAAGACTCATTGCATGCATCTCTATCAAAACTCGGCTCAAGATAACCATTAGAACTCATTTAATTGCATACATGGACAAAAACGCAAAGAAACAGAACTTCAAAATATTCCAATAACTATCACAACAGCCCGTCGTTTCGGAACATCAAGCCTCGTATCGGAACGGGTGTATCGAAACAAGGTCACCTGTTTTGAAACGCGGGCTCGTACCGAAACTACCCTTGACTTGTTTCGGAATAGGGATTCACAATAGCAAAACGTACCAAAACGTACTAAAACAGACCTCCATGTTTCGATACCCCCAAGGCATTTTCAATCACCCATTTCGAAACGGACAAGGGTGTTCCAAAACACCTGGGTCTGCAAAGTATAATTTTGCTGGTTTAACTCGATTTAAATTATCCGAAACCAATCCAACATATATTTAAACATTCTTGCAACTCAAATGTACTTCAACTATCAACATCAAGAGATCTAAAGGCATGCTTCCTAAGAAAAACAAACATCAAAAGGTCAATTCTCAAATCCAAACATAAACCAACATTTAAAGGCCATTTACATACCGAAATATGCATACCAAACTTGTACCAAACTAGAAAATACTAAAACAACCAACATTCATAGCATTGGACACCCCATTGCCTTTGTTACCCTAGTTCAAAACCAAGACATACATTCAACAAAGTCTCTTGGAAATCCTTTGATAGTTGCTGCCTCCAATCACTTAATTATCTGCATTGATGAGCAAAAGAGAGCATAAGCATACAAGTTTAGTGAGGAATGCTCAAAACCAAAAACACCATCAATGCTCAAAATCATTTTCACTCTTTTGAAAACCATCATACCTTCTTTAGAAATCCGTGCACTTCATCATAAAAATCAACATGCTAAACACCATGCAACAAGTAACACATACTTCTCAGCAATTAAACCATTGCTAAACAAAAATCAAGCCTTTCAAACATATTCACCAATATGCAAAGCTAAAGATAAAACATGCATTTTCCACAATATGCATCATCAACATTTCCATAATATTACAATCCATTATATTGGCTTACAAGTGATTAGCAACATTCTCATTTCTCAAAAAAACATATCAGATACATGGATTACCAAGTGTTGTCCCAAACACTTCATACACTCTACCAGCATCTCAAGGCTCACACACGGGAGCAACCCTCCACCGTTGTGACACCCGTGGTGGAGTATTCGATACAATTACAACCCCTCAACACCACTCATCGGTAGATGTATATCCCACTAACGAGAGACGGGACACATACAAGGTTTGCACCTGGGACCTACCCTCTACCGTTGCAACCTTAAACATTCCTCAATCATTAGGGTACTTGGATGGAGTTTTCGGTACAATCACAACCCCTTAACATCCAAGGTGACTTGTTCATAGTGCACTCAATCCTATAGTCGGCTAACTATATCCGATTTCATTTACAAAACACTTTACACAACATCACTTGCCAATATAATCCACATTTCATGCATACCTCACTGTTTTGCAAAGCATTCATAATAAGCCATATCTCAAGCATTAAATCATGCTTCAAATTCTCATGCATCAACACATGCATACAAGGATCACTTACCTAGTGCATCCTTAAACCATATGGCATCATCAACCACAATTTATAAACTCAAAACATGCTTTAAAACAGTAGGTAAATGCAATAAAAACAAGTGCATCCAAAGGCTCGTAATAGCACAAACCGAGAGAGAAATTCACTTTACTTACTTCCGAACTTAGTAAAGCATTTCAAGCTCTTACTAAGTTCCTAAAACCTCTTCTAAAAATGTTTCCACGCTGGAAAATCAGTTTCCACTCACCGACTTGCGAAACCACACTCGCTGACGCAACAATCAGCCGTCTGAAGCCTCCAAAACCCCTTTGGTCGATTCCAGAACACTATCCCCTATTTTCAACACATTAAAAACAAAGATTCAATGCATCATAATGCATCCAAACACCAACACTCAAAAGGAAACCCGCTGCCCTGCTCTAAAGCATCAAATTACCCATCTGAAACAACTGAAAACTCAATCGATTGATCTCTAAACTCAGCCTAACCATCAACAAACACATCCAACACATTTTAACCATAAATCAACATCCAAAAACAACCTAAAACCATCCTTATACCTCCAGCAACTCATATCTCACATAACACCCCCCAAAACCCAACCATAAACACATTTAAAACTAAAGATCTCAAGGATTTCGGGATTAATATGATTAAGACTCTATTTCAACATCATAAACCTTTCAAAACTCAATTAGAAACCATCTCAAACAAATCAAATCAAAACAACTCCGAAAATCACATTAAATCGTCTTTTTCAACAAGATTTCATCATTTTATCAAAACCATAATGAAACTTCAATCAAAAACATAAATAAAGAGTCAAATATCTTTGAAATTTCATTAAAGAACCTTGATTAGAGGGTTAGCACGAAATTTACCTCTAATTCTTGCTTCTCTTCTAATTTGGCAAGTTTGCTTTCAAGAAACTTAAAGAGATTTGAGAGAAATCACGAGAAAGATGTTGAAAATCAAGAGAGGAAATGAAAGTGAAAGAAATATGGAAAATGAGAGAATTTAGAGAGTGTTTGGCTGATGTGAAATGAAGAAAATGAAATTGACGCCAAATTTTGCTTAACCAAAATAACTACCTTTTTAATTAAATCAATAAAAGTCACTTTATTATTTAATAAACCATTTGAAACACAAGCCAAATTAGAGAAAAGGCTTAATTGTCATTTAGATCCCTAAAGATTCTAAGATTTTGACTCTTTTGAAAAACACCCATTTTTCCACAGTTTTAAAACTTTACACTTTGGTCACTGCGCAAAATGTATGCCTCCCAAAACTCGTTTTGCAAAATTGATTTAACCAACCTCTTAAATATAATTTTAGAGGATTTTATAAATTTTTACCACATTTTTATCCCATCCCGAAACTTGATTTCCCTGAACCACCTTTAACGCCTCGAACACTCGATTACCGGTTCCACTAGCCTAGCCCGACGCACAAAACACCTAGGCCCAAAACCGGGGCGTTATAGTTTTATTACTTGTTTGTTGGTACATTATTCTTGATTTGATACATTAGAAATTTTTGCTTGAGAATAAGAAAAATCTTTGGTTTGGGGTGTGATAACTCTCGAATATACATATATTTCACAACTCCCTTACTTAAGATTTTGTCTTGTTTGTATATATTTTTGCCTTTACATAGCTTTTCTCATGCATTCTAATTAGCTTTGCATCGTATGCCTTTTGTGTCGGCACTTGACACAATTCTATCAATACATAGTTGTTTACCTCGTGTACTAGTGCGTGCAGAAAATTTAGAAAATAAATGAGTTGCCTTTATATTGCAAGGAACACAGCACAGTTGTTCAGACAATATAGCTTGGGACCACTCGGGGCTACAAAGACTACATGACATTCACGGGTGCCCCATTATAGCTAAATAAAATAGCCACACGGTGCATATATTAGTCGAGACCAGCAAGGTGATTGAAGCCACATTCTGTCCGTTGTATCACGACAAATCCCAAGGATAGGGTACCATATTAAATCTGAAAGCGCAAAATGGTAGCTGCATCAAGACAAAAGTACTTGTCAGGACAAATCACAAGAGTAGGGCAACAAGTGTTGTATTCTATTAGTTGGTCATTTCTCCTTCCTCTACCTATATATAGAGTTTCTCATCTTGCGAGCAAATGAGGCCTCTTTGGAGAGTTTTCTTAGAGAATTTTCCCAATGAAATGGCTATGGCCATGGAAGCTTAGAAAGCTAGGAGGTCTTGGTGTTGATGGAAGCAACAAGAAGTCTGAAAGGCCCCATGAATCGACGAGTTGCAGTAGTGGTCGTCGTAAGCCTCACTAGTCTGAGATCATGTACTCGATATAGGATGTGTTACTTATCGTGGATCCTGCATGATCTGAGAATATTGGTGTTTTCTGAGGTTATATGTCTTTATATTTGTTTAAAATCTTTAAAATCCTACAAACCCTATTTTTCTATCTTCTTTAGACTTGATCTTTATGCAAATTGGTGGGGGATTTTGAACAAAGTTATAGGAAACACAAAACTCATCCAAAAATTTACATAGAACAAGAAGAAAATGATGAGGGAAGTGAATGCCAGAACAAAATCTAGTGGCTATGAATTTGTGGATAAACTCATTTAAAATCTAATGGCTCTCTTTTTTTCATCATTTTAGAATTGTAAGAACCTTGGGTAAATTATAGTGCAAAGGTTCTAACTTTTGTAAAATTTTAGTTTGGCCCACACTTTTTTACATTTATGATGTGATCCCAACAATTTTTTTAATATCATGATTAAGTCCTTGTTAAAATATTTTGGGCGTTATAAATATGTTATGATCCATTGTTGATATTGTATTTATGTTATACCGATACTAAACCTTGAGTGTCAACACTAATTTTTTCAATTTGCAGTTAAATGGTGAATTTAAGTCTAAACTATATGAGATTTTGTCGGTGACCTTAAATTTTGCTTAAATCGTGATTTTTAAGTTTTAGACTATCTCTTACGACCTGAGTCTATTACCATTTTCCTCAAATACATTTTTAATTGAAACAACTGATGATAATCTCTCTCTCTCTTTCTCTCTCTCTCTCTTAAAAAATTAGGGTTGAGAAATGAAAATTTCCCAAATATGAGAGATTTTAGAAATTGGGAATTTAAAATCTAGGGTTTTAATGGGGATAAATGGGTTGTGACACCAATAATAGGGATATATGATATTTAATCAATTACAGTTTCATCTTTTTTAGGTTTATTTCTAAACATAAAGTTAAAGAAGATATCACATACAACCATTTTTCTAGGATGAAAATCATTTGTCCTTAAATACGCCCACATTTGTACTTCCACTTTAAAATAGTGGGTTTAGGGTTTAGGGTTTAAAGGTTGGGACTTAGGGTTAGGGTGTAGGGAATTAGGAGTAGGGTGTATTTTTTAGGGTTTAGAGTTTAGGGTTTAAAATATAAAAATTAGGGTTATGGGGCAAGATTTAATTTTTAAATATTTTTTAGGCGGTGAGCATAGAAGGAGGCATGGTTAGAGGGAAGGAGATTTTTACCCATTTTTTATTTTATTTTTCTCAAGTTTTATTTCTTGAGTTAATTCAAGCTTTAAATCCAAACCAAATTTCTATATTGGACCATCTTTTTTCGGCTAAAACCAACTTATATTATTATAAAAAAAGGTAAATTACATAACATGTCATTTAATTATAAGTTTAGTAACAAACATGCCATTTTTTAAAATAATAATAATAATTTATACATTCAATTATAATTTTGTGACAAACATGTGTTAATTTATCGTTAAAAGTGAAATAGCCGGATTGATATAATAACAATTTTAATATCAAAAGTTATATATTATATTAAATTGGTTCTAATTTAATAAATATAAATTTTTATATTTAAAAATTCACCATTTTAATAGATGACGTTAAGAAAGTAATTGAACTATTTCAATAGTTTATCAATTGTTCAATAATGAAATATGTGTCTATAGAAATATCACATCTGTTAATTATCGAGCTAAAAAACAATATCATGTAGTACCACGAGTGGTTGAAGGATGTGTCATAATAGAACAATATCATTTTTTTAATATAAAGGGTAATTTTATTGAATTATTTAAATTAATATATTTATCATGAAATTTAAACTGAGTACTTTTAAAAAAATATTGAATATGTAATTTAATAACTTGTGGTGTGTTTTACCTATTATGAAAAAATAATTGTTTTGGGGCATGGGGGCGGGCCATGGTATTCGCCCATGCCTGAAAGAGTGTCTGCTGAAGCACCCAATGTTGGTTGACAAGGGTAGCCACTTCATTCACATCCAAGATCAAGATCCACCAACAGTTCGGTGAAAGAGAAATTTTCTCCAAAAGCATCTAAATCGGGCAAATCAAGGTCAAAAAGATCTGCATTCATTTCAGACTCGGATGTTGAAGTCTGATCCATTATCGGTTTCTCCGCATCATCGGAACCATCAAAGTCCAGCCTCCTTTTCACATGAACCCTCTTCGAGCATGCCTTAACTGGTGAACAAGAAGAAGTGCAATGGTTCCTCTCAATGGTCATTTGTTTTAAAGGACTGACTGTAACCCTCTTGGTTGAAATTACACTGCAGTTGGTAGGAGTATTGCTGTGACTGCAATTTACATATGAGGAACCACCCACTGGAGTTGTCGATATATGGCTCCCAGGGGAATCTGCTTGTGGGAGTGTCTTAGGACATGAAGATTTGGTTGGAGGGGACGACTGTGTCTGTGGCTGGTTGAACAAGCACTTTGCAACACCAGATACGTGCGTTGTAGCTTCATCAGCTGCACGATTCGGGGCCGATGAAGTTAGCTGAGCAGCTATATTGTTATCCATTCCATTAGCAGACTCTGGAGGATCATCCCTTCCTGCGACCAACATGTGAGTGATGTTATAGATGTACGTAGCAAAGGCATAAGAATGAAGATAACTCTACCTTGGGCTGTCGATCTCCTAGAAGTTAATTTGGTACGACTTCTTTTTGTAGCTGTTGGGGCTTCAATGCCAGACTCCGAACTCCTTTTATTTCTTGTTAATGGCTCATTTGTAACCGGAGAAGAATAGTTATTACCCTCCACTGTGTAATTCTTCGGACCGGATGCTGGAATAATAGTCGGTGTACTATACAGAGCATGGCCTAAAGCAAGACCACCATGCAAAACATAAAAATAGCTTATCAAAGATGACCCAAGAAGTATGTTAAATTTAAACAAGAATTAGATTATATAATATATTGTTAAATTTAATAAACAATTGTTTGGAGACATCTCCAAAAAAAGGTTATGTTTTATACACCGACAGTATACAACTTTGAAATTTCAATCATGAGTAGAAACAAAACAATTTAGACATCTCCATAGCAGTCTAAAGCCTAATGGTATCAAATTGTCAATTAAAAAAAGTCACCCAAAAATTGCTATGATCCAAAAATTGTAAGACTAAGAGTTGACAAAATATGTCCAATTCCCGATCTATTAAGCAACCACCCAGAGCTGAAGATTTGTACCTGTAGTAGGATTAGAGTGAGGAGTGATAAGAATCGGTTTAGTTGCATTAGCATGAGAGACCAAAGGCAGGGGCGCGTTGGCGCTTGCATTGAAAGTGTTCAACACAGTTTGCATTCCCTGCAAAAGAGACTGAACCCTGCATTTCTCTTGCTCCAAACCAGCTTTTTCCTGCTCCACCATCACCTTTTGCTCTTTTAAACTAATGTACTCGTTTAATATCGCCCCTAAACTTAACAAGCTCTTCGGCGCCTGCCAAAAATATTAACAAAAATAATCTCAAGAACAAAAAAGAGGGCTTCGAAGTGAAATATAAGGGATTCGGTTAATTGGGTATGCATGTACCTCTCGAACCGGGGATTTGGAGATGAGAGAAGAAGCTTCGGTTCTGAAAACGGAACGGGTTTCGGAGAAATTGTTATCGGAAAGGTAGCGGTCCACGATGAATGCGACTTGGACCGGAGTTACTTTTCCTTTGCCCAGATTCTCTAGTGCCTTGCTTCTGCTTTGCTTTCCCATTTTTTTCTCTCTCAAGTGAAGAGGCAGTAGTACCGTTGCAGATATGTGTTGAAGGCTTAAAGAGAGGGAAATTTGGCGATGGCGCCATTGCTGATGGACGCTGGTATTTTGTTTAGAGGAAACAAAACGCGGGAAAGTTTGAAATTTTCTTAATTAATTATTTTTATTGAGTTTGAGGCTTTGAACGCTTTTACTTGCTTCGTGATTTTCAGTTTGCCGGCAAAATGTAGGTCAGGGCCGATTTTACCTTTTTACTAGAACTTCCCTAATCATGTTTCAGAATATTTTTTCAATGTAATATTTAATCGATACATTGATAGACCCTAAACTTATTAGGATACTTGTAATATGATCACAAACTTTAAAAACTTGTAATATAGCCACTACGTTTTTAATTCGTTTCTTTTGCGGGTAATATTGTCTGTTTCTGTTAAGAAAAATTTATGTGCCACATTAACTTTAAAAAATGTTTTCCCACTCTCTTCCCCCCCCCCCTCCATTTTCCTTACGTCCAAACAAGTCATCTTCCTCCTCTTTTTTATTCCTTTATCTCTTCACTAACCTTGTTTGGAATCTTTAAGGCATAACTCTCGTTGTGTTTTCCCTTGTTATTTTCACAATTAAGATTTAGTTTATTTCAAAATTTATAATTAATCCCCGAACCTTTTAATTTTTGTAAATTGGTCTTGAATGTCAAATATTCAATTTTTAACATCGATTCAAAAATCTTCAAAAATTAAAGTTTTTAATTTGAGATTAAAATTGGGTTGTGAGACTTCTCCCCTTCATAAAGTTTTTGATAAGTATCAAACTTGGAACCACGACGAACGTCCAACATTGTTCTTGGCTAGAGCATCGGCCAATGAGTTTTACCTCGCGAAAGACATGGTGAAACACAACTGTATCATGAACGCCACAAGCCTCATCAATTAGCCTAAACCAATGTGCCAATCTCCACGATCTGCGACTCCAATGAAGTATCCATGAAATAGCAATCTGGGAATTGGACTCCACAATGATAGAATAACCACTACACCATTTAGAATGAAGTAGTAAGGACAAGGCATGTGCAAGCCTGCACCTCCGCAATATTGAAATCTAATCTTCTAAAGGGACCCGAGAATAAGACCAAAATACACCCTGAAGCATCACGTAGCACACCCCCACAACTCGTAGGCCTTTATTTACCTAAAGCGGATCTATCAACATTAAATTTTAACACACCTATCGGCGGTAACACCCATGAGACCCCAACACGTGAAGGAAATATCACGCACACTCCCTCCCACGGTCTATCCCACCATAGTGATTCCATCATGTCCGGTGAAACACCCGGCTTCACCCAAAAAAGGGAACGCAAACGGACTAGAAAGAAAATATCCTCACACTACAACAAATTTATCAATTTGTGACGAAATTTCTATATGACGTTTCGTGTAACCTCACAAAATATACATTAAATGTGACAATTTTTTTTTCGTCACAATTAGTGAACAATGATATAGCCTTTTTGACAATTTTAAATAACGTCATTGGTTTTCGTCATTATATATTTTGGCGCCTAAAAAAAACTTGGAGGGAAGTATTTCAATGACGTTTTTGAAAAAATGGCGATGCTGTAAAATTGTCGTTAATGAAATGAAAATATTAGTGGCGAATTATTATTATGAAGATTCAATGTTCAATGGTGACATTGTAAATTCATCATTGATAAGCTTTATTTGTGACAATTTTATTCGTAACATTTTAGAAGACATAAAAGTAATATTTTATTTGTGTCACAAAAAAGGTTTAATGCGATGAAAATCACCATTTGTCACTAATTGTTATATTCAATATATATTATATGGTCATTTTAAAAATATTTTGAGATTGTGCCACTTAATATTTGGCTCCAATAATTAATGTAAAAAATGTTGCGAAAATTTATTATTGACGATTTTTCTACATCTTGATTGCGTGGCTAATTCAAAATCTTATTAATGAGGAAATTTTAAACATTTTGAATTTTAGGCTCCTAATTTAAATCGTTGACTATTATTGTGTGAATGATTATATGAAAGCCGAGCTTGATTGTTTTTTTAAAGTTAGCATAATTTGATTGATTTTTTTAAGAAAATACAAGGGCTTATATCAAAGTTCAAAAATATATAAAATTTTGAGAAAAATAAAAAACTTTAAGTACTAAAAAATTAAATTTCAAATTATTTTTAAAGAAATTAAAATATCTTAAATTATTTAATCAAAGTCAATACTGTACATATACATTAATTTACATTACAATTATTTATAACCACAGTTTGCATTAATTAAATAGAACATTTGGTAAAGGTGAAAAGTGATAACTAGTTGGTTTGGCTTCCCTACCCACGAGACTTGTGTTCAATTTACCATACCTTCGTATTTTATTTCTCAATATTTTATTTAATTCCTTTCATTTTTAGATTTAAACCACTTAGATATGTGACATTATTTGATTGGTTATAATTAATGTAATAAAAATATTTTAATTAATTTAATAAATATTTTTAATTAGTCATTGCTTAATTACACGTTAACATGTCGAGTCAATAATTCAATTTATATAAATTTGTCTAGCTAGTAAAGACGTTGACTATCAGTCAATTGTCAATTTTCATACAAATATGGTTATTTTGACAAAAAAAATTAAAACACTATACCTAAAATGTTAAAAAAAAATATGAGTTAAAGTGCCCATCAGTCATTTATCAATTTTCATACAAACATAGTTATTTTGACAAAAAATTAAAACACAATAACTAAAATGTTAAAAAAAAATATGGGTCAAAGTGCCATCAGTCAAACACTGAAGGCTAATTTTGACATTATGTCTTATACATGTATACCTACAGCTACAGTTACCTATTTTAATCCAACAACTCACTTTTCTATGTATGTTGCAACAAAAACCGTGCCAAATCAAAATAAATTCCAATCGGCGTAATTTAGGGATGTAAAAACAGGTAATTGGATGAATTTCAGGTCGGGTACTGTCAGGTCGGGTAAAATTAGATACATGTCATTTTTCTGTTTTGACTCGACTCGGGTCGGGTGCGGGTCCATTTCAGGTCGGGTCCATTTCAGGTCGGGTTCATTTCAGGTCGGGTCCATTTCAGGTCGGGTCAAAACGGGTCGGGTCTGAAGCAGATAATTGACAGGTTAATTCGGGTTCGGATACACTTCAGGTCGGGTTCATTTCAGGTCGGGTCCATTTCAGGTCGGGTCCATTTCAGGTTGGGTCCTTTTCAGGTCGGGTCCATTTCAGGTCGGGTTCATTTCAGGTTGGTTGCATTTCAGGTCGGGTGCATTTCAGGTCGGGTAATTTCAAGTCGGGTAGTTTCAGGTCGGGTAATTCAGGTTGGGGTATTTTCGGGATTGGAATTCGTATTGAGTTTGAGTTCGGTACAACCGTATAAGTAGTCGATAGACTTTAGGTTGGCCTTCGTCAATCGTCATTGATTTGGAGTTAATTATTTAAAGTCATATCAAATTAAAATTATAAAACATTGGAGTAATTAAAAAATAATGAAAATGGGTCAATTTGGACTAAAAAGAGGTCAATTTGGATTAAAATAAAGTTTTACGGATCATAATGAACAAAAATATCAAATTAAAATTATGAAACGTTAGACAAATTTAAAAGAAAACAAGGAAAATGGGTCAATTTGGAATAAAAATAAAGTTTTGGGGACTATAATGAATAAAAATATCAAATTAATAGTATAAAAATTAGAGTAATTAAAAAAACAATAAGTAGATGTCAATTTAGAATAAAAATAAAGTTTTAGGGTCTAGAATGAACAAAATTTCAAATTAAAATTATAAAATATGATGAATTAATATATATATATATATATATATGGGTCAATGTGGAATTAAAATAAAGTTAAGGGACTATAATGAAGAAAATATTAAATTAAATTAATAAAACATTGGACAAATTAAAAAAATAAATGTGGGTTAATTTGGAAAAAAATAAAGTTTTAAGGTCTAGAATGATGAAAATATCAAATTAAAATTATAAAACATTGGACGGATTAAAAAACAATGAATATGGGTCAATTTGAAATTGAAATAAAGTTAAGGGATTAAAATTAACAAAGTACCAAATTAAAATTATAAAACATCGGATGAATTAAAAAAACAATAAATAGGGTTCATACATTGATAGGTACATACATACATGCTTACATATATTATGGTTTAGGTTTTAGGGTTTATGGTTTAGGGAAAACTCATCAAGGGTTTAGGGTTTATATATTGATTGATACATACTTACTTATATATATTAGGGTTTAGAGTTTATGGATTAAGGGTTTCGGTTGAGGATTTATCTATTTAGGGTATTGAGTTTAGGGTTTATGGTATAAGGTATAGAGAAAAATCATTAAGGGTTTAGGGTTCAGACATTGATAGGTACATACATACTTACTTACATATATTAGGGTTTAGGGTTTAGGGTTTAGGGAAAATTTATTAATGGTTAAGAGTTCATACATTGATAGATATGTGCATACATACTTACATACATTAGAGTTTATGGTTTAGGGAAAAATTATTAATGGTTAAGGGTTCATACATTGATAGATACGTGCATACATATTTACATATATTAGGGTTTATGGTTTAGAAAATTTCATTAAGGGGTTTAGGGTTTATTGATAGATACGTACATACATACATACATTAAGGTTTAAGGTTTATGGTTTAGGTTGAGGATTTAAGGGTTTAGGGTTTAGGATTTATAGTTTAGGCTTTAGGAAAAATTCAATAAGGGTTTATGATTCATACATTGATAGGTACATATGTACATACTTATATATATTAGGGTTTAGGGTTTATGGTATAGAGTTTAGGTTTAGGATTTAAGTTCTTAGTGTTTAGGGTTTAGGGAAAATTCATTATAGGTTTAGGGTTCATATATTGATAGATGCATACATATATACTTACATATATTAGGGTTTAGGATTTAAGGCTTTAGGGTGTATGGTTTAAAGGTTTAGGTTTAGGATTTAAGTGTTCAGGATGTATGGTTTAAAGGTTTAGGTTTAGGATTTAAGAGTTTATGATTTATGGTGTATGGTTTAAGTGCTTAGGGTTCAGGGTTTAGGGTTAATACATTGATAGATATATACATATATACTTATATACATTAGGGTTTAGGGGTTTAGGATTAGGATTTAAGGTTTTATGTTAATTTTGTATGAGTCTTACCTGCGCCACCTATGCATCATAATATGAGTATGATTCGATGACCTTATCCAATTAGCAAGCCCCAGATCATTGCTATTTACGAGGCTGGTGGCATTTGAAAGCGATGGCCTGCCTTAGTTGTCCCTGCCCTGACCCGCCTCGCCTTGCGGGCCGACTGAGGAATAATCTGCAGCTATGTCAACGTGGTCGTTGCCTGTTGTGCCATGAATCTATTAGTCAGCTTTAAAATGTCAAATCAGTTTGTAAGTACAGCTTTATCAATGTCTAGAGTAAAGCAGATGATTAACCAAACACATGATCTAACGTGAGAAATAAAAATCGAAATCCAGATCCATAAAATAGGAAATTTTAGATTAAAAACTCCTTTTAATTATTATTTGGGAGAATGGCTCCCTTAAAATAATATTTGGCAAAATGACCCTCAAACTTGTTACGTAGGAAAACCTCGCGTTGTGTAGGATGTGAGGTCAAATATCGCGTTCTACACAACGCGATTTCAGTCGACGTGGCCTTGTTGTTTGTGTTAACGGTTTTACAGTACCTCGCGTTCTGCAGAACGCGAGGTCTACGAGAATTTGAAAAGGCGGCTGAATATATCGCACAGACCTTACGTTCTGCAGGACGCGAGTTCTGTGCAATTTTGGGCTGAAAAACAAGGGAAAACAAGTGTGGGTAGGCCTGTTCGAGCCAAATTTCGGGCGAGTAAATCGTATATTTTTAGTGATCATCGAGTTTGGGGTCGTAGTACTGGAAATTGTCTATCGTATGATACCAACATTGTTAATTTCCGTCCATTGTACAATAAATTAAAATGGCTTCGAAAACCCTATGCTATCAAGCCCTTTTTGAATGAAGTTGCATTTCAACTAATGTCGATTTTCGGTTTAGTAACCCCATTAAATTTATTAAAAACTGAAATTAAATAAACATTATAAAGTTTAATTATAATATGTAAACAAAATTATAATACGACATTATAAAATTCAAATGTGTTTTACATAAATATTAAAAACATTAATACAAAACAGTAAAAGAAAAGACTAAAAATGCCTATGTCCACCCGTTCTGCAGTCGGGTGGATGACGCTCACGATTCGGATACCTACGTCCATCGTGTGGTGGTCCCTGGTCCCCATCATCCTGACCATCGTGCGCGATATGCGGATCTGTGCTGGGCCTAGGCGGAGAGTAAAACAAGCTACCGATCGGCGTACTCTCCACAATGGGAAACTCATACTGAGAGTGCAGCTGTGGATAATCGATAAGCTGAAGGTCAGTCGTGGGCGTATGGGGACGATAGGCATCAGAGGAGCCGAACTGGGGTGGAGGCATCGTCTGCTGGAAACTCGATGGACCGCTATGAAATGGTGCGGCAGAAGATGATGCCCATGCAGTGTCATATCGTGGTCTCGGACCGCGCTGCGTCGACTGCCTCTGGCTCTGCTTCTGGCTCTGGGTCGCTCGACGGGTGCCGCGTGGGCGGTTTTGGGGTTGCTGGGGAAGCCCTGCACCGCACTCGGCCTAAGTAAGGATATGCGGCATCCCATTGAGCCTATACCACTGGTCATAATTGAAAGCGACCGAAATACCCTCTTCCATAATTTGTTGGAGAAACTGTGGGCGTTGGGCAAATCGGTTACCCCAAATCGCTATCCAGGCAGCGTGGTGATCGGCCCAGTCAACCTCCGTCTTCCCCTGACGCGTAAGATTGTGGAAGCGGTCCATATTTTCCGGAGGGGCTGAGACATTTTGGATGTACCCGAACTGTCGGAGAACCCTATCCGTAGAATGCCACACGCAAATTTCGTAGTTTAGCAGCGGCACGACGGAAATCCAGAGGTCTCGGTCTCACAGAATATCTGGTGGAGTAATCTGCCGAATCTCCTCTGAATCGTAGGGCCTCCACACGAACTAAAAAGAATGAAAGCGTTTGTAACGGTTATATGAAATATTATTGGAAAAATAGTATGAAAAAATTCAAATTAATATTCGAATTACCTGGTCCTCTGTCAAGGCATCGAAAGCATACCTGTATGCTTTCTGGGAGTTCGGCAGGGCGGTGTGGGTCAGTGTGCTGGTCCACCTATAAATAATGAAAAACATCGTTAAATAAAATAATTTAAAAATAAAAAATATAGTATATTACGTAGTACCTCCGTAGAAGCGGAAATAACATAGCGGTGGGCTGTCTAAGCTGTGGTCTCAAAGTAGGCATCCGAAACCAAACCCAAGCCTGTAGGAATAAACAACATCCTCCTATCGATGCTCTGGAGGCGTCAACGTTTCTGACGAAGCTCTACTATTCCAGCTCCCGGAGGATGCTTCTGACGAAGAACCGATTAGAGAACCTGGGCCCGACGGAGATGAGCTGGGGCCATTCTATCCCGAACCAGAAGACTTGACAGTTCTACCGGAAGACACTACCGTTCCACCACCAGATTTGGACGAAGAACCGACTGCCACCAACTTTCCTGTAGACGCAACACCAATTTCTATGTTCCAGCCACCATCCCACTTCACAACGGTTGATATGGATGCAATGGACGTCCTTGATTTTCCGCATGACGACACAATAGATGGCCGAGTCAACCGTTCTGATGGTGAACTAAGAATTGGTATGGCGTTCTTGAACAAGGAAATTGCGGTGGCGGCAGTTAAGCAGTACAACCTTCGTCATAATATTGAGACGGTAGTGGATAAAACCCAATCCACATACTACAAGGCTTATTGCGTCCAAAAAAATCAAGGCTGTAAATGGAAAATTCGTATATCAGAGTTGAAGAGGGCAGACAACCGTTGGAAAATAACAAAACTTGAGGGGCCCCATACATGCACCGTTGCTAGCCTCAACCAGGATCACAAGAACCTGTATGCAAAGTACCTCGGGGACATCTTTTCGACACTGGTGAAAACAAATCCCACTGTGTCGGTCCCCACATGTCAGGCTGCAGCTCTAGCTGTCACTGGCTTCCGTTCAGGTTATTCGAAAGCATGGTATGCAAGGAAAAATACCAAAGAGGAAATGTATGGCCGATGGGAGGAATCTTACAAAGAGTTGCGCCCGTGGCTTAATCTCCTGCAGAAACACATCTCCAGAATGGTTGTCAAACTTGATACGGTTCTGGCATACGAAAATGATCGTGTCGTCCGAGGTGTTTCTCAATTCCACCGGTTATTTTGGACTTTCCCCCAGTGCATCAACGCATTCAAGCACTGCAAACCGATGGTCCAAATCGACGGCACATGGTTGTACGGAAGATATACACAGACCCTACTTCTAGCTATAGCACAGGACGGCAATCGCAAATGTGTTCTTGTTGCATTCGCAATCGTCCCGAATGAGGATTTGGAGTCTTGGAAGTTCTTCCTTCAGAACCTACGAAAATATGTCCTTGATCCTATAATACGAAGAAGGGATGAAGGGGTGTGTGTTATTTCTGACAGAGGCACAGCGCTGTTGTGGGCGATAGAAAATTTGGGTAACTATTAGAAGCCTCCATACATTCACCACCGTTTTTTCTTGTGACACATAGCCGCAAACTACCTGCTGCAATACAAGAACCGTGATGAACGTCAAATGGTGCTCGATATGGGTACGTCCTTATGTCATTTTCATTTACTATATTATTTCTTACTCCCTTTTATTATTTCTTACTCCCATAACTATTCAACTGTCATCTCGTAGGCAACTCACACTACAAACAAGAGGTGGCTGACCTGCTCGAGGAACTGAGAGCGAGAAACAAAAAAGGCGCAGAATACCTTGAAAAAATCCCAAAGGAAAAATGGCTTCGATCGTATGACGAGGGTAAACGTTATGGTCACATGACAACAAACTTGGCTGAGGCAGTGAACTCATCACTGAAGGGAGTGCGGCAGTTGCCTATCACTTCCATTGTCAAAGCGACCTATTATCGTTTGGCTACCCTTTTTGCAACCTTGGGAAGGCAAGCAACTGAGTACATGGCAGGTGGACACAAAGTCCATCCAGATTTCCGCACAAAACTGCATACTCAATTGGGCCAATCAAGACAGATGCAAGCAACTCTCTTCTGGCGAGAAGGACACTTGTTTCGTGTTGCAGAATTTTCCAGGCAGTTGGAAGGCATTCAGCACAACGCTTACGTGGTAAATCTGAGGGATAGAACCTGCGAGTGCAGAATTTTCCAAACTTTAAAATACCCGTGCGCACACGCCATTGCTGCTTGCACTAACCAACAGATACAATACATACATATGGTTGATCTGGTATACTTACTCAAAACGGTGTTTAAGGTTTACGAAAAAAAGTTTCCTCCAATCGGAAATGAGGTTGATCCGAATGCTGTGGACACTGAACCGATCATACGCCCAGATCCAGCACTAATAAGAGGCAAAGGACGTCCACGTTCTACAAGAATATATTGTGCCGAGGATATGGTCGAACATCGAGAGAAAACCGGACAAAAGAAGCATTGTACTGTATGTCGAAATCCTGGACACACAGCTCCTAAGTGTCCTAATCGCTCAGCCCCTCGTCTTAATTAATTATTTATAATTTGTATTTGTGAGTTCCCCATGACAATCGAATCAATAAAGTCAGTATACTTCGATTTATACAGTACGTCATCTTATATTTTCAATCATTCAAAAAAATATGTTATGATAGTGTTTTCGAAGCAACTTTAAATCAGCGTACAATGGACGAAAATTGACCGTGTCAGTGTCATACGATAGAGAATTTCCAGTACTACAACCCCAAACTCGATGTTACCTACAAATTTGAAATATCTACGTATGAAATTCTGCTCGAACATGCCTATCGACATTTGTTGAAATGCAAGTTCATTAAAAAAAAATGCATGATAGCATAGGGTTTTCGAAGCCATTTTAAACCATTGTAGAATGGACGGAAATTAACCATGATAGTATCATACAATAGACAATTTCCAGTACTACGATCCCAAACTCGATGATCGCTAAAAATATACGATTCACACGCTCGAAATTGGGCTCGAACAGGCCTACCCACACTTGTTTTCCCTTGTTCTTCAGGTCAGATTTGCACAGACCTCGCGTCCTGCAGAACGCGAGGTCTGTGCGATATATTCAGCCGCCCTTTCAAATTCTCGTGTAGAACGCGAGGTACTGTAAAACCGTTAACACAAACAACAAAGTCAGGTAGACTAAAATCGCGTTGTGCAGAACGCGATATCCTACCTCGCGTCTTACACAACGCGAGGTCTTCCGACGTGGCAAGTTTGGGGTCATTTTGCCAAATATTATTTTAAAGGAGCCATTCTCCCAAATAATAATTAAAAAGGAATTTTTAATCTAAAATTGCCCATAAAATATTCATGACTGAAATTTTTGAATCTGAAGCTTTAAAATGATTTAACGCATGGATATTGTGGGTTTGTAATTTTGTTATAATTTGTTAGTCTAAAATTTTATTTAAGTTATTGAGAAATAAAAATTGTTTTAATTTATTTTGTAAAGTAAATATTTTTTTAAATATGGTAAGTAAAGTAAATATTAGTTAAAAATAATTTATAAATTATCAATTACTTAGTATTTTTGATAATTGAAAAAATAAACATATTTAATGTATTAGATTAGAAGTATAATATAATGTCTGATTTAATATTTTTTAATTTTATAAATTATTTGTATTAATTGGCTCAAAATTTTTATTTTTTAGTATTCACTCTTCATTAAGTTTTTGTAGTTGATAAATTATCAATTACTTAATATTGTTTTTTCAATTTTAGTACTTAATATATATATATATATATATATGTATGCGCGCATATACATCATATATGTATATCAATATATGTAGGTGTATATGTATATACATTATATATGTATATGCATATCAACTTATGAAAGTTTTTAATTTATCAAGTCATAGATTTCGGGTCCATATCTGTTCAGGTCAACAACAGGTCGGGTCACTAAACAGGTCGGGTTTAAAACAGGTCGAGTTCAAAATAGGTCGAGTCCAAAACAGGTCGGGTCCAAAACAGATCGGGTTCAAAACAGGTCGGGTAAAATCGGATCTCAGGTCAATTCAGTCGGGTAAAATCGGTTATCTGCCAGGTCGACTTCGGGTTCGGGTTCGTTTCAGTCGGACGCAGGTCGAGTTTCATGTCCATAGTAACAGGTCCAATTCGGGTTCGGGTCATTTTCAGTCGGACGCAGGTCGGGTTCGGGTCAACAGCAGTCGGTTACAGATCGGGTTCGGGTCATCAAATTCTCGGGTCAAATCAGATTCTGACTCGAGCAGGTTTCAGTCGGGTTTCCAGGTCGGGTCAGCTTTTTACATCCCTAGGCGTAGTTTAGTGTTGCGTGTAAAAGTGTCTATCGCAATGTAGTGCAAGTGTACACGACGCAAGTAGTAAAGTGATACTGGAGTATCGGATATCGTCTCCACAGGGACTGGGCTAACCCTTTCCTTCGCTATCTGCACAAGGGGAAAGAAAATATTTAAGATGGTTGTCACGAAAATAATAAAGGAAAACGTAAATAAAAGAGTAGAGAAATCAAGATAGAAAGAATGGGCTGGTATTGAGTTGCTCAGTAGTGCAGGTATTGAATTGCTTAGGATCTCCAGTTCTGTCGTCGCGCCCGTCGCCGACAGCACCTGTCGCGGCGGCTGTCCGTTAGCTGTCGCGGCAGCGAACACTAACTCCGTACTTCAAGCTTGGCAAGAATCCTAGATCTGCCTTGCCCTATCCCTAGGCACAAGTCTGTCGATGATCACGTCTTTGATGATACCTCCCGGCGTGAATCGAAGGATGAACACCGATGTGTATGAATTCTTCCTTAGCCACTTAACCTCGCCCTATCCCTAGGCACGAGATGGTTCAACTATAAACTAGAGAACGCGCTCTTATCTCTTTCGTATACTTAACTCTCCCGATGCTAAGTAAATGGATAACCTCACAATGCTCTCCCGATGCTCTTGCAAGATATTAAAACCAAGATAAAAGAACTTGAAGTTTATTTTATTGAACTTGGAAAATCCTAAAACAAAACAATCCTTGCAACTACTTTACAAAACAACCCGTAGCCCTAGGGGGGATTTAGAACATGTCGGTGACGGGTGGACGGCAGGGGTTTGGTTTCGGTTATGGGGTAATCGGTGCTGCCCTAGGTTTAATCTATGCCCTTATATAAGCTTTGGGCTCAAGTTATCTAAGGTAACAAGGATTACAACTTTAATTAAAAGTAAGATTCTAATAAAGACTAAATCTCTAAAGTCTCCTACTTTCCAGCCGCATCCTTGTTTCTAGGAATTTCTTCTCCTTGAGCTTTGGCTTGACATATCTTTTGATCCGGGGCTTGGAAAAATATTTGGCTTCCACACGACAGACGAGCAGATTTTTCTCTATCTATCGAGATCCACTTTACTTTTCCTCTTCATAAGTCTGCTGTCACCTTGCCGTCACGACAGGTCCATGACAGGTTCGTTCTTCTTCGGCTGCTTGTCCAGTTCAGCTCTTCTGCTTATCTGCCCTGGGCCTGCCTTCTCCGTCTTCTATGGCAGATACCTACAAAAACAGCCATTTTTAGTAGAATCTGTGCCTTTTAATATATTTGTGATGTTTTGCTGTAAACTGACCTAAATGCAATGAATAATGCTTGAATGCAGCAGAAATATGGGTTAAAAAGGGTGTAAATAATAGAACTTTTAAACACTCATCACACCCCCAAACTCAAGTTTTTGCTTGTCCTCAAGCAATTAAGACTTAAAAGAAGAATGAAAATTTTTGTGTTGGCCTTCAAACAGTGAACTGTCCCTTACCCGTCGCTCATTCTCTATGGCGGCAGCAACCTGTCAGAAAGATTAGGATCTGTCCGGAATCTCCCTATAGTCCTTGTGCAGTGTGTGCATGCTTGTCAACAGTTATATGCTAAGACTCTCTTAGTTTCACTAGAATAATCAACTCTTTTAACTCGAATTTTTATGCCAAAGTTTATTTTCTTGAAGACACATTTTCATGCTTCTTTTTTCTTTTATTTTCGAGCTAAATTTTTCTAGAGCCAGTTTTGGGCACCTCTAGTTAGCTTCCTAGAGCCGGTTTCGGGCACCTCTAGGTTTTTGAGTTTCTTTTGCTAAACTTCTTTCCTAGAGCCAGTGTTAGGCACCTCTAGGGGCTATTCAAGTACTAAGCATCCTATTCTAGTTTGGCTAAAAGACATCTAAGCAGTATAACAGTCACAAAGGTGTTTAAGTTTTTCAGAACTATAGAAAGGCTCTAAACTTCTCTTTAAACTGTCCTAAAGATGCTGCCACGACAGAGCTGTCATGACAGGTAAGTTTACTTCACAGTTTTAAGCCAACAGTTTTATATTTTCTGATTTTTTTTAGAGAACTTAAATAAATAAAAGACACAACAATTAATAAAAAAATGTACTTAAGACTCCATTAATGATGGAGGGTTGCCACCCCCAAACTCGAGGGTTGCATTGCCCTCAATGCAAAATGACATGAAAAATAAAATAAAGAAAAAGTACATCACAAAATATAAAGGCATGCAGCAATAAGAGGTAAAAACTTAAATTTTAGTCGCTGCCTCGCTGCTGCTGCTGACACGGATCTGATGGCGGCGTCTGGGCTGTGGAGGAGGCTGGGCAGGTTCAGGGGCAGGTTGCTCCACGACCTGGATGTCGGAGCTGCTGCCTCTGAGAAAGTGGAAGCAGCATTGCGTCGGGTTTTCCTATAAGATATATTAGTGCAAGGGTTGTGAAAAGTAAATGAAAGCAAATGAAAACTAAAAAGGGAGAACAAGTAAGAAAGACAGAAGTGAGTGAAAATGAAAATGAAACGGGGTTTTATAGTGGTCGAGGTGCTGCCCGTTAATGCTGTAACGGCAGGCGTGAATAACGGGGCGACTGATGAGATTTGGCGTGCCTGACACGTCTGCCACGAATTTATGCGTTTGTTACGCGTCTGTCACACGCTTCTGCGTCTGCCGTGACAGTCTGTTGACAGTCTGTCTTGTCTGTATCTACGGCGGAAGCTGGAACGACAGGCTTCAATAAATGGGCTCTGTTGGGCTGATGATTGGATGGTGGGCTTGGGCCACTTCTCCTTTCCTTCTTGACTCCTTTATTTCCTAAAAACTGAAATTAGAAAAACATTATTTGAATAAAATAAACCTAATTTCCTAATAAATAGTAAATAATAATAAAAATAAATAGAAAGAAAAATTAGGTTAAATTAGGGATGCCAGGTAGGGCATCTCCTAAGGTAACCACTTCCTGCATTCCTGGGGCTTCAGTCCCCTGATAATGCTTGAGGCGTCGTTTCCGGTACTTCTTGAAGTCCATCTATACCCTCCATCTGGTGATTTTTCTCATGGTGGGGGCTCCTTTCTTTCTCTTCCCTTTGTAGTCCATGAAGTCCTCCCTTCTTGGTAATGTTTCTGAGGGCATGAACATATGATTAGAAAAAATCAAATTGACATTTGACCACAAACTTACCTTGTTTTCGTTGAATGTTGTTGTGGTTGAATGTAGCCCTTGCTGTCGTGTCTGCTGCTGTGACAGGCAGTTATTTTGACAGCCTGTTGTCAGGTTACTTTGCAGGTCAATGGGACATTGGTAATTGTCATCGCTCTCTATACTAAATTCTGTTGACCACTCGTAAATCTCCATCAGTAGAGACTTTGATGATTCTAAGTCCACCGGCTTTGGTTCCTCTAATACCTGCAATGGAATTGGTGAGTTTTCATATAATTCAAAAGGTTCGTTTATTACCTGCTCATATTCCATCGGCGAGGCATTGTCATTGGGTAGCTCTTCTAGGTGGTCGTGCGAGTGCCATGACAGGGATGGATGTGTGCAATCTTGGTTAGGCATAATCGAGGTCGTGGGTTGAGAGTTTGCCTCTGATGTGGTTGCTGCTTCAGCATCAGTTGCTGTCGAGGCGGCAGTTGCTGCCAAGGCGGAAGTTGCTGTCGAGGCGGCAGTTGCTGTCGAGGCGGCAGTTTCTGTCGAGGCGGCAGTTTCTGTCGAGGCGGCAGTTTCCGCTTTGACTGGAGTTTCTGCCTCAAAAGTTGTTGCTGCCGTGACATTCTCTTGAATTTCACTCAGCATTGTCGCGGTGTTGCTCCATTCCGGCTCCTCGGTCATTGCCATGGCAGGTTGTTGCTCAGACTCATCATATGTTAGGTATTCCTTCACATGGGCATCCTCGTCGTCTTGCCTCAGGATTTCAGGTTCATCTGTGGCATGAATGAGGACTGGTCTGCTCAAGAGTTCATCCATCTTGGCGATACTTGCGTTCGTAGAGGCTGACACTTTTTGAGTGATTGCCAAGAAGGCTTGCAGTGTGTCTTCTAAGGATTTTGACTGCTCTTGAGGATGATGACATTGCCAGGGCAGGTCGGGTTCTGCAGCAAAACTGTTATGGTATAAAAATTTTTGTGGGTTTTGATCGTACCATAAAATTTTTTGCTGCTGCGGCATCGGCATTTGTTGCCCCTGTTGCTGTCGTGGCAGCATGTCTTTACGGTAGTTGCGAGAACTTTCCCACATCAACTCTCGAATGGTTTTTCCTGGCATGGTGATGCCCTTGAACCTGTATTTTCGCCTGAGTTTTTTTTTTGTTAAAAAATAATAATAATAATAATAAAAAAAATAAAAATAAAAGAAAAGTGCAGAAGCTAGGGTAAGAGTGTGTTGCCAGTCCCCGGCAACGACGCCAAAAACTTGTTGCGTGTAAAAGTGTCTATCGCAATGTAGTGCAAGTGTACACGACGCAAGTAGTAAAGTGATACGAGAGTATCGGATATCGTCTCCACAGGGACTGGGCTAACCCTTTCCTTCGCTATCTGCACAAGGGGAAAGAAAATATTTAAGATGGTTGTCACGAAAATAATAAAGGAAAACGTAAATAAAAGAGTAGAGAAATCAAGATAAAAAGAATGGGCTGGTATTGAGTTGCTCAGTAGTGCAGGTATTGAATTGCTTAGGATCTCCAGTTCTGTCGTCGCGCCCGTCGCCGACAGCACCTGTCGCGGCGGCTGTCCGTTAGCTGTCGCGGCAGCGAACACTAACTCCGTACTTCAAGCTTGGCAAGAATCCCAGATCTGCCTTGCCCTATCCCTAGGCACAAGTCTGTCGATGATCACGTCTTTGATGATACCTCCCGGCGTGAATCGAAGGATAAACACCGATGTGTATGAATTCTTCCTTAGCCACTTAACCTCGCCCTATCCCTAGGCACGAGATGGTTCAACTATAAACTAGAGAACGCGCTCTTATCTCTTTCGTATACTTAACTCTCCCGATGCTAAGTAAATGGATAACCTCACAATGCTCTCCCGATGCTCTTGCAAGATATTAAAACCAAGATAAAAGAACTTGAATTTTATTTTATTGAACTTGGAAAATCCTAAAACAAAACAATCCTTGCAACTACTTTACAAAACAACCCGTAGCCCTAGGGGGGATTTAGAACATGTCGGTGACGGGTGGACGGCAGGGGTTTGGTTTCGGTTATGGGGTAATCGGTGCTGCCCTAGGTTTAATCTATGCCCTTATATAAGCTTTGGGCTCAAGTTATCTAAGGTAACAAGGATTACAACTTTAATTAAAAGTAAGATTCTAATAAAGACTAAATCTCTAAAGTCTCCTACTTTCCAGCCGCATCCTTGTTTCTAGGAATTTCTTCTCCTTGAGCTTTGGCTTGACATATCTTTTGATCCGGAGCTTGGAAAAATATTTGGCTTCCACACGACAGACGAGCAGATTTTTCTCTATCTATCGAGATCCACTTTACTTTTCCTCTTCATAAGTCTGCTGTCACCTTGCTGTCACGACAGGTCCATGACAGGTTCGTTCTTCTTCGGCTGCTTGTCCAGTTCAGCTCTTCTGCTTATCTGCCCTGGGCCTGCCTTCTCCGTCTTCTATGACAGATACCTACAAAAACAGCCATTTTTAGTAGAATCTGTGCCTTTTAATATATTTGTGATGTTTTGCTGTAAACTGACCTAAATGCAATGAATAATGCTTGAATGCAGCAGAAATATGAGTTAAAAAGGGTGTAAATAATAGAACTTTTAAACACTCATCATTTAGTCAATCAAAAAGTTAAACCATTAACATTGTTAAAATATTGTATTAGTCATAGATATAAAATTCCCCTAAAATGGCTTTAATTATGGCATTTAGTTTTTTTTAGGTTAAAGGGCTATTTTTGTCTTGAGTTCATACCAAATAATTAATTTAACTCTTTTACGAAAAATACACCCAATTAAGTTTTTAAACTTGCAAATTACATTAATTTACTCTTTTGACTAATGTTGACAGTTAATGTGATGATGTGGCAATTAATGGTGCTGAGCCTAGATGTGAATGATGACGTGGTAGAGGGGCAACATCTACTTTTTTAAGGAGTTCGAGGAAAAGACTGTTTTAAGGGAGTTCGATGACTTAATTGATTTTTATGTCATATTTTAAAAAACAATATATCAAAATATTAAAATTTTAAAAAATTAAGTGAAAATTTAAAATTTTCAAAAATTTATAAAAACTATAAAATAATAAATTATAATTTATTAAAAATCAAAATTTAAAAATATTTATAAAGGGTTAGAGTTATAAATAAAAAACAAAATTATATTGAAAATAGACTGTTGGGTTTGTAGCACGCTCGAATCGATCACTGAAATCGTTAAGGAGGGTTGTAAATGTTTGGTGGTTGAATTGGTTAAAATCGAAATAAAGGTAGACAAGTGACATAATGATTTTAGAGTGGTTCGGCCTTCTAACAAGCACCTACATCCACTACCTTAGCACACCACTAATGATTTCCCAATTCACTCAACAATGAATTCGTCCCTTTTTCCCGGTTTAGGAGGAAACCGTTACAACCCTATCTTTTGGACTTGGCTAAGATAGAACCAACTCTAGTTTTTCTCTCAATGCTAAACTAGAACCTCTCCTTTTACAAGAGATTTGTTTGGTAAACTTAATACCTCACAAGGTGGGTGTTTACACAAATTTGAGCTCACACGAGAACAAAAGATTTACAATTTATAGTAAAATAAAGATTTAGACTATAATTCTCTTGACCATATTGCTTGGATGTTGTCTCTAACCTTCTTCAAGTGTTCCAACCTTCAATTTATAGTCCCAATTGAGTTTGTGACCATTACTAGCCGTTAGGGATGTTTTGGAGCCGTTGGAGACTTTATTTCCCACATTAAATGATGTTCTGTAGACGTCCGTTTCGAAACAATCGAACTCGTTTCAGAACACCCTTCTTCAGAACTAGCCGTTGAAGTCTGATGCAGCAAGCCGTTTCGAAACGCCTCTGGCCGTTTCGAAACACTCTTGATCCATTTCGAAACGGTAGCACCCCGTTTCAGAACGTGTGACAGTTGAGCTGCAATTTAAAGCTGTTGAGAAAATAGCCGTTGGGGAGGTTTTGACCGTTGGGCGTATCGAAACACCAAAGGGGTGTTTCGAAACGAAACTCTCTCCGTATCGAAATAGGCAAGCCCTATTTCAGTACAGGTTTTGGCAGTTTCAAAATGTTTCGATACATTTCCTCTTATTTCGAAACAATTACCTTGAAAAGTCTGGTTTGGTTACTTAAAAACGTTTTAAACCTTGCCAAAACCATTTAAAACATCCACAAACTTATTTTCAAGTTGTTTGGACTTAAAGGTACTTTTGAAATCTTTTCAATTTAGTCCAAAACTATGTTTCAATTATTATATAAAAACATTAGTTCTTCATAGACACTATAAAAAATTAAAAATAAATATTTAAAAGCTTAAAAATTTTAGATTTTGTAGGGCTTGCAATGCTCTAGTAACAATAGGGGCAATGATGAAGTTAACAAACTAGCTAAAGAAGGCATTTATCGAACATATCACTATGAAAAATTCAAACTCAAACATGAGTAGAGGACATAAACACACAATAAATAAAACCGTTAAGCACGTTCGACAAATACTTTCCTTAGCTAGTTTATTAGTTCCACTATTACTGTACAAAAATCTATAATAAATCAGTGTAAATAATTTAATTTTTTTAAATATTTTTTGAATTTTTATTTTTTATAATGCAGCATACTTTCAATATAATTTTAGTTTTTTTAAATTCACTTTATAACTTTTGGTATTTTTAATTTTAAAAAAAGTTTTTTTAATTTTTGATAGTATTTTTAATAGTTTTTCATATTTATTTTAAAAAATATTATAATAATATATTTTATATTTTAATATTTTAATATCTTAAATTCTTAATTTTTATTTAAATATTATATAAGAAATAATTTAGACATCGAGCTTTCTACAAATCAATTTTGCCCTTAATCTCCTAAAAAAATCAAATGTTCCCCATTCTGCCACATTAACATTCGCATGTGGGCTACCATGTTAGCACCTTTAATGATCACAACAACACATTAACGATTAATATTAGTCAAAAGACTAAATTGATGCAACTAACAATTCTAAGGGCGTAATTAGGTGAGTTTTTCGCGGAAAGAGTAAATTGATTATTTGCTACTAACACATGGGAAAAATACCCATTAAGCCTTTTTTTAATTGATGAAAGTAAACTATTTTGATAATCATAAGTTCACTTATTAAATAGGCTTACATCACACACAGGTATCTAAGGTATATCACTTTTTAAATCTAAGTACTTAAAGTATTTTTGTTTAAAATAAGTACATAAGATATATTTTTATCAAAATAAGTACCAAAATTATAAAATATTTTTATCTACGTTCCTAAAAATTGACATATGAAATTGATTAAAAAAATACTTTAAATACTTGTTTTGACTAAAAAATATATTTTAGTTATCAACATTGACGAAAAATACTTTATGTATCTAGATAAAAAATATAGTATGCTTTGGGTACTTATTTTGGCGAAAAAATACTTCAAGAACCTAAATGAAAAAATGATGTACTTTAAATACTTATTTGTGAATTGTAATATAAACTTTAAAATAATATAAAGTTTTATATTTCTGATTTTTAAAATACTTTATATCAGTTAACCAACGAAATCTTTTAACCTTATTAATAATTTGAACTAATATGACTAATATTAATAAAATAATAAATTATATTAAAATAAAAATTTCAAACTAAGTAATACATAAAAAATTATATTAAAAAAAGTAATACATAAAAAAAATCGTGAAGAAAATATAATACACAAACAAAATCATTCCATAAAATGGGTTGAGTCGGATTTGTGTGTTGATTTCTCAGGCCTGGTGGAGCTAATTAGAATGGGTACTCACATGGCCCAAATCTCGCATGTCCAACGAAAGCCATGCGCTCATTCAAACCATACTATAAATTCCTCCTTTTCGCTCATGGCTAGGGTTTTTCTTCTTTCACAGGCAAAGCGGCAGCAAAGGCTTCTTTTCTTTGATTCACAATGGTGAAAGGTCGCCAAGGAGAGCGTGTCAGGTTTAACCTTTCGATTCCCGTGCTTTGTTTCCATTGATTTCGCGTCACTTATTACCCAACTCGCCTTTTGATTATCTGTGTTTGTAGGCTCTACGTTCGTGGGACCATTTTGGGCTACAAGAGGTAACAAAAAAAATCATCCTTTTCATCTGTCGAGCTGCTAATTTAGTCTTTGGTTTTTGATTTCGTTACAGGTCGAAGTCGAACCAGTATCCAAATACGTCACTGATTCAGATCGAAGGAGTGAACACTAAGGAGGAAGTGGGATGGTACCGTGGGAAGCGAATGGCGTACATTTACAAAGCCAAAGTGAAGAAAAATGGGTCTCATTATCGTTGCATTTGGGGTAAAGTATCTAGGCCTCATGGTAATAGTGGCGTTGTTCGTGCTAAGTTCAAGTCTAATCTCCCTCCCAAATCCATGGTAATTAATCGAGCTGTAACCGACTAAGTACTTATTATATTTTCTTTTTGTTATTTTTGTTTCCTTTGATTTTGCTGATTTGGTTTTCTTTTTGGTTGATTAGGGTGACAGAGTTAGAGTTTTCATGTATCCCAGCAACATTTGAGGTAATTTAATGCTATTGTTTTACTCCCCTTAGAATTTGCCATACTATGTTTGTATGTAGGTGATTTTATAAATTTTGAAATTTATCTTGGTTTTATCCATGAGTAATGCAGTGATGGTGAGACTTTTGGGCTGGTTATTGAAATTTTTTTCTCTATTGGCATCCTTGTTTAAAATATACTACTTTGTAATACAAGTATTATCTCCCTGTTGGCATCCTTTGTTTCTTAATTTTGTTTGTTGTGTGGCATATGGATATCAGTAATTGTTAACCATTGCATTAGCTGAATTCTAACCATCTCCCTGTTTATACCCCTTGTTTCTTTAGCTTTGGCGTTCCCCAATACTAATTTGTGGGTTCATCCGTATCATCTTAAGACCCCTAACGCTGGAAAGACTTAAAAGAGTGAAGAAACTCAAAGTGGTCAAAATTACTAATGAATCCTAATGAAATAGATACTTTCTACTCTGTTGTCTTGAACTCTCTTGACATATTGGTTCATAACCTTTATGCTTTCATAGATTTCTAACTTTGAATGTCTTGTGTTTAGTTGTGTGTAATAAATTTTTTTGGCGTTTGTTCATATTAGATTTCATGGAATATGCAATTCTATTTTATCCATCTATTTATTCTCTTATGTGTATTGCAGTGAGACTTTGTAGGTGCTAGCCTGGCATTGCAAGCGAATAGGATGAGTCGGGACTGAATTGTTATTTAGATAAATTTTATATCTATGGTGTTCTTATGAGAATCAATATTACAAGTTCTAAATGTGGATTTTGGATCTTAAATGCATGAATGGCAATCCATTTTGAACTATTGCTATTAGGGTCATGTTATTATCGCGGTTCAATCAATCAAAAGAATGCTTCACTTCAGTCATATGATGTAATTGTTTCTAAATGGTTTGAATGTATTTTTGTTGTGGAGGACTTTTTGTAGCTTTGAGTGTTGGTGGATCTTCATTTTAGGTAGCAATAATATTTACATTTTTCAACGCAGTTGTCTATGTTATTTGAGAAATGTAGCTGCTGACTTTTGATCTTTCCCTCGAAAGAGGATCCTCCCGCACTTTTAACTTTGGTTCGAACGGGCCTTGAAAATAATGAAACAAGTGTTTCCCAGTTAAACAAGTTTAGCATTTAAGGCCTAGGGCTGGAGATTTTAATGAAACATAGTGTAATACTGTTGAATTTTGAACTGGGAAATTGATAAATTCAGATTTGGGAACTATGAAACGGGGGAAGAACACATTTATGACATCTTTTGCGGTTTAAGGGCAAAAGTAGGATCTTAGAATCCTATTATGCCCGATTCAACACTCGAAATCCTAAATTCCTTAAAAGTAGGACCTTAATAGTAAACTTGCTGCACTAGTGCACCACTACGGCGAGTTTTAAAATTATATTATTTTTTTATCGAACTGGCCTTGATTGTATGGCGAGATTTTTGAAAAAATAATAAAACTCACTGGTGGTGGTGCGGCGAGTTTAATGTAAGGGTCTTACTTTTGGGAATTTAAGATTTCAAGTTGTGTGTTGGATATAATAGGATCCTAAATAATTATGCCCTTATCCTGTCTTTTGCTGGGTTAGTGTTCAAATCTTTATACCCTTAACTTGCTTGTTTTCCCATCATTTTCTATGAGTTTGAATTGTTCATTGAGCATCTGGGTACTGCCTAGAATTGCTTAAATCATCAGCGAGGAAAATCTTTGTTTGTGCCTTGTATGACAGTCCCTCAGTTTTATCTTCTAAAGCACCACTTTCCTCTGGTTTAACAGCCCTAGAAACTAAGAAAACAAAGGAAGAAAAAGTCTATTCCCTCTATTGCAATGAAAATAAAGGGCTTCGAACGATGAGGACTAAAACCAATGAGCAAGGAAAAATAGATATCATCCTTGCATGGTATAGATTTATAAGTAGCACCTAGTTCATTGGAAAGAATGCTATGTACCATCAAGGCCGGTCCTGGGCTTTTGGTGGCCCAGGGCGAATATAAAAAATAGGCTCAAATTAAAATTTTAAATTGCTATTGAGATTGTATTTACAATTATGTTAGGTTTTATTGTGGGTGCGGGGATTATAAATGCTATTTCGGTCTCTGCAAGTATCGTAGTTGTGAAATCTCTTAATAACATATGTTATTGTGGACATAACATTTGCGGGTATCGCGGTTTTAGATGGCGTCGCTACCCATGGACGAATGTAGCATATAAATTGGGGGTGCAATTGACTCCACTTGATTTGTTGGAGTACGAGGTTTTCAATGAGGTAATATAAATTTTTTCATTAGAAATATTAGATTTGACCCCACTTAATTTGTTGGGGTATGAGGATAACAATGCTTATTTTAATGATATAGAAATCATCAATACCTCATGCTTCACTCATGACCCCAATGTAAGAAAATCATAGTTGCATACCGTTATTTAAATTCTTGTCCCTAATAGCAAGTAACGAAAAAAATTAATTTTAAGAGTATATACATAATAACAAGTATTGAAAAATTGGGCTCTTAATAACAAAAATTGAATAAATTGAGTTTTAAGAGTATTCCTAAAATAACAAATATTAAAAAATTGAGCCCCTAATAACAAATATTAAAAAATGTAGAATTTTAAAAGTAGCAGACCTATAATAATAAATATTAGAAAAAAAATAAATTTCTATTAACAAATATTAAAAAATTAAGCCTTTACTAACAAGTATTAAAAAATAAAATTATTAAAAATAAATATAATTCAAATAAAATTAAAAACATGTAACCACCTTAAGTGGTGGGCCTTGGACGGGTGCGCTTGTTGCCCCTGCCCAGGGCCGGGCATGTGTACCATGACCCTATACTTGTAAAATTGAAGAGGATTCTAGGGAACAACCTTTAAGTACAGGCTAAAAAACGGCAGATGTAAAAAACGGTACACAAATTGTACATGAAGCGGTACACAAATTGGTACAATTTTGTAATAGAAGAATGCATATACCTTTTTATTACAAAGATGCACTGTTTACTGGGTAAAAAGCGGTACATATTTATTACAAATCATGTACATAAATCTTTACAAGTTTGTAACACAAAAATGTATATACACAAAATGTTACATGGTAAGAAATTGTGTACATACACAATTTGGTACAAAGGAAACATAATTTGGTACAATAATAACAAAGATTTGTGTATATACACTAATTAGTACAAAATGTACACAAATTATTACAATTTTGTAAGAGAAAAAGGCACATACCTTTTTTATTACACTATTTCACCAAGGGGCATCCATACCACCTTTAGGTGGTATCGATGTCGGTTTGGCAGACAAGAAAAAATTGGTACATTTATACAAAATGTGTATGTACACAACTTGTTACAAGGAAACACAATTTGGTACAATAATAACAAGGGGACATCGATACCACCTAAATGTGGTATCGATGCTGGTTTGGCAGACATGAAAAAATTTGTACATTTGTTATACAAAATGTGTACGTACACAAAAATATTATACAATGTGCATATACACAAATGAGTACAAAATGTACACAAATTGTAACAATTTTGTAAGAGAAAAATGTATATACCTTTTTTAATATGCTATTTCACCAAGGGGTATCGATACCACCTTTAGATAGTATAGATGCTGGTTTGTATTTAGTTGGCTTTTAAGCCGTTTGTTTTTAAAAAAGCCCGTAAAATTGATTAAAGTCCTCAGCAACCATTGCAAGATGGATGAAAAACAACTTGGCTTCAACTTCAGCTTAACTAATATCAGCTCTCAAATGGGAGTCCTTAGTTTAAGTAGAAAAACGACATAATATTCTGTGTTGAGAATTCATTGACGGGCTCTATCTTTACTCATTTCCCAAATTGTCCTAACGAAGAATGATTCTGATACCCTCCAACAGATAAAGAGGGAGGCAACAATCTTCTCCTTCCCCTTTCACAACTGCCAGATCTGCATACAAATAGGGATGTAAAAAGTTAACTCGACCTGTAAAATTGACTGAAATCAACTTGAGCCAGAACTGCTTGTGACCCAAAGTGGTGGTGACTTGAAATCGATTCAAGTCTGAACTGGTGTTGATCTGAACCCGAGTTGGACCTGAAAATTTTGAATCTAAACCTGACTTGCATCCCAACCTGAACCCGAGTTTAACCTGATAATGTGGTAACCGAAACCTACTTGCATCCGACTTAATATGAACCTAAACTCGAGATTAATCTGGTAAATAACTGATATTACCCGACCTGTTATCAACCTGACCTGTTATAAACATGAACTGTAATTGACTCAACATGTACATGACCTGACTTGTTATTGAACTACTCTGATATTTACCTGACTTGTTATTTATCTGACTTGTAATAACTAATAAGTTACAATTGATGAAGTTATGAGATTATGAATTTATTATATTATAGTGTGACAAAATACATCTTCACAATTTAAAGTACAAGATTAACTATGATCATTAAATTAATATTTTTACTTTTTTATATTTTATAAATTATAGTATACAATAATATTTTAAAAAAAAATTAAATTAATAACTTGAGATTGATAAAATTAAAACAACTTATTAAAAATTTAAACCAATTTGTTAGTTATGATCATTAAATTAATAAATTTACTTTACTTTTGTATTAAGTATGATGATTATATTAATTTTTTAATTATAACTATTAAATTAATTTTATTAAATGATCCATTTGTTGATTATGACTTAATCATTATAAATAGGCGACTTTAAATATTAATAAGTTTAATTATTATTTTGATGTAATAATTAATGAATAATTTAAATATAATTATATATATATATTTCAATATTTGAACATGATTGTACATTTGTACAATTGTACTTATGATAAATTGGTAATATCAAACGGTCAAAATATGAGATTGATAAATTTAGTAACTTCACAAATTCTGAAAAGTTAACAGCATAACATAATTTATAAATGTACAAATTAAATCAACTAAATAAATTTATGTTAAAATTTAAGCTCTCAGATCTTATAGTAAAAAATTTAAAAAATATATAAATGTACATTATAATAATGGTTTGCACTTATCAACATTTTAAAATTATTTTGTATAATCTAATGTATAATATAGTAAAATTAATAAAAAAATTAATCATTTAACAAAAACAATTTAAATAAATGAATTAATAATTTAAAGTTATTATTATAAGTGGTATTTACTAAATTTATAAATACTAAAACTACTAAAATTTATTAATAATGAGTTATTTTGTGGGTTTAATATTTAGAATCTAAGGTTTAAGGTTTATAATTTAGGCTATTATGGTTATATTTTTGTTTATGGTTATTGGTGCATGAGATTAATTTTGATTCTTTAAGGTTTATGTTTTTGGGTTTATGGTTATTGGTGCGTGAGATTAATTTTGATTTTTTAAGGTTTATGTTTTTGGGTTTAGTGTTAATGATTTATGGTTTAGTTTAAGGTATTGGTTTATGAGATTAGTCATGATTCCTTAAGGTTTATGATTTGTGGTTTATGATTTAGTTTAGTGTTATTGCCTTATGGGATTAATTTTGATTCCTTAAGGTTCACTGTTTAGTTTAGTATTTAGTTAAGGGTTGTTGGTTTATGTGATTAATTTTGATTCCTTAAGGTTTATGGTTTAGTATCAATGGTTTATGGTTTAGCCTAAGGTTACTGGTTTATGAGATTAATTTTGATTCCCTATGGTTTTATGGTTTTGTCTTTAGTATTAACGATTTATAGTTTAGTTTAGGGTTATTGGTTTACGTTATTAATGTTGATTCAACTTGCTAATTTGTAAAGCCAGGATAGATCATAATACGGAATTACAAATTTCGGAAAAAGCTAGGATTACATTGGAGGTATGTAAAGTAGTGGGTCTGGAATTTAAAGATTCAGAAGAAGTGGTGCTCAAGAAGATAGAGTTGCTCATCCTCGAGAATGAAAGAGTTGAGTGAACCTCGATGAATGTCAGAACTGGTGAGAGGTTTTCTTTGTTTTAATGTCATAATCCAACATAGTGGTTACTTGAAATGTAAGGGGAGCTGGAAAATTCGAAAAGAAAGCGGCAATAAGGAAGATTATTGGTTGGAAGAAACCAAGTGTGTGCTTCATCCAAGAAACAAAATTGAGAAACCCAGATGATAGGATTGCCCTACGATTATGTGGTCGACAGAGGAAGTTTGAAATGGCTGTTAGTCCGGCAATTGGGTCCTCTGGTGGTTTAATTACTCTATGAGTGGACGATTTTTTTAGAGCAAAATCAAAATTCATTGGAACAAACTTTATCTGCATTGAAGGTATCTGGGTGAAATTAAATTCTGGGTGTCTGTTAGTTAATATTTACGCCCCAAATGAAATAGATAAAAGAGATGAAATGTTTGAAGAATTGAGAGCAATGTTTAAATCGGCAAATCTTCCAATTCTGATGGGTGGAGATTTCAATTGTAATACCCGGGTTTGGGGGTCGGGTGAAATTAATATTAAAATATTGTTTTGGGTTTCAGTTTTATAATTAAAATAATAAAGTATTATTTTGGTCTTCATATTTTCAAAGCAAACATTTTGTGTTGGACCAAATTGAATTGAAACTCAAATTTCATGAATTTTGTAGTTAATGAGTTTGCCATCTCATTAATGGCAAATTTGTAAATAGTTGGACTTCAATTTAAAAACCCCTTTTTAATTAAAAGAACTCTTTGTCATCTTCCTCCTCTCTTCATTTGGTTTCTAACGACAAGAAGAGAACTCTTCTCCAAATCCCCATTCCATCTCCTTTCTTCTTCATTTTTGGTCGGTTTTGAAAGGTAATCACATTCTCATATTGCTCTCATCTTCTTCTCTTTGAAAGTACCATTAGATTTCATTTTCATCTATGTTTTAGGAATTTGGGTTTTTATGGAAAAATGTTAAAAGTTGTGACTTTATGAGTTTTTATCAAAGCTATTGATTTAATATTGTTAGATATGTTGTTTATGAACCTTGAGGTCCAACATATATGAAATTCAAAGTGTTTGAACATGATTTTCGGATTTGGGTTTTGATGGGTTTTTGAAGGGTTTAAAGGTTGATTTTGGGTGTGTTTAATGTTGGAAATTGAGGGCTTTTGGTTGTATGTTGGTTAGGGATCATTTTGGAAGCATTTAAGTGTGTTAAAGAGGTTGAAATCTTGAGTTTTGGATTGTTTTTCATGGCTGCTCGGGAATGAAAATTTTGGAGTTGTTATTAGCTTGAAAACATGTGTTTTGTGCTTGATTAGTGTTCCAGGTTTGCTACATTGATTTGTAAATTGATTTGAAGTTGTTTTGATTGTGTTGAGATGATTAGAAGCAAGATTTTGTGTTGGTGAAGCCTCGGGAACAAATCCGGAATCGTTGGAAGCTTGATCGGCTAGTGTGGTTGAGCTTGGAGTGGTCGGTGAGTGGTTACTGTTTTAAATGGTTTTTAAATATTGGTTCAAGCATGTGGACCTAGGTTGAGCTTGGTAAACCCACCTAGAGTTGAGATTAGGGTGGTAGCCTAATCTCAAGCTTTAGTTAGAAACTTTTGGTTGAACTCCTAATTGCTTGTTATGCCTCATGTTTAATTGTGATCGTGTTGGCTATGTATAATGTGTTATACATGTTGTTGAGGCATGTTTTGATCCATTCTTATGCATGTGGTTTGGATTGTGAATTATGCATGATAGTGATCATGGTGAGTACATGCTAAGCACGGAAGTTGATATGAAATGATGTTGTGAAAGGTTATGGATTGTGTTTAACATTGGCACTAGTATGCTTGGGTACAATGATCGATCATTAGGATGTTTAGTGTGCACACGAGAGTCAAAGTCGCGCGTGGCCTTGGTGGCGTTAAGTCACCAAGGAGGAGTACGGTGATGTAATATTCCACCGGAAATGTTTATATATTAGTCGGTGATGAGTGGAATCTCATCGACGGGGCGTGAGGATGAGTGGAATCCCCTCCGCGAGAACCGGTGATGAGTGTAATCCCACAAAGGTAATGGTTGTGTTGGAAGTGAGTTCCAACGTGTTATCCGCGTATTCGAGTCATAACTAGGTGCCAATATGAGATTATATATGTGCCAATATGATATGAAATGTGTTTCCATTATGGATCGATATATGTTGTTGTTAATACATTGATATATGTATCTTCGTGTGCTGGACTTGTGATGTTGTTGATCATGGCATAATGTTGAATATATGTTCATGCATCATGTATATTTTGGCTCTCGAGGATCAAAGGTAAGATCATGCATTCTATCTTGGTTGTTGCTCGTGCTTAGACCCTGCATTGTCGAAGATTTGTTTTATGAGCTTACCCTCACTAAGCTTTATGCTTACGCTCCTTTTTGTTCGACAATGCAGATCAATAGCTTGTGGGTGGCAAGGGCAAGGAAAGGTCTCCAAGTGTCGCTTTTGGTTAGCTCAAGTATGAACTTTAAATTGTAAATTGTAATAGTCAAGCAATGGGATAAGTGTTGTTGATTTGAGCTTTGATGTATGTTGATGTTGGTTTGGCTTTTGGATGCCTTGTTTGAATTGTAAACCTTGTTTATGTTGCATGTCATGAATGCTTATATGTTTTGCTTCTAAGGCATGAACCTTTAGGTGCTAAGTATGTCTTTTTTTATGGTAAATGTATGAATGCTTGAGTTGCGTGATCCTTGTTCGTTTTGAACGCCATGTATGTTGATATCTTGGTGGTTGAAGGTTGTTTGTATGTTGTTTGTGGCTAGGGGAGTCGTAAACCGCATCTAGATTCGAGTCTTAAACCGTTTTGCTGAAATTTGGAGACTTGTAGTGCAGGGCGTATCGATACGCCTAAGGGCCGTATCGATACGGTCTTGCCCTTCAGAAATCAGTTTTGGCTTGGTGTATCGATACGCGGGGGTGTACCGATACGCCCAAAGCTCACTGGAAATATGAGATTTTGGTGAGACTTTGGCGTATCGATACGGGCTCTAGGCGTATCGATACGGGGTTGTCTCGTTGACTGTGAGATGTTGACCGAAGAGGGCGTATCGATACGCCCAAGGGCTGTATCGATACGGTCTCACTAGTTTGACTTAGAGTAGTTGACTTGGTCAAGGCGTATCGATACCCTCTGTAGGTGTATCGATACGGCCTGCTTAAAAAGGAAAAATGGGCTGTTTTGGATGGTCGTTGTTATATTGTTTGTGTTTCCGCTGTCGTGTTTCACATAGGACTTAATAATGCATTTAGACAAGATATAAATAAAAGAGATTTTCTAGGGTTGCTAACCGAGGTGAGACCTTAACGGGTTTCACATCGGTTTTCCCTGTGTAGCCTACTCGGACCGGTCAAACGTCCGGACCGGGACGAGGGGGTTACATCAATGTAGTAAGATTTTTCAACGAAAGAACATGGGTGGGGCATAATCTTAAAGCGATGGAGAGATTTGCTGAGTTCATTGATGAATTTGGGTTGGTGGAGCCAGTTACTAAGGGCGGATCGTTTACTTGGTGCAGTCTAAGAATTAATCCAACGTTCAGCAAATTGGATAGATTCCTCTTATCACTGGAATTGCTTGCTCTGTGGTCTCATGTATCTCAAAATATATTACCAAGAGGACTATCAGATCATAATCCAGTATGCTTATGCCAGGGTACGTACGACTAGGAGCCAAAACCATTTAAATGGTTCGACAATTGGTTTGAAGAGAAGGAATTAATGGGTAATATTCAAGAGGTGTGTGAAGCTACTAAAGGATCAGGAGTCTCTAATATTCTGAAAGAAGTCAAGAAGCAAACTAAAGAATGGCTGAAGATCAACAAACTCCCTAGGAAGAGTCGACTTCTAGTCTAAATTTGAGGTGTCATGAAATAGAAATGAAAATAGGGAATGGAAACACCGATCCCACTCTACCCGCCAGGTTAAAGAAACTTCGTCAGAAGTTATGGAATCGTGAAAGAAAGGATGAGCGTGATTGGATCCAGAAATCAAGATGCCTATGGATAAAAAAAGGGGATAGGAATTCAAATTTTTTTCATTTAATGGCGCCAGCAAGACAATCGAGGAACCATATTAGCCAAATTGCGCATAATGGGATAACAACATCTGAGCCAGTGACGATTAAAAATTTGATACGTCATCACTTCAAAGAGCTCTATAACCAGTCGCATACCCTCAATGTAAGTACTCTGGATTGTAACCTGCAAAAGCTTAGTTCTAAATCTGCTCAGTTTGTGGAAGGTCCCTTTTTGTTGGAAGAAATCCATAGAACCCTAATGATGATGGAAAATTTGAAGTCCCCTGGAACAGTGGCTTCTTAAAAAGATTCTGGCCGAGTCTAAAAGTCAAGATTCTGGATTTCTTTAATACATTTCACAGTGGTAAAGTAGTGGACAAATGTTTCAACAATTCTTTCATTGTCCTAATCCCCAAGACCAAAGCACCTGCAACCATTGAAGACTATAGACCAATTAGTTTGATGGGGTGCATATACAAGCTTCTGGCTAAGGTGTTGGCCGGTCGACTCAGTTTTGTTCTGGAAGAAATTATTGGACAACATCAATTCACTTTCTGCAAAGGAAAACAAATAATGGATTGCTCATTAATCTCAAATGAGATCATAGACTTCACAAGAAAGAAAGAGTTGGAAGGAATTGTTTTTAAGGTATACTTTCAAAAAGCATACGATTCCGTCGATTGGGAGTTTCTCTTGTTGGTGATGAAGAATATGGGGTTTGGAGAAGTTTGGTGTGGGTGGATTAAAGAATTTCTATCTTCAGCTTCAATTTCAATTTTGGTAAATGGTGCTCCTACGAGACCTTTCTTAATCAAACGCGGACTCCGTCAGGGTTGCCCACTCTCTCCCTTCCTATTTAACATCGTTGCGGAAGTTTTAAGTTGTTTAATTAACAAAGTTGAGAATTTGGGCTTCATTTCGGGTCTCTATTACAGCAATACATCAGAAACTCTCACGCATTTACAGTTTGCTGACGATCTAATTGTCTTTTCAGGTGCAAGTGAAAATAGTGTACAAAATCTAGTTCGTATCTTGAGAGGGGTCGAATTAGCATCAAGTATGAAACTAAACCTGCGGAAAACGAAACTGTTGGGCATTAATCTGGAGGAGAATCAAGTGAATAGGTTGGAGAGAATGATAAACTGCCAAAGTGAAAAGTTGCCCTGCACCTACCTAGGGTTACCACTGGAGCTTCAAAAAAACGACAAAAATATATGGTGGCCGATTGTGGAGAGGGTTAGAACTAAACTAGCTGGTTGGAAAGCCAAATCATTATCGTTGACTGGTAGAATTACACTCGTCAAAGCGGTAATTTCAAATTTACCTTTGTACTTCATTTCTATTTTTCCAATGCCGAAAGGAGTTAATAAAGTTTTGACCAGTCTTGTAACCAATTTCATATGGGGCGCTACTGATAAACGAGTGATCCACTGGGTCAACTGGGAGACTTTGTGTCGGCCAAAAGCATATGGGGGCCTGGGACTTGCAGACTTCAGCAGGAAAAATTGTGCTCTATTGTTGAAATGGGTCTGGAGATTTGGGACAGAAAGCGATAGTTTTTGGAGGAGAATTATTTCAGCAAGATATGAATTGAACGACGACAGTATTTTCTCGTTGAATCGTAAAACACAGGGTATGTCCTGGATATGGAAAAATATTATCGAGAATTTCAACAACATGGAAGGTGAGTTCTTAAACAACATACGTTATTGTGTGGGTGATGGGAAAAAAATCCAATTTTGGAATGAAACATGGGTAGGGCATCAACCTTTGAGGAAGGCGTTCCCTAGATTCTAAGCCTTGGCATTAAACAAAGCTGGAGTAATAGCAGATTTGGGACATTGGGAGGGGAATACTTGGAAATGGAAAATCAGAGTGCGAAGAAATGTGTTTGACTGGGAGAGAAGCGTTTGGTTCAACTTCAACCAACTATTGGGTTCAGTAAAGCCAGTTGCCGGTGTAAAAGATACTATCAGATGGACAACCAACTCGTGCGGAAATTTTAATGTAAAATCAGTTTTGAGTCTCAACTGCTCAAGTCATAATGAAGCTGAAGAAATTTGGAAGTTAGTTTGGAAAGGACTCGCACCCCCTAAGGTGGAAGCCTTTTTGTGGAGAGCCATGTTGGGAAGATTACCTACTAAAGAATAGCTAATAAAAAGAGGCTGTGGATCGAGGGTGTCCAGTTTATGTCCCTTCTGTAATGAAGCCTTAGAATCGATCAGTCATATTTTCATTTTCTGCCCAAAGTCTTGGTCAGTGTGGATGAAGTGGTGTAAGGTTTGTAACCTCAACGTGATTGTTCCAAATAATCTAAAAGCATTCCTCTATGCTTGGTCGCACTACAAGCCGAACTCTATTTATGAGAAGGTATGGTTTCTGAGCTTTTGCTGTTTATTATGGTCCTTGTGGCTCTGTAGGAACGATCTGGTTTTTAATGGTAAAACAGTAGATTGTGATATGGTTTATGATTTGTACATAATGCGACTGTGTATGTGGTGTTTGGCCATATGGTCGAAGACAACAATCTCAATAAGCGACCTGCTACTATCTCCTTCCAAATTCGATATTTTTGGGAAACAAGAGCGGACAATTCAAAAGAACTGGAGGCCTCCTGCATCAAATACCCTTGTCTTTAATACATATGGGGCGGTAATCCAAAGCTATGGTGAGGCCGGGATAGGTGGAGTTCTTCGTAATAACAAAGCAAATTACCTTATCACCTTTTCAAAGAATATCGGGATCGCAGACGCCACCACTGCGGAAATTCTAGCGGTAAGAGAGGCATGCGAGCTCTTCAAGAACTCAAAATGGGTCAAATATGGGAGATTAAGGATTGAATGTGATAGTGCTCTAGTGGCGCAATGGATGTCGGATCCCATAACCTGCCCTCAAAATTTTAAGGAGATTATACTCCAATGCAGGAAGGAGTGTGAATCTTTTGCTTGGGAAATAGAGAAGATCGACAGAGAGTGCAATTGTGTGGCCAATTCCCTAGCCAAAAGAGGTATACGCAGATCGACTGATATAGTTATTTTCAGTAATTAGAGAGTAGACAACGTAGGAGAGCTACTGGCAATCCAATTATGTGCGTATGTAAGCGTTATCTAATTTTCTCGTTGTAACCGGGTATTTCGTGCGCATGTATTTGACTACCACAATTGTTGCACTCTTTTTCCCCATTTAGGTGTAAGGGGTTTTTTAATGAGGCACGATTGTGGTATTTCGCAAACCTTAACATTAATAAATTACCGTTCAAAAAAAAAATTTGTGCATTTGATTTTGATTAGATATTTAAATCAAAGCTTCATGTGTACAATTGAACTAAATTAAAGTTTCAATTTTCACGTGTACAATTACATGTTTACATCCAAATCAAATTTGTGTATAATTATATTAAATCAAAATTTATATGGTATAACAATAATAATAATGTCTGAATTGAATTAACTTATTAAACTTAGAATCTAATTGAACTAAATTAAAACCCGGAAACATAAATCACAAACATAATTACAAAAATTCTAAAACTAAATGTAAAATTTCAATTAAATTAATCTAAATTAGGACTCAATTGATTTAAACTAAAACCTAAAAGTGAAAATTTAGGACTTAAATGAAACATATCTAAAGTTACAAGGGCTAAAAAATAATTACCCCTAACCTAAAAGTTCACGCGGGTTATATCCCATCCACCCTTTCATTTTAATTAAAAAATGACAGAAGAACTAATAGGTTAAAAAAAAGGAATCAGACATAATTTTTGGAGGGATTCATAAGTTAATTACTTTTTAGGTCCTACTATAATTAAAATGTTATATTTTAGTCCTAATTTCACTTTTAAGTTTTATTTTAATTTAATTTAGTCACAAGTATCCTCACGGTTTGAACTTCAGATATAGCAATCCCTCCACACGGTGATAATTAATCCTTAGAAATTTACTTTTAACCAAAACTGACCCTATTTATTTCTACTTTTTGTAATTTAGTCTAATAATTTCAAATTAATGATATTTTTGTTCATTTCAGTTCCTAAGATTTATTTTTTAGCCGAAATTAACCCTTATTTACTTATATGGTAAAATTGTGAAATTGGTCATTGGACTTTTAAATTTATCAACTCTCAATTTGTCAAATTAGTCCCTAATTTCGGTTTTATGCTATACTTTATGGCAAAATTGTGAAACTAGTTACTAGACTCTCAAATTTCTCTACTTTCAAATTGTTAAATTAGTATCTAATTTTAGTTTTAGGCTATATTTCATGGTGAAATTGGTCTCTAATTTTGATTTATGACTTAGGGTTTAATCCTTAGTGTTAATGGTTTAGGGTTTAGTTTAGGATTATTGATTTATGAGATTAATTTCCATGGCTTAATGTTTATGGTTTACGAGATTAATGGTTTAGAGTTTATAATGTAGTTTATGGTTATTGGTTTATGAAATTAATTTGTATAGTTTAAGGTTTAGGGTTTAACTTAGTATATGAGATTATTTTCAAGCGTTATATAGTCTATAGTCTCTAATCTATATATAATATATCATATGCGATGATATTATTATTAATTTATTACTATAATATATAGTATATGCCTAAATGGTCTATAGTCTATATTGATATGTGTAACGTTAATATATCTCATACATGTTACGTGATTATACTTTTTAGGGGTTTTAGCCTATAGGTTTATGTGATTAGTTTAAGGCCTAGGGATTGAATGTAGGATTTAGGAGTTTAGTGTTCAATTAATTCCCTATAAATCTATATTAAACCGAAATTGACCTTTATTTATTTTTAAATTGTGTAATTTAGTCCAATATTTTTAATATGATGATATTTTTGTTCATTTAAGTCCCTAAAAATTTACTTTTAACTAAAATTGACGCATATTTATTTCTAATTTTTATGATTTAGTCTAATAAAGTAAAGATAGTGTTGTTTTTGTTCATTTTAGCCCATAAAATTATATTTTTATCCAAAATTAAACCATATTTATTTCTAATTTAGTCCAAACCCTATATTTTTTTGTAATTTATTCGAAACAAAATTAATCATAAGTTCCTGTAAGAATTCTAAAACTAAAGCTCGAATTTCAATTATAACCTAAATTGGGACTCGATTGAATTAAAATAAAAGCTAAAAGTAAAATTTTGGGACTTAAATGAAAAACATCTAAAGTTATAATGACTAAAAAATAAATTTCTCCTAACCTAAAATAACAATCAAGTTCTTTCCCTCCAAAATTCAAATGGAATCATTTTTAAATTTGATCAAATATAATTAATTGTCATTTGGCATTTACCGCTTTTTTTTGCTTAGTGATTAATTACCCTTTAGGTTCTCACTCATTTAATTTTTTTTCATTTTAGTCTTAAAATTCACTTTTAAATTTTAGTTTAATTCAATTTAGTCACAAATTTATATATTTTTTAAATTATAACATATTTCGGCATCCTAAGGATATTTTGGTTCATATTAATCCCTAAAATTTTAATTTTATCCGAATTTTACCCACAATTACCATACCGAAGTCTATTTGTACACGGTAAGACCCGACTTGAACTTCAATCGAAACAGATAATCCTCGACCTGAATTTTATCCGTCAATGACGTGACCCGACCTGAAGTCTATCCGAACCTGAATTAACCCGTTAATTAACTAATTTGGACCTGAATCGTTTTGGCCTGAACTGAAACTTACCTGACCTGAAATTAACCCGAACCGAACCCGAACTCAATCTAATTTGAAATCAACCTGATAATGACCCGAATCTGAGTCGACCTGGACCCGACCTGATCCGAGTCGAACCATTAAATTGACCTGACATAACCCGTATCCGATTTGACCTGACATGGCCTGGCCTGAAACCTAAACGATTACCTGATTTCACATCCCTACATACAAAGACATCGAAGAAAACAAAATCCAAATTCATAAAGAAAGTGAAGGGAAAACTAATGATCCTGAGACCCTCCACCGGATCTTTCGTGACCCAGAACTTAGAAAGGATCGAACATCATCCTCGTAAAATGATTCTTATAAAAGGAAAAGAAAGGAGTGACAAACTAAAAGACAAGAACAAAAGACGGAGGGGAGGCCAGTTGCTAAAGAGGGGTAGTTGGTCGTAGAAGAAGGGAGTAGAGGATTTGAAATAAAGAGAGATGCAAGAGGAATTTGCATTCGAGATAGAAAAATATTGTATTTATTAATTAACCACATAATCTCCATGCATGTAAAGAAAAGTATGTAAAATAAAACTTCAAAGCTTGGGGGGGGGAGAATGACTATGACTTTTGGTAGTAGGGATGTTCATGGTTAACCATTATACTACAACAATTAATCTATATGTTTTGTTCTTAGTGCAATTAGATGATAATATCTAAAAATAATTTGTTCATCTTATTATGGTTAACCAAAATACTATAACGATTAACCATGAACACCCATACTTGGTAGCTGTTATATTTTGACTCAATTTCTTTTTGAAGAAAGCGAGCCTCATTAAAAACCCCTACTAACATCCCAGTCACTAGTCCCTGAGATACCTAAAAAGGGGAAAAGAGTACCCTAGATTCATTTATATAGATAGAGATGAAAACTCGCGAAGTACAAAGTTGCGAATACAATCGGGGTAAAGGGAACCAAAAGACATAGAAGTCATGGTTCGAAGAGCGTGGGAAGCCAAGGTATGAGTAAATAGGGTACTCAAATTTTAATTGGTAATTAAGTTGGATATTATTGTAATTCTAGTGGTTGAAGATTACTTGGTAATTAGGGTTTACTTTAATGAGTAAATATCTATATTAGATAAGAGATCTTATTGAATAAGATTTCTTGGTGACCAAGTATTTAAATCTATAAATATAGATTAGGGTTTATCGTTTAAAATTATGAGAGATAGAAAGATGTGAGCAAACTTGCCTTTGGAGGGATGGAACCACCAAGAGATCATAAGATGCAAGAACCGATCATGAACATCTAAGGAGAGAACCGAGTCGGATCGAGATCCCAATGAAGCTTCATCTTCAATGCCATCATCGACAAGGCCTAAGAAATTTACCAAGATTGATGGCTCAATTTGGACCTTTTCCCCCATAAGATAGGATTTTATGGCTATGATATCAGAATGGTCTTGGTTACTCACTAACCGGGTATTAGCATAAAATAGTAAAACAAGGTTACGATAAAGAATTCCGTGTATAGTCATGAAAAATAAGAACCCCCAACACTGTAAAAGAGGTAGATACTTGAAGTAAAAGCGTTCAGAATCAAGAAAGGTTACATCAACCATACGCTCACGACAAATGATGGTGTCTTGATAGAGCATGGAGTTCGTGCGAGCTTCGTTGTTTCTGAGACTCTTAGTGAAGAGAAGAGCTAGGTTGGGACGAGAGGAGTCATCAACATTAGCTTTAGATCCTTCGCTCGTCTCCTTGGTCTTTCGCTTTTTGTGAGCCATTGAAAAGAGCCTAATAACCATTTTAAGCAAGCAAAAATATGTATGCATTAAAATTCATATTCAATCTAATGGATATCCTATAATCAAGGTTTTAAGTATATACAATAAAAGAAATTTAAGAAGATGATTTGAAAAACTGAGATAAAAATATACTGTTTAAAAATTTTATATTCGAATTAAAAAATTTGAGTTTTGAAGAAATCGTTGCAAAAAACTTTGAAACCCATAGTATAAATATAGAATATATACAAAAGAGATAATTTTTAAATCAAAGAATTCAAACAAAAATTGAAAGAGAAAAAAGAAGAAGGAAAATACCTTGATTTGGGATTTTGGAGGAATAGATGAATGTAGATGCACAAATTTGATGACTCTTGCTTAGATTCGGGTTGAAGACTAAAAACCCTCAAGATTTGAGTGAAAAACGTTCAGGGTTGATGAGTATTTAAAGGAAAAGTTAAGGTTAGGGTTTTGAGAGGTTTGTGTTTAATGGAAAATTATTTTAAAGATGGAAACCCATTAAATAGAGCCTTTTCCGGATACGCATTTCGATACAGGTAGAGTCGTATCGAAACAGGCGTATAAAACGCTTTTGACCGTTCCGAAACCCTATGACCGTTTCGATATAGGTTTGACTGTATCGATTCTCACAAAGATGTTTGTATCGAAATAGATGAAGGGTGTTTCGATACAGATTGTTCCAGAACCAAAACATTTCGAAACCACTGTGTCCGTATCGATACAGTTTGGTTCAATAATCTTTCTGTAGAGCGTCTAGGTGTTCTCTATTTATGAGCGCAAGTGCACACTCTTGTCAAGTTATAGTATAAAAGATATCGTCTCCTACAGGGATTGGAGCAGCTCCTATGAATGGTTTCCTGCACAAAGATTTAGTAAATGCGCAATTAAATCTCACGATGTGGAAATATAAAAACACAAATAAGATTTAGTAAATGTGCAAGTTATAGGAAATTGCCCTCTTTAAATCGCGACCCATCTTGGCTAAGTCGGTGTAACTCCTGCCCGGGCGGCACTTGGCGGCAATGCTGCTTCGGCAACGTCCTTGGCGGCATCTGGAACTGCTTCAGTACAGCTCCTTTGGTTCCAGCCTTCTGTCCTGTCCTCTCCTCTCCTCTCCTAGCTATAGCACCTGAAAATATAAACTAAACTAAAACAGTAACTTTTCTCAACCAAACATAAAATATTCAATAGAAGCATGGTAAAAGAGAAGATACTGTTATAATGCATGCAATGCACCTAAATGTGCTTAAGAACAACAATAATACGGGCAGGAATGTGTACAAAATATAGAACTCATGGACCCTCTACACTTTCCTTTTATCTTTCAAGTCAAGACAGACCCCTAATTAGTTCAACTAAGTCCTTAATTCAACCAACTTTACAGTTTAGTCCTGTTTTACCTATTCTGCCAATATACATATTAAGACACTTCAGTTGACTACAATTCATGCAATCTTAACTATCAAACATTCATTTTACTCCCTCCCCTGATTCTTACTAAATTTTCCAGTAATGAATCTTATCCAAAACAGTCCTAAATTTACTATTTATTCATAACAATCCAAATTCACCTATTTTGTCAATTAGTCACTTTAAACAATTCAATTAGCCATAATCCATGCAATCCAAGTTATCTAATATTTAATTCAATCCTTCCCCTATTTTTAACTAACTTCTCCAGCATCCATTTAGCCCAATTAAGTCCCAAATCTTTCAATCTACAAAAAAATAGTCCCTAAATGGTGATTAAGCTAGCTAGGTGACTACTTTCCTTATAAATTTCAATTTTAACGAATCCAACATCATTTTCATTAATTCCACACCTCAATTCACTAGTTAACTTAATCTCTAGCAACTTTCTCCTACATCAATTTTTCCATATCAATATTTATCTTTCTCAATTTCTCAGTTTAGCCACAATAGTGTATAATTCGTTCGGTTATCACTCTCAATCTGATAACCCATAGTTTGCTCAATCTTAACAAATTTCCTAGTTATATAAACTTAATCTAACATAGTTGCCTCCTAATTCAAGTTTCATGCAAGCTATCAACATGAATTAATTCAATAAAAACAACAACAATTAAATTTTACTAATCTAACTACCTATTAGAATAGAATGAGAAGGTTGGAAGCTTACATTGATTTGCTAGATCAATTACTATGGCAAATTCAAGAGCATGCAAGCTTAATTTCTCCTTAACTATAGTTGTTCACTCACTCAACTCTCTCTCTCTCTCTTCTTTCAATTCGAGTAATGGGAGAAGGAATGAAGATGACAATAGTTATCATCCAAATTTTGAGAGCGAACACGATCGCGACAAGTTCTAGGTCGTGTATCGGATAATTGAGTTCATGAGGCTTCAATTGGCGTGAGACATAAGCAATTACATTATCTCCTTGCATCAAGACGCATCCAAGACCCGGATGAGATGCATCGCTATAAACCGTGAACTCCTTTCCCGATTCTGGTTGGATAAGTATCGGGGCATGAGTCAGGGCTTACTTAAGTTGGTCGAAACTTCATTACTGCTTCTCCGACCATTCGAAAGGCTCGTCTTTTCGAAGAAGCTTAGTTAGGGGCAAGGCAATAGTAGGAAACCCCTTAACAAATATTCGGTAATACCCAGCTAAACCGAGAAAGCTTTGGACTTCACTTACATTCCTCGGAGGTCTCCAATCAACAATAGATTGTATCTTTTTCGGATCTACTTTGATTCCTTCGGCTGAGATTACATGGCCAAGAAATGAAACTTTCGATAGCCAGAATTTGCACTTGGATAACTTGGCGAAAAACTGGCATTTTTTGAAAAGTTTGCAAGACAATTCGGAGGTGTTCAACATGTTCCTTCTCGTTACGAGAGTAGACCAAGATGTCAGCAATAAAGACGACTACAAATTTGCTGAGATAGGGCTTGAATACTCGGTTCATGAGTTCCATGAATGTGGCCGGGGCATTGGTTAGCCAGAATTGCATTACAAGGAATTCATAGTGGTTGTATCTTGTTCTAAAAGCTGTTTTGGGCACATCATCTTCCTTGACTCTCACTTGGTAGTAACTCGATCAAAGATCGATCTTTGAGAATATTGAAGCATCCCTATGTTGGTCAAAGAGATCTTCTATTCTTGGGAGCGGATATCAGTTCTTGATTGTGAACTTGTTCAATTGACGATAGTCAATGCAAAGCCGCATTGTACCATCCTTTTTCTTCACGAACAAGACAGGTGCACCCCATGGAGATGTGTTAGGCCGAATGAAGCCCTTGTCTTGAAGTTCTTAGAGTTATTTTTGAATTTCTTTAAATTCTAGTGGTGCCATTCGATATGGAGTGATGGACAACAGATTCGTTCCAGGCTAGACTTCAATCCTGAATTCCACTTCTCTAGTCAGAGGGAGACCACGGAGTTCCTCGAGAAAAACGTCAACGAATTCGGAAACAATTGGCATCTCAGGTAAACCGAATTCAATTTGATCTTGTAAGACCATAGAAGCAAAAATAGAGGTAGGTGATAAGTGTCTAAAAGTTTTATATTTTCACCCTTTTCACATGGCAATTATTTCTCAAACTACACCCACTTGATCTGCATTATGGCCCTCTATGCATTAATTACATTGTTTCTATCATTGATCCTTACATTTGATTTATTTAATGAAAAAGGTATTGTTTTGATGCATTTTGGTGCTTGTATAGATTTACTCACTGCCAGGGCAAGGGATGCCCTGACAGGTGATGCTGCCAGGGCATGTGATGCCGCGTGGGCAATGAAGAAAAGGGAGGATGGTGCGGAATGAGCTATCAATAGGTCCAGACCGAGCCGAGCCGAGCCAAAGATGACATCTTCTACTGAAGGAAGCTAGTTTATGAAGATAAAGCCTTGCGATTGCTCATGGGCAGATGATGTTAAGGTTCAGCAAAGCTTCCTTGGATGGCTCCTCCTAATCTCTAAGCTCGGAACACTATTGAGAATGGACTTTAACCATACCTCTAGGCGTAAGCCAAAGATAAACACCAATCAATCACACGCTTCTCTTAGCCGTTGAAACTCTTAACCTATCTCTAGGCCGAGTTAGTTAACACCATGTGGGATGAAAACCGTACTTATTCGTTTCATGAATTCAACTCTCTCGATATTGAACAAATGGATAATCTCACAAATTCTATCTCGATAAGTATGCGAGAATGATTAAAGCCAAGAATAAGCAAACCTTAACTTTATTGCGTTACAAACTTAAACAAAATACAATTGTTTTCCCACAACTACTAAACAAAATAACCCTAGCCTAAGAAAAGAATTAGAACATGTTATACCTCTCAAACTCTCTATACTCGACAATTTCAATTCGGTGGCATAACATTCTTTAAATAGGAGGAGGCTTGGGGCAAAGTCTTTCTTGGATAAGATGTTAAGTTGGAGTTGGACTTGTCTCCATTAAAGAGGTGAATCTCTTTAATTTAATGTCTTTACCCACTTTGGCCGAATTCCATCCTTAACCTTCCTTCCAGGCTTTTCTCATCTTCTCGAACTCCGATTGCCACACAAAGTGTGTAGAAAAATTTAGCATTTTATGCTCTTCAAATCGCCTACCACTTTTCATATTTTTCCTGTCGGCAAGTTTGGTTGTACAATGCCTTGGCATCAGATGCCGCCGAGGCAATGAGCTGCCGCGGCATACAATTCTGCTGCCTTTGCATGGGTCTTAAACAATGTGATTTTATGTGTTTGTGTATGACTTGTTAGACCAAAGGATAAAAGATTTTGTGGAGGAAGAAAGGGTTAGCCCATCAACAAGGAAGAAAAATGGGATCTATATTAAGGAACAACATTAGCTTGCTATTGCTTGGAGTATTGTGAGTGTAACTCCACTTAGGGTTAGGACTTAGGTCCTAACCAATCTCTTTTCTTGAATTGATGCCATATAAAATGACTAACCTATATTTGGCAATCAGGGGAAGAATGGTTTAATTGAAAACTTGTTTGATGCCATGATGAATTGTTTCCTTGAATTGTATTGAACACCTTCGTTGTACTAAACTATTTCATGTCTAAATTCATGTTCCCATATGCATTGCTTATGCCAAAGGTATGTAATGGCATGCTAGCTTGCTTGGATACAAGGTATGCACAAACATGCATAAATGAGATGTGATTGAATGCTTCTATGTATGCTTATATGTTCGAATGGCCTACTAGATTTAATGCTCTTGTGTGATGATTGATTATTTATGAATTGAGCTGAGATCGAATGCTTCTATGTATGTTGTTCGAATGATTGGTTACCTTGAATGCCCCTGTATGGTGCTTATGCATGCTTAATCACTTGAAATGCATTGCTTGGAAATAAAAGAATTAACAAGACCTTGGTTGCTAGTTGGTCTTAGGTAGAACGAAATGCCTTAAAGTTTAGAGCTCGACTTGTTTAGGTACTTCATGTACCATCTTGATTGGTGTTGTAAGAACCTCCTTGTTAGATACCTTGGGTATCATCTTGCTAGGTACCTTGTGTACCATCTTGTGTGGTGTAATAAACACTTTCTTGTTTAGATACCTTGAGTATCATCTTGTACTTTTGATTCGATTACCTAGTCCTAACTATGTACCAAGGCAAAACAAGATTAAATGAACTTGTAAGAAGACTTGCAATCTTGAATAAACTTGAAAATGATCTTGAAATGAGTTAGATGCTTTCCTTGTTCGAATCACTTACACTTGATTGACTAGCCTATTGTACTTGATATGAAACCTTGTTCTCTTGATTTGTTATGCTTGAATGGGATATGGAAACTAGCTAGGTAAACTTGATTAAAATGAATAATGATATTAAATGCTAATAAGCTTGATAATATGTTAGGTAGTTGTTACCTCACTAAGTACACTATGTACTTATCACTCTCTTCTTTCATTCTTCCCAAACCACAGATCTAAAGTGATCAAAGCTTCCCGATCTTAAGCCGAGCATTTCACAAGTGAGGATTGAGAGTATGGCTTGTCTATGTCTTGTTGCACTCCTAGTTGGTGCCTTAGTCTTGTGTCTAGTTATACAAGTCTCATGCATTTGGCTTATATTAGAGATGTATATGAAATGTATGTAAAACTTGATGGATGGATGGTAATGTTTTAAGTCACTTTGGTTACGTAAATAAATAATCATATGGATTTATGAACTTGAATGACATGTTAGCCTCTTTTGATATGTATATATGAATGAAGTTAAGTAAAAGCTTGTTTGAATGTGTTAATGAATCATTGATGATTAAGGTTATGACTATTGGTATTCGGATGTGCTTTGGGTCTTAAAATGATGATGTTTGAATGGTATAAGGAATCTAAGTTGTAAATTGAATTGATATTAAGTGTTTGAATGGTTAGTAAGATTAGGTAACTTGAATTAGTAATTTGATTTGGTATTTGAATGAAATTAGTTTGGAGATGAATATATAATTTCATGTATGACAAGTAAGTAGTTCGAATGGAAAGATTATAATGTTTGAAATGAATTAAACTTAGTATATTGGATTAATCACATTGGTAATTTAATCACTAAGTAAATTTTAAGAAAGGTTCAAATTGGCCCCGAATTCTACGTGTCCTTGTTTCACTTCTTGCATTGACACTCCTCGCTCCTAACCCGAGCGAGGGGTGTTGCAATAGGCCTAATCATTACACAATTGACAATATAACAATCGGTATTTGTGGCTTCCGCCCAAAAATACTTAGGCAAATTGTTTTCACAAAGCATGGTTCTAGCCATTTCTTCTAAAGTTCGATTTTTTCTTTCAACAACTCCATTTTGTTGAGGTGTGCGAGGAGCAGAAAAATTATGGCTTATACAATTTGAGTTACAAAAATCCTCAAAACATAGATTTTGAAATTCGGTTTCATGATCACTTCTAATGTGAGAAATAGAGTGACCAACATCATTTTGAGTTATTTTTAAAAATGTGATGAATTTTTCTAAAACATCATCCTTGGTAATTAAAAATAGAACCCAAATAAATCTAAAATAGTCATCAACTAAGACAAATGCATATGATTTTCCACCCAAGCTCATTGTTCTAATGGGGCAAAAAAGATGCGTAGATCAATTATAAAATTCTACTAGTGGAAACATTATTAATATGTTAACTCTTTTATGTTTTCAAAAGTGATTTTTTAAATTCGATATTTTTTCTCGGCTGGGCTTAGGGTTACAAAGCGTTTTAATAGTTCCACGTTTCAGAAAACACCAAGAATTCTTGCATCTATTTGGTAGTGGCGCACCAATCCATTACACTTTGCCTTAATCTTCACAATGGAAGCTTCTTGGATTTGTTCAATGATGTTCAGACACATTTCAGTACACCATCAGTTATTCATGTAATAATCGTTGGCCTGAAAGGAAGCTCTCGCTTGCCAACACGAATTTGTCTCCTTTAGGCAGTTTTTGTCAAACTATCCAATTCTCCAATTTTTTATTATTATTATTTTAATCTTTTTAACCTGAGCCCACACCTAGAGGAGATATAATTGCTTTCTTTAGTTTTTCCTTATATATTGGTAAAGCTTCTTCCCTACAAGTGGCTACAGCTTCACTTTCAACAAGCTTCACATTTTGACTCTAACACTGCTTCAACCTGCAGGTATTTAACCATCTCCTGTCTTCTTCTTTCTTTTTCTTTGTCAGACTTCATGTTTTGCTGTTAGAATTTTGGTTATTTTCAATTATGGTATTGTATGAATCTGAAATATAGGACTTACTTTCCTTTTTAGTGAAGAATGAACTAAAGCTGAAGCTATGAAGATGGTTTGTAAAGATTGTTTCTTTATGGAGAAGCCATCTAGGGTTATCTGGTTCTCTTTTTCGTTGTTTCTTTTACTGCAAATTGAAGGATCTTTATCAGCTTCCAATTATTTGATTGGCCTTGGAAGCCATGACATAACGGGGCCTGCTGCTGATGTTAATATGATGGGTTATGCAAATATGGAACAAATCGCATCCGGCATTCATTTTAGATTGCGTGCTAGAACCTTTATCGTCGCTGAACCTCAGGGGAACCGTGTTGTATTTGTGAATCTTGATGCCTGTATGGCCTCCCAAATTGTTACAATTAAAGTACTTGAGAGATTAAAAGCTAGGTACATTCCGAACTTTTATGCTGCTTTTAGGATTAAGCAGGTTGTAAGCCTATTTTTCAATAATAGTTCTTTACTTTGTTTAGGTATGGTGAGCTTTACACAGAGAAGAATGTTGCCATCAGTGGCATTCATAGTCATGCCGGTCCCGGGGGATATCTTCAATATGTTGTGTATATTGTAACTTCTCTTGGATTTGTAAGAGAATCCTTTGATGTTATTGTTGATGGGATCGAGAAAAGCATTATACAAGCTCATGAAAATCTCCGCCCGGGTTCTATTTTGATAAACAACGGTGAGAAAGTTTACTCACAGTCATTGACTCATTATGCAATTACCTTTTTCGAAGTTGATATGAATATTTAGGTGCACAATTTTGGTACAGGAGAACTCTTGGATGCTGGTATAAACCGTAGTCCGAGCGCTTATCTGAATAATCCAACTGGTGAACAGAGTAAATATAAGTATAACGTTGATAAAGAAATGACACTGATTAAGTTCGTTGATGAAGAGTGGGGTCCCATAGGTAGCTTTAATTGGTTTGCTACCCATGGAACTTCTATGAGTCGTACGAACACATTGATCAGTGGCGACAACAAAGGTGCTGCAGCACGATTTATGGAAGATTGGTTCAAACAGACAGGTTTTATGACAGATTCTGATAGTCTCTCTTTCAACAAATCTGCAAGTGAGAGGATCCCTCGAAGAGTTTCAAGCATCATTCCTAACTTTCGTGAAAAACGTAAGTGAATCTTGCTTTTTAGTTGTATAGAGAATTATTGCATCAAGTACAAGAAGCTTGAGCAAGTAATGTTAGTTAGCAATTATCCTTTTGCCATAATATATCCTTCTATGCTTACTAGGAGAACGAAGAGAACTTGGTGATGGAATCCAATTCTATGAGTAAAGCATTCTTTTTATCTCACCCAGAAATGCCATTTTTGTATTATTTTCAAACCTTAGGTTGGCTTGGTAAATGTGCCTGCCTGAATTACATCCAGAGCCAAGTAAACGTATTTAGAAGCACAACTAGTAGAGATGGCAATTATGCACACACACTGTTCATGAGAAAAGTCCAATGGTGCATATCATTTGTTATTCCTAAGAAGAAATGCCACTTGCTGTTGGATTCAAACAGGTAAGGAGTTGATGGAACTTTCTGCTTCATTCAAATCCTCTCAAGGACGATCTACTACTAGACTTCTAAGTGTTTCAAAACGAGTTAGGAATCCTTTAAGGCAGGCAGATAGACCCCAGTTTGTATCAGCATTCTGTCAATCAAATTGTGGTGATGTCAGCCCAAACACACTTGGCGCATTTTGCATAGAAACTGGATTGCCATGTGATTTTAATCATAGCACCTGCAACGGGAAGAATGAACTGTGTTACGGGAGGGGTCCAGGGTATGCTGTTGACATGTTACATATTCCTTTTGCCTCCTTTATCAATTTATTTTTTCGTTTCTTAGTTCAGCTAAAGATAGGATACTGATCGAACCATGTTAACATTTCCTGGCAGCTACCCTGATGAATTTAGAAGTACCGAGATAATTGGAAGAAAGCAATTCAAAAAGGCAGTTGAACTTTTTAATATTGCAACCGAAAAGTTGAAAGGAAAGGTCAGGTATCAACATGCCTTTCTAGATTTCTCTAACCTTGAAGTTTCAGTTCCTAAAGTGGGAGGAGGGAATGAGGTGGTGAAAACATGCCCTGCTGCTATGGGGTTTGCTTTTGCTGCTGGAACAACTGATGGTCCTGGAGCTTTTGATTTCACACAAGGAGATGACCAGGTAAGAGAACTGACGCTGCAGACTTGACACATTTTTCTTAGTGTCATGCAACGGTTGAATAGCTAATTTTGTGCAGTGATTCTACTACTATATTTCCTTTCAGGGGAACGCCTTTTGGAGATTGGTGAGGAACTTGTTGAAAACGCCAAGTGAGGAACAGATCAATTGTCAGAAACCAAAGCCTATTTTGCTTGATACTGGTGAAATGAAGCAACCGTATGACTGGGCAGTAAGTGTTTAGTTTGGGTGCACTTAATGTATGTGGTGAAAAAGCGTTGGACCATTGGATGTATATATATGCTGTTTTCATGCCGGAATGCACCACTTTGTATAGAACAGCACAGGTCATGCAGCCTCAATTTGCTTTCAAAATGATATACAAATTGTTTGGCTATTCATGATTCTGATTCATGTTTAAGACTAATATGACCCTTCAAATATCTTAGATTTAGATCTTTTGGATTGGCTGAGCTTGGTAAACAAATGCCATTATTTCAATCTTGAAAGTGTGACTTCAAATGGCTGGTTTTCGTAAAACCTTGATCTCAGAGCTGTTAGTAAAGAGGCACAAACTGCAAGATGAAGTATCAAGTGATGTATTCGGATGAATGATAAAAGTACTTGGTTAAATCATAGGGACAAGAATTTGTGAATATTCTAATTTTGTCCTCATATTGAATAATTCATGCAGCCATCTGTACTTCCAGTTCAAATTTTGTGTATAGGGCAACTTGTCATTCTCAGTGTACCTGCAGGTAGGAGCGATCTTTATTATTATTATTATTATTATTTTTCCATCTTAGAGGGTGCTGCTGTTCTTGACACCATCTAAGCTTGGTGTTTCTTAACTTTAAAGAGAGTTTCATCTTCCTCGCGTTTTTATTTCATGGCTACTATAATCTACCTCTCTAATGACTTGTAATTTTATCGTATTGATGGCTTGAATCTTCATGCATGGTGAACTATTTCCCTAACGTTATTTCTTGCAGAATTTACAACCATGGCTGGCAGGCGCCTCCGGGATGCTGTTAAGACAGTGCTTACTTCGGGACGCAATAAGCAATTCGACAGCAATGTCCATATTGTCATTGCAGGGTTGACAAATACTTATTCCCAATATGTTACCACTTTTGAGGAGTATCAAGTGCAGAGATATGAGGTTCGTGTTTTGCGCCTTTTCTCATTATTGAACCTTTCGTTTATCATTCCTTTTGTAACATTAGCTGGTTTATTGGGTCAGTTCATCATATTGTTACGGTGCATCATTATAGTCTAGATCTTTGATCGACGGATAATATTATTGTAGGGAGCCTCTACTCTGTATGGACCACACACGCTTAATGCATACGTACAAGAGTTCAAGAAACTAGCAGCAGCTCTTATCAGTGGCAGATCCGTTGAGGCAGGGCCACAGCCACCAGATCTTCTTGATAAGCAGATAGGCTTATTAACACCGGTTGTGCTTGATGCAACCCCCCTTGGTGTGAATTTCGGAGATGTTAAAGACAATGTCTCTAATTCCACCTTCAAGCAGGGTGATATGGTTTCAGTCACCTTCTGGTCTGCTTGTCCTAGGAATGACCTCATGACGGAGGCCACATTCTCATTGGTTGAACTTCTCCAAGATCAAAATACATGGATCCCGGCGTACGACGACGATGATTTTTGCTTAAGGTTTAAGTGGTCAAGGCCTGCAAAATTAAGTCCTCATAGTTATGCAACCATAGAGTGGAGGATCCCAGAATCAGTGGTCACCGGTGTGTATAGGATAAGACATTTCGGTGCTTCGAAATCACTGTTTGGTTCAATTCGTCATTTTACAGGGACCTCAAGTGCCTTTGTAGTGGAATAGCAAAGGGGAAAATATTGTATCATAATGAACACACTTACGGACACATTGTGGTATCGGATACAATTATGTACGAGATAGCAAAGCCAGATATGGAGATGATGGAAGAATAAAAGAATTTAGCTGTATTGTGTACAATAAGACAGCTGCAAAATGTAAAGACGCCATGTTCTCTGCTGTCAGCCTCTCACCATGCCTCTGAATGTGTTGTATTCTATAATCTATATGCTTATTTGATATACGACTTTCAGATTTGCTTTCTCATAGATCACATAATTTGTGTAAAAAAATTACACAACCCTTCTTATTTAAACTATAAAACTTGAAAGAGACGGGCTCACGTAAATTTAGTTTACACGATATGTATCAAATAACTTTTCTTTTTCTTATAACCGTAGGGTACAAACCCAACACAAGAATAAGAATATACATGCAAACTCAAAATGCTCAGATTATAGAGGCGAGTACTGGTACGCAATGAACTTGTTTCGATACACACTGCTTGTATTGTAGATTCGAATCTACAATACTAGCTTAAAACATCCAAAAACAACATCAATCAACCTAAACATGCTCATATTAATATACCAACATAAAATACACTTGAACAAATATTTATATGACAATTTCCAACATTCATGACAAAATATTATAGAATCTAGAGATATGCTTCCTATACTTGTATCAACCATACCAAAAAGAACCATAAAGGTCTAAAGATGCATATAAGGCTAAAGCTCACTAGGGATGGCAAAGGGACGTGGAGCTAACTTGGCCTTAACCCTGTTATATATATTCAACTCGACCTCGAAAATAATTTTATTTCACCCGCCCCGAGAGTTGATATGTTGGAAGCGTTGAAGTGGACACTTAATTTTATTACTCGAATAATATTATTACAAACCTGACAAAGGAACAAATTTGATTTGCTGCTGCAAATACACTCCTTTCTATTTTTCTCACTTGCACACGCACACTCTGTTTTCTTTTCCTCACAATACACACACAAACTCACAACTTTGAATCCTATTTATAGGCCACTAAACCGACTTAAGAAACCATCTAGAATCTAACTAAAATATTATTTAAATTAATCCTAGAATTCTCTAGCAATTGCCGATGGTTCTAGTTATTGCCATATTCTTCTTGATCTTCATGGAAATGCTACCATGTGTAAATAATGTTGCCGCCATTAGTAGTTCCTTAATTGTGAAGAATTCTTGATTCTTCTAGCTTCTACCACATCTAGAAGCTTCAAGAAATTTCCAACACTTTGGTTACAATTGCTACGCAAATCATGAAGCTTCTCCACAACACTTTATCTTGCCGACATAAGTAATTGTAGTTGGATTTGATTCCTAACACCCCCTCCAACAAACCTTCATTCCGAGCTTTTATTTTAATTTATGAAATGTTTCAGCTTTCAACAGTTTCGTAAAGATGTCTGCAAGTTGATCTTTTGTTCTGCAATAAATTAGCTCCACGATCTTATTCTTCACTTGCTCTCAAATAAAGTGATATTTCGTATCGACATGCTTGCTTCGGCTATGGGAGACGGGATTCTTTGCAAGAGATATAGTGGACTTTTTGTCGACATATATTGTAGTTGGTCCTTCTTGTGCAAAATTTAGCTCGTCCAAAATATTTTTCAACCAAATTGCTTGAAAAGTGCACGCTGCAGCGGCTATGTATTCTGCTTCACATGTTGAGAGAGCTACCGTTTTTTGTTTCTTTGATGACTGTTTAAATGCTGCGGAGTCGATATTGAATAAATATCCAGACGTGCTTTTTCGATCATCTATGTCTCCCCCATAATCACTATTGGAGTAACCAACTAACTTTGAATTTTTTATGCATGTAGAACAAACCATGATCCAACGTACCTTTGATATATCTCATAATTCTTTTTGCGGCAATCCAATGATCTTTGTTTTGGATTCTCCATGAATCTGCTTACCAATCCCACATCGTATGTTATGTCTGGTCGTGTGATAAATAGATACCTTAAACTCCCAACGATGCTTTTGAACAATGTTGGATTCACCGACTCTCTTGTTGAATCAACACTTAATTTAATGCATGTTTCTACTGTAGTGGCTATCGGCTTGCAATCTTTCATTCTGAATTTGTTTAGGAATTGCTCTTCGTACTTCTTTTGGGATAAGAAAATTCATTCTTCCATTTGCTTCAACTCAACTCCAAGAAAATATGACATCTCGCCAATATTTATCATTTCAAATTCTTTAGTCATAGCTTTCTTAAAATCATGAAACATACCTGGGTTGTTTTCAGTGAAGATCATGTCATCCACATATAAGCACACAATCATGATATCATCGTCTTTATTTTTCTTTGTATATAAGGTATGTTAATATGGACATTTTATGAATCCATTCTCTTGGAAGTATTCATCTATTCATGTGTTCCATGCTCTTGGTGCTTGCTGCAATCCATATGTAACACCCTACACCGGTTAGGAGCGTAGAGCGTTACGACGCGCAACGGACAATTAATTAATACATACTTAACATATAACTTATGGCTATAAAAAGGCGGGTAAACAAAAACTTTTAATTCTTTATTTATGACACTCGAGTTACTATCTTACCATATGTTCATGCTTATATTAGTCTATTAACGTGCTTTTAAATCATGTTGTCTACACAAGGCTTTACTTCCAAATTCGGACCAATAACAAGTAATGAATATTCATTCGATTTAATTTCACTTAATCAACTAAATATTTCCACTTCTATATACATAACAAAGTCTTATATACATCAAAACATGTTTACTTACACTTTCATACTAGCCATTCATGATTTATATACATATCAAAATGAGCATATAATCATAGGGCACTTACTACATATTAAGCCCTTATACAACCCATGACCCGTATCACTAAGAACGGATCCAAAATGATTATATATAATATGTATCTATTTACATAATTAGATTCATATTAACACTCCCTACTAACTTATATGTATCCCAAATACGAGCTATTCATCAACCATAAACAAACAACCTGAATAACTATGCTCGTAACTAAGCCACCAACTAGAAGGACTAATAAAATGAGGTAAGGCATACTTGAATCCACTACTTGTGACTACTACAGAAACAGGATCATGACCGCTTCAGATCAGACTATCATGTTGGTTTGGGAAGAGGAAAATAATAGGGTTATAAGTACAAGGAGTACTTAGTGAGGTAGTTCTTATAACTAGTAGTTTCTATCAGTTTCATTAAATGTCTTATTTAGTTAAATGAGATTACCTAGTTAAGTTTCCAATCAATTGAGTACACCCTAACTAGGCTAATGCACATATAGGTAGCATTCATAATACATTATGATATCATATCAACCTCATAGAACATTTACATGGCAATTTAACAAGTAACAAACCAAGTAATATAATCCTCTAAATCATTATCTTATACCATTCAAAAGGTAGCATAGAAACATATAAGCAATTGTCATATCCTGTATAACTATTAATGTTACACAAAATACATCAAAACATCCATGTGTGCATATTAAATCTTAATTCGAATCACTTTTAACACCTTGCCTTGGAATCTTAGTGACTAGGTAATCGAGCCTATACTCAAGGTACCTTAACAGAGGATGAATAGCATCAAAATCAGAGGTTGCACTATTGCAACAATAGGTCTAAGCACCTTCAAGTTTTGCATTTGAATTGCCAACAGAGTATGCCCAAGCATCTAATACTTTAGGTGTCACAACACCACACTATGAGTACACTTGTACTAAATCAGAGAAGCTAGACTCTAGGCATGCCATACTACCTAAGACCACTAGTTAACCAAGGACTTTTAATGTCTTTTTAAGTTAAGCAAACATATTACAAGTAATTATCAATCACAAACAACAAGGTCACATGTCATATTCAAGTTACTAGTAAGTAGAACTAATCTCATTTTCATCATTTCACAATTTCCAGCCTATAGCAATCATATAATCATTTTTTTCAAAATCATGAATCACACATTGACAGTAGCATATCACTCATTTCATGCTCATTTAATCAATCACATAGCCATTCAATCATAGGTAATTAAATCATGCTTCAACAAGACAAACATCTAGCAACATAGAACATGCTTTCATGTTTTTCATTTAATCCATCTTCCCATAAGTTAATTACCAAACCATGATTAAATTCATTTCATGCTTCATGTTAAACTTCATAAATTAATAATAGATAGTGGTTAGGATACTAATCCTAACCCTAAAGTTAACTACACTCACTATACTCCAAGCTAATTTTGATCTTTGATAACAATGCCCTTGCTCTTCTTTTTGGATTACCCTAACTTTGACTCCTCCAATGTTTCTTCAAATTCTTGGTCTTATCATCCATACATAAATATAAACAAAGCATATCAGGAGACAATTCAAGCATATAAACTCATTTGAGCAATTGTAACCACCAAACACTCAAAACTGTTTTTCCTATTGGCAGCTTGAGCACATGTTACTAATTCAATCATAACTTTTAATCCATACGTCGGAATTTCAATTAATTTACCTCGTTAGAAATTTTATTCAACTATCTTTTTATCCTTGTATGATTCATATTTTTCATATTTATAAATTAATACAGTTTATTATTTATACATAGGTCATTTTTCTGTTATGGACAATTTGTAGTACCTACACAATTTCGATTCCAGATTTTTCTATAGAGATATAATTTTAGTGCTGTTTGTTTCTAGTTAAAATAGACATCCCCAAGTAGTTTCTATAAAATTTTAGGTCTAAATTCCATGTATTTTATTTTTGGTGAATTTTTGAAGGTGACTATCCAAAACAGGGCAATGCTGGGCAGATTACACTAATTTCTGACTTAAGCTCCGTACAATTTATATTCATGGCTTCACCACCTAATCTTATTTTACCAGCTAATTCTACATTTCCTCGTAACAACATCTAACACTTTCAAACATCAATTTCCAGATTTATTACGGATCAATTTAGGGCTTTACCATTTTCAACTTCTCCAAAACAGCCCCTTTAACTATTTTGTCTTTGCATGTGACCTATTCCCATTCTAACTCACAAGTCAGTCAAATTATACTTAAGAAAACCTTACCAACATTTACATACATCATATTATGGCATTTTCCTCCTCGTAAAAATTTTCCAAAAATCATTTCTAACTTTTCAAATTTCCAGATTTGCTAAAACAGTCCCTATGAGTGCTCGGTTTCCATTTTACACTCTATATTGGTTCAATTTAATATTTCTCCTACAACCCGTATGAAAATTACCAATTTTTCTTCATCGTATGACTAAATTTCCAGTTTTAAAATCATCATTCATGATATGCAACCACATTAGAACAGAACATGAAATTAAACCAATCTTAAAAACCTAAGCATGCATTCGGTTCTACCTTGAGTAAGATCACTTACTTGGTTGTTGTTTTTCCTTTTTAGCTTGGATTTCCTAATTTTCATTCCCCTACATGCAGCTAAAAGCCCCCTTCAATGGTTGAATCCAATTCTCTTCTCTCTAATTCTCTCTTTCTTTTTAGGTAAGGAAGGAGGAATGATGAGGAAGACAACTATTACTTAGCTTTTAGTGGATTTAAGTAATCACAAGACTACCCCTAGTTTACTTGGACTAATCCATCTTTGTAAGGGTATTTTAGGGGATTTCGGTTATTACCATGCAACCACTAGAGTTTTATATTAATTTTGATTTAGTCACCTTAATCCAAACCTTTCGGTTTGAGTAGTCTTCCCAATTTAATCCTTAATAGCCAAATTATAGGGTAATTTAGCCTAATTAAATTAATTTTAAATCAATTAACTTGAATAAATTTTAGGGTATATTTGAGGGTGTTACACCATATAATGCTTTTTTCAAGCGGTAGGCATTGTCTTCATGTCCTTGTTTAATGTACCAAGGTGGTTGCTCGATATAAACTTCTTCTTCTAGGTAGCCATTTAAGAATGTTGACTTCACATCCATTTGATAAATCTTCTATTTCTTTTGTGCTGCAACTGCTCCGAGAAGTCTGATAGTGTCGATTCTTGCGACTGGAACGAATACTTCATCTTAGTCTATTCTTTGTCTTTGCTTGTAGCCTTTGGCAACTAGTCTCGCCTTGTATTTATTTACTTGTCCTTATTTATTTGTCTTTGTCTTGCACACCCACTTGACTCCAATTGGATTATGTCCTTCTGGTAGGTTTGTGAGCTCCCACGTATCATTTCTTTCTATTGATGCAATTTCTTCATGCATAGCATTCTTCCACTTGTCATCTTCGATTCCTTCTTCGTATATTATTGGATCACTACTTGCAAGTAAACAGAAAAGTAAAATATTTTCAGTTTGATAATTCTTGTACCTTTTTGGTGCTCTTTTTCCCCTCGTAGATCTTCGAACTTCGGCCGGTTGTACTTTAGGATTTTTTGTTTCAGTATTATTGCTTGATGAAGACGATTCAGTCAAATTTTGTTAAGGACCTTGATCATCACCTTGTTCATCTTGGTTGATGCAGTCATCATTGTTAAAAAATAATCCTTCAACTTTCTTTTCTTATGTGTTCCATCTTTAGTGTTCTGCTTTATCGAACTCAACATCTCTTGAGATTATCAACTTCTTGTTTAAAGGATTATAGAGTCTGTAAGCCTTACTTCGTTAATCATAGCCGATGAAGATGCACTTTTCTCCTTTGTCATTAAGCTTCTTTCTTATCTACTCAGGTACGTGGGCATATGTGATGCATCCAAAAATCTTGAGGTGGCCAATTCTTGGTTTTTTACCGCTCCATGCTTCGTTCGACGTCATGTTCCTCACACTCTTTGTTGGGAAACGACTTAATATGTAAACTGCACATCGAACTGCTTCGACCTATAAATTTATTGGTAGATGCTTACCTTTTACCATGCTCTTTGCCATGTCGAGAATGGTGCGATTCTTTCTTTCTGCAACTCCATTTTTTTGAGGCTGTATCTAACTGTGAACTAATAAATGATACCATGCTCCTTGAAAACATTTTCAAATAATTTTATTGTATACTCGCCTCTTCTATCAGATCTGAGTATCTCTAAGTATTGGCCGCTTTGTTTTCCACCATTGCTTTAAATTCTTTGAATTTGTCCAATGCTTCTGATTTTTCTTTAAGAACATATACCCAACACTTTCTGCTATAATCATCAATAAAGGTTGGGTAGTACCTGTTTCTTCCAAGTGATGGTATGTCGAAAGGATCGACTATGTCAGTGTGGACTATCTCTAATGGTCTTCTAGCTCTCTAGGATTTGCCAACTTCAAAGCTTTGTATGTGTTGTTTTCCTTTGATGCAAGCCTCGCACAATTGATTTGGAGGGTTAATTTCTTGCAATCCATTCACCATGTTTACTTTTGACAATAGCTTCAAGCTAGAAAATCCAAGATGTCCATACCTCAAATGCCATAACCACAAATCATCTTTAGTTGAGGACTTCATGCACTTCACGTCTCCTTCTTCGATGTCTATGATAAAGAGGCGATTTTGCATCATATCAACTTGGGTGATCAATTATGCATTTCAATTCTTGATAGAAAGTGAGCCATTCTCCATTTGCACTTCATATCCTTTTCTAGAAGCTGGCCAAGACTGATGATGTTGCTTTTCATAGCTGGTATATAGTAAACATCTGATATGTATTTTTTCTCTATTTTTCTGTGTAATCATGACTTTAGATTTGCCTTTGACTTCTGCGTGTGAGTCGTCGCCAAAAGTTACTCATCCACAGACTGTTTCATCTAGCTCCGCGAACAATTCTTTTCATCCACACATATGATTACTGGCACAATTATTGAGATACGAAATATTTTTTCTTCGATTCGTCATTTCCTTTAGTGAGGAATACATAAGATTCATCATTTTTCTCTTCTTCAGCTGCTGCTACATAACTTATTTCTTTCTGATTTGGAGCTGATCAATACTCATAACTGTAATGGCCATAGTTATTGCAATTATAACATTGTACATGAGATTTGTTTCCTTGTTGATATTTGCCTTTACCCCGGCCTCTAAAACCTCATCCTCGTCTTGATGTTTGACAGTCTTTACTTGTTTGGTAGCTACCATATGATCGACCGCCAAATCCATGTGTTCCTCGTCCATGGTATCCACCATAGTTTTCTCTGCCTCATGCATAGATTCTTCTCGTTTCGCCATCGTTGATGTGCAACTTGCTTTGTAGGACTTGCTCCAAATTTTCACTCTCTTCGTTTAGCTTCATTTTCTGCTCATGGGCTTCGAGTGATCCCACAAGCTCATCGATAGTCATTTGAGTTAAATATTTTGATTCTTCAATTTCAATGACACAATAATCAAATTTTCGTACCAACGATCGTAAAATCTTTTACACGACTCTAACCTCGCTGAGTGTTTCACCATTTCATTTGCTATGGCTTTCACACGATTAACATAGTCATATATATTTTCCGTGTTTTTAATTTTTAACATTTCAAACTCGGCTCTGAGTGATTGAAAACGTAACTTTTTGCCTTTTCAACTATTTGGAGTGATTTTTTCAGAGTTTCCCATGCTTGCTTCGCAGTTATTGCTTCTGCAAAATTTTCAAAGTTAGATTCATCTACTGCTTGAAAATATAATATAACGCTCTTTGGTCTATTTTACGAGCATCCCTTAACGCTATCTTCTCTTCGTTGGTTAGAGCCACTTCTGCTACTGCATTTTCTGACTCAACATATCCTTTTACGAAAATGTCCCCACGATCTTGAGAATCGAGTAGCCCCTTCATATGGATATTCTAGTTTCCATAATTCGTCTTTGTCAATCACGAGATTTATGGCTGGATCATGTGCTCCATCTTCTCGTGACATGAACTTAGACTCGAACCTGGCTCTGATACCACTTGTTGGAAGTGTTGAAGTGGACACTCAATTTTATTACTCGAATAATATTATTACAAACATGACAAAGGAACAAATTTGATTTGTTGCTGCAAATACACTCCTTTCTTTTTTTCTTTCTCACTTGCACACGCACACTCTGTTTTCTTTTTCTCACAATACACACACAAACTCACAACTTTGGATCCTATTTATAGGCCACTAAACCGACTTAGGAAACCATCTAAGATCTAACTAAAATATTATTTAAATTAATCCTAAAATTCTCTATCAATTTCTGAGGGTTCTAGTTATTGTCATATTCTTCTTGATCTTCATGGAAATGATGCCATGTGTATATAATGTTGCCGCCATTAGTAGTTCCTTAGTTGTGAAGAATTCTTGATTCTTCTAGCTTCTACCACACATAGAAGCTTCATGATATTTCCAACGCCTTTGGTTACAATTTCTATGCAAATCATGAAGCTTCTCCACAACACTTTATCTTGCCGACATAAGTAATTGTAGTTGGGTTTGATTCCTAACATGATATACATATATGTCCTCGAGCCGATCCAGCCCGTTAATAAACAAAATAATTCAAAAACAAAATCTTTAAAACATATTAAAGACCATAAAATCTCAAAAGCACACTAAAAATAGAAACTTCAACCCCGTAAGAGCTAAAAGAACAACTCCAAACTTCAAAACCCGTGAAACAAAAAATTCAGATTTGAAATGTATATTATATATAAAATCTCAAAACACAAACTAAAAGGTTAAAAATATATAACAAAACAGAATAAAAATATCAAATCTCAAAAAACTCAAACACTTATGATGTTTCAATATTTTAGATCTGGATTACATGTATTTCTGATAAGCATTTTTATAACAAAAAAGAAAAAAAACTAAAATGAGATAAGAATCATATGGAGAGAGACGGAAAAGTTAGAAAATTAAGAATTGAAAAGGTGCAAAACTGAGGGAGGCATCAGATTAAAGGAGAAAGAAAAAAATTGAAAAGGGGGAGAAAATGAGTGGCACATATTGAAAAAGAAAGAAAAAATTTGAAACTGAAGATAAAAGGGAGGCGTCATGATAATGAAGTAGTCTGGAGTGATTAACCTAAATGGTATATATATATATATATATATAAGGGTAATTTTGTAAATAAATAAAATGGCATTATTTTAAATATATCGGGTCATGTTAGGAATTTTAAACTTTAAATTCAATCCCGACCCGATCCAAACCCTAATTTTAATAATAAAAAGTTTCCACAATCGGGTCGGATCGGGTCGAGACACGTTAGGGACGAGTATTATTGCCATCCCTAATGCTCACTTTAAACTCATAACTCATGTTATTTAAGACCCTTGAAACTTGTCTAACCCATGAAGCCCCATTATACCAAAATATAGCCATTGGATCAAACAACTCATACCTGTTTCAACTACACATGACTTGTATCAAACATGTAAAATTCAAAATCCAAATCATCACAAAATTAACAAATTGAAAGTATATAAACCAACAACAAAGGAAACACAAGATCCAAACAACCAACATAAGTGGCACGCATTGCCTTATTACAAAACTTTTCCGAAAAGGCTAAACATACTCAAAATAGTGTTTGTCTTGGCTTTGAATTCCTTGCCACGACTAGCAGCTCTGTAACATCCCAAAATCCGTGCTAGGAGAATCAGGTAAGTAAACCAGTTCAATTAGCTAGTTTAGTGAATTTAGTTAAATTAGATTAATTCCGAGAAATTTAAAGTAAGAATTTAATTGGGAAATTGAGAGTGTATTAAGTGCAATTTATTCAATTCATATATATGTATATATTAAATAAATGGTTTTAATAAGTCAAAATATGTGACAAGTGATTTTAGTGACTAAATTGATAGTGAATAGATGTTATGAGTCTTTAAGGACCAATTATGCCATGTTATCTTTTAAAATGAGTTTTAATTTTATTTTCTTTAAATAAAATAGTTAAATAAATAATTAATATTATATTGATTTAATCAAAATGTTTTTAACAAAAAGGGAAAGACTATTTATTAGTTTCTATAGAATATAGTTTTCTCACCATATTTTTCTCTCATAATCTTTTCCCACTGGTTTTCTAAAATCTTAATTCTTTCATAGAAACTTAAAGTTTTCTTCTCAATTCTTTTACTAACTCATTCCTAATTTCTATTGATTTCAACCTTAATTTGACCACATCAAATTTTGGTGATTTCATTCAAACCTTGATTCAATCAATTGCAAGATATAAGAATAATTTTTATTAATTTCACATGCGATGTATTCCTAATCCTTAATTTTATTGTCTTTTAATTGATTTAAATGAAAAATTATGTTGAATTGGATTTTCTTTAATTTCTTAAGAAATCTTGATTCATTGGAGAAAATGAGTTGAAATAGGTTTGATTACAATGATTTATAATGGGTTAGATGTAATCTAAACTTGATTTTGTAAAAATAATCCCGAAATTGAATTAATTGATTAAATTAGTTGAGTTGTTCTTGATGGTTGAGTTGAATGATGGTGATTTGGATTCCTAAGTGTTAGTTGTTGTAAGTAGGGTGTTTTGATGATAATCGATGTATTTTGAAGTTAAGAGTTATGCGATAAGGCTGAGTTTAAGTTAGAATGATTTTGGAAGTGAACTGTGGAGGTTTTCGGTTGTTAGAATGTGAGTTGAATTAGATTAAAATAATGCTATGTTTTCTAGGAATTATTGGATGTGAAATGATGTTAGTTTATATGTTAATGAGTTGAAGAATCACTGAAATCACATCCGGAAGCCTCAAGTTGATTTTTTGGTGATATCAGCTATAGAACGAGCTTATGCGAGTAGGCGAAAGCTTGTCGGCGAGTGCAATTGTGTTACTATTGAGTGGATCAATGACACAATATAAGCCAAGAGGGGGTGAATTGGATTTTTGGAACTTTGGTGGTAGAATGGAAAAATAAAAATGATAGACAAGAGGATTTAGAGTGGTTCAAGTTCCAATAGAACTCTACATCCACTACCTTAGCTTCAATACGGATTTTCCAACAATTCCACTAATTGTTCTTCCCCTTTTCTAGGCTAAGGAGGTAATCGTTACAATACCGCTCAAATTTTCTACCCAAAATTTGACCCAATCCTCACTTGAAAAATACAAAGAAGATAAAGGCTAAAACAAGTATCTCTCAATACAAAATATAGCCCTCTTACAAGCACTCAACCCAATTGAATAGATAAGAATGGAAATTACAACTTCACAATTGGGGTTTACAAGAGATAATGGGATTTTGGCACAAATGCTTGGCTTTGATGTTTGGATGTTTCTTTTGAGATCAATAGTTGTTGCTGAAGCTTTTAGAGGTCCCTTTTATACCTTTTCATTGAATTCTAGCCGTTGGGTTGTTGCATTCATCAATAGAGCCGTTGGGATGTTATCTTCCCTCCATAAATGTAGTCTGCAACCACCCGTTTCGAAACGCCCGATCCTGTTTCGAAACAGACCAAAAAAGAAAGAGCCGTTGAGGTGTATTAAATAGACCGTACCGAAACGGGCATGATCATTTCGATACACTCGTTTCGAAACACTTTGCCACTGTCAAAGCCTGTATCGAAACGGCTTGGAATCGTTTTGATACGCCTTAACGACAAGTTTAAAATCAGTTAAAAACTTCAACGGTCATATTTTTAAAACCATGTTTGAATGCCGTTTCGAAACGTTTGAGGTCGTTTCCATACTATCATATCGAAACGAGTCAAACCGTTCCGATGTTCTTCATCCGTTTCGAAACCCGTTTCGAAACAAATGTTAGCAGTTTCAAAAGTGTTCCGGAATGCCCAATGGACGTTCCGAAACAGTGACTCGAAAATCACTGTTTTGGCTTCAAAAACACTTAGAAAACGTTTGACAAGTTGTGTTTTTAACTTAACCATTTTTCTTTAAATATATAGAGAGGTTTGAGGACTTAAAAATTCATTTTCTCCTTTTCAATTTAGTCCTTAAATTCTTTAGTTATATCAAAATCAATTTATCGGTTTCACAATCTCCCCCTTTTTGATATAACAAAACCGAGTTAGAATTTTTAAGAGTTTTGAATTTTTGAAGACGTTCTAACTCCCAATCAATTTAAGATGGGTTTTTAAGTTTTTTGAAAATATTTAAAGTTCAAGTTTTAAAACTCAAAACCGACTTAAAACAAATTTTGGCTCTTATATTTTCTCCTTCTTTTTGTTAGATCAAAAATAATAAGCAACAATGCTTATCAAGAGAAGAAACAAGGTTAAAAGCAATAGACAACATAATATAGATTCATATAATTCAAATATCCAAACATAAACCTTAAACAATATGGTTCAAAGCTCAATCCCAAACAAAGTAATCAAAGCATAGGTTCATGAAACATAAATAAAATAGAGGTGCAAACTTAGTCCTAATATGATAATCTAATATGCGATGCAATAAAGATCCTAAGCCTCGTCATCGTCACCATCAACATCCGAGGAATCATCATTGTTCTTAGCTTGAGAGCGACGAAATGCCATCCATTGACCATAGAAGGTAGAGAATGACAAGTCCATTGATTGATGTTGATTCTCAAGGGAGGTGAGACGATTCTCCATGGATTGCACCCGACTCCATTGAGTTGAACCGCTCGGTGAGAAAAGCCATAAGAGCTTTATTGTTAGGACCCGGAGCTTGAGGTTCAACTTGAGGTGGACGAGCATGCCTATCAACTCGTTCCCATTGGCCAAGAGTGTAATGAAACCCGGACTTGTGGAGAGAAGATTCACCAATATTTTGCTTACGGGGTTCCGGAGAGTCATATGAGCAATCAAAGTTGAGAATGCCAAAGATATAGCTCAAAACAGTCCCATAAGTGAAGGATTTAAGAGCATCGATTTCACGAAGCTTCACATTATTAACCATCTTGGCGAATATAATCTTGACAAGATTTGGGCGTTCTCCTCGGCGAAAGCACTCAAGCCAGAAATAATCAACTTGACGAATATGAGAGAATTTACCTCTGGAGGGGCGAATAAACCATGAAATCATCAAGTGAAGGAAACGATCATGAGCATCCAAAGAAAGCACGGAACCGGTGTGAGCACCAAAATGGGTTTCATCCTCAATGCCTTCGTTCTTGAGCCCAAGACAATTCTCTAAAAAGGAGATGTTGATAACAAAACTCTTCCCCAAGAGATATGACTCAATGCCAATGACTTCGTAGTGATCTTCATTATCAATAAGCTGGGCATTTGAGTAGAAGATGAGAACCATGTGCTTGTAGATAATGTCTGGTATGTTCAAGAAAGCCATGAAGTTCCATTCTTGTAAACGCTCTAGATAACGGAAGGCGAAACGCTCCGAATCAAGGAATGGGACATCAACAACACGCTCGCGACGAACGACAATATTCTTGACATAAGTGAAGCGATTCCTCATCTCTGAAGTCCAAAAACTTTTGAGAAAAAGCTGGGTGAGATTATGACGGATATTGGATTGACTAGCAGCTTCACTCGTTCAACCCGTCTTACGTTTCTTGTTAGCATTTTCCATTGAAAAAATCCTAAAAACATAAAGCAAGCAATTTTAAAATTAAAGTGTATGCATGAATATCCTCAATTCAATCCAATAACAAATCCCATTTAAGTTTAAAAAGATTTAAAAAAAAATTTAAGAGAAAAACAACTTTTGAAAAACTAAAAAAATATACGAGTTAAAATAATATATTCGAACCAAAAATTTTAAGATTTTAATTTTTTTACAAGTTTTGAAAAACCCAACAAGAAAAACATATAAACTATGCAAAATTGAGATTTTCTAACCTAAAAATCGAATAAAATCAAAGGAAAAAGAAAAAAAGTAGAAAATATACCTTAGATGGGGATTTTGGATGAATGAATGGAAAATCTTGCACAAGATTGATAAGGCTTGCTTAGACTTGAGCTTGTGTGTAAAAACCCTCAAGATTTGATGAAAAACAATGAGGTTTAGAGGATTTTTATAGAGAAAATCGGGTTAGGATTTTTAGGATTTTTGAAGAGTTTTAAATTAAAGTGAATTTTATCATTAAAAGCCCCCTTTAAAGCTGTCCGCATACCCGTTTCGGAACATGCACGATCGTTCCGAAACGTGGGTATCGAAACGTTGACTGACATTTCGAGTCTAGTTGACCGTTCCGATACGGCTTTGACCGTATCAAATCCCATGAGTTGACTCGTATCGAAACTCGTTTCGATACACACCTTGGAAGTGGCAAAATCGTTTCGAAACCCTTTTAAGGCGTTTCGAAACACCCTACTCGTAGATCACTCTTTTAAGCACACGTATCGAAACAGTTGGATCCGTTTCGATACACCTAGGCTTGGAAGTGCAGATGAGGCTCTAATATTGCAGAAAAATGGATTTCTTGAAGTCCTATATGCATAAATGTCATGAATGAGCAGGAAAGACACGTATAAAAAAAACATACTCCCCCTAACTATTAACATGGATGAAATTAGGAGCCAAAACACATAAGCATGGCATTTTCAAGAATTCAAGAAATTTAAGCACAAAAAGGGTCCTAAAAGGTCAAGGAAGGCTAGTTAGTCCTAACTCTCTCCTAAGGGACCAAAAACGCTCCTTATCCAAAGGTTTCGTAAAAATATCCGCTAGTTGGTTTAAGGTGTCAACGTACTCTATAACAACATCTTCCTTAAGGACATGATCTCTAATAAAATGATGCCTTATCTCTATATGTTTAGTTCTAGAGTGTTGGATGGATTTTTAGTTAAGCATATGGCACTAGTGTTATCATACTTAAGGGGTATGGTTTCAACTTTAATACCATAATCTAAGAGTTGTTGCTTCATCCAAAGGACTTGAGCACAACAAATCCCTAAGGATATGTACTCGGCTTTGGTGGTAGATAAGAGCTACACTATTTTATTTCTTAGAGAACCAAGATGTGAGCATACTACCTAAGAATTGGCATGTTCCCGAAGTACTCTTCCAATCGATTTTACACCCCCCATAATCCGCATCCGATTAAGCATGAAGGTTGAAGGTTGAGTCTCTAGGGTACCAAAGACCTAGACAAGAAGTATCTCTAAGGTACCTAAAGATTCTCTTAACGGCTATAAGGTGAGACTCTCTAGGACTAGCTTGAAACCTAGCACACAAGCAAACACTAAACAAAATACCTGGTCTACTTGTTGTAAGGTAAAGCAAAGATCCAATCATAGAGTGATAAAGCTTAGAGTCAACACACTTACCTCCTTCATCTTCGTCAAGCTTTGTAGATGAGCTCATAGGTGTGGCTTGAGGCTTTGCATTCTCAAAGCCAAACTTCTTGAGCATATTCTTGATGTACTTTGCTTGATTGATGAAGGTGTCATCCTTTCTTTTCTTGATTTGGAGTCTTAAAAAGAATGAGAGCTCCCCCATCATGCTCATCTCGAATTCACCTTGCATTAACTTAGCAAACTCTTTGCAATGACACTCATTAGTAGATCCAAAAATAATATCATCAACATATATTTGTACTACTAAGATGTCATTTTTATACCTTTTTATGAAGAGTGTAGTGTCCACCTTACCTTTTTCAATTAAAAAGTTTGAAAGTCTTTCATACCAAGCTCTTGGAGCTTGTTTTAAACCATAAAGTGCTTTATTTAGTTTGAAAACATGATTTGGAAATTTTGAGTCTTCAAATCCCGATGGTTGTTCCACATACACTTCATCATTTATAAAACCATTTAAAAAGGCGGTTTTAACATCCATTTGAAAAAACTTGAAATCATGATAACATGCATATGCAAGCAACATCCTAATGGCCTCCATTCTAGCTACGGGTGCATAGGTTTCATCAAAATCTATTCCCTCTTCTTGAGTGTAACCTTGAGCAACTAATCTAGCTTTATTTCTCACAATGTTACCACTCTCATCTAGTTTGTTCCTAAATACCCATTTAGTTCTTATAGTAGATTGATTACTAGGCCTTTCAACTCATGTCCAAACATTACTTCTCTCAAATTGATTTAACTCTTCTTGCATAGCCATAATCCAAAAGTCATCTTTTAATGCTTTTTTAATGTCCTTAGGCTCTATACATGAGATAAAAGCAACATGATTCATGACTTTAAGAGAAGATCTAGTAGTTACCCCATTGGATGGATCACCCAAGATTTCACCACCTTTGACATAGTTGTACTCCCTTGGGTAGCTCACTTCCTTTTCCTCAAGAGCCAAATCCTTCAAGGCTTCAAGAGGTGGATCTTGTGTATCCTCTTCTTTTGTTGGAATCTCGTCGTCTTTTGAAGTTTGTCCTCCATCAAAGGCATCAAGGATTCCTACATCATCATCATCACAAGAATCCTTCCTCGGAAGGAGGTTATCATCGAATACAACATGAATAGACTCTTCTACTACTAAAGTTCTCTTATTAAATACACGATAGACTTTAGAGTTTAAGGAATAACCTAAGAAAATAGTTTCATCACTTTTAGCATCAAATTTACCTAAGTTATCTTTTCCATTGTTTAAAACAAAACATTTGCAACCAAATGGATGAAAATAGCTAATGTTAGGTTTTTTAGATTTTAAAATCTCATATGGTGTTTTCTTTAAAAGTGGCCTAATCATTACTCGGTTTACAATGTAGCAAGTGGTGTTTGTGGCTTCCGCCCGAAAATATTTAGATAAATTGTTTTCACAAAGCATGGTTCTAGCCATTTCTTGTAAAGTTCTATTTTTCCCCTCAACTACCCCATTTTGTTGAGGAGTTTGAGGAGCCGAAAAATTGTGGCTAATACTATTTTCATTTAAAAACTCTTCAAAACCAAGATTTTGAAATTCGGTTCCATGATCACTTCTAATATGAGAAATTTTAAGTTCAAGATCATTTTGAGTCAATTTTGAAAACGTGATGAATTTTTCTAAAGCCTCATCTTTAGTACTTAAAAATAGAACCCAAGTAAATCTAGAATAGTCATCAACAAGTACAAATGCATAAGATTTACCACCCAAGCTCATAGTTCTAATAGGCCCAAATAAATCCATGTGAATAAGTTGTAAACACCTACTTTTAGAAACATCATTAATGGATTTAAAGGATGATTTATGTTGTTTACCCTTAGAGCATGCATCACAAATTTTGTCATTTGAGAACTTAATTTTGGGTAAACCTCTAACTAGATCTAGGGAACTAATTTTTCTAAAACACTAATGCTATCATGTCCTAGTTTCCTATGCCATAACCATGCATCATTTTCATTTTGTGCAACAAAGCATGCATGTGATGTATGAATGTCATCTAAATGCACCATGTATATATTACCTATGCGATGACCAATGAGCATTATGTTATTTGATTTAATGTCAACAATTTCGCACCCATTTTTATCAAATAAGACATTGAACCCTTTGTCACATAATTGACTTATGCTCAATAAATTATGTTTTAGACCATTGACATATAAAACATTTTCAATGAGAATAGTAGAGTGATTACCTAAGGATCCAATACCTTTAATGTGGCCTTTGGAGTTGTCACCAAATGTCACTACTCCTCCACTTTTTGGCTTTAAGTCCATGAATCGAATCTTGTCTCCGGTCATGTGCCTCGAGCATCCACTATCAAGGTACCATGAATTTTGACTTTGTGCTTTAGCCTTGTAACAATGCTCCCCCTACAAAAAAAGATATTAAACTTTGGTTTTTGGTACCAAAATCAATTTGGTCCACGAGTGTTAGCTCCCAAAAGCTTGGTTCCCTTAGGAATCCAAGGTGACATAGCAACAACATTATTAGACTTGACGAGTTCCTTAGGCACCCATACACTCCTAATCTTCTTAGTTCTATTATGTCTATGGAAACCACTTTGTTTGTAGTTATATGTCTTTCTCCTAGGTTGGTTTGTTTTAGATGATTCACCTTTTTATGTTTCACATTACCAACATTTTTGAAAGACTCCTTGAGCTTGTTAAGCTCATCTAACACCTTTTAGTGTTTACTATTGCATTGAGAAATAAGATTATTTAGGTCTACGTTTTCATCTTGAAATAATTTAAGTTCATCTTGTAAACCTAAGATCCTTTTCTCAAATTTTAAGTTAGCTTGAGAAAGTAAGTCATTTTTAGCATTTAATTCCAAAATAATCTTTTTATTTCTAATGACCGACTCTTTATACTTCTCAACTAGCTCATCATATACCTCTTGTAACTCATCATAAGCATCATGTAATTCATCAAATGTAAAATCAAAAGATGATGAGTTAGAGGTTATCATGGAGGAATCCTCCTCAAGTGCCATGAGGCAAAGGTTGGCCACTTCGTGTTCGTCATCCTCGGATGACTCCTCGTCACTCCAAGTAGCAAGCTTGGCTTTGAGCTTCTTCTTCTTCTCAAAGTCCTTCTTTTTGAGTTGAGGGCATTCCGAACGAATGTGACCGGGTTTTTTGCATTCAAAGCAAATGATTTGATCCATCTCTTCTTCTTTGTTTTTGGTTTTGAAGTCCATTTCTATTTGCATCTTCCTTCCTCAGTTGGACCTCATAAACTGTGAGAACCTTTTGGCTATCATAGCCAATTCTTCTAGGTCTTCCTCCTCACTAGAAGTGCTCTCCTCATGTAGTGAAGCTTTGAGAGTTACTCCTATCTTCTTCTTCTTATCTACCTCTAGCTTCTCCACTCTTCTTTCTTCCTTCTTCCTTTCATCTTCTCTTCCTTGCTTCATTATCTCGTGAGTTAGGAGAGAACCCACTAGCTCATCAAGCTTGAGTGTCTTCAAATTTTTGGCCTCAATGATGGCGGTTCTCTTCCCATCCCAAGATTCGAGAAGTGAGTAGAGTAGCTTCCGGACTAGTTTGTCTTCCGGGATTATCTCTCTAAAACCCTTAAGCCCGTTTACGATTGTTGAGAAATGATCAAACATCTTTTACACAGTTTCGTCGGGCTCCATTTTAAAATTCTCATAGCTAAGATTGAGAATTCCAATCTTCGTCTCTTTCACATCACTTGTTCCTTCATAAGTGGTCTCTATTGTATCCCACACTTCCTTGGCACTTTGAATGGAGGAAACTTTGGAGTAGATGTCGGGACCGAAAGAGCAAAACAACATGTGGAGAGCTTTATCATTGATTTGAATCGTCTTTCTCTCTTCTTCACTCATCTCAATCTTCTTCTTTAGCACCAATCTTCCTTCGTCGTCTCTCTTCATTGGAATATAGGGACCATCTTCAATGGCATCCCAAACTAGATAATCGTTGGATTTGATGAAGAGGCGCATCCGGTTCTTCCAAAATGGGTAATTATCACCATTGAAGAACGGCGGTTTTGTGGTTGATTGAGATTCGTACATGCTTGACCCGGAGGTAGATGCCATGACTTGATTTTTAGATGATCACACTCTTCCTAAGAACTCCTCTTGTGGTTGTTAATCCTTCAAAGAGGTAGGCTCTGATACCAATTGTTGAGTGGATCAATGACACAATATAAGCCAAGAGGGGGGGTGAATTGGATTTTTAGAACTTTGGTGGTGGAATGGAAAAATAAAAATGATAGACAAGAGGATTTAGAGTGGTTCAAGTTCCAATCGAACTCTACATCCACTACCTTAGCTTCACTAAGGATTTTCCAACAATTCCACTATTTGTTCTTCCCCTTTTCTAGGTTATGAAGGTAACCGTTACAATACCGGTTAAATTTTCTACCCAAAATTTGACTCAATCCTCACTTGAAAAATACAAAGAAGATAAAGGCTAAAACAAGTATCTCTCAATACAAAATATAGCCCTCTTACAAGCACTCAACCCAATTGAATAGATAAGAATGGAAATTACAACATCACAATTGGGGTTTACAAGAGACAATGGGATTTTGGCACAAATGCTTAGCTTTGATGTTTGGATGTTTCTTTTGAGATCAATAGTTGTTGCTGAAACTTTTAGAGGTCCCTTTTATACCTTTTCATTGAATTCTAGCCGTTGGGGTTGTTGTATTCATCAATAGAGCCGTTGGGATGTTATCTTCCCTCCATAAATGCAGTATGCAACCACCCATTTCGAAACGCCCGATCCTGTTTCGAAACAGACCAAAAAAGAAAGAGTCATTGGGGTGTATTAAATAGACTGTACCGAAACGGGCACGACCATTTCGATACGCTAAGAGCCCGTTTCGAAACTCGTTTCGAAACACTTTGCCACTGTCAAAGCCTGTATCGAAACGGCTTGGAAGCGTTTCGATACGCCTTAACGACAAGTTTAAAATCAGTTAAAAACTTCAAATGCCATATTTTTAAAACCAGGTTTGAATGCCGTTTCGAAACGTTTTAGGTCGTTTTGATACTACCGTATTGAAACGGGTCAAACCGTTCCGAAGTTCTTCATCCGTTTCAAAATAGATGTAAACAATTTCAAAAGTGTTCTGAAACGCCCAATGGCCGTTCCGAAACGGTGACTCGAAAATCACTGTTTTGGCTTCAAAAACACATAGAAAACTTTTGACAAGTTGAGTTTTTAACTTAACCATTTTTCTTTAAATGTATAGAGACGTTTGAGGACTTAAAATTCATTTTCTCTTTTTCAATTTAGTCCTTAAATTCTTTAGTTATATCAAAATCAATTTATCAGTTTCACAGTTACGCTTTCAAACAAGATTTTAAATCATATCTTAGGAATTTGGAATAATTCTAGCAAGCTTAACTAAGCTCGAATGTAAGTGGTTCTAATTTTTCAATTGAAATATCGGATAAATATGAGAGCATGTTTTACTTGACTTGATTTGAAAGCATGGATTGCAGTACTATTTTTATGCATCATTATTTGATATGCTATGGTTTATCAAGCATGAGAGTACCTATGCATTCGAATATAAGTTTCTAAAATGAAATGTCTTAGTTGCCAAGAGCAACGCTATTTGAATATGTTTCTGATTTTTAAATGCGTAAGAAAAATAATAAGAAAAAGTGTTTAAATTTATTATATTGGCTTGTGATAAAGAAAAAATATAGTCGGATATAGTTGACATGCCATAGGATAAGAGTATACTTGATAATAAATTGTTAAGCTCCATACTAGAGTGGATTGGCCTTCGTCCATTGAGGGAATAAAGTTGTATCAAATGCTTCATTCATTTGTTGGATGTTAGTCGAAGGCTTCACTCATATGTTGGGTGCTAGTCAAAGACTTCACTTATTGGTTGTGTGTTTGTCGAAGGCCTTAGGGTCGTTGATAGGGCTGAATTCTAAGCCCGTGATTTGAAATTCTGATCCTTGTATCCGATGGTTTTGAATAATGAGTATTCATACTCAGTGCCGCAACCCTTTCGAGCCCGACATTTTTTGAAAACTAAAACCAACAGAGTCACCGCCAATCTTTTTTTAAAAAAAAGTATAATTGAATCACTTTAAAACAAGGTTATTTCAATAAAACATTTATTTATTAAAATAACGTTTTTGGTCTACAAAAAACCAAAAAGTAGGTTTAGGGGTCAGTTATGCGTGGGGAAGGATTAGCACCCCCACAACGCCCAAAAATTGGTACCTTATTGATTTCAAAAAGAATTTTCAAAATTGGAATTTGCAAGTTCACAAAGGTTCAATTTACTTGCCCGTTTAATGAATATAAATCTATTTTAATGGCCTTACCGCCTGGAAAATGAACTCCAATCACCGCCAACACTCCTGGTGCTAACCCGTCATTTCCATTTGCTAAGACACCACATTTAGTTAATTTTCACTTTTCAACAAGCAACAAGAAATGATTAAGTGTGTTAGGTTTCTTCAATTATGACTTTTTTAATGACTAAACCTTAAAACAAATGTCTAAATTCATTTTAATTATTAAGGTTTAAATATATTTAAGTATATTTTATTCCGAGATATAAAAGAAATTTTAATTCATACATGACTCTAATCTAAACTTTAAAGGCCTTAATCCTATGTTTTCAAGCGTACACATATTCACATTAAAAGCAAAAAGAAATAAATTCTAAATAAGGAAGGGATAATATTTGGAAGATTATAAAATTTCAGTTAAGGGTTAAATTGAAATAAAAGCAGAATACAAAGGCTGATTCGAAAGCAATTGAAAAGTCGGTGCTAAATTGAAAAGAAAACGGACGAAATTGGATGATTTAAAAAAAGGTGCTTGCGGCGCAAGACCCATGGGTATGCGCGGGTCAAAAACGGATTTGGGTTAAATCACCGGGTCAATATATAAAGCTAAAACAAAGCTTTTAATTCATTTTCCCCTCCCCTCTTTCAGTTTGCTTAAGCTAGCTTCCCGTTTTCTCTGAAAGTTCGGTGAACGTCCACCGTGTCGCCCGCCATCCACTGGCGCCGATCACCATTTTTTGCGGTGGAAATTCTCAAAATATCCTTTTTCAGAACGTTTAAAACTTTCCTTTAAACTCTTTTTAAATCCCCCATCTTTTTGAATAAATTTCGAGAAAACAAAAACCTCAATCCTTCTTAAAAATTAAATTTCCAGAATCCGATGAGAACCGGAACTTGCATCCGTCATCGGAACAAGGCCTCAGATGCTTTTCAAGGGTGAAAAAAGGTAAAAAAAAGCCTTTCTATTTTTTTCATTCAAATTCGAACATGCAAGTAGTAAATTACCAGAAAATGGCCTGCTTTATTCCTCTAAAAATTCTGAATACAAGAGCTTGTTTCCCATGATCCGAATGCTATTTTTTCAGTATAATTTCGGTGTGAATTGTTGTGAAATCGTGTGAGATTACAGTGCTTTATATAGTTACATTTTGCTTGAATTACAAGAACAAGTCCCTTGATCCTTTCCAAATTGCTTTTGTCTTGGTTTCAATTTTAGCTTGATTCTCGTCGTAGCTTTAATTTAGGGATTATATCTTCTAACTTTGATGGATTTTGCTTCGTTTTTGGGATTTAACCCCCTTTTCTTCCTTTTCATGTCTCTAGTGGCTACAAACAACGCCGATGAGGAGCAATCTGTGGCAGAAATGAACTGGTGTTCATCTGAGAAGGCGTAAAGGCTTAATCAGAGCTCAAGCATCGCGTGTGTAACTGCCACATGCGAGTGACGATCCATGTGCTCTTCGACGATGTGATCTGGGTCGTTAATTTTCTTCTTGATCCAATGAATAAAGAAGCACGGCGCTACACCCTTAAGGCTAGGATTTTCTGTGTGTAATCTGCACCGTTGGATCAGCTTTTGATCCAACGGTCTTTCTTTAGCTGCACATGTAGAGTAAACAAAAGGGATTAGGGTTTAGCTTAATAAATCTGGGCCGAATAGGCCCTTATGTATTCAAACATGGACTCTTTATTTGTCTTAATAGAATATTTCTTTATTAATAGACTCTTTACTTAATGGATTTATTTAATTCAAACAGATCTATTTTTTTTATATATCTTGACTTAGATGCTTGCAAAACGGGCCGAGAAAGGCTTTCATGGTATATACATGTAATTATTTGTAATCTAATTCAAAAGGACTCAATTATTATCTCAAACTTGTTAGCTTTCCAGCCAAATGGGCCTTTATTATCTTAATTCAATTAAATGGGTCACAAATATTTTGGGTCATATACTAACCATCTAACTATGATACATAATAATACTATGTAATAACAATAAACCAACGTCAATAATAACCACAGAAAAAATAAAAACAAATAAAAAGGTTAGGTAAAAATTCCGTGACAACAACTACCGCTCTTTGGTCGTTTCGGTGAAACAAGAACAAAACAAAGAACAAAAGGACATTGATTTTCACCAATTACCAAACCATCAAAACTTCTTGTACTAACGAACTGGCAGGCTTCGTTCTCCTTTTGCACAAACGAATAAGCAAGTTCTATTCTCCGAACGCCCGAACGAATAGGCGGGTTTTATTCTCTTTATGCTTGAATAGATAAGCGAGTTCCATTCTCCAAATGCCCGAACAGATAGGCGAGTTATATTCTCCTTAAGCTTGAATAGATAAGCGGGTTCCATTCTCCAAATGCCCGAACGAATAGGCGGATTCTATTCTCCTTAAGCTTGAATAGATAAGCGGGTTCCATTCTCCAAATGCCTGAACGGATAGGCGGGTTCTATTCTCCTTATGATTGAATAGATAAGCGGGTTTCATTCTCCAAATGCCCGAACGGATAGGCGGTTTCTATTCTCCTTATGCTTGAATAGATAAGCGGGTTCTATTCTCGAAATGCCTAAATGGATAGGCGGGTTCTATTCTCCTTATGCTTGAATAGATAAGCGGGTTTCTATTGTTGAAAAAGCCTTCATATACTTGTAAAAATGCAACACACAATGCAATTATGATGAACATGCCCCTAGGGATGCCTAAAACATGAATGCATACCATGTTTTATGGTTTTTTTAAAAGAAAAATCCTCTTATCTGAATTAATTTTTGTCAGGCAGCTGATACAAAAAATTTGAAACTCCGAAAAACCTGAATTGTATCATCTCAAACATTTTCTCGACTTTGACAAAAGACACTTATACATCTATGAATTCCTCTCTATACCGAGTGATGTTATTAGGACTGCAACGTAGGAAGCTTAACATCATACCATCTTACATTGTTCCACCAATTTCTTTGTGAAAATATTTTCCATTCTTTGTACCTCTTTGCTTCATTGAAAACATTGGATCTTTGCTCACTTAATCCAGTAATCTTGTAATCTTTGATTGGAAGGATAGACTTCTCCGTCTTCATCATTTTCATTCTTTGTACCGCTTTGCTTCATTGAAAACATTTGATCTTTGTATGCATACGTCCTAAAACCTATTATCATTGTAGTTGATACATCCATATTCAAGACAAGCCTCTTGGATGCCTCTGGAGCATGAATGAGAATCCTTATAACTTAGGTTTTTTCATCTCCAATGTCTGTAAAATTGTTCTCATTATCATGGAAGAAGGACTGGCGACCAGGAAGGCACCCCCTTATTTCGCGACATGTTGCTTTAAAGACATTAAGACACTTTTAAGGCTTCTTTGAAAATTCTTAGATTCTTGCCTACTTGGAATACTTGTGTGAGAATCTTTGCAGTGAAACTTATTTTGACTTTGAATGCCTTTGATATTGATGCTACATGCCCCCGAGTTTTAAACTTAACCATGAAATGCCTCATAGTTCCTGTACTTTTTAAAACTTTTTCAAAGTAATGCTAAAAAATATTTTTGTATGTTTTAAGTAATGTCAAACCTATTAATTCTCATTTCAATGCAATATGCTTTTGAAAAGGGAAAGAATCAACAAATAAGGTCAATAAAAGTTTATTCATACCGTGGCAAGCAGAATAGAAATCACAAGAACAAGAATTCAAGTATCAATGACAAAAACTTCTCCTGGTTAGAATGATGTGAGATGCCTTGAATGCTACTCATGTCAAGCAGACTTCGAAAAGGGTGACAACACAAGTGGATCTATATGTGCCATGTCCCCGAGAGGATCTCTTGCCATATCAACTATCTGAGCTGCCCTTTACGGGTTTTCAACTCAAGTTCTCCTTTGGTTTCAAAACGCCCTTTACAGGTTTTCATTTTGAACCCCCATTTATTTTTTTCTTTTTCTTCTTTTCATTTTTTCTTCTTTTCTTTTCTTTCTTTCTCTTTTCTAAACACAATACTTCTTGACTGAATCCGAATTTATCGGGCTATGAAGTTTATCTTCGTCCATCTCAGCCAAAATCAATGCCCCACTAGAGGAAACCTTTGTTACGATATATGGTCCTTCCTAATTTGGTGTCCATTTTTCTTGAGGGTCACTCTGGATTGGTAACTTCTTCTTCAACACCAAATCGCCTTCCTAGAATTCTCTTGGTCGAACCTTCTTCTCATGAGCCCTTATCATCCTTCTTTGGTACATATGACCATGGCATAAGGCTTTCAGTCTTTTCTCATCGATTAGGTTCAACTGATCATACCTTTCCTGAACCCATTCTGTCTTGTCTAACTTTGCCTCTATTAAGACTTGAAGCGATGATATTTCAACCTCAATTGGTAGCACTGCCTTTACTCCGTATACCAACAAAAACGGCGTTGCCCCAGTTGATGTTCATATTGTAGTTCAGTATGCATATAAGGCAAATGGTAGTTTCTCATGCCAGTCTTTATAAGTGTCGATCATTTTTGCAACGATCTTCTTGATGTTCTTATTTGCATCCTCCACTGCCCCATTCATCTTTGGGCAATATATTACTAAATTATGATGTTTGATGTTAAACTGCTCGCAAGCCCTGACAATCATCCTATTATTCAAATTGGAAGCATTATCAGTAATGATACTTTCGGGCAAGTCATACCGACAAATGATTTCCTTCTTCAAGAATTTACAGACCGTAGACCTAGTAACGTTTGCGTACGAGGCTACTTCCACCCACTTCATGAAATAATCAATGGCTACCAAAATAAAACGATGCCCGTTTAACGCCTTTGGGTGAATCTGACCGGTGACATCTATGCCCCAAATGGAAAAATGCCAGGGAGCTGACATGACATAGAGAGACTGAGGAGGTGTATGAACCTTATCAGCATAAATTTGACACTTGTGGCATTTGCGAGAGTAATCGATACGGTCACCTTCCATGGTTGACCAATAATATTCAAAGCGCGTGATCCTTCTGGCCATGGTGAAATCGCTAGGGTGAGTTCCACAAACTCCCTTGTGAACCTCTTCTAAAATCAATGGAGCCTCTTTCGCGTCCACGCATCTTAGGAGCACCTGATATCGACTCCTCTTGTATAGGATTTCTCCACCCATGACATATCCTGATGCCATTTTCCTGATCATTTTCTTTTAATTCTCTGTAGCTTGCGGTGGGTATTGCTGAAGTTTTATATATTGCAAGATATCATAGTACCAGGGCAAGCAATATGCTTCCTCTTCCACGTCGTAATAGTGAGCTTAGGAATCTAGCATTTGCAACCTGATGGGCGTCATTTTTGAACATTCACTTACTTTAAACATAGCCGCTAAGGTGGCTAAGGCATCTGCCATCTGGTTGTCTTCCCTAGGAAGATATTTGAAGGTGATTATGTCAAATTCTTTAGTCAATTCAAGAACCAACTTGTGGTATTCTACCAACTTTGCATCCTTCATCTCCCATTCCCCTCGTACTTGGTAAATAACCAACGTTGAATCCCCAAATACCTTCAAGTTAGGTATTTTCCTTTCAATGGCCTCCCTTAGACCCATTATACATGGCTCGTATTCTGCCATGTTATTAGTACAGAAAACTTCAATCTAGTGAAAGGGTAATAATTTCCTTCTGTCAAAACTAAAACTGCCCCGATTCAATGTCCCAATGCATTTGTGGCACCGTCAAAGTTCATGACCCAAGATTTTGCTGAAGCCTCATAATCTTCTGAGATGCACATCAGATCCTTATATGGAAATTAAAATTTAATGCCTCATAATCATCGCAAGTGCGACTTGCCAAAAAGTTAGCTATGGCACTTCCCTTTACACCTTTCTAACTCACGTACTGGATATCAAACTCTGACAACAACATCTGCCATCGCGCTAACCTTCCAAATAAGGTCGAGGCTTCCATCATGAACTTTAGTGGATTTAGTTTTGAAATCAACCACGCAGCGTGATATAGAATATATTGCCTAAGCCTTTTAGGCACCTAGATCAGTGCACAACATAGTTTTTCAATTGAGGAATACATGGTTTCACAATCAGTGAACTTTTTACTCATGTAATATATCGCCTTTTCTTTTCTTCCAGTTTCGTCATGTTGCCTCAGCACACAACCCATAGAGATTTCATACATCGATAGGTATAGAATTAATGGCTTTCTAGAAACTGGTAGGACCAACACATGAGGATTAGTTAGCTGCTCTTTAATTTTCTCCAAAGCCGCCTGGCATTCTTCATTCCATGTGCCTGAGTTATTCTTTCTAAGTAGCCTGAACATTGGATCACAATTTTCTGTCAGCTGGGAGATGAAGCGGGCAATGTAGTTTAATATTCCCAGAAAACCCCAAACTTCCTTCTGTGTTTGTGGTGGTGGATGCTCTTGTATGACATTAATCTTGTCAGGATCAATCTCTATTCCTTTTCTACTTACCACAAAGCCTAATAACTTCCTTCTATTTTAACTAGAATTTCCTCAACCTTTGAAAGATTTTTTCTAAATTTTCTAGATGATCTTCCTCAGATCGAGACTTAGCAATCATATCATCAACATACACCTCTATTTCCATATGCATCATATCATGGAATAGGGTAACCATGGTTCTTTGGTAAGTTTCCCCGACATTCTTCAAGCCAAAAGGCATTACTTTATAGCAGAAAGTGCCCCATAATGTTATGAACGTGGTCTTTTCCATATCTTATGGACACATCTTTATCTGATTATACCCAAAGAACACATCCATAAAGGAAAAGGGGGAATGTCTAGCTATGTTGTCCACCAATGTATCAATATGCGGTAGTGGAAAGTTGTCTTTTGAGCTTGCCCTATTGACGTCCCTGTAGTCTACACACATTCGTACCTTTCCATCTTTTTTGGGAACTAGGACGATGTTTGCCACCCATTCTGGATATTTTGCCACTTCTAGGAACCCTGCATCGTATTGCTTTTTCACTTCATCCTTAATTTTCAAGAGTTTCTCAGCTTTCATCCTTCTAAGCTTATGCTTTATGGGCTCGCATCTAACTTTATTGGCAGCCGATGTACAACAATGTCAGTGTCAAGATTGGGCATGTCTTGGTAAGAACAAGCAAAAATATACTTATATTCTTTTAGGAGCTCGATCAGGCTTTGTCGAGTAATAGCTAAAATGGTGGTGCCAATATTTACCTCGCGCTTCTCTTCTTCTGTGCCAAGGTTCAGAACTTCCAACTCCTCCTTGTATGGTAGAATCTATTTCTCTTCTCCTTCTACCATTCTGAGCAAATCTTCGTGCAAATCATATTATTCTTCATCATCAACGTTTTCAACTTCTACTTGGTATGAAGGTAGTTCAAAGTTTACTTCGGATTCTGGCTCGGAATTGTTTGAGTCAATAATATTTGACGACCTGCAAAGGAACAACAAGGAATATTTATACGAAGGAAAAAGATGAACCAATGAATGGAATGATTTGTTTTAGTTTTTTACTTTGTGGGTTATTCATGGTTTATAGAAGAAATTGCCACAAGACTGGTTAGAAGGAAAAATGCATCTTTTATTGAATTTCAAATGAATAGTTTTAACATAGGCCCTTTACATAAGATCCCCTATTGTCTCCGGGCCTGTAGCAAAGGGGTTGGTTTTGAGAATTACTCTGAAATTGTCTTAAAGACTACATGAATTTCTTCAGCAGTTTAGTTCTCAAGTTCAGAGCAGGGGCTAATCATGGACAAGTACTTGTTCTCTTCTTCCTCATTCATCAGGGCGTTGATGCTCAGGTTCTCAAATGCTTCACACAGGTCATTCTTTCTTTTCTCCTCCTCATTAACTTGGGCGTTGGGGGGTCCAGAAAACCTCCAGGATCTGAAGTTATGGCTCAGAGGTTGGAATGTCATGGGCTCCCACTCAATTTATTCTCCTTTCAATCTTGCCCTTCTCCTTTCCTGATGCTTTTTTATTTCTGTCTTTCTTTGCCAATGGTTGGGCTTGAAGCCTATCCCAAATCGACCAGTCTTTGTAGGGATAACCACTGGGTACAGCCTTTTTTAGTGCCTCTTTCCAAATCCTTTTCCAGCTTCAACTCCTTTTCTAAGTGTTTGTTTTACTTGTATTTTCGTGTAGTTAGATAGCTTCGGTTCTTGTACTTTGTTTCCCTCGGTGACAAAGGCCGCATTGACTAGCTCTAATGTTCTAAAGTGACACTCAAGCGTCCCTCATCTATCTCGATAAAGGGTGCATCAGTGGTTACTGATGCAATGATTCCTCCTCTGCACCTATTGTTACTAGTTGTCTGTCGATCACAGATTTCAACTTTTGATGTAGGGTAGAAGGGACCGCTCCTACTGCGTGGATCCATGGGCGTTTGAGCAAGCAGCTATAAATAGGCCTAATATCCATTACCACAAACTCTTCGTTGAAAGTTGACGGTCCAATCTGCAAAGGCACATCGATTCTTCCTTCCCATCAAATGCTCTCACCGTGTTCTGGTAAGCTCTCATATGCGAGCTATCTATTGGCAGATTCTTTAATGTTTCCAATGGTAGGACATTAAGGACTGGCCCGTTATCAATTAGGACACCTGGAAAAAAAATCCCTTGCATCTTGTTGAAATGTGTAGAGCCTTGCATGATCCCCTCCCTCTCTCTGGTACTTCTTCATCATTGAACGAGATAAAATTATTGACAAAAATATTACCGACCAGCATGTCCATCTTCTAGGTAGTGATCTCTTTTGGTACGAACGTTCGGTTCAGAATCTTCAACAAAGCCTCGTGGTGGCCCTCAGAACTCAGTTACTGAGATAACATTGAAATTTGAGCTGGGAGCCTATGGAGCTATTCCACCACGCTATACTCACTGTTTTTGAGTATCTTCAAAAATTCTTGAGCCTCTGACTCCTTCACTGGCTCATGGTATACTGGTGGATTCTCTTTGAAGAAATCTCCCTCGTTTTCTTTCTCAGGCTCTTCAACCGCAGCCCTTCTCTATGCTGCATCTCCGTCTTCAGCTACCGGAGGGGAATACAGTCTTCCACTTCTAGTGAAACGACTTACATCATTGATTGGTTCATCATTTGTTTTTTCTTCAACCTATAATTCTCCTGGGGCCGTTACTGTGCAAGCGTAGTTCCATGGGACATGCTTTCTATCCTTGTTTGGAAATGAGGTCAGTGCTTTGATTATAAGTCGTGGGATTACACCACTCATGGATTTAGTTACTTTTGCCTTGGTCTTGATAACCAGGGGCCTCATTCATGTGTAATCTCTCCTAGAGGATGACTCCTCTGTCGTACAAACATCCAACATACTCTCTTTGTTTCCTTTCTCAAAGAACTCAAGTTCTTTTTCATCCATCTTACCTTGGACCAATTGCTTAAACTCCAAGCAACACTCGATCCCATGTCTTTCAACCTTGTGGTTTAACCTCTGAAACATATTCCCTGATTACCTTTTTCTTTAGACGTGTCAAAGGATAACATACCTGACTTTCTTAGATTGTCCCTCACTCTCTTAAATATCATACAATTCTCAATGGTATGCCCCCTAATTCATGCATGATAATCGCATTGCGCCTTCTCGTCGTACCATGGTGGGTATGGAGGTGAGAAAGGAGGGACATGTCGTGGTAGCACCATTTAGGATTTGACCATTTTAGTAAACAAATTTGCATATGCCACCTGAATAGGAGGGAAATATGGCTTCGAATTCCCTTGATACCTTTGGTCTACCTTTGGAGAATTTGTAACAGTTGGAGCCGCAGTCGAAACGTTGGGCTTGTTGAAAACTACTCCCTTCAAATAACTAAGATTGTATACATTGTTTGTGTTGACTTCACTCTTCGTTTTCTTATAGGGTGTTTTCGTTTCTCCACTATCCAATTTCTCACTTTTTACAGCCGCCAGAATCAACTCTCCATTCATTAGCATATTTGTGAAACGTTTAGTTGCATGATTTATCATGCGGTCATAGAAAGAGACCTTTAAAGTTTCCATGAACATCAGTGTTATCTCATTCTCTAGCAGTGGTGGCTGAACTTGAGTAGCTACATCCTTCCACCTTTGCGCGTATTGGAGACAACTCTCATGATGCTTTTGTTCCATCCCTTGCAGGACAAGTCGCGTTGGAACAATATCTGAGACATATTTGTACTGCTCACTAAATGCTCTAGATAAATCTTTCTATGACCTAATGTTGACTCGGCTTAGCTGCATGTGCCAACGTGCAGCTGACCCTACCAAACTATCCCGGTAGCAATGGATGAGTAACTTCTTGTTGTCAGGTACATTGACATCTTCCTGCAGTACATGGTTAGATGTGCCGAAGGGCATGTGGTTCCATTGTATTTTTCGAAGTCTATAACCTTAAATTTGGAGGCACAACCAGGTTTGTCACCAGGCTCAGGTCTTTGGCATCCACACCACTGTGAATACTTCCTTCTTGTAAGGATTTGATCATTCTTTCAAGCTTTTCATATATGTCTTCCCATTTCTTCTCAGCTTTGGCTTTTTCAACAATTTCATCGAGGTCAGGTATCTCGTAGTTGTTAACCTCTCCATTTGGGGCGCGAACGAAGGACTCAACAAAATGGAAAGGGGTTTTGGCTTTGGAGGAAACCTTCTTTTGTATCCTAAAAGTCATTTCAGGGAACCGCGGTAGTGCGCCAGTGTCTCTTCATACTCCAGCTCTTCTGGATCCTTGAACCCCCAACATGGCTTCAAGTCAGTTTCAATCTTTTCCAGCCTTTTTTGGGTGCTTTTATGGTTGGTTTTTAGAGTCGTCAATTTATTTTCCATGTCCATTGCTCTGACTTAGGAACGAGTACTATACTTGTGAGTTTTTTTTTGGTATTTTGAATGTTATTTTTGTCATTTTTTTGCTTAAGTTAGTTTCTTATCATGTCATGAATGTATGCAACAAATAAATAAAAACAAGAAACCAAACAAACATGATTCAAATGCATGAATGCAAACGAAGGGCCATTAGTTTTATAAAATATTTGCTCAAGAAACAACTTTCATTTTAAATGCCAAAGGTCCTTTATTACAAGAAGTTTTGTTTTTCTACGTGTACATCTCAGCCCGAGTACACAACTCCTTGATCTCTTCTATTAACTACATAAGCCTTGGTCTTACTTCTCGTACAATCCTAATGTAACCGCGGAGGGCTGCGACTTCAGTTGTTAACATCATTACATACCTAGCCACATCTTGAATTTGAGTCATCACGGACCTATCAAACTCATCATGTTCTTTGAATCTTCTGGCATTGTCTCTGAGACGAGTGAACCAGTAATCATTTCCTCCTTTAGCAATATCTTCAAGGACTAGGATCTTCGTTATGTATTCTTGGATGACTTTGTCCACTTCCTCCACTCGTTCTTTCATGAAATCATTTTTTCCAGACTAGTCTGAAGCTCCTCATAGGTTTGATCACTCTGAAGCTTGTGAAGTTTCTAGTTCAGGTTCTCTATATTGGCTTGCAACTCAGCAACAAAAGCCTGACTTTGTTTTAACCTCTCACAGGTCTCATCATAGGCTGACTGTAGCTTCAACAAACAGATCTCGTTGTCATGGGCCTTCCTTTTCCAAGCAGCTACATTTTCTTTTTCTTTTACAAGGGTCAATATGCCCCTCTCATTTTCTGCCACTTGTTTTCCTTTCTTCTTCTCTTCTGTGAGGGCCCGTCTATACTTCTCAATTTCTTTTCTGCCACTCTCTTTCTCTTTGGCCACAACTTGTTCAATCTCTTGTTTCGACTGCTCTGGGCTCTTTCTTAAATTAGCATTCCGTACAGTGGCTTGAAACTTGAGGAAGTCAACCCTTTGAATATCGTATCTTTCTTCCAGGTTCATGTACATCTTTGTTACTCAATTAGTTTCCCCTTTATATTTCTCCACATCAAGGCTTGCTTCGAACTTGTCTCGCTGGTTCTATTCTCGTAGAGCTTCAATCTCCTACTTGGCCCATCTTAGTTCTTCTCTCAAAATATCAGCCTCAGAGGGAACCACCTTTAAGTGCTCCTCTAACGATTTGGCATGCCCAGGAGTAGGTAGCATGATCTTGTCATTAACTATTGTATGCCTCCAAATGTCATAGTTAGGGGTGAATATGCAGTGTTTGTCAGACTCTAGCTTCATATAATAACAATTATTCCATGAATCACTAATGGTTTGTATCTTTCCTATGAAATCTCCTTGAAACTCTAACTCTGATGTACCGAGACCAGTGGTGAACGGAACGAACTGTCGTGATCCATACTGACGTGACAATAACAAGGGAGCACAACCAATTCCACCCCATAAACCCAACAACATCAAGAAGTTGTAATCCTTGCATCTGTACATAACTTTGGCATGACCCATCCACAAAACCTTCCATTTGATGTCTTCATCACGACAGTCTCTAAATATATCAACCACTTGCTTTTCTTGACAGTTGGCTAATCTTGGGCTAAGAATTCTTTAAGTGGAGAAAAATTAAGGGAGAACACATTGGATAGAGTCAAAGTCGGGCACTTCCAAAAGTGCCTAAGGGTTTAAACTTGGAGTAAAAGAGCACATCCACCAAAGCATACACACTCTACTTTTTTACATGCATTCAGTGAGATGAAGGTTTCAGCTAACACTGCAGGTACTGGGTTGACTTCTCTCTTCAATTGTTCAAGGAAATAAAGCAAGGCTACATCAATGTTTCCTAAGACCTTGGAAAAGATGACCAAACCATAGATTGCAATAGACAAGAGATCTACTCTCTTTTCTATGTCAGGATGAACATGTATTATGTTTCTGATGCTTGACCAAGGGAAGGAAAAACTACCTCCTCTTTTCCTTATCAGACCTTTGACCGATCCATCACTAATGCCGATGAAAGTTGTAAGCCTCACATGTGGGTTCTTGTTTTTAGGTGGCTTGGCATAAACCCAATTTTCTTTCACATTACACAAGTTGAAAAGAGCTAGATACTCCTCGAATGCAGACATCATGTCTTCTCTATTGAAAGTGAAGCAGTAGTACCCATGATTGAAGAACTGAACCAAGGCCTTCAAGAACTTTTCATCTACCTTCACATACAGCAGGTACGCTAAGTTGCCATAAGTCTCATAGAATAACTGTTTAGTCTTGAAATCGACATGTTTCCAAGTTTCCCTCAGCTCTTGTGCATTATTCTGCTCGACACTGATGTGGGCATACTCAAAAGTTTTTGTTTCATGATCAGCGACCAGACAATCCCCATATGTTCGTTGGTTAACCTCTGACCAATGACGCACCCTCACATTTTCTTCTTCTTTCTCAAGGATCCTTCCATCCATGATGATAGTTTTTCTTTTTGAGCAAATATTTTGAAAAACCGATCCCTTCTTAATATAGAATGGTGATGCAGATTAACATGCAAAACAACAAATCAAAAGAAAGGATTAGAAAAAAACAAAAAGGGTCCAAAATAATTTCATTACATAAGTAATTCTGGGCAGTACATTCCAACACTTTAGGAACTGTCTCCATGGATTCTTTTTGTGAAATAATTTTGACCATAATCAAAACCCTAGGCTTTTCACATGGCTCTATTGGGGTAGGCTCTAGATTGTCAAACTTGGTTTGGTTCTAAAAGGGTACTCGAGCTGTCCTCGATGTCCCCTACTAAAGGTAGCAAGGCCCTCGATTCTCACCCATTATAAGGTTCAAACGAATCGAGTTCAACTCAGGAGGACTCACCTCCTATGCCTTCTCGAAGGATCAATATCATTACGAAGACAAAGGGCATGAGTCTTGAAGGTACTTGCTACGCTCATATGGAGAATCAATATTCTAACATGAGTAAAGCGTTTTCCCCCACACTTAAACGAACGAGACAAGCTCAGGTATAAAGCTTTTGAAGAATTTTAGAATACGTAAAATAGAGTTATATTCATTAAATAGACAAATAAATTGAAAGATTTGTGAACTTGCAAATTCCTATTTTTTAAAAAAACGTTTGAAACCAATTTGTAGCCTGGCCCTCTTTTTTTTTATTTAAAAAGAAAAACTTCTCCAGCATAGTCGCCAAGTTGTCGCAACCCTTTCGAGCCCGAAATTTTTTGAAAACTAAAATCAACAGAGTCGCCATCAATCTTTTTTAAAAAAGTGTGATTAGATCACTTTAAAATGGGGTTATTTAAATAAAATATTTTATTTATTAAGATAACGTTTTTGGTCTACAAACAACCAAAAACCAAGTTCGGGGGTCGATTACGCGTGGGGAAGGATTAGCACCCCTACAACTCCCAAAAATTTGTACCTTATTGATTTCTAAAAAGAATTTTCAAAATTGGAATTTGCAAGTTCACAAAGGTTCAATTTACTTGTCCGTTTAGTGAATATAAATATATTTTAATGACCTTACCGCCTGGAAAATGAACTCCAATCACTGCCAACACTCCTGGCGCTATCCCATCATTTCCATTTGGTAAGACACCGCATTTAGTTAATTTTCACTTTTTAACAAACAACAAGCAAATATTAAGTGTGTTAGGTTTTTTTAATTAAGACTTATTTAATGACTAAACCTTAAAAGAAATGTCTACATTCATTTTAATTATTAAGGTTCAAATAAATTTAAATATGTTTTATTTCGAGATATAAAAGAAATTTTAATTCACACGTGTCTCTAATCTAAGCTTCAAAGGCCCTAATCCTGTGTTTTCAAGCATACACATATTCACATTAAAAGCAACAAGAAATAAATAATCACTTTATTTAAATAACACTAAGAAATAAATTCTAAAAAAGGAAGGGATAATTTTTGGAAGATTATAAAATTTCGGTTAAGGGTTAAATTGAAATAAAAGAGAAATACGAAGGCCGATTCGAAAGCAATTGAAAATTTGGTGCTAAATTGAAAGGAAAAATGACGAAATTGGATGATTTCAAAAAAAAGGTACTTGCGACGCAAGACCCATGAGTATGCGCAGGTCAAAAACGGATTTGGGTCGAATCAGCTGGTCAATATATAAAGCTAAAACAAAGCTTTTATTTAATTCCCCTCCCCTCTTTCAGACTACTTAAGCTAGCTTCCCATTTTCTCTAAAAGTTCGGCGAACGTCCACCGTGTCGGCCGCCATCCACCGGCGTCGGCCTCCGTTGTTGGTGGTAGAAATTCTAAAAAAATCCCTTTCCCAAACTTTTAAACTTCCCCTTTAAATTCTTTTTAAATCCCCTGTCTTTTTGAATAAAATTCGAGAAAATAAAAACCTCAATCTTTTTGAAAATTAAATTTCCAGAATTCGGTGAGAACTGGAACTTGCATCGGTCATCGGCACAAGGCCTCAGATGCTTTTCAACGGCGAAAAAAAGGTATAAAAATCTTATCCCTTTTCCTTATTCAAATTCAAACATGCAAGTAGAAAATTACCAGAAAATTGCATGCTTTATTCCTCTGAAAATTCTGGATACAAGAGCTTGTTTCCCATTGATCTGGACGCTATTTTTCATTATATTTTAGGTGTAAATTGTTGTGTAAATCGTGTGAGATTACCGTGCTTTATATATTTACATTTTGCTTGAATTACAAGAACAAATCCCTTGATCCTTTCTGAATTGCTTCTGTCTTAGTTTCAATTTTAGCTTGATTCTCGCCATAGCTTTAATTTAGGGATTATATCTTCTGACTTTGATGGATTTTGGTTCGGTTTTGGGATTTAACTCCTTTTTCTTCCTTTTCATGTTTGTGGTGGCTACAAACAACGCCAGTGAGGAGCGATCCTACGGCGAAAATGAAGTGGTGTTCATCTGAGAAGGCGTTAAGGCTTGATCGGACCTCAAGCATCGCGCACGTGACTTCCACGTGCGAGTGACGATCCTTGTGCTCTTTGGCAATATGATCTGGGCCGTTGATTTGCTTCTGGATCCAATGGCAGAACGAAGCGCGACACTACACCATTAAGGCTATGGTTTCCTGTGTGTAATCAGCACCGTTGGATCAGCTTTTGATCCAACGGTATTCTTTTAGCTACGTATGTAGAGTAAACAAAAGGGATTAAGGTTTAGGTTAATAAAATTGGGTCGAATAGGCCCTTATGTATTCAAACATGGATTGTTTATTTGTCTTAATAGACGCTTTATTTATTAATGGACTCTTTATTCAATGGATTTATTTAATTCAAATAGATTTATTTTTATGTATATCTTGACTTAGATGCTTGCAAAAAGGGTTGAGAAAGGCCTTCATGGTATATACATGTATTTATTTGTAATCTAACACAAAAGGACTCAATTATTATCTCAAACTTGTTAGCTTTCGGGCCAAATAGGCCTTTATTATGTTAATTCAATTAAATGGGTCACAAATATTTTGGGTTTGATGCTAACCAACTAACTATGATACATAATACTGCTATGTAATAACAATAAACCTATGACAATAATAACCACGGGAAAAAATAAAATAAGTAAAAAGGTTAGGTGAAAATTTAATGACAACACTCAGTAAAATGCCAATATAACTCAAGAATTTGATAATATACTACGACTATGAACAAGATTTCTAAAGACCATTAATATGCTAAAAATTGTGCATCATTATTGAGATTTTAAAACACTATGATGTTGCTTCTTATAGCAATGTTGTGGTATTTGTGGAGCGCACTCACTTGGCTTGTTTATGCTTATGCTCTCTTTCCATCTTTGTAGGGAATTAAGCATTTGGGGGTTGTTACTTATGCTTGTCGAATAATGATGTACTTTAGAGCAAGTATACTCGTTGTATCAAGTAATAAAGTGAGAGTAGAGTGTCGAACCCACGGGGATTGGATTAATAAATACGAGGTTTTTATGCTTAGGAATGGATTTGCAAGTATTGGTGAAGGTTGGTTTAAGTAGACTAAATTCACTAATCTAAAGATAGCAGAAATAAAGACAAACAGCTACATCGACTTAACACTTAATTATGGAGGCTAAGATTACTTCTAAGGATATATGATTGATTACCTATCTCAATGCTATAGCAACATACAATACATGTCTGTATAAACCCTATAAGTTAATAACTTTGTAATTAAGGTGATACATGTCTGCGTTAACCATAACTACTCTATTATTTGTTTAAGAACTCTCTTTTAGTCGTTGAAACCCTAAACTTATGTCTAAGTCTGATTAAGACTAAGTTGACAGCTTATCCCCAATGTTCATGTTTGTATAATTTAACTCTCTCGAATATTATGCCACAGACCAATAGTTAATTGGCCTCTCTCGAATTGCTCTTGCGATTAACTATGCATTAAACACATGAACAAAATAGATGAAGATGAAAATAACTATGTGCAACTCCCTATCTATATGCAAATATGTACATTCTAACCTAAACGCAACCTACATGAGCTCAAAAACATGCAAAATACAAGGCTTAAGGGCATATATAATAGAACATTTATGCACTCATCAAATACCCCCAAACTTGAATTGTTGCTTCACCTCAAGCAATGCAAAAATGGAAACAAGAAAAATAAAAACAGAAAATAAGAACAGTAAACAACCCATAAGTCCTAAAGTTCTACTAAGCTATGATTATAGTGATTTCCATGTTATATTGCGGCAATAATTCATTCCTCAGCTATGTTGATGACGAGCAAGTGTATTAGAGCTTACAGTCCTCTTCAAAAGATTAAATCTACTGTAAGTGCAGTGTGTGCTCAGTTACATGTATTCATCACTTAATAGTCTTAGAGAAGCTTAAGTGTTGCTTTCTTTTTTCCGTCTCGGCATATTGTTCTTTCCTTTTAGCACATTTTTACTCCCTATTTTTTAGGTTTAAAAATTGTATCCTTGGGGCTTCAGCTTATCACACTAACCCTTCGGTACATAAAGATGGAGTGGAGGTAACAACCAATCCCCAAGCCCTACGAACAGTGTCATCTCGTAAAGCCATCCATTCGCTATTTTCCAATACTATTATTCATGCCATGGAAAGTTAAATGGAGTAAATACAACTCACCTAGTGTACTAAGATAGCAAGATGCATATAAGAGTGTCCCTAAACACTTTTGTTTAAATTATCAAGTCTTAATTTATTTTCTTGATTTTTCAGGGAGGTTTTAGCATTTGTTTTGCTACATTGAGCATTTAAGTTCTCTTTCTTTTGATTTATTCTTAAGCATCAGAAATTCGACCTAGAGCATCCCTAAGATTTCTTAAGTGTCGAATTGCATGGAACTTGTGGTTTTTAAGGGCTACAACAGATTTATCATTAAGTTCAAAAACTAGAAAGCTCTTAACACCTTGCAAAGCATCAACCTAGATTTATCATAGGAAGTTATAATCAACGCATCCACAGATTCAAAATCAAAGGCATCATAACAAAGGGAACCTATTGGACAGATTAGGCTAACTATTTTTTTAAAATTTTAACCTAATTTATATGGGTATGTACTCCTCCAAACTTGAGAAGAGCATCGTCCCCAATGCAAAAATAAAAAGAATAAGAGAAGCAAAACAAATCAAGGAAAAGCAAATTGAAAAGAATATGCAAATGAATAATTTGAAGAACTAAATGAAATAAAACTAAAAATACAAAAAAAACTAACCTATGGAGTTACTGGGGTGGTGGTTCCTGGATGATGATTCCCTTGTCTTTGTCACGGGTAGACATTTGTTGCTTGGCAGGGGGTGGAGGCGACAACTTCAGTATCTGGCTCTTTCCTTCGGTGGGTAGTGGTGGGTATGGTAGGAGATTGCAAGAGCTGTTGTGTAAATGTTGGTAATACCATTGGCTCATCCAGAAAGAGCCTTTGAAACAACAAATGAAGCCTCGTTTCTCTTCGTTTGGCGGCTGAGAAGAGCGATTGGAGAGAAGTACAGATGGTTTCCTCCACAATGTCTATGATGGGCAAAGGGGAGATGGATGGAATAGCAGAGGGTGCAATATGGGCATATCCTTTCAATTCCTCCACTTGGAAAGGAAGTAGCCCTGGTCGGGCTGCCACAATTGTTTCCCCTTCTTGAGTGGTGACCCTTGCTTGGGCGCAAAGAGAAATGGTTAGGTTACGTCCATCAATAAAAGAGTCTAACAGTCACATTTGCCGAAGTAAAAAAGTTTCTCAATTTTTAGTGGGCATGAGACGATTGTTGATAATGTGAGCCCAAAATTGGGAATCAGGCTTCCGCTGCTGCCACTCCACCCTTCTGTCATGGCCCTCGCCATTCCATGCTGTTCCAAGGATACAATGCTCATGTAAAATTGCAATGTGGTAGCTAGTGGCCTAATTGTGTCTCCTTCTTGTCCCAGTTGTCGAATGAATATGTCCCACCGCTGCTTCCGAAGCCTGTAAAGCAAATGAGGATCAAATCATTTTTCAAATGTGGGAGTGAATTCCAGTCCCCCTCTTCAAGGATCCCCTGTTTACATATCAGCTCGTATCGTTGTTGCAGGGACTTGGATAAAAGAAGTGTTTCAGTACTGGATGACGAGGGTGATGGTTCTCGAAGGGTGTTTGGGTTTTCACCAGAGTTGGAGGTGGTAGAGCTAGTTTCTATTGAGAAGTAGAAGGAGGATCGTGAAGATTTTGTATTTGGAAAAAGTATGAAAATGCTACTTCTTCTTCATTGTTTCTGTGACTGATGAGTATGGAAATTTTAAAAATTAGGCCATTATGTAGGCATCTAGGGGGTCATGAGTGCAGTGAATAAGGTTGTGATTAGGGCGTCGCTTGAGGATCGCGCCGAGGGTGGTTTTAGTAATTTCTTAGAGAGATGCTAAAATCTCCTCGTATCTTCGCATGATATGCAGACAAGTTGCTACATTCAATAGCCTCTATCATCTATCTTTACCCAAAAGTCAAACAGTCTCATTCTTTTAGCCTCTTTCTGTCTTGACAACTGCCATAATAAAGCTATAGAATTAAAAATAGAAAACAAACGTAAAATTGAAATAAAAGTGCAGAAACTAAATATATAATATATATGTGCAAAAATAAAAGTGATAAAGAGTGGATGAGTTAATCATCCAGTGGTTTTGCAACAAATTTATCACGAGCAATCGATGCTCCATTGTATATCTGTAACCATTGAAGTGTCATGCCCATGTGGCTGAGTTGTCGATCAGGAAGTAAAGCTAAGTGTATCATCAAAGATTCAAAACTCTTATCGACTTTGTTCGCTGATCCGATGATATCTTGTTTTGGTTTTTTGCGTAAGTCTAGGTTTAGAATAGGCCATTCTACGATAGGAAGGGGAATTCCAACCTCAGACCATTTGATGACTTCTTGCATGAGCATGGTTTTCATAACTGGTGTAAGTCTTGAGTTAGCCAAGTTGCTGAATCCATCTGTGATAAGTGCTATGGATCTACACGTCTGCGCTTTTAGGCTCTTAGATTTGGCAAAGTGCCAATTTAAGGATAGTGCATCTTCTGCATCGGTTGTATGCAGGCTCTCATCTGCTAGGCCTTCTTAACTGTCCACAAGTTGGTAATCCTCATATTCATCGTCATATTTGGGTGTGCTAAAGACGTTGAAGGCTATCTTCTCATCGTTCATCTTCATAGTGAAGTTGTAACTTTTGTAACCCCCTCGACCCAGCCTAGCCGGTAGACCGAACCAAACGGGTCACACGAGGAATATTGAAGTAAACCGGGAAGGTTTACCTCCATAAACAACCCTATTTTTTGTCTTATCTAGATGCAAATTTGGTTCCTATGTGTTTAACATTGCAACGGATCAATCGCAACTCAAACATACATCAATTTCATCCAATTACAGCTTTTAGGGACCATTTTGTAATTTCCCCGATACGCAAAAACTTAAGTCATCCTCGTGTTACCGACCTTTAATTAGTCTCATTACATGCACCTCAGTCAAAACCCAGCTCAAAATAACCATTCATGCTCATTCAATTGCATCCATAACATTCAGGGACTAAAATGCAAATAATCAGAACATCAGAACATTCCATTAACTAACATAATAGACACCCGTTTCGAAACACTAAGACCTTGTTTCGGTACAACGAATTACAGTAGCAAAACGTACCGAAACAGGTTTCACCCGTTTCGAGACCAAGCATACCTGGGACGATTCCCCTACCTCAAATTAAACAGAGGCGTATCAAAATGACCCCGTGTTTCGATACAGGCCTGCAAATAGCCTTGGGGTCTTTGAACGACCCTTATGCGTTTCGAACCACTTGGGCCAAATATGATATGAACCCGGTAATGTGACCCGAGTCATATAGATGTGTCCGGTCGTGATTCTAGTAAGAAATATTCGTTGCTACGCTTTGAAATATGAAATATCATAAAACATACATGTGAGATGAATAGCAATATAATAAAAATTAATGAAGAAAGGAATTGGATAGGTAATTTGGATAGTTTGGTGGCTAAAGATGGAGGATGATAATCATGGAAAGGTGTAAATGAAAGGAGTGATGAGAGATGCTAAAGGCGGCATGGATTTGTATGGTTGCAAGGATAGCAAATTGTGACCCGCTAGCTATAACGAGCTAGGAACCAACAATATACTTTGATGGAGTCGAGGTGGAGGAGTGTGAAACGTGACGCACAAGCTATAAGAGAGCTTGGAACCAACGCTATAATAAAATGAAATGGATAGAAGACTACAAGTACAACTTGAAGCCGATAGAGTTCTCGCAAGAACAAGATGAAAGCAATCTTTCAAAGGTTTATATATTCTCCAAAAAAAAGTCCTGACAAATGAACCTAAGGTGCCTATTTATAGTGTGGCTAGGCACCATATGAAAAGTCACACAAAAGAGAGATTAATGCTTATTTAAATGCTATTAAATACAATTGAATGAAATGTTTCTTTCTTATCCTTTTGATGGATGAATTTTACTTCAAATTGAGATGAATTTAGCCTTAAATTCGTCCAAAAGGAGTGGTGACACTTGGGCTGCTTCATTTTGCTTGCAAATGGATAAAAGGGAATGAATGTGGACATGAGATGAATGTAGACATCCCACACGTCCAAATCAGCTTGTCTCTTTGAACTCCTTGCTGATTTTATCACTTAATTTGATGATTAAATGACATTAAACCAGCCTTCATTGCTTGCTCATTTGTAGAATATGATCAACCTTCAAAAGATGATAAATAAAGGCCTTGAATGCATAGTTTGAATGCATGTCCCTTCTCTTGAACGTGAATGGCCTTCATTGCTTTGTTACTCTAAGAAGATGAACAACCTTAAAAAGATGAAAAGAATTCAGCCTTTAATTGCCTTGTTTGACTGAGTAAAGATGGTCATCAATGACTTGTTTACAAGCTGAAGTTGAAAAGTCTCTTCTTTAATCCACACCTCACATGAACCAAGACACACACAAAGGATTTATTCAAACTTAAAATAATAGATGCATGAAAAAATTAAAGAGTTAGTTAATTGAGTGAACTAGTTAAATGAATGAACTAGTTTAATTAAAGAACTAACTTTATTGAATTTAACTAAATGCATGAATGAAGTAGTTTAATGAATGATTTAAGATACATAATTAAACTACTTCCCTAAATGAACTAAAATTATAAATGAAGTGCATGCTTTAATGACCAACACATTTTATTAATGCAATGGAAGTTATGAAATACTTAAATTCTCATGCAAATGCATGCATGAGCAAGGTGAGACATTCCTCCCTTATTATTTCTTCTTTCCCATGTTCATGGCTTGCTGTAAACGAGCTTTCCATGGCTGATTGAAACTCCTTGGCTCGTGCGCGTGCAATGGGGCCACTTGGGTACTTCTCCGGGTCCTTATTCTTGATGGTCATATCAGTCCCTCCCTCTTTAGAGGGATTTGTCCCCAAATCGCCACCTACATCGAAAGGAGATAAATCAACAACATTAAAGGTTGCACTAACATTAAACTCACCTGGGAGGTCTAGTTGATAAGCATTATCATTGATCCTCTTAACTACTTGAAATGGCCCATCTCCTCGAGGCATCAATTTAGATTTCCGTTGGGCTGGAAAACCTTTCTTTTCTCATGTGCAACCACACCCAATCTCCCGGCTCAAAGACAACTTTCCTTCGACCCTTGTTTACTTGCTGCTCATATTGCTTGGTTCTCTTTTCAATATTATCCCGCACTTGTTGATGAAGTTTCTTAACAAATTCAGCTTTGTTAACTCCATCTTTATTCACAATTTGACCAGTGGGTAATGGCAATAAGTCCATCGGAGTTAATGGATTGAACCCATACACAACTTCAAAAGGAGTGTGTCCCGAGGTGGTATGGACTGATCGGTTAGATGCGAACTCCACATGTGGTAAGCACTCTTCCCATGTCTTTAGATTCTTCCTAATAATGCTCCTAAGCAACATGGAGAGTACTCGATTCACCACTTTGGTTTGGCCATCCATTTGAGGGTGACAAGTGGTGGAAAATAGTAGCTTAGTTCCAATCTTACTCCATAGGGCTCTCCATAAGTGGCTTAAGAACTTCACGTCTCGGTCGGAAACGATAGTTCTTGGCACACCATGTAATCTCAGGACTTCCCTGAAAAACAAGTTAGCAATATGTAAGGCATCATTAGTCTTGTTGCAAGGAATAAAATGAGCCATTTTGGAAAATCTATCCACTACTACAAAGATGGAGTCTTTGTTATTCTTTATGCGTGGAAGCCCTAGCACAAAATCCATTGAAATGTTCATCCATGGTGCTTCAAGAATAGGTAGTGGCGTGTAGAGTCCATGTGGCATGGCTTTAGACTTAGCATTCTTGCAAGTGATGCAACGTTCACATTACCTCTCTACATCTCGTCTCATCTTTGGCCAATATAAATGCTCTTGAAGTATGGCCAAAGTCGTTGCTATTCCAAAATGTCCCATTAAACCTCCTCCATGGGCTTCTTTGATAAGTAATTCACGTGTGGAACCTTGTGGAATACAAAGTCTTCCTTCCTTGAATAGGAACCCATTGTCCCTATAATAGTTTTCAAACGTTCCTTTCTCACAAGCTTTGTAAATTTTTCCAAAATCAGAATCAGATTCGTATAAATTCTTAATGAAAACGAAACCCAGCAACTTAGATTCTAAGGTGTTTAGAAGAGCGTACCTCCGAGACAATGCATCGACAACTATATTCTCCTTACCTTTCTTATATTTGATCACATAGGGAAAAGTTTCAAGAAACTCCACCCATTTGGCATGTCGTTTGTTGAGTTTATGTTACCCCCCGAATGTGCTTCAATGCCTCATGGTCGGTGTGAATAATGAACTTCTTAGGCCATAGATAGTGTTGCCATGTTTCCATTGTGCGAACAAGGGCATACATCTCCTTATCATATGTTGGATAATTCAACGTAGCTCCACTTAATTTCTCACTGAAATATGCTATATGACGTCCACCTTGAGATAATACCGCTCCAATTCTCACACCTAATGCATCACATTCAATTTCAAACGTTTTGTTAAAATCAGGTAAGGTAAGCAAAGGGGCATGAATTAAACATTCTTTAATGTCATTAAAAGATTTCTATTGGTCTCCCCCCAGAAAAAGTTAGCATTCTTCTTGATGACACTAGTTAAAGGGGCGGAAATGGTGCTGAAGTTTGGCACAAATCTCCGGTAAAAGCTTGCAAGTCCATGGAAACTCCTAACTTGGGAAATGCTTACTGGTCGTGGCCATTCTTCTATGGCTTTAACCTTCTCTTTGTCAACCTCTAAGCCTTTACAACTGACAACAAAACCAACAAAGACAACTCTGTCGGTACAAAATGTACACTTGTCTAAATTAGCATATAACTTCTTTCTTAAAACAAACAAAACTGGCCTCAAGTGTTGAACATGTTCTTCCATTGATTTACTATAGATTAAGATGTCATCAAAATAAACCACACAAAATTTACCCAAAAACGGTCTAAGAACATGGTTCATTAACCTCATGAAAGTACTTGGTGCATTAGTTAAGCCAAAAGGCATAACCAACCATTTATAGAGTCCTTGCTTTGTTTTAAATGTTGTTTTCCATTCATCACCTTCCCGCATCCTTATTTGGTGATAACCACTCTTAAGATCAATCTTAGAGAAAAGGTTAGAACCACTAAGATCATCTAACATATCATCCAAACGGGAAATAGGGTGACGATACTTTACTGTAATTTTGTTTACCGCTCAGCAATCTACACACATGCCCCAAGTTCCATCCTTCTTTGGCACAAGTAATACCGAAACGGCACATGGGCTAAGGCTCTCCCTCACGTAGCCTTTGGTCATTACTTCGGCCACTTGCCTTTGCAACTCCTTGGTTTCCTCGGGATTGCTTCGGTAAGCTGGACGGTTAGGAATGTCGACACCGAGAATGAAATCTATTTGATGTTCAATGCCTCGGATTGGTGGCAGCCCACTTGGTATTTCCTCTAGAAATAATTCGTCAAATTCCTGTAACAAAGACACAATAGAAGAAGGCAAAGTGTGATCAAGTTGGTTAGTGTTCAATAAACTTTCCTTGTACACAAGTACAAGTAATTCCTTTCCCGACAGCAAACACTTTCTCAACTCTCTTTCTTTGGTAAAAACACTCATTTTCGCACCTTCACTTTGCTCACTCTCACTTGCTTTTACCTCCATTTTTGATTCTCTCTTTTTGGCTCTTTCAATACTTTCTCTCAAATGTATTTGGTCTTTGTGAATTTGTTTTGGTGAAAGAGGGGCTAAGGTAATCTTTCTGGCTCAATGGGTGAGTGCATACCGATTGGTATATCCATCATGTATGACTCGTTTACCGAATTTCCATGGCCTCTCAAGTAGTAAATGGCCAGCGTGCATAGGATCAACATCGCAAAGAACTTCATTCTTATACTTTACAATGGAGAAAGCAATAAGAACTTGCTTGGTAACCTTGAGTTCACCTTCGTCATTAAGCCACTACAGCTTGTAAGGATGTGGATGCTTTGTGGTTGCTAATCCAAGTTTTTCTACCATAAGAATACTAGCAACATTAGTACAACTACCTCCATCAATAATAACAAAGCATACCTTTTCATTAACATGGCATCGAGTATGAAAGATATTATCGCGTTGCTCATTCCCTTCATTCTCTTGCACACTTAGGCTCCTTTTGTCAATAAGGGCCTCTCCTTCTACTGCATACTCTATATCATCATCTTCATCTTCTTGTATGGAAGCAACTTCATCTTCCTCCTCTTGTTCCGATTCAACCTCTCCATCATCACAAAGAAGCATGGTGTTGCGATTTGGGCATTGGCTTGCAATATGCCCTTTTCCCAAGCACTTGAAGCATTGTATATCTCGGGAACGGTTTGGAACATTCGGAGCCTTACCTTTGCTAGCTCCGGCAATGGCCTTGCTTACTTTGGGTGGTGCGCCTCTTTCATTGGGTGGTATTGGAGGACTCTGTTTGTAAGAACTTTGCCCCCATCTTGATGATGCCCCCATAGGTTCGTGTGGAACCCTTCCGTTTAAGTTGCTTTTCCACTTTTATGGCCACATGCACCACGTCTTCGATCTCCACATAATGTTGCAACTCAACGATGACCGCAATATTAGGGTCAAGGCCAGATAGAAATCTTGCCATGGTGGCTTCTCGATCCTCATCAATGTTAGCTCGGATCATGGCTACTTCCATCTCTTTAAAGTAGTCCTCAACACTACGGTTGCCTTGGGTGAGATTTTGAAGCTTGTTGAACAACTCTCTATGATAGTGAGTTCGAACGAACCTCCTACGCATAACGGCCTTCATCTCATTCCAAGTAGAAATTTGATGTTCGTCATTGCATCTCCTGCTAGATGTCAACTGATCCCACCATATTAGTGCATAATCTGTAAATTCAATGGCTGCAAGTTTTACCTTCTTAAGCTCGGAGTAGTTGTGGCACTCAAAGATGTGCTCAACTTTTTTTCCCATGCAAGATAGGCTTCAGGATCCGTTCTTCCTTGGAAAGGAGGAATGATTATTTTGATGTTGCTAAGATTATCATCAACTCTTGGCCGAGCTCTTTGGTACCTAGGTTCTTGACGCCTCAAACTTTACTGGGAGGCTCGCTCGTCTATGAGTTCTTCATCCACCTCTCCCTCATACTCTTCCTCATGATCTGAATTATGCCCTCTTTGAGATCTTTCCTCCAAATGATCTAATCGTTCTTGCATCGGCCCCAACCTTTGTTGCAACAACCTGTCCATCTCTCAGATAACATCTTGAAGATTGGAGTCAGTTGCATCTACGTTAACATTATTACTTCCTCCAACGAAGTTTCTCACGGAATTTTGATACATTATTAGTAACAAAAATAAAATAAAAATTAAAACCTCACAAAGACAAAACCTCACCTATTCCACTCCAAGAAAATACACTCACACTCGTGTTTCACTCGGGATGGCTTTTACCCTTGATGTGCACTCTTGCCTTTTTCCACTCTTTCTCTCAATCAAGTCCTTTTAAGAACTTCCTCAAGGCTTGCAAATGGCTTGTAGAATTCGGCTGAAAAAAACAAAACTTGGTGAAAAGAATTTGGAAGGTAGGATAAGAAAAGTGGCAACAACAAAAAGGTAAATTGTGAGAGTTGGTAAAGAATTTGGAAGGTAGGATAAGAAAAATGATGTAAGATTTTTTTAAAAAGAAGAATAGAGAATACGATGCTCCCTCCCTCTTTAATTTTCTCTATTTTTTTCGAATTTTTTTTGGTTTTTGTTTTATCTTTTTTTCAGAAGAGAGACATCCACTATCTTATTGAATCAACATTGCTCTGATATCAATTGATATGAGCCCAGTAATGTGACTCGAGTCATATAGATGTGCTCGATCGTGATTCTAGTAAGAAATATTCGTTGCTACGCATTGAACTCTAAGATATCATAAAACATACATGTGAGATGAATAGCAATATAATAAAAATTAATGAAGAAAGGAATTGGATAGGTAAGGATGGAGGATGATAATCGTGGAAAGGTGTAAATGAAAGAAGGAGTGATGGGAGATGCTAAAGGTGGCGTGGATTTGTATGGTTGCAAGGATAGCGAATTGTGACCCGCTAGCTATAACGAGCTAGGAACCAGCAATATACTTTGATGGAGTCGAGGTGGAGAAGTGTGGAACGTGACCCACAAGCTATAAGAGAGATTGGAACCAACACTATAATAAAATGAAATGGATAGAAGACTACAAGTACAACTTGAAGCCGATAGAGTTCTCGTAAGAACAAGATGAAAACAATCTTTCAAAGGTTTATATATTCTCCAAAAAAGTCCTTACAAATGAACCTAAGGTGCCTATTTATAGTGTGGCTAGGAACTATATGAAAAGTCACACAAAAGAGAGATGAATGCTCATCTAAATGCTATTGAATACAAATAAATGAAGTGTTTCTTTCTTATCCTTTTGATGGATGAATTTTGCTTCAAATTGAGATGAATTTAGCCTTAAATTCGTCCAAAAGGAGTGGTGACTCTTGGGCTGCTTCATTTTGCGTGCAAATGGATAAAATGGAATGAATGTGGAAATAGGATGAATATAGACATCCCACACATCCAAATCAGCTTGTCTCTTTGAATTCCTTGATGATTTTATCACTTAATTTGATGATTAAATGACATTAAACCAGCCTTCATTGCTTGCTCATTTGTAGAATATGATCAGCCTTCAAAAGATGATAAATAAAGGCCTTGAATGCATAGTTTGAATGTTGATTATTGCATGTCCCTTCTCTTGAACGTGAATGGCCTTCATTGGTTCATAATTTCAACCTTGAATAGGTGAATTATGAAGCTTAAATGCTTTGTTACTCTAAGAAGATGAACAACCTTGAAAACATGAAAAGAATTCAGCCTTGAATTGCCTTCAATTTATTTGTATGCCTGAGTAAAGATGGTCATCAATGACTTGTTCTCAAGCTGAAGTTGAAAAGTCTCTTCTTTAATCCACACGTCACATGAACCTAGACACACACAGAGGATTTATTCAAACTTAAAATAATAGATGCATTAAACAATTAAAGAGTTAGTTAATTGAATGAACTAGTTAAATGAAAGAACTAACTTTATTGAATTTAACTAAATGCATGAATGAAGTAGTTTAATGAATGATTTAAGATACATAATTAAACTACTTCCCTAAATGAACTAAAACTATAAATGAAGAGCATACGTTAATGACCAGCACACTTTATTAATGCAATGGAAGTTATGAAATACTTAAATTCTCATGCAAATGCATACATGAGCAAGGTAAGGCATTCCTCCCTTATTATTTCTTCTTTCCCACGTTCATGGCTTGTTGTAAACAAGCTTTCCATGGCTGATTAAAACTCCTTGGCATGTGCACGTGTAATGGGGCCACTTGGGTACTTCTTCGGGTCCTTGTTCTTGATGGTCATATCAAAATATGTATACCATATCGAAACAGTAGCAGGTGTTTCGAAACACATACCAGAAAAGACTCACTGCAGCATACTTAGAGCATCCAGACATAGTTTAAGTTATCATATAAAATCAAGATAAAATCATGGAGCAACAATAATACTTCATAACTCATCATAGACACCAACCACAACATTTATCATCAAGCATAGCAACATATGAAAAACCTATAGGCATGCTTCCTAGTTTCAAATTACTTAGAACATCAAAAACCATAAGTCCAAACAATCCAAGAGTTTAAGGCCATTTACAAACCAATATAGGCATACCAAACTTATACCAAAATAGAAAATACCAAAACCACCAACTCCAAGACATTGGATACCCCCATTGCCTTTATTACTCTAGTCCATAATCGAAACATACTTTCAAAGTGAAGTCACTTGGGATTCCCTTGCGACTTGCTGCCTCTAAACACCTAATTATCTGCATTGATGGACGAAAGAGGGCATAATCATAAAAGCTTAGTGAGGAATGCTCAACAACCAAAAACACCATCAATGCTTAAAACAATTTTCACACTTTTGAAAACCATCATGCCCTCATTAAAAACCATGCACTTCATCATTAAAATCAGCATGTTACACCACATGCAATAAGTATCAAATACTTCAACAGCAAAATCCATTTGCTAACGCATAGCTCAAGCCTTCCATGCATAAGTACCAATATGCAAAGCTTAAAGTAAAACATGCACTTTTCATGTTATGCATCCATAAGCCTTTCCATAGAAATTAATCAATTATATTGGCTCACAAGTGACCAACAACATTATCATTTCTCAAAAAGTATCAGATACATAGATTTGTCCCAACAATTAATACACTCTCCCCGGCATCTTAAGGTTCACACACGAGAGCTACCCTCCACCGTTGTGACAGCCGTGGTGGAGTATTTGGTACCATCACAACCCCTCAACACCACTCATCGGTAGATGTATAACCCCACTAACGAGAGACGGGGAATAACTCAATTTCCTCAATCGTTAGGGTACTTTGATGGAGATTTCGGTACAATTACAACCCATCAACATCCAAGGCGACTTGTTTATAGTGCACTCAATCCTATAGCCGCCTAACTATATCCGATTTCATTTGCAAAACACTTTACACAACATCACTTGCCAATATAGTTCACTTTTAATACAATCCTCATTGTTTTTTAAAGCATTCACAATAAGCTATATTCCAAGAATTAAACCATGCTTCATAAAACAAGTATAAACACATACGTACAAGGATCACTTACCTAGTGCATCCTTCAACAATATGACATCATAATCAGCAATGTATATGCTCAAAACATGCTTTAAAACAGTAGGTAAACACATTTAAAAACAAGTGCAAACACAAGCTTATAATAGCACAATCCGAGGGAGAAAATCACTTTACTTACTTCTGAACTTAGTAAAGCGTTTCAAGCTTACGCTAAGTTCCCAAAACCACTTTTAAGATGTTTCAAAGCTGGAAATCCCATTTCCACTCACCGACTGGCGAAACCTCAATCGCCAACGCGAAAATCAAGCGTCCGAAGCTCCCGGACCTTCACCGATTGCTTCCAAAGGGTCCTCCCCTATTTATACCACACAAGAACAGAGGATTAATGCATCTCAATGCATTAAAACCACCAGCAACACTAAAACCCGTAGTTCTGCCCAAAGGCACCAAAATACACATTTGAAACAACCGAAATCACCTTCGATTGATCACTAAACTAAACCCAGCCATCAACAAACACTTCCATCACATTTTAACCATTAATCAACATCCAAAAACATCCTAATATCATCCTTATACCTTCAGCAACTCAGATTTCACATTTCCAAGCCAAAACCCCCAAACTAACAACCTAGACAACTAGAGATATGATTTCGGGATTTTTATGATCAAAGCTCATTATTAACATAATTTAACATTAAAATCAACCTTAAAATCATTCTCAAATCAATCAAAATAGTGCCCAAACGAAAAGCACATTTAATCTCATCTTTTAGCAAGATTTTGACATTTTTATCAAATCAATCATTAAAACCTCAATTAAAAACACAAAGCAAGAGTCAAATACTTTGGAATTTCATTAAAGAACATTGATTAGAGGAGTAGCACGAAATTACCTCCAATCCTTGCTTTTCTTCCAATTGGCAAGTTTTCAACTCACGAAGCTTTAAGAAATCTTTGCAAATCTTTGAGAAGAATCTTTGGAAAAGAGTTGTGGATCAAAAGAGCAAAATGGATGAAAAGAATTCTGGAAATTGAGAGAAAAGATGAAATGTTTGGCTGAAGAGAAAAGGGGAAATAGAAAAGTTACGTCAAAAATGATTTAACAAATTAACTACCTCTTTTAATAAAATCTCCCTCTTCCACTTTAATTAAAACGTTAAAATCACATGTCAATTAAAGAAAAAGCTTAATTGCCAATAAGCTCCTTAAAGATTCTAAGAATTTGACTCTCCTTTAAAAATTTCACTTTTTACACAATTTTAAATCTTTACGATTTGGTTACTGCCCAAAATTTACACGTTTTAAAATACATTTTGTAAAATTGATTTTACCAAAACCATGTATATAATTTTAGATGATTTTAGAAAATTTTACCATATTTTTACCTTATTCCAAATCATGATTTCTCTGAACCGATTCTAAAAGCTCGAATCTCCGATTCTAGGTTCGACCAACTTAAACTGACGCCTAAAACATCTAGGCCCAAAACCGGGGCGTTACAATTTTCGCAGTCAATCATGATCCGTCTTGTGGCTAGGAATGGTCTACCCATGATGATGGGGGCATTCTCATCAGCTTCACAGTCAAGTATGATAAAATCTACCAGAAAAACAAACTTATCTACCATAAGTAGCACATCTTTAATTCTGCCCTTAGGTCGAATTTGGGATCGATCGGCCAACTGAAGGATCACCGATGTAGGCCTTGCTTTTCCCATCCCTAATCTTTTGAACAAAAATTTCAGCATCAAGTTCACACTTGCACCGATATCACATAAAGCACTACTAGAGTAGTTATGGCCTATCGAGCATAGAATGGTGAAGCTGCTAGGGTCCTTCATCTTGGGTGGCAAATCACTCAGAACAACCACATACTCAACCATGGTGGTTATAATTTTAACATCACTCACCTTCCTATTTTTTTGTCACAATCTCCTTCAGAAACTTTGCATAGATAGGCATCTGATCAATGGGCTCCAGAAGTGGGACATTGATGTGCAGCTGTTTGAGCATCTCTAGAAATTTCTGGTATTGGACATCATGTTTCTGAGCTTTAAAATTCTGTGGGAAGGGAGGTGGTGGTCTGGGTTTTCCTTGTGGCTTACTGGATGCAAGTGCATCTTCAACTTTGTCTTCCTTTCCATCAGAAGCAAGGTCACTCATTGTATCATTCACAGGAGTTGGTTCCTTTGGTGCAGGTGTGTCGATTGATGGCTTGCTTGGAGTAGGATCTACTAGAGAGCCTCCCCAAAACTTGGCTTATGTCCTCAATTTCGTGCCAATATGAAGAGTGATGGCATTACATTGCTCTGTATTGAAGGCCTTAGTGACTTCAGTATCACTAGGTAAACCGTCAGGAGGTCTCGATTTTAACATCTGGGCAATTTGCCCAACGTGAGTCTCCAAGGAACTAATCGAGGCGGTGTTGTTCTACATGATCGATTTCTGGTTTTGCAACATGGCAGCCTACATTGTGAGCATGTCATTGTGTTTCTTTAAGTGGAATGCTTGATCCTACATGATGACACAAGTAGTTTCCATGAAACTTTGATAAGAATTGTCAAAAAAATTAGAATTGGAGTTAGAAGCTCCATGGTTCTGCCTTTAAGTCTTTTGTTGAAATCCAGGAGGTTCATTAGATGTAGTTGGTTGTGCTCCTGAGTTACGTTTGTTGCCTCCCCAACCAAAATTTGGGTGTTGCTTCTGCCCTGGGTTGTAGATGTTGGAGTAGGGATTGCTGTTACGATCGGTGTTCCCTACATAGCATCTAGATTCTTGTTGTTGAGGGCATTCGCTCGATAATTGTTCTCCATCACAATGCTCACAAGGGTATTGCACCACCTTTGCCTCTCGGACGTTGGAAGTTCCTTGTATGTTCTTGGGAAAGTTGGTGATGGTAGAGAGCTGAGCTGCAACTGTCTAAGAATCATCTAATTGGAGTGTTCCAGCTGCTTTGGGTCTAGGCTTTAATCTCCCTCGTGGGAACTAGTAGTCGGTGTTAGCTATCCTGTCAAGTGTTTTGAAAGCATCGGCAGGTTCTCTACCAAACAAAGTACCATTAGCTGATGAGTCAATCATCATCCTTGTTGGTGCGTTGATGCCATTATAGAACATCGTAACTTGTAGCAAATCCGTGAATCCAAGAATTGAGCACCTCCTAAGCATATCTTTGTATCTATCCCATGCTTCGTACATGGATTCATCATCATATTGTTGGAACGAGATAATATCATTTCGCCTTTGGTTGTGCACGTTTGGTGGATCAAATCGGTACAAAAGCTTGCTGCACAAGTCATCCTAGGATGTAATCGATCCTGCGGAGCAAGTTTTCAACCATGCTCTCGCTCAATCATGCAACGAGAAAGGGAATAGCTTGAGTAACAAGGCATCAATAGGTATATCTAGTTGTATGAAGCAATCTTAAACTTCCAAGAAGGCTTGAATGTGCTCACGACCATCTTCTCTTGTGGATCCTCCAAATTGTCCAAACTTTTTTAACATATTGAACATAACGGGCTTTAGCTCAAAATGGGTCGTCCCTAGATCAGGTACCAAAATTGGTGGGTTGAGGTTGTTGATAAAAGGCTCAATGATGTCTCTCGTAAATCTTCTGGGTCTGGTATGTGGTGGATCCTCCTGCCGGTTCTGGCCATTATTTTGAACTCCTCCGCCAACTCTCTGTCCAACAACTAAAAGTACATCGTTTCGATCACGCACGTTCTTAGGGTCATTCCTTGGTGGAATATCCTTGTTGTTCACCATAGTCTTGTTCTCCCGTATAAGTCTTCGAAAAGTTCTTTCGATCTCTGAATTATATGGAAGAATAGGTTCTCTGGTGGACCTTCTAGTCATACACTAGAATGTACCTAAGAATTAAAAGAAAAATAAAAACAAAAATAAAATTCCTAAGCGTAATTACAACGTAAATATCAATTTCCATTCCCTGGAAATGACGTTAAAAACATGATGCTTGTCGAATAATGATGAACTTTAGAGCAAGTATATTCGTCGTATCAAGTAATAATGTGAGAGTAGAGTGTCGAACTGAGGAGGATTAGATTAATAAATAAGAGGTTTTTATGCTTAGGAATGAGTTTGCAAGTATTGGTGAAGGTCGGTTTAAGGAAACTAAATTAACTAATCTAAAGATAGCAAAAATAAAGACAAACAATTGTAGCAACTTAACACTTTATTATGGAGGGCAAAACTCGACTCGATTCGAAAATACCGAATTATTCGACTCAACTCGAAAATACCGAATTATTCGACTCGACTCGAGGCGAAAAAACCGACTCGTTTTGACTCGACTCGTAATTTCATAAACTCGATTCGGAAAATTTTCAAATAAAGTTTGAGTTATGAGATGGAAATTCGAATAACTCGAAAATTTTATTAATTAGTTGATCAATTTTCAAGTTCGAGTTGATTCTATCAATTATGTCTAATATGTTATGTATATCATATGTGAAAATATGAAGAAATATATATGTATATTATATATGCATATAGAAAGCCGTTGAAATTGAAATCAATATGTGCAACGTCTAGCCCTAAATATATGCATATATAAATATATACATGCATCGCTACGTATATGCATATAGAAATATATATACGAGGAAATATATATGTACAATTAAATTTGTATAGAAACTTGAAACTCGACTCGACTCAAATTTTATAAACTCGACTCGACTGAAAAAATTTCAAATAAAGTTTGAATCGTAAAATAGGACTTGCAAACTCGAATAACTCGAAATTTTTTGACTCGACTCGATCGATCGTCCAGCCCTAGAGACTGGGATTATTGCTAAGGAAATATGATTGATTGCCTATCTCAATGCTATAGCAACTGGCAATACATGTCTTCGTAAACCCTAAGGTTCTTCATCTACTCGAAATGATTTTCTAACGAATTTCTGACTCTCTCGATGCCTAGAAGTTAATAACTTTGTAATTAAGGTGATACATGTCTACATTAACCCTAACTACTCTATTATTTATTTAAGAACTCCCTTTTAGTCGCTAAAACCCTAAACTTATGTGTAAGTCATATTAAGACTAAGTTGACAGCTTATCCCCATTGTTCATGTGTGTATAACTTAACTCTCTCGAATATTAAGCCACAGATCAATAGTTAACATGTCTCTCTCGAATAGCTCTTACAATTAACTACGCATTAAGCACATGAACAGAATAGATGAAGATGAAAACAATTAAAGCATTGAAAATATAATAATCAAACATAAAATCCTGGGACGCAATAATCCTAACTAAAAAGTTTAGCTCATGTCTGAGCATAAAGCAACCATAATTAAAAGTATAAAGTATGCCAGTTTATCAAGCAAGAAAAGAAATAAGTCGAGCGTCCTCGAAAAAACTCCCTCTGTGTCATCCAACTGTGTTGCAGGCCTCCTCTCCTTCATCCTCTCTCGATGGCTTCGCTCTATAAGGAGAATCGTCTAGCTTCACCCCAGTGGTTCTTTGGTGTCCTCGTGCATTTCACTTTGCAAATTAGTCCCATTTTCTTCAAATATATATGTAGATATCGGCCCAGAAGGAATAATCTCATTTACTAAAGCTATGTGATCTTCCCCATTAAAGTTACCAGCAACATGCGATTTTAGACCCCCCAAGAAGACAGGCTCTTGGTAGGAGTCCCAAAAGTAGAAGTAAAAATCAGGGTAGACTGATCAAAAACAAAGAATCTATTCTCTACAACCCTAGACCCCGTCTTGGGGATATCGACCCGACTTTTTTTACAATTTCCATATGGATTAGTTGGGGTTGCTCTTTCAAAGAGTTTGAAGTAAAGACCTGTCGAAAGCGAGGTAAACAGTAAAACCAGCCACGAGGTTCAATACGATTTAAATAAACATGTTGATAAAAAATTTCATAGTAGTGGCTTTAGCTTAGTTGTTTGAGTGTGGCAATTTAACAAAACCCATGTGTTTTGGGTTCGATTCTCCTTGGGTGCAAAACTTCATTCTATTTATTTTCCCTTTAATCACAAGGTGACACGTGTTACCTTGAGATTAGAGGGAAATATTAAATTAAATAAATAAAAATTAATAAAAAAAATCATCCAATTAGATGGTGACACGTATCATCATCATATTGGAGCCTTAAAATTTCGAATGAAATTAAAATTAAGACCAAATTAATAAAATAAGTAAATAACATAGACCAAATGTGTAATTTTGCAAATTTCCGTTAACTACCATGTCACCCCTTCGTAAGTTTTTTAACGGTGGTAGTCAAAATAAGACTAGTTTAAAAGTTTGGTGGTCTGGTTGGCGAGTTGCCTAGTTCGGTAGTCAAAATAGATACGCCCCAATAGTTTGGTGGTCACCTGAGTATTCTACCCTTAATAAAACTTGTTGACAGCGGCCAGGCGGCCAACGACTCATGATTACATAATGAGCCTTCCAATTCATAAAAACTATAACCCCCCTCAACACGGCCTAGCCGATAGACCGAACTGAACGGATCACACGAGGAATATTGAAGTAAACCGGGAAAGTTTACCTCAATAAATGACCATTTTTTTCTTTTTATTTTGTCTAGATGCATCTTAGGTTTCTACGTGTACGTACACAAACAGCGGATTCAAAATCAACACAATCACCTTCCGATTAAAGTAAATTTAGGTTTAGGGACCATTTTGTAAATTTGCTAACTTATAAAGGCTTTTGCCGAATTCAAGTTACCAATCTTCAATTAGATTCATTACATACTTCCCAGTGAAATTTCAGCTCAAAGAGACATTTACAACACATTCAATTGCATGCAAGGAAAACAAGGACCAAAATGCAAGAAACAGAACTCGGGACAATTCAAATACAGACCCAACGGTCAAGTGTTTCGGAACAGAATGCCCCGTATCAGAACGGCCGTTTTAGAACATGACTGACCGTTTCGATACGCGGGTTCATTTCGAAACCCCTAGAGACACATTCGGTACGATGGTTCACAGAGGCAAAAGGTTCCGGAACGAGCCTCACCGTTCCAAAACACCAAGGTCATTACAAGCCACTTTTTTGAAACAGGTAAGGGCGTTTCGAAACGCCTGGGTCTGCAACTTTCCAAAAAGCTGGTTTTAATCAGTTCTTACCCTCCGGAATCATCCCTACGCATGCCCTAACATACATACAACTTAAATACACATTAATGACTACATATACGAAGCACAAGCATCATCATAGCATCATTCTCACAAGCTACGACACTAAAGGCATACTTCCTATAAGTTAAAAGCAGAAAAAGGATAAATTCCAAATGCAAGCATAAAACCAAACACAAAGGCCATTTACAAGTCCAAATATGCATATTAAACTTGCACAAAACCAGAAAATATCAAACCAACAACATTCAAAACATTGGACAACTCATTGCCTTTATTACACTAGTCCAAAACCAAAGCTTACCTTCAATCAAAGTCTTCCACCGATCCCCCTTGCAAGTGCTGCCTTCAAAGCTTAAATTGACTGCATTGATGAACAAAGAGAGCATAAGCATTCAAGCTTAGTGAGGATTCCTCAACCGAAAACATCATCAATGCACAAGACCATTTTTCACTCTTTTCAAAACCATCAAGCTTCCTTTCACAAAACATGCACTTTAACCTCAAAACCACTATAATGAACATCATATAACATGATACGCGTAAATCTAACAATTAAACCATTGCTACTCAATATACAAACCTTCCGAGCATAATCACATTTATGCTAAGCTTAAACCAAAACATGCATCTTTCAAATTATGCATTAACAACATTTTCCACAATGTTTCATTTCATTATATTGGCTCAAAAGTGATAAACAACAATCTTAAAAACATATATCGGATACACGGATTACCAAGGGTTGCCCCACACCCTTCTTACACTCTACCGGCATTACAAGTCTCACACACGGGAGCGACCCTCCATCGTTGTGACACTTGTGGTGGAGTATTCGGTACAATCACAACCCCTCAACACCACTCATCGATAGATGTATAACCCACTAACGAGAGACGAGACACAAATGTTGCGTGTCAAAAGTCCTATCATAATATAGTGCAAGTGTCCACGACGCAAGTAGTAAAGTGATACTCAAGGTATCGGATGTCGAATCCACAGGGACTGGAAATAGCTTTATCCTTGGATTGCTGCACAAGAGAGAAATAAAAGAGTTTAAACTGTTGGGAAATAATATTGAAGAATACTGAATAATAGATAAAGAAGTTTCAAGGTTAAGAGATAGGCCGATATTGATCTGCTTAGTAGTGCATGTATTGCACTCTATAGAAAATTCGAGGTGTAGTTAAGGGGCTCGAATAACTTACCTGGACGATTTCCTATCCAATTTACCTCCTCATGACCTTCAGTGTTGGATATGTCTGAATCGGAGGAGTTCCTGTCGTCGTTGCTGCCGTGACAGTCTTCTAGATGGCTGCAGTGGCAGTGACCAAATTTAATGTCATGGCAGCTTGACCTGATGCAGGGTTGGTAAAGAATTACTTCAGTGATGTCCTTGCATTCTTCTTCTGCATCAGCATGTTTGATTGCTTGGAGAACATTGAGTTTGATCTCTTGATCATTTACTCTCATTGTCAGTTCTCCCTTCTCTACATCAATCAGTGATCTGCGTGTGGCTAGGAAGGGTCGCCCCAGGATGATTGGTGCGTTCTCATCTGCTTCACAGTCTAAACAAGAAAGTCAGCAGGAAAAATGAACTTATCCACTCTTACAATAATATCTTCGATCTTTCCTTCTGGTTGTACGTAAGAGCGGTCTTCCAGCTGCAGCATGACTGTCGTGGGTCGTGCTCGTCCAATACCTAATTTCTGAAACACAGATTTTGGCATTAAATTTATACTAGCACCTAGATCACAAAGTGCCTTACCCATGAATTTGTCACCAATTATGCACGGTATGATGAAGCTCCCAGGATCCTTCTTTTTCTGGGGTGGATGCCTGTGCAGGATAGTCATGCATCCCTCTATCATTTTTACCGTTTCGAATTCCCCAAGTCTGGACCTTTTTGACATGGCATCTGTAACCCCCTTAACCCGGCCTAGACGGTTGGCCCGAATTAAGAAGATTACACGGGGAAAACCAAAGTCAACCCGAAAGTCAACCTTGATTAACGACCCTTTTTTTTAATCTTGTCTAGATACTCATTAACCCTAGATGTGATCACACAAACATCATACTCAAAGATCACAACCATCAGAGATCATTCAGGGACCCAATTGCACAAAACACAACTTTAGGGACTAAATTGTAAATTCTGAAAACTTTGAGGCCTTAACCATATTTTAAGTTATCGACTTAAAATTAATCATGTTTCATGCATCTCGGCCAAATTTCAGCTCAAACGGACATCTCAAACTCATACAATTGCACATACAAGATTCAGGACCAAAATGCAAACATTTTGAAACACATAACTGCCACTGTCAGCCCCCAACGGTCAACCGTTCCGAAACGGGAGACAGCCCGTTTCGAAACGCGGGGCCGTTCCGCAACGGGTACCGAAACGGGGGTCGGGCAGTAGCCTTTCCGTTTCGGAACGGTGTCACCCGTTTCGGACGCCTGGGCTGCTTCAAGGCACCCGTTCCGAAACGGTTCACCCTGTTCCGAAACACCCTGCACAAAATGCAGAATTTTGCCTACTTAAACATGCAATAGGCCAACCAAACATGCTCCAAACGCTACCAAACTTTACCAGCATGCAAATCAACATATAAGGGACATACTTGCATCAACAATTCAACAAAATAACAACATATATGAAAAGCCCCAATTTCAAGGCTAAGCTTCCAACACAAGCAACCATTTAAACAACATACATCCAATTCAAACTCATAAGCCAAACCATGTTCCAACAACATCAACAACACAAAACCATACTTGTCCGAACATAAACAAACACATACATCAACCCAAGAAATTCTACCCCATTGCCTTTATTAACTATAGCTATTAACCGAGACATACATCTCAAGTGGAGTCCTTCTTGAATCCCTTGCTCCTCGCTGTCCGAACTTCAAGAATCTGCATTGATGGACAAAAAGGAGCGTAAGCACATAATGCTTAGTGAGGAATGCTCAAAACCAAAACACCATCAATGCAGCGAGCCATAAATCACTTTTAAAACAAACTCGATTTGTTTACCAAAGCCATGTTTGAAAACCCCTTTTCAACAACAAGCTCAAAACCATGCATCGCACATACATGAAAACCAACCCTTACTTTAGCAAACTAAGAAAACCCTTTTCAAAGCACAACTTGCAAAATCAACCATTTAGCCAAACCATGCATAAACACCATATGCAAGCTAAAACAAAACCTTGGAAAACACTCCCATTTCACAACATACCTTTCTTAAACTTGAAAGCCAATTCAAGCAAGAATCTTTTAAAACCATTTCACAAACCAACCAACACATGCATTAAACCAAAGGCAACATATATGAACCACAACATCATCATGACATGCCTTTAAAAACAAGTCTTAACAAGACTCCAATGCACTAAAGATATTTCATGCTCACATGCATCATTTTCCAAATGATAATCAACACTTGTTCAACTTAACAAGTAACCATGCATTCACAAGCATTATACACTTTCCATGCAACCATGCATCTTTTCAAGCATCTCATGCTTCACATGAAATTATGCATCAATTCAAGCATCCCATGCTTCATCACAATCAAGAACATCATATTGGCCTTCAAGTGATCAACCACATTCACTTTTCAACACAACACCCAATCGGATACGCGGATTCCGAGCGTTGTCCCTACGCTCCATACACCCTACCAATCCAAGGTCTCCCAAATGGACTTTTAAACACCATTTGACCTCAACATCCTAAGGTTCCCATGTATGGACTTTTAAACACCATACAACCTTAGCTTTCCCGAGGTTCCCATGTATGGACTTTCAAACACCATACAACCTCAACTTTTCCCCAAGGTTCCCATGTATGGACTTTCAAACACCATACAACCTTGACATGCACAAGGTTCCCATGTATGGACTTTCAAACACCATACAACCTTTGCATTCATCGATTGGTAGTTGTATAACATCACTAACGAGATCCGGGACACCCTACACAAGATCCACACATGGACTTAATACCGCCATTGTGATCTCAACAAGCACAAGGTTCTCACATATGGACTTTTAAACACCATATAACCTTTGCTCAACCAAGGTCCTCGAATGGGCAACACCTCCATTATGACCTCAACCATCTCGTTAGGATACTTGAAGGGAGTTTACCGGTCCACTCTTGACCACTCCACCTCCAAGGCGACTTAATTCACGGTGCACCCAATCCTATAGCCGGCTAACTATATCCGATCAAAGAACCAAGAACCACTTACATCACTTGCCAATATAACCACCTTACCACATTAGTCCAATGTTTCACATGCATAACAAATATGCAAAAACCATCATTTACCAACATTAGTTCACTGTTTTAAAGCATTAGACAAAGTCATTGAACGACATGCAACACCATGCATCAAAACCACATTTCCAATGTATAAAACCAAGGATCTCTTACCTTGAGCATCCTCCACATATGGCTTTCAAAACCAGCATTGAACCATGCCAAAATATGCTTTCAAAACAGATTTAAACCATGCAAAACACATGCATTTCAATCATCAACCACAATTGCTTAAAAGCCAATTCCACAATCATAATTCAAGAGCGAAAAATCATTCACTTACTCTTGAGCTTAGCAAAGTTGTTTAGACTTACACTAAGCTCCCAAAAACCTTCAAACCTTGGTTTAAAAGATGAAAACCCAACTTCACTCACCGATACACAAAACAAGGCTAGCCACCAAGCCTTCCAAGCATCCGAAACCTTCCGCAACACCTCAAAAGCTCACGGATCAAACTCCCCTGTTTCAAGCACACAAAAACAGCACATTAATGCATCATTATGCATTAAGAACAGCAGCCACACAACCAAACTCGCTGCTCATCACACAACCAACAATTCGGCTACCAAACACAACCGAAATCACCTCCAAACATTTCCAAAACTTAACCCAGCCAAGATCCATCACTTCTAACCATTTTTAAACATCAATTAACATCCAAAATGATCACAACACGTCCTTATACTTCCAGGTATAACAGATCACCAAAAACACTCCAAAAACAACCAAAAACTCAAGCCAAACTTAGGAAATTCAACCTATCCGAGATTGCATTAATTAAACCTCAACTTCTAATCAATTTAGCATTCATTTAACATCATTTTGACACTTCAAAACACTGCCCAAACAGATCACACGAAAATTTCACCAAAATCGCCAAATCTTGCATTTTAAGTCAAAATCAAGATTTCAATTGAAAAACCTTTAACAAAACACAAATCAAGGATTGAGAACTTGGGAATTTCAATAAAGAACTTGAAGTTCAGAGGAGAAGGACGTTCTTACCTCCAAACTTGAGTTTCTCCTTTTTGGAGTCAAAAAGCTTGATGAAACAACTTGCAAATTGAGAGGTTTTGTTGATGAGATGATTAGGAATCAAATGAGAGTTGAAATGAGTGATTTGAGTGACAAAATCAGAGAGAAAAGATCTGGAGAGAATGTGTTTGGTTTGAGAGAAAAGATGAGAGAAAATGGTTGAGAGAAAAGTTAGTTAGAATTAGGAAAATATCTTCCCTCCACTTTTCTTTAGTTTAAAAACATTTAATTAATCATTTAATATATTTAGAAAATCTGGAGAAACTCCCATTGGGTAAATAGCTCCTTAAAGATTCAAAGTTTCAATCCTTTTTAAAACAGTCACGCAGTTTTCAAAAATTACATTTTGGTCACTAACCCAAAATGTCACCCTTCCAAACCTCATTTTCCAAAATTGATTTCAGAGTTCACTTTCATATATTAAAAGATGATTTTAGAACATTTTTCCATATTTTTAATGCAACCCGAACTAGGCTTTCCTAAATTCACTCTTATATATTCGATCAGCACTTTGACCGAACCGGTCAACGCCCAAAACTTCTGAGCCCAAAACCGGGGCGTTACAACTCTCCCCCCCTTAGGAAATTTCGTCCTCGAAATTTCAACTGGCAAAAAGAGAACCACAACCTTCTCAACCCAACACACAAGGCAACACAAAAGCTTCAATCACTACTGAACACTTTCCACACAAAACTCCACCAAACTCAACACCATCACATGCTGTTCACAAAACCCAGCACACACAAAGATAACCACAATTTAACCTCCCGCACTTCCGACTGCCCACAGCTCTAACATCAACCTGTAGAACTCAACTTTTACAGCTCACATCATTGTAACACACAACTCCCAAAGCTCGCTTACACAGTAACATTAACCAATCCAAATCAGCCACTATGCAAACTTCTCTGCTTCTAAAACTCCTGTAAACTCCCAAACCTCTTTCAAGAATTTCCCCAACAAGCATCAACTGTTTACTCAAACTCCCCAACAATGCTGATAATCCTTCACAACTGCCGCTAACATTACCATAACGACTCACCAGGACTACACACCCAAATTCCAAAATTACATCACAACCCCAACCTTGACTCCGCTAGCCGTTCCACACACCACCAGCTGATCTCCAAAAAGAATTCACTCACTCACAACCAGCCAACCACTTCTCACAAGAATCTATCCAACCAACAATAGCCTTCAACCCTTCATTACCTCTCCACCACAAGCTTGACCACGACACTAGCCTCGCCAGAACACCGCTTAACCCGAACATACATAGCAACTTCTCAAAGGTTGCTAAGAACCAACACTTACAAACACAACCCTTCCACAACAACTTAAATGCTAAGCTACCTCAGCACTTGAAAAAAAAACAACCACTAAACTGCAACCTCACTTAGCACCAAGGAACTACCACTCCCACTTAGCTATTCAAAACACTAAACTCTCTTTAAGCAACAAACACTATCCTTCTACCATCAAACCATACCACTCTCACTATTACTAGCAACTAGCCTAATATACTTCATTACGTCTAACTCTCACCCAGCACCAAAACAACCTCTAAAAAAAAACCCATCATCCAACCACCACTCTAACAGATTCGATTAGTTATTAGCGAGTGTGAACATCGTATGCATGATCACCTACATGCCCTATCAATGCCTGATGTACATGTATGCAAAACCTCTAATGTCATGCCACATGTATGCATGGACCAACATATATAATATAGCATATAACAATGATTTTATCTGTGCATGAATGCCAGTTCACACCCTCCAATAACATCCTCAGAATCCGTCTAAGAACAACCTCCTACCTCACTTCTAACTTAACTACTCCACCATACCAACAATCATTAACCACAAGATTCTCACCTAAGCCTTCTTCACACCAAAGATGTTTCCAAACTACAACCATTACCCCAACATGCTAGCAACAAGACTAAACTTATCACGCAAGGAAAACCAACAGAAACCAACCAAGGTATCTAAAGCAAGGGTTACTTAACAAGGTTACCTGAAAACACAACACCTCCCTGAAGCTTCATCCGACGGGCTCTCTTCCTTGCGGAACCATCAACCTCCTGCCGCACCACTGCAGCACCAGCTAACACACTAGGGCCACCACCACCTCCTTGCGGTAAAGAACCTTGGCTGTTCCGAGCCAACATCAAACAATCACGTCTCATGTGTCCAGCAGACCCACATTTCCAGCAATTCTCCTTTCCCACACTCTTCACAACTTTCTGCTCTTTCTGCCACTTCTGAACCTTGCCTCGGCCGTGCCCACGACCTTTCTGAGACCCTTTGGCTAACACCAAAACTGTCTTCACTCCAAGAGGACAATCACGCTTAACATGCACTTTGGAACCACAGTTCCAGCAAGCACCCGCGCCCCAACAGCCTCCAACATGGCGCCTTTCACAACGGTCACACAGCGGTGGCTGAACTTCCACTCCTTGCCCAAGCAACACTTGCTCCACAACAGCACCACCGTCACATTGCTCAACCCTTGGAAACTTCCCTCCAAGATACCTTTCATAAAAGGCAGATACAAAGAAATCCCAATCAATATCATGAATGTGTGACGCCACTGCCACAGATGTCCACCAGACGCATGCATCCTCCAACATCAGAGAAACAACACTCCTCAGCTTACAAGCAAGATCACAGCCGTCCTGATCCAAGATTAGAACCACACTGGCCAACCAGGCCTCAAACATCTCCGGTGTAGAACCATGATATTCCACAGCACCCAAATCAAGCAAACGCTGCTTCGGCAAACCCACACATCCCACAGCCAGCACATCCACTGACTTTACCTTTACCACAGCCCGAGATGTTCCCAACACCTCCTGAACATCAGATGATGAACTCTTCACCACAGAACCAGCTTCTTCCTTCTGCCTTACCACCTCAACTCCAGGCACAGAAGACTGAGACAAAACACCTCCACGAAAGGGTGAATTCCACGCCTTAACAACCTGCCCCAAGGCAGCAACCATCTCACCCAACTGCCATTCTTTCATCGACTTAGCCATACTACTAACAACAACAAACATACAATCACAACAAACAAACAAACCAGTTAGACCAGCATTAAGCAAGGATTCAAACTCCAACTCCAAAATAACACAATAGCTATATTAATAAGGCAATGGGTATCCCGAATCCTCCCCTTTACATGACATAACAGTCAACACAACATGGATATCACAACATCAAGCATATCAATCAACATACTCGACCATGCTTACATCCAACAGCATCCATTTGCATCAGCATACTATCAACATAACATACTCATTACACAATCATCAAACATAACACCAACTCACAACATCAGCACATATCCACATTAATTCAACGATGATTCATAAACACAAAGCATGCTTGAAAACATCAGCAACTTGTTCAGAAAACAACAACAATTTGCTCAGAAACATCAGCATCATGCCCAGAAACACGTGTTTCAACCAACATTCAACCAACTTTCATCCACACAACAAGGTAAACATCAACACACATCACAACAACTTACCGTTTTCCCCAAACATTCGCAACTCAGCTCTGATACCACCAAATGTAACCCCCTTAACCCGGCCTAGACGGTTGGCCCAAATTAAGAAGATTACACGGGGAAAACCAAAGTCAACCCGAAAGTCAACCTTGATTAACGACCCTTTTTTTTTAATCTTGTCTAGATACTCATTAACCCTAGATGTGATCACACAAACATCATACTCAAAGATCACAACCATCAGAGATCATTCAGGGACCCAATTGCACAAAACACAACTTTAGGGACCAAATTGTAAATTCTGAAAACTTTGAGGCCTTAACCAGATTTTAAGTTACCGACTTAAAATTAATCATGTTTCATGCATCTCGGCCAAATTTCAGCTCAAACGGACATCTCAAACTCATACAAGATTCAGGACAAAAATGCAAACATTTTGAAACACATAACTGCCACTGTCAGCCCCCAACGGTCAACCGTTCCGAAACGGGAGACAGCCCGTTTCTAAACGTGGGGCCGTTCCGCAACGGGTACCGAAACGGGGGTCGGGCAGTAGCCTTTCCGTTTCGGAACGGTGTCACCCGTTTCGGACGCCTGGGCTGCTTCAAGGCACCCGTTCCGAAACGGTTCACCCTGTTCCGAAACACCCTGCACAAAATGCAGAATTTTGCCTACTTAAACATGCAATAGGCCAACCAAACATGCTCCAAACGCTACCAAACTTTACCAGCATGCAAATCAACATATAAGGGACATACTTGCATCAACAATTCAACAAAATAACAACATATATGAAAAGCCCCAATTTCAAGGCTAAGCTTCCAACACAAGCAACCATTTAAACAACATACATCCAATTCAAACTCATAAGCCAAACCATGTTCCAACAACATCAACAACACAAAACCATACTTGTCCGAACATAAACAAACACATACATCAACCCAAGAAATTCTACCCCATTGCCTTTATTAACTATAGCTATTAACCGAGACATACATCTCAAGTGGAGTCCTTCTTGAATCCCTTGCTCCTCGCTGTCCGAACTTCAAGAATCTGCATTGATGGACAAAAAGGAGCGTAAGCACATAATGCTTAGTGAGGAATGCTCAAAACCAAAACACCATCAATGCAGCGAGCCATAAATCACTTTTAAAACAAACTCGATTTGTTTACCAAAGCCATGTTTGAAAACCCCTTTTCAACAACAAGCTCAAAACCATGCATCGCACATACATGAAAACCAACCCTTACTTTAGCAAACTAAGAAAACCCTTTTCAAAGCACAACTTGCAAAATCAACCATTTAGCCAAACCATGCATAAACACCATATGCAAGCTAAAACAAAACCTTGGAAAACACTCCCATTTCACAACATACCTTTCTTAAACTTGAAAGCCAATTCAAGCAAGAATCTTTTAAAACCATTTCACAAACCAACCAACACATGCATTAAACCAAAGGCAACATATATGAACCACAACATCATCATGACATGCCTTTAAAAACAAGTCTTAACAAGACTCCAATGCACTAAAGATATTTCATGCTCACATGCATCATTTTCCAAATGATAATCAACACTTGTTCAACTTAACAAGTAACCATGCATTCACAAGCATTATACACTTTCCATGCAACCATGCATCTTTTCAAGCATCTCATGCTTCACATGCAATTATGCATCAATTCAAGCATCCCATGCTTCATCACAATCAAGAACATCATATTGGCCTTCAAGTGATCAACCACATTCACTTTTCAACACAACACCCAATCGGATACGCGGATTCCGAGCGTTGTCCCTACGCTCCATACACCCTACCAATCCAAGGTCTCCCAAATGGACTTTTAAACACCATTTGACCTCAACATCCTAAGGTTCCCATGTATGGACTTTTAAACACCATACAACCTTAGCTTTCCCGAGGTTCCCATGTATGGACTTTCAAACACCATACAACCTCAACTTTTCCCCAAGGTTCCCATGTATGGACTTTCAAACACCATACAACCTTGACATGCACAAGGTTCCCATGTATGGACTTTCAAACACCATACAACCTTTGCATTCACCGATTGGTAGTTGTATAACATCACTAACGAGATCCGGGACACCCTACACAAGATCCACACATGGACTTAATACCGCCATTGTGATCTCAACAAGCACAAGGTTCTCACATATGGACTTTTAAACACCATATAACCTTTGCTCAACCAAGGTCCTCGAATGGGCAACACCTCCATTATGACCTCAACCATCTCGTTAGGATACTTGAAGGGAGTTTACCGGTCCACTCTTGACCACTCCACCTCCAAGGCGACTTAATTCACGGTGCACCCAATCCTATAGCCGGCTAACTATATCCGATCAAAGAACCAAGAACCACTTACATCACTTGCCAATATAACCACCTTACCACATTAGTCCAATGTTTCACATGCATAACAAATATGCAAAAACCATCATTTACCAACATTAGTTTACTGTTTTAAAGCATTAGACAAAGCCATTGAACGACATGCAACACCATGCATCAAAACCACATTTCCAATGTATAAAACCAAAGATCTCTTACCTTGAGCATCCTCCACATATGGCTTTCAAAACCAGCATTGAACCATGCCAAAATATGCTTTCAAAACAGATTTAAACCATGCAAAACACATGCATTTCAATCATCAACCACAATTGCTTAAAAGCCAATTCCACAATCATAATTCAAGAGCGAAAAATCATTCACTTACTCTTGAGCTTAGCAAAGTTGTTTAGACTTACACTAAGCTCCCAAAAACCTTCAAACCTTGGTTTAAAAGCTGAAAACCCAACTTCACTCACCGATACACAAAACAAGGCTAGCCACCAAGCCTTCCAAGCATCCGAAACCTTCCGCAACACCTCAAAAACTCACGGATCAAACTCCCCTGTTTCAAGAACACAAAAACAGCACATTAATGCATCATTATGCATTAAGAACAGCAGCCACACAACCAAACTCGCTGCTCATCACACAACCAACAATTCGGCTACCAAACACAACCGAAATCACCTCCAAACATTTCCAAAACTTAACCCAGCCAAGATCCATCACTTCTAACCATTTTTAAACATCAATTAACATCCAAAATGATCACAACACGTCCTTATACTTCCAGGTATAACAGATCACCAAAAACACTCCAAAAACAACCAAAAACTCAAGCCAAACTTAGGAAATTCAACCTATCCGGGATTGCATTAATTAAACCTCAACTTCTAATCAATTTAGCATTCATTTAACATCATTTTGACACTTCAAAACACTGCCCAAACAGATCACACGAAAATTTCACCAAAATCGCCAAATCTTGCATTTTAAGTCAAAATCAAGATTTCAATTGAAAAACCTTTAACAAAACACAAATCAAGGATTGAGAACTTGGGAATTTCAATAAAGAACTTGAAGTTCAGAGGAGAAGGACGTTCTTACCTCCAAACTTGAGTTTCTCCTTTTTGGAGTCAAAAAGCTTGATGAAACAACTTGCAAATTGAGAGGTTTTGTTGATGAGATGATTAGGAATCAAATGAGAGTTGAAATGAGTGATTTGAGTGACAAAATCAGAGAGAAAAGATCTGGAGAGAATGTGTTTGGTTTGAGAGAAAAGATGAGAGAAAATGGTTGAGAGAAAAGTTAGTTAGAATTAGGAAAATATCTTCCCTCCACTTTTCTTTAGTTTAAAAACATTTAATTAATCATTTAATATATTTAGAAAATCTGGAGAAACTCCCATTGGGTAAATAGCTCCTTAAAGATTCAAAGTTTCAATCCTTTTTAAAACAGTCACGCAGTTTTCAAAAATTACATTTTGGTCACTAACCCAAAATGTCACCCTTCCAAACCTCATTTTCCAAAATTGATTTCACAGTTCACTTTCATATATTAAAAGATGATTTTAGAACATTTTTCCATATTTTTAATGCAACCCGAACTAGGCTTTCCTAAATTCACTCTTATATATTCGATCAGCACTTTGACCGAACCTGTCAACGCCCAAAACTTCTGAGCCCAAAACCGGGGCGTTACAGCATCCTTGAGAAATTTCGCATAACCGGGCATCTGCTTGATGGCCTCTAATAGTGGTATATTGATGTGAACCTGCTTAAAAATATTGTAGATCTTTTTGAGCTGGTTCTCCTATTTCTGATTTTGTAACCGCTATGGAAAATGAGGTGGAGGACGGTAATCTTCCAGAAGTCCTTCACATGGTATTCGGCTCTGAGGAGGCTTAGGTTCTTTAGCATCTTTTTCTTGCTCCTCTATCCTTTCTGCTGCCGTGACAGGTATGTCGACAGCGATCTTCTCCTCTTCTGTCGGGGCAGTGTTCGTGGTAGGTGTATCTAGGGCTGGTTCCTCAATTGGTACAGTTTTCATCTCCGGCCCTTGCAGTTGTTTCCCACTCCTAGTTGTAATAGCTTTGCACTGCTCATGTGTGGGTTTTCTAGCGACTTTAGTATCACTAGGGAATCCTCCGTGTTTCCTTGGCTTAATATGCTGGGAAACCTGACCCATCTGTGTCTCTAGTGTTTTCAGTGTAGCCTCATGGTTAGTCATTCTCATCTCTATTTTGTCCATGAATGACTCAGTCTTCTTGACGAAGTGATCCATGTTTGCCATGTAAGCTCTTGTCTGTGACAGGAATGTGGCCAAAGTCTGCTCCAGTATACTAGGTGCGGCTGCCGGCTGATGTTGCGGTTGCTGCCATGTCAGGATTCTGGGTGCCCCTGGTTTTGGTTGTTCTTCACTTGAGGATTCAGTGCGTTGTTTGGATTGCTCCAGGAGAACTTGGGATCTTTCCTCCAGTTTGGATTGTAATTGTTGGAGTCGTAATTTCTCGGTTTGTTGTAATTTCCAGCATACATCCCTTCCTCTAGCTGTAACGGGCAGTCTTCTGAACTATGATTCCCACTGCAAGTTTCACATACCTCTTCGGCAGAATAGACTGGTTTTGAATCTTTCTTTAGCAAATTTTCTACTGCCTTTGTGAGGTACAGAACTTGTATCTTCAGGGAATTGTCGGGTTCATAATCGTTTACAGCTAACACTCGTTTACCTCTCCTCGCTGTGGGAAATTGCTCTTCATTCTTTGCTAGATTTTTCAATACTACCATGGCTTCGTCTGGATCTTTATCCAACATCAGTCCATTCGTTGTTGAATCTATTCTCATCCGAGTGTGTGTGTTGGCAGCATTGTAGAATTTGATGACTTGATTCTATACGTGGAATCTGTGCATCGGGCAGTTCCTTAGAAGAGTGGTAAACCTGTCCCATGCCTCGTGCATTGGCTCGTCATCTTCCTGTTGAAAAGTAGCAATTTCATTACGTAATCGCTCAGATAAGTGAGAAGGATTAAAACGAGACAAAAATTCACGAGTGAGATCTGCCCAAGTTCGTATTGAACCCGGCGTTAGTTTATTCCACCAAGTTTTCGCTCTGTCCCTCAGTGAATGAGGAAATAACCAGAGCCTCAGTATCTCTGGATTTACTCCTGGTAATCTAAACGATCCACGTATTTCTTGGAACGTTTTTAGATGTTCTCATGCATCCTATGTTGCAGCTTAAATAAATTGGCCAGCGGAATTGATCATGCTGAACATAACAGGTTTCAGCTCGAAATTCTCAGCTTCCACGTCTGACAAGGTGGTCTCCAGTTCCACATGATCATTGATCATGTAATCACGGCAGGACCGACGTGCGGCCTCGGTAGCAGGTCGTCCATTCCCTTCATCTGTGGGAGGATCTTCAGGATTCCTCGGGTGATTTACCCCGTTATGCTTTGCTTCTAACTAATCCTCAAGATAATCGTTTCTGGCTATCAAAAGGCGGACTCGGTTCCTGAGGTTGCACGAACGTTCGATTTCAGGATCTAGTTTGTACTCAGGTTCTTTGCCTCGTCTTGATCTGCGCATAAGCAAACAAAAAATCTTGTGAAAAGCACATGGTAAACAGTCCCAATAAAAATAGAAAAATTAAAAAGGAAGTGCAGTAGAAGTAAGGGTAAAGATATGTTGCCAGTCCCCGGCAACGGCGCTAAAAACTTGTTGCGTGTCAAAATTCCTATCGCAATGTAGTGCAAGTGGACACGACGCAAGTAGTAAAGTGATACTCAAGGTATCGGATGTCGAATCCACATGGACTGGAAATAGCTTTATCCTTGGATTGCTGCACAAGAGAGAAATAAAAGAGTTTAAACCGTTGGGAAACAATATTGAAGAATACTGAATAATAGATAACGAAGTTTCAGGGTTAAGATATAGGCCGATATTGATCTGCTTGGTAGTGCAGGTGTTGCACTGCATAGAAAATTCATGTTCTGTGTATGGCTCGTGTCACGGCAGTACCTGTCGTGGCAACAGTCCGTTGCTGTCGCGGCAGTGATAAGAAACTTGATTTCTTCAAGCTTGGAAAGAATCTCTGTTGTGACTTGTCCTATCCCTAGGTCCAAGTGCTGTTGATGAACACTTCTCGGATGATACCTCCCGGCGTGAATCGAAGGGTGAACACCAATGTTGTTGAATTCTTCCTTAGCCACTTAACCTCGTCATATCCCTAGGTCCGAGATAGTTCAACCATAAACTGGAGAACCCGCACTTATTCCTTTCGTATACTTAACTATCCCGATATTAGTAAATAGATAATCTCACAATGCTCTCCCGATACTCTTGCAAGATGTTGAAACCAGAATAAGCAAAATTGAAGTTTTATTTTATTGAATAGAAAATTCCTAAAACAGTACAATCCTTGCTACTACTTTACATAATCAATCCTTAGCCCTAGGGGATGTTTAGAACATGATGAGAGGGGGAAAATGACTAGGGTTTTGGGGAAGAAGGCTAGAGATGAGATATCCTTCCCTAGGTCGAATTACATGACTTTATATAGGCCTTGGGTTCAAGTTTTCTAATAAGGTAAGAATACAAGTTCAAACTAAAGTACAACTCTAATTAAGATTAAATCTTCTGAGTAGATGCCTTTAATTCGTCCTCTTTTCTTGCTTTGGGTTTCTTCCTTAAACTTTGGGCTTGACCTTCATTCTGTTCTAGGGCTCAGAAAAATATAGGAATGGTCTATGACAGACCGGCTTGAATTCCTCTATCTGTCGAGCTCCACTTCACTTTTCCCTTCACCATTGTTGTCGTCATGGTTGCCACGGTAGTGACCACGACAGCGTCCTCCTTCTCGACTCCAGTCCTGTGTTCCAGCTCTACTCCTTCACTGCCCTGAGTCTGCCACATCAGCTACCTGTAATAAATAGCCGAAATCAGTAGCAACTGTGCTATTTTATCTAATTGTGATGTATATGTGAAACTGTACCTAAATTCAATAAATTATGCTTGAATGCAACAGAAATATGGGTTAAATATGGGGTAAAATATAGAACTTTTACACTCTCAACAACACACAAGGTTTGCACTCGGGATCTACCCTCAACCGTTGCAACCTTAAACAATCCTCAATCGTTAGGGTACTTGAATGGAGTATTCGGTACAATCACAACCCCTCAACATCCAAGGCGACTTGTTTATAGTGCACTCAATCCTATAGCCGGCTAACTATATCCAATTTCATTTACAAAACATTTTATACAACATCACTTGCAAATATAATCCATATCATATGCATACCTCACTATTTTTATAAATTATTCATGATAAGCCATAAATCAAGCATTAAACCATGCTTCGAACCTCATGCATCAACACATGCATACAAGGATCACTTACCTAGTGCATCCTTAAACCACATGGCATCATCAACCTCATTTCACATATTCAAAACATGCTTTAAAACAGTAGGTAAATGCAATTAAAACCAAGTGCAATCAAAGGTTCAAAACTAGCACAATCCGAGAGAGAATTTCACTTTACTTACTTCCGAACTTAGTAAAGCGTTTCAAGCTCTTAATAAGTTCCCCAAACCTTTTCTAAAACGTTTCCATGTTGGAAAACCAAGTTCTACTCACCAACTTGTGAAAACCACGCTTGCCGACACAACTATTGATCGTCCGAAGCCTCCAAAATCACTTCGTTTGATTCCGGAATATTATCCCATGTTTTCAACACATCAAAACAGAGGTTCAATGCATTAAAATGCATCCAAAACTCCAGCACACACAAGAAATCCCGCAGCCCTTCTCTAAAGCATCAAAACACCCATCCAAAACAACAACAAAAACTCAATCAATTGACCTCAAACCTCAGCCCAGCCATTACCCAACTCATCCAACATATTCTAAGCATTAATCAACATCCAAAAACAACCTAAAACCATCTTTATACCTCCAGCAACTCGAATTCCTCAAGAACGCCTCAAAAACTCACCCAAAAACACTTCAAAAACAAAGGATCTCAAGGATTTCAGGATCTATATGATTAAGGCTCCACTTCAACACCAAAAACCTTTCAAAACTTATTTAGAAACAATCTCAAACCAGCCAAATCAATCAAAGTCCGAAAATCACATTTTAAACCAATTATTCATCAAGATTTCAAGATTTTATCAATCGAAACACAAACCCTCAATCAAAATCAGTATTAAAGAGTCAAATATGTTTGGAATTTCATTAAAGAACTTAGATTAGAGGGATAGCACGAAAATTACCTCAAATCCTTGCTTCTCCTCTAATTTGGCAAGATTTGCTTGAAGAAACTTGAAGGAAAATGGAAGAAATCAATGGAGAATAATAGAAATCAAAAGAGGATTTGAGAGAAATTGAGAAGTGTTTGGCTAAAGTGAAAGAGAGAAATGAAAAGCTCGTCAAAAATTTCATTAAACGATTAACTAACTTTTAATTAAACCCAATTAAAAGCCTTTTTAATTTTTAATAACATTTAAAACACATGCTAAATTAGGGAAAAGGCATAATTTCCAAGTAGCTCTCTAAAGATTCTAAGATTTTGACTCTTCTTGAAAAACACATTTTTCCAACTTTTAAATCTTTACATTTTGGTCACTTCTAAAAATGTACACTTTAGAAAACTCGTTTTTATTAAATTGATTTGGCTAACCTCTTAAACATCATTTTAGAGGATTTTAGGAATTTTATCATATTTTTATCCTATCCCGAACCTCGATCTCCCTAAACCACCTTTTAACAGTTCGAACAACCGACATCGGTTCCACCGACCCGACCCGACTCGCCAAAACATCTAAGCCCAAAACCGGGGCGTTACAAAAACACACGGTAGTCCTGTCTTAACCGCATAGGAAAATTTTGATAAATATTCTTCAAAATGACCTATTTTCCTAAATAATTATTCAACATCCATATTCTCTTGATTTTTTATTTTCTAATATTCCCTAAATAAACCTTAACCATACATTAAGTTGACTAATCACATAAAAATCAATCATTCATGTTCAATATAAAATAAATTTTATACATTAAACAAACAATCAATTGATCTAGTGAGATAAAACATTAGATCTCCTAAGTAAAACAAAAACTTCAAATATTAACGTTATGAATGAAATAGATTGAGTTAGAAGAATCATCCCATATTAAACTTTTTTGACGCCGATTTTGGTCGACACCATACAGGGAGGTGGAGATGGTGGTTGGAGACGATGATGGGTGGTTCACTCGTCAGAGAACGAGTCGAGAGCCACAAAATACCATGATTGGTCGTTGAGTTGGGCGGTTCAACCCTGGTTGGCTTGGGGCCGAGAGCCAGTGTCATCGTAAAGCCTGTGGCCGGAGCAATTCAGGTGAGAATAGAATGAGATGGGCGATGATAGCCCTTGTAGAGAGTTGAGGGAGCCATTCCTATGCCTTTGGTTTTGGGTGTATTTATATCCCCTTAGTGTTGCGGATGGAGGGATGTTTGATGTGATTTCGTCAGGCCGAGTGATGGTTGTTGGTAGGCTGGCAGGCGATAGCTCGGCTTGTGAAGCCACGAGCTAAGTAAAATATGATGGTTGTCTTGTCATGGATTATTGGTCGAGTGTGGTAATCTTAAGGGACAGATGTGTTCGGAGATGTGGGAGCGTCGAGCTCTGTGGTTCAGAGCGTGGCACCGAGATGTCGCTTGGTGGTTCACCCATTTTGATGTGGACGGAGAGCCACAATAGTTTCTAAAGGCATTTGGAGGAGGCACAACACCAGTCCCCTCTTAGTCGAAGGAGTTCCATTAAGTGTCACTCAACTTAGACCTGAATGGTCAATTTTCACTCTTGGGGAAATGCCTTCTTAGGAAGTGCGTCGTTATTGCTCGTGGCATTTTGTGAGTGGTTAGGAATGGGGAAGGTCGTGTGCTTTGATGATGCTTATTTGTAATATAAATTGTTTGTATTGGATTGGGACCTTGCTTTCTGTTGAGATGTTTGTTTTGATATAATAATAGAAAAATGTTTTGGACTAAATTGAAAAGGTTTTAAAATGTTAATAAGTCCAAACAACTTGAAAATGTGTTTGATGAATTTTACAAGGCTTTGGAATGATTTAAAATGTCTTTAAAGTAGCCAAACATTTGTTTTTCAAGCCATTGTATCGATACGGTATACATCGTATCAATACGCTTTAAGGTTTCAGCTACAGGAAAATTCCAATAGCCAAAACATGTACCGATACGGCTTGTCTATATCGATACGGAGTAGGGTCGTATCGATACACTATGAAGCGTACTAATACTCTGTGTTTTAATTACAACGACTATTTCCAACTACCCCAACGGCTATCTCCCAACGGATTTTTAAAGTGCAGGCTGTACAGATACGCTCAGAAGCATATCGATACACATCAACTTAGGGATGCACAACGGCTCTTTCCCAAAGGAACTGCATCGATACTGGTACCTCACGTATCGATACACCTCGCACCAGAATTGGGAAATCAGCATGAAAATCAGCCCCAATAGCTCCAATTTAATCCTAACGGTCTCCAACGGCTATGAACTCAATTGAGAGTATAAAAGAGGCCTCCAAGCATCTATGGAAGACTAATGATCCAAAAGTCAAAAACATTATGATGTCTAATGTGTCTTAGTGATTAAATTCTCACTCTTTGTATAGACTACACTTGTTGAGCTTAATTGTCAATGTTTGCTCAAGTTATTAGGTTTTGGGTGAGGGATTATTAGTGCAAACACATACCTTTTAGAGGGATTTCCAATTTTCTTTTGTTTAAGAGTGTTCTCAAAGCTCGATTTGTGAGCTTTGGTTGCTAGACTTGGTGAGTGGGTCTAGGTTGTAAAGGTTTCCTCGTAAGCCTTGAAAATGGGAAGAATTTTTAGTGAAATTGGTTTCAAAATCTTTAGTGGGAGCTAAGGTAGTTGTTGAGTTGATCACACAATTGCAAATGGCCAGAGGAGAGGTGAATTGGCAATTAAAATTTTGGTAGGAGGTAAGAGTGAAAAATAAAAAGTGACACAAGTGGTTAGAGTGGTTCAAGTCCTCCAAATGAACTCTACATCCACTACCTTAGTTCCCACTGAGGATTTTCAACCAATTCACTACTTGAATTCTTTCCCTTTTCTTGGATGAGGAGGTAACCTTACAAATTGATTAAGCTTTCTACCCAAAGCTTAATCCACTCACTTTTACAAAGAGATGAATTTGGTAAACTCTAAAAATTCCTCTCAAAGGACAAATGTTTACCCAAATACAATTTCAAACTCCCCAAACTCACAATACAAAATTACAATAAGATCACAAGAGCTGGGTACTAGAATTTGACTATAAAAGGCACTAGGGTTTGGATTTTTTGCTTTGATGTTGCTTGTAGGTTCAATAGTAGTTGCTTGGTCAATTGAAGCTTGTTTTTATACCCTTGCATTGAATTCTAGTCGTTTGGGTAGTTGGGATCATCAATAGAGCCGTTGGGAGCATTTTTCCCGCAATAAATGCAGCTCTGCAGCCTACCGTATCGGTACTCGAAGAGGGCGTATCGATACCTACATCAAAGAGGAAAGAGCCGTTGTGACTGAAAAACAGAGCGTATCGATACGCATAGAAGGCGTACCGATACGGTTTTAAGGGGCGTATCGGTACGGAAGGCCGTATCGATACGGTGTTTGCTCACTAGAATCCCAAGTTTTGTTTTCTTAAAGATCGTATCGATACGCATACCAAGCGTATCGATACGGTATAACGGTCTTTTAAAAATTGGGAAACCAACCAACTGACAAGTAACAGTCGAAAATTAAATTCAAAGATTTTTCAAAGATAAGCTTATCGTATCGATGCGGTTGCAAAGCATATCGGTACGGTTTCATTGAAAGAGTTGCCCAGATGAATATCGTATCGATACGAGGTAATAATGTATCGGTACGCTAAGTCCATTAAAATTCCAATGGCAAAAGCCCGAATCGATACGCCTAAAGGTATCGATACGCCTGGGCGTTTTTGTATAGTTTGGCTTGAAAATCATAGGAAAAGACTTAGAAAATTTTCATATATTTAAGAGCTTGTCTTGAGATATTATTTTGTTTAAAATACTTGTCAATTGTGAGACTTTAAAGAGTACTTAAAAATTTATTGTTTCGCAAATTGGTCCTTAAGTTTATATGTTATATCAAAATCAATTTTGGTTTCACAATCACCCCCTTTTTGATATAACAAAACCACAAATAAATTTTTAAGTTTTTGAAAAGCTTTCTCCCCCTTAATTTAAGATAGATTTTCAAAAATAAAAAATTGACTCTATAATCTTTCTCCCCCTTTTTGTTAGATCAAATATAAACACAAGGATAATAGCAACAATTAATTCAGTAAATTCAAAGCAAACATAATAGTTCAAATGCATAAACTCCAAAGCAAACATAATAATCCAAACTTAAATCCTACGACATAGATAAAGGCATAAACTTAGATCCTAAAACAAAAGTGCAATAAGAGAATATAAAAGACTAAATTCCATAAGATGATATGCAAAAACTACTCATCCGCCTCATCATCATCATCGTCCTCGTCCTCTTCATCTTCATCATCTTGAGTGGGTTGATTCCTTCGGTTTTGGTTAAGCCAAGCACCATGGAAGGCGGTAAGAGAGATATCCATGGAGTTTTGGCGAGAAGCCATGGTTTCCATTTTCTTCTCCATACCTTTGACATGATCTTACAAAGAGGTGAATCTAGTGTCCATAGCGGTAAACCCGGCTTCCATGGAAGTGAACTTCTCATTGAGGAAAGTCATTAGAGTGCCCATGGAGGAGGAATCAATCGGAGCACGGTGAGAGCTTGAAGAAGCATGAGAAGCATCAACCGGAGCATCTTGTGGAGGAGCTTGAGGGTTACGAACCCATTCATTGTCAACATAAGAGAAACCGGCACGAGCTAGAGAACGCTCATCTATGGGTAGGCCAAGGGTTTCGGGATAGTCATGGGAACAATCAATGTCAAGGGAATGAAAAAGATAACTCAAAGTCGTAGAGTAGTAAAAAGATGTGACTTGTTTGGTGTGACGGTGTTGGACTAGATAGACAAGGTCGGCAAACATGATTTGACAAAGGTTTGGACGTTGACCTTCCCTAAAGCACCTAAGCCAAAAGTCATCGACTTGACGAATAGTAGAAAATTTCCCTCCCGATGGACGAAAAAACCAAGAGACAAGAAGATGAAGGATTCGGTCATGGGCATTTAAAACTTTGACTGAGCCTAAAGGACCCGTACCCAAGGACTTCTCATCATCAATACCAATGTTTTCAAAACCAAAGACATTATATAAAGTTTTTTGATCAATTGTAAAGGTTTTGCCCATAACAGAGGATTCAATAGCAATGACATTCTCCCTAGCTTCATCATGAACACATAAAGCATTGGAAAAGAAAACGATGACTAGATTCCTATATATAATAGGAGGAATGCTCAAAAACGTTAGAAACTTCCATTGCTTAATTAAAGGGAGGTATTAGAATTTAAAATGGGCAGAACTTAAAAATGGGACTGACACAACACGTTCTTCCCTAAGGGTCATGCTTTGAAATAGTTTGTACTGAGCTATATCGACATCATCGGGAAAACTTAATTGGATAATATATAAGGGAGATTAGGTTTAGGGTTACCCTCGGCATCCTCACTAGGATCGGAAGTAGCAAGATAACGCTTAGCTCTCTTTTTCGACGGTGCCATAACCCTGAAAACACATCAAAAACGATTCGAATATGTATGCAATTAACATCCTATTCAATCCAATAAATTCTAATAATTCAAGGTAATTGTAAAAAGAAATTTAATTTTAAAAAGATATATACAAATTTGACAAAAAAAATTGTTAAAAAAACAAATTAAAAAAATACGAATAGAAAATATATTCGAATGAAAAAATTTGATTTTTGAAAAAAATTTATGAAAAAGTTGAAACACATAATATAAAACTATGTTTTGTACAAAAATTAAGTTGAAAAAAATTATAAAAATCAAACGAAAATCAAAGAAAATAAAAAGAAGAGTTTTATACCTTGAACTTTAGATTGGATGAATGTGTTGATGTGAATGCACAAGATTTGTTGACAAAGCTTAGCTTTGATGTGGAGATTAAAAACCCTCAAAGAATTTTTAAGTTTGATGGTAAAATTTGAAGGATTGAGGGGGTTTTTATAGGGTATTTCAGCTAGGGTTTTGAAGAGAAAATAGGGTTTTTGTTTTTAAAGTCTTTTAAAGATTCAGCCCTAAATAGCCTCTCCGTCGAGGTCTTATCGATACGCTATACACATGTATCGATACCCTTTAACCCTAATTTTTGTTTCTCGTTACTACCGTATCGATATGCGGGACCGTATCGGTACGACTTGGCTTTGACTATTTCCCTTGACTTTAACTGTATCGATACGCGGGGTCGTATCGATACTCGTTCAACTTCAAAGTTTTCCCAGTTATGAACCCGTATCGATACGGCTGAAGCGTATCGATACGCCTTTACCAGATAAGGCATTTTTGACAGATTTAAATGCAAAAATCCAACTTTAAACGTCCCTAAATGCATGTAAATGTCCTATGAACAAGTTTTAATGGCTAAACTTAATGCATACTCCCCCTAGCAACATGCATAGAAGCAAAAAGAACAAAATTAACACAAGCATGAATCACAAACAATTTCAAGCAAATTTTTGACATTTTGGGACCTAGAAGGGGTCAAGAAAGGCTAGTTAAACCCAACTCTCTCCTAAGGGTCCAAAAGAGCTTTTTATCTAAAGGTTTTGTAAATATATCCACTAATTGGTTCAAGGTGTCAACATACTCTAAAACAACATCATTTTTCAACACATGATCTCTAATGAAATGATGTCTAATTTCTATGTGTTTGGTTCTAGAGTGTTGGATGGGATTCTTAGTGAGACAAATGGCACTAGTGTTGTCACACCTAAGGGGTATTGTTTCTACTTGAACACCATAATCTAAGAGTTGTTGCTTCATCCAAAGGACTTGAGCACAACAACTCCCTAAGGATATGTACTCCGCCTCGGTGGTAGATAAGGCTACGCTAGTTTGTTTCTTAGAGAACCAAGATACGAGCATACTACCTAAGAATTGGCATGTCCCGGAAGTACTTTTCCTATCTATCTTACATCCCCATAATCCGCATCCGAATATGCATGAAGGCTAAAGGAGAAATCTTTAGGATACCAAAGGCCTAAGTTAGGTGTGTCTCTAAGGTATCTAAAAATTCTCTTAATGGCAACTAAGTGTGATTCTCTAGGACTAGCTTGAAACCTAGCACACAAGCAAACAATAAACATGATATCCGGTCTACTTGTGGTAAGGTAAAGCAAAGAACCTATCATGGATCTATAAAGCTTAGAATCAACACACTTACCTCCTTCATCTTTGTCAAGCTTTATGGAAGAGCTCATAGGTGTGGCTTCAGGTTTTGTATTCTCCAAGCCGAACTTTATGAGCATATCATTCACGTACTTAGCTTGATTTATGAAGGTGCCATCTTTCCTTTGTTTGATTTAGAGTCCCAAAAAGAATGAGAGCTCCCCCATCATGCTCATCTCGAACTCACCTTGCGTTAGCTTAGAAAATTCTTTATAATAACATTCATTAGTAGAACCAAAAATGATATCATCAACATAGATTTGTACTACTAAGATGTCATTGTTATATTTTTTTATGAAGAGTGTAGTGTCCACCTTTCCTTTTTCAAAACTCTTTTCAATTAAGAAATTTGAAAGTCTCTCATACCAAGCTCTAGGAGCTTGTTTTAAACCATAAAGAGCTTTTGTTAGTTTAAACACATGGTTTGGAAATTTTGAATCCTCAAAACCCGGTGGTTGTTCAACATACACTTCTTCATTTATAAAACCGTTTAAAAAGGCACTTTTCACATCCATTTGAAAAAGCTTGAAATCATTATAACATGCAAATGCTAAAAGCATCCTAATGGCTTCCATCCTAGCTACAGGTGCATATGTCTCATCAAAATCAATTCCCTCTTCTTGGGTATAGCCTTGAGCAACAAGCCTAGCCTTGTTTCTCACTATATTACCACTTTCATCTAATTTATTCCTAAACACTCATTTAGCTCCTATAGTAGATTGATTACTAGGCCTTTCAACTAATGTCCAAACTTTACTTCTCTCAAATTGATTTAATTCCTCTTGCATGGCCAAAATCCAAAAATCATCTTTTAAAGCTTCTTTAATATTTTTAGGCTCAATGCATGAAAGAAATGCAACATGGTTCATTAATTTGAGAGAGGATCTAGTAGTTACCCCCTTGGATGGATCACCCAAGATTTCACCACCTTTGACATAGTTGAACTCCCTTGGGTAAGATACCTTTTTTTCCTCAAGATTCAAGTCCTTCAAGGCTTCAAGAGGTGGATCTTGTGTATCCTCATCTTTAGTTGGAATCTCATCCACCTTTGACGTCTGTCCTCCATCAATGGCATCAAGAATTCCTACATCATCATCATCACAAGATTCCTTCCTCGGAAGGAGGTTATCATCGAAAACAACATGTATAGACTCTTCAACTACTAGAGTTCTTTTATTAAATACACGATAGGCTTTAGAGTTTAAAGAGTACCCTAAGAAAATAGCTTCATCACTTTTAGTATCAAGTTTACCTAAGTTTTCTTTACCATTATTCAAGACAAAACACTTGCAACCAAAAGGATGAAAATAGCTAATGTTAGGCTTCTTAGATTTTAAAATCTCATAAGGTGTTTTCATCAAAATTGGCCTAATCATTACTCGATTTATAATATAGCGAGCGGTATTTGTGGCTTCCGCCCAAAAATATTTAGGTAAATTATTTTCGCAAAGCATGGTTCTAGTCATTTCTTCTAAAGTTCGATTTTTCGTCTCAACTACCCCATTTTGTTGAGGAGTGCGAGGTGCGGAAAAATTATGGCTAATCCCATTTTCATTTAAAAACTCATCGAAACCTAGATTTCGAAATTCGGTTCCATGATCACTTCTAATGTGAGAAATTTTAAGTTCAAGATCATTTTGAGTTATTTTAGAAAATGTGATGAATTTTTCTAAAGCCTCATCTTTTGTACTTAATAATAGAACCCAAGTAAACCTAGAATAGTCATCTACAAGTACAAAGGCATATGATTTACCACCCAAGCTCATTGTTCTAATAGGCCCAAAAAGATCCATATGATTCAATTGTAAACATCTACAAGTAGAGACATCATTAATGGATTTAAATGAAGTTCTATGTTGTTTACCCTTTGAACATGCATCACAAAGTTTATCATTAGAAAACTTAAGTTTGGGTAAACCTCTAACTAGATTAAGGGAAATTAATTTCTCTAAGACACTCATGCTAGCATGTCCTAATTTTCTATGCCAAAGCCATGAGTCATGTTCATCATGTGCAACTAAGCATGTATGAGATGATTGGATGCCATCTAAATGCACCATGTAGATATTGCCTATTCTATGTCCTATGAGCATTAGTTAATTTGTTTTAATATTTACAATTTTCAACCACTTTTATCAAATAAAACATTAAAACCCTTATCACATAATTGACTAATGCTCAATAAATTATGTTTAAGATCGTTGACATACAAAACATTTTCAATGAAAATAGAAGAGTGATTACCAATGGAGACTATTCCTTCAATATGGCCTTTGGAGTTGTCACCGAAAGTTACCACTCCACCACTCTTTGGCTTTAGTTCCACGAATCTACTCTTTTCACCGGTCATATGTCTTGAGCATCCACTATCAAGGTACCATGAATTTTGGCTTGAAGCTTTGGCCTTGTAGCAATGCTCCCCCTACAAACAAAGAAATTAGGCCTTGATTATTGGTACCCAAATCATTTTGGGTCCATGTGTGTTAGCCTTCAAAATTTTGGTTCCCTTAGGAATCCAAGAAGCAATAGCATTCATATTATTAGAAATAATGAGTTCCTTAGGAACCCAAACACTTCTAACCTTTTGACCTCTAGATTTCTTATGAAAATTTCTTTGTTTAGGAATAAAAGGTTTTCTTTTTACATATTGGGATTTTGAAGAATTCCCTTTTTCAAAATGGTTTTTCCCAATAGCATTTGATGTTGTAAGATTATCCACTTCCTTTGTGTGATAATCTTGAAAATCGGAAAGAAGTTTTTCAAGTTCAAGATATTTTGTTTTAAGATCATTTGAAAGATTTACTAAAAACAAAACCTTCTTTTCCAATTTGAAGTTAGTTCTAGAAAATGTTTCATTTTGATTTTTCAAATCGGAAATGGTTTTCTTGTTTCTCAAAATGGATTCTTTATATTTTCCAACTAACTCATTGTAAACCTCTTACAATTCATCATAAGCATCTTGAAGCTCATCAAAGGTAAAATCAAAATTAGATGAGTTAGGATTTACCTTTGGTTCATCATCAATGGCCATGAGACAAAGATTGGCCACTTCCTCCTCCTCTCATCGTCACTCCAAGTTGCTACTTGAGCTTTGAGCTTGTTCTTCTTCCCAAAGCTCTTTCTCTTCAATTGAGGACATTCAGAACGGATATGGCCGGGCTTTTGCATTCATAGCAAGTGATTTGGTCATTCTCCTCTTCCTTACTCTTGCTCTTGAAGTCTCCTTTCCTAATGAACTTTCTCCCACGATTGGACTTCATGAAGTGAGTGAACCGTTTGGCCAACATGGTCATCTCCTCATCTTCATCTTCACTTGAATCGCTTTCATGATATGAAGCTTTAAGAGCAATTCCAACCTTCTTCTTCTCAACATCCTTCTTCTCAACTTTCTTCTCTTACATTTTCTTTTCTTCTTCTCTTCCCTTTCTCATGATCTCATGGGTGAGTAGAGATCCAACAAGAGCATCAAGCTTGAGAGTCTTCAAATCTCGAGCTTCAATAATAGTCGTTCTCTTGCTATCCCATGATTCCGGAAGAGAGTACAACAATTTCCTCACTAGTTTGTCTTCGAGGATGATCTCACCGAAACCCTTCAATCCGTTGACAATGACCGAGAATCGATCAAACATCTTGGAAACACTCTCATCGGGATCCATCTTGAAATTTTCGTAGCTTAGATTGAGTAGCCCAATTTTTGTTTCCTTGACATCACTAGTTCCCTCATATGTTGTCTCGAGGGTGTCCCAAACCTCCTTGGGATTCTCGATCGAAGACACCTTGGAGTAGATATCCGGACCAAGTGCACAAAATATGACATGCAGAGCTTTATCATTCACTTGCATCCTTCTTCGTTCATCTTCCATCATTTCGGCTTTTACCTTTGGGACAAGTCTTGCTTCACTATCTCTCTTCATGGGAATGTATGGACTTTCTTCAACCACATCCCACACCATGTAGTCGGTGGACTTGATGAAAAGCTTCATCCTATTCTTCCAATATGGGTAGTTATCCACATTTAAGAATGGTGGCTTGGTAGTAGATTGGGACTCGTAGAGGTTGGAGTTGGAGGTGGATGTCATTGCTTGACTAGTTGTTGATCAAACTCTCCTAGAATCGAATCAAGAGGGTTGTAATCCTTCCAATCAGTGTAGCTCTGATACCAGTTGTTGAGTTGATCACAAAATTGCAAATGGCCAAGAGGGGGTGAATTGGCAATTAAAATTTTGGTAGGAGGTAAGAGTGAAAAATAAAAAGTGACACAAGTGGTTAGAGTGGTTCAAGTTCTCCAAATGAACTCTACATCCACTACCTTAGTTCCCACTAAGGATTTTCAACCAATTCACTACTTGAATTCTTCCCATTTTCTTTGATGAGGAGGTAACCTTACAAATTGATTAAGCTTTCTACTCAAAGCTTAATCCACTCACTTTTACAAAGAGATGAATTTGGTAAACTCTAAAAATTCCTCTCAAAGGACAAATGTTTACCCAAATACAATTTCAAACTCCCCAAACTCACAATACAAAATTACAATAAGATCACAAGAGTTGGGTACAAGAATTTGACTATGAAAGGCACTAGGGTTTGGATTTTTTGCTTTGATGTTGCTTGTAGGTTCATGTTGAGATTTAGGGGGCTCGATTCGATCAACCGTTCTTGCTCGCCAAGTGTGGAGAAGTTGGATAATTGGGTGTTTTAGTGGGAGGTGAAAATTTGGCAATTTGACACAAGGATTTATAGTGGTTCAACCTTCTAACCAAGGTCTACATCCACTACCTTAGCTCCCCACTGAGGATTTCCAACAAATTCACTAAGAATTTCGTCCCCTTTTCTAGGATTAGGAGGAAACCGTTACAACCCTCAAAGCTTTCTACCCAAAGCTTGAAGGAACACTCTCTTTACAAAGAAAGACTTAGCAAACTAGAAATCCCTCTAAAAGGTGTTTGTTTGCAATTCTAAGCACTCACCCAAAACCTAGACACTTGAGCAAATTTAACAATGTAAGCTCACAAGTGTTGTCTAAGCAAGAAATAAACAATTTAAGCTCTAGACAAATTTTGACATCATAATGTTGTAACAATTGAAGCATTAACCATTACAAGATGCTTGGAGGTCCCTTTTATACTCCCAATTGAGTTTGTAGCCGTTACTAGCCGTTGGGATTGAATTGGAGCCGTTTGAGTCTTTATTTCCCACCATAAATGCAGTTCTGCAGCTTGGCGTATCGATACTCGTCCAACCGTATCGATACGGTCTCAATGAGGAAAGAGCCGTTGTGCTCTTCAGCTGATGCGTATCGATACGCTTACCTAGCGTATCGGTACGGTCCTGCAAATTCAAATGACCGTTGGGAAATGACCTTTGGGGTAGTTAGGCGTATCGGTACGCGATACAACCGTATCGGTACGCGACTAGCCGTTGGGCTTTTTCAAAGCACACCGTATCGATACGACTAAGCGTATCGGTACGGGTTTTGGCTACTAGAATTCTGGTAGTTTGAAAACCCTAAGGCGTATCGGTACGGTTCAATACCGTATCGGTACGGGTACATAAAAATGCAGGTTTTGACTACTTTAAATGTACTTTAAGTCCATTCCAAAGCCTTTAAAACCCTTAAACATATTTTCAAGTTGTTCTTGACTAAAAACACATTTTAAATTCTTTTAAATTTAGTCCAAAACATTTTTCAAATATTATATCAAAACCTTACTTCTACAATCTCCCCCTTTTTGATATAATAAAATCAACTTGAAAAATTCTCCCCCTTTAACTTTTAAAATTGTAAATAAGAGATAAGGATATGAAAACAAATAAAGCTCCTCCTTATTCATTTGAAAATTCAGTTTTCCAAACTAATTTCTCCCCCTTTTTGTTATATCAAAAAGAATTTAAAAAGACATTTAGCTCAAAATAACATAGGAGGCAAAAAAGATTGACACACTTAAAATTTTGGTTTTAAAAAAAATGGCTCCCCCTTACTCAAATCATCATAAGAATGTTAGTTCAACATATATGATTATCTAGTTGACATAAATGAAAATAAATCAAATAAACACAAAAGCAACTAGATTTTACCACACTTGAACTCAAGGGAGGATGTGAAGCCTTCCTTCTTCAAGTGTTCTTCCTTTGTGTGCATGGAGCTCCCCCTTAATTTTTGACTTGTTGATCACTCTCCATCACACCTAGCAAAAGACAATCAAGTAATTTTTGGTATCTAAATTGCTTTGGATCCATAGACATTAGTGGCACAAAATTTAGTCCCCTTAGGAATCCATTTTTCAATTTCATCCTTTTTAGTTGAAGTGGTTAGTCCTTTTGGGACCCAAACACTTCTAAAACATTTTCCATTCACAAATCTAGGGGCACTAGATTGTCTTACATAAAAGTTTGATTTTCCAAAACTATTTTTCTTTTCAAGTTCATTGGAAATCAAATCTTTTTCTTTTTGAACTTTAAGAAGCAAATTTTGTAAATCAAAATATTTTTGTTCAAAATCTTTCAACTTTGCTTCAAGTTCAAGATTTGTTTTGGAAAGCAAATCATTTTCAATTTTTATTTTTGAAATCAACTTTTTGTTCTTGGAAAATGATGCCTTGAATTCCAAAAGCAAATCATCATAGGCATCTTGTAACTCATCAAATGTATAAGAATTTGAAATAGATGAGTTAGAAGTTACCTCCCCCTCATTGAGGGCCATCAAGCATAGGTGGGCTACTTCATCATCGGTGGAGTCTTCATCACTCCATGTGGCCACATATGCTTGTTTTGAAGATGATCCATTCTTTTTGGATTTGTGGGAGTCCTTCATCTTCTTCATCGATTCATGCTTGGATTTTTCCATTTTGCTCTTCATGAACCAGGCAAACTTGTTGAAGAGATAGGCCATCTCTTCATCTTCACTTTCCTCCTCACTTGAATCTACATGATGGCATGTGGAGGATTTAAGAGCAACGACACTTGCATTGATACCTAGCTCCATGATATTCTTCTTCCCCATTGCTCTAATCTCTTCCTTCTTCTTCTCCTCTTCTTTATTTTTCTTCATTATTTGGTGAGTGAGAAGTGACCCCATGAGTTCATCAAGCTTCAAGGTTTTGAGATTCTTGGCTTCGATGATGGCGGTCCTCTTTGAGTCCCATGACTCGGGAAGGGAGTAGATGAGCTTTCGGACAAGCTTCTCTTCCGGGATGGCTTCTCCATAACCTTTAAGACCATTGGTGATGGTGGAGAACCTATCAAACATCTTCTCGATGTTCTCTTCCGGATCCATCTTGAAGTTCTCATACTCTAAGGTGAGGAGCCCAATCTTGGTCTCCTTGACTTCATCGGTTCCTTCGTATGTGACTTCAAGCTTGTCCCATACTTCCTTGACACTCTCACAAGAAGACATCTTCTCATAGATGGTTGGGCCAAAAGCACAAAAGAGCATGTGCAAGGCTTTGCAATTAAGCTCTATCTTCTTGCGATCGTCGGCACTCCATTCCGATTTGCTTCCTTGAGGCACGAACAGACCATCTTCAACTATGTCCCATAGCTTGTAATCTCTTGCCTTCAAGAAGAATTTCATCTTCGTCTTCCAATGGGCATAGTGATTTCCGTCGAAGAAGGGCGGTTTGTCGATGGATTGCGCCATTTGACCCGGTTGTTGAAAATTCGATCAAGCTTGCCGGATCTTCTCAATAGGATGTGAATCCTCTTCGATTGAGCCAAGCTCTGATACCAATTGTTGAGATTTAGGGGGCTCGATTCGATCAACCGTTCTTGCTCGCCAAGTGTGGAGAAGTTGGATAATTGGGTGTTTTAGTGGGAGGTGAAAATTTGGCAATTTGACACAAGGATTTATAGTGGTTCAACCTTCTAACCAAGGTCTACATCCACTACCTTAGCTCCCCACTGAGGATTTCCAACAAATTCACTAAGAATTTTGTCCCCTTTTCTAGGATTAGGAGGAAACCGTTACAACCCTCAAAGCTTTCTACCCAAAGCTTGAAGGAACACTCTCTTTACAAAGAAAGACTTAGCAAACTAGAAATCCCTCTAAAAGGTGTTTGTTTGCAATTCTAAGCACTCACCCAAAACCTAGACACTTGAGCAAATTTAACAATGTAAGCTCACAAGTGTTGTCTAAGCAAGAAATAAACAATTTAAGCTCTAGACAAATTTTGACATCATAATGTTGTAACAATTGAAGCATTAACCATTACAAGATTCTTGGAGGTCCCTTTTTATACTCCCAATTGAGTTTGTAGCCGTTACTAGCCGTTGGGATTGAATTGGAGCCGTTTGAGTCTTTATTTCCCACCATAAATGCAGTTCTGCAGCTTGGCGTATCGATACTCGTCCAACCGTATCGATACGGTCTCAATGAGGAAAGAGCTGTTGTGCTCTTCAGCTGATGTGTATCGATACGCTTACCTAGCGCATCGGTACGGTCCTGCAAATTCAAATGACCGTTGGGAAATGACCGTTGGGGTAGTTAGGCAAATCGGTACGCGATACAACCGTATCGGTACGCGACTAGCCGTTGGGCTTTTTCAAAGCACACCGTATCGATACGACTAAGCGTATCGGTACGGGTTTTGGCTACTGGAATTCTGGTAGTTTGAAAACCCTAAGGCGTATCGGTACGGTTCAATACCGTATCGGTACGGGTACATAAAAATGCAGGTTTTGACTACTTTAAATGTACTTTAAGTCCATTCCAAAGCCTTTAAAACCCTTAAACATATTTTCAAGTTGTTCTTGACTAAAAACACATTTTAAATTATTTTCAATTTAGTCCAAAACATTTTTCAAATATTATATCAAAACCTTAGTTCTACAGTTCAATAGTAGTTGCTTGGTCAATTGAAGCTTGTTTTTATACCCTTGCATTGAATTCTAGCCGTTTGGGTAGTTGGGATCATCAATAGAGCTGTTGGGAGCATTTTTCCCGCAATAAATGTAGCTCTGCAGCCAACCGTATCGGTACTCGAAGAGGGCATATCGATACCTGCATCAAAGAGGAAAGAGTCGTTGTGACTGAAAAATAGAGCGTATTGATACGCATAGAAGGCGTACCGGTACGGTTTTAAGGGGCGTATTGGTAGGGAAGGCCGTATCGATACGGTGTTTGCTCACTAGAATCCCAAGTTTGGTTTTCTTAAAGATCTTATCGATACGCATACCAAGCGTATCGGTACGGTATAACGGTCTTTTAAAAATTGGGAAACCAACCAACTGACAAGTAACGGTCGAAAATTAAATGCAAAGATTTTTCAAAGATAGGCTTATCGTATCGATACGGTTGCAAAGCGTATCGATACGATTTAATTGAAAGAGTTGCCCAGATGAATATCATATCGATACGGGGTAATACCGTATCGGTATGCTAAGTCCATTAAAATTCCAGTGGCAAAAGCCCGTATCGATACGCCTAAGGGTATCGATACGCCTGGGCGTTTTTGTATAGTTTGGCTTGAAAATCATAGGAAAAGACTTAGAAATTTTTCATATATTTAAGAGCTTGTCTTGAGATATTATTTTGTTTAAAATACTTGTCAATTGTGAGACTTTAAAGAGTACTTAAAATTTTATTGTTTTGCAAATTGGTCCTTAAGTTTATATGTTATATCAAAATCAATTTTGGTTTCATAGTAGTGGATGTAGAGCTTGTTAGAAGCTTGAACCACTATAAATCATTTTTCTGTTTGTCTATTTTTTTTCTTCCACCAAAAATACCCAAAAATCAATCTTCTCCACACTTGGAAAGTAATTCGGTTGAAGAATATCGAGCATAACATTTGGTATCAGAGTGAGATCTCTTACATCGGATTAACATCCTAAGAGTCGATCTTCGAAGAGCTCAAGTTATTCTTACATCAACCGAAGTCATGGTGCAATCCATTAATCGACCACCTTTCCTTGACGGGACCAACTACTTCTATTGGAAGAATAGGATAATGTATTTCATGAGAGCCAAGAATTATCATCTTTTGTACATAGTTGAGAATGGTCCGTTCGTGCCACAACGAAGTTAGGCGAAATGGATTGTGGATGATCCCAAGAAGATGAAGCTTAATTACAAGGTTGTGCACATTCTCCTTTGTGCTTTTAGCCCGGATATCTACGCTAAAATGTCTTCTTGTGAGAGTATCAAGAAGGTATGGGACAAGCTTGAAGCTACATACAAAAGAACAAACGAAGTAAAAGAGACCAAAATAGTTCTTCTCAACTTAGAGTGTGAGAACTTCAAGATGGACCCAGATGAAGACATCAAGAAGATGTTCGATCGTTTCTCCACAATCGCCAATCAACTCAAAGGTCTTGGAGAGGATATTTTGGAACACAAACTCGTTCGAAAGTTGATCTACTCACTTCCCGAATCGTAGGAGTCCAAAAAGACAGTCATTGTAGAAGCAAAGAATTTGTAGGAGCTCAAGCTTGATGAGCTCGTTGGATCTTTACTCACCCATGAGATGATGTCTCAACCCTTGAAGAGGGAGAAGGAAAAGAAGATCAAAGTGCAAGGCATTGATGTTAATGTCATTGCTCTCAATTCCTCCAAATGCCAACATGAAGAATCAAATGAGGAGAAAAGTGAAGATGAAGAGATAATTCATCTCTTCAAGAAGTGTGCCCGATTCATGAAGAGCAAAATGGAAAAATCCAAGCATGACTCGACAAAAAAGATGAAGGGTCCCCGAAAGAGGTATGAATACAAGAAAAATGGGTAATCTTCAAAGAGGGCGTATATACATGGAGTGATGAAGACTCCACCAATGAAGATGAAGTAGCACATCTATGCCTTATGGCCCTCCAAGAGGGTGAGGTAACTATAATTCATATTCTTTTGATGAATTACAAGATGCCTACGATAATTTGGTTTTAAAATTTAAAAACAACATTTTGAAAAACAAGAAAGTGATTTCAAATTTCAAAATTCAAAATGACTTGATTTATAAAGCCAAAAATGAACTTGAAGCAAAACTTAATGAGTTTGAGCAAAAATGTGTAAATTTACAAAATTTGCTTTATAAAGTCAAAGAAGAAAAATATTTGATTTCCAAAAAAGCTTGAAAAGAAAACCAACTTTGGAAAATCAAATTTTTACCAAAGACAATCTAGTGCCCTTAAATACATTAATAGAAAATGTTTTAGAAGTATTTGGGTCCCAAAAGGACTAATTACTTCAAGTAAAAAGGATGAAATTGAAAAATGGATTCCTAAGGGGACTAATATGCTACTAACGCTTATGGATCCAAAACAGTTTGAATATCAAAAATTACTTGATTGTCTTGTTTTATGTGTGATGGAGAATGATAAACAAAGTACAATATTGAGGGGGAGCTCCATATACACAAGGAAAGCACTTGAAGAAGGAAGGCTTCACATCCTCCCTTTGATTCAAGTGTGGTAAAAATTAGTTGATTTTTTTTAATTTAATTTATTTATTTTTAATTCAACTAGTTTATCATAATTGTTGGACTAACACTTATTGATGCTTGAGTAAGGGGGAGCCATTTTAAAACCAAAATTTTATCTTACCTTCTTTGTTATTTTGAACTTAATGTTTCAAAATTTCTTTTTGATATAACAAAAATGGGGGAAATGGTTTGAAAATTTTATTTTTCAAGTGAATAAGGGGAGCTTTAACTACTTCTAAATTTTAAAAACTATTATGCAATTTTTTAAATACTAAGGGGGAGAATCACAAACAAATTTTCAAATTGGTTTTATTATATCAAAAAGGGGGCGATTGTTGAGATGTTTGTTTTGATATAATAATAGAAAAATTGGTTTGGACTAAATTGAAAAGGTTTCAAAATGTTAATAAGTTCAAACAACTTGAAAATATGTTTGATGAATTTTACAAGACTTTGGAATGATTTAAAATGTCTTTAAAATAGCCAAACCTTTGTTTTTCAAGCCACCATACCCTTTAGGGTTTCAACTATAGAAAAATTCCAATAGCCAAAACTCGTACCAATACAGGAGGGCTGGGCATTCAATCGAGTTGAGACAAAAAAATTTGAGTTAGTCGAGTTTGCGCATCATATTTAACCATTCAAACTTTATTTGAAATTTTTTCGAGTCGACTCGAATCGAGTTTCGAGTTTCTGAAAAATTTTAACTATAATTATTTATAATATTATAGTACTCGTAGTTCCAAATTCCTAATAATACACAATAAAATGGTCGTACACAATGTTTCTTTTCAATTCTCTTTTAATGTTAGTGTTTAAAATTTCAGTAACTAAATTAAACTCAAAATTCATAAACTCTAAACACTAAATTAAACCTCCAACTCCTAAATTCATAAACTCAAAATTCGAGTTTACAGCATGTCTATCAAAAAAAATTAAATAGAAGAAATACACTTGTATCGTAGTTAAAAGACTTTAATTTTAATATGAATTAGATAATCTTTTTAAATAATAATATACATTAGATAATTTTAAATTAACATGTAATAAAATATGGAATAAATTTTTAAACACGAATTAGAAGTAAATCGGAAGCTCTGATAATTTAAAAAATACCCCTGAGTTGTTGCTTGCAGTTTGGGAATTCTTTCATCTTCTAGAATAAGCAATTTGATTTTTTTTCTTTATAAATAACTAAGGATGGTTCCCTTCAACTTCTTAATCATGAAAAAATAAACAAGTATTCTATTATATTAACAAAAGATATATCGATTGTAATTCCCTTGCTTTTTTAAACTCATTTCTTTTTCTCAACGACAAACCATCGTTTCATCGGCCAACTCTAATAACATAGTGCAAATTAGTTGTGAAGAAAAAAGCATGACGGATTGGGACCAGTGGTGATGGCGAATTAGTTGTTTCATTTTTAGGGAGGAACAAAGTGGTGGAGTTTGGGAACAATGAAATTTAAATAGCTGAATAAGGAAATGATCAGGGAAGGTTAAAGTACTAAGGCTTAAAACGAAACAACGCAGAAGTTCGATTTTTCGGTTATTCGAATTTCTAAAATTGTAACGCCCTAGGTTTGGGGCCCGTGGGTTTGGTTAACCGGTTCGGGTTAAGTTATTTGAAAGAAAATATTATTAAATAACACTAAAGAAGATTTTTATTGAGTAAGGGCAAAAAGGGGAATTTTGGATTTTAAAAAAAACAAAAGGGTTTTTATCTCATCTCTTCTCAAAATCAAAAAGAAAAGCTATCATCTTTTTTTAAAGGCAAAAAACTCATAACTTTTTCAAGAGCAAACTTTTCTTCATCAAATCTTCAGTTGTGGTGATTTCTTCAAGGTAAACGTCTTAATCTATTGACCTTTACTAGATTAAGATAGATTTCAACTTAGTTTTCCATTTACCCAGTGATTTCTAAGTTTACCCTAAAACTCATTATTTCGAAAATGGTAATTTCTTGATGATTTTCGAGTGGGATTTGATATCTGTGTTTTTGGGTGGTTAAAAATCACATTTTGGTGTTAATAAAGTGTTGAAATGAAGCTTTAAATCAATAAACCCGAAACTAGGGCAGTGGGTAATTTTTGAAGGTGAAAAAGTGGTGTTTTTTGCTTAGTTTTATGGTAAAATGAGGGCTGGAGGTATACAGACCTAGGATGGGTGTTTTTAGATGATTTTGGTGTGTTTTGGATGTTTAATTTGATGGGTTATTACTGGGCTCTACTTAAGAGCGGACTTGATGATATTTTGGTAGATTTCAGCTTTGTTTTGATTGAGTAAATGTATCGATTGATGGACTGTTGCTTTCCAGCGAATTTATAGAAGAGTAAGGGAGTAACACTTTGTTTTTGGTTGATTAGAAACAGGGGAAATGAGTTTGGGTCCTTTGGACGCGAGGCCGGGTAGTTTGAAGGCTTGAGATCAGTGTTTTGGCTTTCGTTTGGGCTCTATCGATGAGTGGAATTGTTTTAAAACTTTAAAATGGTTCAAGAGGTATTCTCGAGGGTTTAGGTCGAGCCTTAAGGGCTAACCTAAACCCAAGTGTAAGTTCGTCTAACTTGCCTTATTTCGATAAGTGTTGGTGTGTGTGAATATTTGTGCTTTTGTGTGAAATGTGGATTGCTTTTACTCTCCGTTCTAATGTTGTTGTGTAGTCGTAGTTGATGTCAAGCCTCACGTGATGGTTAGTTGTTGTATACAGTGATGTGTAGTCCCACCATTAGTGACTAGTAGATGAGTACGGTGATGTGCAGTCCCATCAAAAAAATACTAGTTGTTGTGTACGGTGATGTGCAGTCCCACCGGGGATGGTTGTGCTTGTGCAAACCATGTTTCGTCTATGTTTCCATTTCATTGTATCTCTTCTTAAGTGGTTTCATTTTTAAAACCGAGATATATGTTTTAAACTACATTGTTGTTGTGTTTTAGAGCTCCGCTCACTAAGGTTTTAAGCTTACGCTCTCTTTTTCCAACAATGCATATCGTTAGAGGCTCCGGGAGGCAAGTGGGCAAGGGAGGAGTTCTTGGAGTTCTTGCTAGCTCAAAGTATGATTTTACTAGTTGTAATAATGCTTAGATGATGGGAATACTAGACTTTTATGTTGGGAGTTGGTGTTCAAATTCCTATGTTTGGCTTTGTTTAAGTTGCTAGCATGTTTTAAATGTTGATACCATGATATGTTGAGGCTTGTTATGGCTTTTGGTAGATTACCTTGCATTTTGACTTGTTGGTGTTTTTGAAGCTAAGTGTTCTTATGAGCTTTGGGTTGATATCCTTTTTGTTGCGTGTATGTATGTTTGGAGTCGTGTTTAGGGTGTTTTGCCTCTAGATTGTTTGTATGATAAGTTGCTACGTGGTTTGTGATGTTTCGGGGCAAGTTTGGGGACGTTTGGAGATGCCAAAATATGTTTTTGAGCCAAACTGTGTCCAGGCATTTCAGAACGCCTGATATGGTTTTAGAACGGTCGAGCTCCAGGGATACCTCTATCGGAACGGGGGTGGTGTCGTTTCTATACGATTTGCCACTGGAGGCTCATATTTCGGAACCATATGTAGGGTCGTTCCGGTACGTTTGGCCACTGGAGGCTCCTGTTCCAAAACTATGTGGGACCATTCCGAAATGACTAGATATTACTTTTTGAAAGATGCCCGCGTTTCGGAATGGGCAGGCCTTTTCGAAACGCATGTAGTTAAAACAGTTAAAAGGCATCTTCGAGGGTTTCCAAATGTTGTGTTTTAGTCTCTAATGCTCGTATGCTTCCTAAATGAGTTATATGTGCCCCTTTGTGATGGTTTTTCCTCGTGAGCATGAAATTTGACAAATAAGCTACTTGGTAAGTTTAAATTATCGTATGCCCTCTGATTGGTTTGTATTTTGCTTTTGCTTTTCCGTTGTTGCCTTCACACATAGAATTAAAAGTGATATTTAGACAAGATAAATAAAATGAAAAAATTAGGGTTGCTAATCGGAGTGAGACCTTAACGGGTTTCGCTTCGATTTTCCCCGTGTAAACCGTTCGGTTTAGTCTGTTGGCTAGGCCGGGACGAGGGGGTTACAAAAATTCATACTCGACTCGAACTTGAAATTTTAACGAGTGACTCGAATAACTCGAATCAAACAACTCGAAATTTAGAAAAAAAAATCAATTTTTTTTAGTCGAGTCGTGTTTTGCCCACCCATTAGATAAAGCTTATCCGTATCAATACGGAGTAAGGTCGTATCGATACGCTATGAAGCGTACTGATACCTTGTGTTTTAATTACAACGGTAATTTCCAACTACCCCAACGGCTATCTCCCAACGTATTTTTAAAGTGCAAGTCATACTAATACGCTCAAAAACGTATCGATAGGCATCAGCTGAGGGATGCACAACGACTCTTTCCCAAAGGAATCATATTGATACGGGTACCTCACATTTCAATACACCTTGCACCAGAATTGGGAAATAAGCATGAAAATCAGCCCCAGCGACTCCAATTTAATCCCAACGGTCTCCAACGGCTATGAGCTCAATTGGGAGAATAAAAGGGACCTCCAAGTGTAACACCCGGGTTTGGGGGTCAGGTGAAAATAATATTAAAATAATGTTGCGGGTTTCCCTTTTCGTTTTAAAAATTTATTTTATATGTTGGATCAAAATTAAATTAAATTAGAACCCAAGTTCCATGGAAATTGGAATGGTGAATGATGGCCATCTCATTAATGGCAAAGTTGTAATTTCTTGGTCTTGTAAAATAGAAACCCATTTATTTTAAAACACTTATTTTAACTCATCTTCTTCCCCTTCAAACTTAACCCACGACAAAAAACCCTTCCCCATTAGATTCACTATTCCATCATCTTTCTAGCTCATTGTTGGAGATTTCTCAAAGGTAAAACCATTTTTTGACTTGTCCTCCCTTCCCTCTACAAGTTGGTACCATTATTTTTCATAAAGCTCATGGTTTTTGTATCTTGGAGTTTTGAGATTTTTGATTAAAAATGCTATCTTTATTATCTTTAACTTGAGCTTTTGATTTATTAATGTTATGTAAGTTGTTTGCTATCTAAAATGTCCAACATACTCGGTTTTTACATGGTTTTATGGAGGTTTTAGAGAGCTTAAATGTTGAGTTTTGGGGGTGTTTGATGTGGGAAAGTGTGGGCTGATGGTTAGGCTATATATAAGGGTTGTTTTGGAAGCCTTTGGGAGTGTTAAAAGTGTTGAAATCAAGGGTTTTGGGCTGTGCTTTATGGCTGCTCGGGAATGAGGATTTTGGGAGTTGTCCTTAGCTTGAATCATGTGTTCTGTGCTTGAATTATGCTCCGAGTTTGCTAATTTGATTGTGGACTGATTGTGGTTATTTTTTATTGTGTTGGGATGAGTAGAAGCAAGAAATTTGGTTGGTGAAGCCTCGGGAACAAATCCGGAGAATTTGGAGACTTGAGCTTGGTTTTCGGCTTTCAATTGGGTAACAACGGTGAGTAGAAATGTCAAACTTTGATTTGTTTTTGAAATAGAACTCTTGGGGGTTTGGGTGGGACCTAGAGGGTTCACCTAAACCCGAGTGTAAGTTACTACTCCTACTTTTTACTATGAGATGATGAGTGGCTATATGTTGTGGTATCATGTGCATCTTGATTTGTTTACACCGTTGTTGTTGTATACTCATGTTAAAGTCGAGCCTCATGTGATGGTTGTCATAACTACGGTGATGAGTGGTCCCACCGGTAGTGACTAGTAGTAGAGTAAGGTGATGAGTGGTCCTATCGGAAAACTACAAGTCGAACGGTGATGTGTGGTCCCACCGTGTGTATGTTGGTTGTGCATGTGCAAGCCATGTGTAGTCTTGTGGTGATAATCGTTCGTGCATCCATTGATTTATTGTCAATTATGAAAAGTGTTTTGAAAACTGCATGCTTGTTGAATTATAGAGCTTCTTTCACTAAGCTAGTTAGCTTACACTCTCCTTTATTTCCAACATGTAGATCGTTAGAGTTTGGGAGGCAAGTGGGCAAGGGAGGAGCTTTTGGTGTTCTCAAGTAGCTCAAGTATGATTTACGTATTTGTAATAATGCCTAGACGATGGGGGTGTACACCTGTAGGAGTTGGTGTTAAACTCCTTAATTTGATTTTGTGTTGGATGAGCATGTTAAATTGATGACTTTATGATGGCCATGTGTATGCCTTTATGTTGTGGATTGTAGACCATGTTTACTTGATGCATATTTGCCTTTGTGTTTTAAGACTTATACCCTTCCCATGAATGCTATGTGTGTTTGTCTAAGGCATGCTATACTAAATGCTATGTATGAATTCTTATGTTGAATGTTGATCCTTGAATGTATCGCTCTTACATGTTTGTTGAGTGCTAAGCATGCTTGTATAGGGTGCCTTGCATCTAGAATTGATGTATGTTGGTTGTTGGAGGTTTTAGTTGTGTTTTGGGACAGCCTTGTGCCATAAACCAGCAAAAACCAGTCTACTCGCAGAGGACGTATCGAAACGGTTGGTCCCATTCCGATACGGTCCCTTTGTTTCAGGCCAGGCATTTCGATACGCAAGGGAGACGTTTCGGTACGATTCTGCCACTGGAAATCTGAGATTTTGCCGATAAATTGAAGTATTGAAACGGGCCTTGGCGTTTCGGAACGATCTTCGTATCGTTGACCACGAGAAGTTTACCGTTGAGGGTGTTTCGGAACGGTTGACCAGCGTTTCGATACGGTCACCTCGTGTTGACTTGGGCATGTTGACTTAGTCAAGGCGTTTCGATACACTCCTTGGGTGTTTCGAAACAGCCTATAGTTTAAGCTAAAATGGACTGTTTTTGGAATGATGTTGGGTTGATCATCTCGTTTGTTGCTTTTGTTGTTGTCCTCTCATATAGGATTAAATTAATCCATTTAGACAAGATAATTAAAAAGGAAATTTTTCTAGGGTTGCTAACCGAAGGGGAGCCTTAGCGGGTTTCACTTCGGTTTTCCCCGTGTAGCCTACTCGGACCGGTCAGTCATCCAGACTAGGACGAGGGGGTTACATTTGGTGGTATCAGAGCCTGAGGTTTCCGAGACCTCGGGTAGGTAAGTGAGGTAAGTTTGGGTTGTTAGGTGTTGCTATGCCTCGATTTGTGATTTTACCCTGTATTGCATGAAGTTTGCTTGCTAGTACGGTGTTTGAAAGCATGTTTCAGTGGATTTTTCTGGTTGGGTTAAGGGTTAGTCAAATGTCCCCATTGTTAGGTGTTGTTGTCTAAAAGGAAAAATTGTTTTGGTTTAACGAGCTTGAGAACCGGAGTCCTTGCTCTTTTGCTAACCTAACATTTTCCTTGTTTGTTGTGTGTTTTTTGTTTTAGATCTTGTTTTGCTATGGTGAGACCAAGGGGGCGACCTAGAGCGGGTGACCAGGCACCCGGAGGTGAGCCTTCTGCTCCTCCTGCTCCAGGTGGTAATGGAGTGGGTGGTGAAGGTGACATGCCTCAGGCTGGTGCGCAAGTCGGAGGTAATGGTAATGGGCCTCAGGCCGGTGCTAATGTTGGAGGTGTTGGGGCTTAGGCGGGTCAGGGTCCAGCAAGCGTGGATATGACTCATCTAATTCAGACTATAGCCGGGGGTTTTCAGACAACTTTAGTCGGTGCACAAGCTACAGCACCACCTCAAGGTGCGGGGACAAGATTACCCCTAGAGAGGCTTTGTAACTTAGGAGCAGTTGAGTTTCGTGGGTTAACTCCCGAGGGTTCGAAAGGGTGGCTTGAGAGTACTACTCGCATATTGGGTTAGATGGAGTGTTCAGACGGTCGTAAGTTGGGTTGCATTGTCTCCTTGCTTCATGGGGACGCTTATACTTGGTGGACCACTGTTACTTCGGGGATAGTCGAAGCGGATATCACGTGGGAGTTCTTCAGAAATGCTTTCAAGAGGAAGTATCTTGGGGTTCGGTACTTGGATGAAAAGAAGAGAGAGTTTATGGCCTTGGTTCAGGGTAACAGGACCGTGACTGAGTACGAGGTCCAGTTTGTGAGGTTGAGCCAGTATGCACCTGAGTTAATCCCTAATGAGAGGGAGCGGTGTGAGCGCTTTCGATATGGGTTGGCTAGAGATGTGAAGACCTACATTCTTGCCTCTGACTACACAGAGTTTGATGTTTTTGTCTCTAGGGCCAAAGATATTGAGCAGAACTTAGGCTCTAGTGCACGTGCTAGTGGGTCCGATTCCGGAAGGAGACATGCGAACTGGGATAGAGATCATGCCAAGAGGCATAAGGATAGGAGGTACCAGCCCGATTCGAGGCATAGGGGTGATAACTATGGTCAGGGCCATCAGGGCCAAGGAGCTGTTATGCATACACCAGAGTGCAATAGGTGTGGGAGACGCCATCAGGGCGAGTGTGGGGGTACCTTTGGGCCGTGCTGGAACTGTGGATCTCGAGACCACATGAGGCGTAACTGTCCACACCCAGCTAGGGGCAGACCGGCTCCAGCTAGGGGCTTTGAGCATCAGAGAGGTGAAAATAATATTAAAATAATGTTTCAGGTTTCCTTTTTCGTTTTAAAATTTATTTTATATGTTGGATCAAATTTTAAATTAAATTAGAACCTAAATTCCATGGAAATTGGAATGGTGAAGGATGGCCATCTCATTAATGGCAAAGTTGTAACTTCTTGGTCTTGTAAAATAGAAACCCATTTATTTTAAAACACTCATTTTAACTAATCTTCTTCCCCCCTTCAAACTTATCCCACGACAAAAGCCCCTTCCCCATTGGAATCACTATTCCATCATCTTTCTAGCTCATTGTTGGAGAGTTCTCAAAGGTAAAACCATTTTTGAATTGTCCTCCCTTCCCTCTACAAGTTGGTACCATTATTTTTCATAAAGCTCATGGTTTTTGTATCTTGGAGTTTTGATATGTGATCATTTGAAGGCAGCTTCGGATCGACAGAAGTCCTATGCCGACTTTAAGAGGAAAGAGGTAGAGTATTCCGTGGGAGATAAAGTGTTTTTGAAAGTCTCACCTTGGAAGAAGGTGATGAGGTTTGGTAGGAAGGGTAAGTTAAGCCAAAGATTCATTGGACCTTATGAGGTAGTTGAGCGGATTGGGCCAGTAGCTTATCGTTTGAGATTGCCTTTGTAACCCCCTTAGCCCGGCCTAGACGGTTGACCCGAACTACGAAGATTACACGGGGAAAACCAAAGTCAACCCGAAAGTCAACCTTGATTAACGACCATTTTTTTTCCTTTTTAAACTTATCTAGATGCACATTAACCTTAAGCGTACCCTTGGGAAAAGCATACTTGAAAAGCACAGCGATCAGATAGCACTAGGGAACTCAATTGCACAATATACAAAAGTTAGGGACCAAATTGTAATTTCTGGAAAGATGAAGGAATTAACTAATTTTTAAGTTACCAATATGAAATTAATCATATTACATGCTTCCATGTCAAATTTTACCTTAAAAGGACATCCCAAACTCAAGCAATTGCTAAAACGATTTTTAGGACTAAAACGTAAAGCTTGCAAACCATTAAACCATTCAAATCAGTGCCCAACGGTCGACTGTTTCGGAACGGGGGTTGACCGTTCCGAAACGCGAGTTTGTTTCGAGACCCGTATCGAAACAGAGCCTGGCAGTGGCCAAAACGTTTCGGAACGGCTCCTACCCGTTTCGATACACGAAGACCATTTCAGGCCCCCGTTTCGAAACGCTAGTGCCCGTTCCGATATGGACTGCCCAGAAGGTGCAGAATTTGCTGATTTAACTCACAATTAACCACTTAAACACACTCAAATGACCTCCTAATCATGCCAACAAGTCATCATACATACAAGGTACATATTTGCATCATCAAAACACATTCATGACATCAATTAGGAAAATCCACAAGTCTATAGGCATGCACCCTAGCATCCAAAACCAACCAACCATCAATACAACAATAACCATATCTCAACCCATTCCTCAACATCTTAACAACATGCCAAGCATCATAGTTACCAAATTGCATGATCAACTAGATACAAACAAGCCTTAGGTGCACCAACACATGCAACACTTGATCATGCTTTTAAAACAAGAAGCATAACATAACAACTTATGAAGAAGATTCAAATGTTGCAAAGTGTTAAACCACATAGTTCAAACCATAAACCGAACTTGTTCAACATACACAATCTCATTACACATCAATATAAAAGACTCTCCCCCCATTGCCTTATTATCTATAGCTATGAACCAAGACATACTTCTCAAGTGGAGCTCTTCTTGAATCCCTTGCTTCTTGTTGTCCCAACTTCAAATATCTGCATTGATGGACAAAAAGGAGCGTAAGAACATAATTCTTAGTGAGGAAATGCTCAAAACCAAAACACCATCAATGCAGCAAATCATAAAACCCTCTTTAAAGGTAGATGCAATTCAATAAACCAAAGCATTGTTTGAAAAACCCCTTTTAAAACATCATGCATTAAACCATGCATTGCTCCACATGAAATCCAACCCTTAGCTTAGAAAAGCTAAACAACTCACCCCAAAACACATTCTTGCAAAACCATCAATTAAAACCTTTCCATGCATGAACCCCACATGCAAAGTTAAACTCAAATTCCTTGAAAAACATCTCCACTTCACAACATACTTTTCTCATGCTTGATGATCATTTCAAAGCAAGACCTTTAGAAAACCATTTGTTCATTCTAACTATCTCATGCATTCAACAAATGCAAAACACATGAACTACCAAAGCAACATATGCATCACATGCCTTTCTAGACAAGTCTTCACAAGACTTCAATGCACTAAAGAGATTCCATGCACATATGCACCATTCACAATAGAAGATAAACATTTGTTCAAGCTTAACAAGTAATACATGCACTCATAAACCATTACACACTTCTCATGCAACCTTGCATCATTTCAAGCATCTCTCGCTTCATTACATTCAAGAACATTATATTGGCTTTCAAGTGATAATTCACAAACCATTTCAACTCAAGACACAATCGGATACGTGGATTACAAGCGTTGTCCCACACGCTTCATACACACTACCGAACAACACAAGGTGGAGTTTACCGGTACAATCACAACCCCTCAACACCCGTGATGGAGTTTAACGGTACAATCACAACCCCTCAACATCACTCATCGGAAGTTGTATAACTCACTAGCGAGAGTCGGGACACATCACAAGGCTTACACATGGGAGTTACCTCAACCATTGTAATCACCTTAACCAAGCTCACACACGGGAGCAACCCTCCACCGTTGTGACGCTTAAAAAGGTCCACCCACGAGAGCCATCCTCCATCGTGATGACACTTAAAAAAGTCCACCCACGAGAGCCATCATCCATCGTGGTGGCTCTTAACAAAGTCTACCCAGGAGAGCCATCCTACATCGTGGTGACACCAATTTCCTCAATCGCTAGGGTACTTGGATGGAGTTTACGGTACAATCACAACCCCTCAACATCCAAGGCGACTCAATTCACGGTGCACCCAATCCTATAGCCGGCTAACTATATCCGATTCAAGTAACCAAAAACCACTTACATCACTTGCCAATACACATCATTTACCATCATCAATTCACTGTTTTAAAGCATTAAACAAAGCCATAAACAACATGCAACACTATGCATCAATTCCACATTTTCCAACATACAAAACCAAGGATCTCTTACCTTGAGCATCCTTCAACACTTGACTTTCAAAACCAGCATTAATCATGCTAAAACATGCTATCAAAACAGAGTTTAAACATGCAAATTAAATACATTGCATCCAACCATCTCATGGTTCATCCAAGAGTGAGAGTTTTCCCGAAAACTTACTCTTGAGCTTAGTTAAGTTGCTTAGACTTAAACTAAGCTCCCATAACCTTCAAACATTGGTTTCAAAGCTGAAAACCCAACTTCACTCACCGATACACAAAACTAAGCTAGCCGACAAGGCTTCCAAGCATCCGAAACCTCCAACGCCACCTTTATTGCTTTTGGATCATTCTCCCCTGTTTTAAACACATAACAACAGAGGATTAATGCATCATCATGCATTAAAAACACCAGCAACACAACACAACTCGCTGCTCTACATAAATCTAACATTTCGGCTACCAAACACAACCGAAATCACCTCCAAACTCTTCCAAAACATAACCCAGCCAAGATCCATCACTTCTAATCATTTCCAAACATCAATTAACATCCAAAACAAACCTATACTCGTCCTTATACCTCCAGCATTAACAGAACACCAAGATCACCCCAAAAACCACCATTTTCATAAGCAAAAACTTAGGAAACATAACCTATTCGGGATTGCATTGATCAAACCTCATTTGCACATCATTAAACATCCAAAATACATTAAATAGCCACCTCAAAACAGAGCCCAAACAATCACCACGAAATTCTTCAAGATTTAATCCAAATCTTGAGTTTTAAGCCAAAATCAAGATCACAACATTAAAACATTTTATAAAAACTTAATTTAAGGATTGAGAACTTGGGAATTTTAGTAAAGAACTGAGTATTTAGAGGAGAAGAACATCCTTACCTCTAAATGTAGATTTCTCCTTGTTTAGAGCCAAAATCCTTGAGAATTCAATAAGCAAATCAAGAGGTTTTGATGTAGAAAGGATTAGGAATCAATTGATGATTGAAACCTCATCATTTAGTGTGAAAATCAATATAAATGTTGCTGTAGAAATGTGTTTGGCTGAGGGAATTTTGAGAGAAAATGAGATGAGAAAGTTTTAACAAAAGTTAGTTATGAAAAACTAAAATATGATTTCCCTCTCTTCTTTTAATTAATTAAACATTAATAAAATCATTAAAATTAAGAAAAATCTGGAGAAATCCTTCCTTGGGTAAATTAGCTCCTTAAAGATTCAAAGTTTCAATCCTTACAAAACAGTCACCACTGAACTTTTCAAAAATTACATTTTAGTCACCATTTCGAAATGTCACAATTCCAAACCTTATTTTGTAAAATTGATTTCACCACTCTCTTATATATATTAAAAGAGGATTTTTAGATATTTTTCCACATTTTTAATGCATCACAAACTAGGCTTTCCCTAAAACCTCATTTTATATTCCAACCGAAAATCAGACCGGTCCGGTTCAGACCCTAAACTTCCAAGCCCAAATTTGGGGTGTTACAACTCTCCCCCTCTTAGGAAATTTCGTCCTCGAAATTTCAACCTGCGAAAAGAGCACGATACCAAACTTCTCAAAGCAACACACAAAGTAACACAGGTGAACTAAGCACCACTAAACATTCTCCACACAAAACACCACAAAAACCAACTCCTCCACAAAAGAAACTTACACTAAAACCAAGCCCAACACCACTACATACTGTTCAAACTTCCAGAACACTCAAATGTTAACCTCCGCTTAACCTTTCACAACTCCGAACTGCGCTTATCCTCAACAACCCGGAGAACTTTCAAATTTTTACACATACTCCATCTTATTTCATAACTCCCAAAACTCGCACACACGGTGACACCAACCCATCCAGTTTCAGCCACCATGTGACCCACAACCTTCACTGCTTCCAAAAACCCCTTGCAAAACTGCTCAGCTTCTTTTAAAGATTACCACAACAAGTAAAAATTCTGAAGCATCAACTGCTTACTCAAACTTCTCAATGTACTAATGACATTCCTTCACATCCGCTACCATCACTGCCATAACGACTCACCAAAACTACCCACACAACATCCGAAAACCACATCATAAGACTCCAACCTTAACTCCGCCAGCTGTTCCACGTACCGCTAGCTGACTTAGAAAAGATTCACTTATACCCGACTAGCAAACCACTTCTCACAAGAACCCGGCCAACCAACAATGGCCCTTGAACTTACATTACCTTTCCACCTCAAGCTTTGACCATAACACTAGCCTTACCTGGATACTGCCCATTCTATACAAACAGGTTAAGATTACGAAATCTCTACTCAACTCCTCGAAGGTTGCTACAAACCATCACCTACATAAACAACCCTCCTATTGCAACATCAATGCCAAGACACCTCAGCACTCTGGAGACACATCCACTAACCTACAACATCACTTAACACAGAGAAACTACCACATCTATCAGCTATTCACAACCACTTGACCGATTCTAACTCTAACCGGTAATCTCCTCACCACCACACCGCTAAACTCTTTAAGCACCAAAACACTTTCCTCCTGCCAATCATGCAAGATCGCACTCTCTATTACTGACAACTCACTTACTACCCTCCATTACTTCTTACATTCTCCTAGCACCAAACAACTCTTAAAACCCACCATCAAACCTAATCATACCACAACACTAACGGACTCAATTAGCTATTAGCAAGTGTGAACGTTCGTATGCATGGTCACCAATATGCCCTATCAATGCCTGTGTACATGTATGCAAAACCTCTAATGTCATGTCGGATGTATGCATGTACCAACATATATAATATAATATATATAACAAATGGTTTTAACTGTGCATGTATGTCGGTTCACACCCACCAATAACATACTCAGAATCCGCCTAAGAACAACTTCTTACCTTACTTCTAACTTGTCCAGCTCTACCATTCTAACAATCCGCTAATCACAAAATACCCATCAATGCCCTCTTCACACTAAAGTTGTTTTCAAAAGCAACTCCGGCTACTACCCCAAACTTACTAGCTATAAGACCAAATCCACTACGCAAGGGAAAACCAAACCGAAACTAAACAAAGATAACTAGGGCAAAGATTACTTAACAAGGTTACCTGCAATCACCTCGCTGCCCCGGAGCCCCAATTGACAAACTCTCTTCCTCGCAGAACCACCATTCTCCAACCGCACCGCTGCAGCATCAGCCAACACTTTAAGGTCATCACCATCTCCCTGTGGTAAAGAACCCTGACTACCCCGAGCCAACTTCAAACAATTTCATCTCAAATGTCCAGCAGACCCACATTTCCAACAAGATTCATTCCTCAATCTCCTCACACCTTTCTGACTTTCCTGCCACCTCCGAACTTTGTCTCGGCCGGGACCACGACCCTTCTTAGACCCTTTTGCACCCACTGAAGCCGAACTCACCACTTGAGGACAATTTCGCTTCACATGCTCCTTAGAACCACAATTCCAACAAACTTCCGCGCCCCAACAACCTCCAACATGACACCTTCTACAACGGTCACACATCGGCAACCGAGCCACCACTCCTTGATCATGTAGCACTTGACCCACATCTGCACTACCACCCAGACTTCGATTCAAGCAAAACCTTCTATCACGTAGCCTCTTACGCTGACCGCTCCCGAGGTCATTACCCACAGCTCTCTTGCTTAAACTTTTCTCACCTTCATAATCTGAAGCCACACCCACACGTTGCTTAACCCTTGGAAACTTCTCTCCAAGGTACCTTTCATAAAAGGCAGACACAAAGAAGTCCCAGTCTATATCGTGGATATGCGTTGCCACCGCCACAGATGTCCACCAAGCACAAGCATCCTCCAACATCAATGAGACAACACTTCCCAGCTTACAGGCGTAGTCACACCCTTCCTGATCCAAAATCAGAATTACACTGGCTAACCAAGCCTCGAATGCCTCAGGTGTCGAACCACGATACTCTACAGCTCCCAAATCATATAAACGTTGTTTTGACAAACTCGCGTGTCCTTTCAGTCGACACGTCTACAGGCCTCACCTTCACCACGGCCTGAGATGTTCCCGTCACCTCCTGAACTACAGGTGATGAACCCTTCATCACAAAACCAACTTCCTCCTCCACCCTTACTACCTCAACTCCAGGCACTGTAGACTAAAACAAAACACATCCACCAAAAGGTGAATTCCACGCCTTAACAACCTGCTCTAAAGCAGCCACCATCTCACCCAACTCCCATTCTTTCATCGATTTCATCGTGCTATTAACAACAAAGCAATGATAACAAAACAAACAAAACAATCAGGCCAGCTTCAAGCAAGGATTCAAGACTCCAACTCCAACATAACACAATAGCTATAACAATAAGGCAATGGGTATCCCAAATTCTCCCCTTTTATACGACATCACAATCGATAAAAACATTGATATCACAAACATCGAGCATATCAATCAGCAAACTTCAATCATGCTTCCATCAAACAACATTCACCCTCAACAGCATAATATCAACATATCATACTCATCACATTTACATCATTCAGAAAATTAACTCACAACACTAGCATATCACCCATACTAGTTCACACTAGCTCACAGAAGATTCATAACCAAAATGCACGATAAAAACATCAACCACTCGCTCAAAAACACATTTTTCAACCAACTTTCAACCACACATCAGAACAAACATCAAACACTTATTATAACAACTTACCCTTGCCCCAAATATTCGCAACCTGGCTCTGATACCACCAAATGTAACCCCCTTAGCCCGGCCTAGACGGTTGACCCGAACTACGAAAATTACACGGGGAAAACCAAAGTTAACCCGAAAGTCAACCTTGATTAACGACCCTTTTTTTCCTTTTTAAACTTATCTAGATGCACATTAACCTTAAGCGTACCCTTGGGAAAAGCATACTTGAAAAGCACAACGATCGGAAAAGCACTAGGGAACTCAATTGCACAACATACAAAAGTTAGGGACCAAATTGTAATTTCTAGAAAGATGAAGGACTTAACAGATTTTTAAGTTACCAATTTGAAATTAATCATATTACATGCTTCCCTGTCAAATTTTACCTTAAACGGACATCCCAAACTCAAGCAATTGCTAAAACAATTTTCAGGACTAAAACGTAAAGCTTGCAAACCATTAAACCATTCAAATCAGTGCCCAACGGTCGACTGTTTCGGAACGGGGGTTGACCGTTCCAAAACGCGGGATCGTTTCGAGACCCGTATCGAAATAGAGCCTGGCAGTGGCCAAAACGTTTCGGAACAGCTCCTACCCGTTTCGATACACGAAGACCATTTCAGGCCCCCGTTTCGAAACGCTAGTGCCCGTTCCAATACGGACTGCCCAGAAGGTGCAGAATTTGCTGGTTTAACTCACAATTAACCACTTAAACACACCAATGACCTCCTAATCATGCCAACAAGTCATCATACATACAAGGTACATATTTGCATCATCAAAACACATTCATGGCATCAATTAGGAAAATCCACAAGTCTATAGGCATGCACCCTAGCATCCAAAACCAACCAACCATCAATACAACAATAACCATATCTCAACCCATTCCTCAACATCTTAACAACATGCCAAGCATCATAGTTATCAAATTGCATTATCAACTAGATACAAAAAAGCCTTAGGTGCACCAACACATTCAACACATCCAACACTTGATCATGCTTTTAAAACAACAAGCATAACATAACAACTTATGAAGAAGATTCAAATGTTGCAAAGCGTTAAACCACATAGTTCAAACCATAAACCGAACTTGTTCAACATACACAATCTCATTACACATCAATATAAAAGACTCTCCCCTATTGCCTTATTATCTATAGCTATGAACCAAGACATACTTCTCAAGTGGAGCTCTTCTTGAATCCCTTGCTTCTTGCTGTCCCAACTTCAAATATCTGCATTGATGGACAAAAAGGAGCGTAAGCACATAATGCTTAGTGAGGAAATGCTCAAAACCAAAACACCATCAATGCAGCAAATCATAAAACCCTCTTTAAAGGTAGATGCAATTCAATAAACCAAAGCATTGTTTGAAAAACCCCTTTTAAAACATCATGCATTAAACCATGCATTGCTCCACATGAAATCCAACCCTTAGCTTAGAAAAGCTAAACAACTCACCCCAAAACACATTCTTGCAAAACCATCAATTAAAACCTTTACATGCATGAACCCCACATGCAAAGTTAAACTCAAATTCCTTGAAAAACATCTCCACTTCACAACATACTTTTCTCATGCTTGATGATCATTTCAAAGCAAGACCTTTGGAAAACCATTTGTTCCCTCTAACTATCTCATGCATTCAACAAATGCAAAACACATGAACTACCAAAGCAACATATGCATCACATGCCTTTCTAGACAAGTCTTCACAAGACTTCAATGCACTAAAGAGATTCCATGCACATATGCACCATACACAGTATAAGATAAACACTTGTTCAAGCTTAACAAGTAATACATGCACTCATAAACCATTACACACTTCTCATGCAACCTTGCATCATTTCAAGCATCTCTCGCTTCATTACATTCAAGAACATTATATTGGCTTTCAAGTGATAATTCACAAACCATTTCAACTCAAGACACAATCGGATACGCGGATTACAAGCGTTGTCCCACACGCTTCATACACACTACCGAACAACACAAGGTGGAGTTTACCGGTACAATCACAACCCTTCAACACCAGTGATGGAGTTTAACGGTACAATCACAACCCCTCAACATCACTCTTCGGAAGTTGTATAACTCACTAGCGAGAGTCGGGACACATCACAAGGCTTATACATGGGAGCTACCTCAACCATTGTAATCACCTTAACCAAGCTCACACACGGGAGCAACCCTCCACCGTTGTGACGCTTAACAAGGTCCACCCACGAGAGCCATCCTCCATCGTTGTAACACTTAACAAAGTCCACCCACGAGAGCCATCCTCCATCTTGGTGGCACTTAACAAAGTCCACACACGAGAGCCATCCTCCATCGTGGTGACACCAATTTCCTCAATCGCTAGGGTACTTGGATAGAGTTTACGGTACAATCACAACCCCTCAACATCCAAGGCGACTCAATTCACGATGCACCCAATCCTATAGCCGGCTAACTATATCCGATTAAAGTAACCAAAAACCACTTACATCACTTGCCAATATACATCATTTACCATCATCAATTCACTATTTTAAAGCATTAAACAAAGCCATAAACAACATGCAACACTATGCATCAATTCCACATTTTCCAACATACAAAACCAAGGATCTCTTACCTTGAGCATCCTTCAACACTTGACTTTCAAAACCAGCATTAATCATGCTAAAACATGCTTTCAAAACATAGTTTAAACATGCAAATTAAATACATTGCATCCAACCATCTCATGGTTCATCCAAGAGTGAGAGTTTTCCCGAAAACTTACTCTTGAGCTTAGTTAAGTTTTTTAGACTTAAACTAAGCTCCATAACCTTCAAACATTGGTTTCAAAGCTGAAAACCCAACTTCACTCACCGATACACAAAACTAAGCTAGCCGACAAGCCTTTCAAGCACCCGAAACCTCCAACGCCACCTTTATTGCTTTCGGATCATTCTCCCCTGTTTTAAACACATAACAACAGAGGATTAATGCATCATCATGCATTAAAAACACCAGCAACACAACACAACTCGCTGCTCTACATAAATCTAACATTTCGGCTACCAAACACAACCGAAATCACCTCCAAACTCTTCCAAAACATAACCCAGCCAAGATCAATCACTTCTAATCATTTCCAAACATCAATTAACATCCAAAACAAACCTAAACTCGTCCTTATACCTCCAGCATTAACAGAACACCAAGATCACCCCAAAAACCACCATTTTTATAAGCAAAAACTTAGGAAACATAACCTATTCGGGATTGCATTGATCAAACCTCATTTGCACATCATTAAACATCCAAAATACATTAAATAGCCACCTCAAAACAGAGCCCAAACAATCACCACGAAATTCTTCAAGATTTAATCCAAATCTTGAGTTTTAAGCCAAAATCAAGATCACAACATTAAAACCTTTTATAAAAACTTAATTTAAGGATTGAGAACTTGGGAATTTCAGTAAAGAACTGAGTATTTAGAGGAGAAGAACATCCTTACCTCTAAATGTAGATTTCTCCTTGTTTAGAGCCAAAACCCTTGAAAATTCAATAAGCAAATCAAGAGGTTTTGATGTAGAAAGGATTAGGAATCAATTGATGATTGAAACCTCATCATTTAGTGTGAAAGTCAATATAAATGTTGCTGTAGAAATGTGTTTGGCTGAGGGAATTTTGAGAGAAAATGAGATGAGAAAGTTTTAACAAAAGTTAGTTATGAAAAACTAAAATATGATTTCCCTCTCTTCTTTTAATTAATTAAACATTAATAAAATCATTAAAATTAAGAAAAATCTGGAGAAATCCTTCCTTGGGTAAATTAGCTCCTTAAAGATTCAAAGTTTCAATCCTTACAAAACAGTCACCACTGAACTTTTCAAAAATTACATTTTAGTCACCATTTCGAAATGTCACACTTCCAAACCTTATTTTGTAAAATTGATTTCACCACTCTCTTATATATATTAAAAGAGGATATTTAGATATTTTTCCACATTTTTAATGCATCCCGAACTAGGCTTTCCCTAAAACCTCCTTTTATATTCGAACCGAAAATCAGACCGGTCCGGTTCAGACCCTAAACTTCCAAGCCCAAAATTGGGGTATTACAGCCTTCCGAGCTAGAGAAGATCCATGATGTCTTTCATGTTTCGATGCTTAGGAGGTATAGATCAGATCTGTCCCATGTAAAGCCCGTAAAAGGGATTGATCTGAATCCGGACTTGTCTTACAACGAAGAACCAGCTGAGATACTTGCTTCTAATAGCAAGGTGTTGCGTAGCAAGACCATAGAGTTGGTCAAGGTGTTATGGAGACATAGGGGAGTGGAAGAGGCCACGTGGGAAAGGAAAGCTGATATGCTTGAGTAGTTTCCGTACTTGTTTCTGTCAGGTAATTTCGGGGACGAAATTCTTTAAGTGGGGGAGAGTTGTAACACCCGGGTTTGAGGGTCAGGTGAAAATAATATTAAAATAATGTTTCGTGTTTCCCTTTTCATTTTAAAAATTTATTTTATATGTTGGATCAAATTTTAAATTAAATTAGAACCCAAATTCCATGGAAATTGGAATGGTGAAGGATGGCCATCTCATTAATGGAAAAGTTGTAATTTCTTGGTCTTGTAAAATAGAAACTCATTTATTTTAAAACACTTATTATAACTCATCTTCTTCCCCCCTTCAAAATTATCCCACGACAAAAACCCCTTCCCCATTGGAATCACTATTTCATCATCTTTCTAGCTCATTGTTGGATATTTCTCAAAGGTAAAACCATTTTTGACTTGTCCTCCCTTCCCTCTACAAGTTGGTACCATTATTTTTCATAAAGCCGATGGTTTTAATATCTTGGAGTTTTGAGATTTTTGATTAAAAATGCTATCTTTATTATCTTTAACTTGAGCTTTTGATTTATTAATGTTATGTAAGTCGTTTGCTATCTAAAAGGTCCAACATACTCGGTTTTTACATGGTTTTATGGTGTTTCCCGAAATTGGGTTTTAGGGAGGTTTTAGAGAGCTTAAATGTTGAGTTTTGGGGGTGTTTGATGTGGGAAAGTGTGAGCTGATGGTTAGGCTATATATAAGGGTTGTTTTGGAAGCCTTTGGGAGTGTTAAAAGTGTTGAAATCAAGGGTTTTGGGATGTGCTTTAGTACTAATCGGTAATGAGGATTTTGGGAGTTGTTCTTAGCTTGAATCATGTGTTTTGTGCTTGAATTATGCTCCGGGTTTGCTACTTTGTTTGTGGACTGATTGTGGTTATTTTGATTGTGTTGGGATGAGTAGAAGCAAGGAATTTGGTTGGTGAAGCCTCGGGAACGAATCTGAAGAATTTGGAGACTTGAGCTTGGTTTTCGGCTTTCATTTGGGTAGCAACGGTGAGTAGAAATGTCAAACTTTGATTTGTTTTTGAAATGGAATTCTTGGGGGTTTGGGTGGGACCTAGAGGGTTCACCTAAACCCGAGTGTAAGTTACTACTCCTACTTTTTACTATGCGATGATGAGTGGCTATATGTTGTGGTATCATGTGCATCTTGAGTTGTTTACACCATTGTTGTTGTGTAGTCATGTTAAAGTCGAGCCTCACGTGATGGTTGTCATAACTACGGTGATGAGTGGTCCCACCGGTAGTGACTAGTAGTAGAGTAAGGTGATGAGTGGTCCCATCGGAAAACTACTAGTCGAACGGTGATGTGTGGTCCCACCGTGTGTATGTTGGTTGTGCATGTGCAAGCCATGTGTAGTCTTGTGGTGATATTCATTCGTGCATCCATTGATTTATTATCAATTATGAAAAGTGTTTTGTAAACTGCATGTTTGTTGAATTATAGAGCTTCTCTCACTAAGCTAGTTAGCATACGCTCTCCTTTATTTCCAACATGCAGATCATTAGAGTTTGGGAGGCAAGTGGGCAAGGGAGGAGCTTTTGGTATTCTCAAGTAGCTCAAGTATGATTTATGTATTTGTAATAATGTCTAGATGATGGGGGTGTAGACTTGTAGGAGTTGGTGTCAAACTCCTTAATTTGATTTTGTGTTGGATGAGCATGTTAAATTGTTGACTTTATGATGGCCATGTGTATGCCTTTATGTTGTGGATTGTAGACCATGTTTACTTGATGCATATTTGCCTTGTGTTTGAAGACTTATACCCTTCCCATGAATGCTATGTGTGTTTGTCTAAGGCATGTTATACTAAATGCTATGTATGAATTCTTATGTTGAATGTTGATCCTTGAATGTATGGCTCTTACATGTTTGTTGAGTGCTAAGCATGCTTGTATAGGGTGCCTTGCATCTAGAATTGATGTATGTTGGTTGTTGGAGGTTTTAGTTGTGTTTTGGGACAACCTTGTGCCATAAACCAGCAAAAACCAGTCTGCTCGCAGAGGACGTATCGAAACGGTTGGTCCCGTTCCGATACGGTCCCTTTGTTTCAGGCCAGGCGTTTCGATACGCAAGGGGGACGTTTCGGTACGATTCTGCCACTGGAAATCTGAGATTTTGCCGATAAATTGAAGTATCGAAACGGGTCTTGGCGTTTCGGAACGGTCTTCGTATTGTTGACCACGAGAAGTTGACCGTTGAGGGTGTTTCGGAACGGTTGACCAGCGTTTTGATACGGTCACCTCGTGTTGACTTGGACCTGTTGACTTAGTCAAGGCGTTTCGATACACTCCTTGGGTGTTTCGAAACGTCATGTAGTTTAAGCTAAAATGGACTGTTTTTGGAATGATGTTGGGTTGATCATCTCGTTTGTTGCTTCCGTTGTTGTCCTCTCATATATGATTAAATTAATCCATTTAGACAAGATAATGAAAAAGGAAATTTTTCTAGAGTTGCTAACCGAAGGGGAGCCTTATTGGTTTTCCCCATGTAGCCTACTCGGACCGGTCAGTCATCCAGACCGGGACGAGGGGGTTACACCAAGCATTTATGGAAGACTAATGATCCACAAGTCAAGAACATTATGTTGTCAAATGTGTCTTAGTGCTTAAATTCTCACTCTTTGTATAGACTACTTTTTGAGCTTAATTGCCAATGTATGCTCAAGTGTATTAGGTTTTGGGTGAGGGCTTATTAGTGCAAACACATACCTTTTAGAGGGATTTCCAGTTTGCTAGATTTTCTCTTGTTTAAGAGTGTTCCCAAAGCTCGATTTGTGAGTTGCTAGACTTGGTGAGTGAGTCTAGGTTGTAAAGGTTTCCTCCTAAACCTAGAAAAGAGGAAGAATTTCTACTAAAATTAGTTTCAAAATCCTTAGTGGGAGCTAAGGTAGTGGATGTAGATCTTGTTAGAAGCTTGAACCACTATAAAATCCTTTGTCAATTTGTCTAATTTTTTCTTCCACCAAAAACACTAAAAAAATTAATCTTCTCCACACTTGGCAAGCAACTCGGTTGAAGGATATCGAGCCTAACACTTTCGTTCTTTATCGTAAGACGCTAGAATCTTTAGGCTTTACTTTCGTTTTGTTGATCATGGTCAGGGTGAGAGTGTTGGCGGAGAAGGTTGAAGAGGATGCAATTGTCGATGTGGTAACCAATGAGATTGAGTGTCAGGTTGATGTCGACGAAGCAAAGAGGATACTGGAGTGCCGTCGGTTGCAGTGGCTGAATTTTGAATTTGAGTTCGATATTTTGAAGGTTGATGGGGAGGTTCCGCTTGAACGATTGCAGAGATGGAGTGGGCGGTGCACCGGAGTGGTTTTATCTTCCTCTCTTTTGCTAGAGGTCGGGTTCCACTTGTCGCTTCATCAGTTTATCGTCGTGTTGTTGGTGGATTTCGGTATTGCCCCGGGGCAGCTGGCAGTGTTATCTTGGCGGATCATTATCGGCTACCTCGTCAGATATGTTAAGATGGGCTAGATTCCCTTCATGAAAGTTTTGAGGAGGAGGAATTTCAAAAACAATTTTTCAAGTAATTTCGTTATATCAAAAAAAGGAAGATTGTTGAGATATTGATTTTGATATAACTTAAATGAAAAATATTTTTGAACTTAAACTAATTTGTAAAAATATTTTAAAAATCTATTAACTTAAAAAATATGTTTAAAAAAATTTCAAAGAGTTTTTTATTTTTTTAAATGCTTTTAAAATAGATAAAGTGTCAAAAATTGGATGTGAGTACCAGTATGGATGCCCTCGTACCGATACCGAACAGCTCGTACCGATACGGCCAAGCCCGTACCGATACGCCCTTTATTTCCCAAGGGTTTATTTTCCAATAAGCAAATGTCGCACCGATACGACCAAGGCCGTATCGATACGCGTGGTCCCGTACCGATACCAAAGTATCACATATTGATACCTCTCTCAAAATGTTGTAACGACTTTCTATTTTGAGGTGATTACCGATAGCCGAAGACACGTATCGATACCGACGTGCCCAAAAGTGCATTTGTTGCTAGAAATTAAGTCCCCAATAGCTCTTAACAGTCCCCAACGGCTAAAAACGGTCATGAAGCCATTATAGAGTTTAAAAGACCTCTTCAAGTAGCCTTGGAACAACAAGAAACTTAATGCCAACATTCTTTGTATAGAAAAATTATGTATTGCTTAAATTGTTAAATTTAGGCCTGTAAAGGAACCGAACGAATATAAATGAGGGTATGTTCATGTTTGTTTGTTTAATTTTAACCGAACAAATGAACGAACACGAACAACTAAACAAACATAATTTCTTGTTTGTGTTCGTTCGTTAAAATAATAAACGAACACGAACAAATATTGAGTATTGTTTATATTTTTCTTAAGAAATCTGATATCTCGTACATTGAGTATTTGTTTAATTTTTTCTTTTTATTTCATATTTGTAATATATGTTTTTAAAATTTTTAGGGTAAATTACATAAATGGTCCCCCGACTATGCTTTAATTATCTTTTGCGTCCTTCGACTATCAGAAGTTACAAATTGGTCCTTCGACTTAAAAAAAGTAACAAATTGGTCCAACACCGTTAAAATTTTAACGGCAGATGATGTGGCAGTTAATATAAATTGATATAATTACACAATTAGCCCTCAAGTTCTACACTTATTTTAATTTGACCCTAATTCTAAAAAATTAACCTACAAATTTTAATATCCCGTCAATCTAGTCCATATTCTTTTTTATTTCTCCTCTCCTTTAATTCTTCAATTTATTTTCATCCAAAATCCATTTAATTCTACCAAACACAAACACCCAACTCTCCTTTAATTTAACCCGGTCGTTTCAGTGTTGTCGAAACAACTTCATCTGTGCTTTTAATTTTGGGTAATTTGCTATATTGGCCTTGTTTGGTAAATAGCGGATTGGGGTGAAAAAGCTAATTTTGAAAAAGCTCCTAATATGAGCTTTTTGAGATTAGAGGTTTGATATTAGAGTTATAATGACTCTTTTACCCTTAACAATTACCAAAAATCTCTGAATAACCTAAATTAAATAATAATATTTTTAAAATAAATAATAACATATTAAATATTGGACTTATTTGTTGTTACTACTAATTTATATGGTGACATTTGTAAGTTAATTCTATTTTTTATTATCAATATGTGCATATAAAAAATTTAATAATTATATAAATAATAAATTAATATATAAATCTTTCAAATATGTTTAAGAAATTTATATTAAAAAGTATTTTTTACCAATCTAATTAATATTTATTAGATACAAAATATTAATAACTAATAAATTATTTAAACAAGTATTAAATATAATCATGTCCTTATATGTCATTTTGCTTGTTTAAATAATCAAACAGCTATCAGCTATCAGTTAATTTTACCAAACACTTTTATACAATCAGCTAATACAATCCGCTAGTCAAATCAGCTAATGCAATCCGCTATCAGCTAATGTAATCCGCTATCAGCTATCAGCTATCCGCTAATTGCCAAACAGGGCCATTGTGTCCCTCTCTTTTCTTTTTTTTGTCTCGGTTAAATTCATTATAGTGGGGAAGAGAAGGACAAGTTCCCGACATCATAATCATAATAATCTTGGTCTTCCTTCTTCGGGTACGTTTCTTTTCTTCTATTTATTTTGTTTCAATCTGTCTGAAATATTTTTTGTCTTTTAAAAGTTTGAGATACATGAAAATGTTGTTGTTTTCTGTAAGTACTTGCTGCAACAAGTCGTCGGAACACAATTGAATTGAATATTGGTATGCCGCTTCTTGACTTTGCTCCTTCTTTTCATTTTTTGTACACTTTTCCTCTATCTTTGATTTGGGTGCTTTTTTAGTTTCTCTGTTGATTACTTGGTTCTCTAGTATTGTTGAAAGATAATTGTTGGATTCTATGAATTATGAGATTTCAAGGGGGAAATGAGGTTTGTTTTGGTAGCAAATATGTTGGACAATCACATGTTTGTATGATTGTATCTTAAGAGAATGCGATCTCTTCAATTGTTAGGGAGATTTTTTACTGTATTTTGATCATACAAGCTTTCATGATATTGTGAAACTTAAGATTTTTTAACATAGTTTATTGGCTACCTCGATGTGATTAATCTTGGCCTCAGTAGAAGAAATACGTTCATGCAATGGATTGGTTTATCTTCAGCTTTATAATCTTCGCTATTGTGGAAAAGCTAAGAATTATTTCTTTTAGCTGTACTTTTTATTGAATATTGAAGAAGATATGTTGTGCTCATCCAGAACAGAGTTGTCAACTAAAGAGGTTGATTTCTTTTTCTTGTTTGTTTTTTTAAAGTTGTTCTTATCCAATTTGTAAAATCATTGATAGGAAAATTGGGGGTTTGTTTTATTTTTTGTTTATTTTATAGCTTTCATTGAAAATGGATGCTAGCGTGGACGTTGGAGGTAGTTCTGTCAAGATACTCCATCATAACTCTTCTGTTGCTCGACGCCATTACAATCTTGGGCGTTCAATGTTTTTTTTAGAAAAAGATGTACTAAATTGATAGATTATTAAAATTATGTGGGTTAATTTTTTAGCATTGGGGTCAAATTAAAATAAGTGTAGAACTTGAGGGCTAACTATGTAATTATATCAATTTATATTAACTGCCACGTCATCAGTCGTTAAATTTTTAACGGCGTTGGACCAATTTATTACTTTTTTTAAGTCGGGGGACCAGTTTGTAACTTTTGATAGTCTGAGGATGCAAAAGATAATTAGAACATAGTCGGGGACCATTTATGTAGTTTACCCAAATTTTTAAATATAATACTTTTGTTATGAAAAATAATAAATATAAATAGACATGCAAATAAATTTAAACAAACATAAACGAACGAACTACTGAACATTTACAAACGTAAATGAACGTTTAATAAATAAAAGAACATAAACGAACTTCCCGCCGAACGGTTCACGAACGGTTCACTGCACGTTTAGTTCGTTTGTAGCCCTAGTCAAATTCCTTGTAGAAAACACTAGTGAGTCAACTTATCACATTTGTCTTGTGAGGTTTTTCATTCTTTGCTAAATTTACAATCTCTGCGTGAGGGTGTCTCAAAGCTTTGGGTATAAGCTTTAAGGGTTGTAAAGGCTATCTCTTGAGCCTAGGAAAAGGAAAGACATATTTAGTGAATGTGTAGAAAATGCATAGTCTGGATATCTAAAGTAGTGGAGGTACACTTAGTTGAGAAGTCGAACCACTATAAATTATTGTGTATTTTTTTAATTTCCTATTGCTTCCACCAATTCCACTCACAAAGCCAATTCACCCCCTCTTAGTGTATTCGGTTGATTGTTTGAGCCCAATACGACACCTTTGGAGAAATATAAATATTATAGGCGGAGCTTATCTCGACGCCTTTGGAGAAACGTAAATATTATAGGCGAAACTTATCTCCACGCCTTTGGAGAAACGTAAATATTATAGGCAAAGCTTATGACGCCTTTGAAAAATATAAATATTATAGGCTAAGCTTATCTTGACGCCTTTGGAGAAATATAAATATTATAGGCAGAGCTTATCTCGATGCCTTTAGAGAAACGTAAATATTATAAGAGGAGCTTATCTCGACGCCTTTGGAGAAACATAAATATTATAGGCAGAGCTTATCTCGATGCCTTTGGAAAAACGTAAATACTATAGGCGGAACTTATCTCAACGCCTTTGGAGAACCAATTGTTTCTCCTAGGCTGAGGCATTCCGTATCCTTATAGAATCGAGCACTATAGAGTGGAACTCTTCTCAACACTTGTAGCATCAAGCATTAAGGGTGATGGCATCTCCTTTCATGCTCTCAGAAGGTTTCTCCTGAGAAGCACGAAGGTATTTTTTGGGGTACCTGCGTATTTGTAAAAATATGTATATACATCTTCTTAATGAGGCGGTTGTTCATTTGTAGAACTCGCATGCTTTTGTTGACATGGGGTTCATGCTCCCCCGTCCTTGTAGCATCGCGATATCTAATGTATCGATTGGACGGGTATTCCCTTTTAGGAGGCTATAGTTCGATTATGACTCTTGGAGAGATAGAGTTAGATTAGTTGAGGTTATTCTTGTAGCGTGTTGGGACCGAGGCGGCCCTGTCAGTTGCTTTTTGGCAGTCATAGAATCATTCGTGAGTTAGGGTAGAGTAATGATCGTGCCCCTCTTGTAGAAATAGTCTAAGTTCGGGAGGCAGATGTATATAAAGTAGATAGGCGGAGAAATACATAGCTATTTCATAATGAATTTGATCTCTCCCTTAGAACCGTACAAAGTTCCTAGGATGTTCGGGTAAAGTGGGTTTCCCCAATACCTGAAGGTTTTGGAGGAGTGTGTTTTTGCAGCGGTGATTACTTGTTGAAGAGATTACGTAAAAAAAATAGTAGTTGTGTAAATTCCATTTTCATTCCATTTGTGGGATTCCCTGCACTTCCCCTAGTCATGTACACAGAGATTACTAGGAGGCAGAGATTACCCTATAATTCATATATTTTACATTTCCCCTGGAAGACATTTGCTCTAGACGTGTTCGAATGGGATCACCATAGTGGTGATCGCTAGTTACAAAGGAGTCTTCGGCCAAGAGTGTTTTTCATGCGTGTTATCTTCATTATTACTTCTCTGCTTCCCCTGGGATGCGTTTCTTGCATCCTCTTTGGACGCCTCATGGGTTAGGCCCTGCTGCTTTCGCGAGAAGTTCCCCGGGCCTTCCCCCTTTGGTACTTTCCCATCACGACTACCGTGGTGGGTCCAACAATGCTACGAGAGTCTCAGAATTTTTACGAGCGAGGCGTGGCTACCGCTTTACGGCCTTGTTCGTGGGGTGGCCATTTGCTATCGCCATCCGGGCAGAACGGTGTTGCTTTGTCGGTTCTCTAACATTGTCTCCAATTGTTAGTGGTGAGATATCGTTGACCCATGTTGTTTGCTTTCATCTCTTCTGTAGCTGGAATAGTTCGAAGCTATGTGAGTGTTTCACGCTCACCGCACCAATTGTAAGTCGATTTTGGTCAACACCGGACAGGAAAGTGGAGATGGTGGTTGGGGACGACGACGATGGGTGATTCACACGTCGAAGAACGAGCCAAGAGCCATAAAGGACCATAATCGGTCATTGAGTTGGGCGGTTCACCCTTGGCTAGCTTAGGGTTGGGAGCCGTTGTCAGCGTAAAGCTTGTGGTCGAAGCTATTCAGGAAAGGAGAGAATGAGATGGGCGATGATAGCCCTTGTAGAGAGTTGAGGGAGCCATCCCCATCCCCGTGCCTTTGGTTTTTGGGTATTTATATCCCCTTGATGCTGTGCATAGAGGGACATTTGATGGGATTGCGTCAGGCCTATTGATAGTTGTTGGTAGGCTGGCAAGCGATAGCTCGGCTTTTCAGGGCACGAGCTTAATCGAATATGATGGTTGTTTGTCCTGGCGTACTGGCCGAGTATGGTAATCCCCAGGGACTGATGGGTCCAGAGATGTGGGAGGGTCCGAACTTCGTGATGGTTCAGAGCATGGCACGAAGATGTTGCTTGGTGGTTCACCCATTCTGATGTGGGCTCTCCACCACAATAGTTTCTGGAGGCATTTAGCAGAGGCACAACCTTCTAGAGTACTCGATCAAGAATAGTTAGTTCCATAGAAACTTCTACAGTACTCAATCAAGATTAGTTAGTCTCACAATAAACTTCTAATCAAGATTAGCTAGTCTAGCAAAAAAAAATATACATTAAAATAAAATTACGTCATCACTTTGAAAAGGCAACAACTGATAGGGTCAAGAATTCGGAGTATTAAAACATTATAAAACAGAATAATCAAATCATGCCAAATCAAGGAAGTTAAATATTAAACTTCAACAGAAAAAGTTTAAACCTTATTACTATTATATATAACTTTATTTATATGTATACCTATATGATAAAGGGTTGCTTGAAACCAAAAATGACTCCCAAAAGAAATAAAAAGAACCAATGCAACAATTAGGAGATCTAAAACTATCAGCAAAATTACGAGGACACATCTCAGAAAAACTCCTTTTACAATGTTAAGTTTTGACTTGAAACTGTATAATTAATGTAAACACTACGCAATGCAACAACCTCGAGCCAAAGATGCCGGTTCAAGCCATAGAAAATCTGACAGAAATAATTCACTTACCCAATATATATATATCAAAAAGAATATTTCTCATGTCGTTTTTTCCTTGATGTCTTTATTTTCAGTTTTAGGGTTGCTGACCTCAGCACTTGCTGTGGCTGGAGAAGAATCCATCAAACTTGCAGCGATCGCAGCCCTCAAATCTTCATCTTCCATATCTGAAAGCAGTTGCAGATCTGCCTCGGCTAATGAAGGCAGCCGCTCAGGATGTTGTTGAGTCATATTGTCTCTTTGAGGAGGAGCTTGTGTTAAGTTGCACGATTTAGTTATCCTCTCAGCATCCTCTGGGGACAGCCACTGCCCGTAACCGTTAGAAGCTTCAGAGGAAGAAATAGGGCACTCTTTAGGAAAGTTTCCCCTCACCAGGAAAATACTCCACCCAGATCCTTTTAATGAGTCCAGATAGGCTGAGAGATAGAACTTTGAGAAGTGCTGCGGGGCAGCATAAAGACTATCGAAATTATACCATTCTCCACTGACTTTCCGGATACAAAACCAATGGTCATGCAGATGACAAATGAAAGCATTTTCCAGCTCAGGGTCGATCTGGGCAGGCTCAGCAACTGGGCAGTCAAGGGGAATAACTTGCAAATCCCAGACTTCTAAAGCCTTTTGCAAAACCTATGAAATTTTTTTCCAGAGTAGATCTCATCAGACAATGCCATAGATATCATCAGACAAATACATGTACTTGTTTGGACAACAAACCGGAACAAAATGATTCCTTACAACACTAAATAGGGGAAGCGCAAGAAAGTTTTTGTGTGTATGTGGGAGGGAGAAAAGCAAAGCATAAACAATGGCGATAAGATTACCTTAACCGAGTTCTATGTTCCAAGGCCACTGAACCATCTTGATTTATAAAGCAAAAACTGAAGCAAAACAATGCCAATAACTAATACCCTAAGGTGACCGATGGTCCACCTAACTTTCCTAGCCTTCTTATTAGCAAAGCCAATAGCATTTTTAGTTTCGCCTTGCTAATGTTATTCTCAAGATATCTAAAAATGGAATCATAAGTCCTAACACTTGATGCATTCACATATTGGATGCATATTTAAGGAGTATGGAGATGCAACGGTTTGACGGTATCAACTATATTCTTTTGCTTTATCCAATCATATATATACATGACAAAGCTTTTATATGTAGAAACCAACTGTAGATGTCAATAACCACCTAACATTGACCTTACCATAGAAGGAATTATCGTAAAGAAATTTCAAGATGAAATCCTTATCCAGAGGTGGAACTTAACAATGGCTGGGGCCTTGGCTCCCCCAAAGTTTTGGAAAATTTTCATTAAGGCCCTCAAAGCTTCTGAAAAACATATCATTTAGCCCCAAATTTTTTAAATTTTTTTATTAGGTCTACAAAACTTTTAAGAATTTTCATTACTATAGATTTATATGTATTTATATATTAAATTGACACCTTCAAAATAATTTTTATATATGTGTGACTTTATGCATTATAATAAAATCTAAAAATTCGTTACTATCTATCTTTTCATTTTACTACCAATATTCACAAACTCTTCAAATTAATTGGTTTATATTTAATGAGAAGTCACAATCATCCAAACTTAAACTAATTTTCTAAATATTAGTTTCCTCAGCTAAGTTTTCAACAAATAATGTTGAAAAATCAATTTTTTCTACTTTTGTCAATATGTACTTGTACCGGTTTTTTCTATTTCCACCTCCAAATTCAAAATTTTAATTGGTAGTTCAGAACCATAATAGAAGTATGTATTGATTGATTTGTAAGGGTGAAGAAGGAAAAGACTGGGGGCTTAGTGGTTAATACTGATCGGAAATTCATTTACTTTTATTATTATGGTTTCTTTTCTCTAAACATGTTTATTAAGTTACTAATGAACATTTTCCTCTTTTATACCCTTTTTTATAGTTAATACCATCACACATGGTGCTTTATTCTGTTATTTAACCTATCATTAAAATATGGGCAACAAGTTCAAAATTTCGAATTTCTTACAAGTAATAAGGTCATCGATATTAAAAGAAAGGTTCTAAATGTTTTTTTTATCATTTTATTTATTATTGATAAAAATCATGGTTTTACAAGTTATTTTATTAGTATAGTACTGCCTATATGCTTTTATATTGGTAAAATATTATAAGATATCTTAATTCAAATATATTGTTTAAAAAGTTAAAATAAGTACAAACAAACAAACATATAACGCATAATAAACCGACAAATACATAGAACTTGCTTTAATACATACCCCATATTCCATTTCAGCGAACCAAATATAACGGATATATAGTCCGTCCCCCCCCCCCCCCCCCCCCCGCCAAGTTTAATGTCAGGATCTGCTAGTGGCCTTATCCTACATTACTTCTTTATAATTGCACAAACTCCCAGCATTTTTATAACAACAGGATTCGAACATGCCAGAAATAATCAAGGTGTAAAGTTTCTCACGCATTTCACTATGTAGAAGAAAGGCTTTTCATTCATATTATACTTCTAAAGATGCTTTTTTCCCCTCTGGATGAGAGTATTCAAACGTTGGATACTGAATATCTAGCCCTGCCCAGGTTTACATGCATGCAAACCACCCATGAAAGTATTTTGAAGGAGTAAGGTGGCATATATGGAAAAGCCACTCATGAAAGGATAATATTTTTATTACCAATGTCAGCAATTATATCTACATTCATTCTATGAAGAGTGAAATGAATATGCATATAGGTCCTGCATTTACACGAAGCTTTTCGAGTTTTACTCACAATGCACAACATAAATTGCAGTCTCGGTGTATGATCTCATACAAGCAAGTTCACTGATACATTGATATGATAATCACCGAAACCAACTAGATTAAACATATCAATGCAATCAACTTAGACCGCAACAAGTTGACTCCGAGTGAAACACATAGTACTACAGTACCATATTAATTGCAATATGATTCCCATTTTTGGTGTTTCTTTAACTAACAGGACTCAAGTAGAAAATTAAGACAATTAGCTACTTTAGCACAAAGAAAAGATGCCAGAAGTTCGGGTTTAAACCTCTTGGCGAAACAATCATACTTACAAAACTATAATTGTAAATCTCAACATCACAAGCAAACTGAATAAAACATTCAAATTATGCATGTCTTAATCTAACAATTCAGTTGCCAAACTGATAATCCTAATTACTGAACAAAAGCCCTTTCAATCTCGATCTTTCCACATTATGAGCAACTACAAGCTTTAACGTCTTCAACAAAGAAACCAGATTTATACACTTAAATCTAGAGTTTACCCTTCACTTCCGTGTAATCTCGCAAACAAGGGAAAAGGAAAGAAAGAAAAGGAACCTGGATGCTAAAATCGCCACCGAGGGAGACATTGTGGGATTCCTCAGAGAGGAAATCACCGGCGGAGGCGGCGGCGGTACCTTGGAGCATCATCTGGCGCTCTTTGGAGTCGAGATCGGAAGCTAACGCCGCTAAATCGAATTCGGAGAAGAAAGGTCCTTGTAACACCGTGTTGACGCAATGGACGGCGCACAGCTTCGACTCTTGTACCTCGTGGTACAACATACCGCCATTGCTCGCTCCCTCCATCGCCCCAAACCACTGAAGTTAAATTAAATAAATATAATTCCTAAAAGAAGACCCTTATTCGTTGATCTTTTCTGCCTTTATTTTGAATTTACGGCCAAAGAAATGGAAGTCCGAAGAAGAAGAAAAGAAGAAGAAACAAAATTATCAGTATATATTTACTTTTCTTTGAATTAAGGGATTTGGCTTGGCTTAGATAGACATTAGGGGAAACCCAGCATGTGTAAAGAAATTATTCCCACGTGTAAACGCTCCTTTATTTTCCCTTCTTAGGCTTCCTGTTTGTCGTCTAATGGAGAAAACAAATCGAGAATTTTTGTAAAGGTGAAAGTTAGTCTAAGGTATAAATTAGTATTTCTCTCTAGATATTTTTAACCTTTTGATAATGTAATTACACCCTATAAACAAATAAATTTAGACATATTTTTCTTAAAACACTTGTTGGGTTCTAATACTCGTAATTTTGCTTTCAATAAAATATTTAATTTGATATTATTTGACAACGTAACAACGTCAAAAAGTAACATGTCAAATAATAATATTGACGTTTTACAATGAAACATTTAATTCGATAAATAAAATTTGAGTTGTTTCGTTGTTTCCTGTTATCTAATATGTTTTTCAATTGCCTTCCGAATCAAGGTTTGCCATACAAACAAGGTTACGCTTATATTCTATCTTGTTCTCATTTTTTGTTCTTGATTCAACTGTTTTGATGTTTTGGGGTCCATGAAAGGGGGAAACTTGGGCCTTTTGAGAATGGAGAGTGTTAACCCCTTATGCTTGGATTCAAATCCTCTCAAACCCATTTCAAATTCTTTAGTTTTAATCCAATCAGATGATGTCACATCCTACCAAGTTATTTGACTGGAAGTGTAACGATCTGAATTTTGGGTTAGTTAAATGACTCTCGGATCCGAATTTCAAATCTTAAGGTGGTAATTAAAATAAAAATAATTATTGTGGAAGCTCGATTTATTTGAAATGTGGGGATTAAATGAAAAAGGATCAAAAGTTGGAGCCTAAAGTGAAAGACAAGGAGAAAGATGTGTGTTTATTAATTGATTTACCCATTTTGTTTGGGAATAATGTTATTTAAGATAAAATGGTTGTGGGCGGTGGAAAAAGATGACAAGATAGGATAAGATATTTTTTGAGAGAGAGAAAAATATGAGAGAAAGTGAGGGGAGGAGGATTTTAACCTCGACTTGTTGTCGTCTAGACCGTTGGGAGTGAGACCACCGAAACTGATCATTTCAACATCGATACTCGAGGGGTCAATACCAATACTAATAGACCTTTTTCAGAAAACAATGAGTCTTGTTCGTATTAATACTCGGGTAAGTACCAGAAGGACCGTACCGATACGCGGTATCGAGTACCGGTACCCACTAGGCGTTCTTCCCTATAATGTTATGGGAGGTTATTTGGACCGGCATGATCTAAATCTTGGGCTAATGCTTGGTTATATACTCGATGATCTAAATAATCTAAAAATGAGAATGATTAAATACTCCCTTATAATGTGTGAACAATTTGATAATGAAATTTTGTGATACGTGATATTTAACAATAATAGGAGATCCGTGTGATCGTGTTGCTTATACATCGGGTAGGCACTTGACTTGTTGAATCATTATGTTTGATGAGAATCCGGATACCTTGTTCTTAATACTAGAATATAATAGATTGATGTGTACTTGATGTTTTGTGATCCCGAGTACGGTTGTGATGTACCAGATGCTAGGTGATACTGGGTACAATGTTGTGATTTTATTTTCGATGCTAGGTGATTTCGAATACGGTTATACGAAATACTCGATGTTGTGTAATCTCGAGTATGATCGTGTTGTACTTGATGTTTTGTGATCCCGTATACAGTCACGGTACACATAATGCTAGGTAATCCCAGGTATTGTGTGTAAGTACTAATTCATTAATTGATATTGATTATGAATCGTTGGATTTCTATCACTATAGCATGGGTTTAGGCGTAGTACTACCATTCAATATTTTTACCTTATTGTTCGTACTAGCTTGCATGCTTATATTTATAATTTGCATGAAGTATATTAGAGTAGATGTGTACCACTGAGCTTTGTAAGCTCAACGCGCAGATTTGTTGTTTTCGTGCGTAGGTTGGTAGATTTGATCGTGATCTTCGTGGAGCACTATCAGTGTGGGATTCTAGCAAGTGGTATGTTCTAGACTACGATACTTGTATTTAGAGGGATGATTATTCATAGGACCTTACGTGGTCAAGTCTGTAACTTTATTTGAAATACTATTTTTATATACAATGTATAAATTTGGAACTCTTATTTTGTAATTTGTTTTGCGTTGCTTATTTAATTATATGAATAAAGGGTAAATTTATAGTTTTTAAATAATAAAAAATTAGGTCGAATTTTGAGTGACCCGAATGTAACACATCGGATCCAGAGTGAGATCGAGGTGGTACATAAAGTGATTAGTTTAATATAAAAATATTTACAATTAAGTACGTAATTATTTTTTGTTGGTATGACATTCTACCACATCGCCACTACTGACATGTGAACATGTTGTGTCTCCTTTTTAGTACACATTTGTCTAGTTTGTAAAATACGTTGACTAATAGTCAACTAATGATTTTTGTCCAAAAATAGTTCTTTCGAGCGAACAAGAAAATATTGAAAGCTAAAATGCATAAAAAGAAATGGTGAGCAAATGACTATTCAGACAAAAGTTAAATGTGAATTTTGACCTTATACTTTTACAAAAGGTCCATCAAGTATGAGGCTCGAAAAAATAATCATATTTGGCTACTTCTTTAAAACTTAAAAAGGTATTTGATTATAGATTTTGTTATATATGTAATTTAGAATAATTGATAAATTTTCCAAGATTATGATTTAATCCTTGGAAAATCATGTTTTGTGATAACAATAAGAGTTTTAACCTTGATTAGGGTTATAGTTTAGATGATAATGTTATAAAAGGTTTTCTCTTTAAAGGAATTATAAACTATTGATTTTAAACGAATTTTAGAGTTTTATTTGAAAAATGCGACGAGTTGGATTTAATTTGAAAATCTCGAACGTTTTAAAATAAAAATAGAGTCGTCACCGACCTTTTAAGGCTAGGTGAGACCGGACACCTATACAATTATTTTTGGGTAAAGTACACAGACGGTCACTGAACTTTGGTAAAAAAAACAAAATGGTAACCAAACTTTTAAAAATCACAAAATGAAAATTAAACTTTATGTTTTATAACAAAATGGTAACTAGACGTTAGATGCCGTTAAGTGACTGTTATAAAATTTGGTATAATAACACATTTAGTCCTTCATATTTATACATTCAATCAATTTAGTCCTAATTCAAAACAATTCACTAAATTTAGCCCCCGTTATTTATGCATTCTTTCAATTTGGTCCTTAAAACAAAATTCCAAAGTATGGTAACATGATAAATAATTACAATTAAATTTTTATAGGAACTCGAAAACTCGACTCGAATCGAAAAAAATTCAAATAAAGTTTGAGTTGTAAAATATGACGTGTTAACTCGAATAACTAGAAATTTTTTACTCGATTCGATCGAATGCTCAGCTCTATCTTAAGGTATGACGCGTCAACTCGAATAACTCGAAATATTCGAATATTTTTAAAATAGAATATTTAATATTTTCATATTTAAATCACTTCAAATATTTAATAACTACTTTAAATATTCAATTTAATTTAAAAATATTCTATTTAAAAGAAAAATGATTTAAAATATTCGAATATTTAATAACTATTTTAAATATTTTTCTTTTAAATATTCGAATATTTAATAACTACTTTAAATATTCGAATATTTTAAATCAAGTTTTTTCTTGTAAATCAAATATTTTTAAATTAAATCGAATATTTAATGTAGTTATTAAATATTTGATGTGATTTAAAAGAAAAAAAAATGATTTAAAATATTTGAATATTTTGAGTTATTCGAGTTGACGCGTCATATCTTAAGATAGATGTGAGCATTCGATCGAGCCGAGTCAAAAAATTTCGAGTTATTCGAGTTGACGCGTCATATTTTACAACTCAAACTTTATTTGAAAATTTTTCAATTCGAGTCGAGTTTTCGAGTTCCTATAAAAATTTAATCAAATATTTTAATATTTTAAATCATTTTTTTCTTTTAAATCGAATATTTAAAGTAGTTATTAAATATTCGATGTGATTTATATATGAAAACATTAAATATTCTATTTTTAAAATATTCGATTTAAAATATTCGAATATTTCGAGTTATTCGAATTGACGCGTCATATCTTAAGATAGAGGTGAGCGCTCGATCGAGTCGAGTAAAAAAAATTTCGAGTTTTTCGAGTTGACGCGTTATATTTTATAACTCAAACTTTATTTGAAATTTTTTCGATTCGAGTCGAGTTTTTGAGTTCCTATAAAAATTTAATTGTAATTATTTATCATGTTACCATACTTTAGAATTTTGCTTTAAGGACCAAATTAAAAGAATGCGTAAATAACGAGGGATAAATTTAGTGAATTGTTTCGAATTAGGACTAAATTGATTGAATGTATAAATATGAAGGACTAAATGTGTTATTATACCAAATTTTATAACAGTCACTTAACGGCATCTAACGTCTAGTTACCATTTTGTTATAAAACATAAAGTTTAATTGTCATTTTGTGATTTTTGAAAATTTGGTTACCATTTTGTTTTTTTTTACCAAAGTTCAGTGACCGTCTGTGTACTTTACCCATTATTTTTAAAAGAACAATTTTGAGAAACCCTTTTAAAAATCAATTTTAATGTGTGCTTAAAACTAGAGAAAAATAGGGTTCAAGAGTAAGTTACGCATGTGGAAGGATTAACATCCCACAATGCCCAAAATTAGTACCTATTTAAATACAAATTATCTTAATAATAGAATTTGTGAGTTCAATGATTAATTTTAATATACAATTTTTTATGCATTTGAATTTTATTTTAAAAGAGTGAACTAAAAAAAATACAAAGCGTGCACAAGAAAATATAGAGCCTCGGTCGAACACAGTGTAAAACTAACATGTAGACACAAGGGCACACAATGCACTCCATGCTTTACTCTATAATTTGATTCTATGATTTGTTCGAGTTGTACAATTTTTGTTAAACTTGGCTAAATTATATTACTCCAGCTTGCCTAGAACTGAGGATAGTATGCTCTAAAAAGAGACTTGAATAGGTGTTAGAATTTGTTTTAGGGCTTCCTTGTAGGTACATTATGTTATTTTTGATACACTAAAAGAAATTTTCTTAAGGAAAAACAAAGGCCTGGGTTTGGGGTGTGATAACTCTTGAATATACATGTATTTTTGCACCACATTTGCCTTTGATTTTGTCTCTTTTGTATTTTTTTTGCCTTTATTTAGGTTTTCTCGTGCATTTAGGGTAATTTTGTATTTTTATCCCTATTTGTCGGTACTTGGCATATTAATGTCAAGACAGAGCTGCATGACTTTGTGTGTTAGTGCATGTAGAAAGCTTAAGGATAAAAGAGATGCATTTATTATATAAGAGCCAAACATAATTTTTCTTAAGAGAGAAAGGAGCCACACGAGAGCATAAATACAACATGGACTTCACGGGTGCCGTTATATAGATAATGTTAGAGATGCACGGAGCATGGACGAGCTAGGACCACGTTGGTGGTTGAGGCCGCAGTCTTTCTGCTACATCAAGACAAACCTTAAAGATGAGGTACCAAACAATATCTAAAGCCACAAACTGTCCATTTCATCAAGACAAAATGACTGGTCGGGGTGGACCATCAAGACAAACTGTCAATTTTTTTTTTCTTAATGGTTTGATACTTTTTGCTAGTGGCTTTATTTTTATACTACTTCATTGTAACACCCCAAATTTTTGCCCCAAATTGAAAACTATAATTTGAAATCCCTAAATTCAAAACCTTAACATTTGGGGATTTTATATTCAAAACCCTAATTAAGAAATGGGAATTAAATTGAATTTTAGTTATGATTATAGTGACCAAATTGTAAAAATTGAAACTTTAGTGACCATTCTGATAGACGGATAAAGTTTATGCCTTTATTATGTGTTTTACCCTTTGAGTAGGGTATTTATACCTAATTATAACAAAACAAATTAGACCTTATTCAGATTCTTTATTTATGTAGTCATCTCCCTATCTCCCTTATTCGATTACCCCCTCACTCTCTCCCTTTTGAAAAAGTTCTCTCTCTCACCCTTCTCCGACGAAGCTTCGACCGCCACCCTACTGGTGTCTGTGTGTTGTAGAGTACCTTTCATCGTGAGTGTCTCATTGTCACGAGCCTAACCCTGCCATCAGATCATTCTTGCGTCGCTCGCTTTTATCAGAATCCGAGGAAAACATTTTGATTTTCACCCTCACTGTTGTGCTCCACCGTCGTCTACTCCATCGTTGTGTTTGGGTAAGTCTTGAATCTATAATTTTTGGTTTTAAATTAATGTTTTTGAGTTGTGATTTGATTCAGATTTTGTTCATTTTATTGCCGCGAATGACTGTTGTGGTTACCGTTTTGTGGTTCCGACGGGCTGCCACCGCCCTTGCCGATCTCTGTCGCTGTTATTTAGTTGCCACCACCGTCGATTTGTATCCTTACCGTCTCCATTTGTGTTTTGTAAACCCTAGGGTTAGTGCAACATAGTGAAAGGGGTGATGGGCTGTGTAAGTTGATATTATTTGGTTGAGCCCAATTGCTTTTACTCTATTTAGCCTGAACCCAAACCGTGTGCCCAAGTGAATTGTGTGTATTTGTGATAGTTAAGCCCAGAACCAATTATATGGACTAGACCAATTAAATGAACCAGACCAATAACCCGAGCCGACAGAACTGACCTAAATCGAGGGTTTAACCCGAGTTGACCCGCTGACCCCGACAATTGACCAGACCCGATCTGTTGATTGATAGTTGACCTGTTTGACCGACATGTTGACCTTTTGACCAGTTTGACCTTTGACCAATTGACCAGTCAAGTTAATGTTTACTTTGACTTTGACTAGAGTTGACTTTGACTGTTGACCAAGAGTTGACCTTTTTGGATAACCTTCATTTTACCTTTTTCGACGTCCTGAGGCCATATCCATTGTCTATTTTGTCAAATTCGAACCCGAAAGATCTTTTTTACTATTTACAATTATTTTGTACTTAGAATCTGAAGAGTTGTGAATTTTGGAATCTCATTCTAAAAATTCTCGTGCTCAGGTGTCGCCTTTGAGGCCGTTGAGTTACCTCCAGTTGTTCTAACTGACCAGGCACGTTCTTCGAGATTCACACATGAGTATACATTCAGATTAGTCTTATGTTTATAGTTGGCGGCTTAGTGATAGTAATAAATATTAATGTTGAGTTATCCTAGTAGGTTTTGATTAAGCTGGATCTGAGCGTTAGACTCGCCCTTCTCGGCGATAGAGCTATTGGCTGCTTAAGGTGTGTTTCTTTCTGTGCTATATATTTGTGCAATGATATTCTATACTTGCTTGATTTATTATCTTATTGATTGTGATTTGAGAATGGTTTTGAAAACATCATGCATGACATACTAAACTGTGTTTTTAAATCAAGCATCGGATTTTCAGAAAATAAGACACTCGTAAGATTTTAGATTTATGGTTTTCAAATCATATCATGGGATCAGAAATATGTTTGGAAAAGTGAGGGAAACCTCCACTCTGACGAGGGAAACCTCCACTCTGTATGATATCGGATAGTTGGGTATTGAGTCATGCATCGAACATCATATCATCATGATTCGGATTTTATGGTGCTTTCAGAAAATACTTTATCAAAAAATAAGTATATTGTTTTGGTTTTGTATTTTTTTTCACTTTGGAGACACACTAAGCTCTTTAGCTTACGCCCCCATAGTCTTTCTCTTTCAGATATATACTCAGACTCTTAGGCGACTCGGTACTTGGAGCATCTCACTTTTACTCGGATGTTATCATTATTCAGTATGAACTCTTTTCAATTATTTTAGACTAATATTTTTAGGACATATATGTAACTAAGACTTTGGGACTGTTTATAATTTGGATTTTATTGGATGCATGCATTTATAAAGTTATTTTTGGATATTTAATCAAACTATCGAAAGAATGTTTTACGACTACGTTTTATAATAAATGAAATGTTATTGTGTTTATTTACCTTTAATAACAATTTTGTATTTTAAAATATTTAAACCTAAGATTTACAACTTGAGGGACAAGTTTTCAATCGCGACTTCCTAAATTCGGCATTTCTTTTATGTCGAGTTTAGGGGGTTACATTTAGTTATTTATTATAATATATTTATTAAATTATCATTATATATTCTTTTTAAATTAAAGTATAATTTTTAAAATTGGTTTTCATGAGGGTTAAGTTTACAATCGCAACCTAAATTCGGTCTTTTCTTATAGGCTGCGTTTATGCGGTTACATTCATATATGTGTGCATGTGTGTTACCATTAGCTTAAGTCAAGTGACATAAATAGTGCTTAGCATGGGATGGGCGTACCGACACCTGAATGACTGGTCTACTAACATGCTAGGTTAAGTAACACATTGGGGGTGCTAGCTTAGGTGCACTTAATATGAGGACTCGAAAGAGAATCCACCATCAGCTTTGTCGTGCCATAGTAAAAAGATAAAAATCCCGACAAGTGCTATATTAAGTTCATAAATCAATTTGATCACAACTCGTTGGTTGCAACCGGAAGTACCATGGTCCCATCTATATGATTTCCCTTGGAAATTATCCCCATACTTCTCACATGCATTCCTGACCACTCATAAACTTTTATTGATTATAAACAACTATAAACAATAGAGAATGTAAAATGATTAAGCACCATGACTAACGAAAGTTACCACTAGCTTAAGTCAAGTGACATAATAGTGCTTAGCATGAGATGGGCGTACCGACACTTGAATGATTGGTGTACCAATAGGCTAGGTTAAGTAACACATTGGGGGTGCTAGCTTAGGTGCACTTCATATGAGGACTCGAAAGAGAATCCACCATCAGGTTTTTCATGCCATAGTAAAAAGATAAAAATCCCGACAAGTGATATATTAAGTTCATAAATCAATTTGATCACAACTCGTTGGTTGCAACCAGAAGTACCATGGTCCCATCTATATGATTTACCTTGGAAATTATCTTCATACTTCTCACATGCATTCCTGACCACTCATAAACTTTATTGATTATAAACAACTATAAACTGTCTAAATCCTCGTGGGATTCGACAACCCGACACACACACACACACTTTATGTGTGTCCACTTTATTATTTGTGTCGATAGTGTATACTTGCACTTATATTGTGGTGGAAAATAGACACCATCACAAGGGAAATCACAGTTCGTTAGAGCCCGTTAGCAATAAACGATGTCTATGGTCTGGTCAATTAAGTGGATGACCATTCTCGGTTCAAGGCTAAATGAAATACTGAGGAAATGCTGGACATACTGTTGTAGGAGCACTACAAGGAAGGCCCAAAGTGGACCAAAGTCATTGCGGGAGCATTGGCAGTGAAAATGTTAAATATGAAGTTGGGCTCGATGGTCTGGTTTCAATTTATTTGTACCAGGATCTTGCCTTCGCAACACACTAGCATATGTTCAAAGGATAAGTTGATGCTCGTGGATTCCTTCTTGAACAACTAGAAAACATTTTTTTTGGTAAAATCATAATAGAAGAAATCTTTTCTACTACCAAAGCGAAAAAGGGATGTTTAAAGTTCCCTAGTTTAATCACTAGTTGTGAGCTCGTAAGGATGTGCCCATATTAAAAGGGGAAGAGTTGATAAAAAAAGGCATTCTAAGTGATGTATTTTTTTCAGAATCAAAAGAATGAGAATGAAGCCAAGAATGTTCCTGCAACACTTGTCACAAGAAGAGGAAAAGGTAAAGCCCAGGCTGAAACATCGATTAAGCCCGCATAGGAAGCATCTCACAAAGTGAGGACAATTCAAGCGGCTTTACTCTAAATTGAACCCACATTATAAGACCAATGAGTGAATTAGTTGAACCTTTTAAGTAGAATAGAAGAGCTATAAAAGAATGTTGATGAGGCAAGGTATGTCAATCTCATGTATTGGTAGTATACAAAACCCAGGGATGAGGCAATTTAAGGTGCTTTCAAAGTGAACTTCACTGAAAGATATCCTCAATTTATAGCATTTCTCATACATTTGATTGACCCAAATGATTTTATACCTAATGATATAGGTTCTCCACTTTTTTTGCCTAGCATCAAGTTTGGATAGGTTAGTGGACGAAATCCAATTGTACTTGGTTACCAAGGGGTTAATGTGGCCACATCACCAACTTTTAAAAATGCTGGCACAAGAGAAGAATGATGAGAAAGAAAAAGAAGATTTTAAGGAAACAATCCCTAAGCTAGGGAATAAAATACCTATAACAACTCGGATTTCGGAATCCAAGGTTCGGTTTAACCCGAGCCATGGGCCTCATGAGTTTGGGCCAAGAGTTGGGCTCTTGAGAGCATTTATAGGCTTGCTTGTTGTTGATGGGTCTGAGGTTTTGAACATGTGAGTGATTAGGAGTTTGGTGGAAGGGTAAAAGGGTAAAGTTACCCATTTTCTTTGAAGGATAAAAATGGGTTTTAATTTACCTGCAAAACCCAAAGATGATGAGCTCACTATTAAGTGTGGAAAAGTACAATATTTTATACCTTTTTTTACTCATAATAATGTTTAGACTTAGGCCCATTTAGTTGCATTTGTAGTAATTCATGCATAAATTTGTAGTCCTTCCGTTTCTTGGGCTTGGCCTTGCATTTTGCTATTTTTGTGGAGAAATCATTGTTGTTTTGTTTTTTTTCTATGCAGATACAAATTACCGAGCTGATTGTCAAGCAGTTGCCAAGCAGTTGCCAAGGCAAGTCGAAAATAAATGTAGATTTCTTCAAGATCGCATAGGATAAACCCAGATTCAATTTATGAGCTGTTGAAGTTGAAGATGCGAGAATTTTGGGACCATTAATCATGATTTATCTGCTCTTAAATGGGATGATATGCAAATAAGGATAGGAAATTAATCTTGAATTATTTCCTCATCTAACCATATCTTTAGATAAGGGAATAGGTCTTGAGTTATTTCCATATATTTAGATAAGGAAATAAAACCTAAAATCTCTCCTCAGGATACATGGATAAACCTCATCTTTTGAAGATCAAATGGAGCTCTTCCTCTCTTATAAAAGGCTATCGCAGATTCAAAGATTAGAGGGGAGAGATCGAAGATAAAGAGAGATCGTGAAGAAGAAGGATCGGATCTTGGAGGAGCTCGTCTCCTCCAGACTATATTTCTTTTATCTTTCGATTTACCCGATGTTTGGATTTTATTCATTGTTATTTTCTTTTTACCCAATGATGAACTAATTTAAATTGGTTGGGGTTATTTGGGTTTTGTGGTTTGATAAACAATGGGATGGTTGTTAGTTTTGATTTCAATAAATTCGAAGTTTGTTCATTCTTGATTTCTTATTTTTCATCTTGAGAGAATTGGGAGAGGATCTCGAGTGTTATCCATTTATCTAGACTCGGGAGAGTTAGATTCAAGAAACGAATGAACATGATTCTCATTCAAACAATCATTAGTGAGAATTAATCCAACTTAGAAATAAGGATAAGATTTCAATGGCTAAGATGAGTGTAAGATCGATTGTTGTTCACCCAAGATTAACACAAGAATGTATCACCAAGGCATGCTCAATTAACTAGTTCTTCGGTTAGGTATAACAAGAAGACATTGAAGAACACTCTGCCAAACTTTGAAGGAAGGAACCAGTTGACACGACATTAAAACCAGTCCTAGTTGTCGTGGCATAAATTGTGACCTAGTTGCCACGACAATTCAACCGGTCTTAGTTGCCACGACAATCCATTCAGCAACTGCACCACTACTCACGATAACTTGGCCTACTCTTTTAATCAATTACTCTTTCCATTTATTTTTCTATTTACTTGGTTTATTTTACTTAATATTCATCATCATCAATCTATTTCTTTAACATTGCAGTAACTTATGCAATGGCCCAAACCAATCGATGTGGAAATGATACTTGATACATATCACTTTATTACTTGCGACGTGTATACTTACACCGTTTGCATTGCACTTAAATCACGAAACAAGTTTTTGGCGTTGTTGGCAGGGATTGGCAATTGATGTTAGTTGTTTTTGTTATTGCATTTTTCTTCTTATTTTTATTGACTTTTCTTTTTGTTTGTTTTATCAAAAAAATCAAGTGCGCTACAAAGTTAAGGGATATCATGGCGCGAAATAAAAGTTGATCTATTCGAGAGTTGATGTGGGAAGATATGAATCAATCCACTCAAGAATTTCTTACACCCTTCGATGATTACATATACCAACCGAGAAAAGCCCAAAGAGCCTATACCGTGGAAAACTCTTGTGCTTATTGTGGAGAACATTATGTGTTTGAAAATTGCTCTTACAATCTCAGTGCATATGACTACATGGAGGACCATAGGTGGAACCATCAGAAAAATCCTTCATGGTATGACTAAAAAGCTCAATTTTTTACCATGACAGTTTTGCCACGACAACAGATATGTCATGGCAATGTAGTCCTTTTCTAGAGCTATCAAATTCCATGGATGCGAGGATAGCAAGAATGGATGTACTATTGAGAGAAGCGGAAGACCGATCGAGGAGATTAACATATGTCATGAATAACATGCACCAACAATTCATTCCTAGGGATACTGAAATTCCAAGGCAAGAGGACAAGGGAAAATACAAAGAGAGCTCTCTAATGTATGAGGAACAACTAAATCCTCCAAGTCGAGAGCATGCCAATAAGAAAGATTGCCCAACAGTTGATGAGCCTAAGCAACAAATTGCCACGAAAAAGATTGAGGAGCCTAAATCCACATTTGCCACGGCAATGGCTCGACCACATGCAAGATCAATAAGATAGCGATACTCTACTAATAGAATATGAGTAGGTGATGACTGAACCTTTTGAATTCTTTAAAAACTCACCTCCTCCATTGCGGGTATTTCTTGAGGAACCAACGCTGGTAGATTTGAAGCCATCGAAATCTATATTGATAGAGATATTTGAGAAGCCTAAAGAAAACGATGGTTGGATTTATGAAGCTTTTCAAAAATTAGTCATTCCCTTGACTTACACCAAATTATGGCAGAAGATTTCCATGGCAATTGGCTGGAGCAGCAATTGCCACGATAATGAAGGTTACACCCAACCATGATGAATGGGGTATTTAAATGTTTAGGTGTTGATATAGTTTTTCCTATTAATATATGCATGCCTTCAGGAACAGTAGCAAGGTGGAGGGTTTGTATAAACTACAAGGGAATAAGAAAAAATACACCTCCACCATGGTAACGCAAAAAGGGAGTAGTAGCAAGCACATTGGCCCAACTCTTTTTGTGCAATATTGTCACCCGATGGAACGTACAGATGGACTACAAGAAGTATCAGAAACGACCCTCATCAAGTTTTCTTTAAGGCAACCCTATTCCCTTCGACTTTTCTTTTCTTTTATGTTTATTTTGATTTTAGTTTTTTTGTTATGTTTTCCATTCTAATAAGACTAGGGTGTTGATAGAAGCCTAGACAAACAAACTTGTCACAACAAAGGAACTTGCTACGGAAATTGGCCCGATAAAAGAAGAACTTTTAATCCCACTGTTGCAACGATTGGATCAATTGGAAACGAAGCAACATATGTTCTGGCACTTTGTGAAGGATCAAGATATCACTATATGATGCTGGCGATTCTATGCCAGTTACGAGTGACATTGCTGCAGCAATCCCTATAACGCACAAAGGTAAAAAAACTAACTCAATATTCGTAATGTACTAACTCTTTTCATGATTTTTCAGATCTCGAAGACACTACCTCTAAACCGTTGAAGTCCCCACCTTCAAATGTGCAAACAAAGACAACATCAAAGCATAAAACTTTATCACTAGACAAAGTCGAGAAGGGGGTGAGCCAGTTGAGGATGTCTAGGAAATTGCTGACATTGATCATGCACCAACTCCACCACCACCAGCAAGGCGAGGCAGCAAACGCCTCAAGCAAATGGACCAAAGGACACTACGAATTCGAGGTGTGGACCTCTTTGATTAACTCATTTGCATTTTATTTTCCTTTTTCGTTCGTTTATTTTTGCATGCATTGAGGACAATGCTTCTCTTGAGTTTGTGGGGGTTGTCTCAGTTTTGTTTTTATTTGTCTTATGTTAGTTTGCATATGTTACTTGCCATGACAATTACTTGATAAAACTGCTGAAACATGTGTGATATCCTATGATGAGTTTTGCCACTGCGCTTAGGTGAGAAAACCTTAGATTTTAGGATTAGCGTGGTGTTTGCTTGAAATATTTCTATGATGCTGCTTATTTTGACACTGTTGTGACTTGTTGATTGAGGGAGACCTAGTAAACTTTAGGTTATTAAAATTGGTAAAATGTGCTAGAGGTTCCTAACTGGCTCTAGCCAAAATGAAATACAATTTAAATTAAGATAATTTCTTACTAGAGGTGCCCATCTGGCTCTAGTTGTCACGCATTGAGAATCGCTAGTGGTGCCTATCTAACTCTAGTTGATTTAAATTAAAAAGAAATTGCTTTGCTAGAGGTGCATAAAACTAGCTCTAGCAGACTTAATTGCCCCAACAATTAAATAATAAAACCTACGATTTGCATGGAATCTTGTTGATTGACTTGTACACAAATCTGCACACACATTTTCACTAGCATTATGGTTTAACTTTGAGTAATTCTTTGTGTTGTCTAAAGATCAAAAGGTAATCAATTCTTCGTGCCACGGTTCTGAGGATTGAAGTCAAGTAAGAAAGCATGGTTTTGGTGGTAAATGCCTTGGCAGATAATTGTTAGTTTTTGCATTGCTTGAGGACAATAAATAGTTCGAGTTTGGAGGTGTGTTAAGTGTGAAAAAAGTACTATATTTTATACCCTTTTTACTTATATTATTGTTTAGACTTAGGCACATTTAGTTGCATTTGTAGTAATTCATGCATAAATTTGTAGTCCTTCCATTTATTGGGCTTGGCCTTGCGTTTTGCTATTTTTGCGGAGAAATCGATGTTGTTTTGGTTCTTTTTCTGTGCAGGTGCGAATTGGCGAGCAGTTACCAAGGCAAGTCACAAATAATGTAGATTTCTTCAAGATCTCATAAGATAAACCCAAATTCAATTTATGAGCTGTTGAAGATAAAGATGAGAGAATTTTGGGACCATTAATCATGATTTATCTCCTATTAAATGGGATAATATGCAAATAAGGATAGGAAATTAATCTTGAATTATTTCCTCATCTAACCATATCTTTAGACAAGGGAACAAATCTTGAATTATTTCCTCATCTAACCATATCTTTAGACAAGGGAACAAATCTTGAATTATTTCCATTTCTTTAGATAAGGAAATAAAGCCTAAAATCTCTCCTCAAGATACATGGATAAACCTCATCTTTTGAAGATCAAATGGAGCTCTTCCCCTCCTATAAAAGGTTCGCAGATTCAAAACTTAGAGGGGAGAGATCGAAGCTAGAGGGAGATTGTGAAGGAGGATCGAATCTTGGAGAAGCTCGTCTCCTCCAGACTGTATTTATTTTATCTTTTGATTTACCCGATGTATGCGTTTTATTCATTGTTATTTTCTTTTTACTCAACAACGAACTAATTTAAATTGGTTGGGGGTTATTTAGGTTTTGTGATGTGATAAACGTGTAAAGCCCCAGTTTTGGGCCTAGGAGTTTTTAGGTTGGGTTCGGGGTCTGTAGGATCGAGACTAGAGATCTGGGTTAATTTGGGATTGGTTCAGGGAAAACCTAGTTTGGGAAGTGATAAAAATATGAGAAAATTTCTAAAATCCTTTTAAATGTATATAAGGGTTTGGTGAAGTCAATTTTGGAAAATCACTTTTGGAAGGTGGACATTTCAGTTTGGTGACTAAATCGTAAAAATGGAAAATCTGTTTTTAATGGCTATTTTGTAAAAGAGCCAAAACTTAGAATTTTTAGGGACCTAATGCAAGTATAATCAGCTATTCCCTTAATTTGACATGTTTTAAATGCGTTTAATCAAAAAGATTGAAAAGGGTTTTGATTAAAAAGAGAATTAAGCTTTACAAACTTATTTTGACGTAACTTTCATTTCTCTCTTTTTCTCATCATCCTACCAAAATTTTCTTTCAAAACTTCTAGAGATCTTTCCCTTTTTCATTTTACTTTGATTTCCAAATGACTTTCATAGAGTTTTCTCAACTTGTCTCAATGGATTCTTGAAGATTTTCAATCAAATCTTGTCACTTGAAGGAATAGCACAGGATTAGAGGTAATTTCCGTGCTTCTCCTCTAATCAAGGTTCTATAATGAAATTCTCAAGTATTTGGCTCTTTAATTATGTTTCTTAACAAGATTTTCTGATTGATTTGAAGAAAATGGTTAAATCAAGCTTTAAATGATGATTTTGTGTAATTTTTGTAATGGATATGTTTTGGTTGATTTATGATTTATTTTAATCATGTTTTGGTAGTTTATTAATGTTGAGATTGAGGTTTAAGCATGGCAATCCCGAAACTATTTGGATCTCTAGTTGATTAGGTTGTTAGAATTGGGTTTTTGTGGTGTTAATGTGATTTTGTGAATGCTAGAGGTATAAGGTTGATAATAGGATGCTTTTGGATGTTAATCATGATAATAAATGGTTGGAAGTGTTAGGTTTTGGCTGGGTTGACTTTGTGGAGCAACTGATGGTATTTTCGGTTGTTTCGGATGGGCGTTTTGGTGGATTTGGGCAGAACAACGTGGTAGGATTGCTTGCTGGAGTTTTTAATGCATTGAGATGCATTAATCCTCTGTTCTTATGTGGTTTAAATAGGAGAGAACGTTTCGGAAGAAACCGGTGAGGTTTCAGGAGCTTCGGACACTTAGTTTCACGTCGACTAATCAAGGTTTCGCGTGTCGGTGAGTGAGAACATGTATTTCAGCTTTGAAATGTTTTAAAAGAGGTTTTGGAAACTTAGATGTAAGCTTGAAAGTCTTGTCTAAGTTTGAAAGTAAGGATAAGGAATTTATCTCTCGGTTGCGCTATTATGAAATGGTTTTTATGCACTTGGTTTGAATTCATGTTACCTACTGTTAAAGCATGTGGCTTGTTGTTTTTAATGATGTGTTGATGAAGGATGCACATGGTCTTGAATGTTGTGGATGCAATTAAACATGTTTGAATGATCAGATTGAGCTGAGATTTGACACAATGGCATGTAATGTGACTAATTAAAGGATGGTGGATTGATAGCTGAGTTGCAAGTGAAACCTTCTTTGGTTCAGTTGATTAAGGAGAAGTAGTTGCTTGATGATTCGTTGGTACCGCATGTTCAAGATATAGCATATGGTAATTCGACGGACTTTTGTTTTAATGATGATGGTGTTTTGTGTTTTAATAGTCGAATAGTTGTGCCGGATGATGTTAGGTTGAGGCGCATAATAGTCCTTTTGTTATGCATCCTAGAAGTACTAAGATGTATCGTGGATTGAAGGATGAGTACTATTGAGTTGGGTTGAAGATGGATGTTGCTGATTTGTGAGTAAGTGTATGGTTTGTCAGCGCGTGAAAGCTCCGTTTCCTTCCGAGCTATTGCAACCTTTGAAAATACCGAAATGGAAATGGGAGAGGATTACGATGGATTTCGTGTCGGGTTTGCCTTTGACCCCATCAAAGAAGAACTTTATTTGGGTGATTGTAGACCGTCTTACGAAGTGTGCGCATTTCATAGCTGTGCATACTACGTATACGTTGGATAAGTTGGCAGAGTTGTACATTGTGGAAGTTTTGAGGTTACATGGTGTACCTAAATCCATAGTTTCGGATAGAGATCCGAGGTTTACAACGAGGTTTTGGGAGTGTTTGCATAGAGCTTTGGGTACACGACTCAATTTTAGTACCTCGTATCATCCTTAAATGGATGGTCAGTCTGAGCGAGTTATCCAAGTACTGGAGGATATGTTGCGGTGTTGTGTTATAGATTCACAAGGTTCTTGGGAGAAACAATTGACTTTGGTGGAGTTTGCTTATAATAATAGCTGTCAAGAAAGTATACAAATGGCTCCATGTGAAGCCTTGTACGGAAGGAAGTGTAGGATAACTCTTTGTTGGGCGGAAGCGGGGCAAAAGTTAGTTTCATTGTCGGATTTGCTTAAAGGAACGTGTACCCGGCCTAGCCACTAGACCGCACCGAACGGGTTACACGGGCAAAACCAAAGAGAAACCCGTTAAGGCTTCACACCGATTAGCAACCCAAATTTTTTTAAATTAATCTTGTCTAAATGCCATTTTAATCCTATGTGAGGAGACATGCAACGAATAAGCAAACACGAACATGAATCAAGCAAGGCGAACATTAGAAGTCAACTTTTAACAATTTTACTACAAGCTGAATCGACACACCTAAGGCCCATATCGATACGCCTTCAACGGTCGAACTCCCTAAAGTCAACTTCAAGAGGCCGTAACGATACCCTTCAAGGCTGGTATCGATACGCCCTTAATGGTCAAGCTCCCAAAGTCAACGCTAGGGATCGTATCGATACACCTAAGGCCCGTACTGATACTCCAATTTCTCGCCAAAATCTCAGATTTCTAGAGGCCAAAACAGGTATCGGTACACCCCCGCGTATCGGTACGATAGGCTTAAAACAGGTGACCGTATCGATACTACCCTTGAGCGTATCGATACCCCTTGCCCAGAAAGACAGATTTCAGCAGATTTAAACACAAGGAAGCCAACACAAATACATTAAACAAGCACTCAATCAACTCATAAACATACATGCAACATAAGGCAACCATTCTAGAGGCAAAAAACCCTAAAAATAGGTTTCGATCATACACAAACACAAGTATGGATCTCAAACATAAAAGCCCCAAAAGAACAGTTTAACTCAAAGCACCAACAAGCCTAAACAAAAGGCATTTAACCAAAAGCCAAAGCAAGTCTCAACATAGCATGGTTCCAACATTTAAAATATGTAGCAACATGATTAAACACATGGGAGTTTACATCAACCTCCCTAACCACAAGTGCAAGTATTCTCATTGCTAAGATATTATTACAACTTAAAATCATACTTGAGCTTAAGCTACGATCACTGGAGCCTTTTCCTCGCCTTCCCTTGCCTCCCAGATCACTAACGATCTACATTGTCGGAAAGGAGCGCGTAAGCATAAGAGCTTATTGAGTGGTGCTCGAAACCAAAACAACAACAATGTCGTTTTAACACCATTTCTGAGTTGAAAACAAATCCACAATCGCGGTTCCACAAGCATAAATTCCCAACAACGAGATTATCATCAACCTTACAAATGCTTGGATTCGATGGCATCTTACATCACCGAATCTATAAGAACAACAAGACTCACGATGAAATCTTACATCACTGAAGTCTAATAATAAAGCTTTTGGTGGCATCTTACATCACCGAATCTATAAGAACAACAAGACTCACGATGAAATCTTACATCACTGAAGTCTAATAATAAAGCTTTTGGTGGCATCTTACATCACCGTACTCCTCCCTAATGGCATCTTACATCACTAGGGCCACGCGCGAATTTTACTAGTGCACTCAAACCCTATGGTTGACCAATTATACCCAGTAAGACCCTCATATTTTCCAATACACAAAACATCAACAATCCATTTAACCAATTCAACCACACATGGTAATACATAAGCACACAATTCATAAGGGTAAGAGCATAATGGTTTCATCCAAAGTCAACACTTATCGCATGCTTTATAAATGAAAGTAAAAAGATAAACGAAGGCAACGTTAATACTTAAAACTTACTCTCGAGTTTAGGTTGGCTCTTTAGGCTCAACCCAAACTCTCAAAAACATTTCCACTCACCGGTAGTACGCCACACTAGTCGAACTCCCTTTTAAGCTTTCGTAACTTCTGGTTACACGTCCGAAATCCTCAAACTCGGCTCCGCTGATTCAAACCAGACCAAAGAAGAAGATTAACACACTTTCCAATCACAAAACCCATTGTTATCAATATAGCAAATATCCCACAACACATATTTCCCAATTCAAACCCAGAAGTAGACAAAATCCATCTTCAACAAAAACCCAACTATTACTAAATCAAATCATCATCCAAAACATATTCGGAAGCTTCAAAATCATCAACAAACATCCACAAACCTCTTAGGAACCATTTCCACCCATAAAAAACCCAAAAACCCATGTTTCCCTAACTCAAATTTTACCCATTTATTCCATTTTGGGATTTTAGGTTTAACCCACCATTTATTACTATTTATTTCTTTAAAAATCAAATTTAATTTAAAACTCTTTTATGAAACCATTTTCATTTAAAGTCAACCCAAACCCTAAAACTCGATTTACAAACCTTTCACAGGTCTCGATCCGAACTCCTAGACCATAAACTCGGGGCGTTACAACTCTTCCCCACTTAAAGAATTTCGTCCTCAAAATTTACCTGATGGAAAGAGGTACGGAAATTGCTCTTCCATGTCCGCTTTTCTCTCCCAAATGGCTTCTTCCACACCCCGATGTCTCCACAAAACCTTGACTAACTCAATGGTCCTCCCACGCAAAACTTACTATCTGTAGCAAGAATCTGAACTGGTTCTTCATCATATGACAAATCTAGATTCAATTCAATCTCTTTCACTACCATCACATAAGACGGATCTGATCTATATTTTCGGAGCATCGAAACATGGAACACATCATGAATCTTCTCAAGCTCGGATGGCAATCTCAACCTATATGAAACCGGACCAATCCTCTCAACTATCTCGTAAGGACCATTGAGTTGCGGACTCAACTTCCCCTTTCTACCAAACCTCATTACCTTCTTCCATGGGGAAACCTTCAAGAACACTTTATCACCGATAACATACTCAATCTCTTTCCTCTTCAAATCTGCTTATGATTTATGTCTGTCTGAAGCTGCCTTCAAGCGATCACAAATCAGTTTTACCTTCTCGGTAGTGCCCTTAAGCAAGTCTGGAATAGGTACAAGCTTTTGTCCGGCTTCGGCCCATCAAACATGTGTTCTACATTTCCTACCATACAGAGCTTCATACAGTGCAATCTGAATACTAGCCTGATAATTGTTATCGTACGCAAACTCTACTAGCGGTAGATGTTTTTCCCATGAACCCTGAAAGTTGATGATACAACACCTCAACATGTCCTCTAACACCTGAATAACTCTCTATGACTGGCCATCTGACTGTGGGTGATACGAAGTACTGAAGTTCAACCAAGTCCCCAAGGCACGATGCAAACACTCCCAAACTATAGCTGTAAATCTCGGATCTATGTCTGACACAATAGACTTCGGTACACCATGCAGTCTCACAATCTCACTAATATACAATTTTGCCAACATGTCTAAGGTGTAAGTAGTATGAACAAGTATGAAATGGGCACACTTAGTGAATCTGTCAACTATTACCCATACTGAATTCTTCTTCGAATGAGTCAACGGCAAACCTGACACAAAATCCATAGTAATTCGTTCCCACTTCCATTCTGGAATTTTCAGTAGTTGTAACAAACCTGAAGGAAACTGATGCTCGACCTTAACACGCTGACAAACCATAAATCTACTCACATACTCGGCCACATCTTTCTTTAGCCTAGTCCAGAAGTACTCATCTTTCAACCCACGATACATCTTCATACTACCCAGATGCATAACAAAAGGACTGTTATGAGCTTCATTCAAAATTGTACGTCTAAACTCGGCATCTTCTAGAACAAATACTCTATTCTTGAAACATAAGATCCCATTCTCACTAAAGCAGAAATTTGTGGGTTTACCCTCGGCTATATCTTGCACGTGAGGTGCCAAAGATCTGTCTTGCAACTATTTCTCTCGAATCAACTTAACTAACAAAGGTTTAACATGTAGCTCGGCTATCAAACCGCCATCTTGTGACACACTCAGTCTTGCAAACATAGCTCGTAACTCAACTACCACCTTCCTACTCAAAGCATCAACCACTACATTTGCTTTACCCGGATGGTACTCTATTGTGAGGTCATAGTCTTAAAGAAGCTCTAACCACTTACGCTGTCTAAAATTCAAATCTTTCTGTCATCAAATATTTCAAATTCTTGTGGTCGATGTAGACTGTGCATTTCTCACCATAAAGGTAGTGTCTCCAAATCTTCAAAGCAAAGGCCACATCCGCTAACTCTATGTCATGGGTGGGGTAATTCTTCTCGTGAACCTTCAACTGTCTCGAAGCATAAGCTATAACTCTTCCTTCTTGCATAAGCACACACCCTAAACCTACATATGACGCATCACTAAAGATTACGAACTCTTTCCCTGGTTCAGGCTGAACCAAAATAGGAGCTTCTGTCAATGCTTTCTTCAACTTTTCAAACGCTTGTTGCCTTACATCTTTCCACTCATACGAAACATTTTTCTATAACAATTTATTCAAAGGTGCAGCAATCTTCGAGAATCCCTCAAAAAACCTTCGATAATACCCGGCCAAACCTAGAAAACTACGAATTTCGGTGACTGACTTCGGTTGTTTCCAACTCACTATCGCTTCTATCTTCTTGGGATCCACACTAATCCCATCGGTTAAGATCACATGACCTAGAAAGACTACTTCCCTAATCCAAAGCTCACATTTACTTAACTTGGCATACAACTGGTTCTCAAGCAAGGTCTGAAGTACTAATCGCAAATGCTCATCATGTTCTTCCTCGGTCCTGGAGTACACTAGAATGTCATCTATGAACACTACTACAAACCTATCCAAAAACTCGTGAAACACTTTGTTCATCATGTCCAAAAATGCAGCTGGGGCATTAGTCAAACCGAAGGGCATTACCAAGAACTTGTAGTGCCCATATCGTGTACGAAAAGCTGTCTTCGATATATCCACATATTTTACCCTCAAATGATAGTAACCCGATCTCAAATCAATCTTCGAAAACACTGAAGCATCTCTCAACTGATCAAGAAAATCATCAATCCGAGGCAAAGGATACTTGTTCTTCACTATTACCTTGTTCAACTGTCTATAATCTATGCACATCCTCATATTGCCATCCTTCTTCTTCACAAACAAGACCAGAGCACCCCAAGGTGAAATACTAGGCCTAATAAAACCTCTATCTGACAGTTCATGAAGTTGTGTCTTCAACTCCTTCAACTCTTTAGGTGCCATTATATACGGAGCAATTGATACGGGAGCAGAATCTGAATACATCTCAATAGCAAAGTCAACATCTCTATCTGGAGGAAAACCAGACAATTCTTCTAGAAAAACACTCGGAAAGTCACAAATTGTTTTGATGTCTTGCGGTCTAACTTCACTCATATTCGGATTCATCACATAGGCTAAGTAAGCTTGACAACCCAAATCCATCATCCTCTGAGCCTCTAGAGCTTAAACAACATTAGACAAGAACTTAATGTTCTCGCCAACTACTGCTACCTCGTACTTATTAGAAAGCCTCAAAGAAATTCTTTTAGTCTCAAAATCTATCATAGCTCTATGCTCCACAAGCCAGTCCATATCCAGAATTACATCAAAACCATAAAAGGGAAACTCCATCATGTCAACGGAGAATACGTGACCCTGAATCATCAAAGGACATCTCCTGAACACTTTCCTAACTACAACTGTCTCACCAAAAGAACTCGTAACATTCATACCTATATCTAACAACTCAAAAGGCAAACCTAATGATCTTGCATGCTCACCTAAAATATACGAATACGTCGAGCCAGAATCAATCAACGAAAGCAAAGATAAGGATTGTAACATAAAATTACCTGCGATCACATCTGTGTCATTCCCAGCCTCATGCTGTGCATAAACTCTAGTCGGTCTACCGCCCTCGGGCTGTACCGCGACAACGTGAGCCATATTTTTTTGACCATCATTCCTAGGCTGGAAGTTACCTCGATCGCGCCCACGGCCTCTCTAATGCTCAACAGCTCTAGCTGGTGCCTGACCATCCCTAGCCAGATGAGGACACTCACGCCTCAAATCCGTCTGAGATTCATAGTTCCTACAAGCACGAAAGGTACCCCAACACTCTCCGTAATGGTTCCTCCCACATCTAGCACACTCGGGTGTGCGAGCAACAAAACCTCGACCCTGATGGCCTCGTCCCATGTTACCACATCCACGCTTAAAGTCTGGTTGGTGTCTTCTATCCTTGTGTCTCTTGTTACGGTCTCGCTCCCACTCGACATACCTTTTCCCTAAACTGGATCCACCCCATCGAGCAACCAAACTTAGACTTTGCTCAATGTCTTTAGCCCTAGAGATCAAGAGATCGAACTCAGTGTAATCAGAAGCAAGCATGTAGGTCTTCACCTCCGTAACCAACCCATAATGAAACCGTTCACACCTTTCCCTCTCAGTGGGAACCAACTCTGAAGCATATTGACTCAAGCTCACAATATGTACCTCATACTCGGATATGGACATACTGCCTTGCACTAAAGCCATGAATTCTCTCTTCTTCTCGTCTTGATAACGAGCACCAAGGTACTTCTTGCGGAGCGCACTACGGAAGAATTCCTAAACCTCGGCCTTGTGCATACCTGAGATAAATGTGGTCCACCAAGCATACACATATCCCTGAAGCAACGAGACAATACAACCCAACTTACGAGTGTCCGAGCACTCCATCTGACCTAAGATGCATGTAGTACTCTCAAGCCATGCCTCCGAACCCTCGGGAGACATACCAAAAAACTCAACTCTGCCTAAGCTACAAAGTCGCTCAAGGGGCAAGCCTGTCCCCGTACCCTGAGGTGGTGCTGCAGCATAAAGACCAGCAATAGTTGTCTGAAAAGCTCTGGCTATAGTCTGAAGTATTTGAGCCATGTCCACACCGGTCTGACCATGGCCAGCTTGAGGTCCATTACCACCACCTCCAACATCCGCCCCATTACCATAGGGAGTAGGAGGAGCAGGAGGCACATCCCCAGGTGCCTGGTCACCCGCTCTAGGTTGTCCTCTCGATCTCACCATAACAATAAAACAATCTAAAACAATAAAAACAAAACACGAGAGAAACATTGGGTCAGCAAAGGCAGGGATCCGTATGTTTAAGCTCCTTTGATCAAAACCACTTTACCATAATAATACCTAGCAATGGTAATGCTTAACCAACCTTCAAACATCAACAGAAACATAAAGTCACGCTCACAAACACAATGCAAAAAAGGCAAACATACACAGAATCAACTTACCTGACTTACCTTTCCAGGGAACATCGTAACCGAGGCTCTGATACCACCAAATGTAACCCCCTCGACCCGGCCTAGCCACCAGACTGCACCGAACGGGTTACACAAGAAAAACTGAAGCGAAACCCGTTAAGGCTTCACTCCGATTAGCAACCCTAATTTTTTTTAAATTAATCTTATCTAAATGCCATTTTAATCCTATGCGATGAGACGGGCAGCGGATAAGCAAACACGAGCATGAATCAAGCAAGGCGGACATTAGAGGTCAACTTTTAACAATTTTACTTAATGTCGTATCGATACACCTAAAGCCCGTATCGATACGCCTTCAACGGTCAAACTCCCCAAAGTCAACTTCAAGAGGCCGTATCAATACCTTTCAAGGCTGGTATCGATACGCCCTTAATGGTTAAGCTCCCAAAGTCAACGCCAAGGACCGTATCGATACACCTAAGGCCCGTACCGATACTCCAATTTCTCGCCAAAATCTCAGATTTCCAGAGACCAAAACATGTATCGGTACGCTTCCACGTATCGGTATGATAGGCTTAAAACAAGGGACCGTAACGATACTGCCCTTGAGCGTATCGATACCCCTTTCCCAGAAAGACAGATTTCAGCAGATTTAAACACAAGGAAGCCAACACAAACACACTAAGCAAGCACTCAATCAACTCATAAACGTACATGCAACATAAGCCAACCATTCTAGAGGTAAAACACCCTAAAAACAGGTTTCAATCATACACACACACAAGCATGGATCTCAAACTTAAAAGCCCCAAAAGAACACTTTAACTCAAAGCACCAACAAGCCAAAAAATGCATTTAACCAAAAGCCAAAGCAAGTTTCAACATATCATGGTTTCAACATTTATAACATGTAGCAACATGATTAAACACATGGGAGTTTACATCAACCTCCCTAACCACAAGTGCAAGTATTCCCATTGCTAATATATTATTACAACTTAAAACCATACTTGAGCTTAAGCAACGATCACTAGAGCCTTTTCCTCACCTTCCCTTGCTTCCCAGATCACTAACGATCTGCATTGTTGGAAAGAAGCACGTAAGCATAAGAGCTTAGTGAGTGGTGCTCGAAATCACAACAACAACAATGCAGTTTTAAAACCATTTTTGAGTTAAGAACAAATCCACAATTGCAGTTCCACAAGCATGTATTCCCAACAACGAGATTATCATCAACCCTACATATGCTTGGCATCTTATATCAAGCAACAATGTATAACTACATAGCATAACTCTCAACATCAAACATGATAACATTCAACCTTTCAGCATAAAGAGTATATTGGCAACTATGGTTACATTACTCGGATACGCGGATTGGATTCGATGGCATCTTACATCACCAAATCTATAAAAATAATAAGACTTAAGATGGCATCTTACATCACCAAAGTCAAATAATAAAGCTTTCGGTGGCATCTTACATCACTGTACTCCTCCATAATGGCATCTTACATCACTAGGGCCACGCGCGAATTTTACTAGTGCACTCTAACCCTATGGTCAACCAATTATATTCGATAAGACCCTCATATTTGCCAATACACAAAACCTCAACAATCTATTTAACCAATTCAACCACACATGGTAATACATAAGCACTGAACCACAATTCATAAGGGTAAGAGCATAATGGTTTCATCCAAAGTCAACACTCATCACATGCTTTATAAAAGATAGTAAAAAGATAAATGAAGGCAACGTTAATACTTAAAACTTACTCTCGAGTTTAGGTTGGTCTTTAGGCTCAACCCAAACTCTCAAAAACATTTCCACTAACCGGTAGTACGACACACTAGTCGAACTCCCTTTTAAGCTTTCGTAACTTCCGGTAACACGTCTGAAATCCCCAAACTCAGTTTCGCTGATTCAAACCAAACCAAAGAAGAAGATTAACACACTTTCCAATCACAAAACCCAATGTTATCAATATAGCAAATATCCCACAACACCTATTTCCTGATTCAAGCCCGGAAGTAGACAAAACCCATCTTCAACAAAAACCCAGCTATTACTAAATCAAATCATCATCCAAAACATACTCGAAAGCTTAAAAATCATCAACACACATCCATAAACCCTTTAGAAACCATTTCCAACCATAAACAACCCAAAAACCCACATTTTCGTAACTCAAATTTAACCCATTTATTCCATTTCAGGATTCTAGGTTTAACCCACTATTTAAACACATATGAGCACCCAAAACATAGCTTATAACTTACCCAAAACATCATTTTACCAAAAGATTGCTTAAACCCTTCAAAAACCCATTTTACCCAAAAGAGAAGATTTGAGAAATCATCAAGTTTTTGGAAAGAAAAAGTTACAAGAAAGATTGAAATGAAGAGAAGAGTGAAAACCATGTTATTTACCTCTTTGAATCCTTCAAAATGGTGAAGATTGGTGAAGATGGATAGTGGTTAGGCTTAGGGAATTTAAACTTGAAAAGAACATAGAAAAGAAAGAAGAAAGTGGATAACTTGATTTTTGAAATATATTATTTTATTTCTCCTTTATTTTATAAACCCCTTATTCAACAAAAAACCATTATTTTGCTTTATTATTATTACTTTTTATTTCTTTAAAAATCCAATTTAATTTAAAACTCTTTTATGAAACCATTTTCATTTAAAGTCAACCTGAACCCCAAAACTCGATTTACAAACCTTTCCCGAGTCTCAGTCCGAACTCCCAAACCCTAAACCCAGGGTGTTACAGAACGACAAAAAAGATAAAGCTTGTTTGTGATCGGTTGAAGGCGACTTCAGACCGTCAAAAGTCTTACGCAGATTTGAAGCGTAGGGAGATTGAGTTTGCGGTTGGTGATCGCGTGTTTTTGAAAGTGTCACCTTGGAAGAAGGTGATGAGGTTTGGACATAAGTGTAAGCTTAGTCCAAGGTTTATTGGACCATATGAAGTTGTGGAGCGTGTTGGTACTGTTGCATATCGGTTGAGGTTGCCTCTTGAGTTGGATTAAATTCATGATGTGTTTCATGTCTTGATGTTGCGGAGGTATGGGTCAGATCCGTCGTATGTTATGCCAGTGGAGGCTATTGAGTTGCGACCGGATTTGTCTTATGATGAGGAACTTGTTGAGATTCTTGATTCTATTAGCAAATTTTTTCGTGGTAACACGATTGAACTTGTAAAGGTGTTGTGGCGTCATCGAGGAGTTGAGGAGGCCATGTGGGAAAGCAAAGTGGATATGTTAAAGTAGTTATTACACCTTTTTCCTCTAGGTAAAATTTCGAGGACGAAATTTCTTAAGTGGGGGAGAGTTTTAACGCCCTAGTTTTGGGCCTAGGAGTTTTTAGGTTGGGTTCGGGGTCCATAGGACCAAGACTAGAGATTTGGGTTAGTTCGGGATTGGTTCAGGGTAAACCTAGTTCGAGAAGTGATACAAATATGAGAAAAAAATTGCTAAAATCCTTTTTAAATGTATATAAGGGTTTGGTGAAGTCAATTTTGGAAAATGACTTTTGGAAGGTGGACATTTCGGTTTGGTGACTAAATCGTAAAAATGGAAAATTTGTTTTTAATGGCTATTTTGAAAAAGAGCCAAAACTTAGAATCTTTAGGGAGCTAATGCAAGTATAATCAGCTATTACCTTAATTTTACATGTTTTAAATGTGTTTCATTAAAAAGCTTGAAAATGGTTTTGATTAAAAAGGGAATTAAACTTTACAAACTTATTTTGACGTAACTTTCATTTCTCTCTTTTCTCATCAGCCAACCACCCATTTTCTTTCAAAACTTCCAGAGATCTTTTTCTTTTCATTTTACTTTGATTTCCTAGTTGAAACGAGCATATAAAACTCTCTAAACTATTTAGAGGGTTTTCCAAAAAATATTAATGACTGCTAGATCTCTCATGTCTTTATATAGGCTTTGTAATCCTAATTCAAATTATATTAGGATTTCAATATATATATATATATGTATATATATATAATCCTAATTTAAATTTAATTAAGATTTCAACACACATATATATATATATTAAATATATATAATCTCAATTCAACTTAATTAGAATTTCATTATATATCTATATTTTCTTAAATATATGTTCATATCCGATCCACCTCCTATTAAGACTCGGACCTTTTTTCGGATTCAGACTTTTTTCGATCAGATTTGAATTGGATTTATTTTCGGATCGAATCAGATTCAGATTTGAACTTTTTTTTATCAGATTTGAATCGGATTTTTTTCCGGATCGGATCGAATTCGGATTATATTGTCATCCATAGTCTAAACTAAAATCTATACAACTCTATCTATTTATACTCTAATAGTTAAAATCAAAAAACTTAAACCTTAATAGCTAAAAGTCTAAATTCTAATATCCTAAACCCTAAAATAAACAAAGTTTTGTAAACTATTTTTTAATAATCTTAAGACAGTTACAATATATTATATATTCAAACTTTTTAACCATTTGATAGCACAAACATACCTTACAAATAAAATTGTTCAAATTCGAGTCTCTCAACATAAACATCATTCTCTTTTCTACTGGATCACTCGTTGGATTCTTACACAATTTGTATTTGATATAATTTCCCTTCTTTCTTTTATTCGCTAACAAAGGGGAATTAGGAGCTCAAAAGCTGCTCCTTGCATATGAGTGGCACCACTGATACTAGCAAATCAACGATAATCTATTTTCTAATCAGACAACCGCGGGACAACGAAGCTAAATAGTCAGCCATAGCTAGAGATGGGTATTTTATCCAACCCGATCGGGTTTCTATCTGACACGACTTGATCGAATAAGATTTTTTATTAAAAAAATCAAGTTCGGTTCGGGTTGTATTTTTATTAACGGTATTTTCGAGTAAGTTCGAGTTTGGGTTTAGGGTGAAAAGTATTGTTAAGTGTGCAAAAGTACTAGATTTTAGCCTTAGGATAGCTCAATTATTGTTAGACTTAAGCCCATTTTAGTTGCATAATTAGGTAAACATACTCAAAACTGCATATATTAGATAATCTGTCATGTTTGATGAATTTCATTGTTCTTCTCTACAAAAGATACTGCTCAGGTATGTGTTTTACTGTGCGCAGATACCCGCCCATACAGATGATGCTGAGGCAACAAGGAGGGCAGAAGGAAGGAACTGAACAATCGATGGACGATGTTGATGCACCTGCTGTAGAGCTTATCAAACTAAGCTAAAGAGGAAAAGCCCGGAATAAGGAGCCCTGTTGAGCCATTCACACAGATACAGACCTTTGCCGAGGCAGCATATGGTGTGCTGTCGAGGCATCATCTCAAGGTAGCTGAAAATATGCAAAGTGGTATGCGATTGGAAGAACACATCAAGCCCGATTTTTAGAGACCACTTGCAAGCAGATCGGAGCCCAAAATCGCAAGAAAAGCTACGATCAAAACTCAAGGATTTTGAAGTCAAGCGGGAGTCAAGCTTGGATTAAATGAAGATTTAATTAGAGTTTAATCTTTTTAGGAGATCTACTTTAATTCCAACTTGTACTCTAGTCCCTCAACCAACTTCGAGTAGGCCAAGGCTTATATATAATGTATCTTAGCCGACTAGGAAAGATATCGAGAGTTCTTGGAGAAAAACCCTAGCGATTCCATTAATCCATCATGTTCTAAACTTTTCCTAGGGCTAAGGGTTGGTTTTGTTGAGTAGTTGGAGAGATTGTTTGTATTCGTTTAGGTTTTTAGTGTTTGCAATAAGATTTCAAAGTTTGTATACTCTTGGCATTATTCTTGTTTGCAATCAAATCGGGAGAGAAGAGAGCAATTATCAATTTGTTTAATATCGAGAGAGTTAGACTCACGAAACGAGTAAACACGGTTTTATCCAACTTGGGGTGAAACTACTTCGGCTTAGGGATAAGTTAGAAGTTCAGCAGCTAAAGGAGGCTTAAGAATTGGTTGATGTTCATCCTTAGATTTACGTCGAGAGGTATTATCAAGACGTGTACACCAATAGCACTTCCAATTAGGGATAAGGAGGAGTCACTGAAGGAAGCCTTGCCGAACTTTGAAGCATCACTCAAGAGCTCGGACAACACATCTCTCTCTGTTGCTGCGGGTCATCTGCCAAGGCATCACTTTGACAACTGCCAAGATAGTTGAGTCGATTTGTAGCACTTTAACCGAGACAAAACATTCAAGATCCACACTACAACGCATTCCAATACCAGCCCATTCTCTCAAACTGAATTCTCAATCTTTTAATTTACTTGCTCTTAGTTTTAATCAAATCAAATCCCAATCACTCGTGTTTTCACTTTTACTTGTGCAGGAAGATAAATTCTAAAGGATTTCCCAATCCCTATGGAGACGATATCTTTTATATTAGAACTAGGCATCAGTGTACACTTGCACTTAAAGCATGACTCTTTGACATCCTACAAGTTTTTGGCACCGTTACCTGGGATTGGTGTTAAATTTCTTTTGTTTTTATTTTCTTGCATTTTTTTATTTTTAATCTCGTGGTTTTCTTTGGTTTATTTTCAGAGTGAACCCAACATCACCACTATGACCATTTGATCCTGAAATTGAAAGGACTACACGCAGACTTCGACAAGAAAACACTAGAAACATGGATCAGGTTGGAGACGACAATGTCCGCGGCAACCTACTTGCCGACGACATTCTGCTGCCCAGCGGCAATAGAGAAAATCCACCTGCTCCCCGATCGAAAGTCTGTGATTACCTGGAAGAGAACCTTAGGAAGTTGAACACTGGTGTTGTCGACCATGAGATAGAAGCGGACGATTTTGAACTCAAACCTGTCATGTTCAACATGCTTAACACACTTGGATAGTTTGGAGGATCCGCCACTGAGGATGTCAGACAGCATATGAAATCTTTCTTAGACATCTGTAAATCCTTCAAGATACATGGAGTTCAACTAGATGTGCTAAGACTCAGACTATTTCCCTATTCACTGAGGGAAATGGCAAAATCTTGGTGTAATAGTCTACCACCCGAGTCCATTGAGTCTTGGATAGAATTATGTCGTGAATTTCTAGCTAGATTTAATCCTGTTAATTTAAGTGATAAAATGTGAACTGAAATTACTACTTTTCGACAGGCTGATGGTGAACCAATGTATGAGGAATGGGAACGGTTTTGTGATATGCTAAACAAATGCCCACTACATGGATTCTCGGAGTGGACACAAGTCACGATGTTCTACGATGGTGTCAACACTCCAACAAGACTGATGTTGGATGCCTCAACAAACGACACACTTCTTGATAAAGAACATGCAGGAGCAATTCAGATATTGAACAGGACAGCCAAAAATGACTACCAGTTCCCTACCGCTCACCGAAGTGGAGTAAGGCGACATGCCACTGTCAATGAGCTAGGAACATCTGACGCAGTCACAACACAGTTGGCTCATCTAACAAAAATGATGGAAGCAATGCAAAGGCAGAACAACACCCAACACATTAAAGTTGTTGATGCATTTGTGAGCAATGTGGGGGAGACCATGACTCCTTAGAATGCCAGCAATTCCAGGAAACTAGCTGCTTTGTAGGAAACTATAATAGAAACAGCAACCCGACATCGAACACATACAATCCTGGTTGGAAGAGGCATTCGAACTCTTCTTGGAGCAACCCCAATAATGCCCTGAATCTGCCCAACCAGACGAATCAACCCCAAGGATTCCAACAGATTCTGCCGCGGCAGCAGCCGCCGTAGCAACACTCAGTTCTCTAGAACAGACATTAAATGCCTTTATGTCTCAGACTGGTACATATATGTCTAACATGGATTCATTTGTTAAGAAAATTGACGCTTTCATGGACAAGACAGAGATGAGGATGCAAAACCATGAGGCAACTTTAAAGTCACTAGAAACTCAGGTGGGGAAGTTTGCACAGCTAATGAACACTAGACCAACAGAAGACTGCCTAGCAATACTGAAGTCGCAAAAGATCCACTCATGAGCAATGCAAACCAATCACAACCAGAAGTGGGAAACAACTCGAAGAAATCGGTGCTGATGAACCAAAAGAGAAACAACCAAGGGAGCCAGCCGCCTCGGTAGACACTGATGTTACTGCCTCGGTAGACCTAGGGTCCTCTGTTTCGGCAACCAAACCTGCAGATACCCTTGACAAAATCAATGAAAAAGTAGACAAACATGAACATCTTACTCTCCATCAAATAAGGTTTCCATGGAAAGATGGTATAGAAAATATCCGGTCGCCCCCTCCATTTTCGTAGTCGTTGAAGCAACAGAAGCAGGAGTACCAGTTTAAAAAGTTCCTCGATATTCTTAAACAAGTACACATAAACATACCACTTGTTGAGGCCATATAAAAATGCCAAATTATGCTAAGTTCCTCAAGGAGATGGTATCAAAACGAGCAAGGATAGGGGAATTTGAAACTGTTTCCATGAAACAAGGATGCATGGCAATGCTGCACAACCGAGTCCCGCCTAAGCTGAAGGATCCAGGCAGCTTCCTCATTCCATGTGCCATCGAAAATCATTACGTAGGAAAGGCTCTATGTGATCTAGGGGCAAGCATTGACTTAATGCCTAAATTAGTGTTTGAAAAATTGGGCATTGGGAAAGCTGGGCCCACCACTGTCATGCTCTAGCTGGCTGACTGCTCTTATGTACACCCTGAAGGAAAAATCGAAGATATCATGGTAAGAGTGGATAGATTTATATTTCATGTTGACTTCCTTGTTTTGGATTGTGAGGGTAAACCATTCCTATCCTCGGGCAGAACTCTGATGGACATAGAGAAGGGAGAATTAACCATGAGAGTAAACGACCAGCAAATAAAGCTCAATGTACTTCAGACCTTCAAGCAAATTGATAGCAAAGAGGAGTGCCAACTGATCTAGGTAACCATAGAGGTAAATCTCACACGGGATGCCCCCTGCCTCAGCAGCCACTGCCCGGGCAGAGATTCTAGGCACTGCCTTGACAGCTACTTAGATGATTGCCTGGGCAGCCAGACTGAAGACTGCCCTGATGATACTGAAGAGGTAATCTGGACTGGTACTCATCCAGGTAAGTATTTTGAACCTCTTAAATACACAACAATAGATGGTACCGTTGAAAAACCATCTATTGAGCAGCCGCCCAAACTGGAAGTTAAACCACTGCCCGAGCAGCTTAAATACGTTTATATTAGACTGAATGACACCCTGCCCGTAATTATTTCTTCCAAGTTGACGTAGGAACAGGAATAACAACTGGTTGAGATGCTCGGGCGGCACAAACAAGCAATTGGATGGACCATCGTTGATCTAAAAGGAATTAGCCCAGTAATTTGCATGCATAAGACCCTCCTAGAGGGCGACCATAAACCAACCATTGACGCCCAAAGATGGCTAAATGAGGCCATGAGGGAGGTGGTAAGAAAATAAGTGATCAAGTAGCTTGATGTCGGCATCATTTACCCCATATCCGACATCATTTACCTCATATCCGACAACACATTGTTGAGTGTGTAAAAGTTCTATATTTTACCCCCTATTTAACCCATATTTCTGCTGTATTCAAGCATAATTCATTGCATTTAGGTTAGATTTCAGTTTTACATCACAAATATATCAAATGGCAGAGTTTCTGCTGAAATTGGTTACTTTTGCAGGTAGCTACTGTAGCAGATGGAGAGCAGTAGAGAAGCAGACGTTCGGCAGTGAAGAAGCAGAGCCGAAACTAGATGTGTAGACAAAGAGGACGATGCTGCCATGGCAGCCAAGGACGACAGCGATAGTGAAGGGAAGAAGTGAAGTGGGCCTCGACAGAAAGAGAAAATTAAGCCCATCTGTCGTGGAGCACCCTTATATTTTTCCAAGCCCTAGATCAGAATGAAGTCCAAGCCCAAAGTTCAAGGAAGAAACTCCAAGCAAGAAGGAAGGACGAATTAAAGACTTATGCTCTGAAGATTTAGTCTTTAGTAGAGTTGTACTTTAATTTAAACTTGTATTCTTGCCATATTAGAAAACTTGAACCCAAGGCCTATATAAAGGCATGTAATTCGACCTAGGAGAGGACATCATCTTACTCTCTAGCCTTCTTCCCAAAACCCTAGCCGTTTTCCCTTCCTCAACATGTTCTAAACTTCCCCTAGGGCTAAGGGTTGATTTGTAAAGTAGTTGCAAGGATTGCATTTGTTTTAGGAATTTTTCTATTCAATAAAATTACTTCAAGTTTGCTTATTCTGGTTTTCAACATCTTGCAAGAGTATCGGGAGAGCATTGTGAGATTATCAATTTACTTAATATCGGGAGAGTTAAGTATACGAAAGGAATAAGTACGGGTTCTCTAGTTTATGGTTGAACTATCTCGGACCTAGGGATAGGATGAGGTTAAGTGGCTAAAGAAGAATTCAACAACATCGGTGTTCATCCTTCGATTCACGCCGGGAGGTATCATCAAAGACGTGTTCATCGACAGACTTGGACCTAGGGATAGGCCAAGGCATAGCAGGGATTCTTGCCAAGCTTAAAGTACATAGTTGAGTAATCGATGTCACGATAACCAACAGACCACTGCCGCGACAGGTGCTGCTGCAGCAGGCGCAACGACAGAACAAAGGTTCCTAGACTTTGCAATACCTACACTACTGAGCAATTCAATACCGGCCCATTCTCTCTATCTTGATTTCAATACTCTTAATTTCCAGCACTCTTTATTATTTCGTGACAAACATATTAAACTATTCTTTTTCCTCTCGTGCAGTAATTCAAGGTGAAGCTATTAGCCCAGTCCCTGTGGAGACGATATCTGATACTTCCGTATCACTTTACTACTTGCGTCGTGTACACTTGCACTACATTGCGATAGACACTTTTACACGCAACAAGTTTTTGGCGCCGTTTCCGGGGACTGACAACATATCTTTACCCTATCTTTTACTGCACTTCCTTTACTTATCTGTTTTTACTTGGATTGTTCAACCTATACCTTTCACAAGGTCTTTTGTTTTCTTATGCGCAGATCTCAACGAGGAAAAGAACCTAAGCACCAGTTAGATCCTGAAATTGAACGTACGTGCAATCTCAGAAAAAGAGTTTGGTTCCTTGTAGAGAGAAACGAATACCTAGAAGGACAGTTAGAAGCAATGGTGAACGGAAGATACGAAGAAAGAAGGAACGACCAAGACAATCCCCAGGATAATGACAATCCTGCCGGGAATGGAGGGAACGGCCAACCTACCGATCCTCCTGTCGCTGTCGTACGCCGGTCATGCCGAGACTACATGCTCAATGATCATGTAGAACTGGAAACAACCTTACCAGACGTAGATGTTGACAACTTTGAGCTGAAACCTGTTATGTTCAGCATGATCAACAACGTTGGCCAATTTAGTGGTGCTGCTACTGAGGATGCAAGGGAGCATCTGAAAACGTTCCAGGAAATTTGTGGTTCGTTTAGACTACCAGGAGTTAATTCGGAGATACTGAGGCTTCGGTTATTTCCTCATTCATTGAGGGACAGGGCGAAAACTTGGTGGAATAAACTAACGTCGGGTTCAATACGAACTTGGGCAGATTTAACTCGTGAATTTTTTTCTTGTTTTAATCCTTCACACTTATCTGAGCGATTACATAACGAAATTGCTACTTTTCAACAGGAAGACGATGAGGCAATGCACGAAGCCTGGGACAGATTTACCACTCTTCTAAAGAACCGCCCAATGCATGGATTTCTCGTTTGGAACCAGGTAACTAAGTTTTATAATGCTGCCAATTTACAGACTCGTATGAGGATTGATTCAGCAGCAAATGGACTGCTGTTGGACAAAGATCCAGAAGATGCCATGGCAGTTTTGAAGAATCTGGCGAAGAATGAGGAACAGTTTCCTACAGCAAGAAGAGGGGGTAAACGAGTTCTAGTTGTAAAAGATTATGAAGCCGACAGTTCTTTAAAATCATATGTGGCATATCTCACTAAGGCAATGAAAACGCTCTTGAAAGAAGATTCACAGCCTGTCTACTCTGCTGAAAATGGTATGCGAGACTTGCAATGGAAATCACAGTTCGGAGGAGTGTCCGTTACAGTTAGAAGAAGGGATGTATGTTGGGAACTACAACAAACAGAACTATCATTCCAACAACTACAATCCCAACTGGAGAAAGGATCCCAAGTTCTCTTGGAGCAACCCTAATAATGCCCTGAATCCTCAAGCACAGAACACTCAGAATCAGGGGGACCTAGATTAATGACTCGGCAGCAACCGCAGCAGCAGCAGCAACAACCACCACTTGCCACGACTAGTATACTGGAACAGACCCTAGCTAAGTTTATGTCTCAAACAGGAACTTACATTGAGAACATGAATCACTTCATCAAGAAGACTGAGACATTCATGGACAAAACAGAGATGCGGATGACCAACCACGAAGCTACTCTGAAATCATTGGAGACACAGATGGGTCAGGTTTCCCAGCATATTAAACCGAGGCAGAATGGAGGATTTCCTAGCGATACTGAAAATGCTAGACAACCCACACATGAGCAGTGTAAAGCCATCACTACTAGAAGTGGGAAGAAATTACCAGGGCCAGAAAAGGAAGTCGGATCAGTTAAGGAACCAGCCTTGGAGTCTGCTGCCAAGAAAGCTGCCCCAGTAGTAGACAAACAGCCTGCTGCCGATAAACCTGTCACGACAGCAGAAGGGACAAAGGAGAAAGATGAAGACCCAAAACCTCCTCAGATCTGAATGTAGTGGGAAGGACGCATTGCTGATTACCGTCCTCCACCTCTTTTTCCTCAACGGTTACAAAAATTGAAGCATGAATCCCAGCTTAAGAAGATCTACGATATTTTTACGCAGGTTCATATCAATATTCCACTGTTAGATTCCGTTAGGGAAATACCTAGTTATGCCAAATTTCTCAAGGATGACATGTCGAAGAAATTCAGACTTGGGGAATTTGAAACGGTTAAAATGACAGAGGGATGCATGATTATTCTGCACAAGCATCCACCCCAGAAACTGAAGGATCCTGGAAGCTTCATCATACCATGCATAATCGGAGACAAATTTGTGGGTAAGGCACTTTGTGATCTTGGTGCTAGTATAAATTTAATGATCAAATCTGTTTTTCAGAAATTAGGTATTGGAAAAGCTCGGCCCACAACAGTAGTACTGCAGCTGGCAGACCGCTCTTACGTTCGTCCAGAAGGAAAAATTGAAGATATTCTGGTAAGAGTGGATAAATTTATTTTCCTGCTGACTTTCTTCTCTTAGATTGTGAAGCAGATGAAAACGCACCAATCATCATGGGGCGACCCTTCTTAGCCACAGGAAGATCACTGATTGATGTGGAAAAATGAGAACTTACTATGAGAGTAAACGATCAAGAGATCAAGCTGAACGTTCTCCAGGCAATAAAACATGCTGATGCAGGAGAAGAGTGCAAGGCCATCACTGAAATTACCTTTGACCAACCCTGCATCAGGTCGGGCTGCCACGACATCACAATTGGTCACTGCCTCAGCAGCAATTTAGAAGACTGTCACGACAGCACCGACGACAGCAGCTCCTCCGAATCTGATACTGAAGATCAGGAGGAGGTAAATTGGATAGGCAATCGTCCAGTTAAGTTGTTCGAGCCCTTAAACTATACCTCGGATGAACATATAGTCCAAAAGCCATCAACTGTAGAGCCCACTGTTCTAGATCTTAAGCCCCTGCCAGGGCAGCTAAAATATGTTTTCCTTGGTTTAAATGATACGTTGCCCGTAATCATCTCTTCCAAGTTGATGCAGGAACAGGAACATCAGCTGATAGTGATGCTGCAGCAGCACAAAAAGGCTATTGGATGGACGATAGCTGATATCCAAGGCATCAGTCCGGCACTATGCATACATAAAATCCTCTTAGAGGATGATCATAAGCCGACCATTGATTCACAAAGACGACTGAATGATGCTATGCGAGAGGTGGTTCGTAAAGAGATCATAAAGTGGCTAGATGCTGGAATAATCTATGCCATCTCGAATAGCAAGTGGGTGAGCCCGGTGCAGTGTGTTCCCAAGAAAGGAGGAATAACCGTGGTAACCAACGAAGAAAACGAGCTAATCCCAACCAGGACTTTGACCGGTTTGAGGGTTTGTATGGACTACCGGAAGCTTAACAAAGCTACCCGGAAGGACCACTTCCCCTTACCCTTTATTGACCAAATGCTTGATAGACTAGCGGGTAAGCCTTACTATTGTTTTCTTGATGGTTACTCAGGTTATAATCAAATAGCCATCGCACCAGAAGATCAAGAAAAGACGACGTTCACATGCCCATGTGGTACTTATGCTTTTCGGAGGATGCCATTTGGATTATGCAATGCACCGGCAACTTTTCAAAGGTGCATGATGGCAATATTTTCCGATATGGTGGAGGATTTCCTAGAAATTTTTATGGATGATTTTTCAGTCTTTGGAGAAAACTTTGAAAGCTGCCTAGGCAACCTACAGAAAGTTCTCGAGAGATGCGAAAAAGCAAACTTGGTATTGAACTGGGAAAAGTGTCACTTCATGGTGGATGAAGGGATAGTCCTCGGCCATAAAATTAGCTGACGCGGCATAGAAGTCGACAGAGCTAAGATAGAAGTAATCGAAAAGCTGCTACCACCCACCACAGTCAAGGGAATCAGAAGTTTCTTAGGGCATGTTGGTTTTTATCGGAGATCCATCGCGAACATTTCGAAGATCACCAAACCCCTATGCCATCTTCTGGAGCAGAACCGTCCCTTCGACTTCAACGCTGAATGTACTGAAGCATTCAAGGTTCTGAAAGAAAAGATGGTAACAGCCCCAATAGTACAACGACCAGATTGGAAACAACCATTCGAGATCATGTGTGACACTAGTGACTATGCTGTCGGGGCAGCACTTGGGCAGAGGAAAGACAAGCTCTTTCATGTTATATACTATGCCAGCAAAACATTGAACGACGCCCAAGTGAACTACACCACCACAGAGAAGGAACTATTAGCTGTGGTATTCTCTATCGACAAGTTCAATTCTTATATACTTGGAACGAAGATCATAGTCCACACAGACCACTCTGCATTGAAGTATCTGTTCACCAAAAAGGATGCAAAGCCTAGACTGATACGTTGGATTCTGTTGTTGCAAGAGTTCGACCTTGAAATCAAGGACAAAAAGGGGACAGAGAATCAAGTTGCAGATCACTTGTCAAGGTTAGAGAAGGGAAATAGTCTCCCAGCAGACGAGACACACATACTGGAGACCTTCCCTGATGAGTAGTTGTTCGCTGCCACAATCACTGCCGCAACAGCCATGGCGGCAGGTAAGTTTCCTGAACTCTCCTGGTATGCTGATTTCGTTAATTATTTAGTTAGCGGAATAACTCCTCCTGACCTTAATTATCAAGCTAGGAAGAGGTTCCAAAATGATGTTAAGCATTATTATTGGGACGAACCTTTTCTTTTCAAATATTGTGCAGATCAGGTTATTAGGAGATGTGTACCACAGGATGAACAAGAAGCTCTACTACATCACTGTCATGCTTCACAGTATGGAGGACACTTAGGAGGTAACAAAACTGCTACCAAGGTTTTGTAGTCAGGATTTTATTGGTCGTCATTGTTCAAGGATGCCCAAACATTCTACAAAAACTGTGACAAATGTCAAAGGACTGGAAACACCTCAAGAAGACATGAGATGCCGCTGCAAAACATTCTTGAAGTCGAGATATTCGATGTTTGGGGGATAGATTTTATGGGACCATTCCCAACTTCATGTGGGAACTTATACATCCTCATGGCAGTAGATTATGTGTCCAAATGGATTGAAGCTATCGCTACTCAGAAGAACGATGCCAAGACAGTTCAAAGGTTTCTACATAAAAACATTTTTTCCAGATTTGGCATCCCCAAGGCGATCATCAGTGATGAAGGGAGGCATTTCGATAATAGGGTTATAGTTGCTGCCTTGAAAAAGTATGGTGTCAAACATCGGATCGCAACAGCATACCACCCTCAGACTAATGGACAAGCTAAAATATCGAACAGAGAGATTAAGAACATCCTTGAAAAGATGGTTAAGCCAACTCGGAAGGACTGGTCTCTACACCTCAATGATGCATTATGGGCCTACAGAACAGCATTCAAAACTCCATTGGGAATGTCACCTTACCGGCTGATTTATGAAAAACCTGACATCTACCTGTCGAGATTGAGCACAGAGCATACTGGGCCATCAAGGTAGTGAACATGGACTTGGAGAAAGCAAGGCAGAAAAGGCTACTTGATCTGAATGAGATTGAAGAAATTCGAGCAATGGCCTATGACAACGCAAGAATCTATAAAGACAAGACAAAAAAGTGGCATGATAAGAAGTTGCTGCCACGACAGTTCTGCCTAGGGCAGCTTGTGTTATTGTTCAACTCTAGGTTGAAGCTCTTCCCAGGAAAGCTAAAGTCTAGGTGTCCGGCCCATTCCAAGTGGTGCAAGTTTTTCCCCATGGTGCCATTACGATCAGATCTTTAAAAGACGAGCACGAATTTTAAGTCAATGGACAAAGATTGAAGCACTATCAGGGGACTGAAGCCCCAAGAATGCAGGAAGTGGTTACTTTAGGAGATGCCCCTCCTGGCATCCCTAATTTAACCTAATTTTTTTTTATTTATTTATATATATATTAGGTAATTAGAGTTATTTTATTTTTAGGAATTAAAGTTGTTATTTTTATTTTTTTTAGGAAATAAGGAAGGCAAGGAGAAGAAGAGAAGTGAATTCATCCCACCATCTTTCCATCAGCCCAAAAAGCCCAACTTTGGAGCCTGCCGTTACAGCTGCCGCGACAGACGCGGAAAATCCAGCCTGTCAAAACGTTGTCGCGACAGACGCGCAGTAGACACGGAAATGCGTGACAGACGCGTCAGAAACCGCGTAACAGCTGGCCCCGTTATTCGCGCCTGCCGTTACAGCTCTAACGGGCAGCAAACTCTCCCCCTATATAAACCCCGTTTTACTATTCATTTTTCACTCACTTCTACTCCCTCTACTTGTTTTCTCTAAAAATTTTACTTGCTTTCATTTTCTTACACAATCCTTGCAACATGTCTTCTAGAAACACCCGCCGAAGTGCTGCCTCAGGATCTGCCCCAGCAGCATCAACTCCACGATCCTTTCAGATCCGAGACATGTGGGAGGAGAAAGGTTTTATTTACACTTCCAAAACGGGGAACATGGGACTGCAGCCGTTCATAGCTACAAAAATCAGAGCCCTAAAGTGGTAGATATTCGCGGAGCAGCCGGAGGAGATGAATGTGACTTTGGTCCGAGACTTTTATGCTGCCATCGACAGTAGGAATGCGACAGCAGTCACCGTATGAGGAAAAGAGGTACCGATCGAGCCCGAGTATATCAACACTCTCTTCGGATTCTATGTGGGCAGAAACGACGATGGCCACCAACATTTTCTTGAGAGTCTAGAGCCTGCCGACTACAACATTTTGATGGCAGAACTCACAGACGAGGGTACCGAGTGGACCACAGATCCGAAAAACCCAAGAACAGTGAAGAGAGTCCAGCTAACCCCGGAGGCCAAGCTTTGGAACGCTTTCATCAAAAAGCGAATTATGCCCTCCTCTCTAAATACAACAGTCGACCAACCCAGGTTAGCCATCATCCATTCCATATTACATGAGAGGCCGATTAACGTTGGTAGATATGTCCGAGAGGGCATCTTGGATTGCGCATACCGACCGACCGGACCACTCTTCTACCCCTACCTCATCACTGCCCTCTGCCGCGGCCACCATGTACCGGAGACAGCGGACGATTTACGAGTTCGAGGGAAAGGCTGGACCGACCGAAACATACTCAGCCTGATGGAACTCACTGCTGCCACCCCGCTGTCGTCTTTCGACCCTACTGCCACAGTAGCAGAGCCGGCAGAACCCACCGATACCGATCCTGCTGCCACAGACCCCAGGCAGCCTACAGCAGCAGCATCTCCGGCCGACACCTCCTCCCAAATCCTTGCTGTCATACAAAAACTGGAGGAACGACAGCTCGGCCTCATGAGTTTCATTCGAGACTTCACCATTGCCACGGTACATTTCATCCATACTTCTTTAAATTTCCCCGATGCTGTGTTCCCTACTTTCCCCAATCAATACTTTGCTGCCCCTACCCATACCCCTACACCTGCTGCCACACCCAAAACGCAATCTGCTGCGTCCACACTGACCCCTGCCACAACAGCTACAGGCGGCAGCCGCACAGCCGACAACTCTGCCAGGGGAACCAAGAGAAAGATGCCTTCAGCTGAACTTGATGCCTATATAGAAGGTTTCTCCTCTTCCTCCATCTGGGCGGCATCCGACAACGAGCCCTCTATCAAGAGGAACTTGTCTAAGGAGTTCACTCCAGAGAAGCGGCAGAAAACAGTCGCAGACAAAGATAAATCTGATAGCGGCAGCAGCAGCAGCAGCAGCTCCGAGGTTCAGGTAGTAGAGAAACCACCTCATTTATCTCCTACCCGTATCCAATCCCCAAGGGAGGCCAAAACCAAGAACACCTCAGCCTCTCCCATCCGACTGCCAGCACCAGCCAAGAAGGTCACTGCCCGTCGGCAGATCCAGCTCAGCAGCAGTAGCAGCAGCGGCGACGACAACACCTAAATTTTAAGTTTCTTATCTTATATTGATATCTGCCTTTTTATATTTTGTGATGTATTTTTTCTTTTTTTTTTGTCTCATATGTCATTTGCATTGAGGGCAATGCAACCCTCGAGTTTGAGGGTGGCATCCCTCCATTAATGGAGTTTTGCTAAGTTTAAAAATTGTGTCTTTTACTTAGTTTATTTTTGCATAAAATATATATATATATATTTGCTTAAATTCTTGAACTTTTATTATCTGCTGCTGCCATCTCTGTCGTGAAAGCCCCTTAAAAATATTGTAGGAAGTAAGTAGAGCCTTAGTATAGTTCTGAAAATACCGAAACACTTTGTGACTTACTTGATAAAAGACTTTCTCTAGCATACTTAGAATAGAAAACTTAGAACTTAGAGTAGAAAGAGACTAGAAACTCGGGAAACCTAGAGGTGCCTATCATCGGCTCTAGATAGTTAACTAGAGGTGCCTGAAATACTGGCTCTAGTAGAGAAGATAAAATTTCCGACAATGAAGGTAAATAACTAGAGGTGCCCGTTACTGGCTCTAGAAGAAAAAAATAAATTAATTAAGTCTCGAAGGAAAACTCTGATTAAGCTAAGTATAATATTCTAGTTGCTAGGGAAGTCTATATTCGAGTATGTTCACAATAATTACACACACGTGCACGAGAACTATACTTTTGCTCTAAGTAAATCCTTAAATATTTGAACAGGTGCTAACATGATGGGGATGGTATTGTGGATAAAGATTGTTCATTAACTTAAGCCACACAAAAAAATTATGCATGCATGTTAGTTAGGTTGCATTTGCTTGAGGGCAAGCAAAAACTTGAGTTTGGGGGTGTGTTGAGTGTGTAAAAGTTCTATATTTTACCCCCTATTTAACCCATATTTCTGCTGTATTCAAGCATAATTCATTGCATTTAGGTTAGATTTCAGTTTTACATCACAAATATATCAAATGGCACAGTTTCTGCTGAAATTGGTTACTTTTGCAGGTAGCTGTTACAACAGATGGAGAGCAGTAGAGAAGCAGACGCTGGGCAGTGAAGAAGCAGAGCCGGAACTGGATGTGCAGACAAAGAGGACGATGCTGCCATGGCCACTACCGTGGCAGCCAAGGACGACAGCGATAGTGAAGGGAAGAAGTGAAGTGGGCCTCGACAGAAAGAGAAAATTAAGCCCATCTGTCGTGGAGCACCCTTATATTTTTCCAAGCCCTAGATCAGAATGAAGTCCAAGCCCAAAGTTCAAGGAAGAAACTCCAAGCAAGAAGGAAGGACGAATTAAAGACTTATGCTCTGAAGATTTAGTCTTTAGTAGAGTTGTGCTTTAATTTAAACTTGTATTCTTGCCATATTAGAAAACTTGAACCCAATGCCTATATAAAGGCATGTAATTCGACCTAGGAAAGGACATCATCTTATTCTCTAGCCTTCTTCCCAAAACCCTAGTCGTTTTCCCTTCCTCAACATGTTCTAAACTTCCCCTAGGGCTAAGGGTTGATTTGTAAAGTAGTTGCAAGGATTGCATTTGTTTTAGGAATTTTTCTGTTCAATAAAATTACTTCAAGTTTGCTTATTCTGGTTTTCAACATCTTGCAAGAGTATCGGGAGAGCATTGTGAGATTATCAATTTACTTAATATCGGGAGAGTTAAGTATACGAAAGGAATAAGTACGGGTTCTCTAGTTTATGGTTGAACTATCTCGGACCTAGGGATAGGACGAGGTTAAGTGGCTAAAGAAGAATTCAACAACATCGGTGTTCATCCTTCGATTCACGCCGGGAGGTATCATCAAAGACGTGTTCATCGACAGACTTGGACCTAGGGATAGGCCAAGGCATAGCAGGGATTCTTGCCAAGCTTGAAGTACAAAGTTGAGTAATCGCTGGGCGATAACCAACAGACCTCTGCCACGACAGGTGCTACCGCAGCAGGCGCAACGACAGAACAGAGTTTCCTAGACTTTGCAATACCTACACTACTGAGCAATTCAATACCGGCCCATTCTCTCTATCCTGATTTCAATACTCTTAATTTCCAGCACTCTTTATTATTTCGTGACAAACATATTAAACTATTCTTTTTCCTCTCGTGCAGTAATTCAAGGTGAAGCTATTAGCCCAGTCCCTGTGGAGACGATATCTGATACTTCTGTATCACTTTACTACTTGCGTCGTGTACACTTGCACTACATTGCGATAGACACTTTTACACGCAACACACATGGTTGGAGGGTTTGTATGGACTATCGAAAGCTGAATAAAGCAACTCGAAAGGACCACTTCCCCTTACCTTTCTTAGATCATATGTTAGATAGATTGGCCGGAAAACCTTACTATTATTTCCTCGATGCATACTCAGGTTACAACCAGATTTCAATCACTCCGGAGGACCAAGAGAACACTACCTTCACATGCCCGTACAGAACATACGCATTCAGAAGGATGCCATTTGGATTTTGTAATGCACCGAAACCTTCCAAAGATGCATGATGGCCATTTTCTCCGACATGGTAGAAGATTTCCTGGAAATATTTATGGATGATTTTTCATTTTTTTGGAGACAACTTTGACAGATGCCTTGGCAACCTGGAAAAAGTACTCGAAAGATGTGAAGAATCTAACCTGGTCTTAAATTGGGAAAATGCCACTTTATGGTAGACGAGGGCATTGTGTTGGGCCACAAAATCAGCCGCTGCGACATCGAGGTTGATAGAGCCAAAATTGATGTTATCGAAAAACTACCGCCACCTACCATTGTTAAAGGGATCGGGAATTTTCTGGGACACGCTTGTTTTTATAGATGTTTCATTGAATTTTTTTCCAAAATAACTAAACCATTGTGTTCCTTGCTTGAACAAGACAAACCCTTTAACTTCGATGACAAATGCACTTAAGCATTTGAAACCCTGAATGAGAAACTTGTAGTCGCTCCCATTGTAGTACCACCAGACTAGACACTGCCCTTTGAGATACTGTGTGATGCCAGTGACTACACCGTCGGGGCAGAGGAAAAACAAAATATTTCATGTCATCTACTATGCCAACAAGACGCTCAATGAGGCCCAAGTTAATTATACCACTACTGAGAAGGAGTTGTTGGCAGTAGTTTTCTCTTTTGATAAGTTTCGAGCCTATCTCATCGGAAAAAAGGTGACAGTGCACACAGACCACTCAGCTATAAGATACCTTTTCTCCAAGAAAGATGCAAAACCAAGATTAATACGCTGGATTCTTCTCCTGCAATAATTCGACGTAGAAATCAATGACAGAAAAGGGACAGAGAACCAAGTGGTTGATCATTTGTCACGACGAAAGGGAAAACCTACGGACACGACTGAAATTCAGGAAAACTTCCTAGATGAGCAGATCCTAGCCACATCGGTAGTAGACCTTGCAGCCGCCCAGGCAGCATATACCATAGCCGCCGTGGCAGAACCTCTAGCAGCCATGACAACCTCCAACACACCATGGTACGCTGATCTTGTAAACTTCTTGGTTAGTGGTATTTTTCCATATAACATGAATTACCAAGGGAAAAAGAGGAAGAACAACAAGAAGTCCAAAACCATTGCCACAACTCATGATATGGGGGACATTTTGGAGGAACCAGAACTGCTTCCAAGGTTCTCCAATCGGGACTCTACTGGCCGACACTATGTAACACCCCAAATTTGGGCTTAGAAGTTTTAGGTTTGGACCGGACCGGTCGGGTTGCGGTTCGAATATAAAAGGGTGAATTTAGGAAAGCCTAGTTCGGGTTGCATTAAAAATATGGAAAAATGTCTTAAAATCCTCTTTTATTATATATAAGAGAAAGGTGAAATCAATTTTACAAAATGAGGTTTGGAAGAGTGACATTTTGGGTTAGTGACCAAAATGTAATTTTTGAAAACTGGGTGACTGTTTTAGAAAGGATTGAAACTTTGAATCTTTAAGGAGCTATTTACCCAAAGGAGTTTCTCCAGATTTTTCTTAATATTAATCAATTTAATTAATGGTTTTAATTAAAGGAAAAAGGAGGGAAGAAGATATTTTGTCATTTTTAACTAACTTTCTCAAATTTTCCATTTTCTTTTCTCTCAACTTTTCTCTCAACCCAAACACTTTTCTCCAGCAAATTTCCCTCTGATTTTGTCAACAAAAGATGAGATTTCAATCCTCATTTGATCTCTAATCATTTCTACAACAAAACCTTAGCATTTGCTTATTGGATTTTCAAGAATCTTGGTTCCAAAAAGGGAGAAACTCAAGTTTAGAGGTATGAACGTCCTTCTCCTCTAAATTCTCAGTTCTTTACTGAAATTCCCAAGTTCTCAATCCTTGAATTATGTTTTATTAAAGGTTTTGCAATTGAGTTCTTGATCTTGGCTTTAAAATGCAAGATTTGCTTTAATTTTGATGAAATTCGTATGATCTGATTGGGCATTGTTTTGAGGTGTGTTTTTGATGTAAAATGAATGTATAATTGATGAGAAATTGAGGTTTAATCAATGCAATCCCGAATAGGTTGATTTTCCTAAGTTTTGTTTAAGTTTTTGGTGGTTTTTGGAGTGATCTTGATGTTCTGCTATAGCTGGAGGTATAAGGACGTGATGAGATCCATTTTGGATGTTAATTGAGGTTTATGAATGTTTGGAATTGATGGATCTTGGCTGGGTAGTGTTGTAGAGGTGTTTGGATGTGATTTCGGTTGTGTTTGGTGGCCGAAATGTGAGTGTTGATGTGAGCAGCGAGTTTAGATGTCTTGGTTGAGGATATTAATGCATGATGGTGCATTAATCTACTGTTTCGATGTGTTTAAAACAGGGGAGACATCTTCGGATCCTCGTGGTGTTGATCCGGAAGCTTGATTGGTGTTCCGGCAAGTGGCGAAACAGAATCGGTGAGTGGATTTTGGTTTTCAGCTTTGAAACCATTGTTTTGAAGGTTTGGGAGCTTAGTTTAAGTCTAAACAACTTTGCTAAGCTCAAGAGTAAGTTTTCGGAAAAACTCTCTTGTTGATGAACCATGTGTTGGTTGTGTGCAATGTGATTGTTTGCATGTTTTATATTCTGTTTTGAAAGCATATATAGCATGTTTATTTGCTGGTTTTATAAGCCATGTGTTGAAGGGTTCTCAAGGTAAGAGGTCCTTGTTTTGAACATTTGATAAAATGTGGTTTTGATGCATAAGGATGCATGATGATTAATGGCTTTGTTAAATGCTTTAAAATAGTGGATTATCGTTGTTAAATGATGCATATTGGCAAGTGATGTTCGTGAAAGGTTAAGAACACTATGGTGGTTAAAAGTCCATAGGTGGTTCTTGTGTTAAGAACAACATGGTGGTTAAAAGTCCATGATTGGTTCTTGTGCTAAGGTCACAAAGGTGGTTAAAAGTCCTTGTGTGAGCCTTGTGTATTGTAAGGTCACAAAGGTGGTTAAAAGTCCTTGTGTGAGCCTTGTGTATTGTAAGGTCACAAAGGTGGTTAAAAGTCCTTGTGTGAGCCTTGTGTATTTTAAGAACACCATGGTGGTTAAAAGTCCATGGGTGATTCTTGTGCTAAGGACACAATGGTGGTTAAAAGTCCATGTGTGGTCCTCGTGAATTGTAAGATCACAATGGTGTTTAAAAGTCCATGTGTGAGTCTTATGTTGATTGTATTATGAAATGGTAAGATTATGATTATCACTTGTGGCCAATATGACATGTTACTATTTTGAAGCATGTATGCTTGTTTTAAATGCTTTTGTGCATGGATAAAGGTTGTTTTGAATTGAAGTTTATAAAAGTGTGTTATAGATGCATTATTGTGTTGTTTTAAATGAGCATTCCTCACTAAGCTATGTGCTTACGCTCTCTCTTTTCTTAAACCAATAATGCAGAGCATTGAAATGCATATAAGGGCAGCAAGTGGTCAAGAATCCAAGTGAAGAACTAAGCTCATGTATGGTGAAAGTTTCTTTACACTATTAGCTTTTGGCATTTGGCAATGGGGAACCTATGTTGTTATTTTGGGAGATATTTTGGACTCCCTAAGATGGTTTTATGTTGTTGTTGATGATGGAACTTGTAAATGGCCATTATGAGAATTGTTTGATGTCTTGGTGTTGAATGGTCTTTCAATATAGGATGCATGCCTATAGAATTGGGGCTTTTCTTGTTTGATGCCATGTTTATGAATTGTTGATGCCATTATGTTCCTTATGCATGTAATGTGTTGCTGGTTTAATTTGGTTGCCTTTGGAGCATGTTTGATGGGTCAATTGTGTGATAATCTAGCTAAATTTTTGCAATCTGGGCAGCCTGTTTCGGAACAGGTGCTACCGTTTCGGAACAGAGGGCCTGAAATGGCCTAGGCGTTTCGAAACGGGCAGAGTCGTTCCGAAACAGTTTGGCCACTGCCAGGCCCTGTTGCGCAACGCGTTTCAGAACGGTCCCGCGTTTCGGAACGGATCATCCCTGTTCCGAAACACCCGACCGTTGGGCACTGAAACTGTTGGTTATATGTTTTGAAACCTTTGCGTTTTGGTCCTGAATCTTGTTTATGCAATTGAATGAGTTTGAGATGTTCGTTTGAGTTGAATTTTGGCAGGGAAGCATGAAATATGACTAATTTCATATTGGTAACTTAAAAGTGGGTTAAGTCCTTCTAATTTCCAGAATTTACATTTTGGTCCTTAAACTTGTATGTTGTGCAATTAAGTCCCTGAATGTTTTCCGAATGCGCTGATCTTTGAGTATGCCGATTGTATGAACATATCTAGGTTTAATGTGCATTTAGATAAATTTTAAAAGAAAAAAAAAGGTCGTTAATCAAGGTTGACTTTGGTTTTCCCCGTGTAAACTTCCTAATTCGGGTCAACCGTCTAGGCCGGGTTAAGGGGGTTACATTTGGTGGTATCAGAGCTGAGTTCTCGAGTAATTGGGAATGATTATGTGGGTGATTAATGTATGTATGCTTTGTATGCTTGTTGAATGAAAGCATGTTGTGTGAATTGTAAGTATGTTACAATTGTGATGTATGCTAAGGTGAAGCATGTTAGGGGGACCCATTGCCAAATCAAAGCTAATGAAATGATGTTGTTTTTAATTGGAAATGAGCTTGAGTACTTGGATTGCTTACCTTGCTGGGCCTGACTTTGTTTATTGCATTGTGATTGCATTATTTAGTGAATGGCACCTCGTAGAGAATTGAGGGTTAATACGCGAGCTATGGCTCAAAATGAGAATGAGGAGAATGCTGAGAATATGGTGGATTTACCTCCTCCGCCTGGTGGTGGTGGTGCTGGGGGTGAAGGAGCTGCTGCTGGTGCTGATGCTGATGCTGGGGTCGCTGGACCTGAAGCTGGTCAGGGACAAGCTATTCCTGACATGACAATGCTGGTTCAAGCCATTGCTGGAGCTTTTTGAGCAGCGGTAGCTGGAGCTCAAGGAGCTGGGCATCAGGGAGATGTTGGAGTTAGACTACCTTTGGAGCGTTTGCGCAGTCTGGGAGGGACTGAGTTCAGGGGTTTGTCTGCTGAAGGTTCTGAGTCTTGGCTGGAAAGTACCAAGAGGATCTTGGGGCAAATGAATTGCACTGATGTGCAGAAGCTGGGCTGTGTGGTATCATTGTTGCAAGACGATGCTTACACTTGGTGGACAACCTCTATCTCTGGAATGGAGGAAGCTGATGTAACTTGGACGTTCTTTCAGAACGCGTTCAAGAGGAGATATCTGGGTGTGAGGTACTTAGATGAGAAGAAGAGAGAATTCATGTCTCTTACCCAATGGAGCATGTCTGTAGCTGAGTACGAGATTCAGTTTGTCCGACTCAGTCAATACGCACCTGAGCTTATTCCTGATGAGCGGGAGAGGTGTGAAAGGTTCCGTTATGGTTTGGTGATGGAAGTAAAGACGTATATGCTAGCTGCTGAGTATAATGATTTTGATGTGCTGGTTGGGAGAGCAAAGGACATTGAGACGAATTTGGGTTTATCATCTAAAGGTGCTGGTTCTGGTGCTGGTAAGCGAGTTGCTGAGTATAGTTCCGGTGGTGGACGGAACAAGAGGGGACGTGATCAGAGGTATCAGCCTTCAGCTAAGCGAGGTGGTGGTGTGCCTGCTCAGGGAGGCAAGGCAAGAGCTGAACCGAACGCATGTTGGACATGTGGATCGTGTGGCCATATGAAACGTGATTGTCCTCGAGCTGTGAGGGAGGTGCAAGCTCCTGTTGTGGCAGCTGGTAATTCGTGCTGGAACTGTGGATCTACGGATCACTTGAGGAGAGAGTGTCCTATGTTGGATGGTGGCCAAGGGCGTGCTCCTGTAGTTGCTGCACCACAGAGAGGTCGTGGGCGCGGCCGTGGAAACTTCGAGCGGAGAGAAGAGGGTGGACGGAATGTGGCTCATGTTGTAGCTGTTCAGCCAAAGGGTGGAGGCCAGGCTAGAGTGTTTGCTCAGAGGGAGGGGAGGAATGACGCGGATGTGATTGCAGGTACTTTTACTTTGCAGTCCTTGTCATTACTTTCCTTGATTGATTCTGGATCTACACACTCATACATTTTGCGTGAGCGTGCTGAGTTGCTTGGTTTGCCTGTTGAGTCTTTGGATGTTGGTATGCGTGTCACTAGTTCTTTTGGTGAGACTGTTGTGACTCGAAAGCTTTATAGAAGATGTCCTTTGGTTGTGCAAGATCATGTTTTTCATGTTGATCTTATGGAATTGCCTTTCTATGGTTTTGATGTAATCCTTGGTATGGATTGGCTTGCTGAGCATCGTGCTGTAGTGGATTGTGAGAATAAGCGAGTTTCGTTGAAACTTGCGGATGATTATGAAGTGGTTGTGGTTGGTGAGAATGTGAAGTTTCTTGCCAATGTGGTGTCTACATTGGAGGCGAGCCGGATGCTGAGGCAAGGTTGTGAAGCTTATCTAGCCTTTGTGATGAATCCTAGCTCTAAGGAGTTGCGTGTGCAAGATATCAGGACTGTGCGAGAGTTTCCTGGTGTGTTTCCGGAGGAGTTGCCTGGATTGCCTCCTAATCGTGAGGTGGAGTTTGGGATTGAGCTGTATGAAAACACAACTCCAGTGTCCATTACTCCTTATCGAATGGCACCTAAAGAGTTGAAAGAGCTGAAGACGCAGTTTCAAGAGTTGCTTGACCGTGGTTTCATTCGGCCGAGTGTGTCACCTTGGGGTGCGCCGGTCTTGTTTGTGAAAAAGAAGTATGGCACTATGAGAATGTGCATTGATTACCGTCAGCTTAACAAGTTGACTATCAAGAATCGGTATCCATTGCCGAGAATTGATGATCTTTTTTATCAATTTTGGGGAGCAGATGTGTTCTCTAAGATTGATTTAAGGTCAGGGTATTACCAGTTGAAGGTGAAGGATGTGGATGTGCCAAAGACAGCTTTCAGGACGAGGTATGGGCATTATGAGTTCCTTGTGATGCCGTTTGGTTTGACAAATGCTCCTGCAGCTTTCATGGACATGATGAATCGTGTATTTCATGAATACCTGGATAAGTTTGTTGTGGTGTTCATTGATGATATCCTCGTGTACTCGCGTACTGAGGAGGAGCATGAAGGGCATCTGAGAGTTGTGCTGCAAGCTTTGTTGGAGAATCAGCTTTATGCTAAGCTGAGCAAGTGTGAGTTCTGGCTTAGAGAAGTGGTGTTTCTTGGTCATGTGGTTTCTGCTGAAGGGATTCGTGTTGATCCTCAAAAGATTGAGGCGGTGATGAATTGGAAGGTTCCTAAGTCTGTTCATGAAGTTCGTAGTTTCCTTGGTTTGACAGGATACTACCGAAGGTTTGTGGATGGGTTTTCGAAGATTGATGCACCTTTGACAAAGTTGTTGCAGAAAGATGTTAAGTATGAGTGGACGGAAGCGAGACAGCAGGCTTTTGAGAAGCTTAAGGCAGCTTTGACACAAGCTCCTATCTTGGTTCAACCTGAATCAGGGAAAGAGTTTGTGGTGTATAGTGATGCGTCCTATGTTGGTTTGGGATGTGTGTTGATGCAGGAGGGTAAGGTGGTGGCTTATGCATCACGGCAGTTGAAGGTGCATGAGCGCAATTATCCTACGCATGACATCGAGTTGGCTGCGGTGGTTTTTGCTTTGAAGATCTGGAGACATTATCTGTATGGTGAGAAGTGTACTGTGTACACGGATCACAAGAGTTTGAAGTATCTGATGTCACAGAAGGAGTTGAATCTTAGGCAGCGACGCTGGGTAGAGTTGCTCAAGGATTATGATTTGACGATTGAGTATCACCCTGGGAAAGCTAATGTTGTAGAGGATGCCTTGAGTAGGAAGGTAGCTGTTGAGTTGAGGGCTATGTTTGCTAGTTTGAGTATTTCGCGTGATGGTGGTCTTGTGGCTGAATTGCAAGTGAAACCATCTTTGGTTCAGTTGATCAAGGAAAAGCAGTTGTTGGATGATTCCTTGGTACCGCATGTTCAGGATATCGCGGAGGGTAGGCCTTCGGATTTCTGTTTTAGTGATGATGGAGTGTTGTGTTTTGGGAGTCGGATATTAGTGCCCAATGATGTTGATTTGAGGCGTGCTATTCTGACTGAAGGTCATAGTAGTACTTTTGCTATGCACCCTGGTAGTACTAAGATGTACCGTGATCTTCGTGATGAGTACTATTGGGTGGGTCTAAAGAAGGATGTTGCTGAGTTTGTAAGCAAGTGCTTGGTGTGTCAGCGAGTTAAGGCTGAGCATCAGTTTCCGTCAGGTTTGTTGCAACCGTTGAGAATTCCTGAGTGGAAGTGGGAGAGGATTACCATGGATTTTGTATCTGGTTTACCTTTGTCGCCATCGAAGAAGAATTCGGTGTGGGTGATTGTGGATCGCTTGACGAAGTGTGCGCATTTCTTGCATGTGCATACTACGTATTCTTTGGATAAGCTTGCGGAGCTGTACATTGCTGAGATTGTGCGGCTGCATGGTGTGCCTAAGTCGATTGTGTCGGATAGGGATCCGAGGTTTACATCGCGTTTCTGGCAGTGTTTGCATCAAGCTTTGGGTACACGGTTGAATTTCAGTACATCTTATCATCCTCAGTCGGATGGTCAGTCCGAGCGTGTTATCTAGGTTTTAGAGGATATGTTGAGGTGCTGCGTGATTGAGTTTCAGGGCTCATGGGAGAAACATTTGCCTTTGGTGGAGTTTGCCTATAACAATAGTTATCAGGCAAACATTCAAATGGCACCTTATGAGGCTTTGTACGGGAGGAAGTGCAGGACTCCTCTGTGTTGGGCTGAGACGGGACAGAAGTTGGTTTCGATGCCAGCTATGTTGAAAGGAACCACCGAGAAGGTGAAGCTCATTTGTGAGCGCTTGAAGGCAGCTTCTGATCGGCAAAAGTCTTACGTGGATTTGAAGCGTAAGGAGATTGAGTACGTGGTGGGTGACCGTGTGTTTTTGAAGGTTTCGCCTTGGAAAAAGGTGATGAGGTTTGGCCGAAAGGGTAAGTTGAGCCCTAGGTACATTGGACCATACGAGGTGATTGAGCTTGTGGGTCCTGTTGCGTATAAGTTGAGGTTACCGCAAGAGTTGGAGAAGATCCATGATGTGTTTCATGTTTCTATGCTTCGGAAGTATAGATCGGATCCTTCACATGTGATGCATGTGGAAGAAGTGGAATTGAATCCGGATTTGACCAGTGAGGATTCTGGATTCGGATAGTAAGGTTCTTCGTGGCAAGACCATCGAGTTGGTAAAGGTGTTGTGGAAACATCGTGGTGTTGAAGAAGCCACGTGGGAGCGGAAGGATGACATGTTGAAGCAGTTTCCGTACCTTTTTCCTTCAGGTAAATTTCGAGGACGAAATTTCTTAAGGGGGGGAGAGTTGTAACACCCCAAATTTGGGCTTAGAAGTTTTAGGTTTGGACCGGACCGGTCGGGTTGCGGTTCGAATATAAAAGGGTGAATTTAGGAAAGCCTAGTTCGGGTTGCATTAAAAATATGGAAAAATGTCTTAAAATCCTCTTTTATTATATATAAGAGAAAGGTGAAATCAATTTTACAAAATGAGTTTTGGAAGAGTGACATTTTGGGTTAGTGACCAAAATGTAATTTTTGAAAACTGGGTGACTGTTTTAAAAAGGATTGAAACTTTGAATCTTTAAGGAGCTATTTACCCAAAGGAGTTTCTCCAGATTTTTCTTAATATTAATCAATTTAATTAATGGTTTTAATTAAAGGAAAAAGGAGGGAAGAAGATATTTTGTCATTTTTAACTAACTTTCTCAAATTTTCCATTTTCTTTTCTCTCAACTTTTCTCTCAACCCAAACACTTTTCTCCAGCAAATTTCCCTCTGATTTTTTCAACAAAAGATGAGATTTCAATCCTCATTTGATCTCTAATCATTTCTACAACAAAACCTTAGCATTTGCTTATTGGATTTTCAAGAATCTTGGTTCCAAAAAGGGAGAAACTCAAGTTTAGAGGTATGAACGTCCTTCTCCTCTAAATTCTCAGTTCTTTACTGAAATTCTCAAGTTCTCAATCCTTGAATTATGTTTTATTAAAGGTTTTGCAATTGAGTTCTTGATCTTGGCTTTAAAATGCAAGATTTGCTTTAATTTTGATGAAATTCGTATGATCTGATTGGGCATTGTTTTGAGGTGTGTTTTTGATGTAAAATGGATGTATAATTGATGAGAAATTGAGGTTTAATCAATGAAATCCCGAATAGGTTGATTTTCCTAAGTTTTGTTTAAGTTTTTGGTGGTTTTTGGAGTGATCTTGATGTTCTGCTATAGCTGGAGGTATAAGGACGTGATGAGATCCATTTTGGATGTTAATTGAGGTTTATGAATGTTTGGAATTGATGGATCTTGGCTGGGTAGTGTTGTAGAGGTGTTTGGATGTGATTTCGGTTGTGTTTGGTGGCCGAAATGTGAGTGTTGATGTGAGCAGCGAGTTTAGATGTCTTGGTTGAGGATATTAATGCATGATGGTGCATTAATCTACTGTTTCGATGTGTTTAAAACAGGGGAGACATCTTCGGATCCTTGTGGTGTTGATCCGGAAGCTTGATTGGTGTTTCGGCAAGTGGCGAAACGGAATCGGTGAGTGGATTTTGGTTTTCAGCTTTGAAACCATTGTTTTGAAGGTTTGGGAGCTTAGTTTAAGTCTAAACAACTTTGCTAAGCTCAAGAGTAAGTTTTCGGAAAAACTCTCTTGTTGATGAACCATGTGTTGGTTGTGTGCAATGTGATTGTTTGCATGTTTTATATTCTGTTTTGAAAGCATATATAGCATGTTTATTTGCTGGTTTTATAAGCCATGTGTTGAAGGGTTCTCAAGGTAAGAGGTCCTTGTTTTGAACATTTGATAAAATGTGGTTTTGATGCATAAGGATGCATGATGATTAATGGCTTTGTTAAATGCTTTAAAACAGTGGATTATCGTTGTTAAATGATGCATATTGGCAAGTGATGTTCGTGAAAGGTTAAGAACACTATGGTGGTTAAAAGTCCATAGGTGGTTCTTGTGTTAAGAACAACATGGTGGTTAAAAGTCCATGATTGGTTCTTGTGCTAAGGTCACAAAGGTGGTTAAAAGTCCTTGTGTGAGCCTTGTGTATTGTAAGGTCACAAAGGTGGTTAAAAGTCCTTGTGTGAGCCTTGTGTATTGTAAGGTCACAAAGGTGGTTAAAAGTCCTTGTGTGAGCCTTGTGTATTGTAAGGTCACAAAGGTGGTTAAAAGTCCTTGTGTGAGCCTTGTGTATTTTAAGAACACCATGGTGGTTAAAAGTCCATGGGTGATTCTTGTGCTAAGGACACAATGGTGGTTAAAAGTCCATGTGTGGTCCTCGTGAATTGTAAGATCACAATGGTGTTTAAAAGTCCATGTGTGAGTCTTATGTTGATTGTATTATGAAATGGAAAGATTATGATTATCACTTGTGGCCAATATGACATGTTACTATTTTGAAGCATGTATGCTTGTTTTAAATGCTTTTGTGCATGGATAAAGGTTGTTTTGAATTGAAGTTTATAAAAGTGTGTTATAGATGCATTATTGTGTTGTTTTAAATGAGCATTCCTCACTAAGCTATGTGCTTACGCTCTCTCTTTTCTTAAACCAATAATGCAGAGCATTGAAGTGCATATAAGGGCAGCAAGTGGTCAAGAATCCAAGTGAAGAACTAAGCTCATGTATGGTGAAAGTTTCTTTACACTATTAGCTTTTGGCATTTGGCAATGGGGAACCTATGTTGTTATTTTTGGGAGATATTTTGGACTCCCTAAGATGGTTTTATGTTGTTGTTGATGATGGAACTTGTAAATGGTCATTATGAGAATTGTTTGTTGTCTTGGTGTTGAATGGTCTTTCAATATAGGATGCATGCCTATAGAATTGGGGCTTTTCTTGTTTGATGCCATGTTTATGAATTGTTGATGCCATTATGTTCCTTATGCATGTAATGTGTTGCTGGTTTAATTTGGTTGCCTTTGGAGCATGTTTGATAGGTCAATTGTGTGATAATCTAGCTAAATTTCTGCAATCTGGGCAGCCTGTTTCGGAACAGGTGCTGCCGTTTCGGAACAGAGGGCCTGAAATGGCCTAGGCGTTTCGAAACGGGCAGAGCCGTTCCGAAACAGTTTGGCCACTGCCAGGCCCTGTTGCGCAACGCGTTTCGGAACGGTCCCGCGTTTCAGAACGGATCATCCCTGTTCCGAAACACCCGACCGTTGGGTACTGAAACTGTTGGTTATATGTTTTGAAACGTTTGTGTTTTGGTCCTGAATCTTGTTTATGCAATTGAATGAGTTTGAGATGTCCGTTTGACTTGAATTTTGGCAGGGAAGCATGAAATATGACTAATTTCATATTGGTAACTTAAAAGTGGGTTAAGTCCTTCTAATTTCCAGAATTTACATTTTGGTCCTTAAACTTGTATGTTGTGCAATTAAGTCCCTGAATGTTTTCCGAATGCGCTGATCTTTGAGTATGCCGATTGTATGAACATATCTAGGGTTAATGTGCATTTAGATAAATTTTAAAAGAAAAAAAAAGGGTCGTTAATCAAGGTTGACTTTCGGGTTGACTTTGGTTTTCCCCGTGTAAACTTCCTAATTCCGGTCAACCGTCTAGGCCGGGTTAAGGGGGTTACACACTATATAGATATGCCCAGGCATACTACAAACGGTGTGACAGATGCCAACAGACGGGCAACAACTCAAGGAAGAACGAGATGCCACTGTAAAATATTCTAGAAGTTGAACTATTTGATGTGTGGGGAATCAACTTCATGGGCCCGTTTACATCATCTTGTGGGAACTTATACATACTACTACCAGTGGATTATGTGTCCAAGTGGGTGGAAGCCATTGCTACACCAAAAGATGATTCCAAAATTGTTCTAAAATTTCTCCAAAAGCATATCTTTACACGGTTTGGAATCATGTAGAGTGTCATGAGTTCTATATTTTGTACACATTCAGGCCCTTATTATTGCTATTCTTAAGCTCATTTAGGCATATTTAGGTGCATTGCATGCATAATCACAGTATTTTCTCTTTTACCATGCTTTTATTGAATATTTTATGTTTGGTTTAGAAAATATATTGTTCTAGTTTAGTTTTTATTTTCAAGTGTTGTAGTTGTGGAGAGGAGGAGAGGAAAAGAGAGGATAAGAAAGCTGGAAACAAAAAGAGTTGTACTGAAGCAGTTCCAGATGCTGACAAGGACACTGCCGAAGTAGCATTGCCGCCAAGTGCCGCCCAGGCAGGAGTTACACTGACTTAGCCAAGATGGGTCGCGATTGAAAGAGGGCAATTCCCTGAGCCCAATTAGCCTAGTCTTGCAATTTTCTGAAGCTTATAGCAGCCGATAGAGCTGATCCAAGATTGGTAAGTAAGAGTACTTATCCTAACTTGCGAGAGAAGGCAACGTCCAAAGAGTCCACATTCAAGTCAAAAAGGAGTATGTGTTTAATGTAAAGATACTTTAAGAACTCCTATTTCAAAGAGGACTCAAACTTAGGCCATTAGCCCTATATATACCCAATGTATGTGAGGGTATAGGGGCATGAGGGGATGTACGCATGAATAGCTGCATATCGGAGAGGTAGCTGGATAGATGGGAGTTGTTGGGGGTCGCGGCCCAACTCTCCTAGGGTTTAGGTCCTTGTATGTAAAGTAGTTGTAAGAAATGGCTATAATAGTTTAAGTATGTTTTTAATAAAATTCCAAGTTTGCTTAATCTATGCACTTCATTCCTTCAATTAGTTCTAATCGTTCAGTTGAGAGAACCCATTTGTCGGGCACGAAAGTGTAAGGCTCGCGAAAGGGTTAAGCACAGTCACAACATGTCGAGGCGTGACTAACCTGGTTCAAAAAGCTCACAAGTTTCAGCGGCTAAAAGGGATCACCAACCGAATTGACTTGCCTGTGTTAGGTTCACGTTGAGTTTGCTAGGTATTGCCTACATCACGCAAGCATTCAAGCATCCTTGCCTAGACATAGGGAGGATCACTATCGACTATCCCGCTGAACTTGGAATATCTGTCAGACTTGCCGCCAAGACTTATTTTCGTTCCACCTGCCGAGACAGCGAATGTTGCAAGGGCATTGACCCGCTGCGGCCGCGTGACAGGGTGGTAGATGCCGCCCGCCATACCCGCCGAGGCAACAAATCTTAGTAGCGCAAAACATTATTAGGCTTTGCAACGCAGTCTACACGCTGCTGAGCTGCAATTGCCTTACCCAATCTATCGACCAAATCTCTCCATATCATTCCTCTCATCATTATCTTTATTTTACTTGTGTTTTTATATTTCCACATTGTGAGATTTTATTGCGCATTTACTAAATTTTTGTGCAGGAAACCATTCATAGAAGCTGCTCAAATCCCTGTGGGAGACGATATCTTTTATACTATAACTTGACGAGAGTTTGCACTTGCGCTCATAAATAGAGAACACCCAAACTCTCTACAAGTTTTTGGCGTCGTTTCCGGGGATTAGCAACAGCAACTGCGTTTGAATTTTTGCACTTCTACTTTAGTTTTTACACATTAAATCTCCGTTTATTTTATTACTAAAAAGCATCTTTGTTTTCATTGGTGTATGTCCCGCCAGGGCAGCAAAGATGGAAGCAAACATCCACCTGAGGAGGGGAAGGATATGCCCAGACGAAAAGCGAAACGCAAAGCCCTCAGGAAGTGGTTATGTTTGGGAAAAGCGCAACCCGACATAATCTAATTTTTATTTTTAATTTATTGCATTAGGATTAGATTTAATTTTCAGTTATTCTTATTTAATTTTTACTTTTAATTTATTTCAGGTTAGGAATAAAGGCAAGATCAAGAAGGATGAAAGAATAAAGGAGAAGCCCAACCAGCGGCCAAGGCAGCCCAAGGCAGATGAGCATAACAGCTAGGAGCTTCATAACGGCTAGCTGTAATGGCTACATTTGAAACCGCGAGCGGAACGACTATCTACGTAACGGCTATGATCTCGTTATTCGCGCCGCCATCATTGCCGCCCGTTGGTGGCGTGCCCGCCAAGGCAATAGAGAGAAGTGGCTATATAAAGCCAACTATTCTCCCCTCGTTCTTCACTTTGCTCTCTCCTTCACTCTCAATTCTTTCTGCTATCTTTTCTTTCAAGATTTCACTAGCTTTACTTTCTTGCAATTTCTTTTTCTCGTTCTTTAGGAAAATACAAGTGTTCTCTCAGCTATGGCCACATCACAGCAACCCACCTCTACCTCCAAGACCATCTTCCAAAGGTTCTTGAACCCTATTGTCGCGGCAACCTACAAGAAGTACTTCGCGGAGCGGAAACTCTGGGAAGAAATAGGGTTCTAATACACCAGGCTTGATGGGGATTTTGGCCTTGAACCCACCATATTCGAGAGGATTCATACTTTAGGCTAGGACCTGTTCGTACGACAGCCAGAAGGGATAAACAGCAACCAGGTGCAAGAGTTCTACGCCCACAAACCTACATCGGAAAATCCTTTCGTATATGTCCACGAAGAAGGTGTCAAGTTCACAGCGGACACCATTAACAGTTTCTATAGCATAGACGCTCGAGGTAATCCGCATGAAGAATGGAAGTCCTACCTAACGGCGGCTGACTATGACAAGATCAAGAAAGAAACCTGCAAGCCCAACACTAGGTGGCTGACAGGCAAGAACAATGGCTCAGTCAACCGCCGCGATCTGTTGGCAGAGGCAGTTCTTTGGAGCAACTTCGTCCAACGCTGCTTAATTCCCACCACGCACGGATCAACAGTCAACAAGCTGCGGCTTGCCCTTATCCACAACATTATGACAGGGCGACCAATCAATGTTGGCGAAGTAATCCTAGAAGAAATATATGCCCATGCAGACAAGCCAAACACCAAGGGACCTATCGTCTTCCCTGCACTCATCACGAGCCTATGCGCCAATTTCCACATACCGCCGTACCCTAAGGACACAATACTTCCTGCCAATGAAGGATGGACAAAGAGGGCGCGCCAACAGATGATGCAGGATCTAGAACCGGAAACACCTTCAACTCCCCATCCGTCATCCCAACCTGCCACCACCCCAGCCGCAACGGGCAGTACTGAAGCTGCCCTCCCCTCCCCTGTGATCCCACTGCTGCGCAGCCTCGTTGAAAGTTGCCAAAGGATCAAGCACAAACAGGTGATCTTCACCAAATATATTGCAGAGGTACAAGAGGCCTTTGTGGCCTACTTGCTTGACAAATACCATGACAGCGGCCCACAGTTGCTCGCATTCCCATCAGAGTTAGCAGCGTCCAAACTGACCCAGATCACACCCAGACCAGCTGTTACTCCACCCGTCACCGACAGCGAAGGGCCACATATCCTCCTAAGGAGACGGAACTCACCTACCCCCATCCAGCCATACGACCTCACCTCTTCCTCTGAGTCAGAGAAAGAAGAGGAGACCACCGCCGCTTCCCCAGCAATAAAGGAAGACGCTGCCAAAGATGCCAACAACTCAGACATGGAGATCTCAGACTCCTTTGATGACAAACCGGTAGAGATAGTAAGGAAGAGAAAGTGGCCAGCAACTGAGCCTCAGGGTGGAGGACCTGAAGGACAATCCAAGAAACCCACCCCTAGCCGCATCTAGTCGCCGCGTGGCAAGAAAAAGAGCCCAGCCGCCAGACCATCTGCCACCTGCCGCCTAGACCTGCTCACCTCCTTTGAATCCTCCTCTTACGCAGTAGCAACATAAGGGAACTCCCCTAGTCTATAGCACCCTTTTTCTTTTTCTTTTCCTTTTTATGTTTTTTCTGTTTTTATTTTCTTTTTATGTTTTATTTTCTGTTTTTGTTTTGTGTAAGGCATTCAGGACAATGTCAACCTTGAGTTTGGGGGGGATAGTCCTTTCTGTTTTTAGGTTCATTTAGTAGCATATAGGAGCATATGTAAATTCCGCCCTCTAGACTAAATGAAGTAGAAATTTTTAGCCTAAAACTTGTGCCTATGATAGTTAGCCGACTACTTATATTCGCACCATACTAAAAATTTTAACCTAACTATGGGAAGAAGCATGAAAAACACTTAAAATATTTTCTTTTTGCCAATTATTCTTACATTGTCTGTTAAATGCTGAATTTTTGTTTGAGTTCTAATTTTAACATTTCTTGCCTTACTTAATAAAAATTTCTTAATTGTATACAGGTTTGCCGCTGCGACAGCACAGGGCAGCAGAATAAAGATGGTGAAAACCCTAGAGGTGCCCGAAACAGGCTCTAGGAAAGATGTTTAAATACCCTAGAGGTGCCCGAAATAGGCTCTAGGAAGGATCATGAGCAAGGACACTCCGCTTCTATCAAAGTCCACGTATCTAAACCAAGTGACGAACAAATTAGCAAGAGTGAATGAAAGCCTTCACGAGATGACTTTATTCAAAGGGTTCGGAGTTTCGTAGAGCGCACCTATCTTAGCTTCAGACCCAGAAAATAGTTGTGATGAGCTGAAGCCCTTAAAGCCATGATCGGAAAAAAGAAGACAGAAATGCCTAATTGTGCTGCCAAGGCAACAACTCGTATCCTTTTTAGTAATTTAATTATTTTAGGCGTTCTTTGTTAACTTAGTTATCTCAGCATGTTTAGCATGAACACAGACCTGCACATACTGCACTGGCACTAAGAAAATTAAAATCTAAGTTATTTCATGCCATTACGTATAACTAACATAAATAGGTGCCACGGCCTTGTGGGAACTTATACATACTGCTAGCAGTGGATTATGTGTCCAAGTGGGTGGAAGCCATTGCTACACCAAAAGATGATTCCAAAATCGTTCTGAAATTTCTCCAAAAGCATATCTTTACACAGTTTGGAATCCTGTAGAGTGTCCACGAGTTCTATATTTTGTACACATTCTTGCCCTTATTATTGCTATTCTTAAGCTCATTTAGGCATATTTAGGTGCATTGCATGCATAATCACATTATTTTCTCTTTCACCATACTTTTATTAAATATTTTATGTTTGGTTAAGAAAAGATATTGTTCTAGTTTAGTTTTTATTTTCAGGTGTTGTAGATGTGGAGACGAGGAGAGGACAAGAAATGATAGGAAAGTTGGAAACAAAAGGAGCTGTACTGAAGCAGTTCCAGATGCTGCCAAGGATGCTGCCGAAGCAGCATTGCCGCCTAGGCAGAAGTTACACCGACTTAGCCAAGATGAGTCGCGATTGAAAGAGGGTAATTCCCTGAGCCCAATGAGCTTAGTCTTGCAATTTTTCGAAGCCTATAGCGGCCGATAGAGCTGATCCAAGATTGATAAGTAAGAGTACTTATCCTAACTTGCGGGAGAAGGCAACATCCAAAGAGTCCACATTCAAATCAAAAAGGAGTCTGTGTTTAATGTAAAAATACTATAAGAACTCAAATTTCAAGAAGAACTCAAACTTAGGCCATGAGCCCTATATATACCCAATGTATGTGAGGGTATAGGGGCATGAGGGGATGCACACATGAATAGCTGCATATCGGAGAGGTAGATAGATAGATGGGAGTTGTTGGGGGTCATGGCCCAACTCTTCCAAGGTTTAGGTTCTTGTATGTAAAGTAGTTGTGAGAAACGGTTGTAATAGTTTAAGTATGTTTTCAATAAAATTCCAAGTTTGCTTAATCTATGCACTTCATTCTTTCAATTAGTTCTAATCGTTCAGTTGAGAGAATCCATTTGTCGAGCACGAAAGTGTAAGGCTCACGAAAGGGTTAAGCACAGTCACAACATGTCGAGGCGTGACTAACTTGGTTCCAAAAGCTCACAAGTTTCATCGGCTAAAAGGGATCACCAACCGAATTGACTTGCTTGTGTTAGGTTCACGCTGAGATTGCTAGGTATTGCCTACATCACACAAGCATTCGAGCATCCTTTCCTAGACATAGGGAGGATCACTGTTGACTATACTGCCGGACTTGGAATATCTGCTAGACTTACCGCCAAGACTTATTTCCGTTCCACCTGTCGATACATCGAAAGTTGCTGGGGCAGTGACCCGCTGCGGCCGCGTGACAGGGTCGTAACTGCCGCCCGCCATACCCGCCGAGGCAGCAAATCATGGCAGCGCAAAACATTCTTAGGCTTTACAACGCAGTCTACACGCTACTGAGCTGCAATTGCCTTACCCAATCTATCGACCAAATCTCTCCTTATCATCCATCTCATCACTATCTTTATTTTACTTGTGTTTTTATATTTCCACATTGTGAGATTTGATTGCGCATTTACTAAATTTTTGTGCAGGAAACCATTCATAGAAGTTGCTCCAATCCCTGTGGGAGACGATATCTTTTATATTATAACTTGACGAGAGTGTGCACTTGCGCTCATAAATAAAGAACACCCAAACGCTCTACAAATCCCTAGAGCCATCATAAGTGACGAGGGGAAACACTTTGACAACAAACTGATTGCCACGGCATTGAAGAAATTTTGTGTCACACACAAAGTTGCCACATCATACTACCCTCAGACCAATGGGCAAGCTGAAATATCAAACAAGGAACTAAAGAGCATTCTCGAAAAGGTGGTTAATTCATCTAGGAAAAACTGGTCTCTTTGAATCCATGATGCATTATGGGCATATAGAACAGCCTATAAAACCCCATTGGGCATGTCACCCTATCAGCTCGTGTATGGAAAAACCTACCACTTGCCCATTGAGATTGAACATAAAGCATACTGGGCCATCAAGACAGTAAACCTAGACTGTAACCAAGTCGGGCAAAAGAGACTCATGGACCTGAATGAGATCAAAGAATTCAGAGCCTTGGAATATGACAATGCGAGAATATACAAGGAGAAAACCCAAAAAAATGGCATGACAAGAAGTTGCTGCCAAGGAAGTTTATGCCCGGGCAGCCAGTACTCCTCTTGAATTCTCGATTGAAGCTATTCCCAGAGAAGTTGAAATCAAGATGGTCTGGCCCGTTCAAGGTAGTTAAAGCATTCCCACATGGTGCAGTCACGATCAAATCTACCAAGGATCGGCATGAATTTAAAGTGAATGGGCAGAGGTTAAAGCACTACACATGAACTCATGTTGCAAGAGACAAGAAAGTGGTCATGTTAGAAGATGCATCCAAATGCACTCCTAATACATCCTATATTTTTCTGTTCTGTTTTTTTTCTTAATTTCTAGAAATTAGATTTAAATTTCTTGCGTTTATTTTTCAACCACATTATTTTTAATTTTTTTTGTTTTTGGGCATTAGATTTAATTTTAGTATGTAGTTTATAATATTTTTTAAGCACTAATAATTTTATTTTAGTTTATTTTAGGAGAAATAAAACCCAAAGGAAGAAATAAGAATCAAGCCCAACCCATCAACCATTCAAGCCCGCCCGTGAAGTCTGACGCGACATTGTATAGTCGAAGACCCAGCCTTGAATGTCAGAGGGCGGCAAGTCGAGATTGATGCCAACAGAATCAATGCTTTCTACGGCACTCACATCGGCCACGATGAACATCAGGAGTTTGTTGACTCCTTGACGACAGAAAAGTACGAGGAGATCAAATAGGAGCTTTGCATCCCGGGCACCGTATGGAACATGAGAAAGAATAGGGGAACGGACAAAGAAGGAACCTTCTCCCGGAGGCAAAGTTTTGGAACACATTCGTCAAGAGACGAATCATGCCCACATTGCACAACTCGACTGTGGACAAGCCCCGCCTAGCACTTATCCATTCTATACTCCACAACAAAATTATTAATATTGGTGAGATTATTTCTAATGAAATCTATATTTGTGGACAGAAAGGTAGAGGCCAGCTTTACTTCCCCAGCTTGATCACGGAGTTGTGCAGCAAAGTATTCTTCCCCACCGATCCCAACGAGAACATGACCCCGGAGCGTACAGGGTGGACGAGGGAAATAATCTTGAGAAAGATGGAAATACAAGAAGCCACCCCGAAGAACTATGCCGAGGCATCAGAGATGGGCAGCCAGCAACCATACCACCAGCCCGCCTTAGCAACAACGGTCGATGGCTTTGCAACTCAGTTGGATCGGATAGAAAGACGCCAGCTCACATTATTGCATACATCAGAGATTTCAACGCTGCCACAATTGCGATCCTCAAGGAAAATTCCCGACGCACACCGCCTAGTTCCCAGAATTCCTCACCGAGATTCATGCCCAGACGGCACAAGCCACCTCTGTTGTCCCATTTGCCTCGAAATCACGCAATGACGCAGACTCTGCCACTCCTACCACCCAAGTCTCGACCACACCACGAGCCGCCTCTAACCCCATGGAAGCAGCAGCCACAACAACAGAAGTCCTCTCCATCTCGGACGATCGTGTTGACACCGCAGCCACCCCAATCCGAGAAGAAGGACAATCATCACGGGTAGCAGCCCCCGCGCCAGAACCATCTGAGTCTGCCTTTCTCAACTCATTGTCATTAGATTCGGTGTGGCAAGACACGGTCTGATCCATCACGAAGAAGCTCGAGATGGCATACTCCCCAGCCAAAAATAGGAAAGCATCCAACACCGAGGAGATATGCCCAGACAACGAGGACGGTAGTGAACAAGAAGTTACAAAGCCGAACCAACCAACACCAGCATCCCGCAAGCAGCCGCCGAGGGCGGCCAAAAGACTCAAAGCACCAGCTTAACGACGAATGATACTTAGCAATGACGAAGAAGACGATACCTCCTCCGACTCGCCAGAAATCTAAGCTATCATCTTCCCTTTTTATTTAATCTATGTTTTATTTTGAGTATGTATGCATGCATTGAGGACAATGCTCCTCTCGATTTTAGGGAGAAATTAGTCCTAATTTTTTTCTTTATTTATTTTCTATTTTCATTACATGTAGTTGCATAGTTAGAAGCATATAGGACATAGTGTAACTGCCTTTATTTAACATGGAAGGAAAATTTTAGTTTGAAAAAAATTTTGAGTAGCCTTTACCCGCCGCGGCAGATTACCCGCTGAAACAACAACATTAGCATGACTTTGGAAGTATTTAGAATCCAACTATGTTCTGAACTTAAAGAAACACCCTTTGTGACTGGTTTGATTTTAGGACTTCTAGGAAACTTAGGTAATTCACTTAGTAAACTTGGGTAGAACTTGAAGTAATTAGAATCCAACTATATTCTAGAGGTGCCTAAAACTGACTCTAGGATAGGCTAGAGGTGCCCGAAACCGACTCTAGTAAGGTGCATAAAAAAGATACCTAACATTGGCTCTAGTAACTTTGAAGAAACCCAAGGGAATTAAGGTGCTTTGCTGAAGTTTACTTAGAAGCCGACGAATCATTCTTGTCACAAGACCCGCACACACTCACGAGAAACATAGTTCGGTTCCAGGTAAGTCCATTGTCATTCGAAAGGTTGATGTCATGTGTGTAGGACAAGAAATAGTTCGAGTTTGGAGGCGTGTTAAGTGTACAAAAGTACTAGATTTTAGCCCTATGATAGCTCAATTCTTGTTAGACTTAAGCCTATTTTAGTTGCATAATTAGGTAAACATACTCAAAACTGTATAGATTAGATACTCTGCCCTGTTTGATGAATTTCATTGTTTTTCTCTATAAAGATACTGGTTAGGTATGTGTTTTACTGTGCGCAGATACCCGCCAAGACAGACGATGCCGAGGCTCCAAGGAGGGCAGAAGGAAGGAGCTGGACAATCGATGGACGATGATGATGTACCTGCTGGAGAGCTGATCAGACTAAGCTACAAAGGAAAAGCCCAGAATAAAGAGCCCTGTTGAGCCATTCACACTAATACAGACCTCTGTCGAGCAACAGATGGTGCGCCGCCGAGGCAGCATCCCAAGGCAGCTGAAAACATGCAAAGTGGTATGCGATTGGAAGAACACATCAAGCCCGATTTTTAGAGACCACTTGCATGCAGATCGGAGCCCAAAAGCCCAAGAAAAGCCACAGTCAAAACTCAAGGATTTTGAAGTCAACCGGGAATCAAGCTTGGATTAAATGAAGATTTAATTAGAGTTTAATCTTTTTAGGAGATCTACTTTAATTCTAACTTGTACTCTAGTCTCTTAACCAACTTCGAGTAGGCCAAGGCTTATATATAATGTATCTTAGCCGACTAGGAAAGATATCGAGAGTTCTTGGAGAAAAGCCCTAGCCCTTCCATTCATCCATCATGTTCTAAGCTTTTCCTAGGGCTAAGGGTTAGTTTTGTTGAGTAGTTGTGAGAGATTGTTTGTATTCATTTAGGTTTTTAGTGTTTGCAATAAAATTTCAAAGCTTGTTTACTCTTGGCATTATTCTTGTTTGCAATTAAATCGGGAGAGGAGAGAGCAATTATCAATTTGTATAATATCGGGAGAGTTACACTCACGAAACGAGTAAACACAGTTTTATCAAACTTGGGGTGAAACTACTTCGGCTTAGGGATAAGTTAGAAGTTTAACGGCTAAAGTAGGCTTAAGAATTCGTTGGTGTTCATCCTTAGATTTACGTCGGGAGGTATTATCAAGACGTGTACGCCAATAGAACTTCCACTTGGGGATAAGGAGGAGTCACTAAAGGAAGCCTTGCCGAACTTTGAAGCATCACTTAGCCGTCCGGGCAGCACATCACTCTCAGTCGCGGTAGGTCATTTGCCAAGGCATCACTTTGACAACTGCCAAGACAGTTGAGTCGATTTGCAGCACTTTAACCGAGACAAAACATTTAAGATCCACACTACGACGCATTCTAATACCGGTCCATTCTCTCAAACTGAATTCTCAATCTTTTAATTTACTTGCTCTTAGTTTTAATCAAATCTCAATCACTTGTGTTTTTACTTTTACTTGTGCAGAAAGATAAATTTTGAAGGATTTCTCAATCCCTATGGAGACAATGTCTTTTATATTACAACTAGGCATCAGTGTACACTTACACTTAAAGCAAGACTCTTTGACAGCCTACAACTATCTGACCCGACCCGAGACTAATAGTGTAAATTTTCTATAAATTTTTAAGGATATTTAGAATAATGCTCCCTCATCATATATATATATTGACAATTAGGTCATTAAAATTGATTTTTTTTTCAATTAGATCCTTAAATTTTAATTTTTATAATTAAGTCTCTAAAATTTAATATTTTTAATAGGTCCGGTTTGAGATTAAGTATATAATTTTTCGGGTCGGGTTTTTAAAAAGGTGAGATCAGGTCGGGTTCATATTAAAAGTGCATATTTTCGAGTAGGCAAAAAACCCGACTCGTGCTCATCCCTAGACACAACAGTCATCTCCCTTTGAAGCCGTCTAATATTGATTTCCCCTTCTTTTGATTACTATAATTTTTTTCAGTCAACTTCTTTATCATTAAAACCTTTTTAATTGATGATTAATTTATTTTAAATATCAACAATTGAATATATTCATCACAAAATTAATGTATAACAGAATGCAAATTTCAAATATTGAAATTTTACTTAAATTAAAGTCTATATTTTTGTACTATATATAATTCAAAAGCTTTTAATATTTATTATTTTATAAAGAAAGGTATTACCCTTCAGTCCAACTAAAATTATAAGTTTTAACTTTTTTATTTTGTTATTATTTAAAATTTATTATAGATACAATTTTGAAAATATATTTTAAAAGGTCTCAATTAAATAGTTTTTAAATATGTATATTATAAATTTTAATTATTTAAAATAATTATAATCAAAATTTTAAAAATTACCACCAAAATCAATAAGTGAACACTTTATTAGAACAAAGAGTATTATTAGGGATGTAAAAAGTTAATTCGATCTGCAAAATTGACTGTAACCGACTTGAGTCATAACTGATTGTGACTCGAAGGACTACTGATCTGAAATCGATTCGAGTCTGAATTGGTGTTGACCTGAAAATTTTGGATCTGAACTCGACCTGAGAACGACCTGAACTCGAATTCAACCTGATAATGTGATAATTGAACTGGAACCTGAGATTAACCTGGTAAATAACTGATATTACTCGACTTGTTATCAACTTGACATGTTATGAACATGATCTGTAATTGACTCAACATGTTAATGATCCGACTTGTTATTGAACTGATTTGATATTTACCTGAGTTAGTATTTACCTGACTTGTAAGTTGTAAGTTACAAATTTACAATTGATGAAGTTGTAAGAATATGAATTTACTATATTAAAATGTGAGAAAATATATCTTCACAATTTAAGGTACATGATCATTAACTTAATAAATTTGTTTAGGATCATTAATTTATTTGTTATTGAAATTATTAATTATGTTCACTAAATTAATAAAGTTGTTTCTTAGACAAATTATAATCATTATATTAAAACTTTTATGGGTTTAATAGTTAATATCGATGGTTTGGTTTTGGTTCTAAGGTTATTGGTTTATGATATTAATTTATATGTCTTAAAGTTCATGATTTTTGGTTTATAAGTTTAGTATTAACTGTTTAAGGGTTAATTTAGGATTATTAGTTTATGAGAATGATCGATTTGTATTGCTTAAGGTTTATGCTTTAGGGTTTAAAGTTACTACTAGTAGTTAGTATTAAAGTTAGTATTAAATTTCAAGTGAATACGCCATAACTCATACGTGAATGATGATATTATATTATTATTAACTAATTACAATACTCTATAGTTTAAATATGATATATCATTAATTGTTAAATTAAATTTATGATTATTTATGTAAAATGATATTACTTTTTAGGGATTATAGCTAGTGGTGTTCAAATTCGAGTACCCGAGAATTCGGGTACCTGAAATTCTAGGTACCCGAAAATTTCGAGTAGTGAAATATCAGCCCGTTACCCGGCCCAAACAAACTGGGTACCCGTAAAATTCGGGTACCCGTAAAATTGGGTACTGGATACCCTATTCACTTTTTTATATTTTTTAATCAATTTTTTTGAAAAAAAAATACATAAGAAACACATAAAATTTTATGATATATATTTTAAACACAAAAATTATTGATTTGAGATTAGTTTTAAAAGAGAAATATTTGGATATATATATATATATATATTAAAGTTTATCGACGAAAGAAGGTATTAAAAATATTATTCTTGAACATGATTTCTCTTTCGAATCTAATATTGACAAATTAATATAATTTTTTTTTGAAAATTTTTAAAACTTAAAAGTATATAATACAAGTATAAAAAGAAATTAAAGATTTAAAATTAATTTTAGGGAAAAAAATAGTAAGAAACATAAAATAAAAATATAATTTAAAATTTAAAATATATAAGTTTTTAAATTACCGGGTCAGGTCGGGTACCCGGTTATAAAAAAAAATTTGGCCCTGACCCGGCCCGACTACCCGGGAAAAAATATGGGTCGGGTACCTGACCCGAAAAATTCGGATATTTTCAAATAAATACTCGATAATTTTCAATCGGGTAGGCGAGTCGACGGGCCGGGTATTTTTTAACACCCCTAGTTATAGCGTATAGGTTATGCGGTTAGTTTAGGGTTTGAGGGTGAAATTTAAGTTTAGTGTTCAATTAAGTCCCTACAAATCTTTATTTAACTAAAATTAATAATTATTTTTTTTAATTTGTGTAATTTAGTATAATATTTGTAATTTGATGATATTTTTGTTCATTTTAATCACTAAAATTTTACTTTTAATTGATATTGATCCATATTTATTTCTAATTTTTGTTCATTAAATCATATTTATTTCTAATTTTTTTACTTTAGTCCACACCCTATAAATTAAATTATATTATAAACTCTAAATCCTATAAACTTTTGTTCACAAGACACAAACCATATAAATTATATCATAAACTAAACTACTAAAGGTTAAAATTTAGGGCTCGATTGAATTAAATTAAAAACTATAATTTAAGACTTATATGAAAAACATCTAAAGTTATAAGAACTAAATAATAAATTTTCCCTAATCTAAAAGAATGAATAGGCGAGTTCTTTACTTCTTTCCCTCCAATATCTAAATAGAATTATTTTTAAATTTTATCCGATACTAAATTTCAAGATTCATATATTTACATTTGCCGCCCAATTTTGTTGCTTAGTGATAAATTACCTACAGATCCTCACTTGTTTAAAATTTTTCATTTTTGTTTTAACATTTATTTTTAAATTTTAATTTAATATAATTTAGTCACAATTATATATATATATATATTTATATATATATAATAAAAATTTCATTTTAGTCCTAACATTCACTTTTAAAATTTTTCATATTATGATATTAACCTTCAAAATTTTATTTTTATCCGAAATTTACCCACAATTACCAAACCAAAGTCTATTTGTACACGATAAGTCATAAGACCCGACTTAAACTCTAATCGAAACCGATATTACCCTACCTAAATTTTATCCATCAACAACATGACCCGACCTAAAGTCCATCCGAACCTGAATTAACCCGTTAATTAATTAATTTGGACCCGAACCATTTTGGCCTAAACTGAAATTTACCCGACCTAAAATTAACCCGACCCGAACCCGAACTCAATCGAATTTAAAATCAACCTGACAAGGACCCAATTCTGAGTCGGCCCGGACCTAACTTGATTCGAGTAGAACCATTAAACTGACCTGACATAACCCGTATCTGAACCTGAAGCTGAAAGATTACTGATTTCACAATATTATCACACAAACCTAATGGGGTTAGTACACTTATCCATATATGCGAGCCCAAATAACATAAGCTATCGACCATTCTAAACTCGTCCATTCAATGTTCAAACATGTCAGAGATTCAACTGGCTAAATCCATTGCTAAATTATACGAATCTAGGGGGAAAAACCACCACCAAAGGTACAAAAAATGGGCCTTCATATTGGCAAAATTCAGTGTTTTAATCCATCGATTTGGAGCCGATACAATACTCTCAGACGAGCAGGTCGTAATGGTTTCTACCACTGTAAAGGAGCCTTACAACTTTCCTGGGTTTTCCTTTTCCGGAGCCCTTGCGTAATTCGGATCCATATTCTGCTATGAGAATGAAACCTGAGCCCCGTCCACCCTTTCTATGCTGCCATATGGGAAACATCAAATAAACAAATACTTAGTGCAAGCATCAAACCAAGAGGATAAAAAAATAGTCAAGTGCATGCATTGGCCGTAGCAGCAGCTCATTTTTCATTTATATATCCATGAAGCAACTTGGAATTTATTACGCCAGTGACGACGGATGTATAGACTATAGACAATTCAAACCCCAGCACTCATTCATAAAATGCGAGTTTAGCTACAATATATTACTCGGTCTTGTGGATGACACCAAAAGGTCTAAATATGCAAGTTACCATAGATGCAGACATATGCAGGGTAACACAAATAAACAGGGAAAGCTATACTTGAAACCAGCCTAGAATTTTATAAGAACATTCCAGTTTTTATACCCTAGAGACAGAACATACCTCGTGCTCGGGGATATAAACAACTATTGGCTGACCACACAATCTTGAAAGCACCTAGTACAGAGATACGGAGATCATGGCCGTTAATTAGCAAGTCGTTTCAACAAAAAAGGTGACAATAGCCAGTTGCAAATATGTGAACAGTAATGTCTCATTATCTTTGAAGCTTGGGTAATATACGCAGCCAATATCAACTTGAAGAGAATCTAATAAATATGCCTTGAAAGAATACTAACCAGGAGCTCCGATTCTCCTCCCCAAAAATCAGGTCGTTGAATGCGTTGGCAGTAACTGCAGAAGTTGATAGATTCTCATCACAAGGATATGTAAGCAATCAATCAAAAATAAATGCTAAAAGTCTACATGAGATTCCATGAATTATCAGTAAGATTAGAGTCTAACCGTTTCAAAGATTCTTCAACAGTAATTGCAACCAAAGCCTCTTCATACCGCTGCCTGTCCTTAGCATTGTCACATAAAACTTCTTTGACAGCCATCCGTAATTCATCTGCATTGATATGATTCAGAGCTTAGTAAAGAACCTAAAAGGTTTGAAGCATATAAACCAAGCTACTGGATAACTCATTGATAAATAAACGGAACATGTAATCATGTCGTTGCTTTTGGTTTCTCCAAGATTCTTGAATTAACAAGCTCAAGCAAGAATAAGCGCTTGCTTCTCAACCATCAAAAATGTTGTACTAGGACAAAAGTGGGGAAGAAAAGGGGCAGAAAAAGACTAAACACAACTAAAATTTTCTCCTGGATCAACAATTAATCCTATGAATCGATCTTCTGTCCTATATCCCACGGTTTCAAATCAAGCCAATTACATCAACTTGATGCTTGTAACTGCTAAAAGAAATAAAGAAGAAAATGAAAATGAAATAAAGAAAGATGGTATGTGAGAACTCAGCTACAGTGTGTGAATATGAAATATATGAGTAATACCTGCATCATCTCTCTCTTCGCGGGAGCTTAAAGCAATACCCTTGTTGAATGCCATCCCTTTGACCTGATTCACATTGTACACAATCAGAACATGATTAATTAAGGATGTAACTCTACTGTAACGAGGTACATGTCAGAAAGGGGAGAAAGAAATCAGCAATGGAGAATACATGTCAACAAGTATCAGTTAGTTGTTAGAATCCAGCCAATTGAGCTGTTGTAGCAGATTATCAACCATTAACCTCTGATATAAGTACTTGTAACTCAAAGTTAAACATATGCTGAATACACATTATCATCTTGATTTCTCTATTCATTTCTCTTCTTGTAAACCAGCTTACCCTTTCCATCTTTGCACATTCTTGTGTACCATTCTGGTATCAGGACCACTTTCCAGGCACCGGCTAGGGCGGAGAACACTAGACTGCAAGTATTTCCAAGATTTGGAGATTTGGTCAAAACATCTCTGAAGAAGATGATGTGTATTCAGCATATGTAACGGTTGATAGTCCATTACAACAGCTCAAGTGACTGGAATCGCAGAACTAACACTTGCTGATGTGTCTCTCCTTGCTAAGTGCTAACATGTAGCACACTCATCTGTTCTTTCATTATAAAAGCACTAAAGCTGAATGTCTATAACCGGAAAGAAACATTTAGGTATCAAATGGAGTGTAAAATCAGGTAGTATTTATGGCATTAATATAATTACAGACAAGTATCAAACCAATATCTGATAATGTAAGAACTCAGACAGAAGAGATCGCTATAGAGTTAACCAAATAGATTCATTCTTGATCACAACAAGACAGGCACAGCTAATACCTGAGAACATTCATTATCCCAATGGACAGTCAATACCAACCAACATCATCCACGGCTACAAACTAGAACCAAAACAAAAGGGAAAAGAGAAGATTCATCATCTTCGTCTTTTCCCTCAAAATATAATTCTAATACATGAAAAATTGTTATGTTAAACAAAATAGATGGAAAATTTACTCCAATGCATTAATCATGCTAAAAATTAAATTAAAAGCTACCCCAAAGAGAAACAAAGATCCAAGTGTTACCAGTGCTCGAAATAGGCAGCGGCCATCCCCAGTAACCCTTTGAACTGAATATTGCTCAACTTTCTTTGTTGCCGGCGACCCACCTCCCCTACCAAAAATAAAATATGGGTTTGAGGATTAAAGCCAAGGCCGCGTGGAGGCAAAAATTATATGGGAAAAAAGAGAGCTTTACAAAGATGGTCCGATTCTAGCAAAGAACCGACAGCTATTATCTGCTGGGAAAGATGTGGAGAATGCGTTAAACACGCTTGGGGATGAAATAGAAGAAACAGGGGAAGAAACGAGCTCAAACTTTGCAATTCCATGTCTGAGTTGCTCGATAATGTTCTCTCCTTATTCCGAAAGCAAAAACAAAACATCAAAGAAAAAGAAATTTGTAATTTGTCTGAGAATTCATAACACAATTAAGAATAACAAAAGAAAAAAGAATGAAGTTTAAGAATACCATTGAAAAGCTTGTCGGCCATTGAACGAGATACTTAAAAACACTGCAACTGTAGTGAAAATGGGGAGCACTGGATAAGAACAGGAGGAAATGATTATACACAGTTACACACACTCACAAAATTTAACACTATATCAAAAAGGTCTAATACACACTTTACCCTAAATTTACTTAGGTATGAATTTTTTTTATTAAATAAAGAGGTATAATATTTTTTTATATTTAAGGATGACAAAATTATCTAATCTCCTGATTCGGTGTGTCTCGATTCGACCGGTTTTTCTTTTTGGATTCCGAGGATCATGCTAGGTGGGTTCGAAAATAAGATAGAAATTCTCCGCCCAGATATATTTTTAATTATATATTTATATTTTTATTATATTTATGAAAATATCACTATATATAAATATTTTTAGGGGTTTAAAGCTATTTTTTTAGTTTGTGCATATCGTAAATTTTTGTTAGATGTTATTCGAGTTTTAACGTATTTGATTCTGACGATCAATGGTTTGAGTTTATTCTTTTAAATGTGTATTTTTTCATGTGGGTAATTTAATTAATTTTATTTTTTTATATAGGTTTAAAGTCCTTGAAACCTACATTTTGTAATTGTGATGGTGATTTGGTCAGATCTAACATTTATCGTCGGCGAAGATTAATATTTTTAAATTTTTTAGTCGGGTTGGGTCGAAATTAGGTTTATTAGCTGATAGAACGGTTCGAGACGAGTAAATTAATATCTATATTTGAGGCGAGACAAGGTCGAATTTAGATATTTATAGATTAGGGCAATCAAAAACTCGCTTTGTATCCATTAGACTTAAACAAATGGGGCAACATGAGTATAAATGAAGTGTTTTATATGTAAATATTTGAATACAAATATAGATACGTCTTAATCTTTATAATCATGAAAAATATGTTAGAAATATAATCTTTTGTGATTTCTGCAATTATTATTATTATTATTATTATTATTATTATTATATTGCAAAGTGTTTTTTCAGGATATTGAAAGAGATTTTGAAATGCATTGAATTTTGGGATACATGGAATTCTCGTGATATTTGTGACCTCTACGTTTATAGTGAAAAATTATTTCTCTTATCTATAGAGATAGGCAATGTCGAACTACGTTAAATTTCTTTCCTTGCACATGCATTATTTTATGTTAATTTCACGCTACTTACTTTTTAACTTATAAATTATATAACATTACATACCCGATCTAGGAGAAAATCGGATCAAAAATGTCACCAGAAAACAAGTCAGAGAAACAAAGTTCAAACCCAAAGTTGAACAAATACATAACATATACAAAACATATTCAATTTCAAAGTAAGCCAACTAATGATTAAAGAATATATGTTTCTTAAATATGATTTAATCATTAGGGACCAAATTGCAAAGTTTTAAAGTATAGAGACTTAATTATAAATTCGTCAAAGTTCAAGTATCTAACAAAACTATCTCCTGACTTTTCTTTTTACTGAATTTAATCTTATCAAATCAAAATCAGATTAACTAATGATTTAAGGGTCTTGATTTTACTTAAGGACTAAAATATAATTATTGAGTATTTAAGGTCATTTTCATAAATAAAGATTACACAAATGAAATTTACTTCAAATCATGCATACCTGTAAATTTTTAGCTTATTTGGGTGTTTATAACTCATTCAATTGATACATGAAACATTTAGGATTATATGTAATGATATTTAAACAATAACAACATGTAATTAACTTAACTACCTTTAGTACCGGTACTCGAGAGGTCGAACCGGCACGCCATGTTTGATTACAAATTTTAGTAGCTTATTTTTATACAAATACCAACATCTGTATCGGTACTAGATATAGTCGCACCCGTACTTAATACATATTATCATACCAGTATATTATACTTGAAATGATCAATTTTAGATTATTCTTGCCGGTACTCACAGCTATCATACCGGTACACCCCGAAGCTTTTAACCAGAAATCAGATTTAATTCATTCTAAAGGGTTACCGAAACATTCAAATATTTTCTTAAGACTTTACATGAATTCAATGTATCATTATTCAAACTTTTCGTCAACTATAACTTTAACCCATGGGTCTAAGGTTCATAGTAAAAAATGCAGACATGTTTATATACATCTATCATGCATATAATTTATCTTATGGTCCATAACTCAAAATTTACAAATCTAAGTTCAAAACCATATATATATAATTAATTCCAACATTCTCATTTGACACTTATGTACCTACCTTATAACTCAAAGACTCATAATTTATCATTTAACATACCATAAACTACCAAAAGAACTCTTAAACTTACAAAAACTAACATATCAAACAACATAATACACGATCTAAACATGGTGTTTATACTTATATTGCTTACTATATGTACTTTAATTAAACCATATCAATAGAAAAAGAAACACACCTTGCCATTACTATCACCTCAAGTCAAAACTCTTATCATAAAATCAATCCAAGCCCCTTTTACCACAATGCAACATATGCCACCAACTAGGAATTTAACAAAGAAAACTTACTCAATGATCAAAGAATGACTTGCAACCCCCTAAATACCATCCCAAAATTTTACAAGGATTTATCACTTGAAATACATACAAAAATACAAAGTAAACGTATATAGCTCATTGAGGTATTTAACTTAAGATAATGATGCAATGAAAATATTCAACATTTGTGCCAATAATTATTTATCCAAAACTAAGGTGGCAAGCATACACATTTATCTTATATCAATATAAATCATGTTCATAATGTGTCTTCAAATTCTCGTAATTGATATAAGTTCATTATCTAATTTCCTTAAATTTCAGACTGGATGCAAAGCATGCTAAAATACATCTATGCAAAATAAACCACAAAACATAGATGGGATAAAAATACAGTATCATAATCATAGCTTAACCATATAGTCATAGTTGAAATTTTAAAGATTTAATCATAGAAATTTCATTTAATCCCTTGGATTACAAGTAATACTAGGGCACGTGAATCTCCATCCAACTGTCGCCAATATAACTGAGAATGGTCAATCTCTCTAACTGTCGCCAATGACCAAAAAAAAAATCCCTCATACTGTCACCAAATAAGATCGTAATTCATCCTATACATGAGCTCAAATGAACTATATGACATGCCAACTATAACCAAAGCTAACTTGTATCCAATGTTTATTATTAAAGTCATAGTCATAAATCAAAAGTGAGCTTAAAGCTCCATATCATCAAAGATCTTAACTTAGTTCATAGTTTACCTCAGAGATGAGCTCTAAGCTCCAAAGTGTACTTAAACATAGCATGCTTTCATAAGAACTTAACTTGGGATGCAATTTCAATTCAGAGTACATACGAATAAACATAAAAAACATAAGTAATGAAATAAGCTTACCATTACCAAACATTAGCACCGAAGGTTGCTCTAATTGAGCTAGAACATAAGAAAACACACATTCATAGTTATATGATCATAAAACATATACTGTAACCCCCTCGTCCCGGTCTGGCCGGATGACCGGTCCGAGTGGGCCACACGGGGAAAACCGAAGCAAAACCCGTTAAGGCTTCTCCTCGGTTAGCAACCCTAGAAATTTTCTTTCATTTTAATCTTGTCTAAAGGCGTATTAAATCCTAAATGATTCACAACAGCGGAAACATCAGTAAAGAGACGCATGCGATCACTACAACAAATTTGTTTATTAGTGACATCGAAAATATTGTCACAAAAACTTACATTTACGTCACTATTTATATTTTGTGACGTTAAATTTGATGTCACGGCGTTCGTCACGCTAGGTGTGTCGCTAAATGTCTAACGTGACGATGTACTTGTTTTCGTCACGTATTATAGAGAATATAGTGACGTTAATGTATAACGTCACCTTATAATTAGTATTCAGTGACGACTATTAACGTCATCAAATGATACAAAATTCCGCCATTAATCATTCATATTGTCACTAATAATGCAAAAATTTTATTGTATAAGTGACGAAAATAATATCGTCACATTGGTTGTAACGTAGTATATCGTCACCTAATAATAGTATGAATGACGATGATACATAATGTCACTTTATAATTTATATTTAATGACAACTAGTTACGTCACTGAATTATATAAAATAGTGTTATTGATTATTCTTATCGTCGCGAATAATGCATTAACTTCAATCTATGGGTGACGAAAACAATATCATCACATTTTTAGTGACATAATATATTGTCACCTAAAATGCTAATATGCCGGCATAACATTTTTATTAATTGTCAATTAAAAATTGTCACATATTACATTTTTTTCATCTAATTAGAGACTACCTTATTATTAATTATATTAAGATATTTACTAATAATGAATTTGAATTATTAGTGATAGAAGCAAAACCATAAAATTAATAGACATAATTATTGTCAACTAAAATGATAAAAAAACAAATAAAAATGTACACATTCATAAAAAAAATCTATTATAATAAAAATATTACAATTCATGTCTCACAAAATAATAAAAGTACAAGCAACCAAAGTTGTCTACTTAAAACTTTTATTCCTAATATAATAAAACCTAAATGTTAAAAAAAAAGAACTTGACAATAACTTTTAGGTATAAATGTCTATACCCATATCCTTGTCAACTTCATAACTTAATCTGAAAAATTTTGTATTCATTAGAAATGAATCCAAATCATCCTTAGCAGCAACAATGAGGCAAGACAGTTCATAATCACTTTCTTCATCATAACCGACAACATCCATGAACAATTAATTCAATTACTCTCTTCTTTGAAGACTCGTAAAAACTGCAAAGGCCAGATAATCACAAAACATAATAAATAAATAGTATATGGTATATGCACCTACATGAATTAAAAAAAATCAACCACGAAACAATGTATAAAATCTTCTTTAGTGTTACAGAAAGAGTACATTTGAGGCACAAAAAATGCATATACTAGTCATTTAGATTAATATAAGAACCGAGTATGGTGTGACATCGTTATACGATCAAGATCTATATACCAATAAACCTTGGGCTTTTTCACATTGGGAGACAAAGATACATTAACATTTCAAAATCATGTTGCCACCACATGCCAAAACATTCTCCCACCTATATGTTTAATAAAAGTGAGAATGTTCAATCCACTTCACAATAATGTTTGCAAATATAAATGAGGAAAAGCTGTCATACGTCCCATTTAGTTTCATAGCCATCTTCCTAAGATGAAAGCTTCCTGGAAACATGTTTTACTATTGTAACTAACCAATTAAATTTCTTAACCTTACGGATTTAATATAATATAATCATCCTTTCTTGTTACTATATGTTCATCTTTACTAGCTTATTAGTCAAGCACATTAGCCGAATATGTCACCACGAAATTAAAGGAATTTCATGCTAATTGTTATACACAATAATTGATTTAGATTGAAACATTTTTGGGTGATATTCTGATTATCTTAATTGCAAGGGTTTTATGCTAACTACTATGGTTCAATCAATGCAAGCAAAAGAATCATTCAATTCATTTTCTTAATGACCAAATAGAGACTTCATTTGCAAAGAAGAATTTGATGTCTTAAATTACTCTTTTAAACAACTAATCATTCTAAAATCATGCACACAATAACATCAATTAGATTAGTGCACAATTTGTTATTTTCTTGTATATGTTGAACAAATTTCTAACAAATATTTCATCAAATCATGTATAAAAATCGGTGTAAAAATGCTTCCATTTCAAACTCAAAGCAACATAAATCACGATGCAATACAAGACAATCCATTAGTCTTTAGTTCCAGCAGATATAGGTTGTTTTATCTCTAAATAACAGCCCCTAAATTGACTCATAACATAACAAAACAATCCCTAAACAGGCAGCATACTTGACATATTCAACATAGTACATGGAGCATTTCTATTCTGTTTTATGATGATTTCAGTAGAAATTTTTCAGCATGTATCAAGCAATAGGTCACACAAACAACACAGGTTCATTTAGTACTAGATTTCAGTACATACTGCTTTACTAACAAGTATACACTGTCGGGACAATTATCTTAAACTGTAACCTTAATGAAGTCAAATTAAAAAAAGGTACAATTTATTGAAAATTGAAAGACTGACCTGCCAAGAATGGTGGCATACCACAAAGTAAAATATAAATGATAACTCCAGCACTCCAGACATCGACCTTTGGGCCATAATTTCGTCTAAGAAACTCTGGAGCCATGTAATATGGACTTCCCACGATCTTATTGAATTGCTCTCTTGTTAAGAAATATCATTCTTGAGGCAAACTCAAGCTACTTGAGAATAATTTAAAAGGAGATAACTACTGCACTCAAAAATCAGTTTCTATCAAAGATGGAAGGAAAAAAGACTTACAAAGTTCATCTAGTCGATAGTTGATATACAATACCAAGTTTAAAGAAGACCGACAACCCAAAATCAATCGCCTTCAATGTTCAATGGGGAGGTTTTCTTCGTATTTACAAACAGAAAATTTTCAAGTTTGAGATCACTATGCATGACTCCATGTTTTATGGCCATGAGCAACATATATTTTTAATACAGTCGATTATTTATTTTCATCTGAAATGAAATCATTATCATCCAAATAGAGAGAACAGAAAACAATTGCGTAATAGTATAAAGCTTTACCTCATGAGGTGAAGGTAACAGTAGTAGTTGTTATTGGCGGAGAATGTAGGAGTGAAAGTGGAGCGGAGGGGCAATAACACCAGGTTGATGGTGTGGAGGGGGCGGCGGCGGCGTAACTGTAGGAGGGGTTTGGTACCAAGGGTAGTAAGGAAGGAGAGGGCCTAAACTATTAAAAATTCAAACTATGTAAAATATTTATAAGGGTAATTATTCAATGCGGTGGAAAGTTTTTAAAATTGAAATAGTTTTAGAGTTTAGAGATTTAGTTAAGGTATAGGATTTAGGGATTTAGGTGTAAATGTTTATAATTTAGAGATAGTGGTTAGAATTTAGGGTTTATTATAGGTTAAATCTTAAACCCTCGTCATATTACCATAAAAATTAAATTTTAACCTCTAAACCTTAAATTCTATCCCTAAAATATAAATTATAACCATTATCCCTAAATTCTAAACTTCTACCCCTAACCCTCTAAACTATACACAATAAACTAAATCCTTAAATCTTAAAATTAAGGCGTTCGTGGAAAGTTTACTTTCCACTATGAGAGTGTTGAATATAAATCCTATTTATAATTATTTTAAATACTAAAAATAGTAATATTCGAAAAATATATAAAATATAAAATTGAAAGAAAAATTTTAAAATTATTTTAAAATTTAAAATATAAAATATAAAAATATTTAAGAAATGATTAAAATATTATAAATATAAAACATTTAAAAGAAAAATGTAAACACATTCATCGAACAAATCTTCGATTGTCGCTTGCTAGTCCGAGAACAATTGTTACCACCACGTACCTCAATTTTTCATCTCAATATAATTTTTCACAATACGGGTTGCACCCTTAACTTTTCAAAACATGTCAAATATAATTTGAGTCACAATCTCTAACGGATAAGGGTTCTTAATTGTTTGAATTGTGGCATGGAAGATAAATCATATTGTAGAAAACTAAAACTTTTTGTGCGTATTTGCATCCTTATGATTAACAAAAAAGACTTGTGTAATTAGGTAGGGTTCCAATTGTTTGTATAATTTTTTTTTTACTTTTTAGAAATTATATCGCTTTCAATAAATTTTTAATTATTGTATATTTTTTAATAATTTTAAAAAATATATTAAATATTTTAATTATTTAAAATAATATTTTTTTAATAAATTTGTCATTAATAAATTTTCCACTATTTTTTTCATTAATTATTGGAGCCAAGCATCAAATGATACTATTGCATGATATTTTAAAAAAAAACGTCATATAAAACATAAATATATAACAATTAGTGACAAATAACGTTTTTGTCACATTAAACCAATTTTTTGTGACAAAAATAAAGTGTCATCTTTTATGTCTTCTAAACTATGGCGAATTAAATTGTCACAAATAAAGTTTATTGGTGATGAATTTGCAACGTCACTAATTAACATTGAAACGTCATAATAATAATTTGTCACTAATATTTTAATTTCATTGGTGACGATTTCACAACGTCTCCATTTTGCCTAAACGTCATTAAATCATTTCCCTCTAAATCTTTTTTGAGGCGCCAAACACATAGTGACAAATATTAATAACGTTTTTTTAGAATTGTCAAAAAAGATATACCATTATTCACTAATTGTGACAAAAACAAAAAATCGTCACATATATACTATATTTTGTGACGTTATACTCGACGTCATATCAAAATTTCGTCATTAATTGATAAATTTGTTGTAGTGGATCCTCCACCACACTTACAAACAATTCATTTTTAGCTTTCAGGGCAGGCCGTATCGATACACCAGTCAAGGGTATCGATACGCCCTGACCAGGTCAATACGATCAGTCAACGCAGAGGAGACCGTATCGATACAGCCCTTGAGCGTATCGATACGCCCCTCCCGGTCAACATCTCGTGGTCAACGAGATAAATCCGTACCGATACGCCCCAACACCGTACCGATACGCCAAAAACTCCCCAAAATCTCAGAATTCCAGTGAGCAAAAACCGTATCGATACGGACCCGTGTATCGATACGCCCAGCCTAAAATGAGCTTTACAGGCAAGACTGTATCGATACGGCCCTTAGGCGTATCGATACGCCCTGCACTGCAACTCTCCAAAAACCAGCAAAACCAAACAAGTCTCAACTCAATATGCATTTTGGGACTTCCCTAGACTCATTCAAGCATACTTACATTTAGACTACAACCAAAAATTAGCATACGAGGCATTTAACTTGACAAGGAGGCATACAAAACAAAGGTCTCATACAATTCCACAAGAGAGCATACTTAACAATCATAAGGCCCCATACACAAGCCAAGTAAACATAGAGCATACATAGTCTAGCTCACACACTATTAGACACATAAAATCAAGCAACAAGATAAGCATGGTCCTCAATCCATGAAACGAAAGCATAACACATCCATGAGTTTAGCATGCTCAAACACAACCACCTAAGGAGTTTGACACCAACTCCTAAAAGTCTATACCCCATCGTCTAGGCATTATTACAAAACGCAAACCATACTTGAACTAGCTTGAGAACTCCAAAAGCTCCTCCCTTGCCCGCTTGCCTCCCGAGCTCTAACGATCTGCATGTTGGAAACAAGAGAGCATAAGCCAACTAGCTTAGTGAGAGAGGCTCTACAATTCACAACATGCAGTTTTCCAAAACACATTTTATATGCAAGAAAAGCAATGGATGCACGAAATGTCTATCTCAACAACAACACATGGTTTGCACAAGCACAACCAACATACACATACGGTGGGACTACACATCACCGTTTTGACTAGTAGATTTCCGATGGGACTACACATCAAAGTACTTTCCTACTAGTCACTACCGGTGGGACTACACATCACCGTAGTTTAGACCACCATCACGTGAGGCACGACTTCAACTCGACTACACATTAACAACATTAACATGCACACGATAATCATAACACATAACCATTCATCCATCACAACAACATAGGAGTAGAGAGGCTTACACTCGGGTTTAGGTGAACCCTCAAGGTCCCACCCAAACCCCAAAGATCCCATAATGTGCACAATCCAAGGATTAACAAATCTACTCACCGTTGTTACCCAAGAGAAGACCGAAGACCAAGCTCAAGACTCCGAAATCCCCGGATTTGTCCCCGAAGCTTCACCAACCAAAATTCTTGCTTCTAAACATTCCAACACAAAGTAAAAAATCCCAAATCAGTCCACATTCCAAAATAGTCAACCCGGATTACATACCAAGCACAAGACATCAAATTTTCCATTGAAAACAAACCCAAAATCCATAATCCCGAGCAGCCCTTAAGCACACTTTAAATCCATTGATTCCAACCCTTAAATTGCTCCCTAAAGCCTCCAAAACAACACTTACATATAGCCTAACCATCAGCCCTCAAAATTCCACCTAAAACACCCCCAAAACTCCACTTAAAACCTCCCAAAAACCTCCCAAAAACCCAAATCCGGGAATATGCATAAAATTCTTTAAAAATCATATATATTGAATCCCATGGACTACAATCAACCCCCACGCCAATAACAAACCAAAATCTTTAGTAAAAGACCATAAAGGTAACACTTTTATCCAAAATCTTCTAAATTTCAAATCTAAAAAACATGAGTAAAAATGAAAATAAAAGGTATTAGTTTGTAGAGAATAACGAGGGTAAGTCAAAAACGTGATTACCTTTGCGAAACCCTTCAAAACGAGCAAGACATGGGATGGAATAGTAACCTAAGGAGGGGGTATGACGTTGGAAGGAGATGGTGTGGAGAGAAGAAGATGAGCCAAAAGCAAATATTTTATGTTTGTTTAAAATTGGGAAGTCAAAAGACCAAAACACCCTTAATGAATTAAGGAAACCACACTAGGTGACACCCATGGCTATTTGGGCTTGTTTTAAAAAAGGTCCAACTTAATTTTATTTGTCTTAAAACCCGAGGCCCAAACCATTACTTTATTATTTAAAAAAAAGGAATTTAGGAGCCAGAACCCGAACCACTATTAAATTATTATTTTTCGCTCGACCCCCGAACCCGGGTGTTACAACTCTCCCCCACTTAAGGAATTTCGTCCCCGAAATTACCTGACAGAAACAAATACGGAAACTGCTCAAGCATGTCAGCTTTCCTCTCCCACGTGGCCTCCTCCACACCTCTATGTCTCCATAATACTTTGACCAATTCTATAGTCTTGCCACGCAACACCTTGCTATCAGAAGCAAGTATCTCAACTGGTTCCTCGTTGTAAGACAAGTGTGGGTTTAACTCTATTTCTTCCACCGGCATAACATGGGACGGATCCGATCTATACCTCCTAAGCATCGACACATGAAATACGTCATGAATCCCCTCTAGCTCAGCTGGGAGCCTCAATCTATATGCAATCAAACCAATTCTCTCAACTACCTCATAAGGCCCTATGTACCTTGGGCTCAACTTGCCCTTCCTCCCAAACCTCATCACTTTCTTCCAAGGTGAGACTTTCAAAAACACTTTATCCCACACGGAGTACTCTACCTCCTTCCTCTTTAGGTCGGCATAGGACTTTTGTCGATCTGAGGCTGCTTTCAAGCAATCACAAATCAACTTCACCTTCTTGGTGGTGCCCTTAAGCAACTCGGGCATCGGTACAAGTTTCTGTCCGGCCTCGGCCCAACAAATCGGGGTTCTACACTTCCTACCATACAAGGCCTCATAAGGAGCCATCTGAATACTCGACGAAAGCTGTTGTTATACGCAAACTCCACTAACGGTAGATGTTTCTCCCACGACCCTTGAAAATCAATAATACAACACCTCAACATATCTTCCAATATTTGAATCACTCTCTCAGACTGACCATCTGTCTGCGGATGATACGATGTGCTGAAGTTCAACCAAGTACCCAAGGCTCGATGCAAGCACTCCCAAAATCTAGAGGTAAATCTCGGATCTCGGTCTGACATAATCGACTTCGGTACTCCGTGTAGTCTCACTATCTCACGGATATACAGTTCGGCCAACTTGTCCAAAGTATAGGTAGTATGAACCGGTATGCAGTGAGCACACTTAGTAAATCTATCTACAATCACCCACACTGAATTTTTCTTCGAAGGAGTCAACGGAAGTCCTGACACAAAGTCCATAGTGATACGCTCCCACTTCCACTCTGGAATTTTCAACGGTTGCAATAACCCTGAGGGAAACTGGTGTTCAACCTTGACTCTCTGACAAACCATACATCTACTTACAAACTCGGCTACGTCCCTTTTCAATCCAACCCAATAATACTCTTCCTTCAACCCTCGATACATCTTCGTGCTACCCGGATGCATAGCAAAATGACTATTGTGAGCCTCGCTCAAGATCGTACGTCTCAACTCGGCATCCTCCGGAGCCACTATCCTATCCTTGAAACATAGGATCCCATTCTCCCCAAAACAATACTCAGTAGGTCTATCTTCGGCTATGTCTTGCACGTGAGGTGCCAAGGATCTGTCTCGCAACTGCTTCTCACGAATCACTGAACCACTGATGGCTTAACCTGAAGCTCGGCTATCAATCCACCATCCGTAGACACACTCAACCTTGCAAACATTGCTCGCAACTCAACGGCCACTTTCCTACTCAAGGCATCGGCCACCACATTTGCCTTGCCCGGATGGTACTCAATGGTAAGGTCATAATCCTTAAGAAGCTCTAACTACCTTCGTTGTCTGAGGTTTAACTCCCTCTGAGACATCAAATATTTCAAACTCTTGTGGTCGGTGTACACAGTGCACTTCTCACCATAAAGATGGTGTCTCCAAATTTTCAACGCGAACGCCACTGCAGCCAACTCTATGTCATGTGTGGGATAATTCTTCTCATGGACTTTCAACTGTCGCGAAGCATACGCTACTACCTTGCCTTCTTGCATAAGCACACAACCTAGCCCTACGTAGGACGCATCACTGTAAATCACAAACTCTCTCCCCGGTTCGGGCTGAATCAAGATAGGAGCTTCGGTCAAAGCTTTCTTCAATTTCTCAAACGGTTTTTGTCTTGCATCTGACCATTCATACGGAACATTCTTCTGTAGCAATTTGGTCAACGGAGCCGCTATTCTCGAGAACCCCTCAACAAACCTTCTATAGTATCCCGCTAAACCTAGGAAACTGCGGATTTCGGTCACTGATTTCGGTTGTTTCCAACTCACTATAGCTTCTATCTTCTTGGGATCTACACTAATCCCACTAGCCGAGATCACGTGACCGAGGAAGACCACCTCCCTAATCCAAAACTCACACTTGCTTAGTTTGGCATACAGTTGATTCTCAAGCAGGGTCTGAAGTACTATCCGCAAATGCTCATCGTGCTCTTCTTCGGTCCTAGAGTACACTAAGATGTCATCAATAAACACTACCACAAACATGTCCAAGAACTCATGAAACACTCGGTTCATCATATCCATGAAGGCTGCTGGAGCGTTAGTCAACCCAAAAGGCATCACCAAAAACTCGTAATGTCCATAACGCGTACGAAAGGCTGTCTTTGGTATGTTCACATCCTTTACCTTCAACTGATAGTATCCGGACCTCAAGTCAATCTTCGAAAACACGGAAGCACCCCTCAACTGGTCTAGCAAGTCATCTATCCTAGGCAAGGGATACTTGTTTTTCACCGTTACCTTATTCAACTGTCTATAGTCTATGCACATCCGCATGCTACCATCCTTCTTTTTCACGAACAAGACCGGAGCACCCCACGGGGATACACTAGGCCTAATGAAGCCTCTATCTGTCAACTCCTGAAGTCGTGTCTTCAACTCTTTCAACTCTTTCGGTGCCATTCTATACGGATCAATCGACACTGGTGCAGAATCAGAATATGTCTCGATAGCAAACTCAACTGCTCTATCTGGGGGCAAGTCTGGTAGCTCTTCCGGAAAAACACTCGGAAAATCACATATTGTTCTGATGTCCTGAGGTCTCACCTCACTCATATCCGAATTCATTACATAAGCCAAGTAAGCCTGACACCCCGAACTCAACAACCTCTGAGCTTCTAAAGCCGAAACTACATTGGACAAAAACTTGACATTCTCCCCAACTACCACAACCTCAAAGTCATCAGTAAGCCTCAAAGAGACTTTCTTAGTCTCGAAGTCAACCCTAGCTCTATGCTCTATAAGCCAATCCATACCCAAAATCACATCAAAGCCATAGAAGGGTAACTCCATCATATCGACCGGAAATACGTGGCCCTGAACAATCAAAGGACACCTCATATACACTTTCCTAACTACCACTGTATCATCAAAAGAGCTAGTGACATTTACACCTACCTCTAACTAATCACAAGGTAATCCTAATGACTTTTCGTGTTCACCCAAAATATACGAATGGGTTGACCCCGAATCTATCAAAGAAAGCAAACTCAAGGACTGTAGTGTGAAATTACCTGCAATGACATCAGTGTCATTCCAGCCTCTCGCTGAGCGTACACCCTAGCTGGTCCTCCTCCCTCGGGCTGGACTGCCACTATACGAGCCAAGTTCCTCTGACCCTCATTCCTTGGCTGAAAGTTCCCACGGCCGCGCCCACGGCCTCTCTGATGCTCGAAATCTCGCGCTGTAGCCGGTCCGCCCCTAACTGGGTGTGGACAATCACGCCTCAAATGGTCTCGGGAGCTACAGTTCCAACACGCCCCAAACATACCCATACACTCACCTGGGTGGCGTCTCCCGCACCTAGTGCACTCCGAAATGTGCCCAACAGCTCCCTGACCCTGACGGCCCTGACCATGGTTACCACCCCTAGGTCTCGTATCCGGCTGATACCTCATATCTCTATGCCTCTTGGCATGATCTCTATCCCAGTTCGCATGTCTCTTTCCGGAGTCAGACCAACCAGCACGTGCTCTAGAGCTTAGGTTCTGCTCTATATCCTTGGCCCTAGAAACCAAGACATCGAACTCAGTGTAGTCGGAGGCTAGCATGTAGGTCTTCACATCTGTAGTCAACCCATATCTGAAACGCTCACATCGCTCCTTCTCATCCGGAATAAACTCTGGCGCGTACTGGCTCAACCTCACAAATTGGATCTCATACTCAGACACGGTCCTATTTCCTTGAACCAAAGCCATGAACTCTCTTTTCTTTTCATCCAAGTACCGAACCCCGAGGTACTTCCTCTTGAAGTATGGGTGAGCGTTCGATCGAGTCGAGTCAAAAAATTTCGAGTTCTTCGAGTTGACGAGTCATATTTTACAACTCAAACTTTATTTGAAATTTTTTCGATTCGAGTCGAGTTTAAGAAATTCGAGTCGAGTCGAGTTTTCGAGTTCCTATAAAAATTTAACTGTAATTATTTATCATGTTATAGTAGGGTTTGATTCCAATTTAAACTCCTTTCTCTACTCATATAAGATATGCACATATATATTTTTTCACATGTGACAACATTTCTTCATATTTTTATATATCATTATGTATATATCATAAAAAATAGAGGGACTCGTCTCGAACTTAAAAAAAATCCACTAATTACTAAAAATTTCGAGTTATTCGAGTTTCCATTTTACAACTCAAACTTTATTTGAAATTTTTTCGAGTTATTCGAGTTTATGAAATTTCGAGTCGAGTCAAAACGAGTCGAGTATTTTTGCCTCGAGTCGAGTCGAGTTATTCGATTTTTTCGAGTCGAGTCGTTTTATGCTCACCCATATCTTGAAGGCATTTCTGAAGAACTCCCATGTGACATCCGCCTCGGCCATACCGGAAATAATAGTGGTCCACCAAGTATAAGCGTCTCACTGAAGCAATGAGACGATGCATCCCAACTTACGGGCATCCGAACACTCCATCTGACCCAAGATGCGAGTAGTACTCTCTAGCCAGCCTTCTGAACCCTCCGGAGACAGCCCACGAAACTCAACTGCCCCTAAGTTACGAAGCCTCTCTAGGGGTAATCCTGTCCCCGCACCCTGAGGTGGTGCTGCAGCTTGCATGCCGGCCAAAGCTGTCTGAAAAGCTCCGGCTATGGTCTGAATCAAATGAGCCACATCTGGACCTGCCTGACCTTGGCCCGCTTGAGCCCCATTACCTCCCACATTAGCCTCAGCTTGAGGCCCATTACCATCACCTCCGACGTTCCCTCCATTACCATCGGGAGCATGAAGAGCATGAGGCATATTCTCGGGTGCCTGGTCACCCGCTCTAGGCCGTCCCCTCGGTCTCACCATAGCAATTAAAATAATCTAAAACAACAAACACACAACAACAAAGAAACGTTAGGTTAGCAAAAGGGCAAGGACTCCGGTTCTCAAGCTCTTTAAACCAAAACAATTTTCCTTTTTTTTATTTTGACAACAACGCCTAACAATGGGGACTTGAACCAACTCTCAAACAACAGCAAGGTCACTATAGCATGCATTCATACACCGTGCTAGAGACAAAATTTAGACATACATGGCAAAACACCCATAATACCTTAACTCACCTCACTTACCTGCCTGAGGTCTCGGAAACCTCAGGCTCTGATACCAATAAATGTAACCCCCTCGTCCCAGTCTGGCCGGATGACCGGTCCGAGTGGGCCACACGGGGAAAACCAAAGCGAAACTCGTTAAGGCTTCTCCTCGGTTAGCAACCCTAGAAATTTTCTTTCATTTTAATCTTGTCTAAAGGCGTATTAAATCCTAAATGATTCACAACAGCGGAAACATCAGTAAAGAGACGCATGCGATCCACCACCACACTTACAAACAATTCATTTTTAGCTTTTAGGGCAGGCCGTATCGATACACCAGTCAAGGGTATCGATACGCCTTGACCAGGTTAATACGATCAGTCAACGCAGAGGAGACCGTATCAATACAGCCCTTGAGCGTATCGATACACCCCTCCCGGTTAACATCTCGTGGTCAACGAGATAAACCCGTACCGATACGCCCCAACATCGTACCGATACGCCAAAAACTCCCCAAAATCTCAGAATTCCAGTGAGCAAAAACCGTATCGATACGTACCGTATCGATACGGACCGTACTGATACTCCCCAACACCGTACCGATACGCCCCAAAACCGTACCGATACGGCCCCATACACAAGCCAAGTAAACATAGAGCATACATAGTCTAGCTCACACACTATTAGGCACATAAAATCAAGCAACAAGATAAGCATGGTCCTCAATCCATGAAACGAAAGCATAACACATCCATGAGTTTAGCATGCTCAAACACAACCACCTAAGGAGTGTAACCCCCTCGTCCCGGTCTGGCCGGATGACCGGTCCGAGTGGGCCACACGGGGAAAACCGAGTGAAAACCCCTTAAGGATTCACAAATGTAACCCCCTCGTCCCGGTCTGGCCGGATGACCGGTCCAAGTGGGCCACACGGGGAAAACCGAGTGAAAACCCCTTAAGGATTCCCCCTCGGTTAGCGACCCTATTATTTTTTTTCATTTAAATCTTGTCTAGAGTAGTATTAGATCCTATGTGATCATATAACGGAACAACATTCACGAGACAAACAAACGAACCCAACCCAACATTTTACAGCCCAATTTTAAACTTAAACTGCATGTGGTATCGATACACTTAAGGGGTGTACCGATACCCCTTGACTATGTCGACTGGTCAGAGTCAACCTGTGGAGACCGTATCGATACGCCCAGGGAGTGTATCGATACTATCCCCAACGGTTGACTTCGCACGGTCAACGCTAAGATGACCGTATCGATACGCCAGAGACCCGTTTCGATACCAAAATGGACAGTAGCTTCAATGACCAAAAAGGTATCGATACGCCCCCTCGCGTATCGAAACACGAGGCCTGAAACAAGAAGGTTGTATCGATACGGGGCCAACCGTATCATAACCCTGCACTGCAAAACTTCCAAACTCAGCTAAAACGAACAAGACACGGACCTAGATGCAAACTAGGACTTCCCTAGACCCAAACAAGCACCCATACAACATTTACAGGTCATTATTTAGCCATGCAAACACCCAACATGTACATACATCACGGGAATCATGCAATTGGTTAAAGATGACATTTAAGCATTCAAGTCTCATACTTCAAAGTTCAAACACAAAGGTAACCTCAAGAGGCACATAGCTAACATTCATGATAAGCAATTTAGGCATGGACTACAATTCAAACATGGCATCACAAGCCATACAAAAGCAAGATAACATGGAGTCTAAGCAAGCTCCTAAACAACCAACCATCATCCATCAAAATAACACATGTCCCATTGCTTAACCATTACATGTTCAACATTAAAACTCATACTTGATGTACTCAAAGCTAACAACCACACTTAGAGGCCCTCCACTTGCGCAAGTAACCCACGAACTAAGGATCTGTAATGTTGAACAAAGAGAGCGTAAACAATGATGCTTAGTGAGGGTAAGCTCTTAAAAACAAACCTCAACATTGCAGGGTCCGAGCACGATCTAGCCAAGGCATTACACATATAAATACCAAGGATCCACAAGAGCCACAAGATAAAGATGCATGAGCAATATACAATTAAATGTCATGATCATGAGCTCTACTCCACAACTCAAGTAATCACATTTGAACGTCCAAATAAAGATCATATATCTCATCGCATTGATACACTTATCAATCAACATTGGCACCTAGCTATGACCCGAATACGCAGATAACCACGTTGGAACTTACATTCAACAACCACATTACCTCACGGTGGGATTACACTCATCACCGGTCTCGCGGAGGGGATTCCACTCATCCTCACGCCCCGTCGATGGGATTCCACTCATCATCGACTATATATAAATACAATTTCCGGGCGAACCCGTACTCCTCCTTGGTGACTCAACGCCACCAAGGCCATGCGCGACTTTTGACTCATGTGTACACACTAACATCCTAATGATCGATCATTTGTACTCAAGCATACTAGTGCCAACATTTTACTCATACCACATTACTCATTTCAATCAATTCCGTGCTTAGCACGTACTCACCATGAACCATCATCATGCATGTCTCAAGCATCTCAAATCATGCCTCATCTCACATGTATAACACAACATACATAAGCATTCATATCACATTTTATACGAGACATCCATATCCACATATATGAGTTCATCCAAAGGCTCTAGATCAAGTTTAGGATTAGGCTACCACCCTAATCCTAACTCTAGGTGGGTCTCCCAAGCCCGACCTAGTCCACATACTCGAACCAACCATTTTAAAACCATATAAAACAATTAACCACTCACCTAAGCTCCCAAGCTTAAAGACCAAGCAAGCGACCACCTTCAATTTCCCGGATTTACTTCCGATGCTTCACCGGTGTCCAACCTCGATTCTAATCAATCCCAAACACAAACAAAACATCCACAATCAATAACTCATCGTCGGAACTAACCCGGATTAACGTTTTCAAGCATCAAACACTCAAAATCAAGCCCAAAATAGAATTCCCGAGCAACCCACAAAACCCACTGAAAACTTCCAATTCAAGCATCCAAACAACCATCAAATACACCAAAAGTGACCCTCATATATCATACTAACACCAGTCCTCAAAAACCCACATGAAACTACCCCAAAAACCACTTTAAAACCCTCCAAAACCCCCATTGAAACACAATTCCAAAAATCATTATAAAACCTTGTAAAAATTAGATATATTGGACCTTTTGGACAACAAATGTCTCATCTAACACCACAAAATTAAAAGCTCAACTAAAAGCTAACAAAGTTAACATTTTTAATTCCAAACTCAAAAACTCCAAAATACAAAATCAAGGGTTTTAATGGAAACTAAAGGTATAGGCGTGTAGAGGGAAGTGAGGGCAAGTTAGAAACATGTTTACCTTTCAAAAATCACCAAGGATGTGGATGTATGGTGATGGAATAGTGAACCCCCAAGGAAGAGAAGAAGGAGACGTTAGGTTTGAAAGAGGGAGGGGAAGAAGATGAGAAGGGTGGGTGTTTTATTTGCCATGTGTTATTTTTAAGGCTCAAAAGACTTGTTTACCCTTAATAAAATGGGACATTTACAAGGAGGGGAAATCCATGGCTAATTGGGGTTTAATCTTAAAACATGGTCAACCCAAATTAATTAATTTGAAAACAAAACCCGAAATATTATTTAAATTATAAAACCGAGCCCAAATAATATTAAAATATTATTTTCACCTAACCCCTAAACTCGGGTGTTACAAGGAGTTTGACACCAACTCCTAAAAGTCTATACCCCATCATCTAGGCATTATTACAAAACGCAAACCATACTTGAACTAGCTTGAGAACCCCAAAAGCTCATCCCTTGCCCGCTTGCCTCTCGAGCTCTAACGATCTGCATGTTGGAAACAAGAGAGCATAAGCCAACTAGCTTAGTGAGAGAGGCTCTACAATTCACAACATGCAGTTTTCCAAAACACATTTTATATGCAAGAAAAGCAATGGATGCACGAAATGTCTATCTCAACAACAACACATGGTTTGCACAAGCACAACCAACATACACATACGGTGGGACTACACATCACCGTTTCGACTAGTAGATTTCCGATGGGACTACACATCAAAGTACTTTCCTACTAGTCACTACCGGTGGGACTACACATCACCGTAGTTTAGACCACCATCACGTAAGGCACGACTTCAACTCGACTACACATTAACAACATTAACATGCACATGATAATCATAACACATAACCATTCATCCATCACAACAACATAGGAGTAGAGAGGCTTACACTCGGGTTTAGGTGAACCCTAAAGGTCCCACCCAAACCCCAAAGATCCCATAATGTGCACAATCCAAGGATTAACAAATCTACTCACTGTTGTTACCCAAGAGAAGACCGAAGACCAAGCTCAAGACTCTGAAATCCCCGGATTTGTCCCCGAAGCTTCACCAACCAAAATTCTTGCTTCTAAACATTCCAACACAAAGTAAACAATCCCAAATCAGTCCACATTCCAAAATAGTCAACCCGGATTACATACCAAGCACAAGACATCAAATTTTCCATTGAAAACAAACCCAAAATCCATAATCCCGAGCATCCCTTAAGCACACTTTAAATCCATTGATTCCAACCCTTAAATTGCTTCCTAAAGCCTCCAAAACAACACTTACATATAGCCTAACCATCAACCCTCAAAATTCCACCTAAAACACCCCAAAACTCCACTTAAAACCTCCCAAAAACTCAAATCCGGGAATATGCATAAAATTCTTTAAAAATCATATATATTGAATCTCATGGACTACAATCAACCCACACGCCAATAACAAACCAAAATCTTTAGTAAAAGACCATAAAGGTAACACTTTTATCCAAAATCTTCTAAATTTCAAATCTAAAAAAACATGAGTAAAAATAAAAATAAAAGGTATTAGTTTGTAGAGAATAACGAGGGTAAGTCAAAAACATGATTACCTTTGCGAAACTCTTCAAAACGAGCAAGACATGGGATGGAATAGTAACCTAAGGAGGGGGGTTTGACGTTGGAAGGAGACGGTGTGGAGAGAAGAAGATGAGCCAAAAGCAAATATTTTATGTTTGTTTAAAATTGGGAAGTCAAAAGACCAAAACACCCTTAATGAATTAAGGAAACCACACTAGGTGACACCCATGGCTATTTGGGCTTGTTTTGAAAAAAGGTCCAACTTAATTTTATTTGTCTTAAAACCTGAGGCCCAAACCATTACTTTATTATTTAAAAAAAAGGAATTTAGGAGCCGGAACCCGAACCACTATTAAATTATTATTTTTCGCCCGACCCCCGAACCTGGGTGTTACATATACAATCGGGTTGGTATTGAACAGACTTGGAAAACTTGACTCGAGACCCAAAATCTGAACCGAATTATTCGAACCGAGACCCGATTTTGACCCGAACATGATGATCCGAAGTTGACCTGAAACCTAAAATAAACTGAACCGAACCGAATTTTTTTGTTGAACCGAAATGGACCCGAACCGAATGCTACCCGAACTGAAAGTTAAACCGAATATCGACCCGATTTTAACCCGAAAACTAAGGTAAAATAAATGAATAATTTATTTTTAATATTATCTATTTTTACAATATAATAAATAATAAAATGAAGTATGTTTTATTATCTTTTTGTATTATACCATGGAAGAGACCGTTGCTTTTGTCAAAGTTGTGGTATAATAACATTTTATGTCATTTTACGTTTAAATATTAATTAAATAAAACTTTTGTCCCTACTAATTTTTAAATTTAGAATTTTAATGTACTATTTTCTCTCCTAATATTTAATCTTAAGCCATAAATCCTAAACAATAAACCTTAAGCCATAGAAATTAAGCTCATGAACCAATAACCTTAAACTAAATCATAAACCCTATATCATTAACACTAAGCCCTAAAAACCTAAACTGTTAACTTTTAAGCCATAGAAATTAATCTAAAATCAATAACCCTAAACCATTAACACTAAGGCCTAAACCATAAACCATAAACTGAAATTAGAAACAATTTTTATAATCTTACCATAAAATATAGCTAAAACTAGAAGTAGAGACCATCTTGACAATTTGAAAGTAGAGAAATTTGAGAGCTTGATGACCAATTTTATAATTTCACCATAAAATATAGCATAAAACTGAAATTGTGGACTAAATTGACAATTTGAAAGTGGAGAAATTTGAGAGTCCAATGACCAATTTCATAATTAAACCATATAAATAAATAGGGGTCAATTTTGGCTAAAAATTAAATCTTAGAAATTAAAATGAACAAAAATATCATTATATTAAATTAATAGACTAAATTACAAATATTAGTTAATTTTGACTAAAAATAAATTTTTAGAGACTAAATATCACTACGGGGAGGGAATTTCTATATCCGAAGTCTAAACCGTGGGGATACTTGTGACTAAATTAAATTAAACTAAAACTTAAAGTTGAATATTAGTACTAAAATGTAACATTTTAAATGCAACATGACCTAAAAAGTAATTAATCTTTAGCTTAAATAATTGGTGGCTTATTTCCCTCCAAAATTTTGTCTTTTCCCTCTCTATTTTTACCAATTGTCTTTTCCTTTTTTTTTCAATCTAACTTTTTTTGAAATCAAGTTATATTATTGCTTATTCGAAAACGGAGCGCATAAAACATCGGCCTCATTAAAAAACCTCTCTAAATCCTATAGAGAAAAAAGAGTACGCGATGTTCATGCTTTTACACAACCAGACACCGACCGACCTTCTGCTACAAAGGTTAATACGACAAACAGAACCAGCTGCCAATCGAGTCTAAGCAACGCATCCCCCCATTCACAACACTCCTCCCCTTCCCATCTTGCATATCCCCAGCATACGCAATGCTTCTTCCCACTCTTATATATGTGTTAAACCTGCACAATAAGCAAACCGTCCATTATGTTGGTTCAAATAGCAGAAGGTCCTTACTTCTGTTAATCACTTTTTAGCCAATACATCTGCACTTCGGTTTGATTCCCTCGGAATAGCTGAAACGCACCAGCTGAAACTTGAGGCTTCTTTCATAACTGAAACGATCGTGTGTTTAAAAGGGGCAGGGGCAAGAGCCGGATTTTTAAACCAAGAAACAACATTGCTGCAGTCACTCTCGACTATTAGAGTATTATTCGTAGCCCACTTTGAATCTTTAAAAAATTTCAAAGCTTCTCTCACCGCATAGACTTCAGCCGAAGATGCATCCAAGACTCCCATCGCTTTGGAAAATACTATCAACGATTTGGCTTTGCTGTCTCTCAAAATGCCCCCTATGCCGGCATTCCCGAAGCTACCCCCACAGCCCCATCTACATTAAATTGGAGAGTACCAACGTTTGGGGGACTCCACGAAAAAATTGGTGGTTTATTTCTTTCCAAAATTTTGTCTTTTCACTCTCTATTTTTTACCAATTGTCTTTCTCTTTTTCTTTTTCTTAATTTAATTTAGTTTCAATTTAGATTAATTTAATTGAAATTTCGCATTTAGTTTTATAATTATTTTAATTATGTCTGTGATTTATGCTTCTAGATTTTAGTTAGCTCAATTAGATCCTAAGTTTAATAAATTAATTCATTTCAGACATCATCATCATCATCCTTATTATTATTATTATTATTATTATTATTATTATTATTATAAACTTTGATTTAATATAATTATACACAAAATTTTGATATGGATACATGAAGTTTTGATTTAAATATTTAATCAAATTCAAATGCATAGATTAACAAGTTGAATTAGAATTAATCTCATACACCGATAACTCTAAACTAAACCATAAATACTAAACCTCAAACCCTAAACCCAACTCAAATCGAATTGACCCGACCCGAAATCAACCTGAACGATCCAATTTTGACCCGAACCGAAAGCGACCCGAACGACCCGATTTTGACTCGAACCGAAAGCGACCCGAACGACCCAATTTTGACCCGAACCGAAAGCGACCGATCCGATATTGACCTGACCCGAAAACAACCGATCCGATTTTGACCCGAACCAAATCCGACTCATCACAGACCCGAATTAGACCCGAACCCGAACTGAATCTAAATCGATTCTAGATAGACCCGAAACGACCCGAACCGAACCCAAATCGAACGACTCGATTGCCACCTCTATTCAATAGAAGCACTTATCAATTTAGCCACAAAACCTACAAATAGAAATATCAAAATACAATCAAACACACAATTTTCTACACTCACCTAACCCGAACTTATGTTATGCCTTGGATGGTCGGATTTACTTGTTGTTAAGTGTGAAAAAGTACTATATTTTATACTTTTTTACTCATATTATTGTTTAGACTCAAGTTCATTTAGTTGCATTTGTAGTAATTCATGCATAAATTCGCAGTCTTTTCGTTTATTGGGCTTGGCCTTCGTTTTTCTAATTTTGTGGAGAAATCGTTGATGTTTTGTTCCTTTTCTGTGCAGGTACGAATTGTCGAGCGCTTACTAGAGCAATTCGAAAATAAGTGCAGAATTTTTCAAAATTTATCCTTATCGCATAAGATAAAGCCCATATTCAGTTTATGAGCTGTTGAAAATGGAGATGAGAGAATTTTAGAGTCGTTAATCCTGATTTATCTCCTCTTAAATGGGATAATGTGCAAATAAAGAAAAGAAATAAAGCATGAATTATTTCCTTATCTAATCATATCTTTAAATAAGTAAATAAAGCCTAATTTCTCTCTTCAAGATATATGGATAAATCTTATCTTTGAAATTCAGATTTAAAAGGCTGGTCGCAGAAACAAAGAATGTATGGGGGGAGAGAGAGATGGGAGCTAGAGGGAGATCTTAAAGAAGGAGGATCGAATCTTGAAAGAGCTCGTCTCCTCTAGATTTTATTTTTTTCTTTTGTCCTTTTAATTTACCCGATGTTTATGTTTTATTCATTGTTGTTTTCTTTTAACCCATCCATTAACTAGATTTATTGGCTTGGATTATCGGGTTTTATGGTGTGTAGAGACAAATGATTGGTTTTGATTTTTAATTCAATAAAATTTAGTGTTTATCCATTCTTGATTTTTAATTTGACTTCAAGGAAACTTGGGAGAGGAACTTGAATGCATTCATTTATCTAGGCTCGGGAGAACTAGATTCACGAAACGAGTGGATACGATTTCTATTTAAACAATCGTTCGTGGAAACTAATTCGCCTTAAGAATAAGGATTAGATTTCAACGGCTAAGAAGAGTGCAAAGATCGATGTTGTTCACCCTAGGTTAACGCATGGATGTATCACCAAGGCTTGCACAGACATCCGTTCTTCGGTTAGGGATAAGGCGAAGACATTGAAGAACACTCCGTCGAACATTAAAGGAGGAAACTCAATTTACATGGCAATCTACTTGCCACAACAGTTTACTTGCCGCGACAATCTACTTGCCACAACAATTCATTCGACAATCACACCACTGCTCACGATAACCCAACCCAACCTAATCTCTCATATCGATTATTTTTTATTTTTTATTTAATTTCTTTAAATTTAGTTTATTTTACTTATCATTACCTATCATCATCAATTTATTTTTTTAAAGCGCGATAACTTAAGTAAACTGGCCCAAATCAATCCTTGTTAATACCTCACTTTATTACTTGCGATGTGTATACTTGCACCATATGGCAGCACTTAAATCACGCAACACTTGTTGGTTTATGCTTTCCCCTAACTTTGGACGTTTCTACTAACCATGCCCTTCAAGAATCGAAACACAAGAGTAATTATAAATCCATTTCAATCAGATATTCTAAACTTATCTTGACATGAAATCCTATCTTAATATGGGGTTTAGAGTCGATCTTACTCAACTCCAAGCTTGATCCACGTGGTACCAATTTGAAGAGCAAGGTGTAAGCTTTGAGATTATCCAATTAGACTTAAGAATCCATGGCTAAATTTGATGGATTTTAAGCTTTGTTTACTTTTTTTCTTACATATGGTTAACCATGGTGCTGAAAGTAAAGATTGAGAAGAAAACTCCTCTTCTCTCTTCTCTCTTCTCTCTTTGCTTCGAACGACACTAAGGAAGACAATGTCGTCTTCTTTTCTTTTCTTTTCTCCTTTTTTAATTAGTTAAACATTGATTAATCATCAAAATTTGTCACCATTTATTATAACATGATGACACCTAGTTCTTAAATTGTCATAATAATCCACTATCCACATAAAATGCCTTAATTACCATGCAAATCAAAGCTTCAACCTTAAATTCACTTTAGTCCTTAACTACTAATTTTACAAAGCTTACAATTTAGTATATTTTCAGCAATTTGACAAAATTCTAAATAATTATTTATTCAATTTAATTCAAATCGAATCATTCTTTATTTAAACTTACATACTATACTTCATATTTCTCAATCGTACAATTTGATCCTTAATTCATAAATCTTCTAATTAAACTTAATACTTCAAAATTAATCTAGCTAAATGGTTAGAGAACTATACTTATTCATTGGAAAAATTAAATTTTGATTGCCAGAAATTTAATTAAACCACTAGACCGGTTCTGAGAGTGTTACAAATTCCTAACAAATGGTAGTAGAGTCATGGTTTGAGTTGTTAGATTTTGAAGGAATGTATTGTTCCGGATTTTGTTAGATATAGTGGAGACATTCAAGATGAGTTTTGTTGCAACTAGATTTTAGTTTTGATGCAATTCTTAATTGATGCAACGATGCTACGAATATTTTGTAAGAATTAAAGTTGTTGAAAACTTGAAGACGAATATGGTAAATTAATTTGTTTTAATGGGAAAATGTTACCTATTATCACAAATTCTAATTGATAATTAAGTTGAATTTTATTACAATTCTATTGTTTAAGGTTACTTGGTAATTATGTTTTCTTAATAAGTAAATATTTATATTTATGTAAAAAGTTATGTGAACAAGATTTTTTGATGACCAAATATTTGACTCTATATGACAAGTATGAGCGAAGCTATTTTGGAGACATGTAATCTTTTTTGTGAATAAGTAAATACCGAGTGATTCAATGGTTTCTAGTTATATGATTCGTGGTGATGGAAAAAAGAGACGCAGAAGTCATTTTGGAGGAGGAAAAAGGCGAATTGAAATCAGTCCTAGGGTAGCCAAGCAAAAAGTAGGGAGATGGTGGTGACACAAATAGTTAAGCCGAAATAGGAGATTCGAAAGATTGTTGGCGTATTAGATACTGATAAAGTGGAGATCCTGCAAAATTGTGCATATGGGTTTTGTCACCAACCACAGCAGATATCGGATTTGGAGGGAAAATAAGATTTCACTAGTCGGTTCGTTGATCCTTCTAATGTTTACCAGTAAGGAGTCGAGAAAGAAAATATTAGGGGAAGGGACAAGGGTGTTTAGACAAATGGCTTCAGAATGTGATGGAATTTTGAAAACAAGAGTATGGGTTTCGGTAAGTGGGATTCCAATTCATGCTTGGTCAGACGAAACCTATGGGAGACGACGGTTTCAACTGAAAATAGATTGGTTTTAGTCGAGTAGGTGTTTTGGAGTTGGAAGAGGCAATTGGTCCTAAATGTGATTGTAGTTGCGAGGTGGAGAAGGATACAAGCGTGGATGACAATGATTTCGTGAGTGAAAATAACACTAGGTAGACAGCAGAAAATGACATTGAATTCGTGAGTGAAATCGAGGTGTTTATGGATGGAATTGTATTAACATGTTTTTGCACCTTTAATTGGAAGATTGAGAGAGGTGTTATTGGTATGGGAAAGTCGAGGTTTCGTTTGGTTGAGAGAGGTTGGAAGATTGAGTATGTTATTGGTATGGAAGGAAGCAGTGGAGCGTTGGAGCATTGAAGGAGCATTCTCTCATGATGGAAATATATGCTACAACATCGTTGTGAAGCTGGAGATAAATCACAACCCATTTTGAAGGCCTTTTAACACATGGTTCCCTACCTTTTTATGAGATATTAATGACGCGGAAGCAAAGATCCTCATTAAATGATGACTTGTCGTGCAAGAGCAAAACTCTAGGAGAGACACCTCTATATAAAGACATCAAGAGCATCAATTAACACAAGCATTATTCGAGGAAACAACCCTTTGTCTTCAACATCAGAGAACCACCATCGTTGAAGATCAAGAGGAGTCTTTGTAACCCCTAAACCGGGCCTAGAAAAAAAGACCGAATTTAGGAAGTTTTTTTTTTGAAAGGTGGGATTTTATTCAAATTGAGCATAAACATCGGCCTCGTTAAAAAACCTCCCTAAAAAACCTAGACGGAGGAAAAAGAGTGCACGATGTTAATGCTTTAATACATCACGAACAATACATCTACATCACGAAAAGAAAAAAAAACACGTCAAGAATCGAAACACCAAGCAAAACTCGAAGTCCAAATGAAACATCTTTCCCTTTAATCCGACATACACACAGTGCGCGATCATTTTCGATATCACTAACACCACTTTCCTCCTGCAGCATTCCATCCAAGCCTTATCGGCAGTACACCAGCAGAGCTACACTAACAGCAATCCATACACAGCCTCATTCACGTTGCCCTGCTCACGCCAAAATGCCCCATGGCTTCACGTTGAAGCAAATTATAAAGCATAAGCTGCACCAATTCAAAGACTCATGGACACACACATCCTACCGCAGTGTTTCAGCGGTCACAATATTGCCCCATTTCTAGCAGATCATTCATTCGATTTATGCCCTGTTTCGCCAGTGTATGTGCTTCGCAATTAGCCTCCCTATAGGCAAATTGTATTGTCCACCTATTTGAGCTAATAATCGAATAACAAACACTGACAATCTTATAAAACAACCTAGGAGCAGTGGATGGTTTACGAATCCAATTTACAGAAAGTTGACTATCAGATTCTATGATTAGTTTGTGAGATTTACACCAATCCGACTTAAGGAAGACTTGACAAACCTCGTGAATACCAGTCAGTTCTGCATGAGTTAGATCAGCTAGGCCAATGGCTTTCGAAAAACGACCGCAGCGTCTGCCTTTCTCGTCTCGTAGGACACCGCCTATCCCTGCTTCCCCGAAAGTTCCCCTCACGGCTGCGTCAACGTTGAATTTTAAATACCCCAATTGAGGCGCTACCCATCGACTCAAACTTTCCCTGCAAGGTTGCTGACTACTAATAGTTACTTCCTGTGGCATGCAGACAAAGTCTGAAAGTGATGGAAAGTTCTGCGGCCAAATGCTTTTTGCCCAGTGTCCAGTTCTTAACACGGCAAGATCATAAATATGATCAGCATCTAAAATTTTGTTGTTGAAAATTCTTTCATTTCGATGCAGCCACAAGGTCCAAACGAAACTGAAGAAGGCTAATTGCCAAACCAGAGTTTTACCATGCTGAAGTTTCTGCGCATTCCATAATTCAAAAAAAGAATTGAAATCTCCAGGAATGACTAGCTGAAGGTTAAAGCAGCCCCACCATCTCTGCCATATCCTCCAAGTGAATTTGCACCGGCAAAATATATGATTTGTTGATTCAGCCTTCTCGGCACAAAAAACACAGGAGCAATTATTTGACACTGATACTCCTCTCTTAAGTAACTCCTCCATAGTTGGTAATCTGTCATACATAGCTTTCCATACAAATGCCGATACTTTTAAAGGGACATGTCTCAACCACACCATTCTCCAGCGTTTGTCGCAAACCGAACCCACTGCCATCACTTTTGAACAAAAATCCTTGGGTTTATAGAACCCCGATGATGAACCCGTCCACACAATCCTATCTGATTGATAATGGATGTTGCCTGCTTTAATTAAGTTTGCCATGAATTGATCACACACCTGACATTCCCATTCGAACAGAGGCCTTCTGATATCAATACTCCACTTCCACGACCCATTCACTTTTGCTCCGAAATCACAAACTTTCCCACTTTTTTTAAGGCTAACGCGTATATTCTCAGAAAAGATGATCGTAAGCTAGGTACTTCCGTCCACGGATCCTCCCAAAACTCAATGTGTTTGCCATCACCCAAAGCCAATTTAGTGTGTTGTGAGAAAGGATTTCCTGGTTCGAACATTGGTTGCATAATTTTGCGCCACAGCCATGATTCTTTCCTGCCTTTCTCCCTTCTCGGCAGTAGAAGATTAGGATCATAATCGTATTTTGCGTCAATAACCTTTCTCCAAAGACTGTTGGGTTCTAAGTCGTACCTCCACAACCATTTATTCAATAAGGCTCTGTTCTTTGTTGATAGGTCGTCAATACCCAACCCACCATACTCGATTGGTTTACAAAGCTGAGACCTTTTGATCCAATGAATTGGCTTAGCCGTTCTATTGCCCCATATGAAACTTGCTATTCTATTGTTAATAAAATTTGCCACAGTAACAGGCATGCTAAACAGAGACAAATAAAAAACCAGTATATTTGAGAGGACGGACCTTGCCAGGGTGATTCGGCCGCCAATTGACAGTAAACAGCCTTTCCAAGAGTCGAGTCGGCCAAGCACTTTATCAGCTACCGGCTTCCATAAAGCAATTGAACTATGGGAAAAACCGAGGGGTAACCCCAAATATATAGTAGGGAAGAAATCGATGCAACACATCATTTTTTTTGCCCACTCTTGCAATTGCGCAGTCTCAATATTTAATCCGAAAATTTTCGTCTTCTTTAAATTCAGTTTCAATCCAGCCATAAGTTCGAAGATTCTGAAAATTCTCTTTGCATTTAACAGGTATTCCTCTTTGGCTTCAAGAAATAAGACAAGGTCGTCTGCAAACTGAAGGTGCGTTATTGATACGTTGCTCTGTCCAATCTGCACTCCATGGATGAGATTCAACGCAATAGCTTTTTGGATTAATTTGCTCAGAGCTTCTCCGACCATGTTGAACAGCAGCGGGGAGAGCGGACAACCTTGCCGCACGCCCCTGCTAGTTTTAAAGAATTGGGAAGGCCTTCCATTTATTAAAATTGCAATGTTTGAATACGACAGGCACAAATTTATCCAGCTTCTCCATTTTCTTCCAAATCCCATCTTGTTCATAACAAGATCCAGAAAATCTCGATCGATAGTGTCATAGGCCTTTGCGAAGTCTTCTTTAAGGACAATGGCTTTCCTTTTTCTATATTTGAGGTCTTCAAGAGTTTCATTCGCTATTAAGGAACAATCGGTAATTTGTTTCCCTTGAGTGAAGGCAAATTGACACTCCCCAATCACCTCACCAATGCATGCTGCCAATCTCCTAGCGAGCACTCGCGCGAGGATTTTGTATAAACTACTGACAAGTGAAATTGGCCTGAAATCTTCAATGTGCTCAGGAACATTTTTTTTTGGATCAAAGTGATAAAGGAGTTGTTGAAATCTTTGTCTATAATACTGCCCTTGTAGAACTCATCAAAGAACAACATCACCACATTCTTTAAAGACTCCCAGAACTTCTGAAAAAATTCTAAATTGAACCCGTCAGGGCCAGGGGCGCGCGAACCATCGACTGAACTAATGGCATCCCATACTTCTTCAGTAGTGAACGGTCTTTCTATCAATTCTGCAGACTCAGGGCAAATTTGTGCAAATTGAATATCAAAGTGAGCTAAAGGGATAGTTGGATTGGCATTGTACAGATCCCTGAATTTTTTAATGAACACCTCTTCGATTTCTTTATGTGAAGTAAAAACCTTGTTGCCGTCTTTGATAGCTTCAATCGTGTTCTTCTTATTTTGAATTGAGGCGGTAACATGGAAGAACTTGGTGTTTCTATCCCCCTCCCGGAACCATTTCACACGCGATTTCTGAATCCACTCTCTTTTTTCGATTCTGTATTTAGCCCAAAGTTCTCCATGCAGCAATCTAATTTCATCCAGCACTGCTTCATTCTTCTCGCTCCTGATCATCGACTTTTCCAATCTCCCAATCCTTTCCTCAAGCTCATATATAGTCCAATGTTTTCTTTCGTTTTCCTCCATGACCCACTCTTTGGTTGCGATTTTTGCTTGTCGAAGGCAATTAACAGCCCCAGAGTTTTCTGAATCACGACACACTTTCACTATAGTCTCTGCATAATCCGGATTATCCACCCAATGGCTAAACCATTTGAAAGGTCTGCCACTCCCAGATTTTACAACCTCAGCCAGCAACACAGGATGGTGATCGGATAAACTTCTCGGAAGAGCTTTTTGTTCAACGTTAGGCAGCCAACCTATTATCTCAGGGGACAAAAGAAATCTGTCGAGTCTGCTTGCACAATAGATATTTCCCCTTCGAACCCATGTGTATTGAAAACCGTGTAAAGGAAGATCAATGAGCCCGTTGTCTCGGATAAACATAGAAAACTCATGCATCGCCCCTGTATCTTCAGCCATTCCAAACCTCTCATCACTGGACTTTACTGCATTAAAATCACCCGCTAAAACAATTGGTAGCTGGAGCGACGCGATTAAGTTGGATAACAAAACCCAGAAATCTTTCCTCTCACGTTGATTGTTTGGTGCATAAACATTGATCACAACCACTCTTGCATTAATTTTAAGAATTTTTCCAACCAAAACTACTATCCTTTCCACAATCTCATACCTCTGTACCTGAAAAATCTTTGGATCCCACAGCGAAATCAAGCCTCCAGCAGTACCCACAGAAGGAGAGAACGCCATCTCAAACTTTGACCCTTTTAGTCTATTCATTTGTTGACTTTTCATGCACTGCAGTTTGGACTCCTGGATGAAAACGATCGACGCCTTGTTTCTGTTAATTGTTTTAACCACCGATCTTAATTTCTCAGGCCTTCCAAGCCCCCTGACATTCCAAGTTAGAAACACACAATTCATAAATTAATCAAAAAACACGATTCAAAGAAAACCAACACTTAGGTGTAGTCGACTAACTGCCCTCCCTCTCCAATTCTTCTAACCGCTTCCACACTTGAAGATCTGGTACTGCGAAAACTACTCCCATCTCAGAAGCCAATTTCGTGATTATTCCCGCTTCATGCCCAGGGAAATTACTTTCATCGGCTTTCAACATCTCATTGCCACTCGTCCACTCTGCCGCATGTGAGGGGGAAAATCCATGACACTTGTCTTTTTTTGAGCCTTCACTCTGAGCCTTCAGACTGTATCTTTTTCTAAGTCTACTTTGACCGACAGAATTGCGGGATGGTGTCCACCGTTTAATTTTGTCAAAACTAGGCCTAAAAGAAAGTGGGGACATGCCGCTCGGAAGCTTAATATAAGTTGGTTTCATAATACAAAGCCCAGCGTCACATTCCAGCTTTGGGCCTGCTAAATCGCTAGAGTCCGCTGATGTTTTGGACGATTCGGACGCACAATTCACAGGGATATCGATTAGGCCTGTTGACCCAATTGATTTATTGCTAAGGTCCGCCTTTTCTCCATTCGGGGGAGCAGCCCTTTTACCAATTGATAAAGGCACGTGACTTAATTTGAGTGATGACTGCTCTATTCCTGTTGTTCCGTCTGTCCCCAAAAAATCAAAAGCTGAAGCTTCGATAACCACTCCTGCTTTTTCGGGACTAAGGCCAGCCACCAAAATGTTGTGTTGTGGGGTCCAGTCTTCATTACGACAGCTCACCTCTTCGTCTCTTGAGTTACCATAGTCCTCGCCGGCCGGAACTTCCGGTGAGTCATCACTGATCCAGACTTTTTCATCTTCATAGTCAGCTATTGAAATTCTGATGAGATATTGACTTCCGTTGATGAAGAGGTTTAGACTTTGAGGAACATCCGCTCTATGGTTAACTCCTGTCAGGATTCTAGCGCAATCGAACCTGTTCTTTGATGAAGTGTCTTCATCTATTCTGATTACTCGACCCCACTTCTTTACGATTGCCCTGAAGATGTCATCGTTCCATGCCACCAGCGGCAAGTTTTCCATTGTTATCCACACCTTGTGCTTGTAGCTCGAATTGAAATGATCCACAGAATCTAGGTCGTCAAACCAATTTCTGAGCATTGACTCCTTTAGGTCCCAGAAGATCTGTACCTGTTCTTCTTCTTCAAAGAGAATGATAGAGTAGAAACCGGACCATGCGCTAACCTTCACTTTGAACCCTTCTGACCGTAAGGCTTGTTGAACGAAGCCTGCATCATACATCCCTTTTATCTGGCCAATTATACAACTATTGAGCCAATCAAGATCCTTCTGAGGAACCGAAAAATGGTAGAGGCCAAAATCCGGTGACATTTGAGACCCTGCATTATGTTTGGTGTGAGAGTACTTCTCCTTGCTTGCTTCACGATGGTCCTCCTTTTTTGAACGCCATTCACCACCACCCTTTAGATTCTCAGGTCCATTGTCTACTCGTGTCGTCAAAGCTTCTTTATACGATCGATCGTCAATCATTTTATAGTATTTTCTTGCAGCAGATGCAGGGATATCCCTTCTCGTTGCATTTTGATTTGCAGAGAATGGTTGACGACTCCCTACGCTACGACCCATATAGCATTTGATGTTGAACCCGTCCATTCGTCTACCATCACCCTGTTCGATCGCTTTCATTGCCTCTCCCTGCTTTGCAAACCGGACGAATGCAAAAGTATCCCTTCTATTCTTTCTCTTGGCATTATTGTACGCGATGTATACATCTGCTACGTCGCCATACACAAAAAAAGCCTCTTGAAGTGTTAGCCGATGTATTCTTTTACTTACGTGGTTAACGAACACAGTGAACCATTTCCTTTGAACTCCATCATGCTGCTTGTGCCTTAGTGTGCTTGAATACCTTTGCTGTGCTGTTGGTCTTCTAATCTGGTTATCCGATGATGGTGGTAACGCCATTTTTATTTGGGTTGTTATGTTTTAAATTTTTGAAGTCTGGGTTTTTAGAATAAAGTTTATTCGTCTAGTATCGGATCTGGATGATCTATCACTCTGGGCAGGTCTACCTCTACTAGCAGTACCAGAAGCAGATGACCTACTTTGTCCTCTACCTCTAGAGGGTGTCTGAACTAATACATGTGATTGATTCTGTAAGAATGATCCAGTATGTGGATGTGGACAATCATTAAAGAAGTGATCTAAAGAACCACATCTAAAGTAAGCTTTGATCTTTCTCCTACACTCCCCACTATGCCACTTCTTACAATAAGAACACAGAGACACGGAATAAGAACCTGTCGATCCACCTACACTAGCGGTTGGAATAGAAAAAGTCATCGTCCTAGCTTTAGAATAACCTTATGGTAAAACTCCTCTATAGCCCTCTTCCTAGACTGATTTCCCTGACTGTGCTGAACAGATGCAGTCTGTTGCTTACTAGCTTGATCAATACCCTAATATTCAAGTTGCTTCATCTCTGCCTCATTTCGCTCAGCAGTCCTAGCTCGTTGAGTGATCTCTTTATACTCTTTGTCCATATGCAAAGCAACACCCATCTTAATCGATGGATGCAACCCCTTCAGAAACTAGTCACATTTCTCCTTTTTTGTGGTCACTAACCTCGGAACATATTGTATTAGCCTCATAAACTCTATCTCATAATCATTCATAGACATGTTGTTCTGCTTCAGATTCATGAAATCATCTCGGCACTTTGCTAAGTACTCTGCCCCAACATAACGGTCACAAAATGCCTATCGGAAATAGTCCCAAGAGATTTGACTGGCTGGAATAACATGTTCCTCATCCCCCACCAATTTTGGGCTTCACCCTGCAATAGTGATACCGTAACCCTAAGCTTCCGGTCGGTAGCATAATTCATCTCAGCAAACAACCTCTGAAGCTTCTTCAACCAGTACTCTACATCAGCCAGATTCGTGCCCGTCTTTCCATCAAACATGGTCATCCCGGCAGCCAAAAGCTCAGTAGATATGGGTCTCCTAACACCCTCAGACTGACGAAGGTAATGGAGAACCTCCCTATGCACTGTAGAAATATCCAAGCCACCGGTCTCACTATCCCTAAAATCATGTGGACCATCATTCTAAGTCTGCTAAAAATGTGGACCCCTACCACCAGTCTGATGTACTCTAGTCTGATTCATATGTTGCTCCTCTACATCATTATCATAAATATCATTCTGATTCTGTGGCGGATCCACAAGGGGCGTAACGTCACTCTCTACAACAGTGGTACGACCTCGACCGCGACCACAGCCACGACCAGTCGTTAATTTAGAACTCCTACGTGGTGGTATAATAGTCTATCTACAAAAGAAATTAATCCTAAAGTTAGAGTTGGTACTTGGAGTCTCTATTCAAAACATATCTTTAATTCTTTAAAATAATAAATTTATCAAAAAATCACATTTTACCTTAAAACATTTAATATGCATGTAAAAATTATTTTAGGTTTAAAATTTTATGTGAGCCTCACGGTCCGAGAGTTTGAACTTAGCTCTGATACCACAAAATGTAACCCCCTAAACCCGGCCTAGAAGAAAATAGTCAAATTTAGAAAGTTACGATTTAAAACTTTTCTCTCAATTAAAAGATTTTTGGTTTAAATAGTTTATAAAACAAATTAAATATTAATTAACAACAAATATCGTAAAATACTAAAATTGTTTTCAAAACCCAAATGTTATAAAAATATTATGATCATTTAATATATTATCTGAAATAAAGTCTGTAAAAACATGCTAAAACATAATACCAAAATATAAAGTTCCACAATCTGAAATACGTAAATATCCCAAAATATAAAATAATAGTAATCTAATAGTCTAAAATAAGTTCATACTGATTAATAAAAATATATGGATAAAATCTAGAGATCCTCCAAGTACCACGTCGCCTGAATTTCAAGATATCTGTAAAAGAACTGTGGGGGAGTAAGCTATTGAGCCTCGTGTGTCTCTAAAGTGCAGGCAATCACAAACTCAGTTTCACAACAATAAATATCACAAAAATATTTAAAAGACACCAAGCAAGTTTAAACAGGATTTTATGAAATCACAATGCAATGCACCCATAATGCATAGTCACCAAAAAGAATAGGTTCCCCAGAACCTCTCACTACATAGTCACCAACGCAAGTGGTATAAACCACTGAACTTCCTCCATACAATCTCAACCTATGATAACACAATAAAAATATATCACAGTTTTCACAGTCTCAACACAGTCCGATAATAAATTCGAGATTCTGTAAATCACAATTTTATTGACAGTCTAAAAATAGTATGCACGGAAAACATAATGTAAAATCACAACACAATTGAAAATCACTCAAGCGTAAAATCACAGTCACAAAAATAAAGTATGTATCACGGAAATAGAACACACCTTAACCAAAGCAACTCAACCTACTGAATAATATGTTTTCCACGATCAGTAGCACTGGTTTAGCTGTATCAGAACCTATGAAAATAATTTCTATATTAGCACTATTATCGCTATGCCACCAAACTAGGACTAAAACACTAATACTAATATAAATGAATACTCACGTGAAGTCCTTGTGATACGTGTTCGGTTAGATCGAACAGGCGAAGAGGTGGTAGTTCGTCTTCTTCAAAGTCGATGTCGTCTAAAACACATATTTAAACTGCATCAGATCTCATATCTAAATTCTTCAAAAAAATTAAAGTTGTGCAATGCTAGAAACTCACCAATGTTCAATCGAAATAAGAAACATAAAAAAAGAAAGAAAAGATGTCGAGAGAGAAGAGGGACATGCAGCTGCCTGAACAATGGCATAACTTTTCCATAAAAGGGTTTATATCCCCAAATTATTGGGTAATTTATAAGGAAGCCATTAAACTTTATGAGAGTTTGCAAAATAGCACCTAAGCTTTTCATAATTTACAAATTGACCCCTAAATTTTTATATTAAACCTCATAAATCTAAATTTTCTCAATTTAATCCTTAAACTCAATTAGGGTTTTTGAATTAAATTCCCAAATCATTAGGGTTTCAAGATTTAGGGATTTCAAAATTATGTTTCTAATTAGGAATATTTCGAATCTAGGGTTTATAATTTAGGCATAATTTTTGGGGTGTTACAGTCTCCAAGCGACGAAAAGCTATCGATAGTGACTTGAGGAGTTTGGAGTGTTGCAACATCGATTCGTGGGCATAAAGATGAAATCTTAGGATGCTTTGATTCTCTTTCTTTGTTGCTTTATTGACTAAACTCTAACCCTTAAACTAAACTCCTAAACACAAAATTAAATCCACTTGTGGAAAATGTTTTTTTTCACTACCAATACATGAAATATTTTCTCATGAGTTAAACCTACGTAATTGAAAAGGGTAAAGTAAATAAATGATCTCCGAACTTTTAGAACGCTTTCATCTTGGTCACCAAACTTTTAAAACTTGCAATAGTGTCACTAAATTTTTAATTTGTTTCATTACGGCTATCGTCACTAAGAAAATGTGATGTGAGACGTTAAAGTTTATTTTAACAGTGTTCATCTTCTTCATCATACTACCCTCCTCAATTTCTTCAGTTTCCATCAATACTATTCATATTCTTCATCACTTAATAATTCTCAGATCACTGGAGGCGCCATCATCCCACATTCTTCCGATCCCCGTCCCACATTCTTTTGATCACCGTCATCGCTAAAAAATCCAACTATATTTACAATGGTGAAAATGTTTTAGAAAGTGAAAAGCTGATACAAAACCACAAGAAAACTACCATAACTTCAAAAGTTAAGAATAAAACAATAGCAACCATCAATAAAAATTAGCATTTAGAACATAAAAAGCAGTCATAAGAATTAATTTTGAGGTAAAAATCACAATGTCATAGTAGTAAATTTCAGTTGGATACATTTCCAGAACTCCATGTGATAGAGTCAAGTTCTGTAGTGGTTATACCGAAAGCTTCTCTTTGGCACCTTTAGATCGCCAAACTAAACAATTTCTAGAGTTGTGAATGTTCCACTATCATCAATTGATGTATGTATATATATTAAAGCAAAATATTAGACTGCAAATAGAGAGTTCGAATCCACGGTTTCAACCAGCTTTGCAAATTTACCATTTAAAAGCATTCATGTACTTGGGCTAATCTAGCCAAAAGGTACACTGCAAGTGTACGTCTTCGGCTTGAATCATCCAAAGCCAATCGAACCCTAGAAAGTGAAAATTCAAAATATAGTTGGATTGTTTAATGATGACAATGATCCGAAGAATGCCGGACGGTGATGCCTCTACTGATTCGAGTATTATTAAATGATGAAGAATATAAATAGTGTTAAAGGAAATTTAAGAAATGGAGGAGGGTAGTGTGATGAAAAAGATGAACACTGCTAAACTAGACTTAAACGTTCGAAATATGAAAATATGTATGATTTATCAATTTTCTTACAATAGAAATATGATAAATAAAATAATTTTTTCTATAATTATATGGATTCAAAACAAAGATAAAAGGATATTTAATATTTAATTTAAAAATGAACATACAAAATCAACTCAAAAAATAAATTTTAAAAATTTGAATCTACATATATAACATTCGAACAAACTTAAATAAAACTACATGCATAAAATTTAAATTATATCAAACATACAAAACAAAACAAACTCACTCACTAAAAAAAATTGGTAATATAATAATAATAATAATAATAATAATAATAATAATAATAATAATAATAATAATAATATATTTTTAAAATTTTACAGTGTGAAATTTTACAATTTTAATAAATGAAATTTTACAACTTTACTAAATGAAAATAATAATAATAAATAATATATATATATATATAAATTAATGTTGAATTTTAATAATAATATATATATATATATATATATATATAAATCAGCTTTGAATTTTAGGAAAAACATTTAAGAAATTTGTATACAATTTATATATATATATATATATATATATATATATATATATATATATATCCATATAAATATATAAACTAAATTATATACAAACATTTTATATTTAATAAAAAAACATGCAACCAAAATAAAGCATAATCATCATCCAACATCAACCTAAACAATGCCTAAAATTACAACATACAATTTAAAAATTATAAATAAATCTAGTGAGCTTAAATTAAATAATAAACTACACACATACTTACTATACTTTCTTCAAATCTCTCTTCTTCTTCTTTACTAAATTTTCTCCAAACCTTCAACACAAAAATATTCACAACATCAAACATTAAACTTATACTAATTTTAAATTTTAAATAATTAAACTATACTAATTTAAAATTTTAAATAATTATACTATATTAAAAAATAATATTTTCACCTTCAACCTCCATCCCCTAACACAAATATTCAAAACATTAAACTTATATTAAACGTTATCAACACTAGGTTAAAAAATATAAATCAAATTTTCGTATTAAATTAAAAAAAATAAACTACTAAATTAATTAAATATACTTACAATATTTCTTCAATCTTCTTCTCAAAAATTCTCTCCAACTTCAACCTTCAACAATTTTTTTCTCCAAACCTTCAACACAAAAATATTCAAAACATCAAACATTAAACTTATACTAATTTAAAATTTTAAATAATTAACTATACTAATTTAAAATTTTAAATAATTATACTATATTAAAAAAATAATATTTTCACCTTCAACCTCCATCCCCTAACACAAATATTCAAAACATTAAACTTATATTAAACATTATTAACACCAGGTTAAAAAATATAAATCAAATTTTCGTATTAAATTAAAAAAAATTACACTACAAAATTAATTAAATATACTTACAATATTTCTTCAATCTTCTTCTCAAAAATTCTCTCCAACTTCAACCTTCAACAATTTTTTCCCCTTCAAACTTCATCCTACAACCCCTATTTAACACCCCAAAATTAAATCCCAACCACTCACCCAACCAACCATTCCCCAAACCCATTCTCGAGACTTGCCCCTCCACTGCTTTCCCCGACGCATGCTGCATGCATGCAGCTGCAGCTGCAGCCTGCCACGCCAAGACCTCACCCAACCAACTATTTGAAGTCGGATTCAGCTGGGGAAGACTTCATTTTTTTATTCGATACTATTTGAAGTCAGATTCAGCTGGGGAAGACTTTATTTTTTTATTCGACACTGTTTGAAGTCGGATTCAGCTGGGGAAGACTTCAGTTTTTTTATTCGATTCCTGTTTAAAATCGGATTCAGCTGGGGTGGTCTTTTGGTTATGTACAATATTTTGGGAAATAAAATTGAACCTACAATATTTTGGGGGAAAATCCCACAACAATATCTATGTAAATTATCCCATATGTAAATTATCCCATGTTTGTATATTTTATTTTGTATGTCAATAAGATATATTTATTTATGCTTTGAATTTTAAATTAAAACCTTTTAGTAGGGATTATTGTGAAAAACGTACCCTGAGCGTAAGGGTGCCACTTTCCGATAGTCTCTATTAAAAACATTTTTTATTCTAAATCTTAATTTTCAAAATAGACTCTCTTCATTCGGGAGTCTAACAGAAATTATGCCTCGAGCGTAGGGGTGTAAATTTCTCCCCTTCAAATATAAAATATTATTTTTTTAAATCATAATTTTCAAAATAGATTTTTCCTATTCGAGAATCTAACCGAAATTATGCTCCGGACGTTGGAGTGTACCTTTCCTTTCATAAACATACAATTTCAAATATTATTTTAAATTAAGGGATCATAATTTCTAAATTAAATTTGAATTCATAATTTCCATTTTTAAAATAAATCGTAATCGACATGTACCAATTTTCGGGCATTGTGGGGTGCTCACTCTTCCCCACACGTAATAGACTCTCGAACCTATTTTCTGGTTTCGCAGACCAAAACTCGTTGTTTTAATAAAAATGACAAAAAAAGTTTTATTAAAATAATTGAGTTTTCAGGTGTTTCAATCGTACCTAAAGTAAAACAAAAGATCATTGGCGACTCCCCGTTGTTACATGTACGAGTTGTTTATTACTTATGCATTGATCTATGGTATATAATATTGCGATACTATTTGTAATATGCATGATTATGTTATTTATATATGTTATAATTCAATATTTTTTTATCCTCTATATGTTTTTATTTTTTATATATAAAAAAATTTACATTGTTGATATCTGTGACATGTATATTTGTACTTTATTTGTTTATATTATTTATGTTATTATTTCACATATAAAAGTTGTTATATATAATAGTCAAATGTTATATACCTAGAATTTGTGGTACAGATTATATCAGTCCTACGTAAGAGAAACTTGATTAAAGGTTATATCATGTTTTAACTTGAGAAAGAGGATAAAAAAAAGTTACAGTCTCTTGTCATGTGATTGCGAGTTACAAGTATTGACGTAAATTAATAATTTCTTAATTTCAAGATTTTAGTTTGTAGGGAGACTTTCTATTTGTTATATTCAGTTGTTTTAACTTGACAATGATTTGACCCCTTTAAACTATTATGAGATTATGTTGTGTTTTTCATGTGCCTAATTTGAATACTATATTTGTGTTTAAGTCTAATATGAAGACTTCACAATGACATATTGAGGGGCAAATACATAAAAATTTCAGACATTGACAATATAGTTGTGTTTTGGATTCAACTGAATTTGGGTGCGTGATAAACTGATAATCTCTTCAACCTCAAGCGAGTATTATTAAGGGTAAACTACAACAAATGTCACTTAATTATGGGTAAAGTTACATTTAGGTCACCTAATTATTTAAAGTTGTATTTGGGTCACTCAATTATGAGTAAGGTTACATTTGAGTCACTCAATCATTAAATGTTACATTTGGGCCACTCAATTATGGGTAAGGTTACATTTGCATCACCCTTCATATTTAAAAAAGTACATCAATTTAGTCATTTTTTCTTTCAAATCACGTATACCCTCGTTAACATTAGAGTACTTCATTTGAAATCACCATTAATTAATCTAAAACACAAATTGATATACTTTTTTAAATATGAAGGGTGACCCAAATGTAATCTTACCCATAAATGAGTGATCCAAATGTAACCTTTAATAATTGGGTGACCCAAATGTAACCTTACCCATAATTAAGTGACCCATATATAACTTTCAATAATTGAGTTACTCAAATGTAACTTTACCCATAATTGAGTGACCCCGTTGTAGTTTACCCTATTAGTTAAAGCTTAGACGAATTGGGAGTTAAAGGATAAATTAAAAAAAAAACTTAATATTGATTATAGGATTGATTATCATTCATCATGCAAGCTCAAGCACTTTAATTGCTCACTGACTGTTTGTCAAAAGCATTGTTTGGCTATCACTCTTCCAACATACAACAATGAAGTAAGATTCAACATTTCATAGGCATCAACTATGTCAAAATCAAATCATACTAAAATGCATATTTAGATATAGCCTACCAGAGTCAATGTAACTAAACTACAAACTAATTCGAAGCCAAAATAGTACCATATTCTAAGTATTAATTAATCTTGTGATATCCTAAAACTTCATTTGTTCCGTTACCACAAGCAATGTAATAGTTGTTTGATAATAAACCTTCACTGATTGTCGACTTATCTTTCTATAAACTAATTTTCTCATTTAGCCATGTAGCTTATTTTGTTACTTTTCTAAGATTAAATTTGAAAATAACAAAGAGATGCTACTTATAAAAATGTAAATTGCTATAGTAGAAGTCAAATACTTCACAGTTTAAGATAACATTGTAGTGGTTAATAAAATTTAAATAAAATTAACTTGTTTCGGTGTGAAATAAAATAATAAATGTTTGTAAATTGTGAATAATAATAAAATAGTGTCTAATATTTTATTTGTTTTAAACCAAAAAAATTAATAAAATGATTTATAAACACCATTAAAAAATTTGCACCCACTTAAATACATTCAAATCCTCACTTCTTTTAATGTTGGGATGATGGTTTGGATTTCTTCTACTCTGGTCCAATTTTCCTAACTAGCAGTAATTGTATTACTATTATTTATCTCTTTTTTTGTGCTTTTATTCAGTAGATTAACCACAGTTTCTTCACTAAATCTAGGTTGTAATAACAATGGAAAAAATAAAATCAATATTTGTTATAAGACTTGTGCATTAAAACACAATGATGTAACTTACCTTTAGTATTTGCATTCCAGTCCTCTCATATATATATATATATATATATATATATATATATATATATATATATATTGTCCCCTTCTACTAAATCTTGTAAATACTTGATTTGTGAAAAAAGTTGGCAGCGTTGAAGGAACAAGTAGATATTCTTAATTTATTGTTGGTGTTGTTGCAACATATATGGCTAAATAAGATGAAGTTATTTGTCTTAAAGAAGCTTTGTATATAGTAAATAATCCTTGGTGCTACAATAAATTATAATTATTACGTTAACATGAAAATCATATTATAAAAAAATATAACTAATATATATAAGCATTTTTAGTTATATTTTGACAAAAAAATCACAACTTAATGTAATAAAGGTAAATTGAAGGTTACCTGATGTAATTGTGCTTGAGGAATTGTTGCACGTGTTTGAGTAACTACATCTGTGGCTGCTTCATTTGATGTATATGTTGCTACTTGTACTACTGCTTGTCTGGTTTCTTCAGCAATCACATGTGTTATTAGACCTGTTAAAACATAAGGTGTTATTGTAGTTGATGCTTCTACATCTTAATAATATCAAAGAAAATTATTTACAAGGCTACTAACAAAAAAGATAAATTTTAAAAATTCAAAAATAAAATGAAATTTGTGCTTATTGTATTGGGACATTTTCTAGAATTATGTCCAAGTTTAAAACACTTCGAGCGCCTTATCTTTCTTCCCTTTCTAGAATTTTTTTTGACACACTTTGTTTCACCCTCATTGTTTACTTTATTTTTTTGGGCCTTCCAGACATTTTTCTTGGTAGTGGGATTGGTTGGCCCATTTTTGTTTTCACCCAAAATTTTTCACTAAAACAACATGCAAAACATGACTATACAACTTTTGGTACATTTCTTTCTTATACCCTTTATATACATAAATATTAACATTATCTTTTTTCCATAGTATGGATGCAATGGGTAACATACATTTTTTTTCTCGATCGTGCAGCACTTAGACACGATTTAGTGACTAAGTCAGCCTAAACCCCTTAAAGATGCAAGCTAAGTGTAGTGGAAAAAGAATAAGACAAGTATGTTTCAATTAGGAAAGAAGAGAACTCAAGTACTGAATACTTGAAAAAAGAATTTTATTGACTTGGAGAATGCTTTACAAGATATTAGGACTCCTAACCTTCTTGGTTACATTGCTAAATGGCCAATGCCACCTATTTATAGCATTCCACCTTCTCAATGGACGGTGGAGATCAATCTAATCTTACGATTAATATTTGACTTCTAGAGAAATCTATACAACTTAGAAATATCTTACATCTCTTAGAACTTTCTACATAATCCTAGAATGGTCTAGTCTTGAAGAATTTTCCACAACCTTCTAGAACATTCCATAATGTTATATCATACTCCAAAACTTTCTAGAATGTTACAGAGTCTTCCTCAATATTCTAGATCCTTCTAGAATGTTTCGGATCCTTCCAGCATGTTTCAGATCTTTTTAGAATGTTCCTGTAACGCCCTAATGTTGGGCCTAGAGGTTTTAAAAGCAGTTTAAGGATCATTGAATCTACATTAGAGATCTAGGTCGGTTCGATGAAATCTTAGTTTGGGATGTGATAAAATCATATGAATAATTTCTAAAATCCTAATTAAATATGTAGTGAGGGAAAGTGTAACCAATTTTGGAAAATGATTTTTGGGAAATCGACATTTCGGCTTGGTGACTAAAATGTAAAAAATTGAAAATTCTGTTTTAATGGCTAAATCGAGGGGAGCCAAAACTTAGAATCCTTAGTGAGCTATTACACCAAGTTGGCACCAGCTATTTCCCTTGATTTGGTGTTTTAAATGATTTAATTAAAGGATTTAATAAAAAGAGTTTCATTAAATGAGATTTTAATAGTCAAATCATTTTCTCACGTAACTTCTTTTCTTCAAACTTTTCCTCAACTTTCCCAGCAGCCAAACTCTCTTTTCATCACTAAAATATTCAGAGAATTTTCCTATTACATTTACTTTTGATTCCTAAACGATGCCCATGGATTTCTACTTCAACTACCTAGTGTTTTCTTGAAGGATTTCATCAAAATCATAGCAAATCAAGGGGAAAGCTTGTGTTAGAGGTGATCTTTCTTTTCTCTCCTCTAATCAAGGTTCTTTATTGAAATTCTCAAGTCTTTGGCTCTCTATTTTTGTTTATTAACAAGATTTTGTAAATGAATTAATGGAAATTGCTACTTAGAGCTTTGAAAGATGGATTTTCAAGATTTTCGTTTGGGCAATGTTTTCATTGATTTGTGAATGATTTTAATCATAATTTGGATGTTAAATGGTGAGGAAATAATGGTTTTATGAGTGTAATCCCGAATTGAGTTGGATCTCTAATTGTTAGATTGATAGATTTTGGGTTTTTAGGATGTTAATGTGAAATCTGAGTTGCTGGAGGTATAAGGATGATATTAGGATGTTAATTTTTGGTTAAAATGTGTTGGGCTAAGTTTAGAGAGCAATCGAAGGTGATTTCGTTTGTTTCGGATGGGTATTTTGGTGCTTTAGGGCAGAGCAACGAGATTGTTTAAGTTGCTGGTGGTTTTAATGCATTAAGATGCATTGATCCTCTGTTCTTGTGTGATATAAACATGGGAGAATACTTTGAGAGCAATCAGTGAAGATCCAGGGGCTTTAGACGTTTGATTTTTGCGTCGGCGATTGAGGTTTTGCAAGTCTGTGAGTGGAAATGGAATTTCCAGTTTTGAAACACTTTTAAAGTGGTTTTGGGAACTTAGTGTAAGCTCGAAACACTTCACTAAGTTTGAAAGTAAGTAAAGTGATTTTTATCCCTCGGATTGTGCTATTATGAGCTTGTTGATGCACTTGATTTTATGTGTTTACCTACTGTTTTAAGCATGTTTTCAAGTAAGAGATTTACTGTTTATAATGCCATATTGATGAAGGATGCACATGGTAAGTGATCCTTGTATGTATATGCTTATACATATTTAATGAAGCATGGTTTAGTGCTTGGAATGTGCACTACAAAAAAAGGAACATATACCGACGGACACCAAACCGTCGGTACAACACAAAAAACCGTCGGTATATGTCCCAAAACCCTTTACCGACGGACAAAAGACATATTTCGACGGAAAAGTAACCGTCGCTAATATGCTTGTCGGTATAGATCTATACCGACGGTTATAACCGTCGGTATAGATCTTGAACCCTATACCGACGGTCCAAACCGTAGGTATACATATGAACTACCCCGACATTTTAGTACATATATTCCAACGGAAATAATCCGTCGCTATATCTAATCAATATATAACGACGGGTATCTACCGACGGACGTCCGTCGCTATAGATGTTACTTTATACCGACGACCTCTCCGTCGCTATAGGTTCTACTTGTACCGACGGTTTGTCCGTCCCTATATGTTCTACTTGTATCGACAGTTTGTCCGTCGCTATAGGTTTTAGTTGTACCTACGGTTCTATCCGTCGGTATAGGATTTGTTGTATTTTTTATTGAATTTAAATATTAATTATTTCTATTGTATTTTTTATTTTAAATATTAAATTTACTAGTAACATTATAACAAGAATTGTATGGATTTTCAATGAAAAGTATCTAATTGAATGTTTAAATAATTATTAAAATTACCAATACTAGTATTTTAAATATTAAAAAGTTTGTATTTTAATATCGAATAAAACATCTACGAGTGTATTAAAAGTAGAAGAAAAGTGAAACAAAATATTTATTTGTCTCAATACCAATTATAATAAAAGCTAAAAATACTTCAAAGAGGCTCCTTTACTGTGTGCTCGGATCATCTATATTATGCTGATTTTCTGAAGGCATGGATCGACTGTTAACTGCCGCTGTAGCACTACCAGCATCAGGAGCTGCCTATTAAAAGAAATAAAAATAATAACTTTAAGTAAGAAAAAATAAAAGGAGTAATAAGAAAGTTAAGTATTTTGTATACCTGTGTATCAACTACATTTGTTCCACAGTTTGGTTCCTTATTCACTCGTGAATCTTTGCAATTTCTGACCATTTGTTCCACAGTTTGGTTCTTATCAAATATTTGAGATTTCAACTCATTTTTCCACTGCCTCCATTTGGTATTCATATCTGAGAGAACCCATTTCTTAACACGTTTCAATGTGGCTTCATCAATGACTTCTTCCGAATCAAATAGTTGGAATTGAAATTTTAACTACATTAACAAAATAAGAAATGAGTGTCACTGTTTCATATAACCTATAAAGCAATAAGGATTATCAACAGTGAAGTAGTTATCAATTATAAACTATTAGAAAGAAGTCTGCAGTATTGACATTAAAATGCCGCAATATGTCAGACGGATCAATCATGCTTTATAAGAGATTAAAAACTCTCCATTTCGTAAACTTAAACATTGTATATCCAAGAATAACCTTTTTTCACCAAAAACCAAAACCAACACCAAAAACCTACATTAAGCATTCATAACCCATAATAAACCAATTATATTCGGAAAAACATATCATACTCGACACTATTTCAGTTCCACCAAAAGTCATGTATCACTAAATATGTATAAGGAGCAGCCCTATAAAACAAGTATACAATTAGTGTACATACCTCGATCGTGGACCACATTTCTTCCTTCTTACTGTTCGATATCTCATGCCAATTCAAATGACTAATTGGCGCAAATTCAGCCTTTCGCACCATTGTTCCAATGAATCGACTTAAACAAGTTGATTCTTCACCCACAAGTTGATATAAATTGTTAAATTTGACATTAACGCGTTGTCCCTCTGGTAGCTCCCAAATATCTGGCATAAGTGTGGCTCCTAGAACTTTCTTACGATTAGTGTTCTCTATAAAAAAATGTATATTTATAAATGTTATTCAAACAAATAATTGTATTTGAACTTTTGATTTAAGGTGAGTATATCATACGTGATGAGAGTTGTGATGGTTCTCCACCTACTCCTCGAACATCTTCAGATTGTTGAGATTGTTGCTCTTGAGATTGTTCCAGATGTTGCGCAGGTGTTGCTTGTTGTTCTTCACCTTCAGAATGAGATTCAGAGTTTCTGATTGTTGAAACAATGTTAAGACGTCTTCGTTTTGTCATATTGTTCAAAGTCCTGCACAATTCAATTGTAAAATATGAGTAAACCCATATTCATAAAGATAAATTGGAGCCCCGCGTTTAAAACTGAAAGTACAAGGCTTCATTTATAAATAAAGTTTGTGGATCATGTCCAAGAGGTAATGTTCAAAGCAAGCCTACTGAGCTATAATATTTATCTTGTATAGTGCTACGCATAAGTTCATTCTTATTTCAATAGTATCAAGCATCTTATACTACGGTTGTAGGTGATAATGCAATATTGATTTCTTGAAGGTCTTCGTAGCTGTAGACTTGTTCAAAGAATATTAAGAAATCTTATCTTTCCAGTTCTGGCCTCTGGTTTTTGTTATTTAATCACTTTTGTCTGTAATTTTTAAATTTTATACCAAAACCAATATGATGTTTTACTAGTCAAAGTGGAAGCACAGTAATCTTAGGAGCTCTACTATTTGGGATGAATATGTGATGTGCTCTTAATTCCAATATAGTAGTCGCATATTGTATTAGCTCTGTTTGAGATTTGTAATACGGAAGTTATGAGGTTCTGTTCAGTATCCTCTAAAAGTAACAATTTGCTGTTAAAATGTGATTCCCATAGATAAACTATCTAATATACATTTAGTTCTAAAGTGAATTGTTTGTATGAATATTAAGGTAGTTGAAAACTCTTTTAGGAGATTAAGTGTATAACCGTATTTGTGTGTAATTGTGAATTCCATCTCTGCACTACTTCGAATCCTACGACGTTAATTACGAGTTCGGATATAATTAGGGAAAGTAATGTAATTGTAAACTAAGTTAACAACCAAAATTCTAATAATTTGTCATAACTTCGATTATTTGGCCTATTGCATAGGTCAAAATAACTTCTATGAAACTAAAGTTTCCAGTAAAAGAAATTGTTCAAACAAAACTGAGAAGGCAGGACGTTTGAACAAGAGCTAAAATCAAAGAATTGATGCTCAAATTGAAGAAATGTTTCTAGTTAAAGCAACAAGTAAAATTGCAGCCCCTAACAAATTCCAGTACACATATATGCTTCAGGCTAATGCATGACATAAGTTGCAACAGAAACAATTGAAAATAAGCAACGGGAAGTTGTTCTATGAAACTAAAGTTTCCAGTAAAGGATTTTCTAACTGGATTTTCTTTGAAAGGATTTTTAGAAAAAAATCACAGGATATGAAAATCACATATATGCTTCAGCCTATTGCCAACATAATAAGAAGAGCTTATGTAACAATTTTTCATTTTCTAACGGGAAGTTGATTATTGCCAGTTTGCAAGGGGGAATTGGTTTCAAGTCTCTGATTTATAAGTCACAAAATGCATGCCAAATGAATTGAAATGGCAAAGAGGCAAGCAAAATGATTTCACAACAATACATAATGACAACTATGAAAGAAAGATATCAGGAAATAAAAAACAAAAAATTGCTGCAAATACAGATTTCTTCATTGGCAGGAAACTGCAGAATGAGAAATGATAATCAGGAAGAACAAACCTGGCATGAGAAAAAGAGCAGCAGTAATAGTAATCCCAGCAGCTGCACCCGGGTGTTCCTTTGCACTCCTCACGCCATCTTTTGTTTGTAATTTTTTAATAAAAAAAGTTACTAATTATCCAGTAATTAAAACCCCAAAAATCAAAAATTAAAATAAAATAACCTTTGAGTTTGTTGAAAAATGCATCTTCATAAGACTTATACTGGGATGATGCCTGTGGTAGAAAATCCTGCAAAACCCAAAAATTCATAATCATTTTTTAAGTATTCCTAAATAATTACATGATATGGCATTAATAAAAAACCTGGAAAGACCGTAGATGGAATTGAATGAATGAAAAAAATCCTTTCAAATTATTAGAATAGATAAGAACAGCATATTGGGGTAAAAAAACGCAATCTTATCATTCAATTTAACATGATAAGAAGAGCTTATGTAATTTAGGTCAAAATTACCAGCAATTGATAAGAACAACATATAAATAATTACTTTGCAGTGTTCTTAAAAGAAGAAAGAAACCCTTCGAATCCTTTCAAAACATGACCGAAATGTCTCGAATCTTACGGATTTCAATTTTGAAGAACAAGAGAGAAATCGAAGAACAAACCTATGGCTGTGGTACCGACGGCCGTCACGAGCTCGAGGGAGAAGCACGACAGATGCAACGGTGGGGAATTAGGGATTTTAATTTTGCCCGATAAGATAGGGTTTTGTTAATTTAAAATACACCCTATACCGACGGACCTAAAAAATCGTCGGTCAAACCAAACGCTATACCGACAGATAAAATATCTATCGGTAAAACCTATATCTATACCGACAGACACGACAAACCGTTGGAATATATATTGTCTATACCGACGATTTTTTTTAAACCGTTCGAATATATATTGTCTATACCAACAGATGGGGTATCCGTTGGTAAAACTTGTAGTTTTTAGCGACGGCATTGTTGTCCGTCGGTATATATACTCTATACCGACTGTTTTCGTCCGTCGGTATAAACCACCGTCAGTATATGTATATTTTTTTGTAGTGGTGGCTTATTGATAATGCTTGAAAACAATGAGGTTTGTGATAAATGAGAATTATATTGGCAATTGATGTTGTGAAAAGTGATTTATAAATAAAATCGGATATAGTTAGTCGGCTATAGGATTAAGTGCACTATAAACAAGTCGCTCTGGATGTTGAGGGGCTGTGAATGTACCGAAAACTCCATCCAAGTACCCTAACGATTGAGGAAATTGAGTTGTGTCTCCTCTCTCGTTAGTTGGGTTATACTTCTACCGATGAGTGGTGTTGAGGGGTTGTAAGGTACCAAAACTCCACCACGGGTGTCACAACGGTGAAGGGTAGCTCACATGTGTGAACCTTGAGAGGCCGATGAGAATGTATGAAGTGTTGGGACAATAGTTGAGAATCCGTGTATCTGATATGTTTTAAGAAATGAGAAAGTTGAGTGTGTAAAAGTTCTATATTTTACCCCTATTTAACCCATATTTCTGCTGCATTCAAGCATATTTCATTGCATTTAGGATAGATTTTAATTATACATCACAATTATACAAAAAGGCACAGTTGCTGCTGATTTTGGTTAATTTTGCAGGTAGCTGCTGTAGCAGATTCAGGGCAGTGGAGAAGCAAAGCTGAAACACTAGACTGCAGCCGAGAAGAAGGATGCTGCCATGGCCGCTGCCGTGGCAGCCAAGGACGACAACAAATGGTGGGAGAAAAAAGTAAAATGGAGCTCGATAGAAAGAGGAAATTTAGCCGGTCTGTCGTGGAGCAGTCCTATATTTTTCCGAGCCCTAGATCAGAATGAAGGCCAAGCCCAAAGTTCAAGGAAGAAACTCCAAGCAAGAAGAGAGGACGAATTAAAGACATCTACTTTGAAGATTTAATCTTTAATAAAGTTGTACTTTAATTTAAACTTGTATTCTTGCCATATTAGAAAACTTGAACCCAAGGCCTATATAAAGGCGTGTAATTCGACCTAGGGAAGGAAAATCTTATTCTCTAGCCTTCTTCCCCTAAACCCTAGTCGTTTTCCCCCTCCTCATCATGTTCTAAACTTCCCCTAGGGCTAAGGGTTGATTCTGTAAAGTAGGTGCAAGGATTACTTTGTTTTAGGAATTTTTCTGTTCAATAAAATAGACTTCAAGTTTGCTTATTCTGGTTTTCAACATCTTGCAAGAGTATCGAGAGAGCATTGTGAGATTATACATTTATTTAATATCGGGAGAGTTAAGTATACGAAAGGAATAAGTACGGGTTCTCCAGTTTATGGTTGAACTATCTCGGACCTAGGGATAGGACGAGGTTAAGTGGCTAAGGAAGAATTCAACAACATCGGTGTTCATCCTTCGATTCACGCCGGGAGGTATCATCAAAGACGTGTTCATCGACAGACTTGGACCTAGGGATAGGCCAAGGCACAGCAGGGATTCTTACCAAGCTTGAAGTACAAAGTTGTGTGATCGTTGCCGCGACAACAACAGACCGTTGCCACCGCAGGTGCTGCCACGACAGGAGCGACGACAGAACAGACAGTTCTAGACATTGCAACACCTACACTACTGAGCAAATCAATACCGGCCCATTCTCTACATCTTGATTTCTTTACTCTTTTATCTTCAGTACTTTTTATTATTCCCTCATAAACAATTAAAATTATCTTTTCTTTGTGCAGTAACTCGAGGTTAAAGCTATTTCCAGTCCCTGTGGATTCGACATCCGATATTTCGTGTATCACTTTACTACTTGCGTCGTGTACACTTGCACTCTATTGCGATAGACTCTATTACACGCAACAAGTTTTTGGCGTCGTTGCAGGGGACTGGCAACATATCTTTACCCTACTTTTACTGCACTTTTTAATTTTTCTGTTTTTACTTGGATTGTTCACCCTGTGCTTTTCACAAGGTTTTCTGTTTGCTTATGCACAGATTGAGACGAGGAAAGGAACCTGAGTATCAGATAGATCCTAAAATCGAACGCTCGTGCAACCTTAGGAACCAACTTCGACTCGTGTTAGCCAGAAACGAATACCTTGAAGAACAGTTAGAGGCCATGAACAACCAAGGGAATCCCCGAGGTCTTGGAGATCCTATCGGAGATGGAGGAAATGGACGACCTGCCTTTCCTCCTGCTGCTGAGGCCGCATAACGGTCATACCGAGATTACATGATCAATGATCATGTGGAACTAGAGACCACCCTACCAGACGTGGAAGCTGAAAATTTCGAGTTGAAACCTGTCATGTTCAGCATGATTAATTTTGTTGGCCAATTTAGTGGTGCTGCTACAGAGGATGCTAGGGAACATCTGAAAACGTTCCAAGAAATCTGTGGTTCGTTTAGACTACCAGGAATAAATCTGGAGATACTGAGGCTTCGATTATTTCCTCATTCATTGAGGGACAGAGCTAAAACTTGGTGGAATAAACTAACGTCGGGTTCAATACGAACTTAGGCAGATTTAACTCGTGAACTTTTGTCTCGTTTTAACCCTTCCCATTTATCTGAGCGATTACGTAACGAAATTGCTACTTTTCAACAGGAAGATGACGAGCCAATGCACGAGGCATGGGACAGGTTTACTACTCTTCTGAGGAATTGCCCGATGCATGGATTCCCTGTTTGGAATCAAGTAATCAAATTTTACAATGCTGCCAACCTACAAACTCGAATGAGAATCGATTCAGCAGCCAATGGATTGCTATTGGATAAAGATCCAGATGAAGCTATGGTAGTGTTGAAGAATTTGGCAAAGAATGAAGAGCAATTCCCCATATCAAGGAGAGGTAAACGAGTACTAGCTGTGAAGGATTACGAAGCCGATAATTCCTTAAAGACACAAGTTGCATATCTCACAAAGGCAGTAGAAAACTTGCTGAAGAAGGATTCTCAACATGACTACGCTGCAGAAGAGGTATGTGGAACTTGCAGTGGGAACCATAGTTCGGAAGAATGCCCGCTACAGCTAGAGGAAGGGATGTATGTTGGAAACTATAACAAGCAGAATTACAATTCCAACAATTACAATCCCAACTGGAGAAAATATCCCAAATTCTCATGGAGCAACCCAAACAATGCCCTGAACGCTCAAGCACAAAAAACTCAAAATCAGGGGGCACCTAGAATTCTGACTCGGCAGCAACCGCAACAGCAGCCGTAACAGCCACCAGCAGCCACAACTAGTATATTGGAGCAAAGCTTGGCCACGTTTATGTCTCAGACAGGAACTTACATTGAAAACATGGATCACTTCGTCAAGAAGACTGAGTCGTTTATGGACAAAACAGAGATGCGAATGACTAACCATGAAGCTACTCTGAAATCATTGGAGACACAGATGGGACAGGTTTCCTAGCATATTAAGCCAAGGCAGAATGGAGGATTCCCTAGCGATACTGAGGTCGCTAGACAACCCACACATGAGCAGTGTAAAGCTATCACAACTAGGAGTGGGAAGAAATTACCAGGGCCGGAGAAGAAAGCTGAACCAGTTAAGGAACCTGCCCTAGAATCGACTACCGAGAACGCTGCCCCGACAGACGTTAAACAGCCTGCTGCCGCCACACCTGTCACGACAGCAGAAGGGACAGAGGAGAAGGATGAAGAACCTAAGCCTCCTCAGATTCGAATGAAGTGGGAAGGACGCATTGAAGATTATCGTCCACCATCTCCTTTTCCACAGCGGCTACAGAAGCAGAAACAAGAGTTCCAGCTTAAGAAGATCTATGATATTTTTAAGCAGGTTCACATCAATATTACGCTGTTAGATGCCATCAAGGAGATGCCCGGTTATGCCAAATTTCTCAAGGATGATATGTCGAAGAAATCCAGACTTGGGGAATTTGAGACGGTAAAACTGACAGAAGGATGCATGACTATTCTGCACAAGCATCCACCCCAGAAAAAGAAGGATCCTGGGAGCTTCATAATACCTTGCATAATCGGAGATAGATTTATGGGTAAGGCACTTTGTGATCTAGGTGCCAGTATTAATTTAATGCCAAAATCTGTATTTCAGAAATTAGGTATTGGACGAGCACGACCCACAACAGTTATTTTGCAGTTGGCAGACCGCTCTTACGTGCAACCAGAAGAGAAGATTGAAGATATTATGGTAAGAGTGGATAAATTTATTTTTCCTGCTTACTTTCTTGTTTTAGATTGTGAAGCAAATGAGAATGCACCAATCATCCTGGGGCGACCCTTCTTAGCCACATACAGATCACTGATTGATGTAGAAAAGGGAGAACTCACTATGAGAGTGAATGATCAAGAGATCAAGCTAAATGTTCTCCAAGCAATGAAACATGCTGATGCAGAAGAAGAATGCAAGACTATCACTGAAGTAGTCCTTGACCAATCCTGCATCAGGTCGAGCTATCATGACATAAAGTTTGGTCACTGCCCCAGCAGCCATTTAGACGACTGTCACGACAGCAACGACGACAGCAGCTCCTCAGATTCTGACATATCTGACACTGAAGGTCATGAGGAGGTAAACTGGATAGGCAATCGTCCATGTAAGTTATTCGAGCCCTTAAATTAAACCTCGAATGAACATATCATCCAAAAGCCATCAACTGTAGAGCCACCTGTTCTAGATCTTAAGCCCCTGCCAGGGCAGCTCAAATATGTTTTTCTTGGATTAAATGATACGTTGCCCGTAATCATCTCTTCCAAGTTGATGCAGGAATAGGAACAACAGCTGATAGGGATGCTGCAACGGCACAAAAAGGCTATTGGATGGACGATAGCTGATATCCAAGGTATCGGTCCGGCACTATGCATGCATAAAATCCTCTTAGAGGATGATCACAAGCCGACCATTGATGCCCAGAGACGTTTGAATGATGTTATGCGAGAAGTGGTCCGAAAGAAAATTATCAAATGGCTAGACGCTGGGATAATTTATGCCATCTCGGATAGTAAGTGGGTGAGCCCGGTGCAGTGCGTTCCTAAGAAAGGAGGAATAACCGTGGTGACCAACGAAGAAAACGAGTTAATCCCAACCAGGACTGTGACCGGTTGGAGGGTTTGTATGGACTACCAGAAGCTTAACAAAGCTACCCGGAAGGACCACTTTCCCCTGCCTTTTATTGATCAAATGATTGATAGATTAGCGGGAAAACCTTATTACTGTTTTCTTAATGGTTACTCAGGTTACAACCAAATAGCCATCGCACCGGAGGATCAAAAGAAAACAACTTTCACTTGATCGTACGGTACTTACGCTTTTCGGAGGATGGCATTTGGACTTTGCAACGCACCAGCAACCTTTCAAAGGTGTATGATGGCGATATTCTCCGACATGGTGGAGGATTTCCTGGAGATATTCATGGACGATTTCTCTGTCTTTGGAGACAATTTTGAAAGCTGCTTAGGCAACCTACAGAGAGTGCTCGAGAGATGCGAGAAAGAGAACTTGGTATTAAACTGGGAGAAATGTCACTTCATGGTTGATGAAGGGATAGTCCTAGGCCCCAAAGTAAGCTGTCGCGGCATTGAGGTTGACGGAGCTAAAATTGAGGTAATTGAAAAGCTGCCACCACCCACCACAGTCAAGGGAATTCAGAGTTTTTTAGGGCATGCTGGGTTCTATTGAAGATTCATAGCAAATTTCTCGAAGATCACCAAGCCGTTATGCCACCTACTAGAGCAGAATTGCCCCTTCGACTTCAACACTGAATGTACTGAGGCATTCAGAATTCTGAAAGAGAAGCTAGTAACAGCTCCAATTGTACAACCACTGGAGTGGAAGTTGCCATTCGAGATTATGTGTGATGCCAGTGATTATGCTGTAGGGGCAGCACTTGGGCAAAGGAAGGACAAGCTATTCCATGTAATTTACTACGCTAGCAAAACACTCAACGATGCCCAAGTGAATTACACCACAACAAAGAATGAATTGTTGGCTGTGGTGTTTTCAATTGATAAGTTCCGATCCTACATACTTGGAACGAAAGTGGTGGTCCACACAGACCACTCTGCCCTAAAATATCTGTTTGCAAAAAAAGACGCAAAGCCCAGACTAATTCGTTGGATTCTGCTGCTGCAAGAGTTCGAGATAAAAATCAAGGATAAAAGGGGGATAGAGAACCAAGTTGCAGATCACTTGTCAAGATTAGAGAAGGGAAAGAGTCTCCCAACAGACGAGACACACATACTGGAGACCTTCCATGATGAGCAGTTTTTCGCTGCCACAAGCACTGCCGCGTCAGCCATGGCGGCAGGTAAGTTTTCTGAACTCCCCTGGTATGCTGATTTCGTTAATTATTTAGTTAGCGGAATATTCCCTCCTGATCTTAACTATCAAGCTAGGAAGAGGTTCCAAAATGATGTTAAACATTATTATTGGGACGAACCTCTTCTTTTCAAAATTTGTGCAGATCAGATTATCAAGAGGTGTGTACCACATGATGAGTATGAAGCTATGCTTCATCACTGCCATGCTTCACAATATGGAGGACACTTAGGTGGTAACAAAACTGCTGCCAAGGTTTTGCAGTCTGGTTTTTATTGGCCTTCACTGTTCAAGGATGCCCAGGCATTCTACAAAAGCTGTGACAAATGTCAATAGACTGGAAACATCTCAAGGAGACATGAGATGTCGCTGCAAAACATCCTTGAAGTTGAAATCTTCGACGTTTGGGGGATTGATTTCATGGGACCATTCCCAGCATCATGTGGGAATCTTTATATCCTCCTGGCAGTGGACTACGTGTCCAAATGGGTTGAAGCGGTCGCCACACAGAAAAATGATGCCAAGACTGTTCAGAGATTTCTACATAAGAACATTTTTTTCCAAATTTGGCATCCCTAAGGCGATCATCAGTGATGAAGGGAGGGATTTTGACAACAGGGTAATAGCTGCTGCTTTAAAGAAATATGGTGTCAAACATCGGATTGCAACATCTTATCACCCTCAGACCAATGGACAGGCCGAAATTTCAAATAGAGAGGTAAAGAACATTCTTGAGAAGATGGTTAAACCAACTCGAAAAGACTGGTCCCTACACCTCAATGATGCACTCTGGGCATACAAAACAACATTTAAGACTCCATTGGAAATGTCACCCTACCGGCTGATTTATGGAAAAACATGCCATCTACCTGTTGAGATAGAGCACAGAGCATACTGGGCCATCAAGGCAATGAACATGGACTTGGAAAAGGCAGGACAGAAAAGGCTGCTTGACTTGAATGAGATTGAAGAAATTCGAGCAATGGCCTATGACAACGCAAGGATTTACAAGGACAAGACAAAGAAGTGACAAGACAAGAAGTTGCTGCCACGACAGTTCTGCCCAGGGCAGCTTGTGTTGTTGTTCAACTCTAGGTTGAAACTCTTCCCAGGGAAGCTGAAATCTAGGTGGTCTGGCCCATTCCAAGTGGTGCAAGTTTTTCCCATGGTGCCATCACGATCAAATCCTTAAAAGACGGGCACCAATTTAAAGTCAACGGACAGAGATTGAAGCATTATCAGGGGACTGAAGCCCCAAGAATGCAGGAAGTGGTTACTTTAGAAGATGCCCCTCTTGGCATCCCTAATTTAACCTAATTTTATTTTTATTATCTATATATATATATATAATTAGGTAATTAGAATCATTTTATTTTTAGGAACTAAGTTTGTATTTTTATTATTTTTAGGAAATAAAGGAGACAATGAGAAGAGAAGAAGTGAACTCAGCCCACCATCAGCCCAAAAAGCCCAAAATAGGAGCCTGTCGTTATAGCTGTCGCGACAGACGTGGAAAATCCAGCCTGTCAACACGTTGTCGCGGCAGACACGGAAACGCGTAACAGACGCGCAGCAGACACGGAAATGCCTGACAGATGCGTCAGAAACTGCGTAACAGCTGGCCCCGTTATTCGCGCCTGCCGTTACAGCTCCAACGGGCAGCAAACTCTTCATCTATATAAACCTCGTTTTACTATTCATTTTTCACCTCACTTTTACTCTCTCTACTTGCTTCCTCTCTAGAATTTCATTTCTTTTCATTTTTCTACAGTCCCTTGCAACCATGAGTACCAGAAACACCAGACGAAGTGTTGCTTCAAGCTTTGCCCCAGCAGCAGCCACTCCCAGCTCCTTCCAGGGTAGGGATATGTGGGAGGAGAAAGGGTTCATCTACAGCAAACCAACGGAGAATCTCGGGCTCAAACCATTTATAGTCCGTAAGATCAGAGCACTTCATTGGCAGATGTTTGCTGAGCAACCTGAGGAGATGAACGTCACCCTGGTCAGAGAATTTTATGATGCCGTCGACAGTAGAGACGCGACAGTAGTGATAGTTCGTGGTAAGGAAGTCCCTCTAGAGCCAGAATATATTAACACCCTTTACGGACTCTACGTCGGCAGAAAGAAAGATGGGCATAAGAGGTTCGTGGAGAGCCTGGAGGCAGCAGATTATGATGTTGTCATGGTAGAACTCACCGAAGAAGGAACCCAGTGGAACCCAAACCCCAAACACCCAAGGACGGTGAACCGAGATGAACTCACCCCCGAAGCCAAACTGTGGAACGCATTCGTCAAAAAGAGGATTATGCCCTCCTCATATAACAGCACAGTGGATCAACCAAGGTTAGCTCTCGTTCATTCAATTTTAAAGGAGAGGCCTATTAATGTTGGTAAATATATTCGGGAAGGGATTTTTTATTGTGCAATGCGGCCATCGGGACCTTTTGTCTTCCCCTACCTCATAACAGAACTCTGTCGTGGCCACAATGTCCCTGAAATTGCTGAAGATCTGAAAGTCCGAGGAAAAGGATGGACGGAGAGAAACATTCTCAGTTTGATGGAGCTGAAAGCAGCCACACCTATCTCCAGTTTCAACCCATCTGCCACGGTAGGTGAGCTGACAGAGCCCACCACCACAGAGCAGAGACAGCCCACAACAGCAGCTCCCCCAGCCGACTCCTCCACCCAAATCCTTGCCACCCTGCAGAAAATGGAGGAACGGCAGCTGGGCCTGATGAGCTTTATCCGGGACTTCACAACAACAACCGTACATTTCATTAAAAGCAATTTAAATTTCCCAAATGTACTTTTTCCTGCTGCCACAACACCTGCCCATACCCCTACCCCTGCTGCCACACCGAGAACACCTTCTGCTGCGTCCACTCCAACCCCGGTCGCGATAGCTGCAAGTGGCAGCCACACTGCCACAGCCTCTGCCAGGGGAGAAAAGCGAAAGGAGCCCCCGTCCGACCTTGACGAGTACATTGCTGGTTTTTCCTCTTCTTCAATTTCGGAGGAATCCGATGGCGAGCCCTCTGTCAAGAGGAACCTGTCCAAAGAGTTCACCCAGATGAAGCGGCAGAAACCCAACACCGGTGACGGACCATCCGCCCAAGGAAAGTCTAACGGCAGCAGCAGCAGTGGTAGCAGCAGCAGCTCTTCTGAGGAGGTCCAAGTTCTGGAGAAACTCCCCCAGATCTCACTGACTCATATTCAGCCCCCGAGGGAAGCTAAGAAAAAGATCACCTCTGCCTCTCCAAGCCATATGTCGGCACCGACGATGAAGGCCACTGCCCGCCGGCAGATACAGATCAACAGAAGCAGCAGCAGCGACGACAGCGTTTAAAATTTAAGTTTTTATCTTGTCTTTGCTGTCTGCTATTTTGTTATATTTGTGATGTCTTTATTTTCTTTTTTTTTTCATTCTGTCATCATGCATTGAGGGCAATGCAACCCTTGAGTTTGGGGGTGGCATCCCTCCATTAATGAAGTGTCTATTTTGTTCAAGATTTGTGTCTAAGTGTTAGTTTATTTTTTGCTTAAAAATGATGAAAATTGAAAATTTGGCTTAAGTCTTTGAACTGAACTTACCTGCCGTAACAGCCTCTGTCATGGCAGTGCCTTTAGGATAGTTTTAGGAACAGTTTAGAGCCTTACTATAGTTATGATTCTTAAACACCCTTTGTGACTTTTATACTGTCTAGAACTCTACTGGTAAACTAGAATAGGGAAAAGCTTAACACTTGAGTTGCCCCTAGAGGTGCCTAACACTGGCTCTAGGAAAAGAAGTTATGAAAAAGTAGACTCAATACACCTAGAGGTGCCCGAAACCGACTCTAGGAAGTTAGCTAGAGGTGCCCGAAACCGGCTCTAGTCAAACTTAAATTAAGAAAAGAGAATCGAGTCTAAGTAAAAACTAAAGGAGCCTAAGAATTACCTCCAAAAAGATGAAAGTTGGCATAAAAATTCAAGTTAGAAGCTTAGCTATTCTAGTAAACTAAGGGAGTCTAGGCATATAATTGTTTACAAAACATGCACACACTACACGAGAATTATAGGAAGGTTCCGAATGAATCCTGAATTATCCGACAAGGTGTTGCTCACAATAGGGAATGAATGGTAGGTAATGAAAAGTTCAATGTTTTAAGCCAAACAAATTTTTTTTATATTTCTTTTTAGGTCTTAATTACTTGAGGACAAGCAAAAACTTGAGTTTGGGGGTGTGTTGAGTGTGTAAAAGTTCTATATTTTACCCCCTATTTAACCCATATTTCTGCTGCATTCAAGCATATTTCATTGCATATAGGATAGATTTTAATTATACATCACAATTATACAAAAAGGCACAGTTGCTGCTGATTTTGGTTAATTTTGCAGGTAGCTGCTGTAGCAGATTCAGGGCAGTGGAGAAACAGAGCTGGAACACTGGACTGCAGCCGAGAAGAAGGATGCTACCGTGGCAGCCAAGGACGATAGCAAATGGTGGGAGAAAAAAGTAAAATGGAGCTCGACAGAAAGAGGAAATTAAGCCGGTTTGTAGTGGAGCACTCTTATATTTTTCCGAGCCCTAGATCAGAATGAAGGCCAAGCCCAAAGTTCAAGGAAGAAATGCCAAGAAAGAAGAGAGGACGAATTAAAGACATCTACTTTGAAGATTTAATCTTTAATAAAGTTGTACTTTAATTTAAACTTGTATTCTTGCCATATTAGAAAACTTGAACCCAAGGCCTATATAAAGGCATGTAATTCGACCTAGGGAAGGAAAATCTTATTCTCTAGCCGTCTTCCCCTAAACCCTAGTCGTTTTCCACCTCCTCATCATGTTCTAAACTTCCCCTAGGGCTAAGGGTTGATTCTGTAAAGTAGTTGCAAGGATTGCTTTTTTTTTAGGAATTTTTCTATTCAATAAAATAGACTTCAAGTTTGCTTATTCTGGTTTTCAACATCTTGCAAGAGTACCGGGAGAGCATTGTAAGATTATAAATTTACTTAATATCAGGAGAGTTAAGTATACGAAAAGAATAAGTACGGGTTCTCTAGTTTATGGTTGAACTATCTCGGACCTAGGGATAGGACGAGGTTAAGTGGCTAAGGAAGAATTCAACAACATCGGTGTTCATCCTTCGATTCACGCCGAGAGGTATCATCAAAGACGCGTTCATCGACAGACTTGGACCTAGGGATAAGCCAAGGCACATCAGGGATTCTTGCCAAGCTTGAAGTACATAGTTGTTTGATCGCTGCCGCAACAACAATAGACCGTTGCCACCGCAGGTGCTGCCACGACAGGAGCGACGACAGAACAGATAGTCCTAGACATTGCAACACCTACACTACTGAGCAAATCAATACCGGCCCATTCTCTCGATCCTGATTTCTTTACTCTTTTATCTTCAGTACTTTTTATTATTCCCTCATAAACAATTAAAATTATCTTTTCTTTGTGCAGTAACTCGAGGTTAAAGCTATTTCTAGTCCTTGTGGATTCGACATTTGATACTTCGTGTATCACTTTACTACTTGCATCGTGTACACTTGCACTCCATTGCGATAGACTCTATTACAAGCAACAATGATCACTTGTGAACCAATATAATTGATAAATTGATATGAAATGTGTATGGATGCGTAACATGAAAATGCATGTTTTACTCTTTAAGCTTTGCATATGGTAGCTATGCATGGATAAGCTTAAGATGAGTATTAGAAAATGGTTTTGCTGTTGAAGTATGTGATACTTGTTGCATGATGTATAACATGCTGGTTGTGTTAATGAAGTGCATGGATTTCAAAAAGGACATGATGGTTTTCAAATGGTGTAAAATGGTTTTTAAGCATTGATGGTGTTTTTGGTTTTGAGCACTTCTCGCTAAGCTTGTATGCCTACACTCTCTTTTGTCCATCAATGCAGATAACTAAGTGTTTGGAAACAGCAACTTGCAAGGGGATCGTAGGAGACTTCGCTTTGAATGTATGTTTTGGTTATGGACTAGAGTAATAAGGGAAATGGGGTTTCCATGGTTTGTTTGGGTGATGTGTATGAACACCCTTTTGAGCATGTTTTCTTTAAGGTTTTATACTTGTAAAAGGCCTGTATTTGATGGTTTGTTCTTTGGTTTGAGTTTTGACTCTTGAGTGGCTTATTTGTTAGGTTGCATGCCTTTAGTTTATTCTTGATGCAATATGCCATGATTTGATGCCCAGGTGTCATTACAGGCCCAGGTGTTTCAGTACCCTCGAGCCTGTACTGAAACAGTGAGCCTGAAATGGCCTAAGGATTTCGAAACAAGGTAGGTCCGTTCCGGTACGTTTTGCTACTAGAAACCACAGTTTCGAAACACCTCAAGAGTGTTTCGATACGAGCATGTGTTCCAAGCCGTGAAGTATTGTTTTGATACACATGTTTCGGTACAGGGCTAGCCTGTACCGAAACAGCTGGATGTTATGTTAGTTGATAGAATATTATGTAGTTCTGTTTCTTTGCGTTTTGGTCCCTGAATGTTGTGGATGCAATTAAATGAGCATGAATGATTATGTTGAGCTATGATTTGACTGAGATGCATGTAATGTGATTAATTAAAGGATGGTAACTTAAAAATGGCTTAAGTCCCTATAAATTGGAAAAATTACAAATTGGTCCCTAAAGTCTGTAATTTAATGTAATTGATGTTTTTTCGAGTTACGAATGATCTGCTGCATTGTTAAACACATATGAATCTAATTTTCATCTAGATAAGAAAAAAAGAAAAAAAAATAAGGTTGTTTAATTAGGTAAACTTTCCCGGTTTACTTTAATATTCCCCGTGTGACCCGTTCGATTCGGTCTATCGACTAGGCCGGGTTGAAGGGGTTACATTTGGTGGTATCGGAGCCAGGTTACAAAAGAGTGGTATGATAGTAAGTTAATGGTAAGTCAATGTGATGTGATTTCATGTAATTTGTGATGTTTTCTTTTCACGGTGGATTTTGTAAGCATGTTAATGTTGATATAATGATGATGATGCCATGTATGATGATTGTGATGTAAGTATGAGTTGTTATATATGATGATGTTGTGGGTTGAATTTTGTTGATCGTGATGCATGATGGTTGTGATATGTACGTTTTATGATTTATGCTATACTTGGGGGAAATTGAGATGCCCATTGTCTTATTACTGTAGTGAAGTGCTTTTAAATTGAATTTGAAGTCTCGAATCCTTGCTAGAAGCTGGCTTGATTTCTTGTTTTATTTTGTATTCATGCCTTCATTATAATAGCACTATGGGACCGAGAAGAGAGCTACGTTTAAGTAAAGTTGCTTCTATTGGCGAGCAAAGGAATAAGGAGAACAAGGTTTTGCCATGTGCGAATTTACCTCCTCCATCACCACCACTTGGGGGTGAGAAGAAAGTACGACACGGGTAGGTTGGTCCAGTGTTGGGTGATTTGACGCCTTTGGTACAGACGATGACTGGGGCATTCCAGACAGCTATTGCTGGAGTGCAAGTGCAATTGCAAGCACCTGTTACTAGGAAATTGGGTTTGCCATTGGAATGCTTGCAAAGTTTAGGAGGCGTTGAGTATCATGGACAGTCTCCTGAAGCATTTGAGGCTTGGATGGCTAGTACGATCCGAATTTTGGATCAGATGGGGTGTAATGATGCTCACAAGCTAGGATGTGTTGTTTCCTTGTTACATGGTGATGCATACAGTTGGTGGACAACTGTGACTGCAGCTATAGATCCCAATGAGGTGGATTGGGAGTTCTTCCAAGCTTCCTTTAAGAAGAAGTATCTAATAGTTAGATACTTGGACAACAAAAAGCGTGAATTCATGTCCTTGGTGCAAGGTAACATGACAGTGGCTGAGTATGAGGTCCAGTTCGTACGATTGAGCCAGTATGCTCCAGAATTGGTGCTGAGTGATAGGCATCGATGTGATCACTTCCGTTATGGCTTGGTGCAGGAAGTGAAGACGTTCATGCTAGCATCCGATTATACAGACTTTGATGTGTTGGTGACACGAGCCAAGGATATCGAGCAGAGTTTGGGTTTGTCCTCTCGCGTGGGTGGTTCTAGCTCAGGTAAGAGAGCTATAGATTTTGGTCCTAGTGGTGGACAATATTAGAGAAACAGTGATTGTAGATATCGGCCTGAGGCGAGGCGAAGTAATTTTGGGCGAAGTGCGCCAGCTCAGGGTAACAAGGTGAGATCTGAACAAAATACTTATTGGACATGTGGATCACGAGAGCATTTGAGGTGAGATTGTCCTTGTGTGGCTCGAGAAGTGCAGGCTCCTGCGGCTGGGGCGGCCAATTCTTGTTGGAACTATGGATCGGCTAATCACTTGAGGTGTGATTGTCCCTTGTTAGTTGGAGGTGGTCAGGTTCGGGCACCTTTTGTTGCACCAAAGAGAGGTCGTGGGTGCGGTCGTGGTAATTTCTAGTGTAGGGAGGATGAACAGAGAGGTGTAGCACATATTGTTGTTGTTCAACCCGAGGGTGGTGGTCCTGTGAGAGTGTATGCACATCGTGAGGGACGTAATGACACCAATGTGATGGCAGGTATTTTCACTTTGCAATCCGTGTCATTGTTAGCTTTAATTGATTTCGGATCTATACATTCATACATCTTGAGTGAGCATGCATATTTTCTTGATATTCCTGTTGAGATGCTAGATGTGGGAATGCAAGTAACTAGCTCTTTTGGTGAAACTATTGTTACAAAAAAGTTGTATAAGAGATGTCAGTTATCTATTCAAGGCCATGTGTTTTCATTTGATTTGATAGAGTTGCCTTTGTATGGTTTTGATGTAATCCTTGGGATAGATTGGTTGACCGAGCACAGGGTTGTGTTGATTTTGATGTTAAGCGAGTTACCTTGAAACTCGCTGACGATTATGAAGTGGTAATCGTAGGCGAGAATGTGAAATTCTTGTCCAATACAATTTAGGCTCTTGAAGCGAGTCGTATAATGGAGTTGGGTTGTGAAGCTTTCCTAGCTTATGTGATTAATCCTGGTACAAAGGAGGTGCGAGTACAAGACATACGAACGGTATGTAAGTTTTCGGGTGTCTTTCTAGAAGAGTTGCCTGGTTTGCCACCGAACAGAGAAGTTGAGTTTGGCATTGAGTTGTATGAAAATACGACTCTAGTGTCTATTGCTTCTTATCGGATGGCACCTAAGGAGTTGAAAACGCAAATTCAGTAGTTGCTAGATTGAGGGCTCATAAGGCCAAGTGTTTCACCTTGGGGTACACCGGTCTTGTTTGTAAAGAAGAAGGATGGTACGATGCGTATGTATATAGATTATCGGTAACTGAACAAGTTGACGATTAAGAATGAGCCTTTTCCAAGGATTGATGATTTGTTTGACCAGTTCCGAAGGGCTTTAGTGTTTTCTAAAATTGATTTGAGTTCTGGGTATTATCAATTGAAGGTAAAGGATGTAGATGTGCCTAAAACAGCTTTTCGGACAAGGTACAAACATTATGAGTTCTTAGTGATGTCGTTTGGGTTGAAGAATGCACCAGCTGCATTCATGGACATGACGAATCATGTGTTCCATGAGTTTTTGGATCAGTTCGTGGTAGTGTTCTTGATGATATTCTCGTGTACTCTCGTACCGAGGAGGATCTTGACGAGCATTTGAGAATAGTGTTGCAAGTGCTGTTGGAGAATCAGCTTTATGCTAAATTGAGCAATTGCGAGTTTTGGCTCAGGGAAGTTGTCTTTGTTGGACATACAGTGTCGGTCGAAGGTATTCGAGTTGACCCACACAAGATCGAGGCAGTGATGAATTGGAAAACGCCTAAATCGGTGATGGAAGTGCATAGTTTTCTTGGTTTGGCTGGATATTATCGAAGGTTTGTGGAGGGTTTCTCTAAGATTGTTGCACCTTTGACCAAGTTGTTGCAAAAGAATGTTCGCTTTGAGTGGACGAATATTAGACAACAAGCTTTCGAGATCTTGAAGGAAGCTTTGACACAAGCTCTTGTCTTGATTCAACCTGAATTGGGTAAGGAGTTTGTGGTTTACAGTGATGCATCGTATGTTGGCCTAGGTTGTGTGTTGATGCAAGGTGGGAAGGTTGTGACATATGCATCTAGACAGTTGAAGGTACATGAGCGCAACTATCCTACTCATGATCTATAGCTTGCTGCAGTCGTGTTCGCTTTGAAGATTTGGAGGCATTACCTTTACGGTGAGAAATGTGTGGTCTACACGGATCATAAGAGTTTGAAATATCTAATTTCCTAGAGAGATTTGAATCTTAGGCAATGAAGATGGTTGGAGTTGCTTAAGGATTACGATCTGACGATAGAGTACCATCTGAGAAAAGCCAATGTTGTGGTCGATGCTTTGAGTAGGAAGGTGGTTGTTGAATTGAGAGTGATGTTTGCTCGGTTGAGTATATCGCGTGATGGTAGGTTGATAGTCGAGTTACAAGTGAAACCTTCTTTAATTCAGTTAATTAAGGATAAGCAGTTTCTTGATGATTCTTTGGTGCCTCATATTCAGGATATAGCTGATAGTAATGCAACAGATTTCTTTTTCAATGATGATGATGTTTTGTGTTTATCCTTAATTAACTAAGACAACTTTTCGGACAAGGTACAACCAGTATGAGTTCTTAGTGATTCCGTTTGGATTGACGAACGCACCAGATGCATTCATGGATATGATGAGTCGTGTGTTCTATGAGTTTTTAGTTCAGTTTGTGGTAGTGTTTATCGATGATATTCTCATGTACTCGCGTACCGGGGAAAATCATGATAAGCATTTGAGGATTGTGTTGGAAGTATTGTTGGAGAATCGGCTTTATGCTAAGTTGAGCAAGTGTGAGTTTTTGCTCAGGGAAGTTATCTTTCTTGGACATATAGTGTCGGCCGAGGGTATTTGGGTTGACCCACACAAGATCGAGGCGGTGATAAATTGGAAAACGCCTAAATTGGTGACGGATGTGCGTAGTTTCTTTTGTTTGGCTAGATATTATCGAAGGTTTGTGGAAGGTTTTTCTAATATTGCTGCTCCATTGACTAAGTTGTTGCAAAAGAATGTTCGCTTTGAATGGACGAATGTTAGGCAACAAGCTTTCGAGAGGTTGAAGGAAGCTTTGACACAAGCTCTTGTCTTGATTCAACCGGAATCAAGTAAAGAGTTTATGGTTTACAGTGATGCGTCATATGTTGGTCTAGGTTGTGTGTTGATGCAAGGTGGGAAGGTTGTGGCATATGCATCTAGACAATTGAAGGTGCATGAGCACAACTATCCTACTCATGATCTAGAGCTTGTTGCAGTTGTGTTTGCCTTGAAGATTTGGAGGCACTACCTTTACGGTGAAAAGTGTGTGGTTTACACCGATCATAAAATTTTGAAGTATCTCATGTCTTAGAAGGAGTTGAATCTTAGGCAACAGAGATGGTTGGAGTTGCTTAAGGATTATGATCTGACAATTGAGTACCATCCTAGAAAAGCCAATATTGAGTTGAGAGCGATGTTTGCTCGGTTGAGTATATCACGTGATGATGGGTTGATAGCTGAGTTACAAGTGAAATCTTCATTGATTCAGTTAATTAAGGATAAACAATTTCTTGATTATTCTTTGATGCATCATGTTCATGATATAGCTTATGGTAATGCGACATATTTTTGTTTCAATGATGATGGTATTTTATGCTTTAAGAGTTGGATAGTTGTGCCGAAGGATGTTGAGTTGAGGCACACTATTTTGACTGAAGCTCATAGCAATCCTTTTGCTATGCATCCTGGTAGTAAAAAGATGTATCGTAGTTTGAAGGATGAGTACTATTGGGTTGGGTTGAAAAAGGATGTTGCTGATTTTGTTAGCAAGTGTATGATTTGTCAGCGTGTGAAAGCTGAGCACCAGTTTCCATTTTGTTTGTTGCAACCTTTGAGGATATTGGAATGGAAATTGGAAAGGATTACGATGGATTTTGTGTCTGGCTTGCCTTTGACCCCATCAAAGAAGAACTCCATTTGGGTGATTGTAGATCGGCTTACGAAGTGTGCGCATTTACGTTGGGTAAGCTAGCGGAGTTGTATATTGATGAGATAGAGCGTTTGCATGGTGTACCTAAATCTATAGTGTCAGATAGGGATCTGTGGTTTTTGAAACCCTAATTTCAAATTCAGAAATTAATGAGAATAAATTAGATTTTAGTGACCATTTTGTTTTATGGGTTAAAATTTAGGGCCTTTATGAGAGACCTTAATCAATTCGGTGGCTTTGTGTGCGAATTACCCTTTTAAGTATGGTATTTAAGCTTCTCTTTTAGCCCTAAAGGCTTTTCATCTGCCTTTTACGTTAGCAGCCGCTCTCTCTCTCTCGATAACTCTCCCATCTCCCTTTTGTTTTCATTTCAATCTCTGACCAAGCTCCGACCAAGCCCCAATGAGGCTCTGTTCGGCGTCCGTGTGCAACATCGGCACCATCATTTGGCTCCTTATCTCGTCTCAAGTAAAACCCTTCCCTTGAATCTTGTTCGATGTTCTTGTTTTGCTCGAACCGGTGAGTAACCGTTTCGGTTCCCTGGAGTTTTTGTTGTTTCTTTCTCCGTCGTCATTTATCTTTTTGTGTTGGGTAAGCTTCTTCTTTCCTTATTGGGTTTATTTCGCTCCTTTGATTATTTTTGTTAACCATAGGTTTCGTGTTGTTCGGTCGAAATGACCATTTTGGCATCATCAGAGGTACTTCCGGTGAGCCACCGTAGCTTCTATCGTTTTTTCCTTGCCGTCCTGTCATGTCATCATCGCCTTGTCACTGCCGCCTTACTCGTCGAGTAGCCGTGTCGTCGCTGCCATCCTTGTATAGTTGTCGCGTTATCGAATCGCCATGTTGTCAGCCGCCGTTGTTCGTGTTCTTGTTGCCATGTTTTGGCCTGTCGCCGCCGCCAGGTTGTGTTGCACCATCAAAGGGGTTCTGGAAACCCTAGAGCATGTTACCACAAAGGATGAAACCCATGTGCATTGGGCCATTAGTTTTGGTCAAGGGTAGTGAGACCTATGTGAGTGAGCCCAAAACTTTGTGAGTTGGACCATCATACTTGTCTAATAGTAAGAGCCCAAAACCCATGCTCATTTGCGAGCCAGTTACCCTTCTGTCCATTATGATCCATCAGCCTTGTGAAGTCGAGCCAGTTGAACCCATGAGTGAATCGATTTATGCAACCTGAATCGGATCTTAACTGTTGATCAAATTGAACAGTTGACAAGTGGACATTTGACCGAGTGGACCTTTAACCAATTTGATCTATGATCATTTTTGACCTTGACTTGTCTGAACGACAGTTGACTTTTTTACCGTAGACTGAATTGAACCTTGATCGTTTGACCCGAGATGACCGAACTGGTTTGACTTTGACCCGTTTGACTTTTGACCTTTGACCATCCCATTTTACCAATTGACTTTGACCAGTCAAGTCAACATTGACCGTTGACCTTGGACAATTGACTTTGACTAGTCAAGTCAACATTTATTACTAACACTAAAACATCGAATTGAGTTGGATCTCTAATTGTTAGATTGATAGATTTTGGGTTTTGGGGATGTTAATGTGAAATCTGAGTTGCTGGAGGTATAAGGATGATATTAGGATGTTTTTGGATGTTTATTTATGGTTAAAATGTGCTGGGCTGAGTTTAGAGAGCAATCAAAGGTGATTTCGGTTGTTTCGGATGGGTATTTTGGTGCTTTAGGGCAGAGCAACGGAATTGTTTAAGTTTCTGGTGGTTTTAATGCATTATGATGCATTGATCCTTTGTTCTTGTGTGGTATAAACAGGGGGAATACTTTAGGAGCAATCGATGAAGATCCCGAGGCTTCAGACGCTTGATTTTCGCGTCGTCGATTGAGGTTTCGCGAGTCGGTGAGTGGAAATGGGATTTCAAGCTTTGAAACACTTTTAAAGTGGTTTTGGGAACTTTGTGTAAGCTTGAAATGCTTCACTAACTTCAGAAGTAAGTAAAGTGATTTTTCTCCCTCGAATTGTGCTATTATGAGCTTGTTGATGCACTTGATTTTATATGTGTTTACCTATTGTTTTAAGCATGTTTTCAAGTAAGAGATTTACTATTTATAATGCCATATTGATGAAGGATGCACATGGTAAGTGATCCTAGTATGTATATGCTTATACATGTTTAATGAAGCATGATTTAATGCTTGGAATGTGGCTTATTGAAAATGCTTGAAAATAGTGAGGTTTGTGCTAAATAAGAATTATATTGGCAAGTGATGTTGTGAAAAGTGATTTATAAATGAAATCAGATATAGTTAGCCGACTATAGGATTAAATGCACTATAAACAAGTCACCTTGGATGTTGGGGGCTATGAATGTACCGAAAACTCCATCCAAGTATCCTAACGATTGAGGAAATTGTGTTGTGTCTCGTCTCTCGTTAGTGGGGTTATACATCTACCGATGAGTGATTTTGAGGGGTTGTAAGGTACCGAATACTTCATCGTGGGTGTCACAATGATGAAGGGTAGCTCCCGTGTGTGAACCTTGAAATGCCGGTTATAATGTATGAAATATTGGGACAATACTTAGGAATTCGTGTATCTGATATATTTTTAGAAAGGGGAAAGTTAGTGATCACTTGTTAGCCAATATAATTAATAAATTGATATGAAATGTGTATGGATGCATAACATGAAAATGCATGGTTTACTCTTTAAGCTTTGCATATGGTAGCTATGCATGGATATGCTTAAGATGAGTGTTAGCAAATGGTTTTGCTGTTGAAGTATGTGGTACTTGTTACATGATTGTAAACACTAATTTTTTTGAATTAATTGTTTATTTAGTTTCTTTTTATATTCTGAAATAATAATAATAAAATAAAAATAATAAATAAATATTAAATAAATGTTCATTAAATTAAGTGTCCATTACAAAATGATAAGCCCAACTTTGGCCCAATATTACAAAAATGAAACCCTAATTTGTGTTTTGTCCCATGTGCAGCCGCCTTGTGACCGTTGGATCAGAATATGATCCAACGGACGAGATCAAAGCTCAAGCAACCCCTCGGATCGCGCGTGAAGAAAACGCGCCAACCAATCGACTTCCACGCGCGCGTGTAAGCTACGCACCTCATCATGGCCGTTCATCTCAAAACCGAATCTGGCCGTTCATCTCCGCGGCACCAACGGCCACGATGCCACCTTCCCTTGCCAAGTTGAGCCAAAATTTGCAGAGAATATGTCAGAGCAGTAAAATCATCATTGTAAATTTCTAATATATATCTGTGAATGTAAAGAAATGAGGAGGAGATTTTTACCTTTTCAAACAAGTGAAATAGAGAAAGATTCAGAGGTATTTTTTTTACTCTGTTTCATCTTGTTCTTTTCTCTTTTTTTTTTATTTTATTTCGAATATATATATAAAAAATGAAACAATAAAGAGGTTACCTTTTTCGAACCCTTGCGCCGTGCTCCAATAACCGGTCGCCGGTCCGTCTACATGCATGGTGAGTGGTAAGATAGCTATCATGGGTTCTAGGTTTTGAAAAAAAGAAAAGAAAAGAGAGCTTTGGGGGTTAGATCAAAGACGGGATTCGTTTTCTAAAATAAAAAAAATAAAAAAATAAAACAAGTGATGGTTTAGGTTCGCCGGCGCCGATTAGCGGCGGCCGGCGAAGGGGTGCGGCGCCGGAAGAGATGAGAACATGGAGAGGATCTCTAGGGTTTTATTTTAGAAGATGATAAAATGAACCAGTTTTTTTTAAGTTAGATTATATATTAACTAAATATTTTAAAAATTGTATAATTGCTTCGTGAGTCCTTCCTCACAGGGATAATAGCGCGAGAGACCATTCCGCATGGGAAAATTACACCTCGGGTCCCTGTTATTCGTTCCCACCTTGCAATCTGGACCCTGTACTAATAATTAATTCAAATTATGACAGGTTAATTACCCCCTGGACCCCTAATCAGTTTGCTTATTTAATTTCTGTACCTTTCTTTCATTTTTATTTAATTTCAGTCCTTTATCTGTTTTTATTTCTGCACTTTATTTCCATTTATTTTCATGTCCGTCCTTATTTTTTATTTTCATTTTATTTCAGTCCATGTTTCATGTTTTATATTTGTTGCACATGATTCTTTTAAGTTTCAATTTTGTCCTTTTTTATTCCATTTTATAGCTTTTATTTCATTTAATTTCAATTTTTAATTCTTTGAGTTAATATATTTGCCATGTAATTTATTTTGATTCGATTCTTTAATTTAATTTGTCTTGTTATCATCGTCAATTACTGTATCCTTTTTAAACGTCATTATTTGTACATATTATCATTTTAGTAAAATAAAGTTCGAAACAATCTCGAATATATCTATGTCTAATCCACCAGATAAATAATGAATGTGAATAAATGTGACAATTTTAATAATTTATAATCTAGCTTTGATTTTATCCCGTAGATATAATATTTCTTTGATAATAATTCAGGGTTTGATATATTTAAAATTGGCTTTCGTGTTTAAAATTTTGTTACCGTCAATATCCTGTTCATGCATATTTATCTGTTATATAAAATACGTAAAGATAGTGCTCATAATCCCGATATTCTATTGGGAGTGTCGTCCCAATCATTTGGGCGTCATCTTCTTTGATATCGCGGACTGGGTACGGTTTTATATCTTGTATGATCATGCATTTGGAAGTTATTAATTGAATTGGGCCGAAATTTTAAGATTTTCTAATAAATACAATACGACCCGTTAGGTACCAATTTTGGGCGGTGTGGGGGTGCTAATCCTTCCCCATCCGTAACCGACTCCCGAACCCAATTTTCCAAAAAGAATCTCTAGTTTTGTTTTTGGTGTCCGGTCTACCCTCTCCATTTTTTGAACGATCGGTGGCGACTCCAATAAATTATTGAAATTTTTTTAGTATTTTTAAATATATTACTTGAGACCGATTTTATAAAAATGAAGAAAAGGCACACTCGATTTTTTTAGTCGCTACAGCATGGCGACTCCGCTAGGGACCAACTTTTTGTTTTTAAACAAAAAAATAGGGTCAAGCCTTAGATTCGGTTCGTATTGAATTCATTAGAAAATTTTAAAATTTCGGCCCAATTTAATTACTGATTTTCCAACCTTGTTTGAGTATGCGATGTTTGATATATGTTTTTGTCATCATGAACCCTTAGGTGGGAATAATTACTTCACCTCGTGAAGTTGCCACTTCCGTATGGTGTTGTAATTTGTTCCCAGGATCCGGTCAGTATACTCCGTAGAGCTTCGCTCTCGTATAGTATACTGGTCGCGATCCCTCGAATCGATGTCCTTGCGACAGTTCGAGTACCCTTTTACTCTAGATTCAAACTGCATATAGTTAAAACATAGAGCCAGACCCTAGGAACCATGCCGAAATACAGTCAAGGTAAATCTAGATCCGTTTAAACTTACTTCTTCTGCATTTGCTTTCAATTTTTCTGTCTTATTTAACAATATGTTTATCACCTTCATGTTGTATAATCTATCCATTATGCGATACTAACTTATTTCTTTGTTTTTTTTCTCTTTTTCATCTCCTTTCATCTGCATACAACTCACATCATACTACATACATAGGTGTTGATCTAAAGAACATCCGTTTTAGAGGGCATTTAAGAATGGGAGAAAGGATCAGTATTACCAAAAGCGAGAATGCTGATGTATGGGGTTGGTCCGAACGAATGCACATGGAAAAAGGGGACAGCTTGAAAATAGGACATGTATCAGAAGTCATCGGAGATACGGCAATCGTTTCTACTCAAAATAATCCGGCTGAATTACAAGAAATATGGCAAGGTTGGGATCAAGAGATGAAGCGAGACTTCCGAAGAGAGTTTGGAGACATAGCCCTTTTGTTAAGTGTAAAGAGTGACAAGCATCTATTCCGAGCCTTGACTCAATTCTGGAATCCGGGGTATAATTGTTTCACGTTCGGAAAGATAGATATGACACCTACCATAGAAGAATATACGTCACTACTCCGTTGCCCGGGGACAAAAGAAGGAAAAGTCTATACAAGGCCCAGGGACTTGCGCCCTTTTGTGGAAAACTTGATGGACGTCACTGGAATGAGTGGGAGTTGGTTCGAGGGTAAAATCACAAAGCCATGGAACAGTGATTGCATAGCTTGGAGGCACATCAGGGAATTGATCCAGCTGCATCCCGATCCACCCAAAAGGAGGCAGTTGTTCGCCTACGGCATCTACGGGTTAATCAAATTCCCCAAAATGCGAGGGCATATAGACTATGCAACAACCGACATGTTCGTCAAGCTGAAAAAGGGGATCAATCCGGCCCCGACCATTCTAGCAGAAACCTTCAGATCACTGACTGCATGTCGCAAAGGAAAGGGGAACAGATTTTTGTGTTGTGTTCCACTCCTAGAAATATGGATTCGTAGTCATTTCTGGGACCTGAAATTTTCATACCAAATGTGCATGACCAACTATTCACCTATAAAGGTCTTCTTGAAAGAATACCAAGCTGAAGCCATGACAGAAGAACAGTGGATAGCAGCATTCCGCGACCTCCAGGATGAGATGGTCAAATGGAAAGTCCCGTGGCTCATTATAGAGGATTTTCTGTACCGTTGTGGGGAGTATGATTGGGTACCACTGCCAGGAGTATTGGGAGGAACCGGTTATTGCCCACTACTAGTATCACGTCAATTTGGCTCGATGCAGTTCATCCCTGTGACACATGGTTTAGAAACTGTTAGCTTTCCACACGAAGGCAATGGCTACAAGGCTCAGGTCCTGAAGATGAGCCGTTCTTGGAGAAATCTATACAAAGTTGAAATATATAACGATAGAACACCTTTCACTTCTGCCTACGAGCACTGGAGGACTACCCGTGTAAATGACAACCTTCCAGGATCGAATCAGGCAAATGTCCGACCCTTGGAAGAACACATGAGAGATGCCCCCACCGACCTGGAAAAGGCTAGAAGGGCCCATCGAAGAGAAGTACAAGTTTTGGAAAAGCGAATTTCTGAATTAGAATCTGCAAACTACTTAGCATCGGTTGATACAGACAAATATAAAAACCAAGGAGAAAAACTGCTAAAAGAAAAGAAGGCGCTACAAGAAGAACATGAAGACTTAAGACATGAGTGGGTGGAGCTGAAATAGAACTTGAGGAGAAATGGATTGGGAACTACTGCCAGAGAATTAACCAACAAATTAGTAACAGCAAGGAAGAAATCTGATGGTTACGCCCGCAAATATGAAGCAAGTCAGAGGCAGGTCATGAAAAAGAATGAGGAGCTGGGGGCTACTCAACAGAAATTGGCCCTTAGCGAGGAACAGATTCAGAACTTGATGGCTCAGTTGACACAATTGGGAATAGCTTACCAGGATAGCCAAATTTTGACTGAGCAAAAAGCGGCCGAGTTAAATGCAATGACTCAAGAACTCATCATTAGCCAGTCCCTGAATCAGGATCTAATTATAACGAACGGAGAGCTTGTGGCTCAAGTAGAAGGGCTTCTGAATGATTGGAACCAAGGTAACATGGCCTTGGACTTTGCCCAGCAAGAAAATGAACTACTGAGGGCAAGGGTGACTGAGTTAGAGCCAGCCTTACAGGGGTGTAGGGAACAACTTGCTTCATTTGAAGGGGCCATTCAGGAAGACAATAGCCGGATAGTTTGGGGGCTCCAACAGGCAGGCCAACTGATCAGAGACCAACATAGAGCTATGATGGATGTTATGTCGTATGCACGGGAAGTCGCTCACTACATCCAAAACTTAGCAGGAGCTGCAGCCGAACTGTATACACTCATCAACCCAAATACAGATCTAGGAACTCGAGTCCGAGCTCTGCTTCAAGAAGTGACAGTGCTAGGCGCAGAAGCGAGCCATTATCTGTAACTCGTTGCTACTACTTTTGTAATGCAAACCTTTTCTACTAAATAAAAGTCTTTTTAAGGACTGTTCTAAGAATCAACACCCCCATTACATCCATTCTCATGCATCATTATCATATTACACATTGCATTTAATGGTTAAAATGACAATATTTAATCGTGAGAAAATAATATGGCAGCAATCATACCGCGCAAATACGATACCCGCCTCCAAACCAAAAAAATGGAAGAGAGAGTGTCCAGCTTGGAAAAGGGCCAAAAGGATCTCGAAACCCGAGTCAATAGGGCTGAACAAAATATCACTGACCAGATCGCACAATCTCAGGCTGTAATAATGACTCAAATAACCTCTTTACTGGAAAAAGTGACCAGCAAGATGAAGGTCCATGATAACACTGGTGAAGAAACAGGGGAAGCTGCTTCTCACGAAAGGATTCGACCTAGTACGCCGGCTCCTGAAAAAAGAGTATACATCAATACCACTGGTGTGTCGGCTGAACACCCAGTTGAGGGACCCGCAGGCCAACATGTCAACATAGAAGTGGGCCAAGAGGAAGAAATGCCGGACTTGAACATAGTAGAACGAATTAGGGCAGAGGTTGAAATGAAATACGAAGGGAGACTCCGTTTTCTTGAAGAAAGACTTCATTCCATACATGAAATGGGTGAGCAAGAGAACGAGGCCAACAATCTAAGCCTCGTCGCGGACCTGGTCCTCCCGCCAAAATTTAAAACCCCCGACTTTGATAAATATGACGAGACTACTTGCCCATCTGCTCACATAACCATGTACATAAGGAAAATGATTGCCTTCGTAAAAGATGAGAAATTGTTAATTCATTGCTTCCAAGATAGCTTGACTGGGTCGGCTATCCGCTGGTACACACAATTGAGCCGGGCAAACATTAAGTCATGGAAAGACCTTTCAAAAGTATTCATCGAACAGTACAAACATGTAACAGACATGACCCCAAACCGAATCATGCTAGAAGGTCTGGAACAAAAACCAAATGAAAGTCTACGACGGTATGCTTAAAGATGGCGTGATGTGGCTTCTCAGATCCAACCACCAATCCCTGAGTATGAGATCACCCCTATGTTCGTAAACACTTTGAAAGGGGCACTATTTGACCGCTTGATAAACAACACCACTCAAGCCTTCGCCGATCTTGTGAGGACAGGGGAATCGATTGAGGCCGCAATAAAAAATGGAAGAATCGATAACGGGGAAAATGCCAGAAGAAATTACAAAAAGAAAGACAATGAGGTGAACGCCACCAGTACTTACTGCGTCCCGGCAAACCTCACCATCTCGCAGCCCCAAGCTTCTGCTGGAAACACACAAGGCTCAAGCAAAAGGGAAGAGAGAACTACTAGAAAAGAAAGAGAAAAAATGTCATTTACCCCATTGCCGGTATCCTATGCTGAATTGTATTCGCAATTACATAAGGCTGACATAATCCGACCATATTACGTCACTCCATACAAACCCCCTTTTCCTGCCTGGTATGATGAGAAGGCTCAGTGTGAATATCATGCCGGCGCCCCCGGTCACTCGATAGAAAACTGCCTTTCTTTTAAGAAGGTCGTTTAAAATCTGATAAACACCGGAGTGCTATCGTTTGATGAACCTAACATGGCTGCCAATCCTTTACCAAACCACGGAGGTCGTGGTGTGAACGCTATTGAAAACGAAGGCAATAGAAAGGCTAAAATGGAGATTGCAGAAGTCAGATCCCCTCTTCAATGGGTTTTTCAACAGCTGTGTGTGGCTCAATTAATAGATCGGGGCATGGAACTAATGAAGGAAGGATGTGAGCCTTACTGTGAGTTTCATCAAGAAAGAGGGCATGAAATTCAACAGTGTGAAAAGTTCAAACAGGTGGTCCAGAGGATGATGGACAACAAAGAAATTGAATTCTTTGAGAAAATTGAAGGAAACAAGGAACTGGACGTTTGTGCGTCAGATCACCCCAATGCTAAATACGGGGTAGGTAGGCCTTTCATCATATCCAGATCAAATGAAGGTAGTTCATCTCGAGGGGAAAGTTCAAGGACGACCCCGAAGCTCATTATTTCGGCTCCAGCTCCTTTCCAATTCAAGGATACGAGGAGGGTTCCTTGGAATTAAACAGCCAATGTATCCATATCGCAAGATTCGACAAAGCATCGTGAAGGACTCACCTCCGATGATGCTCAAACAACGCGAGGGCAGGAACAGACGGAAGAAGGAACCGAAGCTATAAACGAAGCAGGCCATTTCACTAAAAGTGGCAGATGCCTTCCATTGGGGGCAATAAAGGAGACTAATGGTCAGAACAATGATGCTATGACTGAACAGGGGAAGGTATTCGGTGAAGAGCCCCCTACAAAGATCAACGAGCCTGTGACGGAGGCCCAAGCACAGGAATTTCTGAGATTCCTAAGACATAGTGAGTACAACGTTGTGGAGCAGCTGCGAAAACAACAAGCAAGGATTACAGTACTTGAACTGTTGCTAAGTTCAAAAAAGCATCGCGATGCTTTGATGAAGGTTTTAAATCAAACTTTCGTTCCAGAAAACATCTCAGTGGCCAAGCTAGACCGGATTGTGGGGCACATCACTGCAGATAATTACATCACGTTCAGTGATGACGAAATCCCAGACGGAGGTATGGGATCCACCAAGGCTTTAAACATTACCACCCACTGCAAGGGATACGTCTTGCCTGGGGTACTCATTGACAACGGGTCTGCACTGAATGTGTTACCAATGACAACTTTACAACGGCTACCTATAGATAGTTCCCATCTTAAACCTTGCCACAGCTCTGTGAGAGCTTTTGATGGGACTCAAAGGGAAGTAGTGGGGAAATAGAAGTACCGTTGTTGATCGGGCCGACAGAATATGTCATTGAATTCGTGGTGATGGACATCCGCCCAACGTATAATTGCTTGTTGGGAAGACCTTGGATTCATTCAGCTGGCGCTGTCCCCTCATCCCTACATCAAAAATTGAAATTTATAACCGAGGGAAAATTGGTAAGTGTCGAAGCAGAGCAGGAAATCATAGCTTCAGTCACATCTGATACCCCTTATGTCCCACCAAACGAAGAGGCCGTAGAATGTGCTTTTCGGGCCTTAGAGTTCATCAATGCAACCTTTGTCACGGAAGGGAGCAGAATCTCGCGTCCCAGGCTGTCTAACTGCACGAAAATGGTCGCCAAGCAGACTTTGGGAAAATGGGGTAAAGTTAGAAAAGTTTTGGGGAAGAATTTGCAAGGGAGACTACGAGCAACGAAGGTCATCTTCAAGAAGGACAAACATGGATTAGGCCACAAGCCCAGTGTACTGCAAAAAAGAGAGGAATATAAAGAGAAAGCAGAGAGGAGGAGAGCCAGGTTCAAAGGAATGGACATCCCATGGAAACCAATGACTTTTCCCCATCTCAAAGACACCTTTGTGTCTGGGAGAATTATCAACGCCGAACAAAAGATACAAGAAGCAAATCGAGAAAGCAACATGCTCAATGAAGAAGAAGCTTTTGATGAACGGCTTGAAGGAATGTCCATCAATGTGATATCTGATAGTGAAAGCAGTAGCAAGTTCCTAACTGGAATTCGTCCTTGTTTTCCGGGGGAATCACTTGATAATTGGAGCTGCTTCGACTTGCCTGTAACTCTTAAGAAAGAAATAGAGTAATGCCTCAAACAACCCCTACTGCCATGGCCCACAAGCATTAGGGATCTTCTGTAAAGGGCAGCATTGTTAACCTGCTTTTAAATTTAATAAGATGATGTCGTTTCCACCCTTTTAAATGGCAAACATATCATCTACTCTACGTATTTATCGTTTATCCCCACCCGTCTGGTGGGCATTTATTCGTTCATTTTTTTATTTTATTATTCATTTCATTTACCATTCATTTATCCCCAAACACTTTTCCCTGTCCAAATATCCTTCTTATGACACTATGCAGGGCCCGGACAGTTTTCTGTATGAATGATTCCGAATCTGACATAGAGGTGAAATTCGAGTTACCTTTGTGTCTGGAAGAATCCGAGGAAACACAGGATGAAACAGATTGTGAAATTCCAAATGAATTGCTGAGAATGATGGAAGGTGAAGAAAAGCAAATCCTGCCTCACCAAGAAGAAGTGGAGATTCTCAATTTGGGGACTGGTGAAGAGAAAAAAGAAGTAAAAATCGGCACCGCTATTGCTAGCAGGACCCGACACGATCTGATAGTCTTACTTCAAGAATTCAAAGATATATTCGCTTGGACTTACCAGGATATGCCAGGGCTAAACACAGATATCGTAGTACACAAACTACCGATAAAACCTGAATATAGGCCAGTCCAACAGAAGCTCAGAAGAATGCGGACTGATATGTTGTTAAAAATCAGGGATGAAGTAAAAAAACAGTTTGACGCAGGATTCTTGAAGGTGGTCAAGTATTCCGAATGGGTTGCTAACATAGTCCCAGTACCAAAGAAAGACGGGAAGGTTCGCATGTGTGTAGATTACCGGGATCTCAACAAAGCAAGCCCGAAAGACAATTTTCCTTTACCCCACATTGATACCCTGGTTGACAATACAGTAGGGCATTCATGGTTCTCCTTCATGGATGGGTTTTCGGGATACAATCAAATAAAAATGCACCTGGAAGATATGGAGAAGACTACATTCGTAACTGAATGGGGCACATTTTGTTACAAAGTAATGCCCTTCGGGCTGAAGAATGCTGGGGGCAACCTATCAGAGGGCTATGGTGACCCTTTTTCATGACATGATGCACAAAGAAATTGAGGTATACGTGGATGACATGATTGCCAAGTCCAAAACAGAGGAAAAACATATTCAGAATCTAAGAAACCTCTTCCAAAGATTAAGAAAGTGCTAATTGAAGCTTAACCCCGCCAAATGCACATTTGCAGTTACATCTGGAAAGCTCTTAGGGTTTGTGGTCAGTAGAAATGGAATCAAGATCGATTCTGACAAAGTCAAGGCTATCCACAATCTTCCACCCCTTCAAACACAAAAAGAAGTCCGAGGTTTCTTGGGGAGGCTTAACTACATATCACGTTTTATTTCTCAATTAACCGACAAATGCGACCCTATTTTCCGACTGCTTCGGAAAAACAACCCAGGGGTATGGGACACAGAATGTCAAGAGGCTTTGGAGAAGATCAAAAAATATTTGGCGAATCCTCCAATCTTGGTAGCTACGGTGCAAGGCAGACCACTAATCTTGTACTTAACAGTCTATGAAAATTCGATGGGGTGTGTCCTAGGACAACATGATGAATCCGGGAAGAAAGAAAGGGCCATCTACTACCTAAGCAAGAATTTCACCGACTGTGAAACACGGTATCCGTCAATACAGAAGTTGTGTTGTGCTCTGGTCTGGGCGAAAAAAAGACGCAGACAGTACATGTTGTATCACACCACTTGGTTGATATCCAAGATGGACCCGTTAAAATACCTGATGGAAGCGCCAGCCTTAACCGGGAAAATGGCCCGTTGGCAGATGCTATTGTCAGAATTCGATATTGTGTACGTTAATCAGAAAGCAATAAAGGGAAGTGCCATAGCTGACTTCTTAGCAAGCCGTGCATCTGATGATTATGAACCCCTGAATTTCAAATTCCCAGACGAAGACTTGATGTGTATCACAACCGAAAAGTCTGCTTCCCAAGAAGAGAATCCATGGAAGCTTTACTTTGACGGGGCGTCCAATGCTATAGGCCATGGCATATGGGCAATATTGATCTCACCGGAAAATGTCTACTACCCATTCACGAGTAGATTAGAATTCTTTTGCACAAACAATATAGCGGAATACGAGGCATGTGTCATAGGATTAACTGCAGCTATCGAGAGAAGAATTAAAGTGCTTCAAGTCTTCGGTGACTCGTCCTTGGTGATTTACCAAATCCGAGGAGAATGGGAAACTAGAGACCCGAAGTTGATCAAGTATTATAATTTGATTCAAGAGCTAAACAAAGAATTCGAGGAAATCAATTTCACCTATCTACCAATAGAAGAAAATCAAATGGCAGACGCTCTGGCAACTTTAGCTGCAATGTTTAAGGCAAGCACGAAGGCCGAAATGAGACCAATAGAGATACAGATTTTTGAAATATCGGCTCATTGTTGTAACTTGGAAGAGGAAGTAGATGGGAATCCCTGGTATTACGATATTTTGCAATATATCAAATTCCAAGATTACCCTAAAGAAGCAAATGAGAATGATAAAAAGACCATAAGGAGAATGGCAGTTGGGTACGTCCTAGATGGTGAAGTTTTATACAAGAGAGGAAAAGACCAGGTACTATTGAGATGTGTTGATACTCGAGAAACAAAAACTATTCTTGCTGAAGTACATGAAGGGTTGTGTGGAACACATGCCAACGGCTTCTCGATGGCCCGGAAAATAATGAGATATGGCTACTTCTGGTCCACGATAGAAGGAGATTGCATTGACTACGCCAAAAAGTGTCACAAATGCCAGATATACGCCGACAAGATTCACTCCCCACCGCTGCCTTTACATACCATGAACTCACCATGGCCTTTTGCCGCATGGGGGATGGACGTCATAGGGCAAATTCACCCAAAGGCTTCCAACGGGCATCGTTTCATTCTTGTCGCCATTGATTACTTCACCAAGTGGGTAGAAGCAGTTTCTTACGCTAGTATCACCAGAGCAACAGTCTGCAAGTTCTTAAAGAAAGAAATCATTTGTCGATACGGAATGCCGGAAAGGATCATCACCGATAATGCCTCCAATCTGAACAATTCAATGGTGGCTGGCGTGTGCGAGCAGTTCCAGATAGTGCATCATAACTCAACGGCTTATCGTCCCAAGATGAATGGAGCAGTCGAGGCGGCTAATAAAAATATTAAGAAGATCATATCCAAAACCACAGACACCTTTAAAGACTGGCATGAGAAACTACCCTTTGCCCTTTTCGCTTACCGGACGTCCATACGTACCTCCACCGGGGCAACACCATACTCCCTAGTTTACGGGATTGAAGCAGTATTACCTATCGAAGTCGAGATTCCTTCGCTTCGGATTCTAAACGGGGTAAAGCTAGATGACGCGGAATGGGTACAAGCACGGTATGACCAGTTAAATCTCATCGAGGAAAAAAGATTGAAGGCCATCTGTCATGGTCAAATGTATCAAAAGAGGATGATGTGAGCTTACAACAAGAAAGTTCGCCCACGAGAATTTCGAGAAGGAGATTTGGTGCTCAAAAAGATCTTGCCAAACCATAGAGACTCTCGAGGAAAATGGACACCTAATTGGGAAGGGTCGTTTGTCGTCAAGAAAGCATTTTTTGGAGGAGCATTGATCTTAGCAGAAATGGACGTGAAAGAGTTGAAAAACCCAATAAACTCCGACGCAGTAAAAAAATATTATGCTTAAAAAAAGAAAAAAGAAAAAAGAAAAAAAAGAAAGAAAGAAAAGAAAAGAAAAGAAAAGAAAAGAAAAGAAAAGGAGGGTTTCAAGGCGAAAACCCAAAATGGGCACCTTGGAGCTAGAAAAGGAGATTTGAGCTGAAAACCCGCACAGGGCAGTTCAAAGAAGCAAGGATCAGGCATCTGACAAGCAAACCCCATCCAGGACCAAAGATCTCTAAAACAAGATTTTCACCTTGATCGACAGGCTCGCGCATCATTCATACAGTGCATGTTAGGGCTCTGTACAATGTTTTGTTTTCTTGCGTTTGCCAATCTGTCAATAATGATAATATAATCTTTCCCTTTTCTTTTGCCATTCCCTTCATTATTCATTGTTAAGTACCCAATAAGCAGAGTAACATAAGTTTAAAATAAGCAGAAGATTTTGCGGCATTACTATGATCTATCCTTTGAAATACAGGCAATTTGAAAACAAAAACCCCAACATTTGATACGTCAGAAGAGAACTATCAAAACTGGCATAAAATGAGATTCCTCACTGAAAGAAGAACAAAATGGTCGCGAAAATGAAGAAACCACAGAAAGGAAAAAAGCAAAGATGAAATAAAAAAGAAAAGGAGAAAAAGAAGAAAGAAAAAGAGGGGGCAAAAATTGAAGGTCGCCTAAAAACAAAGGGGCTGGCTTAAAAGGGTCGAACCCAAGCTCGAGATGGCAAACCACCGAGACCGAAGAATAGAAACAACAAGAAATGAGTCTGAAAGAGATGAAAAAAGAAATCAATAATCATGCATCATTTATAGTTAAGCATCCCTAAGATAGGAACATGCTAACCCACTGCATCGATAAAAAAAATGTCTATGCTTTTGACAGGAAAACTCAAAGAGACGCCCAAGCCGTGTACACAGCGAGGGGACAAGAAGCTGAAGCGTCATCTTAAATTTCTCAGAATTTCAAGAACTTCAAAGATAAAGGTTCTATATAGGAAGAGTCGCGAATTTTGAGATGAAGGTTCCATGTAGAAGGAACCTGAAACTTCAAAGATAAAGGTTCTATATAGAAAGAGCCACAAATTTTGAGATGAAGGTTCCATGCAAGAAGAACCCAAAACTCCAATGTTCTATATAGGAAGAACTCCAAATTTTGAGATAAAGGTTCTATACAGGAAGAACACTAAACTCCAAGGTTCTATATAGGAAGAACCCCAAATTTTGAGATGAAGGTTTTATACAAAAAGAACCCGAAACTCCAAGGTTCTATATAGGAAGAACCCTAAATGAAGATGACAAGTTCTATACAGGAAGGACTTGTGACCTGAAAATGCATAGTTGAAGACAAGCCAAAGGTTCTATATAGGAAGAACCAGAAGCCCAAGACTTCGAAGCAAAGAGTTTTATATAGGAAAAACTCGTAGCTTCTGAATTTTCGATTGAAAAAGTTTTATATAGGATGAACTTAGCTCAAAGAATCCAACCAAAAGAGTGAAAAAGGTTCTATATAGGAAGAACCTGCAACTTCAAAACGTGAAGATGGAAGACTCTGTTAGAAGAATTCGTGACCCAAAGAGATGTTGCCAAGGAAAAGCTAAGAATTCTATACAGGAATAACTTGCAGATCCAAGGCTTCAGACGGAGAGAGAACACGATTGTTCTATACAAAAGAGACATGTGGTTCTGAATCTCCTAAACAGGGAAGTAAGGCAAAATTAGTGTTTATTATCTTTGCTCTATTCTTGTTTCACCAGAATGAGCAAAGAGGGGCAACTGTAAACACTATTTTTTTTTTAATTAATTGTTTATTTAGTTTCTTTTTATATTCTGAAATAATAATAATAAAATAAAAATAATAAATAAATATTAAATAAATGTTCATTAAATTAAGTGTTCATTACAAAATGATAAGCCCAACTTTGGCCCAATATTACAAAAATGAAACCCTAATTTGTGTTTTGTCCCATGTGCAGCCGCCTTGTGACCGTTAGATCAGAATATGATCCAACGGACGAGATCAAAGCTCAGGCAACCCCTCGGATCGCGCGTGAAGAAAACGTGCCAACCAATCGACTTCCACGCGCGCGTGTAAGCTACACACCTCATCATGGCCGTCCATCTCAAAACCGAATCTGGTCGTTCATCTCCGCGGCACCAACGGCCACGATGCCACCGCCCCTTGCCAAGTTGAGCCAAAATTTGCAGAGAATATGTCAGAGCAGTAAAATCATCATTGTAAATTTCTAATATATATCTGTGAATGTAAAGAAATGAGGAGGAGATTTTTACCTTTTCAAATAAGTGAAATAGAGAAAGATCCAGAGGTATTTTTTTTACTCAGTTTCATCTTGTTCTTTTCTTTTTTTATTTTATTTCGAAAATATATATAAAAATGAAACAATAAAGAGGTTACCTTTTTCGAACCCTTGCGTCGTGCTCCGATAACCGGCCGTCGGTCCGTCTACATGCATGGTGAGTGGTAAGATAGCTATCATGGGTTCTAGGTTTTGAAAAAGAAAAGAAAAGAGAGCTTTGGGGTTAGATCAAAGACGGGATTCGTTTTCTAAAATAAAAAAATAAAAAAATAAAACAATTGATGGTTTAGGTTCGCCGGCGCCGATTAGCGGCGGCCGGCGAAGGGGTGCGGCGCCGGAAGAGATGCGAACATGGAGAGGATCTCTAGGGTTTTATTTTAGAAGATGATAAAATGAACCAGTTTTTTTTTTAAGTTAGATTATATATTAACTAAATATTTTAAAAATTGTATAATTGCTTCGTGAGTCCTTCCGCACAGGGATAATAGCGCGAGAGACCATTCCGCATGGGAAAATTACACCTCGGGTCCCTGTTATTCGTTCCCACCTTGCAATCTGGACCCTGTACTAATAATTAATTCAAATTATGACGGGTTAATTACCCCCTAGACCCCTAATCAGTTTGCTTATTTAATTTCTGTACCTTTCTTTCATTTTTATTTAATTTCAGTCCTTTATCTGTTTTTATTTCTGCACTTTATTTCCATTTATTTTCATGTCTGCCCTTATTTTTTATTTTCATTTTATTTCAGTCCATGTTTCATGTTTTATATTTGTTGCACATGATTCTTTTAAGTTTCAATTTTGTCCTTTTTGATTCCATTTTATAGCTTTTATTTCATTTAATTTCAATTCTTAATTCTTTGAGTTAATATATTTGCCATGTAATTTATTTTGATTCGATTCTTTAATTTAATTTGTCTTGTTATCATCGTCAATTACTGTATCCTTTTTAAACGTCATTATTTGTACATATTATCATTTTAGTAAAATAAAGTTCGAAACAATCTCGAATATATCTATGTCTAATCCACCAGATAAATAATGAATTTGAATAAATGTGACAATTTTAATAATTTATAATCTAGCTTTGATTTTATCCCGTAGATATAATATTTCTTTGATAATAATTCAGGGTTTGATATATTTAAAATTGGCTTTCGTGTTTAAAATTTTGTTACCGTCAATATCCTGTTCATGCATATTTATCTGTTATATAAAATACGTAAAGATAGTGCTCATAATCCCGATATTCTATTGGGAGTGTCGTCCCAATCATTTGGGCGTCATCTTCTTTGATATCGCGGACTGGGTACGGTTTTATATCTTGTATGATCATGCATTTGGAAGTTATTAATTGAATTGGGCCGAAATTTTAAGATTTTCTAATAAATACAATACGACCCGTTAGGTACCAATTTTGGGCGGTGTGGGGGTGCTAATCCTTCCCCATCCGTAACCGACTCCCGAACCCAATTTTCCAAAAAGAATCTCTGGTTTTGTTTTTGGTGTCCGGTCTACCCTCTCCATTTTTTGAACGATCGGTGGCGACTCCAATAAATTATTCAAATTTTTTTAGTATTTTTAAATATATTACTTGAGACCGATTTTATAAAAATGAAGAAAAGGCACACTCGATTTTTTTTAGTCGCTACAATGATGTATAACATGTTGATTGTGTTAATGAAGTGCATGGATTTCAAAAAAGGTGTGATGGTTTTCAAATGGTGTAAAATAGTTTTTAAGCATTGATGGTGTTTTTGGTTTTGAGCACTCATCTCTAAGCTTGTATGCTTATGCTCTCTTTTGTCCATCAATGCAGATAACTAAGTGTTTGGAGGTGCCAACTTACAAGGGGATCTTAAGAAATTTTGCTTGAATGTATGTTTCGGTTATGGACTAGAGTAATAAGGGTAATGAGGGTTCCACGGTTTGTTTGGGTGATGTGTATGAACACCCTTTTTGAGCATGTTTGCTTTAAGGTTTTTATACTTGTAAAAGGCCTATATTTGATGGTTTGTGCTTTGGTTTGAGTTTTGACTCTTGAGTGGCTTATTTGCTAGGTTGCATGCCTCTAGTTTATTCTTGATGCAATATGCCATGATTTGATGATATATATGCTATGAATGTTTGAGGATAAATGTTTAAGTTTGTTTTATGCATGTTGGAAGCATGTTGGTTTGGTTTAGGATGGATTTAAGAGTGAAAAATTAGCAAAAAGTGTCATTACAGGCCCAGGTGTTTCGGTACACTCGAGCATGTACCGAAACAGTAAGCCTGAAATGGCCTAAGGGTTTCGAAACAGTGTAGGTCCGTTCTGGTACATTTTGCTACTGGAAACCACAGTTTCGAAACACCTCAAGAGTGTTTCGATATGGGCTCGTGTTCCGAGCCGTGAAGTATTGTTTCAGTACAGGGCTAGCCTGTACCGAAACAGTTGGTTGTTATGTTAGTTGATGGAATATTCAGAAGTTTTGTTTCTTTGCGTTTTGGTCCCTGAATGTTGTTGATGCAATTAAATGAGCATGAATAATTGTGTTGAGCTAAGATTTGACTGAGATGCATGTAATGTGATTAATTAAAGAATGATAACACAAAATGGCTTAAGTCCCTATAAATCGGAAAGATTACAAATTAGTCTCTAAAACCCGTAATTGAATGTAAATGAAGTTTGGTTGAGTTACGAATGATCTGTTGCATTGTTAAACAGAAACTGGGCTTACGGAACCTTAAATCGAAGCTTAAACGCCCTCTTTTCCCCTCCAAAACTATATCTAACTCTTTTTTTTCTAAACCAAACCTCTCTCGATTAAATCAGTTTTAAAATCCCTTTTCGACACTTGTTTTCTCACCAGTTCACCATGTATGGCCTTGGAAAGGCCAAAAGACTTATCACTGGCGACGAGGTGCGATGGCGCGAGGGAAGCCAAACGGCCGCCAAGGTAAGTAAAAAACCCTAAAACTTTTTATCTCTCTTTATTTTATGCTTCAAGAATGAAAAAAAAGAAGAAGAAGAAGATACCTCTGAAAATTTTACCTTTTGCTTGTATTGCTCAAAAATACCAGAATAATGTTACAAATGGTTGTCCTCGTTTTAAAAACGAATTACAAAATACACAAAAAAAATTATGTATTTGTTTTTAATCTGATATGTCATGCTTTTTGCTTTGATATGTGTTTTTCCCGTTTTTGGCTCATTTTTGTCGATGGAGATAAGGGTCGTTCGTAGCTGGCGGTGCGAATGGGACGTTCGACAAGTCTGAGGAGTCACGGGCTCGTCCGGCGGTTGACGTGGCGTGAATTTGACGGCCAAATAAATCTCGAGGCGGCTGACGTAGATCATCAAAGATTGTGCAGCATTAAATGGGCTCCCTTAAATCCCACAAAACAATAAATTTCCCTTGACTCCCGCCCATGCATTAATTAACCATTTTAAGAGTCAAAAGCTGACGGCGATGAGTTTTTAGCCAAAAAAAAATTAAGGTTGTGGGCTATTGGATTGTATCATATTGGGCTTAATGAATTTTTATTATTGTAATGGACTGTTATTTAATAAAAGGGGAAATATTTATTTATTTGTGGCTTAATATTAGTGTGTGTGTGCGTGTGCGTGTGCGTGTGCGTGTGCGTGTGTGTGTGTGTGCGCGCGCTTTAAAAGTGGATCGCAACTGCAACATTTAGACGATAGATTGAATTAAAGACTAAGAAAGAGATCGGCCAATGAGGAAAACGACGACACTTTTTTATTATTTTCTCTTCTTTCTTTGATTTAAATTAATGTCTGATTCTTTTACTATGTTGGTTTCTTCCAACCCAACCATGAACTTAATAAATTGACTTGGGTTATTGTGTAGTTTGGTGTTGTGAATGCATAGTTTATTTTGGTTATTCATTCAATTTTAGTGTTTATCCAATCTTTTGTTTATCATTGTAAATTCAAGAAACCTAGAAAAAGGTGATTGAAATAAATTAATTTATCTAGGCTCGAAAGAGCTAGATTCGCGAAATTGATTGGATACAAGTTTTTATTTAAACAATCTTTGGTGGAAGCTAACTCGCCTTGGGGATAAGGAGAGAGCTTCGGCGACTAAAGAGAGTTCACCGATCAATGAAGTTCACTCAAGGTTAACACAAGGATGCATTATCGAGGCCTGATCAATCATTAGTTCTTCTGTTATGGATAACTAGAAGGTATTGAAGACAAATCTATCGAACATTAAAAGAAAAAATAATTACCACGGCGACCCTATCGGCAACTGCATCATACGCTTAATAACTCAGCCTGCTTTCTCAACTTGGTTCCTTCTTTCATTTGTTTAATTCCCTTAGATTCAATTTACTTGTTTATTATCACTCTATCACCATCAATTTTATTCATTTTTAGTGCGAGAAGTTTAAAGTCAAGTTTCACCAATCCCTGTGGAGACGATCTTAATCTATACTATTACTTGTGACGCATATACTTGCATCATTTGCGTTGCACTTAAATCACACAACAAGTTTTTGGCACTGTTTTCGGCGATTGACAATTGCAACTTCATTTTTATTTTCTTGCATCTTTTTTATTTTGTTATTTGTTTCAAGGAGTTAACAATTTTAGTTTGTGTGTCTCTGTATAACCAGAGTTATACCTACAACACAAGATGAACTGTTTGAACCGAAAATTGAATGAGTTCTTTATAGAAGAACAAGAGATCCGAGAGCTCTGAAAAACCAACAAAACAATCTAGTCGACAATCAGAATGCCCTAATAGGAGATCATGCAACTCTAGCAGAACAACATGTTCGTGTACGAGACAGACCAATCCAAAATCGCTTAATTCCAGTCCTAGATGATCTCAATCCATGAATTGTTACTCTTGAGATTCAAGCCACACAAGTTGAGTTGAAGTTTGTTATATTTAACATGCTCAATTCAATTGGTCAATTTGACGGTTCACCACACGAAGATGCCATGCAACATCTAAGATCTTCTTTAGAAGTTTGCGATTCTTTCTAACAACAGAGAGTCCATGAGGTTATCCTGAAGCTGAAATTGTTCCCCTAGTATGGCTAATAATATATTATTCGAATTTTTAGAATCTTGGGCAAATATATGCCAGAGTTTCTTGATAAGGTATAATACCAAAAATATGAATGATAGACCTCGAAATGATATTATTTCTTTTCGTTCAAGTAGATTATGAATCAATGTATGAGGCTTGAGATCGATACAATGAGCATCTACACAAATAGTAATGATCTTCAATATAGTCAATGCACCGACTAAGAAGATGCTAGATGTCTCAACAAATGACACTCTCCTAGATAAATCACATGAGGAAGCACTAGAGATCTTGAACAAACATACTAATAATGACTACCAATTCCCATCCACTAGGAAGGGACAAACAAAAAAAAAATGTCATGGTAATTGAGCTTGATTATCAGATGTTATCTCAGCGCAACTTATGTGTTAATCAACATGGTTAAGATTTTACAACGACACACATGAAGTCGAAGTAGCTTATTCAATAACTTACATATTCAATAGCTTTAAATTTTTTTATCTTATTCTTTATGTTTCAATAACTTTAAAATCTTACATATTCAATAACTTATTATATTAGAAAATCGTTACAAATGAAAACCCATATAAAATCCTTAAAAGCGAAAGTAAAAACCCTTAAAAATTGAATTAAATAACAGCAAATATGAAAAAAATGTTAGGGTTCAAGAGAAATACCATAATAGATGAAACTATATAATTAGACATTTGAATCAATTACAAATTGCTGCGATTTTTTAGTTTTTGCTCTGTAAAATTTTTAATCTTTGAAAACGCGGTAATAAAAGATTTTCCAAATCAAGTGTTTTGATTAGATTATGATTCATGTTGACCTTTTATTTGTTTAATAAAATTATTTAATTTTATTAATTTACACGTCGTTAAAATGAATGCCACATAAGAAATAAAGGGTGAGCCGGTCAACAAAATTTGTTGCCACATGGCATGTCTGTTTTTGTCCATGATGCTTTATTATTAAATGACTAACGGTCTTAAGCAAAGTATTAGAACCATTGATGGTAAAAAGTTTGAGCACCAAATTTGAGAGTAAAACTTCTTATGTACTAATTTGAGAAAATACGTCTAATTCAAGTACTATATTTATATTTAAGCCTATATTAAACAAACAACTTTTGAATTAAATTTCAGTTAGTGAAAAAAATCAAATAAATCCGTTAGCTTTCTTTCATAAAAAAATCCTAATTATCATCGTTTGTAAAATTATTATAAACTTAGAAGTAGATCATTTCATTTTTTTATATAACCATCCATAATCAATTCATTAGTTGACTAATTCAGATAAAATATTTTAAAACTTGGGACAACTCTCCCGATTTAATTTATTTCATTCACATCGTTACAATTCAAATATATGCTTTTACTGAAAAATATATTGTGTCATCTCATTTGACCAATCGATTATTAGTAATTTTAAGGCTTAAATATACATTTGGTACCTGAACTAGAAACATTCTTCCAAGTTGGTACCTAAAGAAAATTTTCTCCCACATTGGTACCTAAACTATACACTTTCTCCCAACTTGGTACCTAAAGAATTTTTTCTCTCAAGTTGGTACATGAACTAGACACCTTATCCCAAGTTGGTACCAAAACTTATACATTCTATCAATTTGATCCTAATTTGAAACAATTCAATAAATATAACTCTCTATATTTAAAAATTCTATCAATTTACTATGTGTTCTTCACCTAAAATTGTTTGTTCTTCTCTTAGAAATGCAATATTACTTTCTTGGTATAGTAAAAGTTTAAACATAACTTGTTGATATAATTCAGCTATCCAATTGTTGCTTTTATCTAATGGGCTCGCTTGATTTGATATTCTCACAAAAATAATTAAATTGATGAAATTTTTAAATATAAAATGTTAAATTTATTAAATTATTTCGAATTATGACTAAATTAATTGAATGTATGAGTTTTAGGGACTAAAACTATTAATAAAAGTATTAAAATAGTGGATGGAATTAAAGTTTGGGTACCAACTTGGGAGGAAATTTTCTTTAGATACCACGATGGGAGAAATTGTATAATTCAAGTACTAACTTGGGAGAAAAAATTCTTTAGGTACTAATTTGGGAGAACGTGTATAGTTTAGATACCGAAGCTATATTTAAGCCTAATTTTAATTATGGTTTGTGTGAACATTAAATATCAAATTTTATCAAAGTGTAAGAACTACCTATAGATTTTGTCCAAAAAAGAATTAATAGTTTTTTTTACAATAAAAAAGAATTAATAGTTGGACTTAATTGATATTGGTGGAAGAATAGGGTCAAAACTACATAATTCACATAGTTTAAGGGACAAAACTATATTTATGGTATTTCATTTAAATTGTAAGGATTTTGACAATTGCAGCAAAAAAATGGCGGAAGAAGAGAGAAAGAAGAGGGTGGTAGTGGAGTCGTTAGGATGGCTGACGGAATCCTCCATCATGCCCAAGAAACACCGGGCCATCGAAGGCGTTGGAGCTTCCTCCATCCTCGAACTCAAAGCCCAGCTCTACAAATCGCAAGAAGAGTCCAAAAAATCCAAGGAATTAACAGGTGCTGACGTCGAATACCACCGCGCCAAGAAAAAGATTGCCCCCCATGATACCTTCTCCGTCAAGAACTCCGGCGTCGATTCTCGCGCCCTCAAGTATTTTCATTTTTTTCCTTCCTTTTATGTAGCTAATCTAATTGGGAATTAGGGTTTTTTTCCTTTTTAGGGTTTCTCAAATTGGTTTGTGATTATAGGGATAAGCTTGAACTGAAAGCGGTTAACGATGGGTCAGTCAGCTATGCTGCATTGGAGAAGAAGGCTGAGTTATATGAGAAGTTAGTCAGAGGAGAGTTATCTGATGAAGAGGATAAGGAAAAGTATTGTGTTGATTTTTTCAGGAAGGGCTCCGAGCTCGAGAAATCACCGTCGTCGAAAGTTGAGAATGCTTCTAATTTACAAGCAAATGAAGAAGGTAGTGAGATTGATGATGGCCATGATTTGTTTAACACGAAACTTGTAGGGCCTGGAAGAACGGCTGGAATCATAGACAATGATGAACATAAACGCTTTGTAAGGTGAGGGATTTAGTTTCCTTTTAGTTAATTGCATTTGAACATTCGATGGGGTTTACAATATGAAATTTATATATTTGCTTATAGATTTTCGTTTTCTTCTATGCACGTTTGGACTATGTGAAAAAGTTTAGAAAAATATAGCATACTTGAGTTGTGTCCAAATATTAGACATTCATTATCGAGTCTGGATTGATTATAGCTTTGCTTTGCATATTTGTCGTGCAACCGATTGGTTTGACTTGAAGATTAGCCACTTAAGTGCAGTGAATCAAGATGTTTCATCCTTAAGCCTCATCTCCCTCGTGGAATTTAACTAAGGTCGATGCCTCTTTTTTTTTTTTATTCTTTGCCACAATCAATACTTGCCTAGTTGTTTCCATCTTGCTTAAATGCCCGATGAAGTGGTATACTGTACGTACTTAATTCGGGATCGAGTGCCTGTTGGAGTATGTTTGGAGGATCCTTTTTTCATGATTTCCTTGTATTTGGAGGGTCTTTAAGAAAATCATATCTCATATCCTTATCTGGATATGTCTCAGACATGGAGGGTACGAGATCTTAATAAATAAATAAATAGTCGGAGCAACTTAGGTAGGTATAAACCAGTAATTGGATGGCGGGTTCCGATCATCAAAAAGTTGATACTAGTAATTGGACCATGGTAATTTAAGACATTACTGAAGGCACTGAAAATTAAAAGTATTTAGTTATTGGAAATTTGAACTTTAAAGTTGAAACTATAAGTGTCCTTTTGGTCGCCTGTTTATGCTTTCACAAGGCTATGTTTTATAAGTCTCGCTTGATGCCCCTTATTTTAGTTCATTACTACAACCAATAGTTGTCTGGTCTTTTCATCTTGCTTAATGGCCCGATGAAGGGGTACTTAAGAATGGAAGTAGCTATTTGGAAATGTGAACTTTAAGTTGAAACCAAAAAAGTTTTTTTTTTTCTTTTTTTCTTTTTGTGATTATCAGTTTATGCTTTCACGAGGCAATGCTTTATAACTTCTATGTATGCTTTGGACATTAGAACTAACCGAAGGCCATAATATTTGGTTGATGGGTTATTCGCAGGGAAGTTCATGAAGAAGCAAATCAAGCGAGGGAAATGGTATCCGAGCTTAAATTGCGAAGGCAAGAACAAGCAACCGCTCGTCGTGAGAAACTCAGGCAGGCGTATCTTCGGAAACGACTGGAGAAACTGAAGGCTGCATCGGGAAAAGAACAGGCTTGATTGCTGGATACCTGGTAATGAGATCACCGCATTGTTTTATTAGCAAGGATCGGGTTGTAAGCAACTAAGCATGAGCAGCTGCATTCTTTACGAGTACAAGCATGCTATAGGCTCCAGCATTTCTTCTATCTGCAATGTCAAATATGTAATTGTTCAGATTCAAACATGTTAACGTCAAACATGAGTTTCAATTCTTTTTTTTTTCAAAATCTTCATGAATTTTGAAGATGTATGAAAGATCAAATCTCTTTACGTGTCAGATTATATAATTTGGGCTTAAAGGATGTAGGAAGATCATGAACTTTTGAAAAAAGAAATTACTTAAGCTCCTGTTTAATTTTTTGCATTATTAAGTGCTTCAACAATAAATTAAATCAATTAAGCTCTTTGATCATTATTGACAGTCAATCTAACGATTTTTTTGGATCAATTTGTTTGGATCGATTAGTACAGTGTGTCGTGTTACATTATTATTCACCTGACATTTTAAAAAATATATTTTATTTACAAATTTCTTTGAAAGTCCTAAAAGAATCTTTACAAAACTTAATATATATATATATATATATATATATATATATTTAAATTTGTTACTTTCATATGATTGAATTGTTGTTTATCATGTGTTAATAATATCGGAAGAAAAAATCTATTGAGTTTTGATGGTTCAAATTGGTCAAGTGCTTAATTGATTCAATTTATAGTTTAAAAAATTTATTTAATGTAAAAGTATTAGAATGTAATTGATTTTTTTTCTTCAAAAGTTAAAGATTTCTTGCACCATTTAAGTCTAATTTTTTAATACATTAACAATTGATATTATATAGATTTTGAAATACTTAGGCAACCATGTGTTCGTGAACTCAATAGGGTAGGTTTAGCGGAGATTCGCCTCACTTTGTATTTAATTGGGTAAGGATGGTTTAAATTTTGTGGGTTGTGGGGCGGAAATGACGATAAAAATTAGATTCGCCGTGGGTGGTGGGGAAGACGTGAATATGCCTTTGTACCCGCCCTATTCCCACCCGCCTCGCATCGTCCTCAACTGCCCCTACAGATCTTATAACATGTTATTATAAATGTTATTAAAAATATAATATCAGTTTGGGTCATAGTCAAATTTAAGCCAATTCATATTGACTTATCTTGGGACATTAATAAAAATTATATATGTATATATAAGTTTGAGATTGATCAGATCAAATATATAAATATTAAAATATCAGTTTGAATTAGAGTCAAATTTAAGATAATTTATATTGACTTATCTTGAAATTCTCTCTCTCTCTCTCTCTCTCTCTCTCTCTCTTACTACTATTCGGAGCAGTATTCGTGTGTTTAAAGAATAAATTCACAGCTGCCTTTCTTATGTATTCTGATATAAATATGATATGATGTACGATTGAAAGGAAACATATAAATTTTTGGGGTAGCAGTTTCTTTTACTCAAATATTGAAACTTGGTTATAGCCATTGATTTAATTTTCTGGGGTTTTAGTTTTATAATTTTTGGGGAAGAAGGTGAAAAATAAAATTTTGAAAGTTTGAGGGTTAAATTAGAAACTAATTTTTTAAGTAACGGAGACTAACGGCAAGGGACCAAAATAGAAACGATTCTAAACGTAAGTGACCAGAATAATCTTTTTTGAATTATGGTGACCAAAATAGAACACACCCTAAACGAAAGGGACCACTGGTGAAGATTACCCAATAAAAAAAGGGTTTTTTTTTCAAAAGCCATCATCTTCTCCAACTTGTTTTCACGTTCAAAAACCTCTTCAAACCCCTTTTTACTATTCCATTGCCCCAAGCTCCCAATCCAAGTGATTTCTTCAAGGTAAATGGCTCCTTAACTTAGTTTCATCTTCCTTGAGTCTTAAATGCTAAGATTTTGCAAAACTCATGGATTTAACTTGTTTTGATTTTTTAAAGTTTGGTTTGAAATGAAAGGAGGTTTATGGATTTTTCGTTTGGGTTGGTTATGGATGAGTTAGAGTGTGTTTTAACTTTGTTTTATTGTTAAAATAACATGAAAATGATGAGTTTTTAAAGAAAACCCGAAATGGGTATTGTAGGTGATTTTGGGAGATGCAAATCTTGAGTTTTTGGATGGGTTTTGGGTCTAAATGATAGCTGCAGGTTTGATAGCTTTGGGTTGATGTTTTGGAATGTTAAAAGGTAAATTTTTTATGGTAAATTCGTTGGGTGTGGCTGCAAGTATTTTGGGACTGAAATTGTTATGTTTCGGGTGAAATTTGGACTTGAATCGATGTGTGTTGTTGCAAGCTTGTTGAGTTCCAGGTTTTTGCTATGTTTGTGTGTGTATTAGTGTTCTAATGTTCAGTTTTGGGTTGCTCAAAACAGAGGAATTGGATTTGGGCTTCGTGGACGGAAATCCGGGTAGTTTGGAGGCTTGATTCGGCATCTTGGACATCGTTTGAGTGTTGGCTAGTGAGTGGATCGATTTTAAAAGCCTTAACGTGGTTAAGGGAATGTTTTGGGAGTTTGGATTGAGCTTGAAAGGCCAATCCAAGCTCAAGAGTAAGTTTTAAAGGTTTTATGCAATTAAATTGTGTTTTACGATTCTTGATGCAAGTTGAACATGTCATGTTGGTAATGTGTTAGTTGCATTGTTATACATGTTGAGACTTATGACTTGTGTTTATATTTGCATTGTGAGTACATGCTTTGCATGAAAGTTTGGACTTGGTAAGTGGTTCAAGCATCGGTAGTGCTTGTGGTTGTGATTGAGTATATTGACATGTGTTGAGTTGTTGCCGGATATAATTGATCGATCAATAGGATTAGAGTGCACTCGAGGTGAAAGTCGCGCGTTGCCTTAGTGATGTTAGATTCCACTAAGGAGGAATACGGTGATGTGAGATTCCACCAGAAGTTATATTTTTACTAGACGGGTGAGTACGGTGATGTGAGATTCCACCGGAAGTTAAACCGAGTCGGGTTAAATTTTAAATTGGAGAAAAACTATTTTTTAATACACTTAAAGTATTTTAAAAGATTAAAGGGCACAATGGGAACTTTTAATAAAAAGGAATAAAAAAGGGTTTTTTTTCAAAAGCTATCATCTTCTCCAACTTGTTTTCACGTTCAAAAACATCTCCAAACCCATTTTTACTATTCTATTGCCCCAAGCTCCCAATCCAAGTGATTTCTTCAAGGTAAATGACTCCTTAACTTAGTTTCATCTTCCTTGAGTCTTAAATGCTAAGATTTTTGCAAAACTCATGGATTTAACTTGTTTTGATTTTTAAAGTTTGGTTTGAAATGAAAGGAGGTTTATGGATTTTTTTTGGGTTGGTTATGGCTGAGTTAGAGTGTGTTTTAACTTTGTTTTATTGCTAAAATAACATGAAAAGGATGGGTTTTAAAAGAAAACCCGAAATGGGTATTTTGGGTGATTTTGGGAGTTGAAAATCTTGAGATTTTTTATGGGTTTTGGGTCTAAATGACAGCTAAAGGTTTGATAGCTTTGGGTTGTTGTTTTGGAATGTTAAAACGTAGATTTTTTATGGTAAATTCATTGGGTGTGGCTGCAAGTAGTTTGGGAGTGAAATTGTTATGTTTCGGGTGAAATCTGGACTTGAATCGATGTGTGTTGTTGCAAGATTGTTGAGTTATGGGTTTTTGCTTTGTTTGTGAGTGTATTAGTGTTCTAATGTTCATTTTTGGGTTGCTCAAAATAGAGGAATTGGATTCGAGCTTCGTGGACAGAAATCTGGGTAGTTCGGAGGCTTGATTCGGCATCTTGGACATCGTTTGAGTGTTGGCTGGTGAGTGGATCGATTTTAAAAGCCTTAACGTGGTTAAGGGAATGTTTTAGGAGTTTGGATTGAGCTTGAAAGGCCAATCCAAGCTCGAGAGTAAGTTCTAAAGGTTTTATGCAATTAAATTGTGTTTTACGATTCTTGATGCAAGTTGAACATGTCATGTTGGTAATGTTCTAGTTGCATTGTTATACATGTTGAGACTTATGACTTGTGTTTATATTTTCATTGTGAGTACATGCTTTGCATGGATGTTTGGACTTGGTAAGTGGTTCAAGCATCGGTAATGCTTGTGGTTGTGATTGAGTATATTGACACGTGTTGAGTTGTTACCGAATATAATTGATCGATCAATAGGATTAGAGTGCACTCGAGGTGAAAGTCGCGCGTGGCCTTAGTGATGTTAGATTCCACTAAGGAGGAGTACAGTGATGTGAGATTCTACCGGAATTTATGTTTTTACAAGACGGGTGAGTACGGTGATGTGAGATTCCACCGGAAGTGTCTAGTGGGTTTGAGAAACTATCTGCATATCCGAGTAAAAACGATGAATGTCAATATACCCATGATGTTTTAATTCTCATGTTAAGCATGTTGTTGATTTATTCTTTATGCTTATACATTGTTGGTTACTTTGCTTACGTTATGAGAATGACCATGTGGTAAGCCTATGGCTTGTGGTTGCATTCAGTAAATGCACGTGAAGGTAAATGCATGCGGTTATGTGTTCTAGCATGTGGAAATGATTTGGAAATGATTTTGGTTTTCAAGCAAACTATGTTTTAAAACTGCATTGTTGTAGCTACCGTTTTGAGCACCGCTCACTAAGCTTAAACTCTTACGCTCTCTTTTCCAACAATGCAAGCCCTTAGACCTTCGGAGTAGCTCGGGGAACAAGGGAGAACCCAAAGGAGTTTGGTTTGCTCAAGTATGGTTTAGACTTCAATAATTAGTATTTAAGTAATGGGATAGGACCTTGATGTTTGAAGTGTTGTTGGCATGTCCTTTTTGCTTAGACAAGTTTGCTAGGTTGTGTTTGTCTTGTAATGCCTTTTACCATGATGTTTTATGCTTTGGTTTAGCTTTTGGACATGTTGGTGAATTCTATGTATGCATGTTTCCCTTTAAAATCTTATCATGTTGGATGTTGTCTCGCTATGTGTTTAATTTTCTTTATATGTGGTTCCTTGGATGCCTTGTGTTGGTATGTTGCTTAAATGGTTGATTAATGCCTCTAGTGTTGGGTCCCTTGTGTTTTAGCAGCTAAAACCAGTTTTGCAGGGCAGGGCAGGGCGTATCGATACGCTCAAGGGCGGTATCGATACGGTCCCTTGTTTTGGGCAAGGCGTACGAGTACGCGGGGGCGTATCGATACCCAAAATGCTCTCTGGAAATCTGAGAAATTGACGAGATTTTGGCGTATTAGTACGGGTCCTAAGAGTATCAGTACGGTCTTCGTAGTTGTCCAAGGGAAGTTGACCGTTGAGGGCGTATCGATACTCATCTTGTGGGTATCGATACGGTTTCCCTAGGTTTGACATGGGGTGTTGACCAAGTACATGCGTATCGATACAGTCCTTTAGCGTATCGATACGGCCTGTTGAAAAAATTTAAAAAGGGCTATCTTAATTGTATGTTTTGCTTGTTTTGTATTCACGTGTGTTTTCCGTTGCGTGTCCTCTCACATAGGATATAAACAATGCATCTAGACAAGATAACTTTAAAAGAAATTTTCTAGGGTTGCTAATCGAAGTGAAGCCTTAACGGGTTTCGCTTCGGTTTTCCCTGTGTAACCCATTTGATGTGGTCTGGCGGCTAGGCCGAGTCGATGGGGTTACATTTGTTGGTATCAGAGCCTAGGTTCCGCCTAGGTTCGTTGAGTTTCCGCAAGCCGAAAGGTAAGTGAGGTAAGTTTTATGGTGTAAGCTTGTTGATTGTGATTACACAGTGATTGTAAGCATGATTGTGTTGGTTGAGAAATATTTAAAGGCACCCATTTCTAGTATACTATTATTGTAAGTGATTTTAAGTTTAAGGACTTGAGCACCTTGGACCTTATTCCTTGCTGACCCAAAATCATTTCACTTGTTGTGTTTTTTGTTTAGCTTTGCATCTGTTAGCATGGTGAGACCGAGGGGAAGGCCAAGAATGGATAATTCGAGGGTTGAGCGGATTGAGAATGTTAAGGATGTGCGAGGAGAGAACTTGCCTCCTCCTCCTCCTCCTCCGGGGTGTGGAGCGAATGCGGAAGGTGTTGGACCCCAGACTGGTTAGGGACAGGCAGGTATTGTTGATTCAGGCTATAGCCGGGGTTATTCAAACAGCTTTAGCGAGTGTTCGGGTTGCAGCACCACCTCAGGGTGCAGGTTCAGGTTTACCGTTAGAACGACTCTGTAGCTTGGGTGGGGTTGAGTTCTGTGGGTTGTCAATCGAGGGTTCAAAGGCATGGTTTGAGAGCACATTTCATATTTTGAGTCAAATGGAGTGCTCTGAGGCACATAAGTTGGGTTGCATTGTCTCTTTGCTTTATGGAGATACCTACACTTTGTGGACTACTATCACTACGGGTATGCCAGAGGCTGAGGTTACTTAGGAGTTCTTCAGGACTGCTTTCCGTGAGAAGTACCTAGGTCCTCGATACCTAGATGAGAAGAAGAGAGAGTTCATGGCTCTAGTTCAGGGTAGCTTGACCGTGTCCGACTATGAGGTGCAGTTTGTACGTCTGAGTCAGTATGCTTCTGAGTTAGATCCCACTGAGAAGGAACGTTGTGAGCGTTTCCATTATGGGTTGGTTCAGGATATGAAGACCTACATGTTGGCTTCTGACTATACAGATTTTGATGTGTTGGTCACTAGGGCCAAAGACATCGAACAGTCTTTGGGACTTGCGGATCGCAAGGGTGGATCTAGTTCTGGAAAGAGGACTGTTGAATGGGACAGAGATCATGCCAAGAGGCATAAAGATAGGAAACCTCATCATGATCATAGACGCGGAGGTGGTAATCCGGGGTGAGGCCATCACGGCCAAGGGACTGAGAATCGTACTCCCGAATGCAACAAGTATGGTAGACGTCATTACTGTGAGTGTTGGGGGCACTTATGGCTCTTGTTGGAACTGTGGGTCTAGGGTGCATTTGAAGCGCGATTGTCCACATCCGTCTAGGGATGGATAAGCTCTTGCACGAGCTTTCGAGCATCAGAGAGGTCGTAGGCACGGTCGAGGTAACTTTTATCCTAGGAATGACGGTCAGAGGAATATAGCTCATGTTGTAGTAGTTCAGCCCGAGGGAGGTGGGCCAGCTAGGGTGTATGCACACCGTGAGGACAAGAATGACACAGATATGATTGCAAGTAATTTCTCGTTACAGTCTTTGACTTTTCTTTCCTTGATTGATTCTGGTTCTACGCATTCGTATATATTGATTGAGCATGCAAGATTGTTAGATATTCCGGTTGAGATATTACATGTGGGTATGAATGTCACTAGTTCCTTTGGTGAGACAGTTGTGGTCAGAAAGATGTACAGAAGATGTCTTTTGATGGTTCAGGGTCATGTTTTTCCCGTGGATATGATGGAATTGTCGTTTTATGGTTTTGATGTAATATTAGGCATGTACTGGCTTGTAGATCATAGGGCTAGGGTAGATTTTGAGACAAAGCGGGTGTCCTTGAGACTCTCAGAGGATCACGAGGTAGTAATAGTGGGCGAGAACGTTAAGTTCTTGTCCAATGTAGTTTCAGCCTTAGAGGCTCAGAAGTTATTGGATGTGGGTTGTCAGGCATACCTAGCCTATGTTATGAATCCGAATATGGATGAGGCACGACCGTGAGACATTAGGATAATTTGTGACTTTCCGAGTGTATTCCCAGAAGAATTGCCTGGTTTGCCTCCAGATAGAGATGTAGAGTTTGCTATTGAGACTTATTCAGATTTAGCTCCAATATCGATTGCACCGTACCGAGTGGCTCCTAAAGAAATGAAAGAGTTGAAGACACAACTTCAGGAATTGATAGACCAAGGGTTCATTCGTCCGAGTACTTCACCTTGGGGTTCACCGGTGTTGTTAGTGAAGAAGAAAGATGGCAGTTCGAGAATGTGTATCAATTATCGACAGTTGAATAAGTTGACAGTGAAGAACAAATATCCGTTGTCGAGGATTGATGACCTGTTTGATCAGTTGAGAGGTGTTTCAGTGTTCTCGAAGATAGATTTGAGATCCGGTTATTATCAGTTGAAAGTAAGAGATCAAGATGTACCGAAGACAGCTTTTCGCACTCGTTATGGGCACTACGAATTCTTAGTGATGCCCTTTGGTTTGACTAATGCACCAACAACTTTTATGGACATGATGAATAAAGTGTTTCATGAGTACTTGTATCAGTTTGTGGTAGTGTTCATTGATGATATTTTAGTGTACTCTCGTACCGAGGAAGATCATGATCGACATTTGCGTTTGGTGTTGCAGAAATTGTTAGACAATCAGTTGTATGCCAAGTTAAACAAGTGTGAGTTTTGGATTAGGGAAGTAGTCTTCTTAGACCATATTGTATCAGCCGAGGGAATCCGAGTGGATCCTAAGAAGGTTGAGGCAGTTATGAATTGGAAACCACCGAAGACAATGACCGAAGTTCGTAGTTTCTTAGGTTTGGCCAGTTACTATAGACGCTTTGTTGAGGGTTTCTCAAAGGTTGCAGCTCCTTTGACTAAATTACTACACAAGGATATTCAATTTGAGTGGACTGATGCAAGACAACAATCATTCGAGAAATTGAAAGAAGCCTTAACCAAAGCTCTTGTTTTAATTCAGCCCGTATTAGGGAAAGAGTTTGTAGTCTTCAGTGATGTGTCGTATGTTGGCTTAGGTTGTGTGCTTATGCAAGAGGGAAGAGTAGTGGCCTATGCGTCTAGACAGTTGAAGACTCATGGCGTAATTACCCTACGCATGACATAGAATTGGCTGCAGTGGTTTTCGCTTTGAAAGTTTGGAGACACTACTTGTATGGTGAGAAATGCAAGTGTATACGGATCACAAGAGTCTGAAGTATATAATGACACAAAGAGAGTTGAATCTTAGACAGCGTAGGTGGCTAGAGTTACTTAAGGACTATGATCTCATGATTGAGTACCATCCGGGTAAAGCAAATGTAGTGGCCGATGCTTTGAGTAGAAAGGTAGCAGTGGAATTACGAGCTATGTTTGCTAGATTGAGTTTGTCCATAGATGGTGGTTTAGTGGCCGAGTTGCAAGTTAAACCTTTGTTGCTTCAGTTGATTAGAGAGAAACAGTTGCAAGATAGGTCATTAGCATCTCATGTACAAGACATAGAGGAGGGTAAACCGACAGATTTCTATTTTAGAAGTGATGGAGTCTTGTGTTTCAAGAGTAGAGTAGTTGTTCCGGAAGATGCAGACTTGAGACGCACCATCCTAACTGAAGCTCACAGTAGTCCGTTTGCTATGCATCCGGGAAGTACGAAAATGTATCGCGATTTGAAAAATGAGTATTTCTGGGTTGGTTTGAAGAAAGATGTTGCCGAGCTTGTGAGTAAGTGCATGGTCTGTCAGCAAGTTAAAGCCGAGCACTAGCTTCCTTCAGGTTTGTTACAACTGTTCAGAATTCCCAAGTGGAAGTGGGAGAGAATTGCCATGGATTTCGTATCGGGTTTGCCGTTGACACCTTCTAAGAGGAATTCGGTTTGGGTAATTGTTGATCGTCTTACGAAGTGTGTGCACTTTTTGGCCGTTCACACTACTTATACTTTAGATAAGTTGGCCGATTTGTACATTAGTGAGATAGTAAGATTGCATGGTGTACCGAAATCTATAGTGTCAGACAGAGATCCGAGGTTCACAGCTAGATTTTGGGAGAGTTTGCATAGTGCTTTGGGTACTCGACTAAATTTCAGCATTTCATATCATCCTCAGACCGATGGTCAGTCAGAAAGAGTCATACAAGTGTTGGAAGACATGTTGAGATATTGTATTATTGAATTTCAGGGTTTGTGGGAGAAGCATCTACCGTTAGTAGAGTTTGCATATAATAACAGTTATCAAGCGAGCATTCAGATGGCACCTTATTAAGCTTTGTATGGTAGAAAATGTAGAACACCTGTTTGTTGGGCCGAAGCGGGACAAAAATTGATACCTTTGCCTGATATGCTTAAGGGTACTACTGAGAAAGTACAGTTGATTTGTGACCGTTTGAAGGCAGCTTCGGATAGACAAAAATCTTATGCGGATTTGAAAAGAAGAGAAATAGAGTATGCCGTGGGCGACAAAGTGTTCTTTAAAGTCTCACCTTGGAAGAAGGTGATGAGATTTGGTAGGAAAGGTAAGTTGAGCCCGAGATTCATTGATCCGTATGAGGTAGTTGAGAGAGTGGGTCCCGTTGCCTATAGATTGAGACTACCGGCCAAACTAGAGAAGATTCACGGCGTGTTTCATGTTTTGATGCTTAGGAGGTATAGATCGGATCCGTCACATGTTATGCCAGTTGAGGAGATAGAATTGAATCCAGATTTGACCTACGATGAAGAACCAGTTGAGATTTTGGCTCCGGATAACAAAGTGATGTGAGGAAGGACCATTGAGTTGGTTAAGGTTAAGTGGCGACAACGAGGAGTGGAAGAATCAACTTGGGAGAGGAAGGATGACATGAGAAATCAGTTTTTGCATCTCTTTCCGCCAAGTAAATTTCGGGGACGAAATTCCTTAAGTGGGGGAGAGTTGTAACGCCCCGATTTTAAGGTCGGAAGATATCGGATTAGTTAAACTGAGTCGGGTTAAATTTTAAATTGGAGAAAAACTATTTCTTAATACACTTAAAGTGTTTGAAAAGATTAAAGGGCAAAATGGGAACTTTAAATAAAAAGGAATAAAAAAGGGTTTTTTTTCAAAAGCCATCATCTTCTCCAACTTGTTTTCACGTTCAAAAACATCTCCAAACCCCTTTTTACTATTCCATTGCCCCAAGCTCCCAATCCAAGTGATTTCTTCAAGGTAAATGGCTCCTTAACTTAATTTCATCTTCCTTGAGTCATAAATGCTAAGATTTTTGCAAAACTCGTGGATTTAACTTGTTTTGATTTTTAAAGTTTGGTTTGAAATGAAAGAAGATTTACGGATTTTTTGTTTGGGTTGGTTATGGCTGAGTTAGAGTGTGTTTTAACTTTGTTTTATTGCTAAAATAACATGAAAAGGATGGGTTTTTAAAGAAAACCCAAAATTGGTATTGTGGGTGATTTTGGGAGTTGAAAATCTTGAGTTTTTTTATGGGTTTTGGGTCTAAATGACAGCTAAAGGTTTGATAGCTTTGAGTTGATGTTTTGGAATGTTAAAAGGTAGATTTTTTATGGTAAATTCGTTGGGTGTGGCTGCAAGTAATTTGGGAGTGAAATTGTTATGTTTCGGGTGAAATCTGGACTTGAATCGATGTGTGTTGTTGCAAGATTGTTGAGTTCCGGGTTTTTGCTATGTTTTTGAATGTATTAGTGTTCTAATGTTCATTTTTGGGTTGCTCAAAATAGAGGAATTGGATTCGAGCTTCGTGGACAGAAATACGGGTAGTTCGGAGGCTTGATTCGGCATCTTGGACATCGTTTGAGTGTTGGTTGGTTAGTGGATCGATTTTAAAATCCTTAACGTGGTTAAGGGAATATTTTAGGAGTTTGGATTGAGCTTGAAAGGCCAATCCAAGCTCGAGAGTAAGTTCTAAAGGTTTTATGCAATTAAATTGTGTTTTATGATTCTTGATGCAAGTTGAACATGTCATGTTGGTAATGTTCTAGTTGCATTGTTATACATGTTGAGACTTATGGCTTGTGTTTATATTTTCATTGTGAGTACATGCCTTGCATGGAAGTTTGGACTTGGTAAGTGGTTCAAGCATCGGTAATGCTTGTGGTTGTGATTGAGTATATTGACACGTGTTGAGTTGTTACCGAATATAATTGATCGACCAATAGGATTAGAGTGCACTCGAGGTGAAAGTCGCGCGTGGCCTTAGTGATGTTAGAATCCACTAAGGAGGAGTACGGTGATGTGAGATTCCACCGGAAGTTATGTTTTTACTAGACGAGTGAGTACGATTTCGTGAGATTCCACCGGAAGTGTCTAGTGGGTTTGAGAAACTATCCGCATATCTGAGTAAAAACGATGAATGTCAATATACCCATGATGCTTTAATTCTCATGTTAAGCATGTTGTTGATTTCTTCTTTATGCTTATGCATTGTTGGTTACTTTGCTTACGTTATGAGAATGAGTATGTGGTAAGCCTATGGCTTGTGGTTGCATTCGGTAAATGCACGTGAAGGTAAATGCATGTGGTTATGTGTTCTAGCATGTGAAATTTTTTTGAAATGATTTTGGTTTTCAAGCAAACTATGTTTTAAAACTGCATTGTTGTAGCTACCGTTTTAAGCACCGCTCATTAAGCTTAAACGTTTACGCTCTCTTTTCCAACAATGCGGGCCCTTAGACCTTCGGAGTAGCTCAGGGAACAAGGGAGAATCCAAGGGAGTTGGGTTTGCTCAAGTATGGTTTAGACTTCAATAATTAGTATTTAAGAAATGGGATAGGACCTTGATGTTTGAAGTGTTGTTGGCATGTCCTTTTTGCTTAGACAAGTTTGCTAGGTTGTGTTTGGCTTGTAATGCCCTTTACCATGATGTTTTATGCTTTGGTTTAGCTTTTGGACATGTTGGTGAATTCTATGTATGCATGTTTCCCTTTAAAATCTTATCATGTTGGATGTTGTCTCGCTATGTGTTTAATTTGCTTTATATGTGGTTCCTTGGATGCCTTGTGTTGTATGTGTGTTGGTATGTTGCTTAAATGGTTGATTAATGCCTATAGTGTTGGGTCCCTTGTGTTTTAGCAGCTAAAACCAGTTTTGCAGGGCAGGGCGTATCAATACGCTCAAGGGAGGTATCGATACGATCCCTTGTTTTGGGCAAGGCGTACCGGTACGCGGGGGCGTATCGATACCCAAAATGCTCTCTCGAAATCTGAGAAATTGACGAGATTTTGGCGTATCGGTACGGGTCCTAGGAGTATCGGTACGGTCTTCGTATTTGACCTAGGGAAGTTGACTGTTGAGGGCGTATCGATACTCACCTTGTGGGTATCGATACGGTTTCCCTAGGTTTGACCTGGGTGTTGACCAAGTACAGGCGTATCGATACGGTCCTTTAGCGTATCGATAGGACCTGTTGAAAAATTTTAAAAAGGGCTCTCTTAATTGTCTGTTTTTCTTATTTTCTATCCACGTGTGTTTTCCGCTGTGTGTCCTCTCACATAGGATATAAACAATGCATCTAGACAAGATAACTTTAAAAGAAATTTTCTAGCGTTGCTAATCGGAGTGGAGCCTTAACGGGTTTCGCTTCGGTATTCCCCGTGTAACCCATTCGATGCGGTCTGGCGGCTAGGCCGGGTCGAGGGGGTTACATTCGGTGTCATTCGCCTGAAGAACAGAGAAATTCTAATCATGGAGGCATAAAAAGGAAGATAGTCAAGATTTTATGAATAAATTGTCAATGCAAGAAAGATATCAGCGTATTAGGGTACAATGGGTAAAGTAGACAATAAGGTTGATGTCGTTAGGAGCTGCACAGTAAGATGGTGACGGCGTTCGATGAGTCTCGCAACATTGGCATGTGAATTGAAAGAATTTGATATACAATATATTTAACTGAATATAATTAAATATGTAGAATCTGATTCTACTTTAATTAGGTTTCTTTGGGAATATATATATTTTAATAGTGTTTGTTAATTATAATAATTATCTAATTATTAAAAAATATATAAACAAGATTATCTATAATTACAATAATTATAATAATTTCGTCTTTAATAATTATTACGTGTAAAACAAGTTTGTACATATGCTATCTAGTCTATATTTGTTCGTTTCAATCATAGGGTGTGACCCTTGTAAGTTCATGTAAAGTTAGTAGTAATATCTAGAACAATTCTAATATTACAAACAATGAGTGACATCTAGCAATACATCATGGCCACCTAAGTTACATGAAGTCGTGGTTTGACTTTACTTTTTTCCGTGATTAACTTCTTTTATAAATTACATCTTTTTGTCATTATATCTAGATCGAACACAAGTCATGGATTAGTCACACTTGTATAGTCCGTCTAATATTTCTTGATATCTTGAGTAGACTATGATAAACAAATAACTATGATATCTCATATCAATTTATTCGAGCATGGTCATGCATTTTCTAGTCTCACTCAATCAAGTGGCCTACGATATTACTCCTATTATGTAGGAGGGACAAATCCTATCTTGATCAACTATATTTCGCTATATAGAGTGTAACATATCCAATATCAGTCTTTATAGTGTAGTCTGTTACAACACACGTTTGACTGCATCAAAATATGTCACTCTCGATATTGAAATAATGATGATCTCAAGTTTGAGGATCAAACACTTAGTTATCACTATGAGCAATTTTGTGACTATCACATAATAATCCAAGAAACATGTTCATAGCAGGTCAGTCCAGTATGTAGTTCTCTAACACATACTTATGTATTGATTTTGACATCTCTATGTCAATAACAACACTTTGTTATCAATCAACTACATATTAGTCTTAATATATTATTGTTGTCCACGCCCACAATAATTCTCGACTAAGAACATTCAAGAATAACTATATTATTCTAAGGACTTTATTATAATTCAGTTTATTTATAGATGCACAGAATAAGACTGAAATGATAATAACGGCTTTATTAATAAACAAGATAAAATAAGTATGTCTTTAACAATCATCTCATGATTGGTCTTTGGGCTTACTCCAACAATCTCCCACTAGCACTAAGACCAATCACTCATATATCTAACACCTACAGACTTAGTGTGACGTTCATGCTTTGATGTGTCAGAGGCTTTGTTAGTGGATCGGCGACATTGTCATCCGTTGGTACTCTGCATATTTCTACATCTCCTCGATCAATGATTTCACGAATAAGATGATAACGCCTAAGTATTTGTTTGGATCGCTGGTGAGATATGTGTTCTTTTGCTTGTGTGATGGCTCCGTTGTTGTCACAACGTAGATCTATAGCATTTGATATGCTAGGCATGACCCCTAGTTCAGATATGAACTTTTTGATCCAAACAACCTCTTTTGCAGCATCGCTTGCTGCAATATTGTTGGGATTTATGTTGCTCAATTTCCTTCAACTGTTCTTTCTCGCCAAGTGTGGAGAAGTTGGATATTTGGGAGTTTTAGTGGGAGGTGAAAATTGGACAATAAGACACAAGGATTTATAGTGGTTCAACCTTTTAACCAAGTTCTACATCCACTACCTTAGCTTCCCACTAAGGATTTCAACAAATTCACTCTTTGAATTTCGTCCCCTTTTCTCGGCTCAGGAGGAAACCATTACAACGATTAAGCTAACTACCTTAGCTTAATCAAACACTCTCTTACAAGAGAAATTCTTAAAGCAAACTTGAAATCCCTCTAATAGGTAATTGTTTGCACTAATAAGCTCTCACCCAAAGCCTAAACACTTGAGCAAATATAACAATGTTTAGCTCACAAGTGTTGTCTATACAAGAAAATGAATAATTAAGCTCTAAGACAAATTCTTGATCATAGTGTTGTTGACAATTGAAGCATTAGCCTTCTATTGATGCTTGGAGGTCCCTTTTATACTCCTAATTTAGTTTGTAGCCGTTACTAGCCGTTAGGGTTGAATTGGAGCCGTTGGAGACTTTATTTCCCACCATAAATGCAGTTCTGCAGCCTACCGTATCGGTACTCGAGGAGGCATATCAATACATGTCTCACAAAAATAAATAGTCGTTGTACAAATATAAGATAGGTGTATTGATACGCGTACAGGCATATCGGTACGTGTTAGGGAAGCGTATCGATACGGGGAATACCGTATCGATGCAATTTTTCAACATAGCTCACTGGAGGATATCGTATCGATACGTGCTATAGCGTATCGATACCCTATTTAAAATTCAGTTACCAACCAACTACCAAGCCAACGGTCAAAATATTTAAAGCTCTGATTTTAAAAATATTTTAAGCATATCAATACATGTGAGATCGTATCGATACTTGATTCAAACTCCTTGGGATTTTATAGAGATAGTGTATCGATACATATGGAATCTGTTTCGATACCCCGTATCGATACGGTAAGGAGTGTATCGATACGTTTGTCTCCAGTACCCAAGTTTCTGAAAAAGGTATCGATACCCTTAGGGGCGTATCAATACTCATAGACGTTTTGAGCAGTTTGGCCTTGGAACACTTAGAAAAAGTTTAGGAGTTTGAGTTTTTCAAACTAGAGCAAAGCTTTGATGATTTGAAACCTTTTAGGGGACTTAAAATTTTATTTAGAGATTTCAATTTGGTCCTTAAAACACTTTGTTATATCAAAATCAAACATATGTTTTACAAATATACTCGACATTTGTTATAGAATCTGCTACTGTATCTTGCTTTGAACTTTTCCAGCTTACAGCACCTCCATTAAGGCAAAACACAAAACCCGATTGCGATCGGGAATCATCCTTATAAGTTTGGAAGCTTGCTTCAGTATAACCTTTTATACTTAGTTCTTCCTCACCTCCATACATAAGGAATGTATCCTTAGTTCTTTTTAAGTACTTAAAGATGTTTTTGATTGCAACCCAATGACCTTTACCAGTATGTACTTAGTATCGACTTGTCATAGCATGTCATACATGATAGAACAAATGGTCGAAGCATATGGAATCTTACTCATGTGTTCTCTCTCTTGAGGCGTTTAAAGACACATTTCCTTTGAGAGTGAAATACTGAAGAACTAATGTTTTGGATGTTTTAAATGGTTTTGGCAAGGTTTGAAACATTTTTAAGTAGCCAAACCAAGGTTTTCAAGGTACTCGTTTCGATACAGGGTAACCTGTTTTGAAACAGTTTGAAACAGCCAAAACACGTACCGATACAAGGCTTGCCCGTTTCGTTACAGAGAGCTTTCGTTTTGAAACACCCCTTTGGTATTTCGATACGCCCAGCGGTCAAAACCTCCCCAACGGCTATTTTCCCAACGACTTTTTAAATGCAGCTCAACGGTCACTCGTACAGAAACGATTTGTAACCATTTCGATACAGCTCAATACCGTTTCGATACGGCCAGAGGCGTTTCGATATGGCTTGCTCCATCAAGCTTCAACGGCTAGTTCTGAAGAAGGTCGTTCCGATACGGACAATTGCAAAACATCATTTATGGTGGGAAATAAAGTCTCCAACGGCTCCAAAACATCCCTAACGGCTAGTAACGGCCACAAACTCAATTGAAACTATAAATTGAAGGCTGGAACACTTGAAGAAGGTTAGAGACAACATCCAAGCAACATGGTCAAGAGAATTAGAGTCTAAATCTTTATTTTACTCTTCTCTTGTACATAGTCTTTAGAGAGAGAGCTTAATTGTAAATCCTTTAAACTCTTGTGAGATTAAATTTGTGTAAACACCCACCTTATGAGGTATTAAGTTTATCAAACAAATCCCTTGTAAAATGAGAGGTTCTAGTTTATCCTTGAGAGAAAAACTAGAGTTGGTTCTATCTTAGCCAAGTCCAAAAGATATGGTTGTAACGGTTTCCTCCTAAACCGGTAAAAGGGAACGAATTCACTGTTGAGTGAATTGGGAAATCCTTAGTGGTGTGCTAAGGTAGTGGATGTAGGTGCTTAGTTAATAGCCCGAACCACTCTAAAATAATTGTGTCTCTTGTCTACCTTTATTTCGAGTTTAGTCAATTCAACCACCAAACATTTACAACCCTCATTGATGGTTTCAGTGATCGATTCGAGCGTTCTAAAAACCCAAAAATTGGTATCATAGCCTCGTCTCCAACGAAGGACTAACATCCAGGAGTAAAGATCCAACGCTCAAAGTCCACCGTTCAAGAAAATGGCAAGATTTGAAGAAGGCCGCTCTATCTCGTGTCCTCCGCTCTTCGAAAGAGAATCATACTTCCAATGGAAAATGTCATGAAATTCTTCATCAAGTCTCAAGACTATGAGGTTTGGGACACCATTGAAGACGGGTATTTGGAAGCTCAAAAAAAAAGAAAAAAGCAAAGGAGTGCCAACGAGACGAAGGCAAAGCTAAACACCAAGGCGATGCACATTCTCTATTGTGGCCTTAACGAATAAGTTTCCAAGAGGATCTCCACATGCAAAAGTGCCAAAAAATTATGGGAGAAACTTGAGAAGCTTTATGGCAACAAGAAAGGAGAAAAGAAAGATGATGATCAATCATGTGCAAACCTTCTCTCCAAATTTAAGAAAATGATTTCAAAAATTGAGTTTAAAAATGATTTTCTTTTGAAAACAAAATTGGATTTTGAAAACCAAAATGAAATTTTGAAAAATGAATTAGAGTTTTCAAAAACATGTAAAGATATTTTAGAAAAATAAAATCTTGATTTGAAAGTTAAGCTTGAAAGCTTAACAAAAGAAAAAGAAATCATTTTTAACAATTCATCTTGTCACATAATTGCAAAATGCTCACATTGTCATTATCATGGTCATTCCTTACATACTTGTCCTATTAAGAAGAGAAAATCTTATAGGATTAGACAAGTATGGGTTCCCAAGGGAACTAAAGACATTGTAACTAACGTAAATGGATCCAAAGCAATTTGGATACCAAAATCCAAGTAAATGTCTTTTGTAGGTGTGTCGGGGCAATGGCAAGCAAATCAAAATCAAAGAATGCTCAAATCACACATGAGAAGAAGATTGGGTAACCTCTAAGCTTAATGTTTTCATTTTATACATTTGGTTATCTAACTTTTGTTTAAAGTCTTAGATTATTTGATTAAGCCTAATATGATGCAATGAGTAAGGGGGAGCCATTTTAAAACCAAAATTCTTATTTGTGTCAATTTTTTTAACCTCCTAAGTTATTTTGAACTTAAAGTTATTTAAATTCTTTTTTATATAACAAAAAGGGGAGAAATGGTTTGAAAAATTGATTTTTCAAGAGAATAATGGGAAGCTTTAACTTCTTTTAATTTTTGAAATCTCTTATTTAAATTTTTAAAATACAAAGGGGGAGAATCCCAAACAATTTTTTCAAGTTGGTTTTATTATATCAAAAAGGGGGAGATTGAAGAACTAATGTTTTGATATAATAATTGAAAAATAGTTTTGGACTAAATTGAAAAGATTTCAAAAGTGCATTTAAGTCCAAACAACTTGAAAATAAGTTTGTGGATGTTTTAAATGGTTTTGGCAAGGTTTGAAACGTTTTTAAGTAGCCAAACAAAGGTTTTCAAGGTACTCGTTTTGATACAGGGTAACCTTTTTCGAAATAGTTTGAAACTGCCAAAACACGTACCGATACAGGGCTTGCCCGTTTCGATACGGAGAGGCTTTCATTTCGAAACACCCCTTTGGTGTTTCGATACGTCCAACGGTCAAAACCTCCCCAACGGCTATTTTTCCAACGACTTTTTAAATGCAACTCAACGGTCACTCGTACCGAAACGGTTTGTAACTGTTTCGATACAGCTCAATACCGTTTTGATACGGCCATAGGCGTTTCGATATGGCTTGCTGCATCAGGCTTAAACGGCTAGTTCTAAAGAAGGTCGTTTCGATACGGGCTCGCCTGTTCCGATACAGACAACTGCATAACAGCATTTATGGTGGGAAATAAAGTCTCCAACGGCTCCAAAACATCCCTAATGGCTAGTAATGGCCATAAACTCAATTTGAACTATAAATTAAAGGTTGGAACACTTAAAGAAGGTTAGAGAAAACATCCAAGCAACACGGTCAAGAGAATTAGAGTCTAAATCTTTATTTTACTATTCTCTTGTACATAGTCTTTAGAGAGAGAGCTTAATTGTAAATCTTTTGTACTCTTGTGAGCTTAAATTTGTGTAAACACCCACCTTGTGAGGTATTAAGTTTACCAAACAAATCTCTTGTAAAAGGAGATGTTCTAGTTTAGCCTTGAGAGAAAAACTAGAGTTGGTTCTATCTTAGCCAAGTCCAAAAGATAGGATTGTAACAGCTTCCTCCTAAACCGGTAAAAGGGGATGAAATCATTGTTGAGTGAAATGGGAAATTCTTAGTGGTGTGCTAAGGTAGTGGATGTAGGTGCTTAGTTAATAGCCCGAACCACTCTAAAATCATTGTGTCTCTTGTCTACCTTTATTTCGATTTTAGCCAATTCAACCACCAAACATTTATAACCCTTCTTGACGATTTCGATGATCGATTTGAGCGTGCTAAAAACCCAAAAAATACCATGTCTCATAGGTAAGAATCCTCTTTTAGATTCTTCCATAATGAATCTTTTCAATACTTTGTCTATGTATGTATTTTGACTTAGTCCTACGATTCGTCTTGATCTATCTCTATAAATCTTTACTTCTAATAAGTAGGTTGCTTCACCTAAGTCTTTCATAGAAAAACATTTTCATAACCAAGTCCTTACAGACTGTAAGGTAGGTATGTCATTTCCTATTATTAGTATGTCATCCACATACAATACCAAGAATGTAACAGTGCTCCCACTAGTTTTCTTGAAAACATATGGCTCGTCTTCATTTTGAATGAAACCAAACTCTTTGATTGCCTCATTAAAACGAAGATTCCAACTTCGAGAAGCTTGCTTCAACCCATAAATGGATCTTTGTAGTTTGCATACTTTTAGGGCATCTTTTGGATCGAAAAAACCCTCAAGTTGTGTCATGTACACATCCTCATCTAATTTTCCATCAAGGAAATCGATTTTGACATCCATTTGCCAGATTTCATAATCGTAATATGCAGCTATTGCAAGCAATATCCGGATAGATTTAAACATAGCAACAGAGGAAAACGTTTTATCATAGTCTATACCATGATTTTGACGAAATCCTTTAGCGACCAATCGCCCTTTGCATGTTTGTACATTTCCATCCATGTCGATTTTCTTTTTGAAAACCCAATTGCACCATATGGGCTTAACCCCTTCGGGTGGGTCGACCAAAGTCTATACTTGGTTTTCTGACATGAAATCCATCTCGGATTCCATGGCTTATAGCCATTTCTCAGAATCTGGGCTCTTCACTACTTTCTGATAAGTCTTAGGTTCATCTTGGTCTATGAGAAGAACGTCTCCATGCAATGTGACAAGAAATCCATATCTCTCAGGTGCATTGCGTTCTCTCATAGATCTCTGCAGTGGTTGTGTTTTAAGAACGATTGGATGTTCCTTAACTATTTATGGAACTAATTGGTTCAGTGATCTGTTGTTGATCTTGAATTTCTTCAAGTTCAATATTTTTCCCACTTCCCTTTCCGAGAATAAATTCTCTTTCAAGGAAGACTCATGTTCGAGCAATAAACATTTTGTTCCTAGATGGATTGAAGAAATAGTATCCTTTAGTTTCTTTAGGATACCCTATAAAATTACATTTATGAGATTTGGGTTCGAGTTTTGTAAACATATGATGTTTAACATAAACTTTGCATCCCCAAATTTTTATAAAATACATACTAGAACGTTTCCCAGTCCACATCTCATATGGTGTCATTTGAACCGATTTAGACGGAACACGATTTAGTGTGAAAGCAGTTGTTTCTAGTGCATGTCCCCAAAAAGAAGTTGGAAGATCAGCATGACTCGTCATTGACCGAACCATGTCTAACAATGTTCGATTTCTCCTTTGAGAGAATCCATTGTGTTGTGGAGTACCTGGAGGTGTAAGTTGTGACACAATCCCACATCCTTTAAGGAATTCATCAAACTCTAGGCTTAAGTATTCTCCTCCTCGATCTGATCGAAGAGCTTTGATACTCTTTCTTAACTAGTTTTGTACTTCATTCTTAAATTCCTTGAACCTTTCAAGGGCTTCAGATTTATGATGCATTAGGTAAACATACCCATATCTACTGAAGTCGTCAGTGAAAGTAATGAAGTATTGAAACCCTCCTCTGGCTTGTGTATTCATCAGTCCACATACATCACTATGTATTAGACCTAATAAATTACTTGCTCGTTCGTTTTTACCATCAAATGGTGATTTGGTCATTTTCCCCATTAAGCAAGGTTCACATATATCTAATTGTTCGAAAACAAAAGAATCCAAAAATCCATCTTTATGAAGTTTTGATATGCGTTTCTCACTTATATGACCCAAGCGACAATGCTAGAGAAAAGTTTGATTAGAGTCATTTGTTTTTGATTTTTCCGTATTTATGTTATATATGGAGTTGTCTTGATCTAAGGTATAGAGGCTATTGATTAATTGAGTCGTACAATAAAAAAATTATTGAGGGAAAAAAGAACAACTATTATTATTAATGATAATCTCAAAACCAATCTTGTCCAAACAAAAAATTGAAATAATATTTTTAGTCAAACTAGGTACGAAATAACAATCCTCTAAATCTAAAACAAGTCCACTAGGTAATGAAAAAGTATATGTTCCTATAGCTAATGCAATAACTCTTGCTCCATTTCCCACTCGTAGGTCCACATCTCCTTTTGCCAATTTTCTACTCCTTTTTAGTCCATGTACAGAAGTACAAATGTGTGAACAACAACCGGTATTTAATACCTAAGAAGTAGATGTTGATATATTAATATCAATAACATAAATACCTGATTCAGACTGTCCACTTTCTCTTGTCTTCTTGATGTCCTCAAGATAGACATGACAGTTTCTCTTCCAATGTACAACATTGTTGCAATGGAAACACTTTCCTTCTTTTGCAAATCCTCATTTGGGTTTCAATGCAGCTTTTCCTTTGTTGCGTATTGGCTTTGCCTTGGTGTTAGGCTTTCCTTTTTTGTTATCCTTTCGAACCATCAGAATAGGTTTGCAACCAACCTTTTTCATATTGTTTTCTGTTGTTCTTAACAGACCAAGCAACTGGGGCAACGTTTTGTTAATTTCATTCATAAAAGAACAAACTAATTAAAACTATCCGGCAACGATTGTAGGATAACATCAGTAGCCAATTCAACACTTAGAGGGAAGCCCAATTATTCAAGGGTCTGAATATACCCTATCATTTTGAGAACACGAGTTCCCACTGGAGTTCCATCCAACATTTTGTATCAAAACAAAGCCTTAGAGGTCTCATACCTCTCCTGACGAGATTGCCCCTCATATAATTCTTTGAGATTTTTAACCATCTCATAGGGAACCATGTCCTCATGTTGCTTCTGAAGCTTAGGGGTCATGATCGCAAGCATCAAGCATCCAACATATACCATGTCATTTTAGTATTTGTCAAAGGCTTACATTTCATCTTTGGAGGCATCATCCGGTGGTTTTTTAGGGATGGGTTCTTCGATGATTTACAGTTTTCGTTCTTTCTTAAGGACAATCTTTAAGTTACGAAACCAATCAAGAAAGTTCAAGCCATTCGATTTGTCCTTCTCAAGGAAGGATCGCAATGATAATGTGTTTGAGTTTGCCATAAAATCTACAATGATAAAATATGATTTATAAGTATCTTTTATCATGTTTATAAAGAAATTACATTCTCACTATTAAAAACCCTCAAAATTGAAAAACTTACTAAAAGTATTTCTAGTGGGTAAGGATCCATATTTCATTTTATTCCAAGTCAGCTTTGGCTTTACTCTTAGAATCTAATTACATCTCATGTAATTTCTATAATTGATGAACAACTATTTTTCTAAAACAAAATTTCATATGGTCTAATACAAAGCACAATAATGAACAATGCACCAGGTAGGTAACTTATGAGAAGAGAGGTGGTGTATTGGGCACGCTTAAATACCAAGTCTTTCAAAGAACCAATCCTAGACATGCATTTTCGTATTGTATTTCAATTTCCAAAGTCCTTGAACAATCATTAGTCTTTAGGATTCTAATCTTATTAGAACAACCTAGTTTAACCAATATTACTACCATTGAATATCACTTGCTTATTCTTCGCGTTTAACCAAGATATATCTAAGTATTTCTCTTTGGCAAAACCTACATAGTACCGATCGAAATTTTAACAAGAGTTAATATTGGATGACTAATTATATTATATATGGAGGGTTTTTGTTATATTAATCTCACCATTCTATTATGATTTAAGTAGTTACCATCATGCTAAAAATAACACATTGTATCACATACATGTAAAGCAGTAAATATAAATGCAATGGTTATATCCCTTAAAGCTAAGGTGGCCCATCCCAAGCCAATGGGAGAACCAAAATTACTAAAGCTAGAACTTTCTTCTCAAGCACCTAATCCATCTTTGATGGGTCCATCATTCTGCTCGTTTTGTCCACGCTTTCTCCGCAAATATTACAATTTTTCAGAAACTCATTTTTCATACAAGCGGGTAAGATAAGAAGAGAATTACAATAGAAGAAAGAAAGACACGACACGCAGGCCGTATTTATTTAAAACCAAAATAAAAGGGCTATTGGGATATAACCATGCATTTCAAACATTGTGCATTTCGAACATAACATCAAGCGGTTTATTATTGAGGTCTTGACAAATTGTACCTACGCATGGGTCAAGGGGCGGAGCCCCTTGTGGGGGTCTGGCGGCCCCGCAGTTGCCATTAGTCTGAATAACTTTTATCAACATCTTAATTGCTATGGAAAAACCTCATGATTTGATAAGTTTTATCAACATTAACGTTTTTTTCAGGATTTCAAAATTCATGAGGTTTTACTTGAACAACTCTTTGTTACTTTCCCCGCACGTTATCTATAGACTAACCATTGGTCTGAATATAATTGTTACCCATATATGTTAACGCTTAACATCCAAAAACCCTAACATATCTGTGACTAACTCTTTAATCACTTGGAACAATCAATTTAATTTATTCAGATTAGGCGTAAAACGATCTAATGTGTGAAAATAGTATATATTTGTCAAAAATTGAATAAACCCTAATCTAATAACATGCATCTCATACAAAAGCACCATCCAAGTATTTAAGTCCAAATTTGTATCGTACAAGTGGCTCTGATACCACTATTGGGAAAGGCCGGTACACCCATGGCGCAGCGAAAAATTATCCGGCGAATTCCGCCATTGATCCAAGTACAAGGGACGAATTCGGGGTGAGTAGGGATAAAATGTTACCTTAATAAATATGGTATCTTGATATCCTTAGGGAGTTATGATAAACTAAATCGAATCTGAGTCGTCACAATAGCGCTTTGACCTCTATGTAGTCCACCCGAACGAAACGAACAATATTTTTTCTTCTCTAATTGTTAGAGAGGTTTTCCGAAAAAGCATGTTTTGACTTCTAGACCTTATGCCTTTATATAGCATTCAAAAACATAATTCTAATTAAATTTGGATTCATTAAATATACAATATATTTAACCGAATATAATTAAATATGTAAAATCTGATTCTACTTTAATTAGGTTTTTTTAGGGATATATATATATATTAATAGTGTTTGATGATTACAATAATTATCTAATTATTAATATATATAAACGAGATTATCTATAATTACAATAATTATAATAATTTCGTCTTTAATAATTATTAAGTGTACAACAAGTTTGTACACATGATATCTAGTCGATATTTGTTCGTTTCAATCATAGGGTGTGACCCTTTTAGGTTCATGTAACGTTAGTAGTAATATCTAGAACAATTCTAATATTAAAAACAATGAGTGACATCTAGCAATACATCATTGCTACCCAAGTTATATGAAGTCGTGGTTTGACTTTACCTTTTTCCGTGATTAACTTCTTTTATGTATTACATCCTTTTGTCCATATATCTAGATCGAACACAAGTCATGGATTAGTCACACATGTATAGTCCATCTAATATTTCTTAATATCTTGAGTAAACTATGATAAACGAATAACTATGATATCTCATATCAATTTATTCGAGCATGGCCATGCATTTTCTAGTCTCACTTAATCAAGTGGCCTACGATATTAATCCTATTATGTAGGAGGGATAAATCCTATCTTGATCAAGCATATTTCGCTATATAGAGTGTGACATATCCAATATCAGTCTTTATAGTGTAGTCTGTTACAACACATGTTTGACTGCATCAAAATATGACACTCTCGGTATTGAAATAATGATGATCTCAAGTTTGAGGATCATACACTTAGTTATCACCATGAGCAATGTTGTGACTGTCACATAATAGTCCAAGAAACATGCTCATAGCGGGTCAGTCCAGTATGTTGTTCTCTAACACATACTTATGTATTGATTTTGACATCTCTATGTCAATAACAACATTTTTTTATCAATCAACTACATATTAGTCTTAATATATTATTGTTGTCCACGCCCACAATAATTGCCGACTAAGGACATTCAAAATAACTATATTAATCTAAGGACTTTATTATAATTCAGTTTATTTATAGATCACAGAATAAGACTAAAATAATAATAATGACTTTATTAATAAACAAGATAAAAATAAGTATGCCTTTAACAATCATCTCATGATTGGTCTTTAGACATACTCCAATAGTGTGGAATCAAGACATGAGGTATTGTTGAACGAAAAATTAAGTTACTGTGGTTAGAGAATTGGAGCCGACACTAGATCGGGAAATTGAAGGGCATGGATTGCGGGGAGAAATATTTTTAGCAACTTATGCTATAGAAAGAAAGTTTATATGCTAATTTTTGCTTATTGCAACTTGAAAGAAAGTTTATTGATAATGTAAATTTAATTGTTATAAATTTTTAGTAGGAAGTGAGAAATATTTGAAAAGGAAATTAATTTATGTCATAAAAGATGAGACAACATAAATATCTTTGACCACTAGGCTAATTACCGGATATCGGTATACCTTTTTTTAGTTACCCTTTTAAAAGCTTCGTAAAATGTCTTATGTTTAACTATATTATACCTTAGTTTATCGAGTATTATAGTTATGCAGTAATTTATGACTTTATTTGAATTTTTTAATTTTTTTAATAACAACACCCTAATTTAGAATTCTTGACACCGCTCATGATTTCATGCGGGAACACTTTTCTTTTTCCCTCTTTCTTTTGCAGCGGTAATTCAGTTTAATAGATCATTTAAATCTTGGGTTTTGTTTAACTTGGATGTTTCTTCGCTGTTGATGTGTTTCTCTCTATTTGAAGAATAATTTACAACGATATCAAGAAGAATAATTGGCCCCTTTTTCCCAAGACATACATCTTTGTTTGAAAAATTGAGCCTCAGAAACCAATCTATAGAGAGATATGTGGTTGAATCCAGTCCATTTGAGAATCAAACTAGGAGGAGATTCGATCATGTGGTACTAGAGTCATAAAATTATGCTTTCTCAAACCATAACCAAGTAGCTACTTGCATAGACAATAGTTCGTGCAGAAGCAAGTGTTTGTTTATCTGATATGGACTCGGTTCTCATTAACAAACACCTGGAAAGCACGGGTACGGCAACCTCAGGCCGTTTCAAGTACCCGAAACGTCCTTGGGATGGGTACGGCTGGGGGACGTACCGAGAACGTCCCACGTTAACGGGGTACGGTTGAAAGTGGTCGGGGATGGTTGAGATGTTTCTGAGGACGTTTAAGGGACGACATGTGCCTTCCACATGCGTCCCCAAAGTTATTTTGCAGCTGAGACACGAGCTTCGACATGGATTCCGGCGATAATCACACAGGAAAAAGCGGAGCGACCAACGGCAAGTTCACTCAGATGAAGAAAAAAACCAGGTGAAGAACTGATAAGAAGAAGATTACGTGTGAAAAAGAGTTTTTAATTTATTTATATTAATTGTAGGGTCCAACAAAAGTATTTTATTGACAGCTGGATGACTTTTTCTTTACTGCTTTATTTTCTACCATTCTGTGCTTTATTTAAGCATGAATTATTCAAATATTATCCTCCAATTTTTTTTTCTAATAATATGGTCCTCTTAAGTTTATTTTCACAAATATGGTTCTTTATTGTAGTAAGTCAGATAGATTGTAGTCCGACTTCAAACAATGACTTTTATTTTAATATTAAAATAATGAACTCTGATGGATTATAGTCCGATTTCAAACAGTATTTTTCACACATAACGTGCATGGAATAATAGAGGACGACTGCAACATTATTTTTTAATATTTTTTTAATAAAATACTGTTTAAAACAGGGTGAAAGCAATCCAACTTCTGACAGTTACAGTAATCAACTATATATCTAGAAATAAACTTGAGAGGACCATATTATTAGAAGAAAAAATTAAAGGACAATATTTGGGTAACTTAGCCATTTATTTAACCTTGCGTCCAATTTTTGTATTTAATTACCAGCCTTATTTTTCAAAATAAATAATTATGAGCCCTTTATTTTAAAAAAATAAGGTTATTTTCTACATTAACTCAATATTATTATTAGGGTAAACTACACCAGTGACCATTGAACTATTAGGGCGTACTTATTTTGACCACTGAACTATCGAACTCGTCAATCAGACTACCAAACTTATTAAATTGACCTATTTTGACCACCGCCTTTAAAAAACTAACAGAGGGGAGGTGGAGGGATGACGTAGCAGTTAACAGAAATTTATAAAATTACACATTTGGTCCATGTTATTTACTTGTTAAATCAATTTGATCATAATTTTATTTTAATTAAATAAAATTAATTAACCAATCAGGTGATGACAAGTGTCATCACCCAATTGAATTAATTTAATCAAATTTTAATTTATTTTATTTAATATATAATATATTTTCCCTCTAATCAAATTTTAATTTATTTTATTTAATATTTTCCCTCAAACAGTAACTGAATACCAACATGTTTTAAAAGCATGCAGAAGGTAGTAATGTATTATTTTGGCTCCAAGCTACATCGGTTGATCCATAAGAGACATTCGAACACTCTCAAACCCGGATTTGACGTCTCTCAACCATTCGTATTTGAGGAACTGAGAGTACCTTCAATCACATAATATCCCATTTCAGTACTTATTCATAGAGCTCTTCACTGAATAAATAAATACATATACAAGTTCGGGTTCGAGGTCAAATTTGGAGGCTTTCGGGTCATAATTTCATAAAAAAAAGCTTCAGAAACAGACTCAAGACGTCGAAAAACGCAAAATAAGAGTTTTTGGAAATTTTGACTTTTTGGTCAAAGCCAATGGTCAATGGGTCAACGGTCAACGGGTCAATGGTCAGCGGTCAACATGTCAACGCTAGCGTCATCATTGACTGCTGACGTCATAAATCAACAGGCCAACCGAGTTGACTCGGCGGGCTGACTCACCGAGTTAACTCAGCTAGACGGGTCGGGTCAAACAGGGGATCGAGTCGAACTCAAATTTGGGTCGGGTTGATGGGCTCAAATCGGGTTAGACATTATTGGGCTGGGATTTAGACTGATAATTAGTTTGGGCCCAGATCGGGTTAACTAATTGGACCGGTTCAGACCGATTTATAGGTTGGGCCAAATCAGGCCGGGTTCAAGCTTCCTTACCCTAATCGAAAGCAACTCGTCGGTGGCTCACCGGGGATCCTTGTTGGTGACTTCAGATGACACCAAACTATCGAAAAGTTAAAACTCATTACTCCAAAAACAAATCAACCCAAAATATAAAGCCATCAAGCCAGAAACTTACCGAAAAAGCCCCAAAATTTTCAGATCTAGCCAAAAAATCGCGTAACGCCGATGAGGAGTCTCCCGGGGTTGAAGTTACGATTGATCGGTTGGGTTTTGCTCGCCGCTGCGCGAGGAACTTGTATCTGGTGGTCGTACGATGAACCAACAACGGAATCGGTCGGAAACGCTGAAAAACCGGGAGTAAATCCCTATTTCTCGACGAATCTTCGAGTCGTTCTCTAGGACAGACGATGTCACAATTGCGCGCGACTGACAGCTGAGGGTTCATAGTGGGACGGCGCACTCGTCAACGACTGCGGTGGCGTGCACAGTGCAACGGTGAGGCGAAATACGAGTGTAAGGTGGACGGTCGGGGAGAAAAAATAATAGAACCTTATGGGTTCTTTCAGATTCAAACAGACACCCAAAATAGATGGAAAAGCTGGATCAGTTTTCTTTTAATTAATTCAGACCCAAACAAAAAGGCACAAATTAAAAGAAAACTAAGGCAGCTAAGCAATAAGAGCTACTTTAGCTCAAATGGTTAAAGCAATGGTTACTAACCCGAAGGTCACGGGTTCAAGGCTTTCAAGTGGTATATTTGTCATATATATTTTTTTATTTTCGGTGCAACCTAACCAATAAGTAGAGAATCACTTCTTGGTATAATATAACCAAACACAAGCTTAGCACAATTGGTTAAACTCCTAGCCTTGGTAGCCAAGGTCACGGGTTTAAACCCCCCTCTTGGTTGCATTATTCTTCTTTTTTTTTAAACGCTTAAAATCTTGGGGTGTTACACAAACCAAAATTCATTTTTAGGCCCTTAACCATTTTCATCTATTACACATATTAGGCATAACAAAATATGCATATAAGACTAGTTCAACTAATTTGCCACATTCCTAGGAGTTTTTAAGAATAATTTACATTACTTGACTTGTAGTGACTTGTCTTGCCGCGACTTGTCCGGTTTTCAAAAGGGGTCGATTCTTCAACCTGAAATGCATGAGATGTGACACGTTAGGCGTGCATTGCCTAGTGAGGTAGTCACAACAATATGAATAACAATGTATGAAGTTTTACGAAATCTCATGCTTATCAATGTCAATGCAATGTCTCAATATACAATGTTTAACATATCAAGTTCATTATTAATCCTTGGACTGAATCAAGATCGTGGATACGCAAATTCCTACGCCTCGCCAAATCAATGAATGGTCCAATCCCTCCGCCTCACCAATATGACCAATACCAACACATCCCTCCGCCTCGCCAAATCTATATAGGCCGTAGCCTTAGGACCATAATCCACATGTACACTGAGCTCATGAATTCTATAGCATGCCAATTGTATCCAAAGTCCATTCATATACAAGGTTTCAATACCTATGTCAATAATCAATGACAATTCCAATAACCAATGTCTATAATTAAGGATAATTCCAATTACCAATGTCAATAATCAATGATAATTTCAATAACCAATATCTTTAAAGTTACCTATAGTAAACATAACTCAATGTCAATATTTCATAGTATCTTTGTCAATATCAGTATCCGGTGGTTCATTCACGATGTTTCAATATCAATAGTTATATCGATAACAATGCACGATGACAATGCCAATGACCATGTCCGATGTTCAATACTAACTTACCGATGCTTACCAATGGATCCGATTAACAATCTGATGCAACTTCCTTAAAAGGAATGTTAGCTATTAAACCAAAATCAACAATAATAGATTCGGGAAGGCTCCCCGCCTATTCCCGAGACTCCGACTACACTCACCTTAGAATTCGATGCTCCTACAGCTCTCGGATGACAACTCCCTTGTTCCTAGCCTTTGGTGAGTTTGATGGATACTCATTTTCATTATATTGAGCTAGGAAATCAATAGGGAGACTATTAGAATCGATAATATGATATCAAAATCAATATAACGATATCAAAATTGATATCCAAATAAAATATAAATAACAACGATGAAATATCCATGGATAGTCAAAACCCTAGCTTGAGATTAAGCTCGATTTGTTCATGGAATCCAATAATTGATTGAGGAATATAGCTTACCCGATCGATAGCAACGATTCGATATCAATAAATCGAAGAAAAACTAAACTAAACCTTGCTCTCCAATGGAGGTGCTAGCTTGGAGCAAGATGATGAAGATGACAAAAGGGGAGGTGCTTGCTTAATAACTCCCGGTAAGCTTTCTATCCCTTCTTCTTTGCTTTTGTATAAAATATATACTCATAGCTAATTTAGCTTTCCTTTTGGTGAAGTAACTTCACCAGATTATCCCACGTTTGGGACATTAGATATTAAGGAGGGGCTAATCACAAGGTTAGTCCCTCAACTCTCACTACACTATGGTCTTGCCCTCCAACATACAATTTTCTCAATTTAGCCACTATATAGGTTTCAATATTGATAATTTAGTCCAATGACAATATTTTAGCTCAATTAGAGTCTGATATTGATAATTAACTAGCCGATACAATATTTGGATTTTATCAATATGAGATTTCCAATCACCAGAACCTAATTCCGACTAGACCGGATTTTGGGGTGTTACAACTCCCCCCCCCCCTTAAGAAAAATTTGTCCTCGAATTTTTACTTGAACCGAAGAGATGTGGATATTATTGTTTCATGGTCTATTCAGGTTCCCATGTAGTTTCTTCAACAGTGTGGCTCCTCTAGAGCACTTTAACTAACGGTGCAGTTTTGTTGTGAAGCCTATTGACTTCTCTTGCAAGAATCTGAACCAGTTCTTCCTCGTAGGACAAATTCGACTGGATTTCTACAGATTCAGGTTCCACAATGTGCAAAGGATCAGAACGATATTTCTGGAGCATCGATACATGAAAAACATTGTGGATTTTACTCAATTCATAGGGCAACAACAATCGATATGCCACGGGGCCAACTCTTTCAATGACTTCAAAGGGTCTAATGAATCAGGGACTCAATTTTCCCTTCTTGCCAAACCTTAAAACCTTTTTCCATGGTGATACTTTGAGGAAGGCTTTTTCACCAACTTCATACTCAATGTCTCGTCTCTTAAGATCGGGATAAGCCTTTTTCGATCAAAAGCAGCCTTCAAACGATCATGGATGATAGTGACCCGCTCTTTAGTTTCCCGGAGCAAGTCAAGGCTCAACACCTTGCCCTCACCAAGCTCCGACCAACACAATGGAGTCTGACACCGTCTACCATACAATGCTTCATACGGGGCCATTTGAATCGATGCCTAATAACTATTATTGTAGGCAAATTCAACAAGGGGTAGGGATTTCTCCCAAGTTCCACCAAAATCAATGATGCATGCTCGAAGCATATCTTCCGAGATCCGAATTACCCTTTCTGACTGGTTGTCAGATTGAGGGTGAAAGGTTGTGCTAAGATTAATTCTGGTGCCTAGAGCTCCTTGTAAGGTTATCCAAAACCGAGATACAAATCGGGGATCTTGATCGGAGATAATAGACTTGGGTACTCCGTGGAGTCAGATTACTTCCTTGATGTACAAGTCAGCTAATTTAGGGAGACCGTAGTCCATTCAAACTAGTACGAAATGAGCTGACTTTGTGAAACGATCTACAATGACCCACATGGCATCATGCTTCACGGGAGTTAAAGGTAGACTGCTAACAAAATCCATAGTGATCTTTTCCCACTTCCATTTTGGTGGATCGATAGGTTGCAATAATCCGGTAGGAGCACAATGTCCTGCTTTAACACATTGGCATGTAAGGCATTTGGAAATGTAATCGACTATGGCCTGCTTCATGCCCGGCCACCAATAAAGTTCACTTAAGTCATTATACATCTAACAGACCCAAGGTGAACAGAAAAAGAACTCGAATGAGCTTCAGAGAGAATATCAGTGTGAATAGATTCATCACTAGGTACACAGACCCGGTTGTGAAAACACAAGAGTCATTCAAAATTAATTCTGAAGTCGGGGTTGTCTGATAACTTAGAAACAATAGATTGGAGCTCAGGATCTTGCTCTTGCAAAACCTTGATTCGCGAAACGATGGTAGACTGAACTTGAAGTTCAGCTACAAGACAACGATACTTCAGCAACCGAAAGTGAGCATTAATTGCTCGAGGGGCTACAATATATCAATATTGCAATGAGATAATGTACCATACAATACATATAACTCCACATTCACTGTAAATACTTACTAGGAAAAGGTTTGCGGCTGAGTGCATCAGCTACAATGTTGGCCTTGCCCGGATGATAATCAATGACAAGATCGTAATCTCTAAGGAGTTTCATCCACCTCCATTGTCGAAGATTCAACTCCTTTTGGGTCAATAGGTACTTAAGGCTTTTGTGATCGGTAAAGAGGTAACATTTTTCTCCGTAGAGATAATGTCTCCAGATTTTCAATGCAAAGACAACTGCAGCCAATTCAAGGTCATTGGTGGGATAATTCATTTCGTGAGGCTTAAGTTGTCTCGAAGCATAAGCGATGACTTTGCCTTCTTGCATCAATACACATCCTAACCTGAGGTGCGATGTATCACTGTAAACTGTGTAGTCCTTTCCAGACTCGGATTGGGTTAGGAGTGGTGCATGGGTCAACACTTGTTTCAATTGGTCGAAACTCCGTTGTTGAACCTCGGTCCAAACAAAAAGAGCTTCTTTCCGCAATAACTTGGTCAAATGAGCGGCTATCATAGAGAACCCTTTTCACAAATCTCCTATAATAACCAACAAGCCCAAGGAAACTTCTAACTTCGCCAATGTTCTTCGGTGGATGTCAATCTACAATAGCTTGGATTTTTTTCGGGTCCACTTGGATACCCGAAGCCGACACAATGTGTCCAAGAAATGTAACTTCGGTGAGCCAAAACTCACACTTAGAAAATTTTGCATATAACAGCTTCTCTCGTAAGGTTTGAAGCGCGATACGAAGATGATCTCGGTGTTCCGTTACATTCTTGGAATAGATCAATATGTCATCTATAAACACCACTACGAACTTGTCAAGATAGGGTTGAAAGACCCAATTCATCAAATCCATAAAAGCTGTTGGTGCATTGGTTAACCCAATTAGTAGTGTCCATATCTTGTACGGAAAGCAACGCAATATAGTTCACTGCCTTCAAATGATTTTGTTTGTAGTTAAACCAGCACAATATAGGTGGCAGAAGCTTAGATGACGACTTTATTATGAACACAATATGGCAATCTTTCCCATATAAGCATTTGAAACCTATTTACGTTTCAGTCGAGTTCAAAAGCATTCAAAACTTCAATAGCTTTCCCTCGAGTAAAAATCTTCTGCCCCCTAACCATGCCTCCTTCTATGCCCCTGCCTAAAAATACTTAAAAATTAAATCTTACCTCATAACCCTAATTTTCATATCCTAAACCCTAAACTCTAAACCCTAAAAAATACACCTTACCCCTAATTCCCTACACCCTAACCCTAAGCCACAACCTTAAACCCCAAACCCCAAACCCTAAACTCACTATTTTAAAGTGGGGGCACAAATGGGGGCATACTTTAGGGGCAGATGATTTTCATCCCTTTCCCTCACCTTTGTTCTTTTAAAACCAACAGTCGGATCATCGGAAAATGAAGGGTAGCAAAACGGCCATGATTCTGATGGCCTACATCTTGGTCCTGGCTGTTTTCGCCACAGGAGCAGCCATGAGGTAAGATCAAGACTGACATCGAGTCTATCAGTAAGAATAAACTGAGTCTTAAAATTCTATCAAAGGGCTCTCTCTCACGGTATTATTGTTTGTTTCTTACAGTCTACTGATTTTTTTGACAATTGCATCAACCTACAAAATACTCTGCCCTTAAACTGCAATAATCTATCAATTTGGTCACACAATAAACTCGAAAATATATTTCTGCATGCGTATAATCATAATCTTCCAAAGTTACAAGACAATAACTACATAGGGCACTGACAATGTCAACTTTGCCTTATGGAACCAAAAAGATCCTTGTAAGAACGTTTAGGAGCATCAGTACGAGAAACAATCTCCACAACTTTGAAAGACAATTCCGGATGAACTAAAGACTCAACAGCAACCTCTGCAACTTGATCTCTGGATATGGTCCCTTCATAAAGCGTATCCTAAACAAAAAGAAAAAAAAAAGGTTATGTAACAAACAAAGACATTTCAAGAAAACGAAGAGTTGCCGCAAACCTAGAATGAAAAGATGAAAAAGAAGTCGAAAACAAAATCAAATTCTCAGGAATATGCACTGTTTACCTCTGGTTCCATGATAACATTTCCGGTTGGCGGATCATTTCTCAACCCGCCAGGCCTTATGATTGTGTAGTTAATCCCTGATTTCCTGATAAACTGCTCAGCCTGAAGTTTAGCTACCAAGGTCAGTCCAAAAACATTGAGAAAGATATAAGCGGGATTGAAAAGCTGTCCCATTGCAGCCCCATTGACCAATATCGAGCTGATAAGAATGAATCGGTTCACGCCAAGTTTTCGGCATGCTTCAACCAGGTTTACTGTGCCAAAGTTATCAACCTGCACAACATAATGAAACTTACAAAATCAAAATTATCGAAGGATGCCAACACGGAATTTGCAGTCATGCGAGTTTTAACATTATCTAAGAGGAAACGTGAATTGAGGTACTAACTGGGACACCCAAATGGAAATACATAATAGAATCATAACCGAGCATTGACTGCATATCCAAATACATGAAATCTGTTGAGGTCGGATGAAGGTGGTCAGTATTTAGGTGTTCTAAGTGACTGAAAAAGGGAAGAAAGTGTTCAAAGGGTTTCAGAGTTAGGAATTGGAGTGCACCCAAAGACTTAACTCCAGTGCTCCCGAAAAGCAAACGACACTCAAGCTTAGAGAAATCATCAGAAAACAATCTTGAGGACCTACCGAAGATAGCTATGTTATGGTTTGGGTGAGATCGGTAAATCTAAACTCAGAAAATGTTATTGCAAATAGAAAGTAAAATCCGCTACTTACTCGGTAGAAAAAAACCAGGCCAAGTGGTTAATTCACCTCAGCATCTAAAGAGGTGAGTACTTCAATGCATGAAGGAAATCGTATGCAAAATGTATACACAGATTTTATGATCAACAATCAACAAACAAGGGAATCATTATGCAACTCCACTTTAAAGCTCAAAATTCGGAAAAGAAAGTGAAAGAAAGCAGCAGGGATATGTCAACTAGTTTTTCTAACTAGCATGTAGTTGAATTTTCTCAGTTTATCTACATATTTGGAGTCTCATGGATGATGAAAAATTGCTATATGTTGAATGAAACATGACCTTCCATGGTGCAGTCAAGTCCCATCCTGGTCGAAATCCAGTGGCACATATTACAGCATCTGAATCATCACCAATTGCTTCTGCTAGCTTTGCTGAACCCTCAGTGACATCTGCTTGCACCTGCAAAGCCAGCCATTCACAGTTCAAAAACCAAGTAAACTTGCCTGACATTTATCCCAAAAAAGGAAAAGTACCAAGACAGGCATTGAAGTTTCAGTATTTAAGTTGACATGTGTTTGAATTCATGAAAAAAATTGAAGACCAAGACAAAGAACTAACAATTTGAAGAGATGGGTTGTCGTTTGGAAGCGAAGTTTTAGCCTTTTCCAAATCACGAACCCCTGCTTTGACTGAGAATCCCTTTGAAAGTAGCTGTTCAACAACCCTTTTCCCAGTATTTCCCGTTGCTCCTGCCACAAATATTTTCTGCTTTACATTCACGTCCGACTCTTTGCTTTCAGAAGCTTCCTCTGTTATTTCACTTCCTCCCATCTGACAAAGCCATTAAAAGAAAAATCAAGAAAAAAGAAGAAGAGAGGAAGCTTGTTATGAGTGATGGGTTACCTTAGGGGAGGTTAGAGGCCTGATTCTAATGGTGGAGGAGGGAAATGAAGGGAAAGATTTGGGAAAAGAGACAAGGCGATGATGGAGATGAGGAAATGGAGAGTTCCTGAGAAATAGAGTGGCCATGCTTTGGTTGATAAGAGAAATGGCGACTGGTGAGGCCACCTTTGCCACAACTTTCCTTTCTCCTCACTGTTTGCTCATATAAAGGATAGTTCTGCCATCTGGCAACTTCTCTTTTGTTTCTCAATTTTATTTTGCTTTTAGTTGGAGTACGCAATTTTAATTCTTTCTCATTTTGGTCACTCAGAAACATCCTTCATCTATTTGGTTTTTTCCTCCAATAATCAATAAAAGAATACACTTCCCAAAATTACTTTTATTTTTTGACAAATAAACATCCTACTCATTCATTCAAACACAGTCCAATCAGGGGACATGAATTGGATCTCATAATTGTAGTCCGCTGCTCCATCACAAATTCTTTTAACAAAAGTAAAAATACAGTTGGGAAAGAGAGAATGTAACCTCTAAACCCTGCCCAGAAGAAATAGGTCGAATCTAAAAAAAATTATTTGAAAACTTATCCCTCAAGTAATAAGTCTTAAATTTAAATACTTTAAATTATAAAATTATTATTAAAAATAAATAAGATCAATAATATTTCATTTATTATAAAACGTAGTTGTATAACATTGTTCAGACAATTTAATTAAATATCCGAAAATAACTTAATAAAAGCATGCATTTAATAAAACTCAAATTATAAACAGTCCCAAAGTTCACACTACATAAATGTCCCAAATAATGTTAAAATAGTAATCCGAAGTAAACAAAAAAGTTCATATTGAATGATAAGTTATCTGAATAAATAAGAGATGCTTCAAGTGCCGAGTCGCCTAAAGAGTTTGAGTATCTGAAAGAGAAACTAAGAGGGTGTAAGCTAAAGAGCTTAGTGTGTCTCTAAAGTACAAACAAATGCAAAATCAAAACAATGTTTTATTTTCCGATAAAATTTCTCAAAAACACATTAAATCCGATAAGTCAAAATCATAATGATGTGATGTTCGATGCATGACTCAATACTCGACAATCTGATATCATACAGACTGGAGGTTGCCCTCGCCAGAATGGAGGTTTCCCTCGTCAGCGTGAAGGTTTCCCTCTCTTTTTCCGAACATATTTCCAATCCCATGACCAGGGCCGTCTCGGAGATTTTCGGGGCCCTGAGCGAAAATTAGAAAATTGACCTCTATATAACAAAAGCATATCTTATTAGTTTAAACAATCAAAGTAATATTTTTTAAGTCTTAATTACAAAATAAGTGTCCAAACTATACACGTTTTTTTTTGCTTTAGGTGCTTAAAGTTTATTTTGTTATCATTTTGAGGTATCGATCATTATTTTTTATATAAAAAATGAAACTTTAGACACCTAAAACAAAAAACGACATAATTTGGGCACTAATTTTTTTAAAAATAGACACCTAAAACAAAAGGCAGCATAATTTGAGCACTTGTTTTTAATTTTTTAACGGTCGTTATCTAGAAATGGCCACATAGTAAACTTCAGACACTTATTTTGACTCAAAAAATATTTTAGTGTCTAAAAATAAAAAAAATAGTATAGTTTGTACACTTGTTTTGTAGTTAAGCCTTTCTTTAATAAATTATAAAAATATGATTAAATTTTTATCAAGCACATTATTTTCATTGTTAAATTAATTTATTTATTTATCTAAGAAAAAAATAATTTTTACCATTAAATTAATTATTTGATTAATTAAAAAATATGAAAAAAAAAATAAAATTTAGGGGCCCTAGGCTGGTTGGGGGCCCTGAGCGGTCGCACGGGGTGCTCCCCCTCACAGCCGGCCCTGCCCATGACTCATGATATGATTTGAAAATAATAAATCTGAAAGTGTCACATTTCTGAAAATCAGATGCTTGATTTAAAAACACATTTCATTATGCTATGCATGATATTTCAAAATATTATCAAACCACAAACAGATAATGAATCAAGCAAATATGCAAAACAACATTTATTTATAGCACAGGAAGAAACACACATAAAATTTATTTATTAAAAACACCCCAAGAAACACACCTTTAGAAGACAACAACTCTAATCTCGAGAAAGGTGAGCCTCACGCTCGGATCTCACTGAATCAGGACCTACGAGGCATAAATTTTATATTAGAATTTATTACTAACACTAAGCCACCGACTAAAACACTATGAACTGAACTGAAGATATACTCACGTGAAGATCTCGAAGAACGTGCACAGTCGGTCTGTACAACTGGAGGAGTAGGTAACTCGTCGGTCTCCAGGTCTGTACCTGAACACGAGAATAACTCAGATCAATCTTATATTCCATTCTTTTGAAATTTCTAAGTACAAATAAATTGTAAATAGTAAAATAGAGCTTTTGGATTCGAATTTAACTAAACGGGTAGCGGATTCGAACTCGAAACGTCGAAAAAAGTTAAGATGAAGGTTCTCTGAAAAAGTCAGCTTTGGTCAAAGTCAAAGTCAAAGTCAACTAGTCAAATTGGTCAACAGTCAACTCTGGTCAAACTAGTCAACAGTCAATTCTGGTTAAAAAGTCAGTCAAAGTCAAAACTCGGACATCGGTCTAACGATCTTATGTCAAAAGTCAATTGTTCGATTTGGTTCACTGTTCAACGATTCGATTCATATTAAAGTCAGTTCGGCTAAAATAATTCAGTTTACAACTGGTTCGATTTGGTCCGGTTCATAAATGGGTTAGGGTGATCCACGGATTTGAGTTATTACATTTTGAAAAAGACTTGAATGTAAGCTTGCTTCACAGATTTGGGTTAAGCATTTTAGGCTCACACAGTTGGGCTCAAACCATAACATATTCACACATCCCATTTGGGCCACATACACAAATCTGGACAAGGGTTTTCATTTGAGCTAAACCCAATCACAACACAACCAACCCGACCCCCTATATTCCTTTCATGATCTAAACTAGGGTTACTAGAACCCTTAACGGCGCGGATGACGCACGAACGGAAATAGTAGCAGAACCGAAGAGGACAACGGTGGCAAAAGAATCAAAATCAGAGATCACAAACATAAAACGAATGAAGCATACTCGAAAATTAAGAGAGACAAACGGAGGCTTACCCAATCACTTACCCAAATCGAAACTGAAATCTGACAACGGAAAAGAAGGATGTGGCGGTTGTTGCGTGTAAAAGTGTCTATCGCAATTGTAGTGCAAGTGTACACGACGCAAGTAGTAAAGTGATATTGAAGTATCGGATATCGTCTCCACAGGGACTGAGCCAATAGCTTCACCTTGAATTACTGCACGAAAGTAAAAAGAATATTTAAGATGTTTGTCACGAGAATAATAAAGAATACTGGAAAATAAGATTAAAAGAATCAAGATAGAGAGAATGGGCTGGTATTGAATTGCTCAGTAGTGTAGGTATTGCTAAGTTTAGGAATATTTGTGCTGTCGTCGTCCCCGTCGCGGCAGCACCTGTCGCGGCAGCGGTCCGTTGGTTATCGCGGCATCGATTACCCAACTCAGTACTTCAAGTTTGGCAAGAATCCCTGTTGTGCCTTGGCGTATCCCTAGGTCCAAGTCTGTCGATGAACACGTCTTTGACGATACCTCCCGGCGTGAATCGAAGGATGAACACCGATGTTGTTGAATTCTTCTTTAGCCACTTAACCTCGTCCTATCCCTAGGTCCGAGATAGTTCAACTATAAACTAGAGAACTCGCACTTATTCCTTTCGTATACTTAACTCTCCCGATATTAAGTAAATGGATAACCTCACAATGCTCTCCCGATGCTCTTGCAAAATGTTAATAACCAGAATAAGAGAACTTGAAGTTTATTTTATTGAACTGAAAATTCCTAAAACAAAAGCAACCATTGCAACTACTTTACAAATCAACTCGTGGCCCTAAGGGGAATTTAGAACACGATGAGAAGGGGAAAACGGCTAGGGTTTTGGGAAGAAGGCTAGAGATCGATGATTTTCCCTCCTAGGTCGAATTACATGCCTTTATATAGGCCTTGGGTTCAAGTTTTCTAATATGGAAGGAATACAACTTTAAATTAAAGTACAATTATAATAAAGACTAAATCTTCAGAAAAACAGTCTTTAATTCGTCCTTCATTCTTTCTTGGGATATCTTCCTTGAACCTTGGGCTTGGCCTTCATTCTGATCTAGGGCTCGGAAAAATATAGTGGTATTACACGACAGACGGGCTAAATTTTCTCTTTCTGTCGAGGTCCACTTTGCTTCTTCTTCTCAAAACTGCTGTCGTCCTTTGCTGTCACGGCGGCAACCATGGCAGCATCGTCCTCCTTGACTGCTCATCCAGTTCCAGCTCTTCTGCTTCACTGCCCAGCGCCTGCCTCTCCATCTGCTACAGTAGCAACCTGCAAAAGCAACCAAATTCAGTAGAAACTGTGCCATTTAATATATTTGTGATGTTTAACTGTAATCTAACCTAAATGCAATGAATTATGCTTGAATGCAGCAGAAATATAGGTTAAATAGGGGGTAAATAATAGAACTTTTACACACTCAACACACCCCCAAACTCAAGTTTTTGCTTGCCCTCAAGCAATTCAAACCTAAAAGAAAAATAAATCTTTTTGTTTTGGCTTAAAACAGTGAACTTTCCCTTACCCTTCATTCCTTCTCTGTCGACGACAGCACCTTGTTGGATAACTTAGGAATTGTCCGGAATCTCACTATAGTCCTCGTGCAGTGTGTGCATGCTTGTGAACGATTATATGCCAAGACTCCCTTAGTTTCACTAGAAGAGGGAAAGTATGTTGGAAACTATAATAAGCAGAATTATAATTCCAACAACTATAATCCCAACTGGAGAAAGGATCCCAAGTTTTCTTTTGAGCAATCCTAATAATGCTCTGAATCCTCAAGCACAAAATAATCAGAACCAGGGATGACCTAGATTGCTAACTCGGCAGTAACCGCAGCAGCAGCAGCAACAACCACCAGCTGCCTCAAACAGTATACTGGAACAGACGCTGGTTACATTTATGTCTCAAACAGGTACTTACATTGAGAACATGAATCACTTTGTCAAGAAGACATAAACTTTCATGGACAAAACAGAGATGCGGATGACAAATCATGAAGCTACTCTGAAATCGTTGGAGACATAGATGGGTCAGATTTCCCAGCATGTTAAACCAAGGCAGAATGGCGAATTTCCTAGCAATACTGAAAATGCTAGACAGCCCACACATGAGCAGTGTAAAGCCATCACTACTAGAAGTGGGAAGAAATTACCAGGGCCAGAGAAGGAAGCTGAAACAGTTAAGAAACCAGCCCTGGAGACACCTGCCGAGGAAGCTGCCCCGACAAGTGACAAGCAACCTGCTGCCGATGAGCCTGTCACGACAGCAGAAGGGACAGAGGAGAAAGATGATGAGCCCAAACCTCCTTAGATCCGTATGCAATGGGAAGGACGCATTGCTGATTATCGTCCCCCACCTCCTTTCCCTCAGCGGCTACAGAAATTAAAACAGGAATCACAGCTTAAGAAGATTTATGATATTTTTAAGCAGGTTCATATCAACATTCCGCTGTTAGATGTTGTGAGGGAAATACTCGGTTATGCCAAATTTCTCAAGGATGCCATGTCAAAGAAGTCCAGACTTGGGGAGTTTGAAACAGTAAATATGACACATGGATGCATGAGTATTTTGCACAAGTATCCACCCCAGAAGAAGAAGGATCCTGGGAGCTTCATCATACCATGCGTAATCGGAGACAAATTTGTGGGTAAGGCACTTTGTGATCTTGGTGCTAGTATAAATTTAATGCCCAAATCTGTTTTTCAGAAATTAGGTATTGGAAAAGCTCGGCCCACGACAGTAGTACTGCAGCTGGCAGGCCGCTCTTACGTTCACCCAGAAGGAAAAATTAAAGATATTCTGGTAAGGGTGGATAAGTTTATTTTTCCTGCTGACTTTCTTATCTTAGATTGTGAAGCAGATGAGAACGCACCAATCATCCTGGGGCGACCCTTCTTAGCCACAGGAAGATCACTGATTGATGTGGAAAGAGGAGAACTCATTATGAGAGTGAACGATCAAGAGATCAAGCTAAACGTTCTCCAAGCAATGAAACATGCTGATGCAGGAGAAGAGTGCAAGGCCATCACTGCAATTACCTTTGACCAACCCTGCATCAGGTCGGGCTGCCACGACATCAAAATTGGTCACTGCCTCGGCAGCCATTTAGAAGACTGTCACGACAACACCGACGACAGCAGCTCCTCAGAATCTGATACATCTGATACTGAAGATTAGGAGGAGGTAAACTGGATAGGCAATCGTCCAGGTAAGTTATTCGAGCCTTTAAATTATACCTCGGATAACCATGCAATTCAAAAGCCATCAACTGTTGAGCCCCCTGTTTTAGATCTTAAGCCCCTGCCAGGGCAGTTAAAATATGCTTTCCTTGGTTTAAATGATACGTTGCCCGTAATCATATCTTCTAAGTTGATGCAGGAACAACAGCTAATAGGGATGCTGCAGCAGCACAAAAAGGCTATTGGATAGACGATAGCTGATATTCAAGGCATTAGTCCGGCATTATGTATGCATAAAATTCTTCTAGAGGATGATCATAAGCCGACTATTGATGCACAAAGGCGTCTGAACCATGCTATGAAAGAGGTGGTACGAAGAGAGATAATCAAATGGCTAGATGCTGGAATAATCTACGCCATCTCAGACAGCAAATGGGTGAGCCTGGTGCAATGCGTTCCCAAGAAAGGAGGAATGACCGTGGTGACCAACGAAAACAATGAGCTAATCCCAACTAGGACTGTGATCGGTTGGAGGGTTTGTATGGACTATCGGAAGCTTAACAAAGCTACCCGAAAGGACCACTTTCCTTTACCCTTTATTGATCAAATGCTTGATAGATTAGCGGGTAAACCTTACTATTGTTTTCTTGATGGTTATTCAGGTTACAATCAAATAGCTATCGCACCGGAAGATCAAGAAAAGACGACGTTCGCATGCCCGTACGGAACATATGCTTTTAGGAGAATGCCTTTTGGACTTTGTAATGCACCGGCCACCTTCCAAAGGTGCATGATGGCAATATTCTCCGATATGGTGGAGGATTTCCTAGAGATCTTTATGGATGATTTTTCAGTCTTTGGAGACAATTTTGAGAGCTGCCTAGGCAACCTACAGAAAGTGCTCGAGAGATGTGAAAAAGCAAACCTAGTATTGAACTGGGAAAAGTGTCACTTCATGGTGGATGAAGGGATAGTCCTTGGCCATAAGATCAGCTGCTTTGGCATAGAAGTCGATAGGGCAAAGATAGAAGTGATTGAAAAGCTATCGCCGCCCACCACAGTCAAGGGAATCAGAAGTTTCTTAGGACATGCTGGTTTTTATCGGAGGTTCATTGCGAATTTTTCAAAGATAACCAAGCCCCTATGCCATCTTCTGGAGCAGAACCGACCCTTCGACTTTAACACTGAATGTACTGAGGCATTCAAGGTTCTGAAAGAAAAGCTGGTAACAACCCCAATAGTACAGCCACCAGACTGGACACTGCCATTTGAGATCATGTGTGATGCTAGTGACTATGCTGTCGGGGCAGCACTTGGGCAGCGAAGAGATAAACTTTTTCATGTCATATACTATGCCAGCAAAACACTGAATGACGCCCAAGTGAACTACACCACCACAGAGAAGGAACTATTAGCTGTGGTATTCTCCATTGACAAATTTCGTTCTTATATACTTGGAACGAAGGTCATAGTCCATACAGACCACTCTGCATTGAAGTATCTGTTCACGAAGAGGGATGCAAAGCCTCGACTGATACGTTGGATTCTGCTACTGCAAGAATTTGACCTTGAAATCAAGGACAAAAAGGGGACAGAGAATCAAGTGGCAGATCACTTGTCAAGGTTGGAGAAGGGACAGAGTCTACCGACAGATGAGACAAACATATTGGAGACCTTCCCTGATGAGCAGCTATTTGCTGTCACAGTCACTGCCGCGACAGCCATGGCGGCAGGTAAGTATTCTGAACTTCCTTGGTATGCAGATTTTGTAATTTCTTAGTTAGCGGAATAATTCCTCTTGACCTTAATTATCAAGCTAGGAAGAGGTTCCAAAATGATGTTAAGCATTATTATTGGGAAAAACCTCTTCTTTTCAAAATCTGTGTAGATCAGGTTATAAGGAGATGCGTACAACAGGACGAACAGGAAGATATACTTCATCACTGTCATGCTTCACAGTATGGAGGACACTTAGGAGGCAAAAAAACTGCTGCCAAGGTTTTGCAATCGGGATTTTATTGGCCGTCATTGTATAAAGATGCTCAAATCTTCTACAAGAGCTGTGACAAGTGCCAACAGACAGGAAACATCTCAAGGAAACACGAGATGCCGCTGCAGAACATTCTTGAAATCGAGATCTTCGATGTATGGGGGATCGATTTTATGGGACCATTCCCATCTTCATGTGGGAATTTATACATTCTCCTGGCAGTAGATTATGTGTCCAAGTGGGTTGAAGCAATCGCCACTCAAAAGAATGATGCCAAGACAGTTCAAAGGTTTTTACATAAGAACATTTTTTCCAGATTCGGCATCCCTAAGGCGATTATCAATGATGAAGGGAGACATTTTGACAATAGGGTGATAGTTGCTAGCTTAAAAAAGTATGGTGTCAAGCATCGGATTGCGACAGCATACCACCCTCAGACCAATGGACAAGCTGAAATATCCAACAGGGAAGTGAAGAACATTCTCGAAAAGATGGTTAAGCCAACTCAGAAAGATTGGTCTTTACAGCTTAATGATACGTTATGGGCTTATAGGACAGCTTTCAAAACTCCATTGGGAATGTCTCCTTACCGATTGATTTATGGGAAAACATGCCATCTACCTGTCGAGATAGAGCACAGAGCATACTGGGCAATCAAGGCAGTAAATATGGACTTGGAAAAGGCAGGGCAGAAAAGGCTACTGGATCTGAACGAAATTGAAGAAATCCGGACAATGGCCTATGACAATGCAAGAATCTACAAAGATAAAACTAAGAAGTGGCATGACAAGAAGTTGCTGCCACGACAGTTCTGCCCAGGGCAGCTTGTATTGCTATTTAACTCTAGATTGAAACTCTTCCCAGGGAAGCTGAAATCTAGATGGTCTGGCCCATTCAAAGTTGTACAGGTTTTCCCCCATGGTGCTATCACGATCAGATCTTTAAAGGACGGGCACCAATTCAAAGTCAACGGACAACGCTTGAAGCATTATCAGGGGACTGAAGCCCCACGAATGCAAGAAGTGGTTACCTTAGGAGATGCCCTCCCTGGCATCCCTAATTTAATCTAAATTTTAATATTAATTATTTTTATTTATTTACTAGGACATTAGATTTATTTTATTTTTAAGAAATAATGTTTTTATTTTTCTGTTTTTTAGGAAATAAAGGAGACAAGAAGAAAAGAAGAAGTGAACTCAGCCCAACACAATTCCATCAGCCCAAAAAAGCCCGAAATTTGGAGCCTGTCGTTACAGCTGCCGCGACAGACACGGAAAATCCAGTCTGTTGACACGCTGTCGCGACAGACACGCAAATGCGTAACAGACGCGCAACGGACACGGAAACGCATGACAGACGCGTCAGACACGCAAACGCGTAACAGTTGGCCCCGTTATTCGTGACTGCCGTTACAGCTCCAACAGGCAGAAAATTCCTCTCTATATAAACCCCGTTTCATTTTTATTTTCACTCACTTCTACTCTTCTCACTTGCTTCCTCTAGAATTTATTTGCTTTCATTTTTATTATCTCAACCCTTGCAACAATGTCTTCCAGAAATACCCGTAGGAGTGCTGCCTCCAGCTCGACCCCGACAGCATCCACCCCACGATCTTTCCAGATCAGAGACATGTGGGAGGAAAGGGGATTCATCTACACTTAGAAGGAGGGAAATTTCGGCCTAAAATCGTTTATTGCTCGCAAAATAAGGGCTCTACAGTGGCAGATCTTTGCCGAACAACCTGATGAGATGAACGTCTCTCTAGTTCGAGATTTCTACGCTGCCATCAACAGCAGAACGGCGACAACAGTTACCGTACGAGGGAGGGAAGTGCCATTCGAAGCTGAATACATCAACACCTTGTACGGATTTAACGTGGGCAGCAACAACGACGGTCATCAACAGTTTCTGAACAGCCTCGACCCTGCTGCCTATGATGCTGTCATGGCAGAGCTGACTGATGAAGGAACTCAGTGGAACACGAGTCGTAAGAACCCGAGGACGGTGAAGAGGACTCAACTCTTGCCGGAAGCCAAATTGTGGAATGCTTTTATCAAAAAGCGCATCATGACGTCCTCGCACAACACCACTGTCGATCAGCCCAGGTTAGCCTTAATCCATTCTATTTTGCATGAGAGGCCTATTAACGTGGGCAGCTTCATCCGCGAAAGCATTCTGGAGTGCGCACACCGGCCGACGGGACCGCTCTACCTTCCTTACCTCATCACAGCCCTCTGCCGCGGCCATGGGGTACCTGAAGTTACCACCGATTTTAGAGTCCAAGGGAAGGGATGGACGGACAAAAACATACTCAGCCTAATGGAGCTGACTGTTGCCACATCACTGTCCTCATTTGATCCCGCTGCCACGACAGCAGACATGACAGAGTCGACGGAAAATGAACCTGCTGCCACGGAAGGCAGGCAGCAACCAGTAGCAGCAGCCCCGACCGACTCCTCCTCCCAGATCCTTACTGCTATACAAAAGATGGAGGAATGGCAGCTCGGACTTATGAGCTTCGTTAGGGATTTCACCGCAGCTACGGTACAATTCATACAAACTTCTTTGAATTTCCCTGATGTCATATTTCCTATATTCCCTGCCCATTATTTTGATGTACCAACCCCTGCCCACACCCCAACTCCTGCTGCCACACCACGGACACCTTCTGCAACACCCACACCAACCCCTGCCACGACAGCCGCTAGCAGCAACCGTGCTGAGAATTCTGCCCGTGGAACAAAACGAAGAATGACCTCGGAAGAACTCGATGCATTCATCGCCGGTTTCTCTTCATCCTCCGTTTGGCAGGAAAGCGACAACGAACCCTCTTTTAAGAGGAATCTAGCCAAAGAGTTCACACCGGTGAAACGGCAGAAGAGAATGGCAGATAAAAACAAGCTGGATAGCGGCAGTGGCAGCGACAGCAGCAGCTCAGAGGTACAGGTTATGGAGAAACCGCCTCACATCTCTCCGACCAGAATTCAACCTCCGAGGGAGGCCAAAACAAAGAACACCTCTGCCTCCCCCATCCGCCAGCCAGTTCCGAAGGCCCATGCCCGCCGCCAGATCCGCGTCAGCAGCAGCAGTGACGACAGCGCTTAAAAATTTGAGTTTCTTAACTTATTTTGTTGTATGCTTATATATTTTGTGATGTATTGTTTTTATTTTATTTTGTCATTTGCATTGAGGGCAATGCAACCCTTGAGTTTGGGGGTGGCATCCCTCCATTAATGGAGTCTAATTTAGTTTTAAAAATTATGTCTTTTACTTAGTTTATTTTTGTCAAAAAAAATGAAAAATTGAAAATTTTGGTTTAAGTCTTTGAACTGAACTTACCTGTCGTGACAGCTCTGTCATGGCAGTGCCTTTAGGATAGCTTTAGGAGCAGTTTAGAGCCTTTCTATAGTTCTGAAACTTAAACACTATTTGTGACTGTTATACTGCCTAGAACTCTTTTAGTTAACTAGAATAGGAAGCTTAGCACTTGAATAGCCCCTAGAGGTGCCTAACACTGGCTCTAGGAAAGAAGTTTAGCAAAATAGACTCAACAGCCCTAGAGGTGCCCGAAACCGACTCTAGGAAGTTAGCTAGAGGTGCCCGAAACCGGCTCTAGTGAAACTTTAGCTTAAAAAATATATATATATATAAATCGAGTCAAAACAAAAATCAAAAGAGCATAAGAAGTGCCTTCAAAAAGATAAACTTTGGCATAAAAATTCGAGTTAGAGGCTGAAATATTCTAGTGAAACTAAGGGAGTCTTGGCATATAATCGTTCACAAGCATGCACACACTGCACGAGGACTATAGTGAGATTTCAGACAATTCCTAAGTTATCCAACAAGGTGCTGTCGTCGACAGAGAAGGAATGGAGGGTAAGGGAAAGTTCACTGTTTTAAGCCAAAACAAAAAGATTTATTTTTCTTTTAGGTTTGAATTGCTTGAGGGCAAGCAAAAACTTGAGTTTGGGGGTGTGTTGAGTGTGTAAAAGTTCTATTATTTACCCCCTATTTAACCCATATTTCTGCTGTATTCAAGCATAATTCATTGCATTTAGGTTAGATTACAGTTAAACATCACAAATATATTAAATGGCACAGTTTCTACTGAAATTGGTTGCTTTTGCAGGTTGCTGCTGTAGCAGATGGAGAGGCAGGCACTGGGTAGTGAAGCAGAAGAGCTGGAACTGGATGAGCAATCAAGGAGGACGATGCTGCCATGGTTGCCGCCGTGACAGCAAAGGACGACAGCAGTTTTGAGGAGAAGAAGCAAAGTGGACCTCGACAGAAAGAGAAAATTCAGCCCTTCTGTCGTGTAATGCCACTATATTTTTCTGAGCCCTAGATCAGAATGAAGGCCAAGCCCAAGGTTCAAGGAAGATATCCCAAGAAAGAAGGAAGGACGAATTAAAGACTGTTTTTCTGAAGATTTAGTCTTTATTAGAATTGTACTTTAATTTAAAGTTGTATTCCTTCCATATTAGAAAACTTGAACTCAAGGCCTATATAAAGGCATGTAATTCGACCTAGGAGGGAAAATCATCGATCTCTAGCCTTCTTCCCAAAACCCTAGCCATTTTCCCCTTCTCATCATGTTCTAAATTCCCCTTAGGGCCACGGGTTGATTTGTAAGGTAGTTGCAAGGGTTGCTTTTGTTTTAGGAATTTTCAGTTCAATAAAATAAGCTTCAAGTTCTCTTATTCTGGTTATTAACATCTTGCAAGAGCATCGGGAGAGCATTGTGAGGTAATCCATTTACTTAATATCGGGAGAGTTAAGTATACGAAAGGAATAAGTGCGAGTTCTCTAGTTTATAGTTGAACTATCTTGGATCTAGGGATAGGACGAGGTTAAGTGGCTAAAGAAGAATTCAACAACATCGGTGTTCATCCTTCGATTCACGCCGGGAGGTATCATCAAAGTCGTGTTCATCGACAGACTTGGACCTAGGGATAGGCCAAGGCACAGCAGGGATTCTTGCCAAACTTGAAGTACTGAGTTGGGTAATCGCTGCCGCGATAACCAACGGACCGCTGCCGCGACAGGTGCTGCCGCGACGGGGACGACGACAACACAGATATTCCTAAACTTAGCAATACCTACAATACTGAGCAATTCAATACCAGCCCATTCTCTCTATCTTGATTCTTTTAATCTTATTTTCCAGTATTCTTTATTATTCTCGTGACAAACATCTTAAATATTCTTTACTTCCGTGCAGTAATTCAAGGTGAAGCTATTGGCTCAGTCCCTGTGGAGACGATATACGATACTTCAGTATCACTTTACTACTTGCGTCGTGTACACTTGCACTACAATTGCGATAGACACTTTTACACACAACAAGTTTTTGACCCGTTTACCCCCTCTTCTTGCTGTCGGAAACTGCTCGTCATTCTTCGCCAGGTTTTTCAATACTGCCATTGCCTCATCTAGGTCTTTGTCCAGCAGTAATCAGTTTGCTGCCGAATCAATTCTGATACGAGTTTGCAAATTAGCAGTATTATAAAATTTTGTTACCTGGTTCCAAACGAGGAATCCATGCATTGGGCAGTTCCGTAGAAGAGTGGTAAATCTGTCCCAGGCTTCGTGTATTGGCTCGTCTTCTTCCTGTTGAAAAGTAGCAATTTCATTACGTAATCGCTCAGATAAGTGTGAAGGATTAAAACGAGATAAGAATTCACGAGTTAGATCTGCCCAAGTTCTAATTGAACCCGACGTAAGTTTATTCCACCAAGTCTTTGCCATGTCCCTCAATGAATGAGGAAATAATCGAAGCCTCAGTATCTCTGGATTAACTCCTGGTAATCTAAACGAATCACAGATTTCCTGGAACGTTTTCAGATGCTCTCTAGCATCCTCAGTAGCAGCACCACTAAATTAGCCAGCGTTGTTGATCATGCTGAACATGACAGGTTTCAGCTCAAAGTTGTCAACATCTACATCCGGCAGCGTGGTTTCCAGTTCTACATGATCATTCATCATGTAGTCTCGGCACGACCGGCGTGCGGCAGCGACATGAGGGTCGACAGCTTGACCGTTCCCTCCATTCCCGGCAGGATCTATAGCATCTTGGGGATTCCTTGGGTCGTCCCTTCTTTCTTCATGTCTTTCGTTCACCATTGCTTCGAGTTGTTGCTCTAGGTATTCGTTCCTTTCAACGAGGTAACAGACTCTTTTCTTGAGATTGAACGTTCGTTCGGGTTCAGGATCTAACTGGTACTCCGGTTCCTTACCCCGTTGAGATCTGCGCATACGAAAACAAAAGACCTTGTGAAAGGTATAGGTTGGACAATCCAAGTAAAATAGAAAAATAAAACAAATGCAGTAAAGGGTAGGGTAAAGTTATGTTGCCAGTCCCCGGCAACAGCGCCAAAAACTTGTTGCGTGTAAAAGTGTCTATCGCAATTGTAGTGCAAGTGTACACGATGCAAGTAGTAAAGTGATACTGAAGTATCGGATATCGTCTTCATAGGGACTAAGCCAATAGCTTCACCTTGAATTACTGCACGAAAGTAAAATGAATATTTAAGATGTTTGTCACGAGAATAATAAAGAATATTGGAAAATAAGATTAAAAGAATCAAGATAGAGAGAATGGGCTGGTATTGAATTGCTCAGTAGTGTAGGTATTGCTAAGTTTAGGAATATATGTGCTGTCGTCGTCCCCGTCGCGGCAGCACCTGTCGCGGCAGCGGTCCGTTGGTTATCGCGGTAGTGATTACCCAACTCAGTACTTCAAGTTTGGCAAGAACCCCTGCTGTGCCTTGGCCTATCCCTAGGTCCAAGTCTGTCGATGAACACGTCTTTGATGATACCTCCCGGCGTGAATCGAAGGATGAACACCGATGTTGTTGAATTCTTCTTTAGCCACTTAACCTCGTCCTATCCCTAGGTCCGAGATAGTTCAACTATAAACTAGAGAACTCGCACATATTCCTTTCGTATACTTAACTCTCCCGATATTAAGTAAATGGATAACCTCACAATGCTCTCCCGATGCTCTTGCAAGATGTTAATAACCATAATAAGAGAACTTGAAGTTTATTTTATTGAACTGAAAATTCCTAAAACAAAAGCAACCCTTGCAACTACTTTACAAATCAACCCGTGGCCCTAAGGGGAATTTAGAACATGATGAGAAGGGGAAAACGGCTAGGGTTTTGGGAAGAAGGCTAGAGATCGATGATTTTCCCTCCTAGGTCGAATTACATGCATTTATATAGGCCTTGGGTTCAAGTTTTCTAATATGGAAGGAATACAACTTTAAATTAAAGTACAATTCTAATAAAGACTAAATCTTCAGAAAAACAATCGTTAATTCATCCTTCCTTCTTTCTTGGGATATCTTCCTTGAACCTTGGGCTTGGCCTTCATTCTGATCTAGGGCTTGAAAAAATATAGTAGTATTACACGACAGACGGGCTGAATTTTCTCTTTCTGACGAGGTCCACTTTGCTTCTTCTCCTCAAAACTGTTGTCGTCCTTTGCTGTCACGGCGGCAACCATGGCAGCATCGTCCTCCTTGACTGCTCATCCAGTTCCAGCTCTTCTGCTTCACTGCCCAGCGCCTGCCTCTCCATCTGCTACAGCAGCAACCTGCAAAAGCAACTAATTTCAGTAGAAATTGTGCCATTTAATATATTTGTGATGTTTAACTGTAATCTAACCTAAATGCAATGAATTATGTTTGAATGCAACAGAAATATGGGTTAAATAGGGGGTAAATAATAGAACTTTTACACACTCAACAGCGGTGAAGGACGACACAAAGAGAAATCGAAGAGTTTCTCACCGTTAACTCGCAAACAGAGATCGATGAAAGAAAACCGAGTATCGGAGTTGGTTTGTGAGAGGAAGGGGAGCCAAATGGTGGTGACCGATTGCGAAACGGACGACGAATGGTGGTTGATCGAAGCCTAGAACGCACGACGAAGATGAAACAGGAAAAGTTGAACGGTTTCCTACCGCTTCTGAGCAAACGACGACCGATGAAAGGGGAATTAGAGGTTGGGTTGTCTCACAAGATGACGACGGATGAGAAGGTGTTGACGGTGCAACACGGACGGCGAGGCAAGCTCGATTGAAACTTCGCCGGAAAATAAGGGAGAGGGTGAGAGTAAATGAGAGAGCCGCTGCAGATTTCAAAAATGGCAGGGGAAAAGGTTAAAAGGGTTTTATATTCTGAAAAGTAGGGTTCACAAAAGGGAAACCAGGTTTTACCCGTTTTACAAATTGACCCCTAAATTCCATTTTCACATACCTAAACCTCTTAAATCTGATTTTATCCAAATAATTTCTAAATTTAAATTAGGGTTTTTACTTTAGAAATTTCTAAATATTAGGGTTACCGATTTAGGGATTTTAGAATTTAAGTTTTTAATTTGGGATAAAATTTTAGGGTGTTACAAAGAAGATATTCCAATACCATAAAAATATAGCAACAGAATCCAAGGAAGAAAATGATTTGTACCATAATCGAGAGATGAGACCATCATTTTCAGACTCTACCATCATGTTACAAAAGCCTTCGTGAAGGGCTGTAAGAGATCCTAGGCGAACAACTATGACTTCTACCGTTTCGGCGGATAGAGCTAGGAACCTCTTGCTCATTTATAACTCTCAAATATTCATTTATCTATGCACATTTTTACCAAATTTTTTTGCTTTGTTTGTTTATATTTCTGCATTGTACTTAGGTTTTCATGCATTTTACTATGTTTTTATATATTTGCCTTCGAATATCGGTACTTTGTATATATTTGTCAATACAGAGTTGCATAATCCTTTTTGTTGTTGAGACCAAGATCATAGAAAAAAATATAAAGGGTTGTTTTGATATTTTGGGCCAAATGAAAACTGTTTTCACGAGAGAGTACAGGACCACTAATACAACCTAGCATTCATGAGCGCTCCATTCCAGATATACAAGAGTCACACGGTGCTTAGAGGTGTTGGGACCATTATGCGCCAGAGCCCACAACTTGCCCCATGCATCAAGGCAAATCACAAAGCCGGGCCACCAGACAATTCTTGGAGCTGCAGAATGACATCTGCATCAAGAAAAGCACCCTTGTCGGCACAAGACCACAAGGAGGATCAACCAGTGTTGCAATACTATTTGTTGTCATTTCTCACTCCCCTGTCTATATAAAGAGAAACCCCCTTTATAAAAAATAATGTACGTTTGGAGAGTCCTTGAGAGCTCACTTTCTCAAAAAAAATCTTTCTTCTTCCCTAAAAAATGGTCATGACCATGAAAGCTTAAGGGGATTAAAGGTTTTGGCGTAGAAGGGAGCAACAAGATGATCAAAAGGCTGCCTGGATCAATAATTGTAGAAGTGGTCAGCGTAAGGCTCGAGCCTCTGAGAGGAGTAGAGTTCGAAAGCCCAAGAAAGACTTAATTCTTGCTACTGATCCTTGTGATATTAGAAATATGAGATTTTCTAAACTTATTTCATATTTTTATGTTTTTTTAGAACTTAATACTTTATTTAATACAACTATCTCTTTCGTATGTTCCTTGTTATTGGCTTTTCTTTAAATATAAGGTTGCATTTAACATGTCCTAACCGGATATAAATGATTTAAGTGTCATGAGTAACGAAAGTTACTACCTTGTTAAACTAAGTAACAGTTAAGACTTAAATAAGAGTGGTTGTATCGATACTTGAATGGATGGATGTACCGACGCACTATGTCAAATGACATGTTAAGGCTAGTATAGATAGATCTATTTGTGGCATTGAAAGAGCATCTTCCATCCACTATGTTGATAACGTAATAATGCAAACATAAGTGCGACTATAGTTGTGTTATATAATTTCATTTTTATATCACAACTGGTTGTTGTTTTTGGATGTATCAAGAACATTTTTTTCAATTATTGAGTATCTCTTTAGCTTCTCACTTACATTCATAAACCCCCTATCGAACATATTAAACTGTTACAACCATAGCATTTGATAAAACGTTGCACATTTTTGTGTGGGATTCATCAACCCAACACACACTTTGTGTGTGTCCACTTTATTATTTGTGTCGATTGTGTATACTTGTACTATTTTAGGTGTCGGTTAGTCGGACACCAAATTTGTGTCACCGTTGCCGGGGAATGTCACAACAATATTCTGTTGTTATTGCTTTAGTTCTTGTTTTTAGTTTGTTTTACTAGTTTTCTTTATTTGTATGACTCGAAGCTCTTTTGAAGAACTATTTTCAGTTAGGGGTGTTCATAAAAATTCGAACTAATATACCATGTAGAAAAACTCAAAAAATCAAATTAAATGGTAGGTAATCAAACTGAAAAATTTCAGTCAAAACGGTACGATAACCGTACCGTTAAAATTAACGGTTAAACGGTACGATAATTGTTACAATTTTTGGGAAACGATTAACCAAAAAACCGCTAAAATTAAAAAAAAATTATAAGACTTTAGAGTTCTAGCCCATTCAATTAGTCTACAAAGACTTTGTCCCTTTTACTAAAATTCTACCTCCATTCAATTAGCCCAAAAAAAAAAAAACTCATTAATAATTTTAGGGTTTATCTATTTGCTTGGCACGAAAAAAGATTCTAAATACAACTGGTAGAAAGTAGTCGTTGTTAGATTAAAAAGGGGTTGATTAGTGGATTTGGTCGTCGGATCTTCATACTTGGCTAAGATTCTAGACAAGCAATTTCTTCAAATGTTTCGTTGAAGGTATGATTCGTTGAAGAACATGATTATATTCAATATTTGTTTGAATAATTTATCAGTTATGAATATTTTATATCTAATAAATATTAATTAGATTTTTAAAAATTAATTTTAATATAAATTTCCTAAATATATTTAAAGATTTATATATTAATTTATTATTTATATAATTATTAAAAAAAATTATATGCACATATAAATATGTGATAATAAAAAATAAAATTAACTTACAAATATCACCATATAAATTAGTAGTAACAACAAATAAGTCGAATATTTAATATGTTATTATTTATATTAAAAAATGTTATTATTTAATTTAAGTTATTTGGAGTTTTTTGGTAATTGTTAAGGGTAAAAGAGTCATTACAACTCTAATATCAAACCTCTAATCTCAAAAAGCTCATATTAGGAGCTTTTTTTAAAATTAGTTTTTTCACCTCAATCCACTCTTTCAATCCGCTATTTACCAAACATTAATATTAGCGGATTTGACTAGTCAAACCTCTAATTATACCTCAAAAGTCAAATCTCTAATTTTTGCCTAAACCGCTATTTACCAAACATAGCCGAAGTCTGTCAAAAATATTTTTTATAATTTTATTTCATTTTAAATATATCTCAATAATTATTATGATTATTTTATATTTCAATACAATTTTAAATTAATTAATTTTTATATTTTATACTTTTATACGCTATTTTTTTATAATTTTCAATATTTTTTTAATTTTTTTAATTTCTTTGATTTTTTCAATCATTTTTAAGGTTTTATGATTTAGAACTTTCAGAGTGTGTCACGTGTCATCGTCTTAATGATTGTTTGCGAATTAACGATCAACGTTATAGGAGGGCTAAATTGATCACAATTTGAATTTTGAGGACCTAATTGATTGCAATTTAATTATGAGTGCTAAATTTAGTGCAAAAAGTTCATAATAGCTTAATTGATTTTTCCTTCGAGGGCTAATTTAACTTTTAAGCCATATTAATAAATGAGTTTAGAGTTGTATGTTGTTCTTAGTGGGTGATAACGAGCTGGGTTGAGCCCGGGCCTGGGCAAGCTCGGCTCAAAAATAGTATTAGTGGGCTCGGCTCGAGCTCGAACTTGAAGTGGAGAGTTTGAGCTTGGCTAGACTCGAGGCTCGAGCTCGGCTCATTTCTTTCTTCAAATTGCTTTTAAATATGTTTATTAAAGTTTGAAAAAAATAACATGTGGAAACCTATTTGAGAAAATATAATATTTATTTTTGAAGTCCACAAGTAATCATAGTACATTTTCTAAATTATACAAGTCTACAAGGAAAAGAGGATTTAAAGTATATAACCATGATAACAAGTTAACAACATTGAAACATACAAGTGTATATGGAGTCTATTCACGAGCTTTTCGAGACGAACTTGAGTCGGATCGACTTGTTAAGGTCTCAAGCCGAGCATGAGCTCGAGTTAAGCTCGCTCAAGCGAGCTTTGACCGAACCAAGCCCGAGTAGCTCGCAAGCCGGCCAGGCTCATTGTCACCCCTAGTTGTACTTGGAGAAAAAAATATTGTATGAAACGTTAGCTTTTTTTATAAATGAAATAACATAAAATGATTTAATTGGAAGTCACATATATTAATATGACATAATTGTTTCATACAAATACTCTATCGTACTTGGAAAAATTATATTATGAGCCCTTCTCGTCATTTATGGTCTTACTCAATAAAAACCACTCATTTCATTAATTTTTTATGTCATTTTTTATTAAGTGAATCTTACTCGTATTTATTATGCATCAAATTAAAAAAAAGGTTGAAAGTTATTATTTAATTAGGTTGATGACATAGGAAAAATCAATGGAGTGAGTAGTTTTTATTAGTTGTACTTGAAATCGTGTGCCAAGAATACTTGAAATTATTTCCATTTTCAGTTGAGCTTGATTTGGGCTAGAATATTCAAGTTTTGACCGAATTTTATTTAACCCATATGTAGATTTGTGGCCCAAATATCCGTATATTTTGATGGTGGCTAGTGGCAGCCCAAAATCTTGGCATCTTTAGATTCTCCCAATTTCTGGTCGCCGAAAATCCGTCCGCAGCAGCGGAGGCTTAGATGATTCAATAATGCGACTAAGAAATCCCAGAAATTACCATCTTTTCCATGACCAGCTTCCCCAAAAGCCTCTCACCAAAGCGGCTTCTCAAGCTCCTCAAATCAGAGAGAAACCCACACTCTGCTTTGGCTCTCTTCGACTCAGCAACTCGCCATCCGAGTTACACCCACTCGCCCGACGTTTTCCACCACATCCTTCGTCGGCTAGTCGACTCCCGCCTCATTTCTCACGTGAGTAGGATCGTTCAACTCATCGAAACTCAGAAATGTAACTGCCCGGAAGACGTTGCTTTGACGGTAATAAAAGCTTATGCTAAAATCTCAATGCCTGATAAAGCGTTAGATTCCTTCCAAAGAATGAAGCAAATTTTTGGCTGTGAACCTGGTATTCGATCTTACAACACTTTACTCAACGCTTTTGCTGAGTCGAATCGTTGGGAAGAAGCTGAGTCTTTTTTTAAGTACTTTGAAACAGTGGGCATGGAGCCAAATTTGCAAACCTATAATATTTTGATTAAGATTGCTTGTAGAAAGAAACATTTTAACGACGCGAAGCAGTTACTGGATTGGATGTGGAAAACGGGTTTACAACCAAATGTGCATAGCTATGGGACTTCCATTAATGAGTTTGTCAAAGGTGGGAACTTGGTTGCTGCTATGGAACTGTTCGACGAAATGTTTGAGAGAGAAGTGATACCTGATGTTATGTGTTATAACATATTAATTGATGGGTTTTTCAGAAATGGAGATTTTGTGAAAGCAAATGAGGTTTGGGAGAGATTGTTGGAATATTCTTCGGCTTATCCGAATTCGGTTACATATAATGTTATGATTAATGGTTTGTGCAAATGTGGAAAGTTTGACGAGTGTTGGAGTATATGGGAGAGGATGAAGAGGAATGAAAGGGAGAAGGATTTGTTTACTTATAGTAGTATGATTCATGGATTATGTGAGGCAGGGAATATTGATGGTGCTGAGAGAGTTTATAAAGACATGGTTGAAAATGGTGTCATGATTGATGTGGTTACTTATAATGCAATGCTTAATGGGTACTGTAAAGCTCGGAAAATTAATGACTGTTTTGAGTTGTGGAAACTGATGGAAAAAGAGGGTTGTATAAATGTTGTTAGTTTTAATATATTCATTAGAGGGTTGTTGGAGAATGGAAAGGTAGATGATGCCATTTCTACATGGGGGATATTGCGGCAGAGAGGTTGCAGTGCTGATGCTTCAACTTATGGAGTTTTGATTCATGGACTGTGTAAGAATGGATACTTAAAGAAGGCTTTGGATATATTGCAAGAGGCTGAACTTGGGGAAGGTAAAGTGGATAACTTTGGATATTCCTCAATGATTGATGGGTTAGGCAAACAAGGGAGAGTAGATGAAGTAGCTGGTTTACTTTGTTGGATGGTCAAGTGTGGTCATAAACTGAATCCTTATGCTTACAATCCCTTAATTCAGGCTTTTGTCCGAGCATCCAGACTTGATGATGCAGTTCAATTTTTCAGGGGAGTGGTCTCAATGGGTTATTCTACATCTGTTGTCTCATATAATATTCTTATTTCTGGTCTGTGTAAAGCTGAAAGATTTGGTGAGGCATACTCTATCTTGAAGGAAATGCTAGAGAAAGGGTGGAAACCAGACATGATTACGTACAGCTCGTTGATGAAAGGTCTTTTCCAAAGGAAGAATGTGGACATGGCACTCAGCTTATGGAACCATGTGCTTGAAAAGGCTTTAAAGCCTGATGTAACCATGCACAATATTGTCATTCATGGCCTTTGCTCTGTTGGCAAAGTTGAGGATGCTTTACAGCTCTATTCAAAGATGAGGCTAAGGAACTTTGCTACTAATCTCGTAACCTATAATACTATCATGGAAGGGCTTTACAAAACTGGAGAATACGAGAAGGCATCAGAGATCTGGACACAAATTTCAACAGATGGACTTCAGCCAGATATTATTTCTTATAACATTACTCTCAAGGCACTTTGTTCTAGTGGTAAGATATCCGATGCAGTTGGGTTTTTGGATGATGCTTTAGAGCGAGGAATTCTTCCAACTGTTATTACATGGAACATCCTTGTCAGGGCAGTGCTGACCACAGGCTTCAAAACGGCTCTTTCAATTTAGAATTCACTTGCAGTTAAAATTCCCATATCTGGATTTGTGGCTTATTCTCTGTGACTGACTTACTCTTCTAGTTAGCAGTTGAATGTTTGCACTCTTCACCGGAATAATAATCCTGAGGACTAGTCTTTGAGTTGCATACATTAAAGAGATCCAAGTTCTTTAGATGTTCTGGGATCAAGAACTGCTATAATTGTCATTCCAACGATGTGCATGAGAGGATGGTTTTTTCCAGGAAAATTCTTTCAGAGTGATTAGAGGTATGGATGCATGAGTACCTAAGGTTAAAAGTCAACTGTTAACCAATTACCTTTTAACAACAGGCTAATTGTTGCAGGCTGGATTAACCTTCTTTAGAGTTTTGAAACGACATGAAAGTTGAAACCACACTCATCCTTTTGATAAAAGCTTAGTCTACCCAGTTGGGACATTCACATTTGTTGTTTTCCACTGCAATGAGTGAAAAATCTTCATAAAGCATCAGATTTTGAAACGCACATTGATATTGGTGATGGCAGCTATATCACTAAGATCAAATGTTGATGATGCGAAAGAAACATTGCTTGATGTATCAACCCCAAGTATTAAGTTATTACTTGGGTTTATTAAATCATGCTACATTTACCCTGAATAATTACGGATAACAGCTTTACAGCATAAGTTTGTTAGATTAGATATAATAAGAGCCTTTACTTGTTTTCATCTTTCTTCTCTGTTTTTTCTGCTTCTGATAACAATGTCTGTTCATAGATGAACTGGGAAAACAAAGCAACTAAAATAGCTCCAAGAACTGCAACTTTTCGCCAATCTGATGCAGAGACGAAAGAGTCTGCAATTCCAAGGGCAAGCAGTGCAATGAGAGCAAGGTAAAGATTCCTCCTTGCTTTTGACCCAACTTTTTCTTTAGTTATCTCCTTAATCTTCTCAGCTTCCTCCTTTGCTTTTTCCTTGTCTATAATAGGTTTCTTCTCTGTCAGGTTCTTAAAGAACAACCCTTCATTCCTTTCTTTCTCTATTTGACCTTCAAACTCTGCTAACTGGTCTTCATTCATCTCAATCTCCTGCCTGTTCAATTCTTGGGATTCTTCAAAGGCTTGCATTTGGCTTTCAATGTTCCCCATTATCTGCTTAAACAAGAAATGGATAAGAAGATTGTAAGCGTAATTACATATCAACCAAGACTCTCTCTTAAGACCCTACCCTTTCACCGGCTTCTTCAAGTCCTTTAAGAGCATCTTCTCCAACTTTATCAAACTCAGCATTGGCTTCTTCAGCAAATTGTGTGAGATAAGCTGACCTTTCATCCAAGTAGTCGGTGAGGCGAACTTTCTGAGTCTGCAACATTGCTATTTGAGCAAGCAGCTCCTGCTTGCGAGTGTCTCCTTCGGGCGATGTCGACTCGGGATCGGGATTGGGATCAGATTCGGAATCATTCGGCTTGCCGAGACACAGTATGGAGTTCTTGGTGTATGCGGTTCTTCTTGTTGGGAAAAAGGCATGCTTGCTACTGGTGGCAAAGGAGGCTTGAATGGCTTTGAGGGCTATCATTTTTGTTCAATGGGAGATGGAAGGACGACCCAATGGCGGCTTAGTTTTGATGTATTTACAATCGGATGGTTTTGCTTTCAACCTCTCATTTTTGTGTATATTATCCACTTTTAGCTTTGTGAATTACCATTTTCCTCCCTTGGAAGGGATATCAAACCGCTTCAATCCTCGACTTGTGGGATTTTACGTTTGGATAAATCCGATATATCTATTTAAAAAAATAATCAGTTTTTTATTTATTTATTTATGATGTTCGGGATGGGTATTAACTAAGTGGGTAAACTATAGCGGAGGTCACTTAATTATTAGTAAAGTTACTATTAATTATTCAATTAAAGATTTAGTTACAATCGAATCACTCATTCGTTAAAGTACAAATGAACATTTAACAAGGTTTAGTATAGTTATAGTTTTAATTCTCAAAAGCTTATATATTTTGTCAATTTAGTTCTAATTCAAAATAATTCAATAAATATAATCTTTCATATTTTAAAAAGATATATTAATTTAGTCAGTTTTATTCTCTCAAATTACTTGTTCTTCACTGTTCATCAATATTTCTACTTGGGTATCCTCGATAACACGAGTTATACCAAATTTGATCTTTTTAATTAATCATAAACCTATATAATTTTCTATTATTATTATTATTATTATTATTTGAGCAATATTTTTGTTATCATTTCATTCGGATCTAATAGTTCATATTATAAGATATAAAATTTAAATATGAATAAATTAAAAAATAATTATGTATATGAATCTTAAAAATATATAATATATGTTAGATGATTATAACTATAAACAAAGATTTATATGTAATTTAGTTTTATAATAAATGTTTTTTTAACTTATTCGGTAAGGGGCCTTGGTTGGTGGGTCTGCATTGGGCACGAGTTCAATTTTGTGGTCTACCTCTCTCTTTGGCGACAAACTCTTTGGCAACTCGGCAGCCATCACGTATCGAAATTCTGCCAACACTTGTCCCACCTCATCGGGGATCTTCTCGATCATGGTAGTCTCATCTTCCACCAATGTTGCTTGAAAGGTGGGTTCCTCCTTGCGCACCCCCTTGCTGAACTGGATAGTGGAAAGTAATTTGGCCCTAACTCTGGTGTCTCGGTTTACCGAAACAATGCACTGGTGCCTTGGGTCAAGGATGTATAAACAATCGACAAAAGGGACGGAAAAAGCATTAATCTTGTCAAGGAAGCTAAGCCCAATAACAAACTCAAAATCATCAAGCGAGATTACCTTGATGGCTTCCTTACCAATCCATCCTCCAATATCGACATTGACTTCTTTTGCTATGTCGGCAATCGGAGCTTTTTTGGAAATAACGGTTTTAATAAACCCTATCACGTTCTCAACATAAAGGTCGAGTTTCTTTATTGCTTGTTCGGACACGAACAACTCTGAGGCACTGGTGTCAACTAATGCGCTCATCTTCTGGCCAGCGACAGTGATGTCTACAAACATCAGTTCTTTCTTCTTGTTGCCTTTCTTGACATCCATGGAACTAAGTATGGATCTAAGCTTGTGAGTCTCCTTCTCATCGACATCTTTTCTTGAATGGCAGCGACTTTTTCATTCTGTGGACAGTTCCTTGCCAAGTGTTTCCATCCATAAGTATAACACTTGAAAGGTTCATTGTTCCTTTCCCGTGGCTGTCGGATCTTCCCATGGGGCGGCCTCCCATTGCCAATTGAAGGCCTTTCGAACTCTTTCTTGGCTGTTCTTTGTCCCATCCCAAATTGCCTTTAAACTTTGACTTTGGTTTGGATGGCTCAGACTTCTTGTTCTTAAATTCAGCCATGTCCTCAGTTGTGGACAAGGCTGATGAAAGATCTTTAACCCTCATTCGCTTCAACTTCATTTTGGCTCACTTCTGAAGTCCAATCATGAAGTCAAAGTAGCCTTCATCGTCACTCAAACTCGGCAGTTGGAGCTTAAGTTCTGTGAACTTCCTCACATACTCGAGGATAGTCCCATCATGCTTAAGTTGACGCAACTTCGAACGCGCCTCTTGTTGAGCATTCTTTGGATAAAAATACTTCTTAAATTTGAACTGAAAGTCCTTCCATGTCTTGAAGGGAATTGTGTTGTCTTCTACCTCATCACACATATGTCGCCACCATAAAAGGGCGACATCAGTAAGGTAAATAGAAGCAGTGTTTACCTTGGTTGTATCTTCATCGATACCCGACACACGAAAGTACTGTTCAAGACCCCATTGAAATTGTCTACATCTTGGGCTGCCCTCGACCCACTGAACTTGTTAGGCCATGGGGCGTCGATCTTTGGCAAGCATTCCACTCTTCATCGATGCTTGGTAAATGTGAAGCTCGCTCTTGAGCTCCTTCATTTCCTCATTCATACATGCTATCTCGGCCTTAAGAGAGTTGTCACGGTTATCAAGCTTCTCATACAACTCACTAAGAAGGTTCTCAACCTCCTCTTTGATTTTCCCCTTAAGGGCTTCCATCACGTCGGCGCGTAACTCTTCATCTTGGGCCTCCTTGACTTCCTTCATGGAATCCTCAAGTTTATCGACCTTCTTATACAAGGCTGCAACAACGTCTTTGAAACTTTCTCGCTTCTTCTCACCATTGCGTGTTGTGACTCCTTCGGTTGTTGAGACTTCATTGGAGTTTTGTGGTGTCATTTCTTCCAATCAAATAGTCTCTGATACCACTTGTCACGTCTGTAGAACTTTGCTAACTCAAACGTGCAGCCTTATTCGACCTTCAGATACTTGTGCAACTAAGTAAGCCTGAAACGATCAATCACTAAGGCTTAGTTAGATCCTTGCGGAAACAGAAAAGGACAACGGAAAAAAATAGCTCACACAAAAAAGCAAGTGTTGAGTGAATGCTGATTGTATTCCTCAAAATGAAGTGAGTAAATGAGGTGGGGGCAAACCTCTATTTATAGTTGATGCCCCTACATCCGACGCTGAAAACATTAATGGCTCGGATCAATTTAAATCTCTAAAGATCCCTAAATTTAAAGAGAACCATGAAATTATTAAATGAATAAGAGAAATTAATATTATATGGCTGAAATTTCTCTAAGGACTTGCTAAAACTCGAATTGGGCCAACTCATGCTGATTTGGACTGGCCCAAGACGGTGTAAAGAACCTCTTGGGCAGCTTGATTCGTGCTGATTGCACCCTGGTGCTGAATGGATTCGGTCACTGGTCCGCGGTCTGTGATAATTTCAATCTAATTTAATTCTAAAAAATTAACTTTTATTAATATTTATAAATAAAATAAAAATAATTTTAAAAAAATATAAAAGATATTTTTGTTTAAAAAATACATTTATTTTTTTAAAGAATAATCTATATCATTTCTTAATCCATTTTCTTTTCAATTCATCGTCCTTCGCGAACTTCTCAAAACCAAAACCAAGAAATTTGTAACTTCCATTTTCTAATTTCTTAATTAATTCTTCAATTTATTCAAAACCCAATGACCAGAAACATGCATCACTCAAAATCAATTTTTTAACCAATTTTTCAATTTATTCAAAACATAATCACCAAAAATCTAAAGAGAATGCATGTGTTTAAACTTTAGAGATGATATTATTGGCATGAGTAACTTCGCATTTCAAACATAAATTGTAAAACGGACATGCACATTAAAAAAAACCCTATGCTGTATCACTCAAATGTGAATAAGACATAAGCCAACAACACAATTCCATATCATTCGAGTTGGAGAAGAATCTAATTTCAAAATGACTTAAATTCAAAATAATCTGAATCCAAAGATAAAATAATCCGACCCCAGTTGGTCAAACCAAAGTGGGTTGATTATGCAACTGTCTTCTTGTAAGAATACCGGCTTGCAACCATAAGATAAACTCCCAGATTGAGCAGACTCAAGAGTGCCAAAAGCCAGAAAAAATAATGGAGATGACCATAGTTCAAGTTATCTGGTATCCACCCAAGACTCCCATCCCTGGTGCTAAAATCTGCCACCATGTTAACCAGGAATGTGCTCAAATAGTTCCCTAAAGCACTTGTTGTAAGGGCAAGAGCAGAGCATAGGCTTCTCATACCATCTGGAGCTTCTTCATAAAAGAACTCCAATTGCCCAATGAAGGTAAATACTTCAGCACAGCCTATTATGAAGTATTGTGGAACCTGCCAAAATATCGACATCGGCATATGCTTCACTTCATAGTAGTTATGCTTCTTCACTTCTCGGAGTCTAACGAGCTCCAACGTGCCTGCAGATAACATGGCAAAGATTGAGATGACGAGGCCGATTGCTATACGTTGAAGTTGAGTGAATCCGTTTTTATAGCCGGTAAACTTTCGTGCTAATGGAACAATGAGACGATCGTAAACCGGAACCCAGAAGATGACGCTGATCGTGTCGAAGAGAGACAGTGAAGCTGAAGGTATCTCAAATGATCCTCCCATGTGAAGGTCCATGGTGTTGCCTTGCAGCACAAATAATGTGCCCATTTGACTGTATACAGCTGAAAATATAATGCCTGTTGCCCATATAGGAAGTAATCTTATGATAGATTTAAGTTCTTCAACTTGGGTTACAGTGCAAAGCCTCCATGGATTTATGGATCCTTTGATTTGATCATATGAAGAAACCACAGCTGCCTTGTCAAAGAAACTATGGTACATACATTAATTAAAGCAATTAGTACAACTAGAACAGTGTGTTGAATCTTAATCACTTCATTCTAATGGTTGTTTTATATACCTTAACTGCTTTGTATGATCAAGCTTCCGGCTTCCTCGGACGGTAGATTCCTCATTCGTAGTCTCGTATAAAAGAGACTTGTCATCAGGGACTTCGACTTTAACTTTCCTGAAGGAAGCAACGATAACCTGGCAGATTCGAGTAAGGGGACTCCCTCCCGGTCTCTGGTTTCTATACAACCTCGTACCTGAAAAGAAACTTGCAACAGCAATAGCCATAGCAACTGCCGGAATGCCAAACCCCCAAGCCCATCCTACATTGGTTTGTATCCAGACAAGGACCGAAGAAGCCACAAGTGCACCGATATTAATTGAAAAATAGAACCAATTGAAGAATGAACTCTTCTTTTTCTTCTCGGTCTCATCAGAATCATCAAACTGATCAGCACCGAAGGATGAAACACAAGGTTTAATCCCTCCGGTGCCAAGGGCTATCAAGTATAGTCCTAGAAAAAACACTCCAGTCTGCAATCCTGTAGGATGGCAAATGTTGTTTTCGTTGCATGTCGGTTTTAGGCCATGAATAGATGCTGACAATGTTAGTATTGTCATGCCCTGTCATGGAGTTACATAACATAAGGAAAAGCTGTTCAATCTGAAAAGTACCAATATATAACAAAATTGAACTTACAAAAACATAGATCACGGAGAAACTGGCAATCGTCCAGTATCGTCCCAAATACGCATCGGCTAGGAATGCTCCAAATAGTGGCATGACATAGCATGTTCCCGACCAATTCGTGACATTACTAACGGCTGCAACGTTTCGTTGATTGAGTTGGAATTTCAGATAGTTAACCAGGTTTGTGTTAATCCCATAGTAAGCCAATCTTTCACAGCATTCATTTCCTAAAGCATACGCCCCAAATGTTCCTCAAGGGTCATTAAACCAGACAATGGAACAATCAGACAAATAATATACACTTGGGATATAGAATAGAATACCTAGGATGTAAGGACATGCTTTCCATGTCCCGGTCTTATTCTTGATGGCCGGATTGTTTCGGAAGTCGGTCGTTCCATCCTTGGTATAGATATCTTCTTCTGCCATTACAATTCTTAAAACCCCAAAGATTCAATGAATAATAAGAACAGTATGATACTCAAAATCAAAAAATTAATGCAGCAATGAACTTCTCCTTGTTCAAAACCTTTTGTTTAAGAAGTGACCCAGGAGGCAAGTTTTTACTTATACCAAAGCCAATCCTAGGCAGAGATCAGCCCGTTGGCATTAACTTTTTGCGGCAAATTTGGCACACAGTTCGATCAGGCACCATTAAAGACTAGGTGAAATTGAAGCAGGTGTCGTTTTCATGATTGATGCAATTCAAGGTGATAAATGGCCATATTTTCAAGAAAGGAAAGGTGTATGCGCAATTGCAATTTAATTCAGCATACATACAGTAATCTTTTTTTTTTTTCTCTTTTTTCTGTAGCTTGTTAAGTGCTGCTGGGCACACCTTCATAGGAATGGGAATCAGTGCTGATTTGCTATAGGCTATACCAAAGGAAAGGGTGTTTCAACATTTCACTGATTTGTCAGTGGCAGCCATCCATGAATTCTTGGGACTTGGCCTATTATGATCATCTTCACAATCATTTTTTTTTTTTATAAACATATAGGGCAATTTTAATCTTAGTTAAATATATTTATTTTATAACAACAACATTACATTTAATATTCATTATTTTTTTGAAGCATGAGATTAATATGTTGTTATGGTACGCAAATATTTTTAAAAACAATATTATTCGACAATTTAGAATTTTTATATTATTATTTTAATATAAATTTTTATATTATTTTAATAATATTATTTTAATTTTTTAATATAAAAATCATTTTAAAATTTTTATATTTTAAACTAAATTTAAAATATTTTTCAATTCCAAATTTATTTTTATAATTTCAGGTATATAATCATTGAATTGATTTTTTTAACTTAATTAATAATTTTAATATTTATTAAAAAATTAATTAAATTATTCTATAATTATATTAAAAAAATTAAAAAATATATATATTAAATTCATTTAGCGAATTCAAACTCACAAACATAATTTAATATTGTTAACTTTAATTTAATTATTAGATTTATTTAATTGGGTTAGATGTTTTTATGCATCATAAAAATATTATATTCGAGTTTCCTAAAACCAAATTTCCTTCCTTTTTCCAAGCATTAAAATCTATATAAGACATATATTAAATGTTGTACTTTATATCACAAGGTATACACTTGGTCTAGTGGCAAGCACATACACTTTGGACCACAAAGTCCTTGGTTTGAATCCATCCAATTGCATTTTCAACTCTTTAGTTTTTCTGGGCATTAAAATCATTAAGACATATATTAATTGGTGTACCTTTTAGCACAAAAGGGTGATTGGTTCAGTGGCAAGCGCAGGACTTTGGTTCCCCAAGGTCTTGGGTTTGAATCCTGGTGGGGGCTGGTTTTGTTGCTCTTATTTTCCCACCTCTAATTGGGTGTGACACGTGTCACCGTCTTATTGAATAATTAATTTATTTTATTAGATTAAAATTAGGACTAAATTGATATATTGTATAAATATAAAGGACCAAATGTGTAATTATACCAATTTTTTTAACAGTTCCGTTAACTTTTTTGTTTTTTTTAACGGCGTGTGGCTAACGTGGCACCATTTAAATAGTTGTGTGGTCATTTTGAGTCAAAAAATAATATAGTGGTCATTTTGACACCAAACTCATAGTTCGGTGGTCAACTGTGTAGTTTACCCTATTTTTAAAAACAGTATTATTCGACAATTTAGAATTAGTTCACGTTGATTAACGTGTCATTTGTTATAGTTATGATCTAACATATGTCTTAAGGCATAATATAAGTGTTATACTAAGTAATTATAGTGTTTTTTACAAGTAATTCTCTTAAATGAAATTATGTAATAAAGTAAAATTCAAATATTTACATATTATAGCACCATTGTCCTATATCTTGTGGCACAGCTTAGCCAAATTCTTTATAATAATATGAAGGGTAAAATACTCTGTATAGTGACTAAACTATAGGGTTGGTTCTATTTTAATCACTATATTAAAAATTTATCAATCATGCCACTTAACTATTTAAATTGTATCGATCAAGCCACTGATCGTTAATTGATAACGGAAATATTGACATGACAGTTAAGTAAATTTATATAATAACACATTTAGTACTCCATATTTACACATTCAATCAATTTAGTCTTAATTTGAAAAAAAAACAATAAATTTTATTATCAATATTTACAAATAATTTTAATTTGATCTTAATTATAATTAAAAATATTTAATAAATTTAATTCAGCAATAAGATGATGAAATATGACATCATCTTAATGCTGAAACAAAAACTAGTAAATGTCTCCAAGGGGATCAAACTTGTGCACTAAGGGCTAGAGACATGCCTAACGACTAAGCTAATCTCAATTCTTGGTTAATGGATAATAAATTTTTTATATATAACTTATTTTATTGCTGAACATTAAAAGATAAAAAAATGATATTGTAACACTCTAAAAATTACGCTCAAATTATAAATTTTAGATTCGAAAAATTTCTAATTTTAAAAGCCTAGATTTTGGGAATTCAGGTCAAAAACCCTAAATTAATTTTAGAAATTCGAATTTGGGAACCTAATTGTTCTTAAAGAATTTAATTGAGTTAATTTAGAATTTTGTAAGTCATTATATAAATTAAGTAAAGTTTGGGTGCTATTATGCAAACCCCTAAATAATGGGATGGGTTATAGTACAATTTACCCATCAAATTGGTTATTTAAACCCCATTATCCCTAAAACATATTTCCAATTTAATCTCATCCGCACCCTCCCTATTTCTCTCTCGATAGCTTTCCCCTCTCCCTCTCTCGAGATCTTCTCCCCTTTTTTATGTTTCTTATTTCAATCGAACTTTGGTGAGTCTCTAGCATCGCTCAACCTTAAATTTTGAAGGATTTGGATATAAGATCTAATGCAGTTTAAATATGTGTTTTAGATGACATTTGTTTTGAAGAAGACGAACTACCATCTCTTTCGTCTGTTTGATCTAACCGTGCACGTACCACAAGGACTACACGTGAGTATTCTTTTAGATTAGTATTAGTGTTAATTTGGTGGCATATTGTTAGATTTTGATGTAGAATTTTATATCATAGGTTCTGATTCAACTAGATCCGAATGTGAGAGACATTCTTCCCGACGTTAGAGTTATAGCTGCTTGAGGTGTGTTTTCTTACTGTGCTATATGTTTTTCTCTATATTGATGCATTATGGTTTGTATGGTTGGCATCGCAAGCATATGATTTTAGAATGTGTTTTAAGTGTGATTTATGAAACAACGGATTTACGGAACTATTATTTATGGATTTATCGACTATGATTTACGAATTATGTTTATGAAATATCGGATTTATGGAATTAGTTTTTATGAAACTTAAATTTTAAACATCATATGTGTATGAGCATGAGTTGGGATTTGTAAGGAGGAAGTTCAGTGGTTTCACCCTTCGGACTGAATTCCACTTCGGATTGGCGGACGTAGGGAGGAGGTTATGGGAACCTTCCTCATTTTTGGCGGACATAGTTGGGTGCATTGCATTACGCTTGTGATATTGTATCATGTTTTTAAAGAATTTTAAGAAAATATTACTATGTTTTTACGACTATGATTTTCTTGCACTTTAGAGACACCTAAGCTCTTTAGCTTACTCCCCCATAGTTTTCTCTTACAGATACCTTGGACTCTAGGCGACTTGGTACTCGGAGAATCTCTTTATTTTATCGAATCTATTTTATCTTAAGTATGGACATAATTTACTTTTGGGAATATTTTATTATTAAGATTATTTTGGAATTTTGATGTAATTTTAAATTTGGGGATTATTATTTTTATCATGCATTTTCATTATTTTCATTCTTTAAATTTGAAAGTTTTATTTAAATTATAAGATTATTATTTTAAAGTTCAGATTTTATAAATATCGAGACACTTTATATTATTATTAGAAATAATTTATTTTACGTCATTTTAGTATATTATAATTTGAATTAGTTTCTTGAGGATAAAGTTTTCAAACGTGACTTCTTAAATTCGGCTATTTCTTCTAGGTCGAGTTTAGGGGGTTACATATAGTGGTATCAGAGCTAAGTTCAACTCTTAGACTGTGAGGCTCACATAAAATTTTAAGTCAAAAATAATTTTACATGCATATTAAATGTTTTAGGGTAAAATGAGATTTTATGATAAATTCATTATTTTAAAGAATTAAAGATGTTTTTTTAATAAAGACTCCAAGTACCAACTCTAACTTTAGGATTAATTCATTTTGTAGATAGACTACCATGCCACCTCGTATGAGCTCTAGGTTAACAGCTGGTCATGGTCAAGGTCGTACCACTGCTTTAGAGAGTGATCAATTGCCCCCTATTGACTAGGCGCAAAATGAGAATGAGATTCACAATGATGGTGGGGATGAGCAACCTGAGGATCATACTAGAGCTCAGCAGATTGGTGGTAGGAATCCACCTGTTCAACAGAACAAGAATGATGGTCCAGAAGATTCTAGGGATAGTGAGACTAATGGCTTGGATACTGCTACAATACATCGAGAGTTACTTTGTTACCTCTGTCAGTCAGAAGAGGTGAGGAAACCCATATCTACCGAGTTTTTGGCTACAAGGATGACTATGTTTGATGGGAAGATGGGTACAAATCCGGCAGATGCTGGGTATCGTCTGAAAAAGCTTTAGAGGTTGTTTGTTGAAATGGACTATCCTACCGATCAGAAGCTTAGGGTTGTGGTATCATTGTTGTAGGGTGAAGCCCAGAATTGGTGGGAGGCTGAGGAACATGTTATTCCAGCCAATCAAATCTCTTGTGACCATTTTCGACAGGCATTCCGTGATCGTTATGTTAGGGCAGAGTACTTAGCAAAGTGTCGATATGATTTCATGAATCTGAAGCAGAACGGCATGTCTGTGAATGATTATGAGATAGAATTCATGAGGTTGATACAGTATGTTCCGGGGTTAGTGACCACAGAGAAAGAAAAATGTGATTGGTTTCTAAAAGGGTTGCGTCCAACGATTAAGGCGTGAGTCGCCTTGCATATGGATAACGAGTACAAGGAGATTACCAAACGAGCTAGGACTGCTGAGCAGAATGAGGCAGAGATGAAGCAACTTGAATCTCAGGGTACCGATCAAGATAGTAAGCAACCAACCACACCAGTTTAGCATAATCAAGGGAATCAGTATAGGAAAAGGGCTATAGAGGAGTTCAACCATCAGGGTTATTCTAGAGCTAAACCAGTGACTTCTACTATTTCGGCCGTGAGTGTAGGTGGTTCAACAAGTTCTCGTCCTTTTCCTATATGTTCTTACTGTAACAAATAACATAATGGTGAGTGTCGAAAGAAGTTGGGAGCATGTTTTTTATGTGGTTCTTTAGTGCATTTTCAGAGTGATTGTCCCCTCGCCCATGGTGCTAATCAGGCTCTGACAAAGTCTCAAAGATCAGTACAAGCACCATCTAGAGCTAGACCTACACATAGTAATAGATTAGATGCTAGACGACCAGGGTTGGTTTATGCAACTAAAGCTCATGAGGGTTATGATGATGAGCCAGAGGCCAAAGCAGGTACATTTCTAATGTTCTCAATTTTTACTTTTATGTTGAAGGATGAGGAATTCATAATGAAGAATTTTAAGTTGTGTCAGTTAATTTTTGGGATATATCGCTAAGATTGAAAATTTTGAGGACGAAATTTCTTTTAAGGGTGGGAGAGTTGTAACACCCCAAAAATTACGCTCAAATTATAAATCCTAGATTCGAAAAATCCCTAATTTTAAAACCCTAGATTTTAGGAATTTACGTCAAAAACCTTAAATTAATTTTAGGAATTCGAATTTGGGAACCTAATTGTTGTTAAAGGATTTAATTGAGTTAATTTAGAATTTTGGGGGCCATTATATAAATTAAGTAAAGTTTGGGTGCTATTATGCAAACCACTAAATAGTGGGATGGCTTATAGTGAAATTTACCCATCAAATTGGTTATTTAAACCTCATTAGCCCTAAAACCTATTTCCAATTTAATCTCAACCGCACCCTCCCTATCTCTCCCTCTCGATAGCTTTCCCCTCTCCCTATCTCGACATCTTCTCTCTTTTTTTATGTTTCTTATTTCAATCGAACTTTGGTGAGTCTCTAGCATCACACAACCTTAATTTTGAAGGATTTGGATATAAGATCTAATGCAGTTTAAATATGTGTTTTAGACGACATTGATTTTAAAGAAGACGAACTACCACCTCTTTCGCATGTTCGATCTAACTGTGCATGTACCAAAAGGACTACACGTGAGTATTCTTTTAGATTAGTATTAGTGTTAATTTGGTGGCATAGTGTTAGATTTTGATGTAGAATTTTATATCATAGGTTCCGATTCAACTAGATCTGAACGTGTAAAACCAAAACCTTGATTTTGATATAACAAATATTAAGGACTAATTTGAAAAGAAGATAAATTTTTAAGTCCTCAAACATCCCAAAATTGACAAGCAAAATACTTAAGTCAAAACTCAAAGTCCCATAAATTTTTCTAAGTGTTTTACCAAGCCAAAATAGTAATTTTCGACTAACAGTTTCGATACACCCCTAGGTGTTTCGAAACGATTTGAAACTGTGAAGTAAATTTTAAATGGTCGTTTCGATACACCCCTCAGGTGTTTCGAAACATTTTGAAACTATCAAGTGTGGGATCGAAACGAGAGAACTCGTATCGATACGGTAGTATCGAAACGGTCTCACTCGTTTCGGTACGGGTTTTGAAAGTTGGTTTAAAAATTATGATCGTTGTGTTTTATAACTGTTTTCTTGAAAGTTAGTTAAGCGTAGCGATACGTTAAGGTGCGTTTCGATATAGGTTTTCACAGTTGCAAAATGTTTCGATATGGCCTTGTCCCGTTTTGAAACGAGCTCTTTCAGTTTTGAAACGACCACGATCGTTTCGATACAGTCTCTTAAATGCTCTCAATGGCTATTTTTGTTCTTGCTCTGTTTTGATACGAGTAGAGCCATTTTAGTACGGGTAGGTGCAGAACAACATTAATGGTGGAAAGATGAAGTCCCAACGGCTATATTCATGATGTCAACCACCCAAACGGCTAGAAATCAATGAGAAGGTATAAAAGCAAGCATTTTGAGCACCAACAAATACTATTGAACCTAAAAGAATCATCCAAGCATGAAATCCAAACCCTAGTGCCTTTTATTGTCAAATTCTTGTACCCAACTTAATTGAGTGTTTTATTCTTATTTGTATTGTGAGTTTGGGGAGTGAAAAATTGTAATTGGGTAAACAAATCATCGTTTGAAAGGAATTTGTAAAGTTTACCATTTTTCTCCATTGTAAAGTGAATGGATTAAGCTTTGGGTAGAAAGCTTAATCAAAATTGCAAGGTTTCCTCCTCATCCAAGAAAGGGGGAAGAATCAATAGTGAATTGATTGAAAATTTTTAGTGGGAGCTAAGGTAGTGGATGTAGAGTTCATTGGAGAACTTGAACCACTCTAATTGCTTGTGTCCAAAATTTTATTCTTCAATTTTCCACCCTTAAAATTTTTATTGCCAATTCACCCCCTCTTGGCCATTTGCAATTGTTTGATCAATTCAACAATTGGTATCAGAGCTAAACTCATTGGAAGGATTACAACCCTCTTGAGTCAATCCTAGGAAAATTTGATCAACAACTAGTTAAGCGATAGCATCCACCTCCACTTCCAACCTCTATGAGTCTCAATCCACAACCAAACCACCATTCTTCAATGGGGACAACTGTCCATATTGGAAGAATAGGATAAGACTCTTCATCAAATCTACCGACTTCATGGTGTGGGATGTAGTTGAAGAAGGGTTATACATTCCGATGAAGAAAGACGGTGAAGGAAGACTTGTCCCAAAGGTCAAAGCTGAAATGACCGAAGATGATAGAAAAAGGATGCAAGTCAACAATAAAGCACTACATGTCATCTTTTGTACTCTTGGTCCGGATATCTACTCCAAGGTGTCCTCAATCGAGAATGCCAAGGAAGTTTGGGACACCCTCGAGACAACACATGATGGAACTAGCGACGTCAAGGAAACAAAGATCGGGCTACTCAATCTAAGCTGTGAAAACTTCAAAATGGATCCCAATGAGAGTGTTTCCAAGATGTTTGATCGATTCTCGGTCATCGTTAATGGATTGAAGGGCTTCGGTGAAATCATTCCTGAAGACAAGCTAATGAGGAAGTTGTTGTATTCTCTTTCGAAATCATGAGATAGCAAGAGAACAACCATTATTAAAGCTAGAGATTCGAAGACTCTCAAGCTAGATGCTCTCGTTGGATCTCTACTTACCCATGAGATCATGAAGAAGGGAAGAGAAGAAGAAAAGAAAATGGAAGAGAAGAAGGTTGAGAAGAAGAAGATTGGAATCGCTCTTAAAGCTTCATATCATAAAAGCGATTCTAGTGAAGATGAAGATGATGAGATGTCCATGTTGGCCAAACGATTCACTCACTTCATGAAGTCCAACTGGGGGAGAAAGTTTAATGGAAAAGGGGACTTCAAGAACAAGAGTAAAGAAAAGAATAAGGACCAAATCATTTGCTATAAGTGCAAAAAATCTAACCACATCTGTTTCGAGTGCCTGCAATTGAAGAGGAAGAGTTTTGGGAAGAAGAATAAGCTCAAAGCTCAAGTGACAACTTGGAGTGACGAGGAGTCATCTGAGGAGGAGGAGGAGGTGGCTAACCTTTGTCTCATGGCCATTGATGATGATCCAAAGGTAAACCTCAACTCATCTAATTTTGATTTTACCTATGATGAGCTTCAAGATGCACATGACGAGTTGCAAGAGGTTTACAATGAGTTATTTGAAAAATATAAAGAGTCAATTTTGAGAAATACGAAAAATATTTCTGATTTAAAAATTCAAAATGAGCCTCTTTCAAAATCTAACTCAGAATTGGAAAAGAAGGTTTTATACTTAATAAATCTTTCAAATGATCTTAAGAAGAAAAATCTTGATCTTGAAAAACTTCTTTCCGATTTTCAAGATTATCACACAAAGGAGGTGGATAATCTTAAAACTTTTATTACTATTGGGAGAATCAATTTTGATAAAGGAAATTCTTCTAAAACCCAATATGTAAAAAGAAAACCTTTTTTTTATCCTAAACAAAGAAATGTTTCTAAGTAATCTAAAAGTCAAAGAATTAGGAGTGTTAGGGTTCCTAAGGAACTCATCGTTTCAAATAATATGAATGTTATTGCTTCTTGGATTCCTAAGAGAACCAAGGTTTTGAAGGCTAACACACATGGACCCAAAATGATTTGGGTACCAAAAACCAAAGCATAATTTCTTTGTTTATAGGGGGAGCATTGCTACAAGGCCAAAGCTTCATGTCAAAACTCATGATACCTTGATAGTGGATGCTCAAGACACATGACCGGTGACAAGAGTAGATTCTTGGAACTAAAGCTAAAGACTGGTGGAATAGTAACTTTCGGTGACAACTTCAAAGGCCACATTGAAGGAATTGGCTCCATTGGTAATCACTCTTCTATTTTCATTGAAAATGTCTTATATGTCAAAGGTCTTAAACATAATTTGTTGAGCATTAGTCAATTATGCGATAAAGGTTTTAATGTTCTATTTTATAAAAGTGGTTGCAAAATATTGAACACTAAAACGAATCAATTGATGCTCATAGGGCATAGGATAAGAAATATTTACACGGTGCATTTAGATGAAATTCATACATCTCATGCATGTTTAGTTGCACATGATGAACATGACTTATGGCTTTGGCATAGAAAATTAGGACATGCTATCATGAGTGTTTTAGAAAAATTAATTTCCCTTGATCTAGTTAGAAGTTTACCAAACTTAAATTCTTTAATGATAAAATATGTGATGCATGCTCTAAGGGTAAACAACATAGAACCTCATTTAAATCCATTAATGATGTATCTACTAGTAGATGTTTACAATTGATTCATATGGATCTTTTTAGGTCAATTAGGACAATGAGCTTGGGTGGTAAATCATATGCTTTTGTACTTGTTGATGACTATTCTAGGTGTACTTGGGTTCTATTCTTAAGTACAAAAGATGAGGCTTTAGAAAAATTCTTCACATTTTCTAAAATAACTCAAAATGATCTTGAGCTTAAAATTTCTCATATTAGAAGTGATCATGGAACCGAGTTTTAAAATCTAGGTTTTGAAGAGTTTTTAAATAAAAATGGGATTAGCCACAATTTTTCCACACCTCGCACTCCTCAACAAAATGGGGTAGTTGAGAGGGAAAAATTGAACTTTAGAAGAAATGGCTAGAACCATGCTTTATGAAAATTATTTACCTAAATATTTTTTGGCGAAAGCCACAAATAATGCTTGGTACATTATAAATCGAGTAATGATTAGGCCAATTTTAAAGAAAACATCATATGAGATTTTAAAATCTAAGAGGCCTAACATTATCTATTTTCATCAATTTGGTTGCAAGTATTTTGTTTTAAACAATGGAGAAGACAATTTAGGTAAATTTGATGCTAAAAGTGATGAAACTATTTTCTTAGGGTATTCTTTAAACTCTAAAGTCTATCGTGTATTTAATAAGAGAACTTTAGTAGTAGAAGAGTCTATACATGTTGTTTTCGATGATAACCTTCTTCCGAGGAAGGATTCTTGTGATGATGATGATGTAGGGATCATTGAAACCATTGATGGAGGACAAACATCAAAGGTGGATGAGATTCCAACCAAAGAAGAAGATGCACAATATCCACCTCTTGAAGCCTTGAAGGACTTAGCTCTTGAGGAGAAGGAGGTGACATACCCAAGGGAGTTCAACTATGTCAAAGGTTGTGAGATCTTGGGTGATCCATCCAAGGGGTAACTACTAGATCATCTCTCAAATTAATGAACCATGTTGCATTTCTTTCATGCATTGCGCCTAGAAATATCAAAGAAACATTAAAAGATGATTTTTGGATTTTGGCCATGTAAGAAGAATTAAATTAATTTGAGAGAAGTAAAGTATGAATATTAGTTGAAAGGCCTAGTAATCAATCTACTATAGGAACTAAATGGGTCTTTAGGAATAAACTAGATGAGAGTGGTAACATAGTGAGAAACAAGTCTAGGCTTGTTGCTCAAGGTTACACTCAAGAAGAGAGATTTGATTTTGATGAAACATATGCACCCGTAGCTAGAATGGAAGCTATTAGGATGCTTCTAGCATTTGCATGTTACCATGATTTCAAGCTTTTTCAAATGAATGTAAAAAGTACTTTTCTAAATGGTTTTATAAATGAAGAAGTGTATGTTGAACAACCACCAGGTTTTGAAGATTCAAAATTTCCAAATCATGTTTTTAAACTAACCAAAGCTCTTTATGGTTTAAAATAAGCTCCTAGAGCTTGATATGAAAGACTTTCAAACTTTTTGTTTGAAAAAGATTTTGAAAAAGGTAAGGGGACACTGCACTTTTCATAAAAAGATATAGTAATGACATCTTAGTAGTACAAATTTATGTTGATGATATCATTTTTTGTTCAACTAATGAATGTTATTGCAAAGAATTTTCTAAGCTAATACAAGGTGAGTTCGAGATGAGCATGATGGGGGAGCTCTCATTCTTCTTGGGACTCTAAATCAAACAAAGGAAGGATGACACCTTCATAAATCAAGCTAAGTACGTGAATGGTATGCTCAAAAAGTTCAGCTTGGAGAATGTAAAGCCTCAAGCCACCCCTATGAGCTCCTCTATAAAGCTTGAAAAAGATGAAGGAGGTAAGTGTGTTGATTCTAAGCTTTATAGATCCGTGATAGGTTCTTTGATTTACCTTACCGCAAGTAGACCAGATATTATGTTTAGTGTTTGCTTGTGTGCTAGATTTCAAGCTAGTCCTAGAGAATCACACTTAGTAGCCATTAAGAGAATATTTAGATACCTTAGAGACACACCTAACTTAGGTCTTTGGTATCCTAAGGATTCTTCCTTTAGCCTTCATGCTTATTCGGATGCGGATTATGAGGGATGCAAGATAGATAGGAAAAGTACCTCCGAGACATGCCAATTCTTAGGTAGTATGCTCGTATCTTGGTTCTCTAAGAAACAAAATAGCGTAGCCTTATCTACCACCGATGCGGAGTACATATCCTTAGGAAGTTGTTGTGCTCAAGTCCTTTGGATGAAGCAACAACTCTTAGATTATGGTGTTCAAGTAAAAACCACGCCCCTTAGATGCGACATCTTTAGTGTCATTTGTCTCACTAAGAATCTCATCCAACACTCTAGAACCAAACATATAGAAATTAGACATCATTTCATTAGAGACCATGTGTTGAAAAATGATGTTTTTCTAGAATATGTTGATACCTTGAACCAATTAGTGGATATATTTACCAAACCTTTAGACAAAAGAGCGTTTTTGGACCCTTAGGAGAGAGTTAGGTTTAACTAGCCTTTCTTGACCCTTTTAGGTCCCAAATGATCAAAAAAATTGCTTGAGTTTCATTGATATTCATGCCTATGTTAATTTGCATTATTTTGCTTCTATGCTTGTTGCTAGGGGGAGTATATAAATGTTTTTGCCTATAGTCTTTGCTCATGCATCTTAATCATGCATCATGAATCGATTGAAAATCAATTTTTTTTGCACGTTTGTGCCCAAACCGCACATTCTAGCACATGTGTATCGAAACGGTTACCCATGTTTCGATACGAGCTACCTTAAAAGAGATTATTGAACCAAATTGTATTGAAAGGGATACAATGGTTTTGAAACGTTTTGGTTCTAGAACAATTTGTATCGAAACACCCTCTATATGTTCCGATACGGGCATCTTTGTGAGAATCGATACAGTCAAACCTGTATCGAAACGATCATAGGGTTTTGGAACGGTCGAATGCATTTCGGTACGTCTGTTTCGATATGTCTCCACCTGTATCGAAATGCGTATCCGAAAAAGGCTCTATTTAAAGAGTTTTTATCTTTAAAACATCTTTTCATTAAACCCAAACAACTCAAAACCCTAACCCTAAGTTTTCCTTTAAATTTTCATCAACCCAAAACTTTTTTCACTTAAATTATGAGGGTTTTAGTCTTCAACCTCAATCTAAGCAAGAGTCATCAATTTGTGCATCTACATTCATCTATTCCTCTAAAATCCCAAATCAAGGTATTTTTCTTATTTCTTTTTTTTTCAATTTTCGTCTGAATCCTTTGATTTAAAATTATCTCCTTTGTATATATTCTATATTTATACTATGGGTTTCAAAGTTTTTGCAACGATTTCTTCAAAACTCAAAATTCTTAATTCGAATATAAAATTTTTTAGTCGTATGTTTTTATTGCAGCTTTTAAAATCATCTTCTTAAATTTCTTTTATTGTATATATTTAAAACCTTGATTATAGGATTCCATTGGATTGAATATGAATTTTAATCCATACATATTTTTTTGCTTGCTTAAAACGGCTATTAGGCTCTTTTCAATGGCTCACAAAAAGCGAAAGACTGAGGAGACATGCGAAGGATCTAAGGCTACTGTTGATGACTCCTCTCGTCCCAATCTTGCTCTTCTCTTCAAGCTCTATCAAGACACCATCATTCGTCGTGAGCGTATGGTTGATGTAACCTTTCTTGATTATGAACGCTTTTACTTCAAATATCTACCTCTTTTACAGTGTTGGGGGTTCTTATTTTTCATGACTATACTCGGCATTCTTTACCGTAACTCTGTTTTGCTATTTTATGCTAATGCCCATTTAGTGAGTAACCAAGACCATTCTGAAGTCATAGCCATAGAATCCTATCTTATGGGGGGAAAGTCCGAATTGAGCCATCCACCTTGGTAAATTTCTTAGGCCTTGTCGCTGACGGCATTGAAGATGAGGCTTCATTGGGCTCTTAAACCGGCTTCGTCCTCTCCTTAGATGTTCATGATCGATTCTTGCATCTTATGATCTCTTGGTGGTTTCGTCCCTTCGGAGGCAAGTTTGCTCACATTTGTCAAGTTGACAACTTTTTGCTTGAGTGCTTCTGTCAAGAAAAGCGACCGAACCTCGTAAAAAACATGTTTGCCGAGATGGTGCATTTGGTTAGGCATCGTGGTTCCGATTCCATCCAATCCTTCACCTATGGGACTGCTTTGAACTATATTTTCTTCCGGTCCGAGATTGATTGTTCGTATGACTACCCGGAGTCTCTTAAGAAAAAGCTCGATAAAAGCACCATCCTTAGATCCGAGTTTCTCTATGTTCTTGGTGAATGGGTTCGTGTGGAAAGAGGGGCAAAAGATCCTCCGGTTGATCCTCCACCTCAAGCTCATCAAGCTCCCACAGCTTCTCAAAACAATGATGCGCTTATAGCTTATCTCAACACGCAATTCACCAGCTTGTGAACCGGCATCTCCTTCGGATTTGCTGCCATCGATACAAGGTTCACTGCTTTGGAGGAACATGCTCTTAATGTGGAAAATTGTCTCACTTATCTTGAAAATCAATATGCCTCGATGGATCTCTCCTTCACCGGTTTCTATGGTGAATGGAAACACTTTCGGAGAAGTCAAGAGGAAGACAAAGACGAAGATGGTGATCATAGAGATGATGAGGATGATGCGGATGGTGGTGATATGTAACCTTAGATTAGTTTGCATTTCATGGCATATCATATTATCCAATTTCTCTTATGCACCTACTTTAGTTATTTGACCTATGTTTATTTCCTATCTCATGTTTTTAGGAATTAAGTTTGGATTTTGTTTGTCTTATGCTTTGGATATATGAACTCAATATATTATGTTGTTTGTTTTGATTTAATTGCCCTTTTATTTCTCATTGAATTATGCCTATTTTGATATAACAAAAGGGGGAGATGATGATAGAGCCAATTTTAAAACTTTGCAACTTAACTTTGAACAAACATATCTTAAATTGAGGGGGAGTTAGTTTTACAAAGGTTTCAAAACTTAAAAATTTATATTTAGTTTTGTTATATCAAAAAGGGGGAGATTGTAAAACCAAAACCTTGATTTTGATATAACAAATATTTCAAGGACTAATTTATAAAGAAGATAAATTTTTAAGTCCTCAAACTTCCCAAAATTGAATAGCAAAATAATTAAGTCAAAACTAAAAGTCCCATAAATTTTTCTAAGTGTTTTTCCAAGCCAAAACAATGATTTTAGACTAACCGTTTCGATACACCCATAGGTGTTTCGAAACGATTTGAAACTGTGAAGTAAATTTTAACTGGCCGTTTCGATACACCCCTCAAGTGTTTCGAAACGTTTTGAAACTGTCAAGTGTGGGCATGAAACGAGAGAACTCGTATCGATACGGTAGTATCAAAACGGTCTCACTCGTTTCGGTACGAGTTTTGAAAGTTGGTTTAAAAATTATGAATGTTGTGTTTCATAATTGGTTTTCTTCTTGTCATAACCGTTTTCTTGAAAGTTAGTTAAGTGTATTGATACGCTTAAGGTGTGTTTCGATACAGGTTTTCACAGTTGCAAAATGTTTCGATACGGCCTTGTCCCGTTTCGAAACGGGCTCTTTCAGTTTCGGAATGACCACGATCGTTTCCATACAATCACTTAAATGCTCTCAACCGCTATTTTTGTTCTTTCTCTATTTCGATACAGGTAGAGTCGTTTCGATACGGGTAGGTGCGGAACAACATTAATGGTGGGAAGATGAAGTCCCAACGGCTATATTTATGATGTCAACCACCCAAACGGCTAGAAATCAATAAGAAGGTATAAAGGCAAGTATTTTGAGCACCAGCAACAACTATTGAACCTATAAGAATCATCCAAGCATCAAATCAAAACCCTAGTGCCTTTTATTGTCAAATTCTTGTACCCAACTCAATTGAGTGTTTTATTCTTATTTGTATTGTGAGTTTGGGGAGTGAAAAATTGTAATTGGGTAAACAAATCATCCTTTGAGAGGAATTTGTAAAGTTTACCATTTTCTCCATTGTAGAGTGAATGGATTAAGCTTTGGGTTGAAAGCTTAATCAAAATTGTAAGGTTTCCTCCTTATCCAAGAAAAGGGGAAGAATCAATAGTGGATTGGTTGAAAATCCTTAGTGGGAGATAAGGTAGTGGATGTAGAGTTCTTTGGAGAACTTGAATCACTCTAATTGCTTGTGTCCAAAATTTTATTCTTCAATTTTCCACCCTTAAAATTTTTATTGCCAATTCACCCTCTCTTGGTCATTTGCAATTGTTTGATCAACTCAACAGAACGTGAGAGACGTTCTTCTCGACGTTAGAGCTATTGTTGCTTGAGGTGTGTTTTCTTACTGTGCTACATGTTTTTTCTGTGTTGATGCATTATGGTTTGTATGGTTGACATCGCATGCATATGATTTCAGAATGCGTTTTAAGTATGATTTATGAAACATCAGATTTACGGAACTATGATTTATGGATTTATGGACTATGATTTACGAATTATGTTTATGGAATATCGGATTTATGGAATTGATTTTTATGAAACTTAAATTTTAAACATCATATGTGTATGAGCATGAGTTGGGATTTGTAAGGAGGAAGTTCAGTGGTTTCACCCTTCGGGCTGAATTTCACTTCGGATTGGCGGACGTAGGGAGGAGGTTATGGGAACCTTCCTCATTTTTAGCGGACGTAGTTGGGTGCATTGCATTACAATTGTGATATTGTATCATGTTTTTAAATAATTTTAAGAAAATATTACTATGTTTTTACGACTATTATTTTCTTGCACTTTAGAGACACACTAAGCTTTTTAGCTTTCTCCCCCATAGTTTTCTCTTACAGATACATTGAACTCTAGGCGACTTGGTACTCGGAGGATCTCTTTATTTTATCGAATCTATTTTATCTTAAGTATGGACATAATTTACTTTCGGGAATATTTTATTATTAAGATTATTTTGGGATTTTGATGTAATTTTAGATTTGGGGCTTATTATTTTTATCATGCATTTTTATACTTTAAATTTGAAAGTTTTATTTAAATTGTAAGATTATTATTTTAACGTTCGAATTTTACAAATATGGAGACACTTTATATTATTATTAGAAATAATTTATTTTACGTTATTTTAATATATTATAATTCGAATTAGTTTCTTGAGGGTAAAGTTTTCAAACGTAACTTTCTAAATTTAATTATTTTTTAGGTCGGGTTTAGGGGTTACAAATATCACTAGAATTCAAACTAATCCCTTTAATAACTTATTACGAAAGTGTGAATCCTATAAGGATCATGTCTCGTTAACCACGAAAAGTCGGCAGAAGTTAAACGTAATTATCGAACTAAAATATTAATTGATTGAAGCTCATTAATACGGAAGTTATGGTGGAAGTCCGATGATAACTTTCGAATCAACCTAAATAGAATCTAATTGATAGAATAATTAGTGTCGTTTTAATCTAACTATTATATTAGTTTGAAAGTTTCGACAATAAGACCGACGGCGACTTTCAAATTAACCTAATTTAGACCTAGTTGTGTCATGAACTTGATATGTGATTATCTGAACCTTAATGCATTTAGATCTAGTTAAACGTGGATATTAATTTGATTTTTGTTTTTTTATTATATGCATGCTCGTCTTACGGTTCATGTTCGGGGTGCGAGACTGTTCCTCCAACAATGTCCGTCTCCAAAGTTCGAACTCGTGTCCTCTCCTTGGGAGTGCAATGTGTCTTACCAATGCACCCAACACTTCTTAGATAAGTATATCGTACATGTATCATCAGGGCCGTCTCGGATATTTCAGGGGCCCTGAGCGAAATCTCAAAATAGGCCACTAGAAAATTAAAATATATTTCATCTATTTGAATTGTTAATTTAAAATTTCATTAATTACCCATAGAAACACGATTTAACTTTTTTTAACACATTATTTTCACTGTTTTGTTAAAAAATCACTTTAAATAAAATTAAAACAATAAAGAACAACTGCTAAATTACAAGAATGTCGCTTGGAAAAACTCGTCCTCCGAGCATTCTTTGATGCGAATTCATCAATCAAATCCTCATAAGCAACTTCATCCATAATATCATTCTCGATTGCCACCAAAGCAAGTCCATTAAGCCTATTCTGTGACATAGAACTCGCAAAATAAGATTTGAGTAACTTTAATTTTGAAAAACTTCTTTCGGTTGTTGTAACTGTCAGAAGAATAGTTAACAATATCTTATATGCAATAATTGCATTGGGAAAACATTCAACACGTTTCAAAAACTTTAAAATATCAAGAGCCCCCAACTTTTCTTTGGGCAAAAATTCCTGGAGTAATTTCAACTCGACATAAAAGTCATAACCATGAATATCTTTTTTAGGGGAACACATAAAACTTCATTAACAACCATAAAATAACATTGTCTACAAGATCATTAGCCACACAGTCTGGCACCTTAATAGAAAAATAAAAAGGCTCAATACAAGTAAAGCTCCAACGAGCAAGATAATGAGCTATTCTATTTGCCTCACGGCTTACATGAGAAATAGAAAAATCAGGGTGTGTCCTAAGAATAAGCTTAGCCTCCTCCAGAATAATGAAAGCTAAAGAGAGATCATGACCAGAAGAATGCAACATGTTGACCACACCTATGGAATCACCTTCAATGATCACCTTGCTTCATCCATTAGAGGCCGCTAGCTCGATGCCTTTTGAGAATCCCTACGTTTCGGCAAATTCGGCCGTGAGGATCCCCGAGATGACTTGGGTGTGTCCGTCCACCATAAGACCATACTCGTCTCGGTCTACAACTTCAAAAGTAGTTGCTCCGGTTTTAAGGATAAAAGCCCCATCAAAATTGATCTTGAACACCGATTCAGGAGGGCATTTTCATCTATTGGACCTGTTGCAAGTAACATTAGGCATGTTATGGTCAAAAGCTGCTACAAAGTCAGTCACAAGTAATTGGGCATAGTTCACAACAACTCTAATAGGCAACAAGATAGACTTATGCACTAGATAATTTCTCTTATTCCATAAGTTCCATATCAACACCATAAGGAAGGTAAAATGGTCCATATTCAACTTTTCTAAACAAAGCTCTAACCATCTCTTGCAACTATCCACCAGAATCATAGGAATTAAGCCCGAGAGACCACAATAAACGAAGACTTCTTGGACAAAAGGACAATCCCTACAAGCATGTAACAGAGACTCGGTTTCCCTAGTACATAAAAGACATAAACTGAGGCCAAGATGGGTTGATGCAAGCTTTTCACCAACAGGGATGGCATTATAGAAAAGTCTCCACAAAAAGATCTTGATCTTTGGCAAAGTGTGAAGCTTCTAAAAGGCCTTACATAATGGAGAGGTCCTTTTCCACATTTCTACTTTTCTGAATCCAATTATAGCCTATTTTAGTAGTGTAGGTGCCATAAGAATGATGATCCCAAACTACAATATCCCTCGGAACAAGAGCAATAGGACATCTCAAAATCTTCTCAGCATCTGAAGGGAAAAACACTCCTTACCTTCTAAATATTTCATCTAGCCTATTGTACCATGAATTCACCATACATAACAGGTTGCAAGGTGCCGTCAAGATAAGATCCTTCTAAGGTAATTTTTGAGTTTCCTCCCCATTTTCCTCTAAACATTAGGGTCTAACTATTGATGCCAATTTTAGCGTAGAACTCCTCATTCAACAATTCTTTTGTCTTGAAAATACTACTCCATACAAAAGAAGGCTTATAGTTGGGTTTTTCCTCGAGCATGGAACCATTAGGGAAGTACTTTGCTGATAAGAACTTATAACAAAGGGAATATTTATTTGATAAGAGCCTTCAAACTTGTTTCCCAAGCAAAGCCAAATTAAACATTTTCAAGTCCTTGAAATCAAGCCCCCATCCTTCTTTGGCCTACAAAGCTTGTGCCATGCCACATGTGCCCAACCTCTCTCATTAATCCTGCCCGACCACCAATATGATCTCATAGTAGTAACGATGGGATCAATAATACAATCCGGTAGGAGAAAACATCCTATGACATAGGTAGGGAATGCTTGAGCCACAACTTTCAACAGAACCTCTTGCCCTTCATAGGACAACAAATTCTTTGTCCACCCTCTAACTCTTTTATCCATGTTCTTGAAAAAAAATCCCAAAGCATCTGTTTTGTTCTTACCAACAATCAAAGGCAAACCCAAGTAAATCCCAAAATCGACTTTCTCTCGTATCCCAAGTGTACCTCTAATGAGTCATTTATTGTGATTAGACGACCCATTACTGAAGTAGATAAAAGATTTGTCCACATTCACTTTCTGCCCTGAAGACTCCTTATAGATCTGAAGGACCTCTTTTAACCTTGTCGCTTCTTGAACTGATTTTTTGATGAAGAGTAAACTATTATCTGCATAAAGGATATGGTTAACCAAAGAACCATGCATACTCGCTTGTATCCCCTTAATTATTCCTTTTTCACGTTCCTTCAAGAGTAGAGCTGAAAGGCCTTGGGAGCAAAATAGGAACAAATAAGGTGATAAAGGGCCCCCTGTATAATATCCCTCCTCGGCCTAAACTCACTGGACATCTTAACATTAATTCTCAAACATAAAAAGAGACAGAAGTAACAAGGACATAATCAGATCCACCCACTGTTGAGAAAGCCAAGTTTCAACATCACATCGTGTAAAAAATGCCATTCAACCTTGTCATAGGCTTTCTCCTTATCCAGTTTCACAGTAACACCCTTATTAGGACTACTTCTAGCACCTTTCAAATAATGCATCAGCTCATATGCAACAATCACATTATCCGAGATCAATCTACCTTGGACAAAGGCACTCTGATTTTCAGCCATACAAAGAGGCATAACTTATTTCAATATGTTCACAAGAACTTTAGAAACAATTTTATAAATGACAGTGCAAAGACTAATAGGCATGTACTGCTTAATAAGGTTAGGTTCATCTAGTTTAGGGATCAAAACAATTACAGTTTTGTTAACCTCACTAAAATTCACTCTACCAGCCAATAAATAAAGGCACAAATTAATGAAATCATTACCAATAATATGGCAAAATTTATGAAAAAAATAAGCTGGATAACCATCTATACCTGGGGCCTTAGTAGGGTGAATCCTAAGAAAGGTTATTTTTACTTTCCCTATAGTGAATCCAGAGCAAAGTTTCGCATTCATGTACGATGTAATACAGTGCTTGATAGAATCCAGGATCAGATTTGAAGAAGCTCCACCATTGGATTGGAATAGTTTTGTAAAGAAACCCTTTACGGTCTCAAACACCTTCTCCTCATCCTTGCCAAACCCCTTCCTCATCTTTCAAACCCTTTATGAAGTTCTTCTTTTTCCTCCCTCGAGCTCTAGCATACAAAAAGGAAGTATTCTTATCCCTCTCCTTTAACCAAAGCACCCTAGACCTTTGTTTCCAATAGATCTCCTCTCTATCCAAAAGGTTCTTCAATTCCTTCTTTGCGATATTCAATTCCCTTACACGAGCATTAGAGATGTCCCCCTTCAACAACTCCCATATTTTATCTTGTAGGATCTTTCTTCTCTTATAAGCTTTCCTTCTCCTACTTTTCGGCCAACACATCAAACCTTCCCTAACAACCTTGAACTTGTCTAAAGTAGATCCAAAGGTACCATGCCAGTTCTGATTAACCATAGCCTCACATTCTTCCTCATCTGCCCAACAATTATCAAATCTAAAATAATCCTCAAATCTACCGCTTCTATTTCTAGGAGCCTTGATGATCAGAATAGGGGGAGAACTCAAAAATGACTTTGTATTGCCCATACTTTTGTAATCATGGAATCGTAGCTACAAATCTGGCAAGTCTCTCATTTACATGTGATTTAGAGTCGTTTCCACTATGCCAAGTAAACCACCCTTGACTAGGTTTAATATCCCATAAACCATTTCTCTCGAAGGCCTCTCTGAAATTATCAACTTCCACTCTAGGCTTCTTTCTTCCACCAACTTTTTCATTAAACTCCAATATCTCATTTAGGTCACCCCCAAGTAACCAAGAAAGATCTGACCTACCAGTCAAAGAATCCAACAACTCCGAATCCTCATGCTTCCTAGGTCTAATGTGAGTAGCATACATCCCGGTGAACCTAAAGTGATCATTCCCATCGTCACCTCAGCATCAATGTGAGCTTTAGAATAGGAAAATAAATTTACATGGACATCCTCCCTCCACAAAGGCATATGCCACATACAACCATCAGCTCTCTCTACCACAATGTTGCCTTCCATACCAAGCATTCTCTTGACTTCATCAGCCTTATTCTTGTGCAATCTAGTATCACTAAGAAAAACCAAACTGGAATCTTTAGAAGCCACTAAGTGCCCCAAGGTTTAAACTGTCTTAAGATTTCCAAGCCCTTGACAGTTCCAACATATGATTTTCATGGCTCTCGGCGGGGTTGCACCTCAGCCTCCACCATTAGATCAGGGGTCTTGATAGGAGAAACAACTTCCACACCACCCTCAACTGTGTTAGAAACTGCAGCAGAATAAGACTTTGACTTCTTTGACCCAACCGGGTTGCTAACTTCATACTTCTCTTGAAGCACCCTTTTAGCACTTCTATTCTTTGTTGCCGAAATCACAACTTGTTTCCCTCTCGTCAGACTAGGTCCAAAAGTTACATCATTATCGCCAACAACTTCCATAATCTTCTTTTGCTTGACAAAACTAGCATCTACAGCATTGAAATGGACAATCCCTAGCTTAGGGGCATCAGAAACAACCCCTTTCGGTTTGAAAACCAACTTCAACCAAGGGTCATATTGAAGCAGACCCCTCTCATGTTCAGGGGGAAAGCAGAGACACACATCGAATTCATGCCCAATCAGTCCACACCAATAACAAAATTTAGGCAATCTCTCATACTTGGCCATACAAATTTTAGGAGACCCGTCCGCCATTTTTTCATGGATAAATATATTAAACTTGTAACATGTAATATCATCAAAAATATCAGCATTATTAACATTATCAACATCATCAACATTCTCAACATTGGAAGGACCAACATCATCACCAAATGCATTTTTTTCATTTACAAGCACATTTTTATTTTTATCATTTATACGTATATTGTCATCAATATTATCATTGACATTATCAGTATTAGAATCACCAACAACATTGTCATTTTCAGACATTTGTGATTCTTTAATAAAAACTTATCAAGTGATCATCTTTGGGATTGAGTTAATTTATCGATTCTTTTTTTTCTTTTTACGTTTTTCACATCCAGAGTCGTATGTTCTTTTATGAAACACAACCTGATTTTCGATCCAAAAAATTTTAAAAATTAAAAGAGATTGATATGGTTATTCGAAGAATCAAGAGAGTGAGATGTTGGTTTACCGTGAATGTACCAGAGGCAACGACAACTCAAGTTTGAGAAGAAAGCTTTTCCCCCCTTTTCCTTTAATAATTATAGTGTGGATATAATATTTTTAAGACAATTACTCTTATTTTTTAAAATATTCAATTACTAAAGAATAAATAGAAATTGAGTGTCTTAAAATTTATTTTTTTAGGTTTACTCTTAAACAAAATTACCGTTTATTTTTTATTTAATGCAATTTGAATGATTCTTTCTTATTTTCAAAATAATAACGTTTAATTTTTTTTCAATTGATTAGCACCAACTTTGATTGTTGCCTTAGTTAATAAAAGGGATAATTATATTTTTAGTACCCACCTTTACTCATTTTCTTATTTGGTATTCTACATTTTTTTTTGTAAAATAGTACCTAACGTTACGTTTTGTTTCTATTTTGGTACATCGTCGTTAAAAAATTAACGGAAGGTTGACTAGGAGAGAGAAATCACACGTGGCATGCTGCCATGTGTGATTTTCTCTCTCCTAGTCAACATCCCACATGTGATTTTTTCATGATTTTTGTTGACGTGGCAAACTGACTAGGAGAGAGAAAATGATGTGGCATCATGCCACATGTGATTTTCTCTCCCCTAGTCAGTCTTCTGTTAATTTTTTAACGGCGGGGTACCAAAATAGAAACAAAACGTAACATTAGGTACTATTTTACCAAAAAAACAGGTAAGGTACCAAAATAGGAAAACGGATAAAGGTGAGGTACTAAAAATGTAGTTATCCCTCAATAAAATTTGTGGGAATAAAATATGTAGGGCCCGTATTATAAAAAAAAATTGTTTAAAATTTCTGGTCAATAATGGTGCTTTGAATTTGTCAGACACAATAACTCATTTGTGAAAGCAACACAAATTTTTGAGACCCCAAGAGAGTCTCCTGCTCTTGGCTGGCATGTGCATCATGCATCATATCTTGTTGCATCTGGTTTGGGAATTGTAGGAGAAAGATACAGTTGTTCTCCTTAGTCCTTACTTGGGGCTAAATCCACATTTTATTAGGTTTTCTCATATTAGATTTAGTTGGTAAATATGTGTTTAGTTGCGATTTTTTGTGTCGGATGCTTATTCTCGAAACGGTTGGAAAACTCATATTTTGATGGTGAAATGGTGATATGAGGTTTAGGGGAGCCTTCATGCTGACGTTTTGATAGTTAGGGTTTATTAACCATTATCACATGCATAATTTCCAGTTGTTTGCTAATATGCTTGTTGGTTGTGTTTTATTACTTGATTTAACTTTACCTCAGTTTAATCTTTTTCTTGTATGCACTTTGAAGACACATTCAACTTTTTAGCTCACTCTTTTTTATCTTCCTTTCCCTTCCCTTCCCTTCCAGTTTTCTTGGATTGCTAGGACCGATTTGACATTAGATGAGTTCAATTCTGATTTTATTTGCTTTCATAAAGTGATTCTCTTAATATTCATACTTTTTTAATTGTAGCATGAGTTAATTTATATAATGCTTTGATAATTCCCTACATGTGTTAAATTAATGATATGTTTTGGATTTTTTTTTATTCGGTTTTTACTTCAAAATTCTGAAAAAAAATTCAATGTTTGTTTCGAGAGCTAATATGACCTCATAATCCGATCAGAATGTCTAGATCGAGTATGGTGTATTACAAGTCAACAAAAACCTTATCTATAATTCTTATATAAAATAAGTTTTTTGTTTAATAAATGAACATAATTACCCAAAATTTAACCATTAGAATTACCTCAAAATTTAAATTAATTACCAATTAGAATGTGAAACAATTCATAATAAGATATTACAAGAAGAGGTGTCATTGGAAGGGACGTTACCAATAGAGATGTGACCGGAAGAAGCGTTTTACATATTGTAATCGGAAGGGTGGTAGCACCACTATTTTAGTGGTTTGGGACAATTTAAAATTTTAGAGGTTTAAACTAATTTTTTAAAAATATTTAAAGGTTTTAATTTGCATATTAAAAAAAATGGTGTTTAATTAGTTTTTTTTATTTATTTTGAGAGACTTGACGATAATTTATAAAAAAAATTATAGGAGAATTTAATTAAAATTATTCAAAAATTTAGAAGATTGATATGACTTTTTAAAAAAAAAAACTGTAAATTTTAATATTTTTTTTTGAAAAATTCAAGAGACTAAATACTAATTTCTCAAAATTTATGAGAACATAATCCCACAGATCCTATGTGTATTTCTTCACCTGGTGGTATTGAAAAGTGTTACTGAATAGGTATTTCCTGCAAAATATATTTTTATTTATCTTTGAGAAGAGAACATATTAATAACCAAAATCAAGTATCTAAAATCTACATCCATATATCATGTCGCGAGTCCTTTGGAAGAGGAAAATACCCTCGACAGAAATCGAACTTCCATGGTGAAGGGACCCTATGTTGAGAATTACAAAACTCACCAGCTTTCTTATTCAAAAACTAATGAATATGAGTTTACTGGATATCAATAACATGAAACTTAATAACCAGTTGGTCTAGTATGTTGATGTGCTAGGTCTTTTAAGCAAGAGTTAAAAGTTGTTTTCCTAGCGTTATAAATGAAAAAAAAAATTAAAGTGAAAAGGTTGTTTCCATAACGAACACATGCAAAAACCAATTTAAATTAGTCGATTAATATATCAAAATATAAAGGGTTATACAAAAAAAACATGGAACAGCCGAGTTCCAATGTTTTCTCGCGTAGATAAATCATTGAATAAAAAAGAGGCTTAAACTAAAAAGCAGCTCTCAACTTTGTTTTTTTTTTTTTTTTTTTCTGTTTTAAGTACCTAAACTATGGTTTGGGCAAAATAAGCCCGTAAACTATTATTTCTGATCACTTTAAGTTCGATAGTATTTTAAGTCAAAAGAAAAATTATTTCGACTAATAAGATGTTGACACATCATAATTTTTTTTTGACCAATAGATAGTTTAGGAATTAAAAAATGGCATAGTTTAGAGACTTAAAATGACAAAAAAATAATAGTTTAAGGACTTATTTTGCCCAAACTATAATTTAGGTACTTAAAACAGAAAAAAAAAATAGTTAAAGGGTTAATTTTTCATTTAAGCTTAAAAAAATAACGGAGGTGGCGTTTAATTGGTTTTGATAGCAACGTAGGTTTGAAGGACTTTTCTAGCATGCGGCCGCCTAATATAAGGCTAATATACGACGTTACCGGAAACATCATTAAGAAATACCGGAAATATCATAAGATATACTGGAAACATGATAAGATATACCGGAAACATGGATTTCGAAAGTATCGATACTTTTGGATATGTTGATTTCGAAAGTATCCATACTTTCGAAAGTATCCATACTTTTGAAAGCATCCATACTTTTGGATATGTTGATTTCGAAAGTATCCATACTTTCGAAATCCATGTTTCCGGTATATCTTATTATGTTTCCGGTATATCTTATGATGTTTCCGGTATTTCTTAATGATGTTTACGGTAACGCCGTATATTAGCCTTATATTAAGTTGTCGTACCGCAGAACTACCCAGGTTTGAAGCTTGGGCTGAGCCTCCATCTTAAAATGTTCATTTGAAAAGCCCGTAGATTATCTAATCATTTTTCAACTATTTCCCTGTTTGTAGCTTTAATTATCATTTTTTATTTAAAATTCTAATAACAACTCTAGCCGCTCACTAATTTTTTTTAATTGTAGAGTTGTTCACTCTTTTTTTTAAACATCAGTGGCGGAATCAATTTTAATATTGGTTACTAATCGCCGGGATTTATCATTGTTTGTTTTGTTTTTTAGTTTTCAATAAATTATTCTGCTCTTGTGGCATGATTTTACTCTACCTTTTGGTACGTTTTTTTCTGTCTTTTGGCACGTTTTTTTTTGTTTTTTTTTTTATTTTCTATCAGGGTTGGATCTGATGACGCCACGACTGATCATGATGACACTCCTTTCATTATGTTGCTGATCTCCCTATCTCGGACCCTCGAACTGGATTTGGATACGCGATTACATCTACCGTTCTTTATTCACGACTGAGTTGTGGTAAAGAATCTTATTGTCAACGTACCTTCATTGTAATATGCATTTTTATGTTGTTTGTTGATGGTTTTACCTATCATTGTCGATTTTGGTGATGTTTGTATCCTTCTTTTATTTCGAGTCTTTGAATTAAGTTCTTACCTTTTTCTTGTATGGTCCTCTTTTGATCTCGAGACGCTAGTCTTATTTACTAGGACTATGTCTGAATTTAGGTGTTTTGTTTACTAAATTGTGAACTTTCATTGTAATTTTGGATATATCCTCGTTTAATAAAATTAGTGGATTTCAATTTTTCAAAAAAAATTAAGTTTTTTTTTCTTCTGGATTTGCTTGAAACCAAAGCATCACCAATTTTTGTTCTATTACAAATATCTTAAATGGAAAACTACATATTTAGTACTCTAATTATGCATGCGTTACTATTTTGGTACTCCAACTATTATTTTTGACAAAATAGTATATAAGGTTATGTTTTGTTCTGTTTTGGTACCCCAACCTCTAAAAATTAACAAAAATAGTACCGTGGTTTGGGTTAATAACAATTCTAGTCCAAAACTTATATTATCTATCAATTTAGTCTAAAATTCTATCAATTTAAATATTATTTTAATTTTTGGGTTAAAATTGTAAATTCTCTAATTTTCTTCTTCCAGTGGAACGTAATTTACAATTTTATCCCCAAAATTAAGATGATGTTTTAAATCAATAGATTTTGGACTAAATTGATCATATATATAAGTATTTTGAACTAAAATTGTAATTATATCAAGCTACGTCATCATCTCCGCTAATTTTTAATGATTGGGATACCGAAACCAAATAAAGAAAGCGTAACGTTAGATATTATTTTACAAAAAATAATAGTTAAGTACCAAAACAATAACGTGAGCATAACTAAATACTAAACATGTAGTTTTCCCTATCTTAAAACACCATGCCTCAACCTCTTCCATCCTCACGCATGGCGCTCAAAGAGGGGGAAAATCAAAAAAAAAAAGAAAAAGAAAAAAAAAGGAAAACAAATGGGATCTAGATTTAAACCTTTCAAGTTCGCATTGTTTTAGATTCAGATCTTTTAATTTTAACAGTTGTGTTCTTTAAATTGAATTATTTTAAATTAGGAGCGGGAGGAAATGGGATGAGACTTTTGATGCTGACCTCCCAATCCCATCACCCTCAATGATTCGACTTTTGTTTGATTGATTTGTAAATTTGGCCAATAAAAACAACACCCCATGAAACAAGTTTGTATTACTTTCTGTGTTGTGTAAGACAATGTGTTGCGTTGGCAGCGTTTGATTGCACATCAATGTTAGCATTGGCATGGATATTAGATCACGGCAGCAAGCCACGAGGAGATGGGGACCAGTCTTGCGTTTACAAATTACAATTATCAAGGTATGTTGGGACCAATCTTTGAGTTTACGATTATCAAAGGATCTCGGGACCAATCTACCTAGTTTGGCCTCGGGACAGGAATCACCATCTCATGTGGAGTTCTAGGAGTGAACATTAAAAATAGGTTAAAATTTGATTACTTTACTTGGTATATAAAAATTATATTTTTAAAATGTTACTAAATATACAAAAAATAACAAACAAACAAACGATGTTGGTGTTGAGAGTTGATAGGCACCGCATAAGAATGGTGGACGAGGGGATTAAGGTGGTCAATAATGATTTCAGGCGGTTCACCCTAATAAATTTAGATAGAAAGTCGTAAGTAATATAATAGTCAGAAATGAGGAGAAAAGGAAAAAAGAGATAGAAGAGGAAAGGAAGAGCTACCCTTCGTTGTTCCTTGTCACGTACTTTATGGTTGCATGGGCCTTTATAACCGTTGGTACCGTTGATGATGGAACGATGCTAGGGTTATTAACAACCTATGGACGGGTTGGCAGAGATAGGTCCAAATCCCAATTAGTAGGCTTTACAATCTAATTACGTAGGTGGAGTGTTGTGGCTTCTGATAATGTATCTTCCCGAAATCACATAGGACTCAAATATTTTAGTCTTTAGTGTTTGCTATCCTCCGAAAGAGTTGCTACCGTGGGATACCTTTCGAAGTTTTCAAGTACAGAGGTGTTGAAGGCCATTTCTCGAACTTTCGAGTACGAATGACGAGGGTATAACAATTTTTCCCTTTGGTTTAAAAAAAAATCATAAAGTGGTATCAGGTGAAGTGTGTAAAGGAAGCCCTTTTTATGAACGTTAGAATGTCAAAAAATATTTGCGTTAACTGTATGATCGTGATGCTTTGATTTTTATGACTACGGGAAAGTACACGTGTCTCTTTTTCATTAGTTGTCATTTTAAAATTTGAATTAAGAGGCTTTTCAAGAACCGTATTCTTCGTGTATAAAACAGTCTAAGGCTTGATTAATCGTATTTTTTGACTTTGTCCAACTCTGGTCCTCCTTACCTATTTATTCTCAAGTCTTCGTATTTTTAATTTTCCTTTCCAATTTGCTAAAAATGATGGTGAAAGGAGCAAAGATCATGGAGAAAAGGATTGTTGAGAATCGTTTAGTGCCTATAATTAGAGGTTCGTTTATGACCTCTAGGTACTATACTTCTCTTTTTATATAACTTTTTAAAATTACTCATACTTTGAATTATTATTATTATTATTATTATTAAATAAATAATTAAAATTTCATTTATAAGGATTAAACCCATGTTTATTAAAATTCATGCATAAATTCTCAATCACCCCACTAATAATCATTGTTAATAAAATTTTGTAAAAATATAATTTCTTATGTATTTTTCCTTATCCACATCATGTGTGACAAAGTTTAAATTTTTTTCAACAAAACATATAAAAATAAATAAAGGCTTAAGGGTGTATGGAGCCCTGAACTTTTGAAGAAAAAATTAATTAAAACCCTAAACTTATTTTGCACCTAATTAAGTCCTTAAACTAATAAATTAAATCAATTTAATCCTTTGACTAACATCGACTGTCGAAATCAAATAGTTTTTTAGATTAGTCGGTGTTGCAACTTGACATTTTCATAAAATATTTTATTTAAAAATCTTATAAAAATTCCTAAAAAATCTAAAAAAAGTTATAGAAAATATAAAAAAATATTTTGTATTTTTTTTGTAAATGACACATGATATAATTGTAGTGTATCATGTGACGGTAATATGTAACAAAAAAATTATCAACGATTTAATGGTCAAAATTGATCAAATAGCTCAATTGATTAAATTTATTGATTTAATAACTTCATTGAGTACAAAAAAAAATTAAAAACTTAACTATTTTTTTTAAAAGTTCAAATATATTTTACACCCTTAAACTATAAATAAAACATTACATAAAGATGAAAAACGATGTTTCTTCTATCTTAAATTCCATTTATTTGTTCTCTTATTTCTTTGTTAAAGCTCATGAAATTTTCTCGTTTCCTCATTTCTTTTAAAACACATTATCTCTATTTTTTTCCCAATTAGTTTCCTGAATTCTAAAAAAAGTAAAGGTGAGTTCATAAAAAAAAATAAAAATCTCATTTTGAATTTTTACTAGGTGAAACTCAATATTATTTATTAAAAATTATTTAAAATTTTTAATGTAGGAGGAATCAGGACAGAGCCAAGATTTAGGATTGGGGGACAAACTATAAATATTTGAAATGGAGGGAATTTATAAATAAATTAATTTTTAAAAAAGTTTAAATAGAGGGGCAAAGGTGGAAAAAAATTCGGGGGTGGGGGGCGATTGCCCCACCCAAAGCCTTAATGGCTCCGTCCCTGGGAAGAACAATAATGAATTATATATTTTTTGAAGTATAAAAAATAATTTTATTATATATATTTTTAACATTTTTGTAAGAGCATATCCCATGGTCCCTATTTTCTTCCGCTTATAAGAATCAAATCAATAATTTGAGAGACCCATACTAATGCAAAACAAGGATAAATTATTTCTCAAACTTGAGCAAACGTTGAAGATTTTTTTTTTTTCAATCTTTCATCATAATCGAACTCGTAGACTGATTTGGCTTTTGCAAAGCTCGTGAGATTGGTGGGATAAATCATTTGTTTTATATAATTACGGGTATATGATTTATTAATCTATTAATTTGAATTAGGCACTACAAATATCTATTATTATTATTATTGAAACAACTCTTTTGATTTGATTTATTCTAATCACAACGTCAGAATTTAAATTTCTAATTTTGTTTAAAGGACCTAATAAATTATCTCATTTGAGAATAATATTTTTTTTGTTTAACTACTAGTTTCCAATTCACTACCCTACTAATTTAGATCGGGTTTTGTAAAGACCTATTATGGGGCGACTCTCACAACTAAATTTTTTTCATTCAGAACGTCAGGATTTGAACACTTGATCTTACTTCAGAAATTTAGAGTCTCATTTCACTAGAGCAACAAGTTGTTGGTAAAATAATAAATTATTAATTATATATAACTTAAAATTCAATTAATATGGGAAGGATGGTGCGTAGTGGTCCACCTACCATTGTTGAATTCCTTTGGGGGAGGCGTCTATTGAATTTAAATTGCATTCGGCAGATAACCGCATGCGGTAAGGAAATAACATTAAATAAATATTTAAAACATTAAATATAATTAATTGATTAATTAATAAAGATAAAAAAGTTAAGGCACATTAGCTAACTTACAAAAATTGTAGAACAATATTTTACTAATAGATAACAGGAATCTTTCCATAAATAGAAAGACTAGTACATGTGTTTAAATGATCATTACTCTCTCCGTCCCAGTGTAGGAGTCACATGTTGACTTTTCACGGAGTTTAAGAAAAAAAACTTTTTTATTAAATATGCAATAAAAAATATTTAAAATGACACATCTATCCTTAAAGAGCTGGACTCTATTTTTGGTGGGAAATCAATTAAAGTTCAGCGCCAAAATCCTTTCATTTTCACGCAGAAAATCAAAATTTTTGCCTTAATTGTTGTTACCAAAATTTCTCAAAATTTAATTCAATTTGTTGGCACCAACATTTCCGCCTTAACTTTTGGCACCAAATTTTTACTCACTATTTTTAAAATTTTATAAATCCCTATAATTTCTCTTTAAAACTGTTAATATACCAATTCTCTTTTTCTTACCCTGTTTTCATAATCGCAAACTCTTTTTGAATTCATCTCATCCATTTTACAATGGATTCAAATAGTATCAGTACTTCAATGGAGTGTTCAACGATAAATACAGATCGAAGACAATCAACAAAGCGATTGACTACAGAGCAACGACAAGCATTATTCGAGGCTTTGTTAAAGCAGAGCAGTGATGGAAAGTTAAAGAAAGGTACTATAAGTCGAACTGCAAATTTGTTTTCAGTTTCAACAAGAACTGTGATTAGGTTATGGAATCAAGCAAAAATATTTGTGGAACAAGGTATTGTATTTGATGTTGGCAGCATGTATCAACGAAAGAGTTTTTCAAAAAAGAAGATTTCTATTGATCTTGATCGTATATTGGAAATTCCACTTCGTAGAAGGACAAATATTCGTTCAATGGCTAAAGCTCTAAATTTGTCAAAGTTGACTCTTCATCGCCGAATTAAAGAAGGTGTCATTAAGCCACATACCAATGCTATTAAACCTCATTTGACTGATGCAAACAAAAGGGCCAGATTACAATTTTGCTTATCGATGATCATACCAGGTACTCTCAACACAAACTATTTGTTTGCTGACATGTTTAATGTAGTGCATATTGATGAAAAATGGTTTTATATGTCAAATATCTTCACCCACAAGAAGTTGAGCCTTATCGTACTTGTAAAAGCAAACGGTTCATTACTAAAGTGATGTTTTTAGCTGCAGTTGCTAGGCCACGTTTTGATGAATTTTCTAATTGTGTATTTTCTAGAAAGATAGGAATTTTTCCATTTGTTTATAAGGCACCAGCAAGGAGAAATAGTAAAAATAGGCAAGCTGAAACTTTAGAGACCAAACCTATTCTATCAGTGACTAAAGATGTCACTAGAGCTTGTTTGATTGATCAAGTGCTGCCAGCAATTAGAGCTAAATGGCCTGATTTTAATGACAGAAAAATTTTCATTCAGCAAGACAATGCAAAGCCTCATATTAACATTGATGATGAACAATTTTTTCAAGTTGCAAGTGTTGATGGATTTGATTTTCAACTAGTTTTTCAGCCTTCAAATAGTCCCGACTTGAATGTATTAGATCTTGGATTTTTTAGAGCTATACAATCTTTGCAACATCAAGAATCTCCAACAACAATTGATGAATTAGTAGTTGCTGTAGAAAAATCTTTTAATGAGTTGTCACCTGAGAGTTTGAACAATGTATTTTTAACATTACAATCTTGTATGGTTGAGATTATGAAGGATAAAGGAGGGAATAATTATAGGTTGCCACATATGGGTAAGAAAAGTTTGGAAAAAAATGGAGAACTTACGATCCAACTTCATTGTGATCAAGATATTGTAGAAGAAGCTTCCTTGCATTTACAAAGTCTACACCAAATGCGTTGAATGTCATGGCTTTATGGATAGTATTTTGAAATTTTTTGTTTAGTCAGGAATTTCTTTTTGTAAATCTGGATTGTATATGGGTTAAGTAAATATTGTAGTGGTGTTTAGGTTATTAGATTAATATAAAATGATTATGCATAACTTTTGTAAAGCACTGTGTAATGAAAATTTTAAATATGGTGGTGTTAAGGCTTGAAAATCTAACATTTCCCTATATTTAAGTGAGATACAAATTGTTTTTTATTTTATTTTTGTAGTTGTACTTTTTGTGTAAGCATCATTTAACAATTTGATAATGATTTATTTCATGTTTTAATTTTAAGATTTGTACATTAAAATCATTCTTCGTTGCTATGAATGATTTATTTAGTTAACTTTTCAATCCAAAATTATTTTATCTGATACACCAACATGTTTTCAATCCTCAATAATAATTTCATTAATATATGTATATAAATATATTAATTTCATTAATTTGATGGTAATGTTATTAATTTCACTAATTTATGAGTAATAATCTTTTAAATTTGATCTTAAATATTTTTATTAGTAGTGATTTTAACACCAAAGCATACAAAGGGTAGAAGAGGAATACAACTTTTAAAAGTTGTTTAGTTTTTCAATGTGACAGTTTGACTGGGACAATTTAAAAACTCAAAAGTGACGTTAATACTGGGACAAAGGGAGTATTATTTATTTAAAAAGTAGTCATTATTATTACTCCAGAGCGTGTCTAAGTGGAAAACAAATAACTTTAAAAATTATTTAGATCTCAAAGATTTAGTACACAAATTTGTTTTTTTTAATTTGATAATTTTTCTTAAATTAATACATGATTTTTGTTTTGTTTTAAATCAATAATTACTTTTTAAAAAAATTCTGAAATTAGTAACAGTCTTAACCTAACATTACGTGTGTACAAAAAAATTTGATTCGATTCGTTATCCGCTGATCTGATTCCTTTTTATTTTTCAGATAATTTGGATCAAATATTTGAAATTTTCAAATTGGATACGGATAGTTATTTCACATTCGAATCGAATATCCGAAAATTTAAAAATTGAATTTTTTGTATATGAATATTTTCCTAGTTATATATGAAAAATTAAAATTTTCATGGATATAAATCTTGTTATATTTAATTATTTGTTGCTTGTTATATTCGAAAATCCAAAATTTTTATGGATAGAACCTTCAAATTCAAAAAAAAACTTAAATCAAGATTTAAGTTCGGATAGTCGGACAAAAATCCGGTGTCCGAAATTCTAGATATCAGATTTTTGGATTGGATATCGATCGCTAATTTGTCGATCCGAAAATTTTAGATATTTGAAATTTCGGATCGGATCTAAAATGCACACTCCTACCTGACATACATGGACGTAGCTAAGATCAAACATTGGGAGGGGCAAAGGTCTAGTAAGACTTTAAATCTAAAAATTGGGAGGGGCAAAAACCTTATTTTACTACTATTTAAACTAAAATGGACCTCAAATGCAATTATACCAAAAAATTTGAGAGGGGCAAGAGCCCCTCCCATGCATAACATGGCTCCATCCCTGCTGACATATGAACAACCATCATATTATTGACATGATATTTACTTGTAAAGATAATGACATCGTAAATGTCATATGTCACAACTTAATTAGTTTTCGAAAGCTCACATCAACATCATATACCGATTTGAGAAATTTCTAAGTTCAAGTATCAATTTAAGACAAAAAAATGTTATGATACCAATTTAAGAAAAGTTTTTAAGTTTAAAAACCAATGGGTGTACAATAAACCTATATTTTTATGAATTAATTTTTTATTTATTGTATATATTGGTTAAAATTTGTAAAACCCAAAACCCCAATTTAAAACCCTAAAAATTTGGGAATATTCAATTTGAAACTGTAATTTTATTGGGGAAAATATTGAGCTTAAATCAGAATCTAATGGATTAATTGGATAAAATCTAAATTTTAGGGACTATTGTGTAACTCGAGTAAAGGTTGGGTGTCCAAATATAAACCCTATAAAGGGTTTAAGACCCCAACATGCAATTTACCCATTTCCCTAGGTATTTAAACCCCATTTTCACCTTTAGATACCTTTATTCTCTCATTATTTCCTTCCCTAAATGAACCCATCTCATTTCACTCGATTCACCCTCTCAATCTCCCATCATTTTTCTAACGAACCTTTGGTCACCACTTTAGCGTCATTCGTGCAAAGCACCGCACTCATCAATGTACTCGCCCGTCCTTCATGAGCAAATCCCTACCATTAGCTCTCTTTCGTTGTACACCATTTGTGTTAAACGATATCAAAACCATTTGAAACCTTTTGCTCTGTCACTCTCTCCTCTATCGCTAGTGTAGGTAAGCTGCAACCCTCATTGTTTCTTTTGTTTTTCGTCTTTTTTATTGTTATTGAGCTGAGAACAATAAGCATGCCCTGCCATACGCCGTCGTTCCCTATCACTTTATTGTCACATCGTTAAAGGATCAACATCAACCCTAGAACTAGCCTCAACAAGGGGACCAAACCTTATGAGGATGGGCCTTGTAACCGACCTAATGGATGACCCAAATAAGTGAGCATGGACTAACCTACTGAACCCATACCAGACCAAACCGAGTGGGGCCCTATTCATCTTTGAGTCCAAGTGTGCTCCATCCCACATGAGCTCGAGCTTTGAGCCTAGTTAAAGAGCCCAAACTGTGAGCCGATCCATTAACTGACCCAAGTCGACTCTTTTAGCCAAGCCATGAACTCGACCTATGACCCTTACTCAATCTGAGTCAACCACTGACCCTAACTGAGCCAAGCCATTGACCTGACCTGAGTCAGCCATTAACCCAAGACAAGTCAACCATTGATTGTTAACTTTCCACCACCGTTGACTTCTAACTACCGTTGTTGACCGGTGTCGACCATTGACTTTTACTAGTGTTGAGTTTTTTAGTTAACTTTGACTTGACATTTCTCAACATCCTGAATCTAAATCCGCAGACTGTTTCACCAAATTTGAACTTGAAAGCCTTGTTATACTATTTGCAATTTATTGTACTTAGTATTTTTGAAGGAGAATTATTTATGAGATTATGAATATTTGTTGAGTGTGCAAAAGTTCTACTTTTTACCCCTTATTTAACCTATATTTCTGCTGCATTAAAGCATAATTCATTGCATTTAGGATAGATTTCACATATACATCACAATTATATAAAATGACACAATTGCTACTGATTTTGGCTGATTTTGCAGGTAGCTGCTGTGGCAGACGCAGGGCAGTGAAGAAGCAGAGCTGGAACACAGGATTGGAGTCGAGAAGCAAGACGCTACCGTGGCAGCCAATGATGACAACAATGGTGAAGGGAAAAGTGAAGTGGAGCTCGACAGATAGAGGAAATTAAGCCGGTCTATCGTGGGCCACTCATATATTTTTCTGAGCCCTAGATTAGAATGAAAGCCAAGCCCAAAGTTCAAGGAAGAAACCCAAAAGAAAGAAAAGAGGACGAATTAAAGGCATCTACTCTGGAGATTTAATCTTAATTAGAGTTGTACTTTAGTTTGAACTTGTATTCTTACCTTAATAGAAAATTTGAACCCAAAGCCTATATAAAAGCATGTAATTCGACCTAGGGAAGGATATCTCCTCTCTACCCGTCTTCCCCCAAACCCTAGTCGTTTCCCCCCTTCTCATCATGTTCTAAACTTCCCCTAGGGCTAAGGGTTGATTCTGTAAAGTAGTTGCAAGGATTGTACTGTTTTTAGGAATTTTCTATTCAATAAAATAAACTTCAAGTTTGCTTATTCTGGTTTCAACATCTTACAAGAGTATCGGGAGAGTATTGTGAGATTATTCATTTACTTAATATCGGGAGAGTTAAGTATACGAAAGGAATAAGTGCGGGTTCTCCAGTTTATGGTTGAACTATCTCGGACCTAGGGATATGAAGAGGTTAAGTGGATAAGGAAGAATTCAACAACATCGGCGTTCATCATTCGATTCACGCCGGGAGGTATCATCCAAGACGTGTTCATCGACAGACTTGGACCTAGGGATAGGACAAGTCACATCAGGGATTCTTGCCAAGCTTGAAGTACAGAGTTGTGTGATCGCTGCCGCGACAACAACAGACTACTGCCGTCGCAGGTGCTGCCGCGACAGGGACGACGACAGAACAAGGATTTCTATACAGTGCAACAACTGCACTACCGAGCAAATCAATACCGTCCTATCTCTTTACCCTGAATCTTTTAATCTTTTATATTCAGTATTCTTCAATATTCTTCTACAATCAATTAAACTCTCTTCTTTCTCTCTTGTGCAGCAATCCAAGGATAAAGCTATTTCCAGTCCCTGTGGATTCAACATCCGATACTTCGTGTATCACTTTACTACTTGCGTCGTGTACACTTGCACTCTATTGCGATAGACTATTTTACACGCAACAAGATTTTGGCACCGTTGCCGGGGACTGGCAACATATCTTTACCCTACTTTTACTGCACTTTCCTTTCTTTTTAATTTTTCTGTTTTTATTGGGACTGTTCACCCTTTGCTTTCCACAAGGTTTTTCGTTTGTTTATGCGCAGATCTAGACGAGGCAAAGAACCTGAGTATAAACTAGACCCTGAAATCGAACGCTCGTGCAATCTCAGGAACCGAGTCCGTCTTTTGTTAGCCAAAAACGATTATCTTGAGGAATAGTTAGAAGCAATGCATAACGGGAGGAACAACCCAAGGAATCCTGAAGATCCTCTCGTCGATGACGGGAATGGACAACCCGCTGCCATGGTCGTACGCCGGTTATACCGTGAATACATGATCAACGATCATGTGGATCTGGAGACCACCCTGCCAGATGTGGAAGCTGAAAATTTCGAGCTGAAACCTGTGATGTTCAGCATGATAAATTCCGCTGGCCAATTTAGTGGTGCTGCTACAGAGGATGCCAGAGAACATCTGAAAACGTTCCAAGAAATCTTTAGATCGTTTAGATTACCAGGAGTAAATCCGGAGATACCGAGGCTCCGATTATTTCCTCATTCACTTAGGGACAGAGCGGAAACTTGGTGGAATAAACTAACGTCGGGTTCAATACGAACATGGGCAGATCTCACTCGTGAATTTTCATCTCGTTTTAATCCTTCCCATTTATCTGAGCGATTACGTAATGAAATTGCTACTTTTCAACAAGAAGATGACGAGCCAATGCACGAGGCATGGGACATGTTTACCACTCTTCTGAGGAATTGCCCGATGCACGGATTCCCGTTTGGAATCAAATCATAAAATTTTACAATGCTGCCAACACACATACCCGGATGAGAATAGATTCAGCAGCAAATGGACTGTTGTTGGATAAAGATCCAGACGAAGCCATGGTAGTATTGAAAAATCTAGCAAAGAATGAAGAGCAATTTCCCACAGTAAGGAGAGGTAAACGAGTGTTAGCTATGAAGGACAATGAAGCCAAAAATTCCCTAAAGACACATGTTGCATACCTCACGAAGGCAGTAGAAAATTTGTTAAAGAAAGATTCAAAACCTGTGTACTCTACAGAAGAGGTATGTGAAACTTGCAGTGGGAATCACTGTTTGGAAGACTGCCCGCTACAACTAGAGGAAGGGATGTATGTTGGAAACTATAACAAGCCAAGAAATTACGATTCCAACAATTACAATCCCAACTGGAGGAAAGACCCCAAGTTCTCCTGGAGTAACCAAAACAACGCACTGAATCCTCAAGTGCAGAACACTCAAAATCAGGGAGCACCCAGAATTATGACACGACAGCAACCGCAACAGCAGCCGGCAGCCGCACCTAGTATACTGGAGCAGATATTGACCACATTTATGTCCCAGACAGGAGCTTACATGGAAAACATGGATCACTTCGTCAAAAAGACTGAGTCGTTCATGGATAAAACAGAGATGAGAATGACTAACCATGAAGCTACACTGAAATCACTGGAGACACAGATGGGTCAGGTTTCCCAGCATATTAAGCCAAGGCAGAACGAAGGATTCACTAGCGATACTGAGGTCACTAGACAACCCACACATGAGAAGTGCAAAGTCATTACAACTAGAAGTGGGAAACAACTGCCAGGGCCGGAGATGAAAGCCATACCAATTGAGGATCCAGCCCTAGAATCATCTGCCGCGAACACTGCCCCGGCAGAAGAGGAAAAACCTGCTGCCGACACACCTGTCACGACAGCAGAAGGGACAGAGGAGAAAGACAGAGATCCTGAGGAACCTAAGCCTCCTCAGATCTGAATTCCATAGGAAGGACGAATTGAAGATTACCGTCCTCCACCCCATTTTCCACAGCGGTTACAAAAGCAGAAACATGAATACCAGCTCAAAAAGATCTATGATATTTTTAAGCAGGTTCACATCAATATACCGCTGTTAGAGGCCATCAAGCAGATGTTTGGTTATGCGAAATTTCTCAAGGATGCTATGTCGAAAAGATCCAGACTTGGGGAATTCGAAACGGTAAAAATGACAGAAGGATGTATGACTATTCTGCACAAGCATCCACCCCAGAAAAAGAAGGATCCTGGGAGTTTCATCATACCGTGCATAATTGGTGATAAATTCGTGGGTAAGGCACTTTGTGATCTAGGTGCTAGTATTAGGTATTGGATGAGCACGACCCACGACAGTTATGCTACAGCTGGCAGACCGCTCTTATGTACAACCAGAAGGGAAGATCAAAGATATTCTGGTAAGAGTGAATAAGTTCATTTTTCCTGCTGACTTTCTTGTTTTAGATTGTGAAGCAGATGAGAATGCACCAATCATCCTGGGGCGACCCTTCCTAGCCACAGGCAGATCACTGATTGATGTAGAGAAGGGAGAACTTACAATGAGAGTAAATGATCAAGAGATCAAGTTCAATGTTCTCCAGGCAATCAAACATGCTGATGCAGAAGAAGAATTCAAGGCTATCACTGAAGTAATCCTTGACCAACCCTGCATCAGGTCGAGCTGCCATGACATTAAATTTGGTCACTGCCACATCAACCATCTGGAAGACTGTCACGGCAGCAACGACGACAGCAACTCCTCCGATTCAGAGACATCTGACACTGAAGGTCATGAGGAGCTAAACTGGATAGGAAATCGTCCAGGTAAGTTATTCGAGCCCCTAAACTATACCTCGAATGAACATATAATCCAAAAGCCTTCAACTGTAGAACCACCTATTTTAGACCTTAAGCCTCTGCCAGGGCAGCTTAAATATGTTTTCCTTGGTTTAAATGATACGTTGCCCGTAATCATCTCTTCCAAGTTAATGCAGAAACAGGAACAACAGCTGATAGGGATGCTGCAGCAACATAAAAAGGCTATTGGATGGACGATAGCTGATATCCAAGGCACCAGTCCGGCATTATGTATAAACAAAATTCTCCTAGAGGATGATCATAAGCCGGCCATTGATGCCCAGAGACGCTTGAACGATGCTATGCGAGAAGTGGTTCGAAAAGAAATTATCAAATGGCTTGACGCTGGGATAATATATGCCATCTCGGATAGTAAGTGGGTGAGCCCGGTGCAGTGTGTTCCAAAAAAGAGAGGAATAACCGTGGTGAGCAATGAAGAGAACGAACTAATCCCAACCAGGACTGTGACCGGTTGGAGGGTTTGTATGGATTACCGGAAGCTTAACAAAGCTACCCGGAAATACCATTTTCCCCTACCTTTTATTGATCAAATGCTTGATAGATTAGCGGGGAAACCTTATTATTGTTTTCTTCATGGTTACTTAGGTTATAACCAGATAGCAATCGCACCGGAAGATCAAGAGAGAACGACCTTCACTTGCCCATACGACACTTATGCTTTCCGGAGAATGCCATTTGGACTCTGCAATGCACCAGCAACATTCCAGAGGTGTATGATGTCAATCTTTTCCGACATGGTGGATGACTTCCTAGAAATATTCATGGATGATTTTTCCGTCTTTGGAGACAGTTTTGAAGGCTGTTTAAGCAACCTGCAGAAAGTGCTCGAAAGATGCGAGAAAGCGAACTTGGTATTAAACTGGGAAAAATGTCAATTCATGGTGGATGAAGGGATAGTCCTAGGCCACAAGGTAAGCTGCCGCGGCATAGAGGTCGATAGAGCAAAGATAGAAGTGACTGAAAAGCTGCCGCCACCCACCACAGTCAAGGGAATTCGGAGTTTCTTAGGGCATGCTGGGTTTTATCGAAAGTTTATTCCGAATTTTTCGAAGATTACCAAGACTTTATGCCACCTACTGGAACAGAATCGTCCCTTCGACTTCAATACTGAATGTACTGAGGCATTCAGGATCCTGAAAGAAAAGCTAGTCATAGCCCCGATCGTACAACCACCAGACTGGAGTTTGCCATTTGAAATTATGTGTGATGCCAGTGACTACGCTATAGGGGCAACACTTGAGCAGAGGAAGGACAAGCTGTTCCACGTAATTTATTACGCCAGCAAAACACTAAACGATGCCCAAGTGAATTACACCACAACCGAAAAAGAACTGTTAGCAGTGGTGTTCTCGATTGACAAGTTCCGTTCGTACATACTTGGGACGAAGGTGGTGGTCCATACAGACCACTCAACACTGAAGTATCTGTTCGCTAAAAAAGATGCAAAACCTAGACTGATACGTTGGATTATGCTACTGCAAGAGTTCGACGTTGAAATCAAGGATAAAAAGGGAACATAGAACCAAGTTGCAGACCACTTGTTAAGATTAGAGATGGGAAAAAGTCTACCGACAGACAAGACCCACATACTGGAGACTTTCCCTGACGAGCAGCTATTTGCTGCCACAAGTACTACCGCGACATCCATGGCGGCATGTAAGTTTTCTGAACTTCCTTGGTACGCTGATTTTGTTAATTACATAGTTAGCGGAGTACTACCTCCTGAACTTAATTATCAAGCAAGGAAGAGGTTCCAAAATGATGCGAAACATTATTATTGGGACGAACCTCTTCTTTTCAAACTTTGTGCAGATCAAATTATCAGGAGGTGTACACCACATGATGAGCAGGAAGCTGTGCTTCACCACTGCCATGCTTCACCATATGGAGGACACCTAGGTGGAAACAAAACCGCTGCCAAGGTTTTGCAATCTGGTTTTTATTGGCCTTCACTGTTCAAGGATGCCCAAGCATTCTACAAAAGCCGTGACAAGTGCCAAAAAACTGGGAACATCTCAAGAAGACATGAGATGCCACTGCAAAACATCCTAGAAGTCGAAATCTTCGATGTATGGGGGATTGATTTCATGGGACCATTCCCAGCATCATGCGGGAATCTTTACATCCTACTGGTAGTGGATTATGTATCCAAATGGGTTGAAGCGATCGCCACACAGAAAAACGATGCCAAGACTGTTCATAGATTTCTGCACAAAAACATTTTCTCCAGGTTTGGCATACCTAAGGCGATCATCAGTGATGAAGGGAGACATTTGACAATAGGGTAATCACTGCTGCCTTACGAAAATACGGCGTAAAGCACCACATTGCAACAACATATCACCCTCAGATCAATGGGCAGGCCGAAAAGTCTAACAAGGAAGTAAAGAACATTCTTGAGAAGATGGTTAAACCTACTCGAAAGGACTGGTCTTTACACCTCAATGATGCACTATGGGCCTATAGAACAGCATTCAAGACACCATTGAGAATGTCACCCTACAGGCTAATACATGGAAAAACATGCCATTTACCTTTGAGATAGAGCACAGAGCTTACTGGGCTATCAAGGCAGTAAACATGGACTTAGATAAGGCAGGGCAGAAGAGGCTACTTGACTTGAATGAAATTGAAGAAATTCGAGCAATGGCCTACGACAACGCAAGGATTTACAAGGACAAAACCAAGAGGTTGCATGACAAGAAGTTGCTGCCACGACAGTTCTGCCCAGGGCAGCTTGTGTTGTTATTTAACTCTAGGTTGAAACTTTTCCCAGGAAAGCTTAAATCTAGATGGTCCCAAGTTGTGCAGGTTTTTCCCCATGGTGCCATCACGATCAAATCCTTAAAAGATGGGCACCAATTCAAAGTCAACGGACAGAGATTAAAGCATTATCAGGGGACTAAAGCCCCAAGGATGCAGGAAGTGGTTACTTTAGGAGATACCCCTCAAGGCATCCCTAATTTAACTTAATTTTATTTTTATCTTTATTTTATTAATTATGTATTTTATTTATTAGGAAATTAGAATTATTTTATTTTTAGGAACTAAGTTTTTATTTTAATTATTCTTAGGAAATAAGGGAAACAAGGAGAGGAGAAGAAGTGAATCAGCCCACCATTTCCACAGCAGCCCAAAAAGCCCAAAGGAGGAGTCTGTCAACAGCTTTCGCGACAGACGTGGAAAATACAGCCTGTAACCACGCTGTCGTGACAGACACGCAAACGCGCAATAGACGCGCAGCAGACACGTAAACGCGTGACAAACGGGTCAGAAACTGCGTAACAACTGGCCCCGTTATTCACGCCTGCCGTTACAGCTCCAACAGCCAGCAAACCATTCATCTATATAAACCCCATTTACTATTCATTTTTCACCTCCCTTTTACTCTCTCAACTTGCTTTCTTTCTAGATCTAAATTTCTTTCATTTTCCATAGCCTTGCAACTATGAGTACCAGACAAACACGCCGAAGTGCTGCCTCCAGCTCTGCCGTAGCAGCCAGCACACCTAGCCACAGTGCCATCCCTAACCGCTTTGCCACCACCGACTCCGTCGACAAATATTACCGCTCCTTTCAAAAGAGGGAGATGTAGGAAGAAAGAGGGTTCCTTTACACCAAATGCACAGAAGACCTCGGGCTCGAACCGTTCATAGCACAAAAAATCAAGGCCCTAAAATGGCAGATGTTTGCTTCCCAGCCCGAAGAGATGAATGTCACGTTGGTCCGAGAATTTTACGCTGCTGTCGACAGCAAGGATACGAAGACCGTGACAGTGCGAGGTAAAGAAGTTACTTTCGAGCCTGCCTACATCAATACCCTCTATGGTATCTATGTCAGCAAAAGGGAGAACTGACACAAGAGGTTCGTAGAAAGTCTGTCGCCGACAGACTACGATGCTGTGATGGCAGAGGTAACGGAGGAGGGGACAGAGTGGAATACAGACCCCAAGCATAGGTGGACGGTGAAACGCACTCAACTTACCCCCGAGGCCAAACTATGGAACCACTTCGTCAAGAAGAGGATAATGCCTTCTTCCCATAACAGCACGGTCGACCGACCCAAGTTAGCTCTCGTTCATTCAATTTTAAATGAGAGACCCATAAATGTCGGCCAGGATATACGAGAGGGAATTTTGGAGTGTGCCCTTCGACCATCGGGACCCCTTGTCTTCCCATACCTCATCACCGAGTTCTGTCGCAGCCACAACGTTCCAGAAATCCCCGAAGATTTCAAGGTCCGAGGGAAGTGTTGGACGGAGCGCAACATTTTTAGCTTAATGGAACTGAAAGAAGCCACACCACTCTCCTTTTTCAACCCGTCTGCCGTAGCAGAAGAACCAGTAGAGCCCACTCAGCCAGAACCTGCCGCCGCAGAACAGCAGCAGCCAACGACAGCAACCCCTCCAGCAGACTCCTCCACTCAAATTCTGGCCACACTGAAAAAGATGGAGGAACGGCAGCTTGGTCTGATGAGTTTCTTTAGACACTTCACGACAGCCACGGTACATTTTATTCAAAATAATTTAAATTTTGCAAATGTACAATTTCTTGCTTTCCCAGAGCAATATTTTGCTGCCCCTACCCCTACACCTACTCCTACTCCTGCTGCCACACCAAAAACACCCTCTCCTGCATCCACTCCAACGCCGTCCGCGACAGCTGAAGGCGGCAACCACACCGCTACTGCCTCTGCCAGAGGTGAGAAACGAAAGGAGCCGCTGCCAGAACTCGACGATGACTACTTCGCATGGTTCTCCTCTTTATCCATCTGACAAGAATCTTATGGGGAGCCCTCTATCGCTAGAAACCTTTCAAAGGAGTTCACTCCTATGAAAAGGCAGAAGACCAACCAAGCTGGTGAAGGATCATCCGGCAAGGGAAAGTCTGCCCGCAGCAGCAGCAGTAGTAGCAGCAGCACCTCATCAGATGAGGTACAAGTGCTGGAAAAGCCACCCCAGATCTAACCCACTCGTATCCAGCCCCCAAGGTAAGCCAAGAAGAAGACTGCCTCCGCCTCTCCTAGCACTCTGCCGGCACCCACAATGAAGGTCACTGCCCGCCGACAGCTACAGATTAGCAGCAGCAGCAGCAATGACAGCTCCTGAAATTAAGTTTCTATCTTCTTTTTGATGTCTTGTTGTTTTATTATTATTGTGATGTATTTTTTTTATTTTTCTCTTTTTCATCTTTGTCATCATGCATTGAGGGCAATGCAACCCACAGGTTTGGGGGTGACATCCCTTTAGTAATGAAGTGTCTTTTAGGTTTTAAAATTGTGTCTAAATGTTAGTTATTATTTAGTTTATTTTTGCTTTAAAAAAACATTTGGCTTAAGTCTTTGAACTGAACTTACCTGCCGTGACAGACTCTGTCGTGGCAGTGCCTTTAGGATTTTTTTTAGGATCTGTTTAGAGCCTTGCTATGATTCTAATCTGTACAACACTTTTTGTGACTCTTATGCCTTTTAGATTACTTTAGTACACTGGAATAGGAATGTTTACCCACTTGAAACTGTCCCTAGAGGTGCATATCACTGACTCTAGGAAAACAATAAAAGAAAGAAAATTATTCAGACTCATTTGCATGCAAAACTGCCTTGCACTGATTTTAGGAGATTTTTTTTGAGCTAAGCTAGAAAAAACTAAAGGAGCCCAAGAATTGCCTCCAGAAAAGATGCAGTTAAATCAAGAGTCAGAAAAAACTAAAGGAGCCTAAGAATTGCCTCCAGAAAAAATTGAATTGGCATAAACTCAAGTTTGTAAGCATAACTATTCTGATATACTAAGGTAGTCTAGATACATAGTTGTTCACAAAACCTGCACACACTACACGAGAATTATAGAAAGGTTCCGAATAAATCCAGAAATATCCAACTAGGTGTTGTTCACGAGAGGGAATGAATGGTAGGTAAGGAAAAGTCCACTGATTTAATCCAAACAAAAAGTTTCTTTTTAGTTAGTTAGGTCATAAATGCTTGAGGACAAGCAAGAACTTGAGTTTGGGGGTGTGTTGAGTGTGCAAAACTTCTACTTCTTACCCCTTATTTAACCCATATTTCTACTGCATTCAATCATAATTCATTGCATTTAGGATAGATTTCACAATATACATCACAATTATATAAAATGGCACAGTTGCTACTGATTTTGGCTGATTTTGCAGGTAGCTGCTATGGCAGACGCAGGGCAGTGAAGAAGCAGAACTGGAACACATGATTGGAGTCGAGAAGCAAGACGCTGCCGTGGCCACTGCCATGGCAGCCAATGACGACAACAATGGTGAAGGGAAAAGTGAAGTGGAGCTCGATAGATAGAGGAAATTAAGCCGGTCTGTCGTGGGCCACTCCTATATTTTTTTGAGCCCTAGATCAGAATGAAAGCCAAACCCAAAGTTCAAGGAAGAAACCCAAAAGCAAGAAAAGAGGACGAATTAAAGGCATCTACTATGGAGATTTAATCTTAATTAGAGTTGTACTTTAGTTTGAACTTGTATTCTTACCTTATTAGAAAACTTGAACCCAAGGCCTATATAAAGGCATGTAATTCGACCTAGGGAAGGATATCTCCTCTCTAGCCGTCTTCCCCAAAACCCTAGTCGTTTTTCCCCTTCTCATCATGTTCTAAACTTCCCCTAGGGCTAAGGGTTGATTCTGTAAAGTAGTTGCAAGGATTGTACTATTTTTAGGAATTTTCTGTTCAATAAAATAAACTTCAAGTTTGCTTATTCTGGTTTCAACATCTTACAAGAGTATCGGGAGATCATTGTGAGATTATTCATTTACTTAATATCAGGAGAGTTAAGTATACGAAAGGAATAAGTGCGGGTTCTCCAGTTTATGGTTGAACTATCTCAGATCTAGGGATATGACGAGGTTAAGTGGCTAAGGAAGAATTCAACAACATCGGTGTTCATCCTTCGATTCACGCCGGGAGGTATCATCCAAGACGTGTTCATCGACAGACTTGGACCTAGGGATAGGACAAGTCACAGCAGGGATTCTTGCCAAGCTTGAAGTAAAGAGTTGTGTGATCGCTGCTGCGACAACAACAGACTACTGCCGCCGCAGGTGCTGCCGCGATAGGGACGACGACAGAACATGGATTTCTATACAGTGCAACACCTGCACTACTGAGCAAATCAATACCGGCCTATCTCTTTACCCTGAATCTTTTAATCTTTTATATCCAGTATTCTTCAATATTCTTCTACAATCAATTAAACTCTATTCTTTCTCTCTTGTGAAGAAATCCAAGGATAAAGCTATTTCCAGTCCATGTGGATTCGATATCCGATACTTCGTGTATCACTTTACTACTTGCGTCGTGTACACTTATACTCTATTGCGATAGACTATTTTACACGCATCAATATTTCTTGTGTCATGGTGATCATGACTCCCCCATTCGCGAGTCCGACGACCTACCTCATTCTCCACCTATGCAGAATGCTCCTACACAAGCTACGAGAGCTGAATGTGAGTAGTTATTTGAACTAGTGAGGTATGTATTAGTATTGGTGGCATAATAATGTAGTATTAATATGAGTTTTATCTCGTAGGTTCTGCTTTAGTTAGACCTAGTGCAAGATCTAAGCATGAGGGACGTCCTCTATGACATTAGAGTTATTACCCGCTCGGGGTGTGTCTCTTCTTGTTCTACATATATTTTTGTGTGATTATTATTTGTATTGTGAATTTCATGATGACATTCCATGCATACTTTTTTAGATTATGAATAATTTAAATATTAAACTTAATGAGTTGTGAATCCTGAATAATTTTATGAGACCGCGTGAGACTGTGATAAGTTGTTAGAATGTTATAAATTGTGACATCATATCATTGCGTGTGGGGTGGGATTATACAGTGGAAGCAACGGTTTCACCCTTCATAATTGATATTATACCACTTGTGAAAATGACGTGTCGCGAGGCGTTTTGGGGAACTATCCTCATTATTTGGTGATGACGTAGCTGGGTGCATTGCATCATGCTTGATGCATCTTATCATGTGCATATCTATAGATGCTTGTGTGATCTTGAGACTTTGAGCATGATGTTGTGAATATGAATGTGTTGTGATTGTGTTGTTTTCACATTAAAGACACATTAGGCTCTATAGGTCACTCCCCTTGGTTCTTATTTCAAATATTCTCATACTTTAGATGAATTGTGTAACGACCCAAATTTCTAATTCAACAAGTGGGCGTTGACCCAGGTTATGGATCTTTGTGTTAGATCGGGTAATAAGACCCTTTGGGCCAAGTTTGGGCTTTATTAGATGAGAATTAGATCTAAAAAGCTTGGGTAGTGACCATTTGGTAAAATGGGAGGAAAATGGGGGTTTGGTGGAGAGATTATACCCTTATTTTAAATAAAGGCTGCCCACTCATTATTATTTGTTTGCTTCACATGGGAGATAAGTAGACAAGCTTACCTCACTCTCTCATCTTCATCTCATATTCTCTTTCATCTTCCCCTATCTTTCCTCTGAAAACCTCAAAGCTATCAAGCTTAAAAATCCAAGCTTTCTTCATCATTTTATTCCATCCGAGAATCAAGAATCAAGTATGTTATTCCCTATCTCATGAGCGTCAAGAAAAAGGGTATTATCTTGCGGAAAGGTAAGTTTTTCTATTAATGGGTTTGTGGGGGATTCAAGCCTTGGAGTTTTTATAGTGTTTTTCTTTCATTTTAAGGTTATAAATTCGTAGCTAAGTTTACCCCTAGTTGTTATCTCAAGTCTTGATTCATTTTTCACGTTGGTATGGTAAGAGAAGGTGATTGGGGATTCTTCCAAGCTTGAATCAAAGAGAAAGTTGAAGGAGCTTTGTGTGGGAGCTCAAATTCAGATTTATTGCTAAAGGTCAGTACATCTCAGACTCTTATGTCCTTAAATACAATTATACGTTAATTTTTGAGCCTTAGGAAGCCTTTTCTAGGCTTCAATACTGGTACGCGGGGAGCCCATATCAGTACTCCTTGTTCGAATGAAGAACAAGGATAATTGTGAGAGGTGTACCAGTACAGTGTTCAACTTGTACTGGTACACTATTCAAGGCTGTATCGGTAAGGGTTGACTGTTACCGATACTCGAGGTTTGATAAAATTCTAGTAACCCATTTTGGTATTGGTGCGGGGTTGAGTATCGGTACCCCAGGGTCGTGTACCGATACGATCAATCTAGTACCAATACTGACTTGCCTTCATGAGTTTCCAGTTAGTAGTTCTGGTAATAGTACGCGAGTGAGTATCGGTACCCAAGGGTATCATACCAATACTCGTGGCCTAGTACCGGTTCCAGTACCGTTCGAGTATGCGACATTCCCTACCCGATGCCTAGGTGATCCCGAGTAGATGACCCCCATTAATACTCGATGGTTAGGTGTTTTAGAGTATGCGATATCCTCTACCCGATGCCTCGTTGGTCCCAGATAGATAGCCCTGCTAATACTCGGTGGGTAGGTGTTTACAGGTATATAGAAAAGGAAGGTACTCGATGTCTAGGTGATCCCGATGACATGCGTGACTAGCCTGATGTCTAAGTGATCTCGGGCTAAATAGGTTTGGCTACCATTGTATGGATTATATCATGTATGTTTTTTGTATGTTGTAGATGATAGCCGATGGTTGTATTAATCTCTAGTTGCGTAGACTAGATGATGACTCATAGATAGTGAAGCCATATTTATGCTCACTAGACTATATTTATCTTGCATGCTTATTTTATAATATTCACGAATTATGGTAGAGTAGAAATGTACCATTGAGCTTTGTAAGCTCAGCGTTTAGAATCATTTTTTCCATTCGTAGGTAAGCAGGTTGATCGCGACCGAGGAGCACATCGTGGATGGATTTACCAGAATCGCGTCACTTCAGAGTACATTACTTAGTATTTAATCTTGGGCTTATGTATTCATAGGACCTTATAAGTGTTGTGTCTGTAATCTCTATTTGAAATATTATTTTGATATACGATGTTTTAAACTCAAACCTCCTATTTTGTAAACTGATTTATACCTTAAATTAAGTACATAGGAATATGAACGATTTAATATTTTAAACGATGGCTAAATATACAGTTTTTAAATGGAAATTTGTTGGGTTAAATTTTGGGTGACCCAATGTAGCACTTCAGATCTGGATCGGGATCGAGGTGTTACAACTTGGCACCGAAAGATCTCACGTCTTATTAAGCTATTTTATCTTTTAGTATGCAATATCCTATAATTATTTAGAGTATTATTTCATTATTATATTTGGGACAACGTTGTAATATCATACTGGAGACTATTTATATTTTGAGATTATTTTTCATGCATTTATAGAACTTATATTTAGTTGTTTTATTAAACTATTTTCATATATGTTATATGTATTATAATATATTTATGTTCAAAATAGCTTACTTGAGGAAAAAGATTCAATTGTGCCCTTCTGGATCCAACCATATTGTTTAAGTCGAGTAAATGGGGTTAAAATAGTTTTTTAATTGTAAAGCTGATATTTTATTAAACAACAAGACGAACTATAACGTGAAGAAGGTTCACATATGAACCCAAAACAAAAACAAATAGGAAGCCTGAAATAGAAAAGCCGTGGAAACAAACATAAAAAAGAACATGAAAACAAAGTCATAGGGAAAACAACCAACATAGAAACAACAAGGGAGATACACAGATCGTGAGAACCAACGAGAGGTAGCAAGAAAGGAACAACGCCAACAAAACTAAAACCTACAATTGCATGACGCTTCTGTTGTCGCAAAAACATATAGACGATTTGAGGAATGCAGTAAAGGACACAATCACAAACCATCATAACAAGAAATCAAATGAATGTTGATGAGAGATGGGAAAAGATAGAGATCAAGTGGAAGAGCCAAGCCAACAGTCCTTCAACTATGGGAAACAAAAACCCCAACCAACCACCGAAAGAGCCAGAAAAAAAAAATCACTGGGAGGAAAAGCATAAACCTTCACTGACCAGTGAGAAAAGATAGGAAATCTCATCTTCACTCCCACAAATCTAGACTTCTTTGCAGGAGAAGACCCAAACACGAACCCAAGTCATCAGAGAGGAAAGACCAATTAAACCGGTCAAAGGAATGTAACGAAGCACCTAAAAATGGAAGGGAAAAGAAAATCCAAATAGAAACGGAGGAGAAGAGGGAAGCGAGGAAAATGAGAAAAGAATGGACGGGAAGAGAGAAAAGGTAAGAAAACATGAAACATGTTACAAAAGGAGAAGGGGAGGTCAACCGCCGATGAGCAGCGATTGACTGTCCTAGGGAAAACAAACGAAGGGAAAATGTATAGAGAGAATGTGGAGGATTCTAGGGTTTTCTAGAGTTTTACTTTAGAGAGGTTGGAAGTTGAAATTTTGATCACAAAACTTTTGGTACTTCCAGAGTTACAAAATTAGTTGATTACATAAAAAGTTGAATGTTTAAAGTTTTATAATTTATTAAGAATATATCATTAGAGCTAAATTAAAATAACAATATTTGAAAGTGACTAAAATATAAAAAATAAATAATTAGGGATAAAAAATTAGGAGAATACAAAATCAAGGGTTGAAAAGGTGTAATTGTTCATTTGTATAAAATGCAGGGACAATGCATATTTTAATATTATTAATATTAATATATTCAAGATTTTATATTGTTATTATTAAAAAATAACAATAAAAATAATAAGTAATTTTATTATTATCATTATTTTAATAACAATATAATTATTTCATGGTCATTATAATAAAAAATATTAAAAATGTATTTTTAATAATATTGGAAAATTAATAGGATTAATATTATAATTTAAAAATAGAATAATAATTATTATTATTCTAATATTAGTATAATTATTATTGATTTTTAACAATATTATTAATATATTAATTTTTTAATATTAGTATAATTATCATTGTTTTTATTATTCAAAAATATAATAATTATTATTTTTTTTGCCAAAATGATGAGGCACCAAACAAGGGAGGTGGAGAGGAGGAACATGGTGGCCGATGGCGATTTTAGGCGATTCACCTCCTATAGATTTGGGGCGGAGAGCCACAAGTAATACAATGGTCGGAGTAGAGAAGATAAGAGGAAGAAGAGTTGAGGTACAACCCTCTTAATTTGGCCTTGCCCAAGCATATCATGCTTGTTCTTAGACTTCTCCTATTTCATCGGGAGCGTGGGTATTTATAACACCTTAGTATTGTTAGTGATTGGATAATGTCAAATCTTATGACAGCTCGTGGATGGGTTGGCAGAGATTGATCAAACTTCCAAATTTTTGGATCTACATATTGGTCATGTGGATGTCGTGCAATGTTGTTTGACCTGGTTTATTCCCAAGATAACATGGGAACTCTGATGATATTCTCCTCCAAAAGAGCCTATCTACGAAATAGTTGTTGTTACGGGATTCCTTTGAGGTTTGCAAAGTACGAAAAAGCTAAGGGTGTCTTCGAAATTATGCGAAGGTAAATAAATGAGGTGTTACAGTTGTTCCCCCATAGCTAGAAAAGTATCATAAAGTGGTACGAGCAAAAATACTTTTAGAAAGTTCTCCTTTGAAAGGTTGGTCGCGTTTGTATTTTCCATTATATTTCCTGGAAACTTTGAATGCTTCAAAGGAAAATTTAAAAGACTCTGTCTTTATTTCGATCATATTATATACTAGGGCTTGTTCTCTCTTTAGGTCCATGTTTGGCCTGTGTGATGATTTTTTAGTTCTATTTGTTTTGCTTCGAATCGTCTTTGATCAATAAGGCGAAAACAAAGTTTTCCACTTGGAAATGATAACACTAGAACCTTTTCATGGATTGATGCTATTCAGTCGTCAATGCACAATTTCTTGGATACACAGAGGCATTATATATTGATGCATTTTGAGAGCCTTAAAAGGTGGAAACGTATGTATTGCGGTTTTGATACTATTAGAGTATAAAGGGTACGATTGTCTTCGTCCTTTTTGAATCTACAATGCTTTTGAGTATTGGATCTAACTAAGATATTGTTAACATGGCTATCTATGTAGTCGTCTCTGGTTAGTTTCAAGTTGCCGATATATCTAGCCTTAGAAGATTTCGAAGATGTCTCAGAATATATCGTCCACTTCCTCGTAGGGTTGGTATTTGTCAGAGTATGAATGGATGTATTGATGACTACGTAGAGAACCTATATTTTAGACCCTTTTACTTGACAAATTGCATCTTTTCACGCACATATAGTTGCATTTAGGAGTAGTTTGCATGTAGTTATGGAGTGAATGGTGCTTGAGCTTAATTGTCATAAAAACTAATGCTTTTAATGGGAAATTTATTGTTTCTAGTGGTGCTTGTATAGGAAGCAACAACGACAAAGGAATGCTGGAGTAGTGGAGTAGTATCTCCTGTGTCATAGCAGAGTTGGAGACAAACCTAGACTCTTGATGACCCTTTCACATGTGGATCCCTCTCTGTTATGGACTTTATTGAATAACTGCGGAAAGCAAGATCCTCATTTAAGGATTTCATATGCTTTAGGGTTTCTTAACCCTAGCTTTTCCACCTATATAAAGACAACTTGGGCTACAAACCAAGAGAGCTTGATCAAGTAGACAACAATCCTTTGTCTTCAACTATCGGAGAACCATTGTAGTTGAAGGTTTATAGGAGTCTCCACACGACGAGAGCTATCGAGAGAGACTTGAGGAGTGCGGAGCGCTGCAACACAATTCTAAGGCTTGGAGGGGGATTCAAGGATGCTTGATTTTCTTTCTCTTTTTCTTGATAAACTGCCATGACTTTTATTGCTTTTATTATGGAAGATATTTGCTCAAACATGAGCTAAATACTCTTTTTGTTGGGTTTATTGTTTTAAGATTCTATGTTTTAATTATTTGCCATTGTTATAGCATCTTTTCCTTATCTATTCTGTTTATCGTTCTTAATGCATAATTATTTAAGAGCTATTGAGAGAGGCCTTTTAATTACTGATCTGTGGCTTCATATCGAGAGAGTTAAGTTAGACAAACGTGAACAATGGAGCTTAAGCTGTTAACTTAGGTTTTAATATGGCTTAGACATAAGTTTAAGAATTCAACGACTAATAAGGGGAACTTGAATAGATAATAAGTTGTTAGGGTTTACGTAGACATGTATTGTCATAGCATTTTGTTATCAACTTCTATGTATCGAGAAAGTCTAGGAGTTAATTAGAAAACCCTGTCGAATAGATAAGTGAATCAGTTGGTTAACACAGACATGTATTGCCAACTGCTATAGCATTGAATGGTAATTAGAGTAGTTCTTAGGCAATAAACCCAACATCCATAATCATCTAAATATCTGCTACAACATCTATTTGTTCTTGATCATTACTACAAATATACTTTTCTTCCAATTAGTTTTTAATCTTACCATCACACCAACATTATTTTCTCACTAACTCTTAAGTGTGATTGGTTTGAGTTTGTCACTCAAATCCCCGTGGGTTCGAAACTCTACTCATCATTATATTACTTAATCAACGAGTATACCTGCTCTAATTATTGACTAGTTCCAAGCCTGTCAAGGTTTTGGCGTCGTTACTAGGGATTGACAATTTATGATATTAGCTTAGTAATTTCATTTAATTTTTAGTTTTAATACTAACTTTTATTTTATTTTCTTGTTTTGTTTTCTTTCTTTCTAGGTGCGTTATTAATGTATGACCCGATGTACAAATCGAGAAGAACCTTTTTATTCGATTTTACTTGAAATCGAGAGACTTTAACGTGCAAGACATAAAGAACAAGGAATCATGTATAACGGTAACGAGAATGATGCCCTGAATGACGTAAATAACAATCATGACAATGATTCACCACCGCTTGATGGAGTAATCGAGAATGGACAACAGAACATTACGAAACGATGTTCGAAGGAGACTCATTCGAGATGTTGGTTGCGCCAGTTTGATCCTCCGATGCTATCAATAGGTGCTGCCTTAGCAAAGGATTGAGTCACAATTTGAGGTCTATCAATATTTCCAGAGCTGGAGGGCTGTGGATAAACATACTGCTTAGGGCCTTGACATTTTCCTTTCTTGTTCCACTTGGGAGGTCGAGAATCATCCATGAACCTCTTCTCGGATTTATTAGACCCACCAGTCCGTTGAGCTCTCAGCGCAGCTTCAGTGGCCTTGACCCGGTTCACTAGATCTTGAAAATCAACAATGCTTAGTGCAGTAAACATAGGGCGTAATTCATCATTGAACCCTGTAATGAACAATCGACATTTCTCTTCCTCCTTCTTGATATATTCAGCACCGTATCTACAATACTTATAGAAGTCATGGATGTATTGCTTGACCGGTCGTCCTCCTTGCTTGAGCTGGAGAAAGATACTTCTCCTTTCAGCGAGAAATAACTCATTGATGTACTTCTTACGGAATTCTTTAAGAAAGAACTCCCAAGTTACAGTATCCTTGGAGACTATCAAAGTAGTAGTCTCCCACCAATGGAGTGCCTCATCAGCCAGTAACGCAAGGGCACACTCAAGTTTGTGCTCATCCGAGCACTGCAGCTGCTTGTTCAGGATTCGAAAAGTGCTGTCCTGTAATACCCCAAATCCTAGCCAGGTAGAAAACATGATTTAAATAGAAAAGAAAAAAATGGTAATGTAGTGTAAGAACATGAAACACACACACACACACACACACACACACACATATATATATATATATATATATATATATATATATATATATATATATATATATATATACATTCGGTGGAACCTTATAACTATGTAATATTATATGTATATATATGTAATATATATATAAAATAGAAGATGATAATTATAATTAAAAGAATAAATAATATAATATAATTAAGCATGGTGGGATCATTAGTGGAAATACATGGTAAAGGTTAAAGCCATGTGTCCCTTTCTTAAGTGATAACCGACCACTTTGAGTTAAGGGTAAACATGTATAATCCACTTTGATTCACCATCATCTTCTCTAGCATTTCCACCGACCCAAAAGTGAGAGAAGAGGGAACAAAAATTCTGGAAAATTTAGAAGAAAACACAAGGTTGTTGCTGGAAAATTCAGTTAGAAAGATAGGGTTCATGCATGTAAACTAGAATTCATGTAAGTACGCTACCTTGCTACCCGATTGATTCTTATAAGTTTATCATTGTTTTGATAAATTCTAGGTTGTTTATTGCTGGAAAATTATGATTAGATGCTCGATTGTTCATATGAATTGCTGGGTTTGTGATTGAATTGAATTTAAACTGAAATTACAAAGTAGAAACATGTTAGAACACCAAACCTGCCCAGGTTCGTACATGTAGAACATTCTGTAGAAATCTGCATTTTTGAACATGTTAGATGCAATACTGGAAAAACTTTCATTGGACAAAGTTGTAGGAAATTGAATTTACTATAGGATAGAGGTCTTGGAAGCATGAAAATGTTCATAGGATTGCTGGAAAATGAGTTAGAACAAAACTTGTCATGTTTGGAACTCAATTGGTGATTAGGGATTGTTTTAGATTAAATATAAAATATTAGTATTCAAATGAACAAAATGAAGGCTGGAAATGACACCTAAATAACAGGGAAAACAATGGTAATAAGGGATAAAATACACTAGTAAGGGTCCTAAGTTGAAAAGATCACTAAAGTGTGTTCAAATACAAGATCAGGAAATTTGATCATGGAAAATCACCTCACTTCAAACATTAAACTGTATTGATGTAGAAATGATAAAAATATGTGGTATACACGGTTAGAAATCTGGTTGAATAAGTTTTCTAAGGATGTAAATTAATTGAAAATCTGATGTGTATACTAAAAGTTATGGGCAAAATACTGAAGGGTGTCCAAACTGCCTGAAACAGGGCAGTTTAGTGTATAATGTGAATGTACCTACTTATATGTGTTAAATGGATGATTTTTAATGATGTATTTGTGTTTTTTATACATGTAATGGTAGACCAAGAGATAGAAGAGGCTTGTGAGGGCATCAAGGCTGGGCAAACAAAGGAAAGAAACAAGAGGATTATCATTCAAGATTAGCTTGGAGTTCTTGTGAATGTAGCTATCAATAGGGTTGGGACTTAGGTCCTAACCAAGCTTGATTATAATTATATGTTATCTAGTTGTTGCTATGAAAATGGGCTTAAAATATATTTGGTAATTAACTAAGGGAAGAATTGTATATACTAAGTTTGATAAATGTATAATATGTATTAGACCTTGTATGATTACATGATGGTATGACATGTTTAATGCCTTAAATGCCGTGACATGTTTAATGCCGTGACATGTTTAATGCCTTGAATGCCATGTCGTGTTTAATACCTTGAATGCCTAGATTGGCTACTTTATGAATCATGCTTAAAGAATGATATATTGTGATAATGAACTAAGGTTCACTAGCCTAAGGGCTCCCTGATCTTGTTAAATGTCTAATGACATCTTGGATAAGCTTGAAATGTTCCTTGAACATGCCTTGATTCTTGCCTTGTTTATCACATATATTTTGATAAATGAACACCAAACTAAATGATGCCTTGGTAGCTAGTGAGTCATAGGTAGGATGGCTTGCCATAGAGTCTTGAGCTCATTTGTTTTGGGTGGTCTACGGACCTGGCTAAGGCCCTTGATTGGCGACAATAGGAGGGATGTGTGTTATGGTCTTTGGCGACAGTAGGAGAGATATGAACAACACTACGGTGCATCTTGATTTGGTGACAGTTTGGTTGGTGACTCGATTACCTAGACTAGACTACATACCAAGGCCTACTCTTGAATTGATTATCTAATAATGCTACAACAAAGCTTGGACATCCTATGAATATGAAATGAACTTGACTTGAGCCTAAACTTGAATTGATTATCTAATATTGCTACATCAAAGCTTGGATATCCTATGAAATTGAAATGACACTTGACTTGAGCCTATACTTGAATTTGTTGGTATAATCCTGATAATGCAAAGTTTGTTACCACATGCATATGGAATGAGTATTGAATCCATTGATTAAACTTGTGATATGCCATGACATTTGAGATGTTGCCATGAATCCATGATCGTGATGATAATATGTAATGCGGGCTTGGAATTGACTAGTGATATGTATGCACATGAACTTGAAATGCCATGGCTATGGATTTGAATAAGTATATGAAATGATATAATGCTCTGTATGATCTAGACTAAACGAACGTCTTGTATTATTGTATAGGCTTGATCTTCATGAACCTAACTAGGTCCCTTTTGAATAAGATACACTTGAAAACTTAAATGAACTTGCCTAGCTTAGGTTTCTACCTCACTAAGTACTTAACCGTACTTATCACTATCGTTTTCATGCTTCCCAAAATACAGGTTAATAGTTTGCAAGCTACGTCGAGTTGGAGGCAAGGCAAGACAAGCTAAAGCACAAGTATGGTTATTACTTTTTGTATACTCCTAGTTGGTGGCCATAGTCTTGTATCTAGATTTCATGTTCATGCATTTTGAGCCTAGGAAAGGATATGTATATATTTGATGATATGGCATGTATAACTGGCTATGTGACTTGTTTGGTAGCCTAGTTGATCTAGATATTATGCTATGGTATATGAGCATGGGTGGCTTTATGCTGCGATATATGATGTCTTGAAAGCCTTGATGGTTTATAGTTGTATTGATTCGTGCTTTGATTGCCTATCATGATTTAAGAATGATGAATGCTTACTTGCTACAGCATAGCATTGTTATGCTCAGATGATAATGTAAATGCTATAGCATGTTTAGATGTTTTCGTTTAAATTGATTAGTTGATTTGAGAATTCAAGAGTCTAATATCTGGTTTGCTTTGGCATTTGAATGGTTAGTTTAGTCATGTACATGTTGTTCAAATGATGCTATAGCAATTATTGTTTCATGATGATATGCTGTGGCAAGTATGTTAAATGTTCGTATGTTATAGCAATTATTATTGTCATGATGATATGCTGTGGCAAATATGTTTAATGTTCATATGTTATAGCAATTATTGTTTCATGATGATATGCTGTGGCAAATATGTTTAATGTTCGTATGTTATAGCAATTATTATCGTCATGATGATATGTTGTGGCAAATATGTTTAATGTTCGTACGTTATAGCAATTATTGTTTCATGATTATATGATATGGAAATTATGTTTAATGTTTGTATGTTATAGCAAATATGTCTAATGATTATATGTTATGGTTTGATTGCAATATGATACATGATGATTGTTTGATTAGAAGTCTGACTTACCTATTAGGGGTAAGTTAGGCAAAAGTTTTTGTTGGTTCATGTTTTTCCTTGCTTGAGTAATGCTTCTTATCTGGTTTACGACTAAACCGGGTGCGGGGTGTTACATTTGTTGGTATCAGAGCTTCGGTTTAGTCAATCCTCAGACTAAATCGGGCCTATTGCATCATATAGGAATTAAATTAGCCACCTAGGAGTTGTATATGTTCGATTAAGCTTGTCACTGGCCTAAACAACTCTTTCTTGATTATTAATATAGACTCATGTCCGAAACAATATTAGCGAGGGACGATGAAAGTCCCGTAGAGTCCTCCAACGAGGGCGAGAATATTCGGATGGCCCAAGGACCATCGAACGCTCGTAAGAGTAAAGAACATGAGCAAGAAGCTCCAAGGAATAACGAACCGGAAACAGCAGCCATTGTCACCAATCCGGTGCAACAAGTATGCCTTGAAAGCATTAAAGAAGTGTTCGATCAGCTTGTTATGTCCTTAAATCGAGACTCCCCTGCTCTAGCACCTGCTCCTGCACCATCTAGGGCTCCTATCGTCAAGCTCGCTCAACACCGGGCCTACACTTTCACCGGTGTTGATGAGGCGAATCCCGAAGTTGCTTAATGTTGGCTAGATGCCACTACTTGGATTCTCACTAAAAAACTCTCTTGTTCAGATGAACATAAACTCGAATATGTCGTCGCGCTACTTATGACCAAAGCACTAAGTTGGTGGGAAACCATTACTCTAACTGTACCTCCAGAAAAAGTCACTTGGAAATTCTTTCTTGACGAGTTCAAAAAGAAATACATTAGTGATCAATCTCTCGCTGAACGTCGGAAGTGGTTATTGTATTTGAAACAAGCCGGGAGACCTATCGAACAGTACGTGAGTGACTTTTGCAAGTACTGCAAGTACGTGTCTGAGTTTATCAAAATCGAGGTGGATAAGTGCAAGATGTTTATCGACGAACTTAACGATGAACTCAGCCCTATTTTCACGGCCCTGAGATCTCGGATTTTCAAAGTCTTGTCAACCAAGATACTGCCACCGAAGCAAAGATGAGAGCTTTAGAAAAATGCAAGCACAATCAATCCTGGAAAGACAAGCGGTCGAGGCAAGATGATCGACCACAATGGCAGTCCAAAAAGCCTAAGTACTCAGGTGGAAATACTTCGAGTCATACTCACTTCCAAAAGAGTAGTTATATACCGAAACCCCAGTCGGTAATCAAGTCTTCAGCCCCGACAATGTCTGTTGATAGTACGGGTAATACGGGCAAAGCTTCATAAGTTCCTACTTGCAAATTCTATAAAAAACATCACTCGGATCAATGTAGGACCAAATCCAATCTGTGTTATCTTTGCGGAGGATCTGATCACTACATCAAGGATTGTCCGTAGAATTCGAACAAGCTTCCTACTCGATCTCCAGTGGTTGCTAGTTCAGCACCAAATGTTTAAAATAAAGCTCCCCAACCTATTCACTCGAGAAATCAGGGTAAAGGTAGAAGGCCATCCTCGGACACCACACACCAAGAATCTCGAGCTCTTGCTCGTATTTACCACATTCGAGGAAGAGAGGAGGAAGAAGCTCCCGATGTAATCACAGGTACAACCGAGTTAAACTCAATTCCTGCTTATGCTTTGATTAATTCGGGATCCACTCACTCTTTCATATGCTCTGCCATGTTGTTAAAAGTAAACTTGAAACTTGAAACTGTAGATTCTAGTATGATAGCATCGAACCCAATATGAGGCTTAATGAATATAAACTTTGTTTGTAAAGACACTCATATGACTATTCGAAATGTACCCTTCCCTGTTAATCTTTATGTGTTACCAAACTGTGAGATCAATCTAGTATTGGGACTAGATTGGTTGGGAAAACACAAAGCCTGGTTAGATTTCCAAAATAGGAGATTATATTTACGGGGTTTAGGAAAAGAATAAATCCTAATAATAGACAAAAAGCCGACATCTATCTTCGCCGCTATGGCTTTACAAGATGAAATTGCTTTCGGCTTACCTTGTATGCATGGTGTTTCTGAATACATCGATGTTTTTCTCAAGGAACTCCCTAGTCTTCCTCCAATTCGAGAAGTGGAATTCGAATTGAAGTTCAACTTGGAACGAATCAGGTGTCCATTATGCCCTATCGTATGACACCCGTTGAGCTAAAAGAACTCAAGAAGCAAATTCAAGAACTAGAGGACAAGGGATTCATCTGACCTAGCACATCTCTTTGGGGTGCTCCTGTCCTGTTCGTCAAAAAGAAAGTTGGTACGATGCGGCTTTGCATCGATTACCGACAATTGAAAAAAGTGACAATAAAAAACAAGTATCCTTTGCCTAGGATCGAAGACTTGTTCGACCATCTCAAGAATGATGTCGTGTTCTCCAAGATCGATCTCTGATCAGGTTATTATCAAATAAGGGTAAAAGATGATGATGTGCCCAAAACAGCCTTCTGAACTCGTTACAACCATTACGAGTTTCTTGTGATGCCATTCGGGTTAACGAATGCCCCTGCTACGTTCATGGACCTAATGAATCGAGTTTTCCAGCCTTATATCGACAATTTTGTGTTTGTCTTCATAGATGACATTCTTGTCTATTCTCGGAACAAGGAGGAACATGCTGAACACCTCCGAATCGTACTCCAAACGCTCCAAGAACGTCAATTGTTCGCCAAGTTCACTAAGTGCGAATTTTGGCTATCGGAAGTTTCATTCCTCGGACATGTTATCTTGGCAGAAGGAATCAAAGTTGACTCTAAGAAAGTTCAAACTATCATATATCGGAGACCTCCGTGAAATGTGAGCGAGGTCTGAAGTTTCCTCGGTTTAGCTGGGTACTATTGAAGATTCGTGAAAAGGTTCTCAATTATTACTGTGCCGTTAATCAAACTTCTTAGAAAAGATGAAGCGTTCGAGTGGTCAGAAAGGCAACAACGATGTTTCGACCAATTGAAACCTCACAATCTGAACTATCCCACTCATGATCTTGAATTAGCGGCCATTGTGTTCGCGCTAAAAATTTGGAGACACTACTTGTACGGTGAGAAGTGCAAACTGTTTACCGATCACAAGAGTCTGAAATACATCCTGACTCAGAAAGATTTGAATTTGAGACAAAGAAGATGGCTTGAACTACTCAAAGATTATGATATGATTATCGACTACCATCTGGGAAAGCAAATGTGGTTGCCAATGCCCTTAGTCGAAAATCGTTCTCGAGTAACTTCTTGAAATCAAATCCTAGTGAATTTCATTTGAAATATTTTTTTTTCTTGTTACACATGTAACCATTCGAATTCTCCTTAAATGGACTTGTTCCAATTCTTGTAGCTTCCATGGTTATCAATGCACATTTCCGTTTATTCAAGAAACAAGGATTCTTGTCTGAGCTACAAGTGCAATCTAGCTTAATTCCGAGAATTAAAGAATTGCAACAAGTTGATCCCAATTTTCAAAAGATCATTTCGAAGCTTGGTCCTGAGCCTAATCCTGATTTCTCCCTAAAGTCGAATGAACTCCTCTATTTCTGAAATAGAGTATGTATTCCTGATAACAATGATCTAAAACAAGAGATATTACAATAAGCTCATCAAAGTCCATTCTCGATACACCCGGGATTGGTCAAAATGTATAAAGACTTGAAATCCTTGTACTGGTGGCCAGACATGAAGTCAGCTATCACTGAATTTGTATCCAAGTGCCTAACGTGCCAACGAGTCAAAGTCGAGCACAAAGTCCTTACAGGATTACTTCAACCGATTGAGTTACCGCAATGGAAGTGGGATCGGATTACTATGGATTTTGTAACTGGTCTTCCTTGCACTCCAAGAAAGAATGATGCCGTATGGGTGATCGTTGATAGATTCACAAAATCGGCTCATTTTCTCCCTATTCGAATGAGCCTGAGCTTGTATAATTTAGCCGAGCTGTACATCAGAGAAGTGATTCGGCTACATGGTGTACCAACCTCGATAATTTCCGATAGAGATCCTAGATTTTCATCCCAGTTTTGGAGATCTTTACAACGAGCTCTTGGAACAAAACTGAATATGAGCACTGCATTTCATCCACAAACTGATGGACAATCGAAACGGGTAATACAAGTACTCGAAGATATGTTACGTACTTGTGTGATCGACCTCAATTAGAACTGGGAGAAATCCCTACCACTCATAGAGTTCGCCTACAACAACAATTACCAAACGTAGATCCAAATGGCCCCGTATGAAGCCTTGTACGGGAGAAGATGTAGAACACCCTTGTGTTGGTCGGAATTGGGTGAAAAAAAGTCTTGGAACCTGTAGAGCGTTTAGGTGTTCTCTATTATTGAGTGCAAGAGCACACTCATGTCAAGTTATAGTATATAAGATATCGTCTCCCACAGGGATTGGAACAAATTCTATGAGTGTTTTCCTGCACAAGGAAATAGTAAATTGCATAATTAAATTTCTGAATATTAAAAAGAATAAAAGTAAAAACACAAGTAATTAAAGAGAGAGAGATCAGGTTGATAGATTAGGCCAGGTAGTTGTAGCTCAGTAATGTGTAGACTACGTTGTAAAGATTAAGTGTGTTCTGCGCTGCCACGATCTGCTGCCATGGCAGGTAATGGCGGATTGAGGCGGCGGCAACTTTCGCTGCCACATCGGCACTCTACTCTTGTAACTTTCGCTGTCCCGACAGGTGAGATGGAGAAAAGTCCTGGCGGCAAGTCTGACAGATACTCCAAGTTCGGCGAAGCAATTCTGAAGTGATTCTACCTATGTCTAGGCTAGGATTCTGTTGCTGCGTGATGTAGGCAATACCTAGCAATCTTAGCGTAAACCTAACACATGCAGTCAACGTTTTGTTGCTCCCTTTAGCCGTTGAAATTCTAACTTATGTCTAAGCCGAATTAGTCAACACCTCATCATGATGAGACCGTGCTTAATTCTTTCGTGAGTTTGACACTTTCGTGCTCGACAAATGGATTTCTTCAACTGGACTTTTGGAACTAATTGATGGAAGTGAAGCACATGAATTAAGCGAACTAAGAGTATTTTATTGCAAAAACAACTTAAACTTGTACAACCGTTTCTCACAACTACTTTGCATACAAAAACCTAAACCCTATGATAGACTAGGAGGTAGCTAGGGTTATCTAAAAGCGTCGTCCCTCCATGCCCCTATACCCTCAAATACATTGGTATATATAGGGCTCATGGCTTCAAGTTTGAGTCCTTCTTGAAGTTGAAGTCTTTAAAGCCGCTTTACATTAAATGCTGACTTCTTTAACTTGAATGTGGACTCCTTTTGGACGTTGCCTTCTCCAGCAAGTAACGATAAGTACTCCTACTTATCAATCTTTAATCTGCTCTGCACACCGTTCCAGGCTTCAGAAAATTGCAAGGCTGGGCTTGTTGGATTCAGAAAATCATCCTCTATAAATTGCAACCCATCTTGTCTGAGTCGGTGTATTCCCGCCTAGGCGGCTGGCTGCTATGGCAGCGTCCTTGGCGGCACTTTAGAACTGCTTCAGTACAACTCCTTTTGCTCCATGCTTTCCTGTCCTCTCCTCCTCTACACAGCTACAACACCTAAAAATGAAAATTAAACTAAAATAGTATCTTTTCTTAACCAAATATAGAATATTCAATGAAAGCATGGTAAAACAACAAATACTATTATTATGCATGCAATGCATCTAAATATGCCTAAATGAGCTTAAGAACAACAATTAGAAGGGCAGGAATGTGTACAAAATATAGAACTTATGAACACTCTACACACCCCCAAACTCGAACTATTGCTTGTCCTCAAGCAAAACAACCTAACTAGTAAACCTTCCCCTTCAACAAAAATTAATAGAAACTTAGCCTTTAACTTAATTTCTTACCTCAAGGTTGTGGCACCTATTTTATGTTAGTGATAGGGAATGGTATGAAATAACTTAGGATTTAATTTTTTTAGTGCCAGTGAAGTGTGTGCAGGTCTGTGTCTATGCTAAACTTGCTGAGTATACTAAGTAAACAAAGAATGCTAAAAATAATTAAATACGAAAAAGGATATGAGTAGCTGCCATGGCATCATAGTCAAACACTTCTTTCCTCATTTTTCTGATCATGGCCTCAAAGGCTTCAGCTCACCACAACTATTCTCAAGGTCTGAAGCTAAGATAGGAGCATACTACGAAACTCCGAACCCTTTGAATAGAGTCATATCGTGAAGGCTTTCATTCACTCCTGCTAATTTTTCCGTCACTTTAGTTACTTGGACTTTGATAGCAGCAGAGTGTCCTTGCTCATGATCATTCCTAGAGCCTGTTTTGGGTACCTCTAAAGTATTAAGCATCTACCTAGAGCCTGTTTCAGGCACCTCTAGGGTATTAAGCATCTTAGCTACGTTGTACTGCCGCGGCGGCGATCCTGCATCCAATTAAGAAATTTCATTAAATAAAGCAAACATTGTTAAACTTAGAACTCAAGCAAAACTTAGCACTTGACAGACAATGTAAGAATAAGCGGCAACTAAAAAAAAATTTCTAAGTATTTTTCATGCTTTTCCCATGATTAAGTTCAATTTTAAGTATGGTGTGAATATGGAAGTCGGCTAACTATCATTGGCACAAGTTTTTAAGCTAAGGCTTTCTATTTCATTATGTGCTAGAGTAGAATCTACACATGCTGCTACATGCGGCTAAATGCAACTAAGAGCAAAGAAAATAAAGAGGACTAACCCCCCCAAACTCAAGGTTGGCATTGTCCTCAATGCTTTACACAAAATATAAAATAAAAATAGAAAAAGAAAATAGAAAATTAAAAGAAAACATAAAAGGAAAGAAAAATAAAGAAAATGTGCTAAAAATTATGCGAGTTCCCCTCCGTTTCTGCTGCTGCCTCGGAGGAGGACTCTAAGGAGGCGGGGAGGACGAGGCGGCCTGAGGTGGGAGATTTGGTGGCTGGGCTCTTCTTTTGGCCACGTGGTGGCTAGATGCGGTTGAGAGTTGGTCTTTTAGGTGGTGCTTCTGGCTCGCTTTCAGACCCTTCACCTTGAGGCTCAGTCGCACTGGCGGGCCGCTTCCTTTTCCTTGTTGCTTCGGCCGGTTTGTCGTCGGAGGAATCAGATACCTCCATGTCTAATGAATCTAAGGCCTCGACTTTCTCTTCGACAGCTGCCTCCTTGGCTGCCTCCTCTACTGCAGGGGCGGCGACAGTAGTCTCATCCTCTTTTTCTGCATGGATCTCCTCTTCTTCAGAATCAGAGGAGGAGGTGAGGGTGTATGGCTGGATGGGAGTGGGCGTGGTCCTTCTTTTGGGAAGATATGTGGTCCTTCACTGTCTGCGGTGGCTGGAGTGGTAGCTGGTCGAGGTGTGATCTGGGTTGGTTTAGAAGCTGCTAACTCCGACGGGAAGGCTGGCAACCTTGGGCCGGCGTCGTGATATTTAACCAGCAAGTAGGCCACAAAGACCTCTTGCACCTCCGCGATGTATCTCGTAAAGATTACTTGTTTGTGCTCAATTCTCTGGCAGCTCTCTACGAGGTTTCGAAGCAGAGGAACCACGGCGGAAGAAAGGACATCATCAATACTGGCCGTCGCGGCCGGGGTGGCGGCAGGATTGGATGATGGCCGAGTGGTTATTGACGTTTCAGGTCCTAGCTCTTGCATTATCTAGAGAAAAGCCTTTTTTTTCCACCCTTCCTTGGCGGCGATGATAGTATCTTTGGGATGCAGAGGCACACATAAATTGGCACATAGGCCGATGATGAGTGAGGGGAAACCGAGGGGTGCCTTGGACTGGGGTTTGGCTGCATGAGTGTAGATTTCTTCAAGTATAACTTCCCCAACATTGATTGGCTGCCCCTTCATTATGCTATGGATTAGAGCCAGCCGCAGCCTGTTGACTGTGGAACCATGCGAAGTGGGCATTAGGCGGCGCTGGATGAAGTTACTCCAAAGAATGGCTTTTGGCAGCAAGTCCCGACGGTTGACTGGGCCGTTATTTTTTCTGGTGAGCCACTTGGCGTTGGGCTGACAGATTTCTCTTTTTATTTGTTCGTAGTCTAATGCCGTTAGACCCAAGCTCCATTTTTCGTGCGGATTCTCTTTGATTTCTATTCCGTAGAAGCTGTTTGTTTTTTTCGCTGTGAGCTTGATACCCTCGCCGCGGACGTAGACGAAGGGGTTTCCCGGGGTAGGTTTGTGGGCATAAAATTCCCTAACTAAGTTGGTGTTTACCTCCTCTGGCTGTCGTGCAAAAACATGTTATCCCAGTGTGTGGACTCTTTCAAATACATTGGGCTTAAGGCCCAGATCCCCTTCTTGCCTTGTGTACTGGAAGCCTATCTCTTCCCAAATTTTCCGCTCAGCGAAGTGCTGCCGATAGGTTGCCGCTGCGTCAGCATTAAAGAACCTCTGGAAGGTTGGCTTAGAGGATGAGGCTGTGGGTTTTGATGTTGCCATAATTGTGAGAACGACTGTGTTTCCTAAAGAAAAGAAAGAAATTACAAGAAAATAACGCAGATGAGATCTTGAAAGCTAAGAAGGCAAGAAGAATTGAGAGAAAAAGAGAGAGCAAAGTGAAGAATGAGGAGAGAATAGTTGGCCTTATATAGCCGCTACTCTCCGATGCCTTGGCGGGCACGCTGCCAACGGGCGGCAATAATTGCAACGTGTTTTACGGGATTCTAGCTGTTACGCAGATAGCCGTTGCCGCCAGCTGTTGCAAATGTAGCTGTTACGACTAGCTGTTATGAAGCCTCTAGCCGTTATGCTAATCTGTCCGTTATGCGTCCTTGGGCCGCCTTGGCCGCTGGGTTGGGTCTCTCCTTTATTCTTTATCCTTCTTGGTCTTGCCTTCATTCCTAACCTGAAATAAATTAAATGCAAAAATTAAATAAAGATAATTAAATAGATTTCAAGAAAAATAAAGATGTGGAAATTAAATAAAAATTAAATCTAATCCTAATGCATAAAAATAAAAATTAGGTTATGTTGGGAGGTGCATCTCCCAAACATAACCACTTCCTGAGGGTTTTGTGTTTGGCTTTTTGTCCAGGTATGTCCTTCCTCTCCTCAGGTGGGTGTTGGCTGTCATCTTTGCCGCCATGGCGGCTAGGTGTTGGGCCTGTGTCTGGGTTGGGTTGGTGGGCTTCCATTTTCTGGCCGACCTCTTTTTCCCTTTTTCCCCTTTTTATCGATGTCTTCTTTGTATACGGGTTCAGCTGTAGGGTTTGCCCTGGTCATACACCAAAGACAGACAAGAAGCGTATTTCTTTTTTGAAAAATAAAATAATCAGAAATTTAAATGCCAAAAACCAAAAGTAGAAGTGCAGGAATTCAAAGCAGTTGCTGTTGCCAATCCCCGGCAACGACGGCAAAAACTTGTAGAGAGTTTAGGTGTTCTCTATTATTGAGCGCAAGTGCACACTCCTGTCAAGTTATAATATATAAGATATCGTCTCCCACATGGAATGGAACAACTTCTATGATTGTTTTCCTGCACAAGAAAATAGTAAATTGAACAATTAAATTTCTGAATATTAAAAAGCATAAAAGTAAAAACACAAGTAATTGAAGAGAGAGAGAGAGATCAGGTTAATAGATTGGGCCAGGTAGTTGTAGCTCAGTAGTGTGTAGACTGCGTTAAAGATTAAGTGTGTTATGCGTGCCACGATCTGCTGCCTTGGCGGGTAATGGCGGATTGAGGCGGCGGCAACTTTTGTTGCCACGGCAGCACTCTGCTCTTGCAACTTTTGCTGTCTCGGCAGGTGTGATGGAGAAAAGTCCCTGAGGCAAGTATGGCAGATACTCCAAGTTCGACGAAGCAATTCTGAAGTGATCCTACCTATGTCTAGGCTTGGATTCTGTTGCTGTGTGATGTAGGCAATACCTAGCAATCTCAACGTAAACCTAACACATGCATTCAACATTTGGTTGCTCCTTTTAGCTGCTGAAATTCTAACTTATGTCTAAGCCGAATTAGTTAACACCTCTTCATGATGAGACCGTGCTTAATTCTTTCGTGAGTTTGACACTTTCGTGCTCGACAAATGAATTTCCTCAACTGGACTTTTGGAACTAATTGAATGAAGTGAAGCACATGAATTAAGCAAACTAAGAGTATTTTATTGCAAAAAAAACTTAAACTATTACAACCGTTTTTCACAACTACTTTGCATACAAAATCCTAAACCCTATGATAAACTATGAGGTAGCTAGGGTTATCTAAAAACGTCGTCCCTCCATGCCCCTATAGCCTCGAATACATGGGTATATATAGGTCTCATGGCCTTAAGTTTGAGTCCTCCTTGGAGTTGAAGTTTTTAAAGTTGCTTTACATTAAATGCTGACTTCTTTGACTTGAATGTGGACTCCTTTTGGACATTGCCTTCTCCAGCAAGTAACGATAAGTACTCCTACTTATCAATCTTTAATCTGCTTTGCACACTGTTCCAGGCTTTAGAAAATTGCAAGGCTGGGCTTGTTGGATTCAGAAAATCATCCTTTATAAATCGCAACCCATCTTGGCTGAGTCGGTGTATTGCCGCCTAGGCGGATGGCTTCTATGACATCGTCCTTGGCGGCACTTTAGAACTGCTTCAGTACAGCTCCTTTTGCTCCCTGCTTTCATGTCATCTCCTCCTCTATACAGCTACAACACCTGAAAATGAAAATTAAACTAAAACAATATCTTTTCTTAACCAAATATAGAATATTCAATGAAATCATGGTAAAAGAGAAAATAATGTTATTATGCATGCAATGCATCTAAATATGCCTAAATGAGCTTAAGAACACCAATAATAAGGGCAGGAATGTGTACAAAATATAGAACTTATGGACACTCTACAAGACCTCAACTGTTACGGGAGACGGAAGAACAAGTTCGGTTGATTCATAATCGACTTAAAGAAGCCTTCGATAGACAAAAGGCATATGATGACTTGAAAAGGAGAGACATCCAACACAATGTTGGAGATAAAGTCTTTCTCAAAGTGTCACCTTGGAAGAAAGTCTTTAGGTTCGGGAAGAAAGGAAAGCTTAGCCCTCGTTTCATCGAACCTTTCGAAGTTACTGAAAGGATAGGTCCAGTGGCTTATCGACTAGTACTCCCCGGCGAGTTCAATAAGATTCACAATGTCTTCCATGTTTCTATGTTGCAGAAATATCGATCTAATCCATCTCACGTTCTTGAACCCGAAGAAGTCGAATTGAATCCTGATATATCATATGAAGAAGAACCAATCTAAATTCCTAACCACGAAATTAGAAAGCTTAGAAACAAAACCGTTCCCCTCGTAAAAGTCATTTAGAGGAATCACAAAGTCGAAGAAGCAACGTGGGAACCAGAAACAACGATGAGGAAACAATACCCTCATGTATTCACGTTAGGTAAATTCGAGGACGAATTTATTTTAAGGGGGGAGGAGTTGTAATACCCCAAATCCTAGCCTAGTAGAAAACATGATTTAAATAGAAAAGAAAAAATGGCAATGTAGTGTAAGAACATGAAACATATATATATATATATATATATATATATATATATATAAATACATTCGGTGGAACAATATAACTATGTAATATTATATGTATATATGTGTAATATATATAAAATAGAAGATGATAATTATAATTAAAAGAATAGATAATATAATATAATATAATTAAGCATGGTGGAATCATTAGTGGAAATACATGGTAAAGGGTAAAGCCATGTGTCCCTTTCTTAAGTGATAACCGACCACTTTAAGTTAAGGGTAAACATGTGTAATCCACATTGATTCACCATAATCTTCTCTAGCATTTCCACTGACCCAAAAGTGAGAGAAGAAGGAACAAAAATTATGGAGAAAATTGAGAAGAAAACACAAGGTTGTTGCTGGAAAATTCAGTTAGAAAGATAGGGTTCATGCATGTAACCTAGAATTCATGTAAGTACGCTACCTTGCTACCTATACAGTGTCCACGAGTTCTATATTTTGTACACATTCTTGTCCTTATTATTGTTATTCTTAAGCTCATTTAGGCATATTTAGGTGCATTGCATGCATGATAACAATAATTTCTCTTGCACCATGGTTTTATTGAATATTTTATGTTTGGTTGAGAAAACATACTGTTTTAGTTTAGTTTTTATTTTCAAGTGCTGTAGCTGAGGAGAGGACATGAGAGGAACAGAAAGCTGAAACAAAAGGAGTTGTACTGAAGCAGTTCCAGATGCCGCCAAGGACGCTGCCGAACAGGCATTGTCGCCAAGTGCCGCCCAGGCAGGAGTTACACCAGCTTAGTCAAGATGGGTCGCGATTGAAAGAGGGAAATGTTGGGTCACGTTGGCACGCCCCATGGCACAACAGAAAAATTAATCCGATGTAATCCAGCCAGGATCCATGTACAGGAATGAATCCGGGGTGAAAAAATGAAGAGTTACCATTTAAAACTATGGAAACTGGAAAACCGACGGTATGTCGGAATAACCACGTCAAGTAAAGCCGGAATCGTCACAGGTTCGCAACGACCTCTACGGAGTCCACCCGAACAAAACGAACAAAGTTTTCGCCTCCCTAACACTTAGGGATAAATTTCGACAGGTTTGAACACCAGAAAAATATCGAACAACTTCTTAGAGAGCTTTCTGGGATATGTCGAATTCCAGTGGAGAATCCCTAGGGGTGTTGTCGAAATCTTCAAGAGGAGGAAGAGGGATGATTTGGTTCCTATCCCTTGTCCCTTTAAATAGTATTCAGAGACTTAATTCTAGTTGAATACCTTAAATCCAAGTTCAACCAAAATTCATAGAATCTAATTCTACTTGAAATTGGTTTATATTAAATATACATTATATTTAATAATATTAAATGAAATATATATATTTAATTATGTAGAATCTTATTCTACATAAAACATGGATTTAAATATACATTATATTTAATCCAAATATATATATTTTTATTATATAGAATCTCATTCTATCTTTACTTGGATTTAAATATATTTAAATATATATTTTTAATTATGTAGAATCTAATTCTACATAAACTTGGAATTAAATATACATTATATAAATTCCAAATATATATTTAAATTTCTAGAATCTTATTCTATAATATTTAAGTCTCTAAATATTTTCCATACTCTAAATAATATTTGATAAATACAATATTTTTCCAATATTATTCCCATTTAAGGGAGTTACCGATTTCCCCTATCCCATAGGGGATTTTCGGCAACCTCCCTAAAATAGGGAGTATGGTTTCCAATTTTTTTTTTGTTCATTTCATTCGACGAGTGTGACCCTTGTAGGTTCATGCAATGTTAGAAGCAAAATTAGAAATGTTCTAATTTTACAAACAATGAGTGGCATCTAGCAATACATCATTGCTACCTAAGTTGCATGAAGTCTTTGTTTGACTTTCCTAATTCCCGAATAAACTTCCTTTATGTATTTCATCCTTTTGTCCTTTATATCTGAGATGAACACAAGTCATGGGTTAGTCACACTTGCATTGTCCATCTAGTGTTTCTTGATGTCTTGAGTAGATTATGATAAACGAATCTCTATGATATCTCATATCATAATATTCGAGCATGGCCATGCATTTTCTAATCTCACTCAATCAAGTGGCCGAAGATATTTCTCCCATTATGTAGGGGGACAAATCCTTTCTTGATCAACCATATTTCACTACATAGGTCATCACGTATCCAATCATCAGTCTTTATAATGTAGTCAGTTATGACACACGCTTGACTATGTCAAAATATGTAAATCTTTATGTTGAAATCATGTTGATCTCAAGTCTGAGGATTATACATATGTTTATCATGAGCAATGTTGTGACTGTCACATAATTACCCAAGAAACATGCTCATAGCGGGTCAATCCAGTATGTTGTTCTCTAACAAATACTTATGTGTTGATTTTGACATCTCTATGTCAATGACAACGCTTGTCATCAACCACATATTAGTCTTTATATATTATCACTGTCCATACCCGTAATAATATTCGACTAAGGATCCAATTTAACAATAATCGTATTATTGTATGGACATCATTATCCAATGGTTAGTTTGATGCACAGAAACATACCAAATGATAATAACGACAATGCCATTACTTGATAAATCTAGTAAAATAGTATGTCTATTCAATCATCATATGATTGGTCTTTGGGCATACTCCAACAATCTCCCACTAGCACTAAGACCAATCATTCTCGTATCTAATACGATATGGCTTAGTGTAACTGACATGCTTATGCTGTGTCAAAAGCTTTGTCAGAAAGTTGACAAAGTTATCAACTTTGTGCGTATGTTGCATACTTTCACATCTCCAAGATGTAAGTACTTTAGAATATGTTTGGATTTATTGATGAGATCTGGGTTTTATTTGCTTACGCAAAGGTTCCATCATAATAGAGTTATGTAGCATCTAATATGCTGGGAACAATCCTTATTTCAAAAGTGAACCCTTTAGATCCAAACATCCTTCTTTATTACTATGTCGACTGTAATATATTCTCTTAGCCATTTCTCGAATTTTGGGCTCACCATTGCTTTCTGATAAGACCTAGTCTTTATCTTGATCCGAAAAGAAGAGTGTTTCCATGTACGGATAGTGAGAAATCCATATTTCTCAAGTATATGGTATTCTCTTAAGGATCAACACAATGGTTGTGTTTTGTTCCAATGTTCCTTGATCATTTGTGGAACATTCTCAATCTTTGGTTCATAAATTTGTTGTCTAAAATTTCTTCACATTCCAAATTCCATTTTTTTTCTTTTGTGAGAGGTAATCTCTTTCGAGAGAAACTCTCGTTTGAGCAACAAATATTTTGTTCTCGTTGAAAAATGAAATCCCTTAGTGATAAGTATTCTCTTTCGAGATAAACTATCGTTTGAGCAACAAATATTTTGTTCTCGTTAAAGTTGAAGAAATAATATACCTTTGTGAGAATTAATCTCTTTCAAGATAAACTCTCTTTTGAGAAACAAATGCTTTGTTCTCGTTAGGTTAAACAACAAATGGAGTTTTTAAGGTTCGAACTTTGTAAACATTTTAACATGTAAGTAACCTTAAAACTTCAAAGGTATTCTAGAACAATTCTTAGTCCATATCTTATATGACGTTTCGAAAAAAACACGATTAAGTATGAGAGTTGTTTTTCTAGTGTGTAAAGAAGTCGAAAATGACTTGTTCTGAATCAAAACATGACTAACATATTTGATTCTCTTTCAAAGACTTTTCGTTCCACTTGTGGGATTTAATTATAGGACAATCCCATATTCTTTGAAAGTTCATCAAACTTTAAATATTCTTGAATTTGATCTCATCAAATCACCTTAATACTTTTTATGAGTTTGAGATTAGTCATTTGTTTTATTTATCTTATAAATATTATTGATTTGATTACTTTAAAGATCATTGATTCGTTGTGCCATAAGAGATTAAAAGAATAACATTTATTTAAATAATCTCAAAATTAAAATATCTTGTCCTTACAAGATAACTAAAACTTAGGCACAAAATAATAATCTTAAAAACTAAAACAAATCTATTTAAGCAAAAACACATGTCCTAATGGATGATGTAGCAACTCTTGCTTTATTTCCATTCGCAGGTCCATGTCTATTCTGATGTCTTCTCTTTAGAAGCCTCTGAGGTTGATGCCTCACTCGTTTTTGCTTTCTTGACTTCTTGTAGGTGTGTGGGGGCAGTTTCTCTTCCAATGTCCGGTCTTGCCGCAATGGAAACATTTTCCATCCTTCTTGATTCCCTTCTTAGGTTTCAATGCCTCCTTTCCATCGGTTTTGGTCTTACCATCACCTTTAGACTTTGCTGCTAATTTACCTTTCTTCTTGCCCTTGCGGACCATCAAAACAGGTTTAAGTCCTACCTTCTTCAGGTTGATTTCAGCAGTTCTCAACATGCCGAGCAACTGTGGCAGCGTCTTGTTAATTTCATTCATATTGAAATTAAGGACGAACTGATTGAAACTATCCGACAATGATTGCAGGATGACATCAGTAGCTAATTCGTCTTTCAGCGGAAAGCCGAGCTTCTCCAACGTTTGGATGTAGCCCATCATTTTGATGAAGTGAGCTCCTACGGGAGATCCCTCACTCATCTTGCATTGAAACAGAGCTTTAGAGGTCTCGTACCTCTCTTGACGAGCTTGCCCTTCATAAATCTCCTAGAGATTTTGAATCATATCATAAGCTACCATGTCCTCATGTTGCTTCTGAAGCTCAGGGGTCATGGAGGCAAGCATAAGACAACTGACATTCAACATGTCGTCCATGTGTTTCTTAAACTTGTCTTTGTCAGCTCTGGAAGCAGTGGCAACCGGTTCATCAAGAACATGTTCTTCAATGACATATTCCTTCTTTTCCTGTTTGAGAACAATTATCAAATTGCGGAACCAGTCAAGGAAGTTTATGCCATTGAGCTTATCCATCTCAAGGATAGATCGCAGAGATAGAGTATTATTTGCCATTAATTCTACAACAAAGAAAATATGCTACATAAGTTTTACTAAATTTTAAAATTTATAGATAGGTCTTTACTATAAATTTACTCCCACTATTTTCTTCAAAATTAAAAACCCTCTAGTTTTAATTTCGGAAAAACGTTTCGATTGTTTTTTTAGTGAGTGAGGATCCGTAATTCACCATTTCTAAATCAGCTCTGGCCAGTCTTTTAGGAAATGGTTATTTAGGTAAGTAACACCTTACTAATTACATCTTATGTAATTCCTCATCTTTTGGCGAACAACTATTGTTCTTTAAATCATCTTATGATTATCCAAAACTTTTAACCACTAGGTTTTCTAATCCTATTAGAACAACCCAGCTAAGTCAATATCAATATCTCAACCGGCGAATATCACTAGCTTATTCTTCGCGTTTAACTAAAATAGATAAATGTGACATTGCTTTGGCAAAGATCGCATTATATCGATCGAAGCTTTAACGAGGGTAAATATTGGATGGTTAAAACAGACTTAGAATTATAGTGAGGGATTTACTTAATTATCTCATCATTTTAACATTGATACTATCAATAGAACTATGTTTAATCATGCATATAAAACATCCATTGCATCACATAAAAGGTAAATATAAGCGGTAAATAAATATGCAATGATTATAGCCCTTCTTAACCTAAGGCGACCCGTCCCAAGCCAATGAAAGGACCATTCTACTGAAGATAGAATCTGCTTCTGAAACGCCCGGTCCACCAGGGAAGGCTCACCACGCTGCTACCTTGGTTCTTGCTTTATCTCCATGAGTATTTACAATTTTCAGAAACTCGTGTTACATGCGAGAGAGTGAGATGAGAAGAGAAGTACAATAGAAGATAGAGAAAGGCACGACACGCAGGCCGTATTTATAAAAACCAAAACTATAAAGGCTATGGGCTATAACCATGCAAAACAAACACCGTGCAATCTAACATGCATTTCAAACACCGTGCGAACAAAGTAACGACGTGTTTATGGAGTTTTAAACTAATTATCCCTATGTTGCGGTTAATGGGCCAAAGAAGGATCACGAGGTTTCATAAACCATTTGCGTTAACGAACAAATGCACCAGGTAGGTCAACATGAAAGAGAGGTGGCGCACTAGGCACACTTAAGTACCAGGTCTTTGATGATGCCAATCCTAGACATGCATTTTTTATAACGTCTAACCATAACTCTTATGGATTCACCGTGAAAGATAGTTTGATAACTTTTATCAAATTAGAAGCCCTTTCAGAGATTTCATAAATCTATGAAACTACGAACAACTACTTGTTCTCTAGACTAACTATTAGTCTCAACATGTTAACATTTAACATTGAAGCAACCTAACATAGTTATGATTAACTCTTAATCATTCAGTGATAATCGAAATAACTCTTTATTGGGCGTGATACGATAAACGATAAATATCTAAATCGAATCAAACATCATGCATCTCATACATAAACATCACCCAAGAATTTAAGTCCAAATTCGTATGATACAAGTGGCTCTGATACCACTGTTGGGTCACGTCGGCACGCCCCGTGGCGCAGCGGAAAAATTAATTTGACGTAATCCAGCCAGGATCCATGTACAAGAATGAATCCGGGGTGAAAAGATGAAGAGTTACCTTTTAAAACTCTGGAAACTGGAAAACCGACGGTATGTCGGAATAACCACGTCAAGTAAAACCGGAATCGTCATAAGTTCGCAACGACCTCTACGGAGTCCACCGAACAAAACGAACAAAGTTTCCGCCTCCCTAACACTTAGGGATAAATTTCGACAGGTTTGAACACCTTCCAGGGAGAAGTCGAAATCCCTCCAGTGATTTCTGAGGGAGTCTGAAATCGACCAGGAGTTCAACCGGGACTTGCAATCGAGCAAGGGAACCTTCAGGGATTTGCTAGGGGGCAAGTAGAACACCAGAAAAATATCGAACAGCTTCTTAGAGAGCTTTCTGGGATATGTCGAATTCCAGTGGGGAATTCCTAGGGGTGTTGTCGAAATCTTCAAGAGGAGTAAGAGGGATGATTTGGTTGCTAGCCCTTGTCCCTTTAAATAGTATTTAGAGACTTAATTTGTAACCCCCTCGTCCCGGTCTGGCCGGATGACCCGTTCGAGTGAGCCACACGGGGAAAACCGAAGCGAAACCCAAAGGGTTCTCTCTCGGTTAGCAACCCTATATTTTTTTTTCATTTATTATCTTGTCTAGATGAGTATTAAGTTCTAAGTGGTCATACAGCGGGACAACATTCACGAATCAGACAAACGAACTCAAACTAACATGTTACAGCCCAATTTTTAAGCTTGTACTGCAGGCGGTATCGATACCCTTAAGGGGTGTATCGATACCCCCTTGACTAGGTCAACTGGTCAAAGTCAACCCATAGAGACCGTATCGATACACCCAAGGGGTGTATCGATACCCTCCCTAACGGTTGACTTCCCACGGTCAAAGCTAAGATGACAGTATCGATACAACTGAGGCTGGTATCGATACCGAACTGGACAGTAGCTCCAGTGACCAAAATGGTATCGATACACCTCTCAAGTGTATCGATACACGAGGCCTGAACAAGAAGGTGGTATCGATACCGTGCCAACCGTATCGATACCCCTGCACAGCAAAGCCTCCCAAACTTAGCAAAAACGATCAAGACTCGAATCTAAATGTAATCTATGACTTCCCTAACCCCAACCAAACATACATACAACATTTACATACCATTATATAGCCATACAAGCACCCAACATGTATAAACAACAAGGAACTCATGCAAAGGACTCAAGATGGCATTTAAGCATTCAAAGTTCATACTTCAACATCCAAACATATAAACAACCTCAAAGGCACATAAGCAACATCCATGATAAGCAATTTAGGCATGGGATACAATTCAAACATGGCAACACAAGCCATACAAAAGCAAGATAACAAGGAGTCTAGCAAGCTCCTAACAACTAACAAACATCCAACAAAATAACACATGTCCCATTGCTTAAACTATTACATGTTCAACATTAAAACTCATACTTGAACTCACCAAAAGCAACACTTGGAGACCTTTCATTGCCTTTGCCACCCACAAGCTATTTATCTGCATTGCCGAACAAAGAGAGCGTAAGCATAAAAGCTTAGTGAGGGTAAGCTCGTAAAACAAACCTTCGACAATGCAGGGTCCAAACACGAGTTATTTACATGATGAAATGCATGGTCTTACCTCCGGTCCGCCAAGCCAAAATGAACATGATGCATGAACATATAGTCAACAACATGCCATGCTCTACAACTCATAAGCTCAACTTACCATGATACATAATCCAAATCATTAGCCACATCAAATATCAATTCATAAGGCATCACATTTCATGTCACATAAGCACATAAGCATAATCCCACATTGGTATATACATACAACATCATATTGGCACCTAGCTATGACTCGAATACGCGGATAACCCGTTGGAACGCATTTCCAACAACAACATTACCTCGGTGGGATTACACTCATCACCGGTCCTTGCATGGGCGGGATTCCACTCATCACCACATGCCCTACGGATGGGATTCCACTCATCATCCCGTAGAAATATATAAAAGCTTCCGGTGGAATATTACATCACCGTACTCCTCCTTTATAACACCCCTCACCCGGATTAGGGGCAAGGAGTGTTATGTTAACATGTGACAGAATTCATATTAGGCAGCGGAAGTGGGTTAGCAATTTTCGTGTAACATTTTTTTTCTTTTATTCGAATACATCTATTTTAATTTCTTTTCACATTCGATTATCCCATGGACATATTTCATCATATTCACAAATTAATTCCATTGATTTCAATTCATTTGGACACTACACATAATCATTTACATTCGGTTTACATATTATCAATTAAGAGCAATTCTAACCGATTCATTCATTCATCATATATATATATATATCATATCCGATAATATCATCCATAGTATTTTAGTTTCCCTTAATTACATATCAAGATGTAGGGTAACTTCTTATAAGTTTATACAATACTAAAGAAATAGTTCATGAACATAACCATCATGCCAAATTGAACTAACATGCTGAACACTAGGCCACCCATCATGAGTACGACAAAGACAGGGAAAATCACACTTAAGCTTCGTACGAGTAGAATACAGGTAGAGGTCAACGATGCTAGAACCTGAAATTTAGGGGAAGGAAGGAAGGTTCGAGTGGTAAGTACTTCTCGTACTTAGTGAGGAAACCCTATTCTATTCGGTTTCCAATTTAAACATTATGATCAAACAATTTAATTTCACTTTGCACATTAGCTCATTCGAATGATTCAAGCAATATAATCAATCCACAATTAATAATGCACCATAGAAATCATTCGAATATATACACCAAGGAGTCATGTAATTCTATTCGAATACATGCAAGTGATTACATATCATTCATATCATGAATACACATACAAGTCATGAAACCTGAATTAACTTCCAATTATCAAATTATCACAATTAAAGTTTCATAGCATATCAAGAATAGCAAATCATGAAATTCAATATTTCATTCAAATGATCCAACAACCAATTTCATGAATTTACTTTCAATTTTCAGATTTCATTCCTTAAATTGTTCATTTAATTCATTTAGCAATGCCTTGGATAGTAGAGTATGCTAGGTAATCAAGTCACGTATAACAGAGGTTGTGAATCAAAATTCACCATGTAATAGGTACCACGTACCAAACCGTATCACATATAACATATCATAATGTCCGCAGACATTAAGCAAGAAGGTACACTTACGTACCACAATATCGAGTACACTAACGTACCGATTTTCTTATTGAGCTCAGACTCTAGGCTAGCCGTACTACCTAAACAGACTGTACACACCAAGGGCTTTGCATTTAAATCTTTAATTTAATCAGATACATAATCAATCAAATTTTCAGAAATTCTTAATTAATCCCTTCGATTAATTGCTTATAATTCCAATTCCAATAACATGTTATCACACATGATCATATAAACATTTACAAGCTCAATTCACACATTTCAGCTCAGCATTCGAACAATCCAAGCTCATATCATATAATTCAGAATTTCATTTCATAGTTCAATACTCAATTGAACTTGTCAAACATAATTATAACATATAAGAGCATTGCATACTCACATACTATATCACAACTTCATTGTTTTCACAAGAAATCAATATCACAATAAATTCCAATAATCAACATGATTAATTCATCCAAAACAGTAAGATTAACCAAAAATCAGATTCGGAATCAAACATATCAATCGTCAATTTAATTTCAATCACATATGCAACAAAATCGCATAACACAAGCATAAAATCCAAATTCCATTATTCCTTCTTCCCTTACTAAAATCAAATAATTAATTAGTCCAAATTGCATGCTTATCATAACTTAAAAATTAAATTAAGGCAGTTGGGACTCTAATCCCAACTCTAAAATCGTTTCACTCACAGTTCGCCGAGCTAGTTTTGAATCCGTATGCCCTTCGCCCGATCTGAAGCCGATCCCGGAGTAATCTCTTCTTCTACCCTTTCGCTTCTAGGATCTAAGGCATTCAAGCCAAGCAATTAACAATTTTTCAGAATTCAATTTATGCAATTAGAGACTGAATTTTGCATTTTTATTCAAAACAGTCCCTATACTTTTACGGTTCGATAAGACTAATTTCCATTTTCCTAATTTCTTTAATTAATCACTTAAACTTTCAAATTGATCATTAAAATTGGTGGATTTCACATCCTACATATTGTTAATCAATTTATTAACACTCCATTTAATCAAATTTTACATTTTTAATAATTCACAAATTCTTAATTTTTCTTGTTTTCATTTATACACATTTCTGACCACCTAATTTAATTCATTTCTTATTTCCTGTACACAACTCCAAATCGAACACCGTTTGTTCCTAAATTCAATTAACATACCCAATTTTAACATATCAAAAATTTAGGTCGAAACTCCTAGTATATTATTTTCTACAATTTTACAAAGTTCACTGTTCAGCTAGGAGCATTACTGGACAGTTTTGTATGCTGTTCGAAATGGGTTTCCAGATTTTACCACAGTCATCAAAACTCATTTTTACAATTTTTATACCATTTTAGTCATGTCAAAGTAGAAAATATCAAAATTTCATCACTAAACTCTTACTAGTGAATTTTATACAATTTTCTAAAGTTCACTGTCCATCTAAGAACAGTGCAGGACAGTTTTACAAGCTGTTCGTATTAAGCTTCCAGATTTCACTACAATGATCAAAACTCCGATTTATAATTTTTATATCACTTTAGACATGTCAAAGTAGTACATATAAAAAATTCGTCACGAATTTCCCATTAATTAATTTTCTATAATTTTTCAAAGTTCACTGTCCAGCTAGAAGCATTGCTAGACAGTTTTACATGTTACTCCATTTCACACTTCCAGATTTTAACACAGCCTTTAAAACCCTGTTTTATTATTTTTCTATGATTCTAGACATATTAAAGTGAAACATATCAAAAATTCAGATCAAAACTCCTATCATAACATTTTCTAAATTTTTTCAAAGGTGCATGTTATGAATTTTACAAATCTGTTAACACACTTTGTATGCATGTTATTAATGTTTTATGACTCTTAATCCTTAAGGATTCATATGGATCTTTACATTTTCCAGCAACCATACTCAAGAACATCAGATTTATGAATTTCTAGACACCTTAGAACACATGATTTAATAAACCTTTTACCATAATCGAATTGAGAAGAGGATGATCTACTTACTTCCGATTTTTCCTTGATTTTTCTAAGTGTTTTTCACCACCATACATGCTCTTCTTCTTCTTCCTCAAGCTCTCCATTTTCTCTCAAGTTCTATGTGGTATTAATGGTGTGAAAAAGCAAAAAGAGAATAGAAATTTTGGGTTGATAGCCGGCTATGGGATGAGCAAATGGGGAACAAAACCAATTGGGATATGACTTTATGTCATATCACCACTAATTACTCATTTTAATAACCCCACTTAATCTTAATAAATCATATATATATATCCTATAATTATACAATGATTTTATCCTATTAATAATGTAAATACATGTATTTCTATTTTAGCATGCAAATCCTCAACTTTTCCACCTTATTCGGTTTGGTCATTAAGCCTATTGACCGAATTCTTATTGCACATTTCAGTTTGGTCCTTAATGAACCAAATTTCAAATTCAAAAGTTTGAAAAAAAAATCAATCTAATTATTCACTTCATCATTTAATTTGACCTCTAATCTTCTAGGCTAATTTTTGGGATGTTACATTTCTCCCCCCCTTAAAGAAAGAATTCGTCCCCGAATTCTTACCTGAATCGAACAATTGAGGATATTGGTTTCGCATCGTTTCCTCAGGTTCCCATGTTGCCTCTTCCATCTTGTGATTTCTCCACAAGACTTTAACAAGTGCAACATTTTTGTTCCGAAGTCTTTTAATTTCCCTATCCAAAATCTGAACTGGTTCCTCTTCATAGGACAAATCAGGATTCAGTTCTACTTCTTCCGGCTCTAAGATGTGAGAAGGATCGGATCTATACTTTCTGAGCATTGACACATGGAAGAAATTGTGGATTTTATCGAACTCACTAGGGAGTGCAAGTCGATAAGCCACTGGGCCAATTCTTTAAGTGATTTCAAAAGGTCCAATAAAGCGAGGACTAAGCTTTCCTCTCTTTCCGAACCGAAATACTTTCTTCCATGGAAAGACCTTGAGAAAAACTTTGTCTCCCACATTATGCTGAATATCTCTTCGTTTCAGATCAGCATAGGCTTTCTGTCTATCAAAGGCTTGTTTTAGACGAGAATGAATGATTTGGACTTTCTCTTCTGTTTCCTTGAGCAATTGGGGTCCCAAAACTTTATTCTCACCAAGTTCGGACCAACACAAAGGTGTTCTGCATTTTCTGCCATACAATGCTTCAAAAGGAGCCATCTGAATAGACGACTAATAGCTATTGTTGTAGGCAAATTCAACTAAGGGTAGGGATTTCTCCCAATTCTTCCCAAAGTCAATTATGCAAGCTCTAAGCATATCTTCAAGAATCTGAATTACTCGTTCAGACTGACCGTCACTTTGCGGATGGAAAGCAGTGCTTAAATTCAATTTGGTTCCCATAGCTCTCTGTAATGTTCTCCAAAATCTGGAAGTAAATCTTGGATCACGATCAGAAACAATGGAGATAGGAATTCCATGTAGCCGGATTATTTCTTGAATATACAGATTGGCCAAAGTCTCCAAACTATAATTGATACGAATGGGAATGAAATGTGCCGATTTGGTGAATCGATCAATAATCACCCAGATAGCATCATGTTTTCTGGGAGAACAAGGAAGACCAGTCACGAAATCCATAGTAATTCGTTCCCATTTCCACTGTGGCAGTACAAGTGGTTGGAGTAATCAGGTGGGAACTCTATGTTCAGCTTTGACTCTCTGGCAATTTAGACATTTGGATACGAAATCATTGATAGCCGCTTTCATACCAGACCACCAATACAAAGATTTGAGATCTTTATACATCTTAACCGATCCAGGGTGGACCGAGAAAGAACTCTGATGTGCTTCTTCTAGAAGATCTCTTTTCAGATTTTCATCATTTGGAACACAGATTCTATCTTTGAAATAAAGGAGACCGTTTGTATGAATACGGAATCCTTCACCAGATTTTGTATCCAGCTTGGAAATGATATCCTGAAGTTCTGGATCAGCTTTCTGAAGATTTTCAATCCTTGAGATTAGACTGGATTGAATTTGAAGTTCGGACAGAAATCCTTGTTTCTGATATACTCGAAGATGAGCATTGATAGCAGTTGGAGCTACAAGAATAAATACCATTTTAAAATCAAAACTCTTATTATAGACACATTATTATTTATATTTTTTTAAGATTCAGAGATTAGAGATTTTACCCAATGTCGGTTTACGACTCAAGGCGTCTGCAACCATATTGGCTTTTCCTGGATGATAGTCAATGACTAAATCATAGTCTTTCAATAACTCCATCCATCTGCGTTGTCTCAAATTCAGATCTTTCTGAGTTAGGAGATACTTTAGGCTCTTATGATCGGTGAACAAGTAACATTTCTCACCGTACAAGTAGTGTCTCCATATTTTGAGAGCAAACACAATTGCAGCAAGTTCGAGATCATGCGTTGGATAGTTCAATTCATGAGATTTCAGTTGGCGTGAAGCATAAGCTATCACATTATCACCTTGCATTAAAACACATCCAAGACCCGCATGTGAAGCATCACTATACACAGTATAATCCTTGCCAGGTTCTGGTTGGATCAAAACTGGGGCATGAGTCAAGGCTGCTTTGAGTTGGTCAAAGCTTCTCTGTTGCTTGTCAGACCATTCAAACGGTTGATCTTTACGAAGAAGTTTAGTCAAAGGTAAGGCTATAGAGGAAAACCCTTTGACAAACCTTCTGTAATAACCAACAAGACCAAGGAAACTTCGTATTTCACTGACATTTCTGGGAGGTCGCCAATCCATGATTGACTGAATTTTCTTCGGATCAACTTTAATTCCTTCTGCAGAAATTACATGTCCAAGGAAAGAGACTTCCGATAACCAGAACTCGCACTTGGAAAATTTTGCGAATAACTGGCGTTCCCGGAGAGTTTGCAAGACAATGCGAAGATGATCAGCATGTTCTTCTTTGTTGCGAGAATAGATCAAAATGTCATCAATGAAGACGACAACAAATTTATCAAGATAGGGCTTGAATACTCTATTCATGAGATCCATGAATGCCGCCGGAGCATTTGTCAATCCGAAAGGCATTACCAGAAATTCATAGTGGCCATAACGAGTTCGGAAGGCTGTTTTTGATACATCCTCCTCTTTGACTCTCATTTGATAGTATCCAGATCGCAGGTCGATCTTTGAGAATACTGAAGCATCCCTAAGTTGATCAAACAGATCTTCTATTCTTGGGAGCGGATATCGGTTCTTGATTGTGATCTTGTTCAATTGACGGTAGTCAATGCAAAGACGCATTGTTCCATCCTTCTTCTTTACAAATAGAACAGGTGCACCCCAAGGAGAAGTGCTGGATCGAATGAAACCCTTGCCCTGAAGCTCTTGAAGTTGCTTTTGCAATTCTTGTAACTCAAGAGGTGCCATCCGGTACGGAGTGATAGACACCGGATTTGAGCCAGGCTGTACATCAATCCCGAATTCAACTTCTCTAGTCGGAGGGAGACCAGGTAGTTCCTCGGGAAATACATCAATGAATTCAGAAACAACAGGTATTTCAGACATTCCAAATTCAATTTGATCTCGTAAGACCATGGATGCAAAAATGGAAGTAGGCTTTTTATCAATTAGAAGTATGGATTCCTTTCCTAAACCCTGAAGATACAGTCTTTTATTTTGACAATCTACCCAAGCCTCATGTTTACTTAACCAATCTAAACCCAGAATTAGATCGAACTCACAGGAGGGTAATATGTAGAGATCAATAAGGAATGGCAAATTGCTAATATGCAATGAACAATTTCTACATATTAGGTTTATGTTCGAAGTTCCTCCTAAAGGGTTTGAGACTATCAGACTTGTTTTCACATTTTCAGGTTCTAATTTCAACCTTTTTACAACAGATAGACATGTGAATGAATGAGTGGATCCCGAATCTATTAAAGCATAAACAGGATGTGAGTTTAGCTCAACGGTACCTGCAATCACTTCAGGAGACTCTTCATCATCTCTACCACGAATGTGGTAAACTCTAGCAGGTGCTCGAGATTCCTGATGAGTAGTAGCATTGGAATAAGTACCCTTGCCTTTCTTCTGATAACTCGGCTGGGCTGACTTGGCATTCCTAATCCGATTAGAGGATGTCGGACTAGGAACTGCAGTGTTACGAGCTGGCATAGATTCATGCTTTTGAGGACAGTCTTTGATGTAGTGATCATCACCACCACAAGCATAACAGAGATTTGCCTGAAGTCTGCACTGACCTCGATGTGGTTTCTGACAGAACTTGCAAGGAGGAATCTTTTCAGAATTTCCTGAACTATTAACAGATATAGTCGGTACTGAGGATCTGATCACTGTAGCTGGTTTTGAAGTGTAATTACTCCTTGGAATAGAAGTGAAATTAGAAGACCCTTCTTTCTGAAATTTAGGCTTCTTGAACTGCCATTGAGACTTGTCATCTCGTTTCTGCTTTTTATCAGGTCTATTGCCCCATTTTCGCTTTTCAGCAGCTTTTATTCTGGCTTCGGTTGCAATAGCCCGATTAACAAGATTCTGGAAATCATTGATTCCCAAAGCAGTGAAGATTGGACTCAATTCATCATTCATGCCTTCAATGAACATTCGGCATTTATCAGCTTCAGTTTTGATGTATTCTGTACCGTATTTGCAATGCTTGCAAAAGTCTGCAACGTACTGTTCAATAGGACGGTTGGCTTGTTTGAGGTGCAAGAATTTCTTTCTTCTTTCAGCTAAGTATCGTTCACTGATGTACTTCTTTTTGAACTCTTCGAGGAAGAATTCCCATGTCACCAATTCAGTCGGAACAGTGAGAGTAGTGGTTTCCCACCAATTCATAGCCTCATCAGCTAACAGAGCCACAACACACTCCAATTTGTGGTCATCGGAGCACTGTAATTGTCGGGTTACCACCTTGGTGGTGTTTTCAAGCCAGTACTCTGCATCTTCTGGTCTTTCTTCATTAGCACCAGTAAAAGTGTAGGCTCAATGCTGAGAAAGCTTATCTATCGGAGCTCTGCTAGGTGCAGTAGCGACAGAAACAGCAGGTTGCTCTTGTTTCAGATTTGTCAGAAGTTGATTGAACATCTCCTTCATGCTGATGAGACATTCCCTTTCGGCAGACTGAACCATAGGATTTTCAGGTGGAAGTTGTTCTGTGTTCTGAACAGGCTCTGTAGGGATCCGTTCAATGACTTGAGCAGGGTTTTTGGCAATTTGCTCGGAAGTCTGAGCAGGCTCTTTGTTTCTCTCTTTTCTCGGAGTTTCAGTTCGAGCAGGAGAATTATCACCCAATCTCACACTTTCACCTTCACTCGAAGATTCGTGCGAGCTCCTATTCTTTGGGTCTTTTGGGTCCGTCATATTCTATCATTCAGTCAAATAACAGAAGATCAGAAAGCTCAGTACATATATCTTATCATACAATACATGGGTGGCAAACCTAAACAATGCAGATGCATACAGACTCGATTAAATTTTTTAGGATTTAACCTAAAAAGCTCTGATACCACTTTATATAACACCCCTCAGTCGGATTAGGGGCAAGGAGTGTTATGTTAACATGTGACAGAATTCATATTAGGCAGCGGAAGTGGGTTAGCAATTTTCGTGTAACATTTTTTTTCTTTTATTCGAATACATCTATTTTAATTTCTTTTCACATTCGATTATCCCATGGACATATTTCATCATATTCACAAATTAATTCCATTGATTTCAATTCATTTGGACACTACACATAATCATTTACATTCGGTTTACATATTATCAATTAAGAGCAATTCTAACCGATTCATTCATTCATCATATATATATATATATATATATATATATCATATCCGATAATATCATCCATTGTATTTTAGTTTCCCTTAATTACATATCAAGATGTAGGGTAACTTGTTATAAGTTTATACAATACTAAAGAAATAGTTCATGAACATAACCATCATGCCAAATTGAACTAACATGCTGAACACTAGGCCACCCATCATGAGTACGACAAAGACAGGGAAAATCACACTTAAGCTTCGTACGAGTAGAATACAGGTAGAGGTCAACGATGCTAGAACCTGAAATTTAGGGGAAGGAAGGAAGGTTCGAGTGGTAAGTACTTCTCGTACTTAGTGAGGAAACCCTATTCTATTCGGTTTCCAATTTAAACATTATGATCAAACAATTTAATTTCACTTTGCACATTAGCTCATTCGAATGATTCAAGCAATATAATCAATCCACAATTAATAATGCACCATAGAAATCATTCGAATATATACACCAAGGAGTCATGTAATTCTATTCGAATACATGCAAGTGATTACATATCATTCATATCATGAATACACATACAAGTCATGAAACCTGAATTAACTTCCAATTATCAAATTATCACAATTAAAGTTTCATAGCATATCAAGAATAGCAAATCATGAAATTCAATATTTCATTCAAATGATCCAACAACCAATTTCATGAATTTACTTTCAATTTTCAGATTTCATTCCTTAAATTGTTCATTTAATTCATTTAGCAATGCCTTGGATAGTAGAGTATGCTAGGTAATCAAGTCACGTATAACAGAGGTTGTGAATCAAAATTCACCATGTAATAGGTACCACGTACCAAATCGTATCACATATAACATATCATAATGTCCGCAGACATTAAGCAAGAAGGTACACTTACGTACCACAATATCGAGTACACTAACGTACCGATTTTCTTATTGAGCTCAGACTCTAGGCTAGCCGTACTACCTAAACAGACTGTACACACCAAGGGCTTTGCATTTAAATCTTTAATTTAATCAGATACATAATCAATCAAATTTTCAGAAATTCTTAATTAATCCCTTCGATTAATTGCTTATAATTCCAATTCCAATAACATGTTATCACACATGATCATATAAACATTTACAAGCTCAATTCACACATTTCAGCTCAGCATTCGAACAATCCAAGCTCATATCATATAATTCAGAATTTCATTTCATAGTTCAATACTCAATTGAACTTGTCAAACATAATTATAACATATAAGAGCATTGCATACTCACATACTATATCACAACTTCATTGTTTTCACAAGAAATCAATATCACAATAAATTCCAATAATCAACATGATTAATTCATCCAAAACAGTAAGATTAACCAAAAATCAGATTCGGAATCAAACATATCAATCGTCAATTTAATTTCAATCACATATGCAACAAAATCGCATAACACAAGCATAAAATCCAAATTCCATTATTCCTTCTTCCCTTACTAAAATCAAATAATTAATTAGTCCAAATTGCATGCTTATCATAACTTAAAAATTAAATTAAGGCAGTTGGGACTCTAATCCCAACTCTAAAATCGTTTCACTCACAGTTCGCCGAGCTAGTTTTGAATCCGTATGCCCTTCGCCCGATCCGAAGCCGATCCCGGAGTAATCTCTTCTTCTACCCTTTCGCTTCTAGGATCTAAGGCATTCAAGCCAAGCAATTAACAATTTTTCAGAATTCAATTTATGCAATTAGAGACTGAATTTTGCATTTTTATTCAAAACAGTCCCTATACTTTTACGGTTCGATAAGACTAATTTCCATTTTCCTAATTTCTTTAATTAATCACTTAAACTTTCAAATTGATCATTAAAATTGGTGGATTTCACATCCTACATATTGTTAATCAATTTATTAACACTCCATTTAATCAAATTTTACATTTTTAATAATTCACAAATTCTTAATTTTTCTTGTTTTCATTTATACACATTTCTGACCACCTAATTTAATTCATTTCTTATTTCCTGTACACAACTCCAAATCGAACACCGTTTGTTCCTAAATTCAATTAACATACCCAATTTTAACATATCAAAAATTTAGGTCGAAACTCCTAGTATATTATTTTCTACAATTTTACAAAGTTCACTGTTCAGCTAGGAGCATTACTGGACAGTTTTGTATGCTGTTCGAAATGGGTTTCCAGATTTTACCACAGTCATCAAAACTCATTTTTACAATTTTTATACCATTTTAGTCATGTCAAAGTAGAACATATCAAAATTTCATCACTAAACTCTTACTAGTGAATTTTATACAATTTTCTAAAGTTCACTGTCCATCTAAGAACAGTGCAGGACAGTTTTACAAGCTGTTCGTATTAAGCTTCCAGATTTCACTACAATGATCAAAACTCCGATTTATAATTTTTATACCACTTTAGACATGTCAAAGTAGTACATATAAAAATTCGTCACGAATTTCCCATTAATTAATTTTCTATAATTTTTCAAAGTTCACTGTCCAGCTAGAAGCATTGCTGGACAGTTTTACATGTTACTCCATTTCACACTTCCAGATTTTAACACAGCCTTTAAAACCTTGTTTTATTATTTTTCTATGATTCTAGACATATTAAAGTGAAACATATCAAAAATTCAGATCAAAACTCCTATCATAACATTTTCTAAAATTTTTCAAAGGTGCATGTTATGAATTTTACAAATCTGTTAACACACTTTGTATGCATGTTATTAATGTTTTATGACTCTTAATCCTTAAGGATTCATATGGATCTTTACATTTTCCAGCAACCATACTCAAGAACATCAGATTTATGAATTTCTAGACACCTTAGAACACATGATTTAATAAACCTTTTACCATAATCGAATTGAGAAGAGGATGATCTACTTACTTCCGATTTTTCCTTGATTTTTCTAAGTGTTTTTCACCACCATACATGCTCTTCTTCTTCTTCCTCAAGCTCTCCATTTTCTCTCAAGTTCTATGTGGTATTAATGGTGTGAAAAAGCAAAAAGAGAATAGAAATTTTGGGTTGATAGTCGGCTATGGGATGAGCAAATGGGGAACAAAACCAATTGGGATATGACTTTATGTCATATCACCACTAATTACTCATTTTAATAACCCCACTTAATCTTAATAAATCATATATATATCCTATAATTATACAATGATTTTATCCTATTAATAATGTAAATACATGTATTTCTATTTTAGCATGCAAATCCTCAACTTTTCCACCTTATTCGGTTTGGTCATTAAGCCTATTGACCGAATTCTTATTGCACATTTCAGTTTGGTCCTTAATGAACCAAATTTCAAATTCGAAAGTTTGAAAAAAAAATCAATCTAATTATTCACTTCATCATTTAATTTGACCTCTAATCTTCTAGGCTAATTTTTGGGATGTTACATCCTTGGTGCCTTAACGCCACCAAGGCCACGTACGTTTTGACTCAATTTGTGTGCACACTCATCCTAATGATCGATCATTGTACCCAAGCATACTAGTGCCAACATTAAACGCAATCCATTTTACATAGCTACATGCATATAACAATGCATCAAATATCATGCCTCACATACATGTATTTCACAACTCATTTCCATGCCTAGCATGTACTCACCATGATCATCATCATGCACAATTCACAATCCAAACCACATGCATAGCAATGCATCAAACCATACCTCAACAACATGTATAACACAATATACATAACTACCGTAAACATATATAAACAAGAGGCATAACATGCAATTGGGAGTTCCAGCAAAGTTTCCTAACTTAAGTTTGAGATTAGGCTACCACCCCAACCTCAACTTTAGGTGGGTTTACCAAGCCCAACCTAGGTCCACATGCTTGAACCAATGTTTAAAGTCATTTAAAAACAATAACCACTCACCGACCACTTCATAGCACAAGCTGACTAGCCTACCGAGCATCCAAAATCCGGATTCGAGCCCGAAGCTTCTCCATTGTCTTCTCTTGCTTCTAACCATTCAAAGACGATACATTAGCCCCAAAATCAACCACAAACCCAGGGTTTAACACTCACACACAAATCCACCATAATTCACACAATTCAAAGCCAAGTTCATTCTTCAATTTCTCATTTTCGTACTTCCACTAAAACCCGTCAAAAATCAGAATTGTAGACATCCAAAACACTCTTAAACATGTTCAAAACACCGCCCAACTATAGTATAACCATCAACCCCCAATTTCCAACATTAAACACACAATTTAAGCCATAAACAATCCCCAAAATCATCAAATCCGAGCAGCCATGAAAAACAGTCCAAAACTTGTGATTTCAACATATTTAACACATTCAAACACTTCCAAAACAACCCCCAACTATTACTCTAACATCAACCATCAAATTCCAACATAAATCATACCCAAAACTCATCTAAAAACCTTCCTAAAAATCCACCAAAACCCAATTTCGGAAATTTTATCAAACACCTCAAAAATTACTCATTTTAACATATTATGTGTATTTTAACATGGTTAAACAAAGCCCCAACTCAATTTATCAAAACAAGATGAAAAACCCCTTAAAAACCCAAACTTTGATATGAACCCTAATTTTCAAAACTCCATAACTTTGAAATCTAAGACTATAGATAGATAGAGGATGAAGAGGAGATTAGGAAAACATAATTACCTTTCAAAAACCCCTTGAATTGATGAAGAAATCAAAGGAAATAGTAAAGAGGGTTTGGGAGAAATTTTGGGATGTTTACACGGTGAGGAAGAAGAAGAAATGAGAAAAGATGATAGATAAGGTGGTCTTTATTTTTATTTTGGTTTAATTACCAAAATGATCCCTCCCTTTCTTTCTAAACTCAATTTGCTCACACTAAGGTCAATTTGATTAAAATAAATTTTTACCGACTCGAACCAATTAACACGACTAACTCCTAACCCCAAAACACGGGTGTTACAACTCTCCCCCACTTAAGGAAATTTCGTCCTCGAAATTCATCGAACAGGAAAAACCACTGAAACATGCTACTCCACACTTTCCTCTTCACCACAACACACTCACCAACTCGTATACTTACCATGCAACAACAACTATCTAACACCAATACCTCAACTGATTCTTCGCTCCACGTAAATTTCAAACTCAACTCAATCTCTTCTACAACATAGCACGGAACAAATCTAACTCACACCTTCGTATTTTAGATACATAGATACATCACAAACTTCCTCCTAACTCTGGTGGTAACCGCAACAGATAAACAACAGGACTAGCCCAATTCAACTATCTCATACAACACTATTTTGAACACCTGACCCTCAACTTTCTCTGACAGATCATCTGACTTTAACAGGTAGCCAAACACTATGTAGACGCCTTCAAAAGTAGTCTAGTTGGAACCCCGGATCTCTATTACTCACTTTCATTTCGAATCTTCCACGGATGTAACAAACTAGAAGAAAACTGATGCTCGGTCTCAACACCCTGACAAATTATACACTTACTCTCATACTAAACCACATTATTCATCCACTCAATTCAGAAGCATTCATCTTCAACCCACAATACGTCTTCATACTTCTCAGATGCAATACAAATGAACCACCGTGCGCTTCGGCCAAAACAATACATCTCAAAACACTAGGTCAGTCGGTACAACTATTCTGTCTCTGAAATGCAAAACTCTATCATCTCTGAAACTGTATTCTGAAGGTCTTCCTTCTACTATGCCTCGCACGTGAGGTGCCAAGAATCTGTCTTGCAACTGCTTCTCATCAAACATTCTGACTCAAAGTAGTCTCAACCCGAAACTCGGCCACAAAACTACTATCATTTGATATACGGAATTCGGCAATTGCAACTCGTAACTCAACTACTAATCTAACAGCAATTACAACTCGGAACATCGGTCACTACGTTGACTATCTTCGAATGGTACTCAATCTTGATATTACAGTCTTCAAGCAGTTCTAACCCTTAATGTTGTTCAAGTTTCAACCCTTCCTAAGTTGTCTAACAATTCAAGTTCTGATAATATGTACGTACACACTGTGCATTTCTTACTATACAAGCTTTGTCTCCAAGTCTTCGAAGCAGATACAACTGTAATTAACTCTAAGTCTAGTGTCAGATAACTCTTCTCACGGTCTTTCAACTAACTCGATGAACAAGCCATGAACTTCCGTCTTTCATAAACACACAACCTAACCCTACATGTAACACATCACTACAGTTCACAAGCTATTTCTCTAGTATAGGCTAGATCAAGGTCGAGGCTCTCTTCAAAGTTTCTTTCGGTTTCTCAAGGGTTCAATGTCTCGCATCTAACCTCACAACTGAACATTCTTCTGTAGCAATCTGACAAAAGAGCAGCTATCTTCGAACGACTATTTACAAACTTCCGGTAGTAACACCGCTAGACTTAGAACTATAGGTTCTTGTCACCGTCTTCAATTTCTTCCAACTCACATCTTCCTCTGTCTGTTCAAGATTTGTTCTAATACACTCGTCTAATTTACATGTCCTAAGAGAACATCTTCGTTAACTCGAAGTTCACGTTGCACAACTTGGTATACAATTAATTCTCTAATAGAATCTACCTCACTAACTTCAAAGCTTGTCATGATCTTCCTCGGCACTTGAATATACTCACATGACATCTAGAAGAGCTACTACAACTGATCAAGAAACTCAGGAAAATATTCTGCTCAACCTCTCTATGAAGGTAACTAATACACTGGTCAACCAAAACGGCATAGCTCAGAGCTCAAGGTGATCACATCTTGCCCCTAAAGCTGTCTTCGGTACTTCAACTTTTCTCACTTTCAACTGGTAGTAAACGGATCTCAAACTAATCTTCAAATAGACTGAAGCACAGACTAACTGACCAACAAATCACTGACACTCGGAAACGGATACTAATCATTCACTGTCACTTGTTTCGACTGTATGTAATCTGAACACATTCTCGTACTGTCACTCTTTCTTCTTCACAAATTACACAGTGGAGCTCTGAGATGATGCACTAGGCCTAATGAATCTAAGGTCTAACAAGTCTCGAAGTCAATTTTTCAACATTCTCAATTCTTCTGGGATTCATAAGTCACAGAGCAAACAAAACAGAAGCAACCTCGAAAACGGTCTCAATAACAAACTCTTCTCCTCTAACAAGAGGTAAACCAGCAATTCTTCCAAACACTTCTAGGTAAAGAAAACACAACTATTCTAACATTCTGTGGTTTAATCTTCATTCAAAATCAAATCCATCACAATTGCTAAGCAAGCCTGTCGACTAAACTCAACCAATCTTTGACCTCTAAAGCTGGATCAACATTCAATAGGGAGTTCACATCCTCACCTACTACTACAGTCACACAGAAATCTGCAACTCCAAGGCAACTCTCTCTTTGTCTCAACGTATATCCTAGCTTTGTGCTCTACAAGTCAAACCATGTCAAAAAGGTACATCGAAACCGTATGAAGACATTCACTTCACATCTACTAGAAACTAGTAACTCTGAACCACCAACAAACATCTTCTGTACATCTTTCTGATCACTACTATCTCCCAAAAAGGCTAGTCACATGTGTCCCTACATCTAAGCTCTCAACAAAGATATCTAATTTCTTACATGCTCACACGAAAGGAGGTATCCGCAGAAATTGCAACTTCACATGTACACAACTGATAGTCTTCGGTCCTCTTGTCTTCAGACTGGTTCTTCAACGAGATCTGACTCTTCTAAACTGTTCTTAGAGCATCTCGTAACTTCAAGATTCAATTCTGATCACACACACAAACAGTCATGCTGGACTTGTTCTACCCCTAGCAAACAATCTGGAGTCAAGGCTCGAGGCTCCCTTCTCAGCTCAACTACATCGGGAGTGACTTCATCTCTTCCGCTTGCTGGAAGACAACTCAACGTACACTGACCCAATCACACAAACTAGCTCCCATTCACGGGCACTGACCGGCTGTCTTGCATTAAAATCATAGGCCGAACCCCAACGGTCACCAACTAACATTTCCGAAATTCAGATTACTCACACGAGACCCCTACCTAGATCTCGCCAAAAGAACTAAGGTACTCATACCTACCTCTGACACTTCACCGGGCATATTCAAACTTGCATACTTGCTAACGATATACGGAAGCACGGATTTAGAATCAACTGGAGGAAGCAACTTAACATTGTACCAAGGGCTTATTTGATAAAACATCGAAACTACTCTGACCCCCACTCATAGGCCTTCACTTCTTCTTACCAACTGATGCCAGAGTTGATCACACCGTCCTTCATCCGCAAGAATCAACCCATATACACACCGTCTCAAACGGACAAATTGTACCTCAATTCCGGTACAACCACACCTCTCTAACTAAGGCGATGGACTCCCTCAACATCGTCCACCCTTTCAGAAACTACGACTTCTACTTACCGAAAAGCAATTAAATCAACAACAATATCAACAGTAAAACATACAAGATTGGGTTAGCAAGGCAAGGCTTCCAAGTGGCTCAAGTATGTTTCCCTCACTTAAAATCTCTTTTCCGATGTAATAGTAGCAATGGGACTCTACTAAACATGTTTCAAACAACTCAACACACATACATGCTCAAACAAGCATATAACAAGGCTTACTTGCTAAACAAGCAAACATATACGTACGATCAAACAACATACATTCTCAATCAAACGATCATACATCACAGCATACACGGATAACGAACAACATGCTTTTAAACAAACAATCAACATATTTTTCATACAAGCAGTCATACTTACAAAGCAAGCAAACACCGTGCATATCATTCATAAAACACAACTTACCTCACTTACCTGCCCAAGGTCTCGGTAACCTTAGGCTCTGATACCAACAAATGTAACCCCCTCGTCCCGGTCTGGCCGGATGACCGGTCCGAGTGAGCCACACGGGGAAAACCGAAGCGAAACCCAAAGGGTTCTCCCTCGGTTAGCAACCCTATATTTTTTTTCATTTATTATCTTGTCTAGATGAGTATTAAGTTCTAAGTGGTCATACAGCGGGACAACATTCACGAATCAGACAAACGAACTCAAACTAACATGTTACAGCCCAATTTTTAAGCTTGTACTGCAGGCGGTATCGATACCCTTAAGGGGTGTATCGATACCCCCTTGACTAGGTCAACTGGTCAAAGTCAACCCATAGAGACCGTATCGATACACCCAAGGGGTGTATCGATACCCTCCCTAACGGTTGACTTCCCACGGTCAAAGCTAAGATGACGGTATCGATACACCTGAGGCTGGTATTGATACCGAACTGGACAGTAGCTCCAGTGACCAAAATCGTATCGATACACCTCTCAAGTGTATCGATACACGAGGCCTGAACAAGAAGGTGGTATCGATACCGTGCCAACCGTATCGATACCCCTGCACAGCAAAGCCTCCCAAACTTAGCAAAAACGATAAAGACTCGAATCTAAATGTAATCTATGACTTCCCTAACCCCAACCAAACATACATACAACATTTACATACCATTATATAGCCATACAAGCACCCAACATGTATAAACAACAAGGAACTCATGCAAAGGACTCAAGATGGCATTTAAGCATTCAAAGTTCATACTTCAACATCCAAACATATAAACAACCTCAAAGGCACATAAGCAACATCCATGATAAGCAATTTAGGCATGGGATACAATTCAAACATGGCAACACAAGCCATACAAAAGCAAGATAACAAGGAGTCTAGCAAGCTCCTAACAACTAACAAACATCCAACAAAATAACACATGTCCCATTGCTTAAACTATTACATGTTCAACATTAAAACTCATACTTGAACTCACCAAAAGCAACACTTGGAGACCTTTCATTGCCTTTGCCACCCACAAGCTATTTATCTGCATTGCCGAACAAAGAGAGCGTAAGCATAAAAGCTTAGTGAGGGTAAGCTCGTAAAACAAACCTTCGACAATGCAGGGTCCAAACACGAGTTATTTACATGATGAAGTGCATGGTCTTACCTCCGGTCCGCCAAGCCAAAATGAACATGATGCATGAACATATAGTTAACAACATGCCATGCTCTACAACTCATAAGCTCAACTTACCATGATACATAATCCAAATCATTAGCCACATCAAATATCAATTCATAAGGCATCACATTTCATGTCACATAAGCACATAAGCATAATCCCACATTGGTATATACATACAACATCATATTGGCACCTAGCTATGACTCGAATACGCGGATAACCCGTTGGAACGCATTTCCAACAACAACATTACCTCGGTGGGATTACACTCATCACCGGTCCTTGCATGGGCGGGATTCCACTCATCACCACATGCCCTACGTATGGGATTCCACTCATCATCCCGTAGAAATATATAAAAGCTTCCGGTGGAATATTACATCACCGTACTCCTCCTTGGTGCCTTAACGCCACCAAGGCCACGTACGTTTTGACTCAATTTGTGTGCACACTCATCCTAATGATCGATCATTGTACCCAAGCATACTAGTGCCAACATTAAACGCAATCCATTTTACATAGCTACATGCATATAACAATGCATCAAATATCATGCCTCACATCATGTATTTCACAACTCATTTCTATGCCTAGCATGTACTCACCATGATCATCATCATGCACAATTCACAATCCAAACCACATGCATAGCAATGCATCAAACCATACCTCAACAACATGTATAACACAATATACATAACTACCGTAAACATATATAAACAAGAGGCATAACATGCAATTGGGAGTTCAACCAAAGTTTCCTAACTTAAGTTTGAGATTAGGCTACCACCCCAACCTCAACTCTAGGTGGGTTTACCAAGCCCAACCTAGGTCCACATGCTTGAACCAATGTTTAAAGTCATTTAAAAACAATAACCATTCACCGACCACTTCATAGCACAAGCCGACTAGCCTACCGAGCATCCAAATTCCAGATTCGAGCCCGAAGCTTCTCCATTGTCTTCTCTTGCTTCTAACCATTCAAAGACGATACATTAGCCCCAAAATCAACCACAAACCCAGGGTTTAACACTCACACACAAATCCACCATAATTCACACAATTCAAAGCCAAGTTCATTCTTCAATTTCTCATTTTCGTACTTCCACTAAAACCCGTCAAAAATCAGAATTGTAGACATCCAAAACACTCTTAAACATGTTCAAAACACCGCCCAACTATAGTATAACCATCAACCCCCAATTTCCAACATTAAACACACAATTTAAGCCATAAACAATCCCCAAAATCATCAAATCCGAGCAGCCATGAAAAACAGTCCAAAACTTGTGATTTCAACATATTTAACACATTCAAACACTTCCAAAACAACCCCCAACTATTACTCTAACATCAACCATCAAATTCCAACATAAATCATACCCAAAACTCATCTAAAAACCTTCCTAAAAATCCACCAAAACCCAATTTCGGAAATTTTATCAAACACCTCAAAAGTTACTCATTTTAACATATTATGTGTATTTTAACATGGTTAAACAAAGCCCCAACTCAATTTATCAAAACAAGATGAAAAACCCCTTAAAAACCCAAACTTTGATATGAACCCTAATTTTCAAAACTCCATAACTTTGAAATCTAAGACTATAGATAGATAGAGGATGAAGAGGAGATTAAGAAAACATAATTACCTTTCAAAAACCCCTTGAATTGATGAAGAAATCAAAGGAAATAGTAAAGAGGGTTTGGGAGAAATTTTGGGATGTTTACACGGTGAGGAAGAAGAAGAAATGAGAAAAGATGATAGATAAGGTGGTCTTTATTTTTATTTTGGTTTAATTACCAAAATGATCCCTCCCTTTCTTTCTAAACTCAATTTGCTCACACTAAGGTCAATTTGATTAAAATAAATTTTTACCGACTCGAACCAATTAACCCGACTAACTCCTAACCCCAAAACACGGGTGTTACATAATTCTAGTTGAATACCTTAAATCTAAGTTCAACCAAAATTCATAGAACCTAATTCTACTTGAAATTGGTTTATATTAAATATACATTATATTTAATAATATTAAACGAAATATATATATTTAATTATGTAGAATCTTATTCTACATAAAACATGGATTTAAATATACATTATATTTAATCAAAATATATATTTTTATTATATAGAATCTCATTCTATCTTTACTTGGATTTAAATATATTTAAATATATATTTTTAATTATGTAGAATCTAATTCTACATAAACTTGGAATTAAATATACATTATATAAATTCCAAATATATATTTAAATTTCTAGAATCTTATTCTATAATATTTAAGTCTCTAAATATTTTCCATACTCTAAATAATATTTGATAAATACAATATGTATCCAATATTATTCCCATTTAAGGGAGTTGCCGATTTCTCCTATCCCATAGGGGATTTTCGGCAACCTCCCTAAAATCGGGAGTATGGTTTCCAATTTTTTTTGTTCATTTCATTCGAAGGGTGTGACCCTTGTAGGTTCATGCAATGTTAGAAGCAAAATTAGAAATGTTCTAATTTTACAAACAATGAGTGGCATCTAGCAATACATCATTGCTACCTAAGTTGCATGAAGTCGTTGTTTGACTTTCCTAATTCCTGAATAAACTTCCTTTATGTATTTCATCCTTTTGTCCTTTATATCTTAGATGAACACAAGTCATGGGTTAGTCACACTTGCGTTGTCCATCTAGTGTTTCTTGATGTCTTGAGTAGATTATGATAAACGAATCTCTATGATATCTCATATCATTATATTTGAGCATGGCCATGCATTTTCTAATCTCACTCAATCAAGTGGCCGAAGATATTTCTCCCATTATGTAGGAGGGAAAAATCCTTTCTTGATCAACCATATTTCACTACATAGGTCATCACGTATCCAATCATCAGTCTTTATAATGTAGTCAGTTACGACACACGTTTGACTATGTCAAAATACGTAAATCTTTATGTTGAAATCGTGTTGATCTCAAGTCTGAGGATTATACATATGTTTATCATGAGCAATGTTGTGACTGTCACATAATTACCCAAGAAACATGCTCATAGCGGGTCAATCCAGTATGTTGTTCTCTAACAAATACTTATGTGTTGATTTCGACATCTCTATGTCAATGACAACGCTTGTCATCAACCACATATTAGTCTTTATATATTATCACTGTCCATACCCGTAATAATATTCGACTAAGGATCCTATTTAGCAATAATCGTATTATTGTATGGACATTATTATCCAATGGTTAGTTTGATGCACAGAAACATACCAAATGATAATAACGGCAATGCCATTGCTTGATAAATCTAGTAAAATAGTATGTCTATTCAATCACCATATGATTGGTCTTTGGGCATACTCCAACAGGAAATTCCTTGAGCCCAATGAGCCCAGTCTTGCAATTTTCTGAAGCCTGTAGCGGCCGACAAAACTTATCCAAGATTGATAAGTAGGAGAACTTATCCTTACTTGCGGAAGAAGGAAATGTCCAAAGAGTCTACATTTAAGTAAAAAATGAGATTGTATTTAATGTAAAAAATACTTTAAGAACTTCTACTTCAAGGAGGACTCAAACTTAAGCCATGAGCCCTATATATACCCAATTCATGTGAGGGTATAGGGGCATGAGGGGGCATGACGAGGTATACGAGGCATAGCGGAGATGTATCTAGGTAGATGAGAGTTGTTTGGGGTCACGACCCAACTCTCCTAGGGTTTAGGCGCTTGTATGTGAAGTAGTTGTGAGAGACGATTGTAATAGATAAGTATGTTTTTCAATAAAATTCCAAGTTTGCTTAATCTATGTACTTCATTCTTTCAATTAGTCCTAACTAGTCAGTTGAGAGAATCAATTTGTCGGGAACGAAAGTGTAAGGCTCACGAAAGGTTTAAGCACGATCACAACATGTTGGGGCGTGACTAACTTTGTTCCTAACAAGTTCACAAGTTTCAGCGGCTAAAAGGGATCTCCAACCGAATCGACTTGCCTGTGTTAGGTTCACACTGAGATTGCTAGGTATTGCCTACATCACGTGAGTATTCGAGCATCCTTGCCTAGAAATATGGAGGATCACTGTCGACTATCCCGCTGAGCTTAGAATGTTTGCCAGACTTGCCGCCATGACTTATTTCCGTTCCAGCTGCCGAGACAGTGAAAGTTGCAGGGGCAGTGACTCGCTGCGGCCGCGTGACAGGGTCGTAGCCTGCCGCCCTCCATAGCCGCCGAGGTAGAAAATCATAGCAGTACAAAATATACTTATTCTTTACAATGCAATCTACATGCCATTGAGCTGCACTTGCCTCATCCAATCTATCGACCAAATCTCTCGCTATCATCCCTCTCATCACTATCTTTATTCTATTTGTGTTTTTATATTTCCACATTGTGAGATTTAATTATGCATTTACTAAATCCTTGTGCATGAAACCATTCATAGAAGCTACTCCAATCCCTGTGGGAGACGATATCTTTTATACTATAACTTGACAAGAGTGTGTACTTGCGCTCATAAATAGAGAACACCCAAACGCTCTACAAGTTTTTGGCGCCGTTGCTGGGGATGGGCAACATCAACCATGTTTGAATTTATGCACTTCTACTTTAGTTTTTGCACATTAAGTCTATGTTTATTTTATTGCTTAAAAAAATTACCTCTTTGTTTCTTTGGTGTATGTCCCGCCAGGGCGGCAAAGTTGGCAGCAAACACCCACCTAAGGAGGGGAAGGACATGCCCAGAAAAAAACCCAAATGCAAAGCCCTCAGGAAGTGGTTATGTTTGGGAAAAGCGCTACCCAACATAACCTAATTTTTATTTTTAATTTTTATTTGATTTTTATTGCATTAGGATTAGATTTAATTTTTAGTTATTTTTTTTAATTTATTTCAGGTTAGGAATGAAGGCAAGACCAAGAAAGATGAAAGAATAAAGAAGAAGCTCAACTAGCAGCCAAGGCAGCTCAAGGCAGATGAGCATAACGGCTAGCAGCTTCATAACGGCAAGCCGCAACAGCTATATTTGCAGCAGTATGCGGAACGACTATCTTCGTAATGACTAGAATCCTGTTATTCGCGCCGCAATAATTGTCGCTCGTTGGCAGCGTGCCCGCCAAGGCAGAGGAGAGAAGTGGCTATATAAGGCCAACTATTCTCTCCCCATTCTTCACTTTGCTCTCTCTTTTATTCTTAATTCTTTTTGTTATCTTTGCCATCAAGATTTCACTAGTTTTACCTTTTTGCAGTTTCTTTTTGTTCTTTAGGAAAAACAATTGTCTCACAACTATGGCCACATCGCAGCAACCCGCCTCCACCTCCAAACCACTTTTCCAAAGGTTTTCAAACCCAACTGTCGAGGTAACCTATAAGGAGTACTACAGAGAGCGGCAACTTTGGCTGGAGTACCAAGATGGTGGCCCATAGCTGCCTGCGTTCCCAACAGAGTTAGCAACATCCAAGCCGATCCATATCACCCCCAGACCAGCTGCTACTCCAGCCGCCGCCGACAGCGAGGGGCCGCACATCCGCCCCAGAAGAAGGACCTCTCCAACTCCCATCCAGCCATACAATCTCACCTCCTCATCCGAGTCAGAAAAGGAGGAGGAGACCACTGTTGCCTCCTTAATAGCAAAAGAGGCCGCTGCCAAAGATGCCGACGACTCAGACATGGAGATCTCAGACTCCTTTGATGACAAACCAGCAGAGGCAGTAAGGAAGAGAAAGCGGCCAGCAACAGAGCCCCAAGGTGGAGGACCTGAAGGACCATCCAAGAAACCCACCCCTAGCCGCATCCAGTCACCGCGTAGCAAGAAAAAGAGTTCAGCTACCAAACCATCTACCACGCGCCGCCTAGTCCTGCCCGCCTCCTCAGAATCCTCCTCTAACACAGCAGCAACGGAGGGGAACTCCCCTAGTCTATAGCACCCTTCTCTTTTCTTTTCTTTTTAATTTTTATGTTTTATCTTTCTTTTTATGTTTTATTTTTATGTTTTTAATTCTTTTTCTTTTATATTAATTTTTGTTTTGTGTAAAGGCATTAAGGACAATGCCAACCTTGAGTTTGGGGGGGAATAGTCCTCTTTGTTTTTAGATCATTTAGCAGCATATAAGACCATATGTAATTTCTGCCCCTAGCACTTAATGAAGTAGAAATTTTTAGTTTCAAACTTGTACCTATGATAGATTAGCCGACTACTTATATTCGCACCAAACTAAAAATTTTAACCTAACTATGGGAAGAAGCATGAAATACTTAGAAATTTTTCTTTTTGCCAATTATTCTTACAATGTATGTTAAATGCTGATTTTTTGCTTAAATTCTAAGTTTAACACTGCCTGCCTTACTTAACAAAAATTCCTTGATTGGATACAGGTTTGCCGCCATGGCAACACAGGGCAGCAAAACAAAGATGATGAAAACCCTAGAGGTTCCCGAAACAGGCTCTAGGCAGGATGTTAATACCCTAGAGGTGCCCGAAACAGGCTCTAGGAAGGATCATGAGCAAGGACACTCCGCTACTATCAAAGTCCACATATCTAAACCAAGTGACGGACAAATTAGCAAGAGTGAATGAAAGCCTTCACGGGATGACTCATTTCAAAGGGTTCAGAGTTTCGTAGAGTGCACCTATCTTAGCTTCAGACCCATAGAATAGTTGTGATGAGCTGAAGCCCTTAAAGCCATGATCAGAAAAAGAAGACGAAAGTGCCCAACTTTGATGCCAAGGCAGTAACTCGTTTCCTTTTTAGCAATTTAATTATTTTAGGCATTCTTTGTTAACTTAGTTATCTCAGTATATTTAGCATGAACACAGACCTGCACACACATCACTAGCATTAAGAAAAATAAAAATCTAAGTCATTCCATGCCATTCCCTATCATTAACATTAAACAGGTGCCACAGCCTTGAGGTAAGAGAACAAGTTAATGGCTAAAGTTTCTATTAATTTTGTGTAAAGGGCAGATTTACTAGCTAGGTTGCATTGCTTGAGGACAAGCAATAGTTCGAGTTTTGGGGTGTGTAGAGTGTCCATGAGTTCTATATTTTGTACACATTCATCCCCTTATTATTACTATTCTTAAGCTCATTTAGACATATTTAGGTGCATTGCATGCATGATAACATTAATTTCTCTTGCACCATGCTTTTATTGAATAATTTATGTTTAGTTGAGAAAACATATTGTTTTAGTTTAGTTTTTATTTTTAGGTGATGTAGCTGAGAAGAGGACAGTAAAGCTGTCACAAAAGGGGCTGTACTGAAGCAGTTCCAAATGCCGCCAAGGACGCTGCCGAAGCAGTATTGCCGCCAAGTGCCGCCCAGGCAAGAGTTACACTGGCTTAGTCAAGATGGGTCGCGATTGAAAGAGGGAAATTCCCTGAGCCCAATGAGCGCAGTCTTGCAATTTTATGAAGCCTGTAGCGGTCGGCAGAACTAATCCAAGATTGATATGTAGGAGTACTTATCCTTACTTGCGGAAGAAGGCAACGTCTAAAGAGTCTACATTTAAGTAAAAAAGGAGTCTGTATTTAATGTAAAAAATACTTTAAGAACTTCTACTTCAAGGAGGACTCAAACTTAGGCCATAAGCCCTATATATACCCAATTTATGTAAGGGTATAGGGGCATGAGGGGGCATGACGAGGTATAACGAGGCATAGCAGAGATGTAGCTAGGTAGATGGGAGTTTTTGGGGGTCGCGGCCCAACTCTCCTAGGGTTTAGGCGCTTGTATGTGAAGTAGTTGTGAGAGACGATTGTAATAGTTAAGTATGTTTTTCAATAAAATTCCAAGTTTGCTTAATCTATGTACTTCATTCTTTCAATTATTCCTAACCAGTCAGTTGAGAGAATCCATTTGTCGGGCACGAAAGTGTAAGGCTCACGAAAGGGTTAAGCACGGTCACAACATGTTGGGGCGTGACTAACTTGATTCCTAACAAGTTCACAAGTTTCAGCGGCTAAAAGGTATCTCCAACCGAATCGACTTACCTGTGTTAGGTTTACGCTGAGATTGCTAGGTATTGCCTATATCACGTGAGTATTCGAGCATCCTTGCCTAGAAATAGGAATGATCACTGTCGACTACCCCGCCGAGCTTGGAATGTTTGCCAGACTTACCTCCAGGACTTATTTCCGTTCCACTTGCCGAGACAACGAAAGTTGCAGGGGCAGTGACCTGCTAAGGCTGCGTGACAGGGTCGTAGCCTGCCGCCCGCCATATCCGCCGAGGCAGAAAATTATTGTAGCGCAAAATATTCTCATGCTTTACATTGCAGTCTACATGCCACTAAGCTGCACTTGCCTCATCCAATCTATCGACCAAAGCTCTCCCTATCATCCCTCTCATCACTACCTTTATTCTATTTGTGTTTTTATATTTCCACATTGTGAGATTTAATTATGCATTTACTAAATCTTTGTGCAGGAAGCCATTCATAGAAGCTTCTCCAATCCCTCTGGGAGACGATATCTTTTATACTATAACTTGACAAGAGTGTGCACTTGCACTCATAAATAGAGAACACACAAACGCTCTACACTACCCGATTGATTCTTATATGTTTATCATTCTTTTGATGAATTATGGGTTGTTTATTGATGGAAAATTTTGATTAGATGCACGATTGTTCATATGAATTTCTGGGTTTGTGATTGAATTGAATTTAAACTGAAATTACAAAGTAGAAACAGGTTAGAACACCAAACCTGCCCAGATTCGTACATGTTGAACATTCTGTAGAAATCTATGTTTTTGAACATGTTAGAGGCAAAATTGGAAAAACTTCTATAGGACAAAGTTGTAGGAAATTGAATTTACTATATGATAAAGGTCTTGGAAGCATGAAAAGTTTCATAGGATTGCTGGAAAATGAGTTAGAACAAAACTGGTCACGTTTGGAATTCAATTGGTGATTAGGGATTATTTTTGTAACGCCCCGGTTTTGGGCTTAGAAGTTTTGGGCGTTGACCGGTTTGGTCAAAGTGCTGTTCAAATCTAAAAGGGTGAATTTAGGAAAGCCTAGTTAGGGTTGCATTAAAATTATGGAAAAATGTTCTAAAATCATCTTTTAATATAATTAAGTGAACTGTGAAGTCAATTTTGGAAAATGAGTTTTGGAAGGGTGACATTTTGGCTAGTGACCAAAATGTAATTTTTGAAAGTTTTGTGACTGTTTTAGAAAGGGTTGAAACTTTGAATCTTTAAGAAGCTATTATTCCAAAAGTAGTTTCTCCAGATTTTTCAAAGATATTTTAAGCTATATTCTGATTTTTTAAAACATATCAAAAGAGGAGGGAAAGCCATTTTGGCCATTTTGATAACTAACTTCCTATTTTCTTTTCTCTCATTTTCTCTCAACCCAAGCACTTTCTTTCCAGAGAATTGTTTCTGATTTTCTCACCTAAATCTCTCCTTTCAACTCTCTTTTGATTCCTAATCATCATATCTACAAAACCTCATCATTTGCTACTTGATTCATCAAGGTTTTTGATTCCAAAAAGAGGAGAAACTCAAGTTTGAAGGTAAGAACGTCCTTCTCCTCTAAACTATCAGTTCTTTACTGAAATTCCTAAGTTTTCAATCCTTAATTGATGTTTTATTAAAGGCTTTTAAGTTGTGAAATGGATCTTGGCTTATAATGCAAGATTTGGTGATTTTTGATGATTTTCGTTTGATCTGTTAAATCTGTGATTTGAGATGTGTTTTTGATGTTATTTGAACTCTAAATTGATAGGGAATTGAGTTTTGATTGATGCAATCCCGGATAGGTTGGGTTTCCTAAGTTTAGCTTGTGATTCTTGATTGTTTTTGAGGTGATCTTGTGGATCTGGTGTTGCTGGAGGTATAAGGATGTTATTAGGTTCTTTTTAGATGTTGAATGATGTTAAAGGATGTTAGGTTTTGATGGTTAATGGCTGGGCTTTGTTGAGAAGTGGTTTGGATGCATTTTCGGTTGTGTTTGGTGGCCGAAAATGGAGTGGGGATGAGAGCAGCGAGTTTAGGTGCTTTCATTGAGGATATTAATGCATGATGATGCATTAATCTACTGTTTTGATGTGTTAAAACAGGGGAGTCATCTTTGGATCCAAGTGGTGGTGATCCGGAGGCTTGATTTGGTGCTTCGGCAAGAGGCGAAGTGGAATCGGTGAGTGAAATTGGGTTTTCGGCTTTGAAACCAATGTCTTGGGAGCTTAGTTTAAGTCTAAACAACTTTGCTAAGCTCAAGTGTAAGTTTTCGGAAATACTCTCTAGTGGTGGCCATGATTTGATTGTTGTGCAATATGGTTTATTGCATGTTTTAAACTCTATTTTGAAAGCATGATTTAGCATGGTTAATGCTGTTTTTGTAAGCCATATGTTGAAGGAAGCTCAAGGTAAGAGTTCCTTGTTTTTGAGCATTGATTAAATGTGGTTTGATGCTTTTAAATGCATGATGAATATGGCTTGGTTTAATGCTTTAAAACAGTGGATAAATTGATGATAATGATGTATATTGGCAAGTGATGTTTTGCAAAGGTTAAGGTCACTAAGGTGGTTAAAAGTCCTTGAGTGAGCCTTGTTTACTTAAGAACATCAAGGTGGTTAAAAGTCCTTGGATGATTCTTGCTACGGACACAAAGGTGGTTAAAAGTCCTTGTGTGGTCCTTTCCATGGTGTTTAAAAGTCCATGGGGCCAAGGTGTTTAAAAGTCCTTGGGGCCAAGGTGTTTAAAAGTCCTTGGGGCCAAGGTGTTTAAAAGTCCTTGGGGCCAAGGTGTTTAAAAGTCCTTGGGGTGAAACTTGATACGGACACAAAGGTGGTTAAAAGTCCTTGTGTGGTCCTTTCCATGGTGGTTAAAAGTCCATGGGCCAAGGTGTTTAAAAGTCCTTGGGGCCAAGGTGTTTAAAAGTCCTTGGGGTGAAAGTTGATGAACTTGTTTTTAAAGAAATGGAACTTATCACTTGTGGCCAATATGACATGTTATGATATGAAGCATGAGATGCATGTTTAAGTATGCTTTTGAGCATGTGTAAATGATGATTTGAAGCATGATTTATAATGTGTTTTATAAATGCATTATTGAATGGTTTTATTGAGCATTCCTCACTAAGATTTTGCTTACGCTCTCTCTTTGTTTTCTCAAATCAATAATGCAGAACATTAAAGTACTTTGAGGGCAGCAAGGAAGGCAAGCATTCAAGTGGAAGTAAAGCTCAAAGTATGGAAGGTTTTCTTAAGTACATTTAGCTTTTGGTAATTTGGCAATGGGGGACCTATGTGTATGTTTTGGGAGATGTTTTGAACTCCCTAAGTATTTTGAATGTTGTTGAGAATGCTGGTTTTTGTGGTTGGCCATTATATGCTTGAATTGGAAGTTTATGCTTGAATGGTTGCTTGTGTAGGAAGCATGCCTATAGATTTGGGGCTTTTCACATATGTTGATGTTTTGATGAATTGTTGATGCAAGTATGTCTCTTATATGTTGAATTGCATGCTGGTAAAGTTTGGTGGCATTTGGAGCATGATTGGTTGGTCAATTGCATGTTAAAGTAGGTAAAATTCTGCATTTTGTGCAGGCCGTTTCGGAACAGTGCCTACCGTTTCGGAACGGGTGCCTCAAAGCAGCCCAGGCGTTCGAAACGGGCAACACCGTTCCGGAACGGATATGCTACTGCCCGACCCCGTTCCGGTACGTGTTGCGGAACGGCCCCGAGTTTCGAAACGGGCTGTCCCCCGTTTCGGAACGGCTGACCGTTGGGGCTGACAGTGGTAGTTATATGTTTTGAATTGTTTGCATTTTGGTCCTGAATCTTGTTTGTGCAATTGTATGAGTTTGGGAAGTCCTTTTGAGCTGAAATTTCACAGAGAAGCATGAAACCTGATTAATTTCAAGTTGGTAACTTTAATTTGGGTTAAGTCCTTATATATATCAGAAATTACATTTTGGTCCCTAAAGTTGTAATTTGTTCAATTGGATCCCTGTTTGATCTCTGATGTTTATGATCTTTGAGTATTCTGTTGTACGATCATATCTAAGGATTAATATGCATCTAGACAAGTTTAAAAAGAAAAAAAGGGTCGTTAATCAAGGTTGACTTTCGGGTTGACTTTGGTTTTCCCTGTGTGACTTTCTTAATTCGGGTCAACCGTCTAGGCCAGGTTAAGGGGGTTACATTTGGTGGTATCAGAGCTGAGTTCTCGAGTAATTGGGAATGAATGTGTGCATGATTGAAGTATGTGTGCCTTGTATGCTTGTTGATCGAAAGCATGTTTAGTGGCTTGTGATTTGGATGCAATTGAGATGTATGATGTGATGTAGCATGTTGTGGGTACCCATTGCCAAATAAAAGCTAATGAAATGGTGTTGATTTTGAATGAAATTGAGCTTGAATACTTGGATTGCTTACCTTGCTGGGCCTGACTTCGTTTTATTTGCATTGTGATTGCATGGTAAAAGTATGGCACCACGTAAAGAGTTACGAGGTAATGTGCGAGCTACGGCTCCTAATGAGAACGAGAATGAGGAAAACATGGGTAGTGCGGTGATACCTCCTCCTCCACCTGGTGGTGGTGCTGAGGGTGAAAGAGCTGAAGCTGCAGCTGGTGCTGGAGCTGCTGGACCAGAGGTTGGTCAGGGGCAAGCTATGCCTGATATGTCTATGTTGGTACAAGCTATTGCGGGTGCTTTCCGAGCAGCAGTAGCTGGAGCTCAAGGAGCTGGGCATCAGGGAGATGCTGGTGTTAGACTACCTTTGGAGCGCTTACGCAGTCTTGGTGGGACTGAGTTCAGGGGTATGTCTGCTGAGAGTTCTGAAGCTTGACTAGAGAGTACCAAGCGAATCTTGGGTCAGATGAGTTGCACTGATGTGCAAAAGCTGGGTTGTGTTGTGTCCTTGCTGTAGGACGATGCGTATACGTGGTGGACGACCACCATAGCTGGGATGGTTGAAGCTGATGTGACTTGGACATTATTCCAGAATGTGTTCAAGCGGAGATATCTTGGTGTTAGATACCTTGATGAGAAGAAGCGTGAATTCATGTCTCTTACCCAAGGGAGCATGAATGTGGCTGAGTATGAAGTACAGTTTGTGCGACTCAGTCAGTATGCACCTGAGCTGGTACCTGATGAGCGGGCAAGGTGCGAGAGGTTCCGTTATGGCTTAGTGACGGATGTGAAAATGTATGTGCTGGCCACCGAGTATGATGATTTTGATGTGTTGGTGGGCCGAGCCAAGGACATTGAGATGAACTTGGGTTTATCTGCGAAAGGTGCTGGAGCAAGTTCTGGTAAGAGAGCTGCTGAGTATAGTTCCGGAGGTGGACGGAACAAGAGGGGACGTGATCAGAAGTATCAGTCTTCAGCTAAGAGAGGTGGTGGTGCACCTGCTAGAGGAGGCAATGCTAGAGCTGATCCGAGTGCTTGTTGGATCTGTGGTTCACGTGGTCACATGAAGCGTGAATGTCCTCGTGCTGTGAGAGAGGTGCAAGCTCCTGTTGCGGCAGCTGGTAATGGGTGTTGGAATTGTGGATCCGCAGACCATTTGAGGCGAGATTGTCCTAGGTTGGCTGGTGATCAAGTGCGTGCTCCTGTTGTTGCTGCACCGCAGAGAGGTCGTGGGCGCGGCCGTGTTAGTTTCCAGAGGAGAGAGGAAGGTGGTCGTGGAGTGGCCCATGTTGTGGCTATTCAGCCTGAAGGTGGAGGCCAAGCGAGGGTGTATGCTCAGCGTGAGGGAAGGAATGATGCGGATGTGATTGCAGGTACCTTTACTTTGCAATCCTTGTCATTGCTTTCTTTGATAGATTCTGGATCTACGCATTCATACATTTTGCGTGAGCATGCTGAATTGCTTGGTTTGCCTGTTGAGTCTTTGGATGTTGGTGTTCGTGTCACTAGTTCTTTTGGTGAGACTGTTGTGACTCGAAAGCTTTATAGAAGGTGTCCCTTGGTTGTTCAAGAACATGTTTTTCATGTTGATCTTATGGAGTTGCCCTTTTATGGTTTTGATGTAATCCTTGGTATGGATTGGCTTGCTGAGCATCGTGCTGTTGTGGATTGTGAAAACAAGCGAGTTTCGCTTAAGCTTGCGGATGATTATGAAGTTGTTGTGGTTGGTGAGAATGTGAAGTTTCTTGCCAATGTGGTGTCTACCTTGGAGGCGAGCAGGATGCTGAGGCAAGGTTGCGAAGCCTATCTAGCTTTTGTGATGAATTCTAGCTCTAAAGAGTTGAGGGTGCAAGTTATCAAAGTTGTGAAGGAGTTTCCTGGTGTTTTTCCTGAGAAGTTGCCTGGTTTACCTCCTAACCGCGAGGTGGAGTTTGGAATTGAGCTGTATGAGAATACAACTCCTGTGTCCATTACTCCCTATAGAATGGCACCTAAGGAGCTGAAGGAGCTGAAGACACAGTTGCAAGAGTTGCTTGATCGTGGTTTTATCCGGCCGAGTGTGTCACCTGGGGAGCACCGGTCTTGTTTGTGAAGAAGAAGGATGGCACTATGAGAATGTGCATTGATTACCGTCAGCTGAATAAGTTGACTATCAAGAATCGGTATCCTTTGCCGAGGATTGATGATCTCTTTGATCAATTTCGGGGAGCTGCTGTGTTCTCTAAGATTGACTTGAGGTCAGGGTATTAGCAGTTGAAGGTGAAGGATGTGGATGTGCCTAAGACAGCTTTCAGGACAAGGTATGGGCATTATGAGTTCCTTGTGATGCCGTTTGGTCTGACAAATGCTCCTGCTGCTTTCATGGATATGATGAATCGTGTGTTTCATGAATACCAGGACAAGTTCGTTGTGGTATTCATTGATGATATCCTCGTGTACTCGCGTACTGAGGAGGAGCATGAAGAGCATTTGAGGATTGTGCTACAGGCTTTGTTGGAGAATCAGCTCTATGCTAAGCTGAGCAAGTGTGAGTTCTGGCTTAAGGAGGTGGTGTTTCTTGGGCATGTGGTCTCAGCTGAGGGGATTCGTGTTGATCCTCAGAAGATTGAGGCGGTGATGAATTGGAAAGTTCCTAAGTCTGTTCAGGAGGTCCGTAGTTTCCTTGGTTTGGTGGGATACTACCGTAGGTTTGTGGACGGTTTTTCCAAGATTGCTGCTCCTTTGACGAAGCTGTTGCAAAAGGATGTAAAGTATGAGTGGACGGAAGCGAGACAGCAGGCTTTTGAGAAGCTTAAGGCGGCTTTGACGCAAGCTCCTATCTTGATTCAGCCTGAATCAGGGAAAGAGTTTGTGGTTTATAGTGATGCATCCTATGTTGGTTTGGGGTGTGTGCTGATGCAGGAGGGTAAGGTGGTGGCTTATGCATCGCGGCAGTTGAAAGTGCATGAGCGCAATTACCCTACGCATGATATTGAGCTGGCTGCAGTGGTTTTTGCTCTGAAGATCTGGAGACATTATCTGTATGGTGAGAAGTGTACTGTGTACACAGATCACAAGAGTTTGAGGTATCTGATGTCTCAGAATGAGTTGAATCTTAGGCAGCGGATTTGGTTAGAGTTGCTCAAGGATTATGATCTGATGATTGAGTATCATCCTGGAAAAGCTAATGTTGTTGCGGATGCCTTGAGTAGGAAAGTAGCTGTTGAGCTGAGGGCTATGTTTGCTAGCTTGAGCATATCGCAAGATGGTGGTCTTGTTGCTGAGTTGCAAGTGAAACCATCTTTGGTTCAGTTGATCAAGGATAAGCAGTTGCTGGATGATTCCTTGGTGTCTCATGTTCAGGATATCGCGGAGGGTAGACCTTCGGATTTCTGCTTTAATGATGATGGAGTGTTGTGTTTTGGGAGTCGGATAGTAGTGCCTGTTGATGCTGAGTTGAGGTGTGCTATTCTGACTGAAGGTCATAGTAGTCCTTTTGCTATGCACCCTGGTAGTACCAAGATGTATCGTGATCTTCGTGATGAGTACTATTGGGTGGGTTTGAAGAAGGATGTTGCGGAGTTTGTGAGCAAGTGTTTGGTGTGTCAGCGAGTTAAGGCTGAGCATCAGGTTCCTTCAGGGTTGTTGCAACCGTTGAAAATCCCTGAATGGAAGTGGGAAAGGGTTACCATGGATTTTGTATCTGGTTTACCTTTGTCTCCCTCGAAGAAGAATTCTGTTTGGGTGATTGTGGATCGCCTAACGAAGTGTGCACATTTCTTGCTTGTGCATACCACGTTTTCTTTGGATAAGTTGGCAGAGCTGTACATTGCTGAGATTGTGCGGCTGCATGGTGTGCCTAAGTCGATTGTGTCAGATAGGGATCCGAGGTTCACATCGCGTTTTTGGCAGTGTTTGCATCAAGCTCTGGGTACAAGGTTACATTTCAGTACATCCTATCATCCTCAGTCGGATGGTCAGTCTGAGCGAGTTATCCAGATTTTGGAGGATATGTTGAGGTGCTGCGTGATTGAGTTCCAAGGTTCTTGGGAGAAGCATCTGCCTTTGGTTGAGTTTGCTTATAACAATAGTTATCAGGCAAGTATACAGATGGCACCTTATGAGGCTTTGTACGGGAGGAAGTGTAGGACTCCTCTTTGTTGGGCTGAAACTGGTCAAAAGTTGGTTTCGATGCCGGCTTTGTTGAAAGGGACCACAGAGAAGGTAAAGCTCATTTGTGAGCGGTTGAAGGCTGCCTCTGATCGGCAAAAGTCTTACGCGGATTTAAAGCGTAAAGAGTTTGAGTATGCGGTGGGTGACCGTGTGTTCTTGAAGGTTTCGCCTTGGAAAAAGGTGATGAGGTTTGGCCGGAAGGGTAAGTTGAGCCCTAGGTACATTAGACCATATGAGGTGGTTGAGCGTGTGGGTCCTGTTGCGTATCGGTTGAGGTTACCTCAGGAGTTGGAGAAGATTCATGATGTGTTCCATGTTTCTATGCTCCGGAAGTATAGATCTGATCCTTCGCATGTGATGCCTGTGGAGGAAGTGGAATTGAATCCGGATTTGACCTATGATGAGGAACCGGTGAAGGTTCTGGATTCGGATAGCAAGGTTCTTCGTGGCAAGACCATTGAGTTGGTGAAGGTGCTGTGGAAGCATCGAGGTGTTGAGGAAGCCACGTGGGAGCGGAAGGAAGACATGCTGAAGCAGTTTCCTTATCTCTTTCCTTCAGGTAAATTTCGGGGATGAAATTTCTTAAGGGGGGAGAGTTGTAACGCCCCGGTTTTGGGCTTAGAAGTTTTGGGCGTTGACCGGTTTGGTCAAAGTGCTGTTCGAATCTAAAAGGGTGAATTTAGGAAAGCCTAGTTCGGGTTGCATTAAAATTATGGGAAAATGTTCTAAAATCATCTTTTAATATAATTAAGTGAACTGTGAAGTCAATTTTGGAAAATGAGTTTTGGAAGGGTGACATTTTGGCTAGTGACCAAAATGTAATTTTTGAAAGTTTTGTGACTTTTTAGAAAGGGTTGAAACTTTGAATCTTTAAGGAGCTATTATTCCAAAAGTAGTTTCTCCAGATTTTTCAAAGATATTTTAAGCTATATTCTGATTTTTTAAAACATATCAAAAGAGGAGGGAAAGCCATTTTGGCCATTTTGATAACTAACTTCCTATTTTCTTTTCTCTCATTTTCTCTCAACCCAAACACTTTCTTTCCAGAGAATTGTTTCTGATTTTCTCACCTAAATCTCTCCTTTCAACTCTCTTTTGATTCCTAATCATCATATCTACAAAACCTCATCATTTGCTACTTGATTCATCAAGGTTTTTGATTCCAAAAAGAGGAGAAACTCAAGTTTGGAGGTAAGAACGTTCTTCTCCTCTAAACTATCAGTTCTTTACTGAAATTCCTAAGTTTTCAATCCTTAATTGATGTTTTATTAAAGGCTTTTAAGTTGTGAAATGGATCTTGGCTTATAATGCAAGATTTGGTGATTTTTGATGATTTTCGTTGGATCTGTTAAATCTGTGATTTGAGATGTGTTTTTGATGTTATTTGAACTCTAAATTGATAAGGAATTGAGTTTTGATTGATGCAATCCCGGATAGGTTGGGTTTCCTAAGTTTAGCTTGTGATTCTTGATTGTTTTTGAGGTGATCTTGTGGATCTGGTGTTGCTGGAGGTATAAGGATGTTATTAGGTTCTTTTTAGATGTTGAATGATGTTAGGTTTTGATGGTTAATGGCTGGGCTTTGTTGAGAAGTGGTTTGGATGCATTTTCAGTTGTGTTTGGTGGCCGAAAATGGAGTGGGGATGAGAGCAGCGAGTTTAGGTGCTTTCATTGACGATGTTAATGCATGATGATGCATTAATCTACTGTTTTGATGTGTTAAAACAGGGGAGTCATCTTTGGATCCAAGTGGTGGTGATCCGGAGGCTTGATTTGGTGCTTCGGCAAGAGGCGAAGTGGAGTCGGTGAGTGAAATTGGGTTTTCGGCTTTGAAACCAATGTCTTGGGAGCTTAGTTTAAGTCTAAACAACTTTGCTAAGCTCAAGTGTAAGTTTTCGGAAATACTCTCTAGTGGTGGCCATGATTTGATTGTTGTGCAATGTGGTTTATTGCATGTTTTAAACTGTTTTGAAAGCATGATTTAGCATGGTTAATGCTGTTTTTGTAAGCCATATGTTGAAGGAAGCTCAAGGTAAGAGTTCCTTGTTTTTGAGCATTGATTAAATGTGGTTTGATGCTTTTAAATGCATGATGAATATGGCTTGGTTTAATGCTTTAAAACAGTGGATAAATTGATGATAATGATGTATATTGGCAAGTGATGTTTTGCAAAGGTTAAGGTCACTAAGGTGGTTAAAAGTCCTTGAGTGAGCCTTGTTTACTTAAGAACATCAAGGTGGTTAAAAGTCCTTGGATGATTCTTGCTACGGACACAAAGGTGGTTAAAAGTCCTTGTGTGGTCCTTTCCATGGTGTTTAAAAGTCCATGGGGCCAAGGTGTTTAAAAGTCCTTGGGGCCAAGGTGTTTAAAAGTCCTTGGGGTGAAACTTGATACGGACACAAAGGTGGTTAAAAGTCCTTGTGTGGTCCTTTCCATGGTGGTTAAAAGTCCATGGGCCAAGGTGTTTAAAAGTCCTTGGGGCCAAGGTGTTTAAAAGTCCTTGGGGTGAAAGTTGATGAACTTGTTTTTAAAGAAATGGAACTTATCACTTGTGGCCAATATGACATGTTATGATATGAAGCATGAGATGCATGTTTAAGTATGCTTTTGAGCATGTGTAAATGATGATTTGAAGCATGATTTATAAAGTGTTTTATAAATACATTGTTGAATGGTTTTATTGAGCATTCCTCACTAAGCTTTTGCTTACGCTCTCTCTTTGTTTTCTCAAATCAATAATGCAGAACATTAAAGTACTTTGAGGGCAGCAAGGAAGGCAAGCATTCAAGTGGAAGTAAAGCTCAAAGTATGGAAGGTTTTCTTAAGTACATTTAGCTTTTGGTAATTTGGCAATGGGGGACCTATGTGTATGTTTTGGGAGATGTTTTGAACTCCCTAAGTATTTTGAATGTTGTTGAGAATGCTGGTTTTTGTGGTTGGCCATTATATGCTTGAATTGGAAGTTTATGCTTGAATGGTTGCTTGTGTAGGAAGCATGCCTATAGATTTGGGGCTTTTCACATATGTTGATGTTTTGATGAATTGTTGATGCAAGTATGTCTCTTATATGTTGAATTGCATGCTGGTAAAGTTTGGTGGCATTTGGAGCATGATTGGTTGGTCAATTGCATGTTAAAGTAGGTAAAATTCTGCATTTTGTGCAGGCCGTTTCGGAACAGTGCCTACCGTTTCGGAACGGGTGCCTCAAAGCAGCCCAGGCGTTCGAAACGGGCAACACCGTTCCGGAACGGATATGCTACTGCCCGACCCCGTTCCGGTACGCGTTGCGGAACGACCCCGAGTTTCGAAACGGGTTGTCCCCCGTTTCGGAACGGCTGACCGTTGGGGCTGACAGTGGTAGTTATATGTTTTGAATTGTTTGCATTTTGGTCCTGAATCTTGTTTGTGCAATTGTATGAGTTTGGGAAGTCCTTTTGAGCTGAAATTTCACAGAGAAGCATGAAACCTGATTAATTTCAAGTTGGTAACTTTAATTTGGGTTAAGTCCTTATATATATCAGAAATTACATTTTGGTCCCTAAAGTTGTAATTTGTTCAATTGGATCCCTGTTTGATCTCTGATGTTTATGATCTTTGAGTATGTTGTTGTACGATCATATCTAAGGATTAATATGCATCTAGACAAGTTTAAAAAGAAAAAAAAAAGGTCGTTAATCAAGGTTGACTTTCGGGTTGACTTTGGTTTTCCCCGTGTGACTTTCTTAATTCGGGTCAACCGTCTAGGCCGGGTTAAGGGGGTTACAATTTTAGATTAAATATAAAATATTAGTATTCAAATGAACAAAATGAAGACTGGAAATGACACCTAAATAACAGGGAAAACAATGGTTAAAGGGATAAAATAAACTAGTAAGGTTACTAAGTTGAAAAGATCACTAAAGTGGGTTAAAACACAAGATCGACAGATTTGATCATGGAAAATCACCTAACTTCGAACATTAAACTGTATTGACTTAGAAATGATAAAAATATGTGCTATACATGGTTAGAAAGCTAGTTGAATAAGTTTTCTAGGGATGTAAATTAATTGAAAATCAGATGTGTATACTAAAAGTTATTGGCAAAATACTGAAGGGTGTCCAAACTGCCTGAAACAGGGTAGTTTAGTGTATAATGTGAATAAACCTACTTTTATGTGTTAAATGGATGATTTTAATGATGTATTTGTGTTGTTTATACATGTAATGGAAGAACAAGAGATAGAAGAGGCTTGTGAGGGCATCAAGGCTGGGCAAACAAAGGAAAGAAACAAGGGGATTAGCATTCAAGATTAGCTTGGAGTTCTTGTGAGTGTAGCTATCAATAGGGTTGGGACTTAGGTCCTAACCAAGCTTGATTATGATTCTTTGTTATCTAGTTGTTTCTATGAAAATGGACTTAAAATATATTTGGTAATTAACTAAGGGAAAAATGGTATATACTAAGTTTGATAAATGTATAATATGTATTAGACCTTGTATGATTACATGATGCTATGACATGTTTAATGCCTTAAATGATGTGACATGTTTAATTCCTCGAATGCCACGACATGATTAATACCTTGAATGCTTAGATTGGCTACTTTATGTATCATGCTTAAAGAATGATATATTGTGATAATGAACTAAGGTTCACTAACGTAAGGGCTCCCTGATCTTGTTAAACGTCTAATGACATCTTGGATAAGCTTGAAATGTTCCTTGAACATGCCTTGATTCTTGCCTTGTTTTTCACATGTATCTTGATAAATGAACACCAAACTAACTGATGCCTTGGTAGCTAGTGAGTCATAGGTAGGATGGCATGCCATAGAGTCTTGAGCTCATTTGTGTTGGGTGGTCTACGGATCGGGCTAAGGCCCTTGATTGGCGACAATAGGAGGGATGTGTGTTATGGTCTTTGGCGACAGTGGGAGAGATATGACCAGCATTACGGTGCATCTTGATTTGGTGACAATTTGGTTGGTGACTCGATTACCTAGACTTGACTACATACCAAGGCCTACTCTTGAATTGATTATCTAATAATTCTATAGCAAAGCTTGGACATCCTATGAATATGAAATGAAACTTGACTTGAGCCTATACTTGAATTTGTTGGTATAATCCTGATAATGCAAAGTTTGCAATCACATGCATATGAAATGAATATTGAATCCATTGATTAAACTTGTGATATGCCATGACATTTGAGATGTTACCATGAATCTATGATCGTGATGATAATATGTAATGTTGGCTTGGAATTGACTAGTGATGTGTATGCACATGAACTTAAAATGCCATGGCTATGGATTTGAATAAGTATTTGAAATGATATAATGCTCTGCATGATCTAGACTAAATGAACGTCTTGTATTCTTGTATAGGCTTGATCTTCATGAACCTAACTAGGTTCCCTTTGAATAAGATACACTTGAAAACTTAAATGAACTTGCCTAGCTTAGGTTGCTACTCACCAAGTACTTAATCGTACTTATCACTCTCATTTTCATTCTTCCCAAAATACAGGTTAATAGATTGCAAGCTACGTTGAGTTGGAGGCAAGGCAAGACAAGCTAAAGTACAAGTATGGTTATGACTTTTTGTATACTCCTAGTTGGTGGTTGTAGGGCGTGTAGGTGTTCCCTTTTTGTGAGAGCGCAAGTGCACACTCCTGCCAAGTTATAGTATAAAAGATGTCGAATCCCACGAGGATTAGACAACTTATCTCGTTTCGTAGTCCCTTCACAAGGGAAAGAAAAAGCACAAGTGAATAATTGGTTGAGATAGAAAAGTAAATAAAAACACAAGTAATAAAGAAGGTGAATTAGGTTGATAGAACATGCATGGTTATGCTGCCACTTAGTGTGAAAACTGCGTTGTAATAGGTAAGAGTTATTTTGTGCTGCCACGATATGCTGCCTCGGCGGGTATGGCGGGCGGCAAACTACGACGCTATCATGCGGCCGCAGCAGGTCACTACCACTGCAGGGGTGTACTGTCTCGGCAGGTGGAACAGAAAGAAGTCCTCGCCGCAAGTCTGGCAGATACTCCAAGTTCGACAGGATAGTCGATAATGATCCATCCTATTTCTAGGTTAGGATGCTCGAGATGCTAACTTGTGGACTAGTGTGGAACCAAATTAGTCAACTCGGTTGGTGATCCTCTTTAGCCGCTGAAACTTGTAGACTCGTGTGGAACCAAGTTAGTCACTCATCAGAACGTTGTGACCGTACTTAACCGTTTCATGAGCCTTGCACTTTTGTGCCCGACAAATGGATTCTCTCAAACGACTGGTGTAGAAAGATTGAAAGAATGAAGAACAATGGATTAAGTACTCTTGGAATATTTTATTTAAGAATAACTCAAAACCCTAAAACAACCGTTTCTCACTAGTTACCACATAACCCTAACCCAATGGAAATTAGAACATGGCAACATTGAAGAACACAAGAAAAGTCTATATAAAACCTAGGATGATTTGAACTAGGAGTACAATGGGTATTTATAGACTCAAGACTATGTTAAGTCCTCCTTAAAGTTGAAGTCCTCTAAAGTAGCTTTCCTTCTTTAATATAGCTTTAAATGCCGACTTCTTTGCTTGGAATATGAACTCTATCTCGTTTGCCTTGGTCCGCAAGTAAGCTTGAGAATTTCGCTTCGGCAGCTCTGGCCACTGCTATAGACGTCGGAAAATCAAATGAACGCCGAGGGCAGCAAGGTCGGCAGCAACTCTACTCGGTATGGCTTGGCAACAACTATCTTCTGCTGGAACTACTTCAGTACAACTCCTGGGTTTGCTCCTCAGCATTGTGTCCTCCGCTCCTCGGTTCCCTCGTTCAGTTGTTAGTACCTACATACAAGAGTACACTAAAACAACATCTCTTGTTCACCAAATAAATGATAAGTTATAAAGGTAAGGCAGAACAATGAAATACTGTAAAATGCTATGCATGACCCTACTTATGCCTAAAATGTGCTTAAAATATGCATGACCCTAGATTGCCTAAAAATAATGTGAGAGCTATCCCCCCCAAACTCGAGATGGGCATTACCCTCAATGCACAAAACAAAAAAAAGGTTAGGAAAAAATATAATATACATGTTAAAAATAACAATAAGAAAACAAAATAAAAAAAAGAAAAGAAAGAGAAAAAAGTAAAAGTTTGCTGAGGGTTGAGAGGAGGCTGGAATCTAGTCAGCTGAGGAGGAGGATGTTTGGATGACGAAGCAGCGACCGGTAGATGCCTTGGCGGCTATTCTAGCAGGTGAGGTTTTTGCTTTCCGCGGTGGCTAGACTCTTTTCGGCATATGTCGTGGCTCTTCTTACGGTTTGGCAGGGGGAACGACGGGAGATGCGTCGCTCTCTTCTTACTCCGTCTCGAAGTCCACATGTTCTTCAGCTATTATGTGTAGCTTCCTCTTCCTGGTTTCTTCCACTGTGGGTGCTTCCGGAGGGATGAATTCCATTGGGATGACTGCTTTTGCTGCTACCAGTGCTGTTTCTAGCTCCAGCGGCGGCTGCTCAATCTCCTTTGATGAGGAGGTGTCTTCCACTGTGTTGGTTGTGCAGGCTTGGGAGAGATTTTACTGGTGCCTCTCAGGGGAGTATGCCACTGTGTTGGATGGGGTGGCGGCTGAGTAGTGCGGGGAGTGCGTAGAAGAGGGCACCTGGCTGTCTGTCTGGTGGGCAGCGGCGCCTGGTAGAGTTCTTTGTGCTCGGGCTGCTGCTGCAAGCTCCTCAGGATAGGACAATATGGTGGGCACATCACCGAGAAATTTATGCAGGAAATACGTCACAAGGGCTTCTTGGGCCTCCCTCACATAGTTCATGAAGGCCAACTGCTGCTGCTCTATTCATTTTGTACGTTCTAGAAGTGCGTGCAGTAACGGGAGGACTTCTTTGTTTGGGGCAGCGTCAGTACTGCCGGGGGTGGCTGGAGTTTCAAACTGTGTGGCGGAGGGCTGACTGGGTGTTGCTGGTTCTATATCCACATCCTGCATCATCTGAATGCAGACCTTTTTGGTCTAGCCCTCCTTGGCAGTTGTAAGCTCGTCTGTGGGCTCTGCCGGGACTCGGAAGTTAGTGTAGAGACCTGTGATGAGGGATGGGAAGTACAACCTACCTTTCTTCTTCTTGAAGCAGTTGTATATTTCCGTATAGATAATTTCTCCTACGTTGATGTTCGCTATATCAGGCTGCTGAGCGAACATCTCCCATCCCTTGTAGTGGATGGTTCGGAACAAGGCGGGCTCTAGACCTCGGTCTCCCGTTTGATGCGTGTAATGAAAGCCTTGTTCCTCCTATATTGCCTACTTCGAGAATTTTTCTCTGTATCTTTCTCGTCCGCCTTGAAGCAAAACCTTGGCTAGATGGGTTTTTGGGTTGATGTTGAAGCCATGTGAACGTTGTGCTTTAACTGAAACTAGAAATGAAATTTGTGAGAGAGAAGGGGAATCAAATAACAAACAACAAGAAGGTGAGAGTAAAGTAGAATGAAGTGAGAGAGATATATATAGGGGTTGCCGAGAAGTGCTGGGGTGACATTAAATGCTCAACGGTCGAATTTTTTAGCACACTTTACAAATTTTTCTGCCCGTTATTTTCGGAGCCGTTGGCAGCTAGCCGTTGATGGTCAACTAGCTGTTATGCATTTCTGCGATGGCTGCTGCTTCGGCAAGATGGTGGGCAGGCTTCTTGCTGGGCCTCCTTTTTGATCATGCTATTTTATTCTTGAACCTAAAATAAAATTAATAAAAATAATTAAATAATTTCTAAAATTCTGAAAATTAATCTAATCCTAAAATAAAATAAACTCTACTCCTAATGCATAAAAATAAAGATAAAAATAATAAAATAAAAATTAAGTTATGTTGGGAGTGCATTTGGGTGCATCCCACAGACATAACCACTTCCTGAAGTGGTTTAGCTTTTTCTCCCCTCCTGGGGGGTCCTCTTGTTCTTTCAGGTGCTGCGTTATGGGGTCTTTAAGTCTCCTTTTAGGCCTGTCGCGGCAGCTGCTGCCCTGGACTGTTTCCACACTGATCTTGGCAGCACTTGCATCCGGACATTCCTTTCCTTCCTCTGAGGGTTGTAGCACGTTCATCCTTATGCTCTGATCCTCTACCCTCATTGTAAGTTCCCCGAGTTCCACATCTATCAGCGTTCTGCTCGTGGCCAAGAAGGGTCACCCAAGGATGATAGGGGCTTTCTCGTCGGCCTCACAATCTAAGATGAGGAAGTCGGCGGGGAGAATTAGCTTTCCCACCTTTACCAGTATGTCTTCAATCTTTCCCTCCGGTTGCACAAATAAGTGATCAACAAGTTTAAGCATAACGGAGGTCAGTTTGGCATGTCCAATACCTAGTTTGTCGAAGACGGCCTTTCGCATCAGGTTGATGCTGGCTCCCAAGTCACACATGGCTCTGGTCTCGTGCTTACTGTCTAGCCTGCATGGTATAACAAAACTACCCAGATCTGTCTGCTTGGGCGGCAGCTTGTTATGCAGCATAGCTATGCACTCTTCAATAACGTCCACTGTCTCGAATTCCCCTATCCTCTTCTTCTTAGAAACCATATCTCTAAGATCCTTGGCATAGTTTGGCATGTTTTGTATGGCTTCTATCAGAGGTATATTTATATGCACCTGTTTCAGAATATCCAGGAATTTTCTGAATTGGTGCTCCTGCTGCTATTTCTTGAGCTTTTGGGGGAATGGTGCTGGCCAGCGGATGTCCTCTTTTTGCTCCTTGCTTGGGGGCTTAGTCCAAGGAGGTTCATCCTTGCTTTTATGTTCTGCTGCTGGGGCGGCTGGTGTTGTTGCTGGAGCGGCTAATATTGGTGCTGCTGAGGCAGGTTTACTTATCTGTTCTGGCTGAGTTCTTGGCTGTTCTACCATCCTTGGTTCATCCAGCTGCTTCCCACTTCTTGTAGATATAGCCTTGCAATGTTTATAAGTGGGCTTGGCTGCTTCTGGCGGGTTGCTGGATGATGCTCCCATAATTCGGTTGTGGTAGATTTCGGTGAACTTCCTGAATTGGGTCTCCAGGTTCTTAATGGCAGCCTCCATGTTGTTCATCTTCATCTCCGTCCTGTCCATAAAAGACCATGTTTTCTAAATAAATTTGTTTGTATAAACAATAAATTCACCAGTTTGTTTCATAAAGGTTTGCAGAGTTGCTTCTAGTGAATTATTGTGTTGTGGTTGCTGAGCCTGCTACCGGGACTGATTCTGCTGGTAGCCTCCCTGTAGCTGTTGTGGATTTGCAGCTGTCTTTGGGTTGCTCCAGGAGAAGTTTGGATGGTTTCTCCAGTTAGGATTATAGGTGTTCTGGGCAGGCCTTCTATTCCTCTCATATCCTCCCATGTAGTTTGCAGATGCAGTGCAGTCAGAGGAATCGTGGTTGCCTCCACATTCGCCACAGAATGGCTCAACAACTTTTACTTCATTGACCTTCCCTAGGGATTGCACCATCTTCATCACCAGCTTCGTCAGAGTGTCGAGGCGAGCATTTACAAATTCTGAGGCTTCTACCTCATTTGCAGTAGCTGGCCGCCTTGTGCCGCCTCGGCGGGCTGTCGGGTATTTATAATCATTTTTAGCTGCTATGTTTAGTAGCCGCAGTGCTTCCTCTGGAGGTCTGTCTAGGATGATTCCGTTGACTGAGGCATCTATCATCATCTGAGTTGGGTAGTTAACCCTGTTATAGAATATAGATACCTGAGTCCAAGCTGGTAGACCATGCAGCGAGCAGTTATTCAGCATTTGTTGGTATCGCTCCCATGCCTCGTACATCGGCTAGTCATCCCCTTGTCTAAAGGCCATGATTTCATTCCGCAGCCTATCGGTGACATTGGACGAGCTGAATCGGTCTAGAAAGTCTTTGTAGAGCTCTGCCCATGAATTCAAAGATCCGACTGGCTGGTTATTTAACCACTGTTTCGCCCTATCCCTCAGTGAATAGGGAAATAGCCTCAGCCGTAGTACGTCCTAGTGAACCTCATGTATCTTGAGTGCTCGACAAATGTCCAGGAATTCTTGTAAATTCTGCCGAGCATCTTCTGTGGTAGTCCCTCCGAAGTGCGCTAGCGTGTTTATCATGTTGAACATGACGGGCTTCAGTTCAAAATGATCCGCACTTGGGAAGTCATGTTCTAGGTAGTCTCTAGTTGTCCGCACTTGGGGTGGATCAGGGGGATCTTGCCTCTACTGTTCTTGTGGTCTTCTGGGCGGCAAGTCATGCTGCCCGCCCCTGCCATTCATGGCATCATTTGGGGGGGGGGGTCCTCGTTTACCATGGTCTCTTCCTTTGCTTTGCCCTTGGCTTTGTTATTTAAGACTTCTCTGAGCTCCCTCTTAATTCTTCTAGTTTCACGCTCAAGATTGTCGTAAATAATTAAATTTCCTTTAGGGTTAGCCCTGGTCATACACTTTCAAAGGACACAGTAAAATATTTTTTTTATTAAAAATAAAAATAAAATAAAAGGTAAATAAAAAGTGCAGGAATTGAAAAACGAAATTCGTTGTTACCAATCCCCGGCAACGACACCAAAAACTTGTAGGGCATGTAGGTGTTCCCTTTTTGTGAGAGCGCAAGTGCACACTCCTACCAAGTTATAGTATAAAAGATGAATCCCACGAGGATTGGACAGCTTATCTCGTTTCGTAGTCCCTGCACAAGGTAAAGAAAAATCACAAGTGAATAATTGGTTGAGATAGAAAACTAAATAAAAACACAAGTAATAAAGAAGGTGAATCAGGTTGATAGAACATGCAGAGTTATGCTGCCACTTAGTGTGAAAACTGTGTTGTAATAGGTAAGAGTTATTTTGTGCTACCACGATATGCCGCCTCGGCGGGTATGGCGGGCGGCAAACTACGACCCTGTCACGCGGCCGCAGCAGGTCACTACCACTGCAGGGGTGTACTGTCTCGGCAAGTGGAATGGAAAGAAGTCCTGGCTGCAAGTCTGGCAGATACTCCAAGTTCGACAGGATAGTCGACAATGATCCCTCCTATTTCTATGTTAGGATGCTCGAGATGCTAACTTATGGACTAGTGTGGAACCAAATTAGTCAACTTGGTTGGTGATCCCTTTTAGCCACTGAGACTTGTGGACTAGTGTGGAACCAAGTTCGTCACGCCTCAACACGTTGTGATCGTACTTAACCCTTTCGTGAGCCTTGCACTTTCGTGCCCGTCAAATGGATTCTCTCCAACGACTTGTGTAGAAAGATTGAAAGAATGAAGAACAATGGATTAAGTAAACTTGGAATATTTCATTGAAGAATAACTCAAAATCCTAAAACAACTGCTTCTCACTAGTTACAACATAACCCTAACCCAATGGAAATTAGAACATGGCGGCGATGAAGAACACAAGAAAAGTCTATATAAAACCTATGATGATTTGAACTAGGAGTACAATGGGTATTTATAGACTCAAAACTAGGTTATGTCCTCCTTAAAGTAGAAGTCCTCTAAAGTAGCTTTCCTTCTTTAATATAGCTTTAAATTCTGACTTCTTTGCTTGGAATATAGACTCTATCTCGTTTGCCTTAGTCCGCAAGTAAGCTTGAGAATTTCGCTTCGGCAGCTCTGGCCGCTGCTACAGACGTCGGAAAATCAAATGAACACCACCGATAGATTAATGAGTTTTTGCTCTACAGATCGCGCTCCGGTTCTCCCAACTTCCATAGTCAGCTACCGAGGGCAGCAAGGTCGGCGGCAACTCTACTCGGCAGGGCTTGGCAGCAACTAACTTATGCTAGAACTGCTTCAGTACAGCTCCTGGGTTCGCTCGTCAGCATTGTGTCCTCCGCTCCTCGGTTCCCTCGTTCAGCTGTTAGTACCTACATACAAGAATACACTAAAATAGTATCTCTTATTCACTAAATAAATGATAAGTTATAAAGGTAAGACAGAACAATGAAATACTGTAAAATGCTATGCATGACCCTACTTATGCCTAAAATGTGCTTAAAACAATAATAATAGGAGTTGGCATGTGCATGAAATATAGGACTTTTAGACACTTTACAGTGGCCATAGTCTTGTATCTAGATTTCATGTTCATGCATTTTGAGCCTAGGAAAGGCTATGTATATATTTGATGATATGGCATGTATAACTGGCTATGCGACTTGTTTGGTAGGCTAGTTGATCTAGGTATTATGCTATGGTATATGAGAATGGATGGCTTTATGCTGCGATATATGATGTCTTGAAAGCCTTGGTGATTTATAGTTGTATTGATTCGTGCTTTGATTGCCTATCATGATTTAAGAATGATGAATGCTTACTTGCTACATCATAGTGTTGTTATGCTCAGATGATATTGTAAATGCTATAGCATGTTTTGATGTTTTTGTTTAAATTGATTAGTTGAGGTAGGAATTCAAGAGTCTAATATCTGGTTTGCTTTGGCATTTGAATGGTTAGTTTAGTCATGTACACGTTCTTCAAATGATGCTATAGCAATTATTGTTTCATGATGATATGTTGTGGCAAATATGTTTAATGTTTGTATGTTATAGCAATTATTGTTTCATGATGATATGTTGTGGAAAATATGTTTAATGTTCATATGTTATAGCAATTATTATCGTCATGATGATATGCTGTGGCAAATATGTTTAATGTTCGTATGTTATAGCAATTATTGTTTCATGATTATATGCTATGGCAATTATGTTTAATGTTTGTATGTTATAGCAAATATGTCTAATGATTATATGTTATGGTTTGATTGCAATATGATACATGATGATTGTTCGATTAGAAGTCTGACTTACCTATTAGGGGTAAGTTAGGCAAAAGTTTTTGTTGGTTCATGTTTTTCCTTGCTTGAGTAACGCTTCTTATACGGTTTACGACTAAACTGGGTGAGGGGTGTTACATGTCCAACCAATACTCGGCAACTTCAGGATTATCATCATTCTGACCGGTAAAGGTATAAGCTCGATACTGAGATAGCTTATCGATAAGAGCTCGAGTATGTTGGACAGTAGGAGCGATGGGTTGCACAACTTGCTCAGCCTTCATAACAGTCATAAACTACTTAAACATGTCACCCATGTTTTTATAACATTCAACCTGAGCGATAGGTGCTACAGACTCAACATTGTGAACAAGAGGGTTTCAAGGGTTTGGAAGATTTGGAGAGTCTCCTCCACTTATCTCCTCGCCATGAGTCGAGGAGCCGGTGGCAAGCTCGTTAATATAAGCTTCATTAGTTTCAGACATATCTATATAAAAAGATCAGATTAGTCGACAAGTCACAACTTACACAATATATAACTCTTTGGTGGCAAAGTAACACAATAACAATGCAATGAGCTTCGATTTAGTCCTATAATCGACTAAACCTAATTCTAATACCACAAATGTAACACCCTCTTCCCGGCCTGGTCGAGAACCGAGTCAAAAAGTGCTACCTATGAACAGTACGATGATCGGTGCGATAAAATTTGGATCCATAAACAATTTATAACCAATGTTATACTAATAAAACATTACCAAATATAGATTTTAGTCCAATTCATCCATATGAAACAATAATTAATCATTTAGGATCAATTCTTAGCTATTATAAAATTTGGGGACAAAACTATAAATACGATAATTTAGGAGTCCTTCGATGCAATTGATTATTCAAAAATGAAATTCAATACAATAATAGCAAGTCTGTAAATTTTTATACAATTCAGAGTTCATTTACTCATCCAATTGAGTCATCCTAACTTTAGTGACTAATCTGTGAACAATGTTGTAAAGTGTCCACAAGTTCTATATTTCATGCACATTCCATCTCATATTATTGTTGTTTTTGAGTACATATTAGGCATAATTAGGACCATGCATTGCATTTTACAATATTTCTTTGCTTTGTCGTGTTTTTATAGATTATCTTTTATTTGGTGAAGAAATGTACTGTTTTAGTGTACTTTTGGTTTTAGGTACTAAAGGTTGACAAAGGGAAAGAGGAGCTGAGGATGTGATGCTGAGGTAGCGAACCAGGGAGCTGTACTGATGCAGTTCTAGACAGAGACAACAACTTCCGAGTAGCTGTCACCGCCCACCTTGCCCCCAAGACTACAGACTATGGACTTGGAGAACCGGAGTGCGATCTGTAGAGCAAAAAATCATGATTCCATCGGTGTTGTCCACTCGATTTTCCAACGTCTGTAGCAGCGTGCAGAGCCACTGAAGTTAAATATCGAGATTTCTTGCGGAACAAGGAAATGTGCTAAATTCCACATTCAACTCAAAGAAGTCAGAGTTTAAAGTCACATTTAATGTGGAAAGCTACTTTGAAGACTTATACTTCAAGTAGGACTAGACCTAGCTAATGCCTATACTCATTGTAATTCTAATTGAAGATAACTTAGGTTTTCCTTAGGCATAATTTAGGTTGTCTTACCGCCGAAATGTTCTAATTCTCCCTTTGGGTTATGTTGTAATTAGTTGTGAGAATGGTTGTTTAGGTTTTCAAGTTTGTTTTTGCAATAAAATACTCTTAGTTTGCTTAATTCATGTGCTTCACTTCCTTCAATTAGATCCAAAAGTCCAGTTGAGGAAATCCATTTATCGAACACGAAAGTGTCAAACTTACGAAAGAATTAAGCACGGTCTCATCATGAAGAGGTGTTGACTAATTCGGCTTAGACATAAGTTAGAAATTCAGTGGCTAAAAGGAGCAACCAAACGTTGACTGCCTGTGTTAGGTTTACACTGAGATTGCTAGGTATTGCCTACATCAAGCAACAGCAGAATCCTAGCCTAGACATAGGTAGGATTACTTCAGAATTGCTTCGCCGAACTTGGAGTATCTGCCAGACTTGTCGTCGGGACTTTTCTTCATCTCACCTGCCGAGACAACGAAAGTTGCAAGAGCAGAGTGTCGTTGTGGCAGCGAAATTTGCCGCCGCCTCAATCCTCCATTATCTGCCGAGGCAACAGATCGTGGCAGCGCAAAACAACTTGACCTATTCAATGTAGTTTCACACTAAGTAGCAGCATAACCTTGCCCTCTCTATCAATATGATCACTTCCTTTATCATTGCTTGTGTTTTTACTTTACTTTTCTTCTCAAACAACCACCTTACTTGTGCATTTACTTTTCTTGTGCATGAACTGTAACACCCCTCGCCCGGTTAAGAATGAGAGATGTCACATTCGAACAACAAGAAACATATAACAAAATACACATGCTTGGCAAACCATAATAGTCAATTAAATATACAACTTATAACAGAATAAGAAATGATCATACAAACATACTTAGCAAACTAAAGTAATCAACCCAATTCATTACTTAGAACCTTTCAACATGTGAATCAAACAAACATATACACCATATCATTTAGACTAAAGTGGGCCATTTTAAATTTTTCTTAACATGTGATCTAACTTATTAACTAACATATAACATGACTATTTACATAATTCAATGATTAATCATGGATACACTTGAGCATTCAATGCCAATTAACCAATCCAATTCATAAAGATAAACATTCGGCTAACATATAAACAACCTATATACAATCGGGTATCCTAACATACTAATACTTCAATATACATATCAATTAGCATGTTCAAATTATTAAACTATATAAAACCATTACTTTATGCATCATTCGAAACAAGTAACAACCATAACAAAGTCTAAATGCAAATACCTAAACCAAACATATAAATCAACTTGTACATATCATATCATTCAAATCCATATCAAGCTTAGATAACTTAAACATAACTTATTCATATCACCAAATCCATATATATACATATCAACCATCAAATCTATTACATAACCTAACTTGTCTTAGCTTATACAAGCCAACTATCAAAATACATATTCTTCCATGCATGTGACACATTAACATAGACTATGCCACCATCTAGGAGACTAAACAAAACTATATCATACTTGTGTTTTGTCTTGCGACGGCTCTCGAAACAAAACGACTAGCTTTCGAATATCCGAGGACCTGTTATTTGGAAGAAGGAAACAAAAAGAGTGATAAGTACACATAATGTACTTAGTGAGGCAGCCCTAAACTTTACTAGTTTCAATCTTTTAAAGTCTTATTCCATCTTTAAGGTTACTTAGCTAGGCTTAGCACATATTGGAATACCTAGCTAGTCTATCAAAACCAAGTTAACTTAGCTAGTTTCATGAACTAACCAATAGGGTAGCAAGCATTTACATGTACTATGACTTATTGGGAAGCAACCATATTACTTAAATCACACCAATTTTGGCAGCAAACAACATATACATTTCATATCAAATTGGGCAGCAAGCATCATATACATATCATATCAAGTTGGGCAACAAACAATATATAATTACATTGTTATCTTGAGTAGCATCATTTCACAAATTCAAAACATAATATAAGTCATCTTAGATCACAATTAAGTACACATGTTCGAGCCATTTCATTAGGGCCATTACCCAACTTATTCATTTAAACATATATCATTGATCTAATTATGTTTCTGCCTTGGATGATTAATGAAATAGGTAATCAATTCTTCATGTAACATGTAACATTAGATACTCAAAGTATCCATTTCTCATTTCAACTTATAACAGAGGATGCATAGGCATCAATGGTGACTTACCACCATTATATTATCAAGGTGACTAACCACCTTATCAGGTTTATAGGTGACTAACCACCATCTTGTAACAAAGACCAGAGGAGCTCAATGACTCTAAGGCATGCCCTTCTACCTATGGACACTAATCAAACCAAGGACTTTACTTATCTTTCTTTATTAACAAGAGCATTCACTTGCCAATCATTCATAATTTCAAAGGCATTTAACCATTTCAATAGGCATACACATATAATCAATCAAGCATCATGGTAACATAAAATTCCAGCAAGCACATGAGATCATTTTCATTTTATAATCATCAAAAACCAGTAGCAAAGCTTATCATTTAGTCTCATTTCACATAGCTCAAGCAATCAACACATCATAGCAACTAATCATATTTATGCTAAGCAAGCTTATCTAACAAGCAATATACACTTAGGTCAATATTCTTGCCTTTAATCCTTCTTTCTTATCGTTTTAAATTTTACCAATCATTATTAAATTCATTACATAATTCATTCATCTTATCTAATAATCAAAAACATAAAGGTTAGGATACTAATCCTAACACTTATGCAATGCTACACTCACAAATACTTCCAAGCTTAGTTGTTATCCTTGATGATGATTCCTTTCCCCCTTCTCTTCACTTGATCACTCCTTGAATCTTCTTGAAATTATTCACCAATGTGATCTTAAATCATAAAATATCAGATACAATATCCATTAGTAATTAATCCAAACATATAAATTCATTTACTTAAGCATAATCACCTAGACAAGTGAATCTGCCCCCTAAACTGGCAGTTTGAGTAACCTCTACTAAACCGGCCATATCTTTTTACTCACAAATCCAAATAAGGATTTCTTTACCATTATAGAAAGATTGTAAACACACCTTTACAACCATGTATGGCACACAATTTTATCATTTCCCTATCAATACAGTTTATTACTTGAACATAAGGCATTTTTAGAAACCTAATTTGCCTATGCTTAATTTGTGACTTTAGTGCATTTATAACATATGTTTCACTACACCATTAATCTTGAGCTTTTAACCACATTTACCTACACATATAAACATAATAATGTTGTTCCAGAAACCATGAAAACAGGGCATATAAGTTCTCAAATTATCAATCCTTACAAACTAGTCCATTTTGATCTTCTATGTGTTCTAATGATATTTAAACTATCAATTGATATATAATTCAAGCTAAATCATTTATTTTTCATTCCTACAATACCTCCCCTGTTTCTATCAAATTTTTCAGAATTTATTGGCATCAATTAAACCCCTAAACATTTTCAAAATTATAATTTAACCTAAGCAGTTTCCAGATTCATTCAATTTTGGGCAGTCTTTTTGTAATTCAATTTTCAGCCACTTCCTATGTCGTTTTCATACTCAAGAGGCCATTTTCTTATATTACTCATTCAGATCTACAACTTTTATTTACAAAAGTTTTCCTAATTCGAACCCTAACCCATTCAAAATTCCAGTTTAAAACAGGGCAGTGTTCAAGTACGAATCTAGGCATATTCAACCTAAGCTAATGTTCATGCAATTTTTCCAGAAATTATTCAAGTCTAATATGAACCCAACAACTCATTAACAATTTGAATCATTTCTAAACACAATTCTAGCAACAACACACAAAGAATTCAATAATACAAATCCTATAATCTTAAGAACAAAATTGGTAACACACATCTACTTACTTGAGCTTTGAACCAACATGCATGCATTCCCTTTTTAATTTTCCAAAAATTTTCTTCTCTAGACTCTCTTAGATTCGGTGAGAATAAAGAAGGAAGAAGATGATGAGTTTGCTGCTTCAATTTGAGTGTTTAGACACTCCTTGACCGTGTGTCTTAAGAAAGATTTGGTGAGGACACATGGCTAGATATTTAACCATGTATTTCCCACTCAATTTTATTAACTTTCCACTAATTCCTTATATTTTATTATAACATTTAATCTATTAATTTCTTTATTAACATTTCGTATTTTACACACATATATGTATATTGTTATTTAACCCACCGAATCATATATATATATATATATGTATACCAATTTTTCATTTCATATTATCTAACATATATCTATATTGGTTACAAATTTAATCTTCATTAATCTAGGTTTTACATATAAATTTTTATGTTACACTTTAATCCATTTATAACCTGATATAGCTTAGTTAATGTGGTTTCATTTCAATCTTAATTAAATTATACGATGTTTACATTTTCCTTGTTATTTTTCTACTGTTCCAACTAGGGTGATTTTAGGGTGTACAGGAGCAACAATTTGAAGTAAGCTATCCAATCCCTGTGGGAGACGATATCTTATATACTATAACTTGATAGGAGTGTGCACTTGCGCTCATAAAAAGAGAACACCCAAACGCTCTACAAGTTTTTGGCGTAGCTGCCGGGGATTGGTAACATCAAATTTCGTCTTTAGTTTCTGCACTTTTATTTCTTTACATTTTATCTTATTTTTATTTTTAATCGAAAAAAAAGAATTTTACAGTTTCCTTTGCTAGTGTATGACCAGGGCAAGTCCAAAAGGAGAAATTCTCTTTTATGAAGATATCGAACGTAGAGCAAGAGAGATCAAGAAGAAGATCAGAGTAACCTTAGGGAAAACCAAAGAGGAAAAAGACAAAGCAAATGTAAACATGGACCCTCCCAAAATACCGCGAACAGCAGGGAAGGGCAACAAGATTTGCCGCCCAGAGAACAGCGAGATCCACCAAGGCAGCAACCCTCTCTTCCGCCCAAACAGCACCAGAATGTTCAAACCGCTAGAGATTATCTGGAACATGACTTTAGAGGGTTTGATTCGACAGTGACGGAACCTGAGATTGAGGCAGATTACTTCGAGTTGAAGCCTGTTATGTTTAACATGATCAACATGTTAGGGAAATTTGGAGGGATTTCCACAGAAGATGCTCGACATCACTTGAGAGGATTCCTGGACATATGCAGAGCATTCAAAATACACGGGGTCCTTCAAGACGTACTGAGGCTGAGACTATTTCCCTATTCACTGAGGGATAGGGCAAAACAGTGGTTAAACAACCAGCCAACAGGGTCGTTCAACACATGGACAAAGTTGTGTAAAGATTTTCTCGATCGATTCAGCCCGTCCAATGTCACAGACAGACTACGAAACAAAATAACAACCTTCCGACAAGGGGATGATGAGCCGATGTATGAAGCATGGGAGCGGTACCAACAAATGCTGAACAATTGCCTGCTACATGGTCTTCCAGCTTGGATACATGTATCAATATTCTACAACGGGGTGAACTACCCAACACGGATGATGATTGATGCCTCAGCCAATGGAATCATCCTTGGTAGACCACCAGAGGAGGCATTGTGGATTCTGAACCAAGCCGCCAAGAATTACTACAAGTATCCATCAGCCTGCCGAGGCAGCGTTAGGCAGCCAGCCACTGTAAACGAGGTAGAAGCCTCAGAATCTGTTAATGCCTATCACGACAAGCTAACAGAGCTAATCATGAGCAATGTAAAACCTACTAGGAAAGTATATAAGGTAAAGGATGTGGAGCCGTTCTGTGACGAGTGTGGGGACAACCATGATTCCTCTGATTGCACCGCATCTGCCAACTTTATGGGAGGATACGAGAGGAACAACAGACCTGCCCAGAACACCTACAACCCTGGATAGAAGAACCATCCCAACTTCTCCCGGAGCAACCCAAAGACTGCTGCAAACTCACAACAGCAACATGGAGGCTACCAACAAAACCTGTCCAGACAGCAGACTCAGTAGTCACAAAACAATAATTCACTAGAAGCAACTCTTCATACTTTTATGTCTAGAACTAGTGATTTTATTGTTCGCACTAATAAATTCATTGATAAAGCTGAGTCTTTCATGGACAGGACGGAGAGGAAGATGAACAACCAGGAGGCTGTCATAAAAAAACCTAGAGACCCAATTTGGGCAGTTCACAAAGATCTTCAGAAGCAGAACAATGGGAGCAGCATCCAGCAGCAGCCAAACCCACTTACGAGTAGTGCAAAGCAATATCTACAAGAAGTGGGAAGCAATTGGATGAACCCAGGGTGGAAAAACAAATAGAAACACAGCCTCCACAAAGAGAACAGCATGTCACAGCAACATCAACACCAGCCGCCCTGACAGCTGAACATAACAGCAGTCCTGAAGCAGATGATCCTCTACAGATTAAGTTCCCATGCAAGGAGCGTATAGAGGACATCTGCCTGCCAACACCTTTCCCCAGAGACTTAAGCAACAAAGGAAAGATCACCAGTTCAGAAGATTCCTGGACATTCTAAAACAGGTGCACATAAACATCCCTCTAATAGAAGCCATTCAGAATATGCCAAACTATGCCAAAAATCTCAAGGACATGATTTTTAAAAGAAAGATGATTAGGGAGTTTGAAATAGTTGTTGCAATATAAGAGTGCATGGCAATGCTGCACAACAAACTGCCGCCCAAGCAAACAGACCCGAGCAGCTTTGTTATCCCATGCAGGATAGGCAACAAATACGAAACAAAAGCCCTGTGCGACTTGGAGCCAACATCAACCTGATGCCCAAAGCAGTCTTCGATAAATTAGGAATTGGTCCAGCCAAACCTACCTCTGTCATGCTAAAACTTGTCGATCATTCGTTTGTAAACCAGAGGGTAAAATCTAAGACATCCTAGTGTAGCTGGGCAACCTGATTCTTCCAGCTGATTTCCTCATCCTAGACTGTGAGGCCGATGAAAAAGCCCTTATCATCCTTGGGCGACCATTCTTGGCCACGAGCAGAACGTTAATAGATGTGGAACATGGGGAGCTGACCATGAGGGTAGACAACTAGAGCATAAAGTTAAATGTGCTACAACCCTAAGAAAAAGAAAAGGAAGGATGCCCAGATGCAAGAGCTGCCAAAATCAGCATAGAGACAGGCCAAGGCAGCATCTGTCGCGACAGACCAAAGGGCAGGCTGAAGGACCCATCAACATAACACCTGAAGGAACAAGATGACCGCCCCAAGAGGGAAGGACAAGCCAAATTACCTCATGAAATGGTTATGTTTGGGAGATTCACTCAAATGCACTCCCAACATAACTTAACTATTTTTAATTCCTTTATTTTTATTTTTATGCATTAGGATTAGAGTTTAATTTATTTAGGATTAGGTTAGTTTCCAAATTTTTATTTTTCAGAAGTTATTTAATTATTTTTATTTTTATTTCAAGATTAGAAATAAAAGAGCCGAATCAAGACGGAGTCCGAGCAAGGAGCCTGCCCACTATCCCGCCGAGACAGCCCATGGTAGCCCAGCGCAGAAACGTGTAACGACTAGTTGACCGCCAACGGCTTCGAAAATAACGAGCAGAAATCCCGTAACGTGCACGAGACAACTGGACCGTTAGACATTTAATGTCGCCACAACACTTCCCGGCAACCTCTATTTAAACCCTTCTCACCTCATTCATTTATTTTACTTTCACCTCATGGCTACCTTATTCTTGCATCCACTACTCTCTAATTATTTTTCTTTCAAGTTTCAGAATACTTCAACCGTCTCACATGGCTTCCTCATCGGCACCCAAACACACTTTCCAACGCTTCTTCTCCCGCGCAGCATAAAATAGATACCGAACTCAGTTCGCAAAGCAGAACATATGAGAGGAGCAAGGCTTTCACTATAGTCAGCAGACAGAAGATCTCGAACTAGAACTAAGTCTGATCGAAACCATCCATATCAAGGGATGGGAAATCTTCGCACGAAAACCAGAGATAGCCGACATCACCATGGTCAGGAAGTTCTATGCCCACCATCCCCGCCCGGAGATGCCGTTCGTGTATGTCTAAGGGGAACCTTTCAAGCTCAGTGCTGCAATCATTAACAACTTCTATGGTGTAACACCCCAAATTTGGGCCTAGATGTTTCGAGTCTGAACCGGATTGGTCTGGAAAACGGTTCGAATCTAAAAGGGAGTTTTAGGGAACACCTAGTTCGTGATGTTTTAAAAATATAGAAAAATATCTAAAAATCCTCATTTAATATATATAAGAGAGTGGTGAAATCAATTTTACAAAATAAAGTCTGAAATACTACATTTCGGTGTAGTGACCAAATTGCGGTGTTTAAAATTTTAGTAGTGTCTATTTTGTAAATGATTGAAACATTGAATCTTTAAGAAGCTAATTTACCAAAAATGTTTTCACCAGATTTTTCCTTAATTTGGGTGATTTAATTAATGATTTAATTAAATCAAAGAAAGGTCTTAAACTACTTTTAGCTTTCATAACTACTTTTCTCAAATTTTCTCTCAATTCTTTTTCTCTCAAAATCTATCAACCAAACACTATTTCTCCAGCAAAATTCACTTTGAATTCCACTTCATTTGATGAGATTTTCATCACTCATTGATTCCTAAACAATATTGCAACAAATCCATTGATTTCTACATTGTATTTTCATGGAAACTTGCCTAAATCAAGGAGAAATCATCTTTTAGAGGTAAGATTGTTCTTCTCCTCTAAATACTCAGTTCTTTACTGAAATTCCCAAGTTGTCAATCCTTTATTAAAGATTTATGAACGGTTTTAATGTTAGAAACAAGATTTTGGCTTAAAACTCAAGATTTTTGAAGAGATCTTGAGGATTTTCGTTGTAATTGATTGGGCTCTGTTTTGAGATAGCTTTCTAATGTATTTTGGATGTTAAATGATGTTAGAAAATAGGTTTTATCAACCCAATCCCGAATAGGTTGTTTTTCCTAAGTTTTTGCTTGTGAAAATGGTGGTTTTTGGGGTGATTTTGGTGTTCTGTTATAGCTGGAGGTATAAGGACGAGTTTAAGGTTGTTTTTGATGTTAATTGATGTTTAGAAATGTTTAGAATTGATAGATCTTGGCTGGGCTTTGTTTTGGGAGAGTTTGGAGGTGATTTTGGTTGTTTTTGGTAGCCGAAATGAGGTTCTTGAGTAGAGCAGCGAGTTAGGTTGTGTGGCTGGTGATTTTAATGCATGATGGTGCATTAATCCTCTGCTCTTATGTGTTAAAAACAGAAGAGAGTGATCCGGAAGCGATTGAGGTAGCGTTGGAGGTTTCGGACGCTTGGGAGGCTTGTCGGCTAGCATAGTGTTGTGTATCGATGAGTGAGATCGTGTTTTTCAGCTTTGGAATGATTTTGAAAAGAGGTTTGGGAACTTAAATTTAGGCTTGAAACGCCGATTTAAGTTCGGAAGTAAGTAAACTGGAATTCTCTCTCAATTGTGCTATTATTGTTTTAAAAACTATCAATATGGGTTTTGATGTGATTGATTTGATAATGTGGTTTAATTTGTTGTTTGAGCATGGTTTTAAAGCATGTGAGTTGGTTTTCAAACTTGGTTTGAAGAAGGAAGCATGAAATTAATATTCCTTGAGAGTATATGTTGTTAGTTTGCATCTTAAGGCAATGTTCGACATTTTGGCCTTAAAGGTGTTGCATGCTATAAAAACAGTGAGTGTGTTGATGATTTTAACATGATATATTGGCATAGATGATGTAACGATTATCGGATATATTGATCGATCAATAGGATGTAGAGTGCACTATAAACTAAAATTCGTACGTGCTCTTGGGTTTTATCCCAAAGAGAGAGACCAATGATGGGCATTTCATTGGAGTAGGACTTGGTGAAACATCCAAGCTTTTTGGCAACAAGAGTTATTGCCATGAGACCGATGATGGGCATTCCATCGGAGTAGGACTTGGTGAAACATCCAAGCTTTTTGGCAACAAGAGTTATTGCCATGAGACCGATGAGGGGCATGCCATCGGGGTAGGACTTGATGAAATACTCAAGCTTTTGGCGAAGGTAGAATCGCCATGAGAGTACGGTGTGGTGGAAGCCACCGGGAGATTATGTTCTAGACGGATGAGTACGGTGATGGTAGATGCCACTGGAAGTGTAGAGTGAGTTGTCCGCATATCTGTGTACAATAGAGTATACATGAGATAATGAAATTATGAAATGCTTTTGTGTAAACAAGCATGAGTAGCTTTGCCATGAGTTTTGCATAGGTTGTATGCATGAGATAGCTAGATGGTACATGTGGTTTTCAAATGGAGATTTGAGTTCGTGGAATGCTTTTGAGTAACCCGCATGTGTGGCTTTGCCATGAGTTTTGCATTGGTAGAATGCATTAGATAGATATTCGATACACGAGATTTCGAATGGTGTTTTGCTTTGAAATGGTTTTCAAGCATGAGAAAGTGAAAGTGTGGAGTGGAAATGGTTCCAAGGAAATTGGTTTTAACTTTGCACGAAGCACTATTGCATGAAATGGTTTAAGTGAAAGTTATTGCAAGAATGTTGTTTGGGGTTGAGTTTCTTAATGCATTTGAGTTTAATGTTGATCTTATGTTAAGTAATGCTTAATTATAAGGTGTTGATGTTTTATATGAGGTTTTCAAACAATACTTGGTTTATAAAGATGTAATTGCTTTTGAAAAGGGTTTTATGGTTTGCTAAATTGATGGTGTTTTGGTTTTGAGCATTCCTCACTAAGCATTATGTGCTTACGCTCCTTTTTGTCCATCAATGCAGATAAATGAATTTGGGACAGCAAGAAGCAAGGGATTCAAGAAGAGCTCCACTTGAGAAGTATGTTTTGGTTTATAGCTATAGATAATAAAGGCAATGGGGGAGAGTCTTTTACGTTGATGTGTAATGAGATTGCTCATCTTGAGCATGTTCGGTTTATGGTTGTTACTTGTTGATGATTGTTTTGTGATATTTGGATCTTCTTCTCCATATTTTGATATAGCTACGTTCTTTGCTTAAAAGTATGATCATGTGTTGAATGTGGTAAATGAGTAGGTGTGCTTAATGCTTGTAATGTATCTTGCCTTTGATGCAAAATGATGGTTTTAATGCTTAGTATGTTGTTGAGTGATTTAAAGTATGTTTGATGGTGTTTTGATGTGAAAAACCAGAAGTTTCTGCTGTTTCTGGGCAGGGTGTACCGAAACACCCTTAGCTGTTTCGAAACGTGTGCATGAAATGGCCTGGGCATTTCGGAACGGCTAGAAGTGTTTCGAAACACTTTGGCTACTGGAAGGGTCTGTTTCGGAACTGGTCTCGGAACATACCCACGTACCAAAACGGTCAACACCGTTTCGATACGAGCGTTCGACACGGGTGTTTCGATACGATTGTCAGTGTTTCGAAACAGGTGACTGTTGGACACAAATTTTGAATTGCTTGAAGTCTGCATGCTTTACATTTTAGTCCTGAAAATTGTAATAGCAATTGCTTGAGCTTGGGATGTCTTTTTAAGATGTAATTTGGTAGAGAGGCTTGTAATATGATTTATTAAGGTTCGGTAAAACTAAAATCTACAAAGTCCTTAAGTTTTCCAAAATTTACATTTTGGTTCCTAAACGTGTATTTCTTGCAATTGAGTCCTTAAACGTTTTCCGATCGCTGTGCTTTTCTCTTCCAAGGTTCTTGAGCATTCACATAGGCTTAATGCGCATCTATAAAAGATAAAAGAAAAAAGGGTCGTTAATCAAGGTTGACTTCGGGTTGACTTTGGTTTTCCCGTGTGATCTTCGTTGTTCGGGTCTAACGCCTAGGCCGGACTAAGGGGGTTATATTTGTTGGTATCAGAGCCAGGTTGCGAACTTTTGGGGCAATGGTAAGTTTGTGGTAAGTTGTTATGGTAAGTGTTGGATGTTTAATCTAATGTGTGCTTGAAAGTTGGTTGAAAAAAATGATTTCGAGTGAATTGTTAATGTTTTTATCATGCTTTTTGGTTATGAATCTTCTGTGAGATAGTGTGAGCATGTATTGGTGGTATGCTGATGTTGTAAGTTGATTTTGAATTATGAAAATGTGATCGGCGTGATGTGTTGGTAGTATGTTGTGGAGGGCGAATGTTGTTTGATGAGAGCTTGGTTGAAGTTTTGCTGATTGATATGCCGATGTTTGTGATATCAATGTTTTTATGGATTGTTATGTCGTGTAAAAGGGGGAAAATCGGGATACCCATTGCCTTATTATTATAGCTATGTGTTAGTTTGGAGTTGGAGTCTTGAATCCTTGCTCGAAGCTGGTCTGATCGTTTTGTTTGTTTTGTTATTGTTGCTTTGCTAATAATAGCACAATGGAATCGTTGAGAGTGTGGCAACTGGGTACGATGGTTGCTGTTTTGGAGCGAGTTGTTAAGGGGTGGAATTCACCTTTTGGTGGAGGTGTTTCGTTTCAGTCATCTATGCTTGGAGTTGAGGTGGTAAGGCAGAATGAGAGAGTTGGTTCTGTGATGAAGGATTCGTCACCTGTGGGACATGAGAGTTTGTCAAAGCAGCGTTTGCATAGTTTGGGAGCTGTGGAGTATCATGGTTCGACGCCTGAGGCATTCGAGGCTTGGTTAGCCAGTATAATTCTGATTCTGGATCGGGAGGGGTGTGACAACGCCTGTAAGCTGGGAAGTGTTGTCTCGCTAATGTTGGAGGATGCTTGTGCTTGGTGGACATCGGTGTCTGTGGCAACGAATATCCGTGAATAGATTGGGAGTTCTTTGTGTCTTCTTTTAATAGAAGATACCTTGGAGATAGGTTTCCAAGGGTTAAGCAACGTGGGAGTGTGGGTTCAGTTTATGATGGTGAGAAGAATAGAGGCAACAAAGATGTGAGTACCGACCTTGAGAGTGGTCAGCGTAAGAGGTTACGTGATGGTAGGGTTTGCTTGAACCAAGGTTCTGGTGGTGGTGTTGATGTGGGTCTAGTGCAATATGACCAAGGAGTGATAGTTCGCTTGCCGAAGTGTGATCGTTGTAGAAGGCGTCATGTTGGAGTTTGTTGGGGTGTTGGAGTTTGTTGGAGCTGTGGTTCTAAGGAGCATGTGAAGCGGGATTGTCCTCAAGTAGTGAGATCAGCTTCAGTGCGTGGAAAAGGGTTTCAGAAGGGTCGTGAGCGCGGCCGAGACAGAGTACGGAGGCTGCAAGAAAGGTAGGGAGGTGTGAGGTGTTTGGAGGATGGATCTTGTTGGAATTATGGGTCCGTTGGACATGTGAGATGGATTTGTCTGGAGTTAGCTCGGGGTGGACAGGGTTCTTTGCAGCAGGGAGTCGGTGATGACCTTAAGGTGTTGGTTGATGCTGCGGCGGTACAGCCAAAGAATAGTGGTTCTGCGGGGGAGGGAGTTTGTCTGTTGGAACTCCGGGGCGATGAGGTGATTACATGTAATTTCTCTAAGTAATCTTTGCCCTAGTAATCTTTGTTTGGTTCCGGTTTGGATTTCTTTGTGTAGTGAGTAAAGTCTTATAACTAGCAAGTTTGGGTAGTAGCCGATGTTGTTTTTGAAAACAACTTTAGAGTGAAGAGGGTATTAGTGGAGTAATTTGTAGTTAGCGAATGGTTAGAGTGGTGGGGCTGGAATAGTTGGAAATGAGGTAAGAGGTTGTTCTTAGGAGGATTCTAAGGATGTTATTTGTAAGTGTGAACAGACATACATGCACAGTTAAAATCATTTGATTGTATTATATATATATATATATATGTTGGTCCATGCATACATGCGACATGACATTAGAGGTTTTGCATACATATGCACATACATTGGTAGGGCATGTTGGAGACCATGCATACGAATGTTCACACTTGCTAATAGCTAATTGGGTCTGATAGTGTTGGGGTAGGAATAGGTTGGTTGGTGGGTTTAAAGTATTGTTTTGGTACCAGGTGAATGCTAGAAGTAGTAGAAGATAGTAAACATGTTGTCAATAGTAGTGGGGGTGATCTAGCATGGTGGCGGAAGGAAGGTGTTTAGGTGCTTAAAGAGTTTAGCGGTGTAGTGATAAGGAGGTGATCGTTTGGAGTTAGAATCGTTTGAGGTGGTTTCGAATAATAGATAAGTGTTGTAGTTTCTCTGTGCTGGGTGATTGTTGTAAGATAGTGGATGTGTTTCCAGAGTGCGGAGGTATCTTGCGTTGATAGTTGCAATAGGAGGGTTTTGCTATGTAGGTGATGGTTCGTAGTGACCTTAGGGAAGTTGGAAGGAGGTTATGTTGAGAGCTTTAGGTGAAGTTTGGCTTGGGATGAGTGGAGGTTTCATGGCCTCAATATGTTTGCATGTGGATGGAGTGAGTGGCATCCCGGTAAGATTAGTGTCATAGTTAAGCTTGATGTGGAAAGGCAATGTAAGTTCAAGGGTCATTGTGGTTGGCCGGGTTTTTGTGAGAAGGTGGTTGGTTAGTCGTGTACAAGTAAATCTTCCTAAGACAGTTGGGGTAAGTGAAACAACTGATGAGTTAAGGATGGAGTCCCGTGATGTGGATTTTGGGTGTTGTATGGGCAGTGTTTGATGGGCTGTTAAGTCAGGTGATGGTAACGGATGTGGAAGAATGTTGTCAATACATTGGGAAATGTGAGCAAGCAGTTGTTGCTTAAGAAATTTTTTCTTGTTATGGTAATCTTTGAAAGGAGTTGAGCGGTTTTGCAAGGGGTTTTAGAAGCAGTGAAGGTTGTGGGTCACATGGTGGCTGAAAAATGGATGGGTTGGTGTTACCGTGTGTGTGAGTTTGTTGAAGGAGTTACGAAGTGAGGCGATGTATGTTGTGAAGGCTTGAGAAGTTCTTCGGGTTGTTGAGGGTCTTGCACAGTTTGAAAGTGTGAAAAGCTAAGTTGAGGTTAGTAACCGTGTGTGTCAGAAGTCTTGCACCGTGAGTAGTGGAGTTGGATTTGGGTATAAAGTAAGTTTGATTTGAGGATATGTTGGTTTCATTGTGTTTTGGGTTGAGGATGTTTCCGTGGTGGTTAAGTCTCTTGTGATACATTGCGTATTGCTTTGGGAGGTTTGGTACCATGCTCTCTTCCCAAGTTGAAATTTCGAGGACGAAATTTCCTAAGAGGGGGAGAGTTGTAACACCCCAAATTTGGGCCTAGATGTTTCGAGTCTGAACCGGATCGGTCTGGAAAACGGTTTGAATCTAAAAGGGAGTTTTAGGGAACACCTAGTTCGGGATGTTTTAAAAATATAGAAAAATATCTAAAAATCCTCATTTAATATATATAAGAGAGTGGTGAAATCAATTTTACAAAATAAGGTTTGGAAATACTACATTTCGGTGTATGACCAAATTGCGGTTTTTACAAAGTTTAGTAGTGACTATTTTGTAAAGGATTGAAACTTTGAATCTTTAAGGAGCTAATTTACAAAAAATGTTTTCACCGGATTTTTCCTTAATTTGGGTGATTTAATTAATGATTTAATTAAATCAAAGAAAGGTGTTAAACTACTTTTAGCTTTCATAACTACTTTTCTCAAATTTTCTCTCAATTCTTTTTCTCTCAAAATCCTATCAACCAAACACTATTTCTCCAGCAAAATTCACTTTGATTTCCACTTCATTTGATGAGATTTTCATCACTCATTGTTTCCTAATCAATCTTGCAACAAATCCATTGATTTCTACATTGTATTTTCATGGAAACTTGCCCAAATCAAGGAGAAATCATCTTTTAGAGGTAAGATTGTTCTTCTCCTCTAAATACTCAGTTCTTTACTGAAATTCCCAAGTTTTCAATCCTTTATTAAAGATTTATGAATGGTTTTAATGTTAGAAACAAGATTTTGGCTTAAAACTCAAGATTTTGGAAGAGATCTTGAGGATTTTCGTTGTAATTGATTGGGCTCTGTTTTGAGATAGCTTTCTAATCTATTTTGGATGTTAAATGATGTTAGAAAAGAGGTTTTATCAATCCGATCCCAAATAGGTTGCTTTTCCTAAGTTTTTGCTTGTGAAAATGGTGGTTTTTAGGGTGATTTTGGTGTTATGTTATAGCTGGAGGTATAAGGACGAGTTTAGGGTTGTTTTTTTATGTTAATTGATGTTTAGAAATGTTTAGAATTAATAGATCTTGGCTGGGCTTTGTTTTGGGGGAGTTTGGAGGTGATTTTAATGCATGATGGTGCATTAATCCTATGCTCTTATGTGTTAAAAACAGGGGATAGTGATCAGGAAGCGATTGAGGTAGCGTTGGAGGTTTCAGACGCTTGGGAGGCTTGTCGGCTAGCATAGTGTTATGTGTCGGTGAGTGAGATCGTGTTTTTCAGCTTTGGAATGATTTTGAAAAGAGGTTTGGGAACTTAAATTTAGGCTTGAAACGCCGGTTTAAGTTCGGAAGTAAGTAAAGCAGAATTCTCTCTCAATTGTGCTATTATTGTTTTAAAAACTATCAAAATGGGTTTTGATGTGATTGATTTGATAATGTGGTTTAATTTGTTGTTTGAGCATGGTTTTAAAGCATGTGAGTTGGTTTTCAAACTTGGTTTGAAGAAAGATGCATGAAATTAATATTCCTTGAGAGTATATGTTGTTAGTTTGCATCTTAAGGCAATGTTCGGCATTTTGGTCTTGAAGGTGTTGCATGCTATAAAAACAGTGAGTGTGTTGATGATTTTAACATGATATATTGGCATAGATGATGTAAAGATTACTGGATATATTGATCGATCAATAGGATGTAGAGTGCACTATAAACTAAAATTCGTATGTGCTATTGGGTTTCATCCCAAAGAGAGAGACCAATGATGGGCATTCCATTGGAGTAGGACTTGGTGAAACATCCAAGCTTTTTGGCAACAAGAGTTATTGCCATGAGACCGATGATGGGCATTCCATCGGAGTAGGACTTGGTGAAACATCCAAGCTTTTTGGCAACAAGAGTTATTGCCATGAGACCGATGAGGGGCATACCATCGGGGTAGGACTTGATGAAATACTCAAGATTTTGGCGAAGGTAGAATCGCCATGAGACTACGGTGTGGTGGAAGCCACCGAGAGATTATGTTCTAGACGGATGAGTACGGTGATGGTAGATGCCACCGGATGTGTCTAGTGAGCTGTCTGCATATCCGTGTACAATAGAGTATATAAATGCCAATATATGAGAATGTGTGTGTCACATGTACCAATGTTTGAAATGTTTTATGCTATGAGGTTTGCATATGAGATAATGAAATTATGAAATGCTTTTGTGTAAACAAGCATGAGTGGATTTGCCATGAGTTTTGCGTAGGTTGTATGCATGGGATAGCTAGATGGTACACGTGGTTTTCAAATGGAGATTTGAGTTCATGGAATGCTTTTGAGTAACCCGCATGTGTAGCTTTGCCATGAGTTTTGCATTGGTAGAATGCATGAGATAGATATTTGATACACGAGATTTCAAATGGTGTTTTGCTTTGAAATGGTTTTCAAGCATGAGAAAGGGAAAGTGTGGAGTGGAAATGGTTCCAAGGAAATTGGTTTTAACTTTGCACGAAGCACTATTGCATGAAAATGGTTTAAGTGAAAGTTATTGCAAGAATGTTGTTTGGGGTTGAGTTACTTAATGCATTTGAGTTTAATGTTGATCTTATGTTAAGTAATGCTTAATTATAAGGTGTTGATGTTTTAGATGAGGTTTTCAAACAATACTTGGTTTATAAAGGTGTAATTGCTTTTGAAAAAGGTTTTATTGTTTGCTACATTGATGGTGTTTTGGTTTTGAGCATTCCTCACTAAGCATTATGTGCTTACGCTCCTTTTTGTCCATCAATGCAGATAAATGAATTTGGGACAACAAGAAGCAAGGGATTGCAGAAGAGCTCCACTTGAGAAGTATGTTTTGGTTTATAGCTATAGATAATAAAGGCAATGGGGGGAGAGTCTTTTACGTTGATGTGTAATGAGATTGTTCATCTTGAGCATGTTCGGTTTATGGTTGTTACTTGTTGATGATTGTTTTGTGATATTTGGATCTTCTTCTCCGTATTTTGATATAGCTACGTTCTTTGCTTAAGAGTATGATCATGTGTTGAATGTGGTAAAAGAGTAGGTGTGCATAATGCTTGTAATGTATCTTTCCTTTGATGCAAAATGATGGTTTTAATGCTTAGTATGTTGTTGATATGTTTTGGAGTGATTTAAAGTATGTTTGATAGTGTTTTGATGTGAAAAACCAGAAGTTTCTGCTGTTTCTGGGCAGGGTGTATCGAAACACCCTTAGCTATTTCGAAACGGGTGCATGCAATGGCCTGGGCGTTTCAGATCGGCTAGAAGTGTTTCGAAACACTTTGGCTACTGGAAGGGTCTGTTTCGGAACTGGTCTCGGAACATACCCGCATACCGAAACGGTCAACACCGTTTCAATACGGGCGTTCGACACGAGTATTTCTATACGATTGTCAGTGTTTCGAAACGGGTGACCGTTGGACACATATTTTGAATTGCTTGAAGTCTGCATGCTTTACATTTTAGTCCTGAAAATTGTAATAGCAATTGCTTGAGCTTGGGATGTCTTTTTAAGATGTAATTTGGCAGAAAGGCTTGTAATATGATTAATTAAGGTTCGGTAAAACTAAAATCTATACAGTCCTTAAGTTTTCCAAAATTTACATTTTGGTCCCTAAATTTGTATTTCTTGCAATTGAGTCCTTAGACGTTTTTCGATCGCTCTGCTTTTCTCTTCCAAGGTTCTTTAGCATTCACATAGGCTTAATGCGCATCTAGAAAAGATAAAAGAAAAAAAGGGTCGTTAATCAAGGTTGACTTCGGGTTGACTTTGGTTTTCCCCGTGTGATCTTCGTAGTTCGGGTCTAATGCCTAGGTCGGGCTAAGGGGGTTACATATGGCCTGGATATGCACGACAACCCTCGCGAGGAGTGGAGGCAGTCACTGACGGCAGCCGATTATGAGAAAATCAAGGACAAACTCTGCAAGCCCAACACACCATGGTTGGCAGGCAAACATGGAGGATCTGTCCAATGCCGCCACATGCTGCTAGAGGCAACGCTATGGAACACATTCGCCAAGAGGCGCCTGCTGCCCACCTCCCACAACTCTATCATCGATCGGTCACGCCTTGCCCTAATCCATAGCATCATGATGAACCGGCCAATCAATTTTAGGGAAGTTATATACAAGGAGATCCACACCTGCTTCCGGAAAACGAAGGGCGGGTTGTGTTAGATCATCGACGCACTCCATGGCGCAGCAGAAAACAAACACGACGATCTCACCAGCGATCCATATACGTTTAATCCGAATTCAAGAGGAAGAGATATGTATACTTATATTGAGTTCCTTGATAAACAACAAGAACAGATACGTCTCACGATCTCACGAACGATATGAATCTTAGCCTCCACGAATAGATCGTCTTAGCCTCTACTCAGTTCACCCGGTTAAAAAGTCGAGAGCAAATTTTCTTTTTTCACAAAAAGTTTTTGAGAAAAATACGTTTCAAAAGGGTTAGACGGCTGCTAGACCATTAAGCCCTTTTTATAGTATGTTACCCTAACTGCATAGGATTTTTAATTAATTCCGAACTATAATTACTTTAATTATTTTAAATTCGGAATTCTATGTATAATAAAATACTTTAGCATATATATCAAATATATGTCTTAATATTAATTATACATGTTATACACGTACAACTAAATTGTACATATGCAACTTATTTATTAATTGCTCTTTTCAACCCTGGAATGTGACCCTGTAGGTTCTAGTAACATCAGTAGCAATTATCAGAACTATTCCAATATCAAAAAAAATGAGTGACATCTAGCAATGTATCATTGTCACCTAAATTACTGGAAGTAAAGATTCAACATAACATCTCCGTGATCAACTATTCTAATGTATTATATCCTTTTTGTCCTTTATATCTAGAATAGGCACAAGTCTTGGAATAGTCACACTTGTTTTGTCTATTTATTATTTCTTGATATCTAGAGTAGACAACAGATGAATAATATGTGATATCTCATATCAACTTATTCGAGCATGGCCATGCATTTCTAGTCTTACTCAATCAAGTGGCATGTGATATGTTTCCTATTATGTAGGAAGGACAAATCCTATCTCGACCATTCATACCCCACTACACATATCATGATATGCTCAATGTCAGTCTTTATAGTGTAACCATTTACGTTGCACGTTTAACTGCATCAAAGCACACAACAATATATGTTAAGATAGTAATGATCTCAAGTCAAAGGATCATACATATAGTTATCATTATGAGTAATATCGTGCAATTACATAATAATCCAAGACATATGCTCATAGCGGGTCAATCCAATATGTTGTTATCCAACATCATATTCATGCTTTGATTTTGACATCACTATGTCAACGACAACACATTGTCATCAATCTACAACATGTTAGCTTTAAATGCATTATTATTATCCATGCCCATAATAATACTCAACTAAGGATCTTTTAATAATAATCATATTATTATATGGACATTATTGTCTTTTGTTAATTTGATGCAGAGAAATATAACAGAAGAAAATAACAACAATGCCTTTAATTGATAAAATTGATAAAGATAGTATGTCAATACAATCATCATATGATTGGTCTTTGGGCATACTCTAACAGGTTGTACTTTCTGTCCCTTATCACAGGCCTTTGCGCCAACTTTGGTGTTCCGACCGACCCAAAAGATGAGATGACAACAGCCAAAGAAGGGTGGACCAGAAAAGTCTGCATGCAGATGATGCAGGCCCCAGAGACAAAGCCGATAACGCCTAGCCAACCTTCTGCCGCCCAGCCTGACACTCCAGCCGCCCCCGGCAGTACTGAAGCTGCCCTAGACAATGAAGTCCTCATGCTGCTGCACACCCTTATCAACAGCACCAAACGCGTCGAGCAGCAGCAACTAACCTTCATGAAATACGTGGGGGAAGTCCAAGAAGCCTTCGTCGCTTATCTCCTGCAGAAATTCCCTGATGACGGATCCATCCTGCCTCCATATCCTACAGACCTTGCAGTAGCAGTCCTAACACAAGGAACGCCATTCGCCGCCGCTGCTCGCCATGCCGCTTCCTACCGCCAGGTGCCCTCTCCGACGCAATACCCATCATACTCATCCACCACTACATCCAACACAGTGGCAGACTCCCCCGAGAGGCATCAGCATCCCCATTCAACTGCTTGCACAACAACGAAAGTGGTGAACATCTCCTTATTAGAGGAGATTGCGCAGCAGCCGCCGACACTAGCAACATCAGTGGTAGCAACAGCAGCAGCCATCCCAATGGCGATTGACCCTTCGACAGCACCCACGGAGGAAGGCAATAGGAAAAGGAAGCGACACCTCATAGCCACCGAGCCTGTGGATGACGAGACAGAGTCATAAGAGAGTGAAGCACCTCCTTCCGCTCCCCCTGCCGAACCTCAAGAAAAACCTCGCCCCATACCCAAAAGAGTCCTGTCGCCGCGGACAAAAAAATCTCACCTTGTAAGTCTGTTGCCAAGACATCTGCCAGCCGCCACTTCATCATCCAAACCTCTTCCTCCTCCTCAATAGAAAAGACTCAAGCCTCCTCTCAACCCTCAACCAATTTCTAGTTTTTTTCTCTCTTTTCTTCATTTTTTCTGTTTTCTTTATCACTTGTAGTTATTTTTATGTTTTATTTAGTGCATTGAGGGCAATGCCCATCTCGAGTTTGGAGGGGGGGGGATAGCTCTCGCATCTTTTGTCTAGGCATACTTAGTAGCATATAGGTTGCATTGTACTTGCCTTAGTAATAATCATAACATATTTTTTTTTATATAACTTGTGCATATGATAGTGAGCCGATAACTTATTTTCGCACCAATAATAAATTGAACTTAATGTGGGAAAAGCATGAAAAATGACTTAGATTTTTTTTAATTGCCAAAACTATCAAACACTACTGTTACTTGCTGAATTTGTTAGAATATCTAATGAATATCTACTGTGACTGTGTTGGATGCCTCTCGATTTAGCCTGCTTGTTTTTAGAATTCTTTGCAAAGTTCTAACAATGATTGCAGGTAGCCGCCGAGAAAGAAAAATACAGCATTGCCACGACAACAGAAGTAAAAACATTGTTGTTTACCCTAGAGGTGCCCGCAACAGGCTCTAGGAAGAATCATGCGCTAGGACACTCCTCTGCTATCAAAGTCCATGAATCTGAAAGTTTTGAAGTGATGGACAAATTAGCATGAGTGAATGAAAGTCTTCACGGGATGACTCTACTCCATGGGTTCGGGGTTTTTTAGTTTGCCCCTATCTTAATTTCAGACCTAGAAGAGTAGTTGTGATAAGCTGAAGCCCTCATTGCCATGATTAAAAATATTGTGCTTAACTGTGCTTTCTCGGCAGCAACCTTATATATCGTAACATCATCTTTATTTATTTAGTTATTCTGCATATTCAGCCTGTATACAGTTCTGCACACACTGCACTGGCATTAGAAATTAATTCTGAGTTATTTTCTTGCTAAGTTCCCTTCACTACTCTAATATAGGTGCCACAGCCTTGAGGTATGAAATCAAGTTGAAAAACAATTTTTTTTTTCTTTCTGGTTATTATAAGGGCAAGTTGTTTAGGTTGCATTGCTTGAGGACAAGCAATAGTTCGAGTTTGGGGGTGTGTAAAGTGTCCACAAGTTCTATATTTCATGCACATTCCATCTCATATTATTGTTGTTTTTAGTACATCTTAGGCATAATTAGGACCATGCATTGCATTTTACAGTATTTCTTTGCTTTGCCATGTTTTTATAGATTATCTTTTATTTGGTGAAGAAAGATAATGTTTTAGTGTACTTTTGGTTTTAAGTACTAAAGGCTGACAAAGGGAAAGATGAGTTGAGGATGTGATGCTGAGGCAGCGAACCAGGGAGCTGTATTGATGCAGTTCCAGACAGAGACAACATATGCCTAGTAGCTACCGCCGCCCACCTTGCCACCCAAGACAACAGACTATGAACTTGGAGAACCAGAATGCGATCTGTAGAGCATAAAATCTTGATCCCATCAGTGTTGTCCACTTGATTCTCTGACGTCTGTAGCAGCATGCATAGCCACCAAAGATAAATCTCGAGATTGCTTGCGGAACAAGGCAACACGATAAAGTCCACATTCAACTCAAAGAAGTTAGAGTTTAAAGTCACATTTAATGTGGAAAGCTACTTTGAAGATTTCTACTTCAAGAAGGCCTAGACCTAGCTAATGCCTATATATATACTCATTGTAATTCTAATTGAAGATAACTTAGGCTTTCCTTAGGCATAGTTTAGGTTGTCTTATTGTAACGCCCTGGTTTTGGGCCTAGATGTTTTAGACATAGGATCGGACCGGTCGAGAACAGTTCAAATCGTGTAAGGTGGTTTAGGAAATCAAGGATCGGGATAGGATAAAAATATGGTAAAAATTGCTAAAATCGACTAAAAATATAATTAAGAGGTTGGTCAAGTCAATTTTACAAAAAGGATTTTTGAAAATGGACATTTTGGTAGTGACCAAATTGTAAAGTTTCAAAACTGGGAAAATGTGATTTTTAAGGTGGAAGCCAAAATCTTAGAATCTTTAGGGGGCTTTAAGTCAATTTGACCTTTCTTCAATATGACATGTGATTTAAAAGGGTTTTTAATTAAATGATTTTTAACTGGATTTTTTATATTAATTAACTAAAAGGTAGTTAATGGGATTTTCATTTACGTAACTACCAATTCCCTCTCATTTTCAGCCAAACACCATTTTTTCTCTTCTTTTTCCAGAATTCTTCATCCCAAAAATTCTCTCACCATTTCCTAAATCATTTCAAGAGATCTTCCTTAATTCTTCAAGATTTTTGCAAGGAAAACTTGTCATCTATTGAAGGAAGCAAGGATTGGAGGTAAATCCCGTTCTCAACCTCTAATCTAAGTTCTTTATTGAAATTTCCAGGATATTTGGCTTCTAAATACTATTTTTGAGTGAGTTTTCAATATAGTTTTGATTTGAGATCAAAATCTTGTGAAATTGTGGATGAAATCTTGATTTTCGGACTTGATGAGTTGGGCTCTGTTTTGTGTTGATTTTAATTGATTTATAAGTTGGTTTATATGTTAAAATGATGTGTTGATAACATAGATCCCGAAATCCTTGAGATCCTTGAGTTTCTTGAGAGTTTTAAGTGAGTTTTTGGGGTGAAATGGTGGAATCTTGCTTGCTGGAGGTATAAGGATGAGTTAGGATGTTTATTAGATGTGTTTTGATGTTGATAATTGTTTGGAAGTGATGTATGATGGTTGGGCTTGGTTTAGGAAGCAATCGATTGAGTTTTCGGTTGTTTTGGAAGGGTATTTTGCTGTAGTTTGAGTGGGTAACGAGTTTGTGAATTGTTGCTGGTGTTAGAATGCATTTTAATGCATTTAGATCTCTGTTTTGATGACGTGAAAACAGGGGATCTTGATCCGGAAGCAAACGAGGTGATTTTGGAGGCTCCAGAGGTGTAATTTCTGTGTCGGCGAACAAGGCTTCGCGTATCGGTGAGTGGAAATGCAATTTCCTGCTTTGTAACGCTCTGAGTGTGATCCTGGGAGCTTAGTGTAAGTTTGATACACTTAACTAAGCTCAAATGTAAGTGTTTCGAGAATCCCTCTCTTGGAAATGTGCTATGTTTGATGAATTTGCACTTGATGTAAGAGTGGATCTGTTTAATGTTTTAAGCATGTTAAGCATGGTTTAATGCTGGATTTTAATGCCATTATGTTAAGGATGCACTAGGTAAGTGATCCTTAGTTTTCATGTGTTGAATGCATATGATGTTAAGCATGTTATGCTTGTGGAAATGGCATTGTGGTTATGCTTGTAAAACAGTGGATTAATGTGGTTAAATGATTATATTGGCAAGTGATGAAAATGGTTTTGGTTACTTTAATCGGATATAGTTAGCCGGCTATAGGATTGGGTGCACCGTGAATAAAGTCACCTTGGATGTCGAGGGGTTGTGATTGTGTAGTAATCTCCATCCAAGTACCCTAACGATTGAGGTTAAGATCACAACGATGAATGGTTAGTCCCGTGTGTGAGTCTTGTGTATGTGTCCTATACTCTCGTTAGTGGAATTATACAACTACTGATGAGTGATGTTGAGGGGTTGTGATTGTGCCATTAATCTCCATCACGGGTGTTGAGGGGTTGTGATTGTGCCATTAATCTCCACCTTGTGTAGCCCAGTAGTTTGTATGAAGCGTGAGGGATAACGCTTGTAATCCACGTATTCGATTGTGTCTATTGTTGGAATGGTTTATGGATTATCACTTGAAAGCCAATATAATGTAAATGAATAAAGTGAAGCATGAGATGCTTGTATATGATGTAAGGTTGCATGAGATATTTGGGTATGATGCAAGAATGCATGTGATGCTTATTAAAGCATGAGCAAAGGTTTATTTGCTGTTTTAAAATGATACATATGAGCATGTGGTTGTAAAGTGCATTGAGGTTTTGAGGGGTCATGTTTTATAAATGGCATGAGATGTGAAGTGTTGGTTTTGCAAAACATGAGACATGCATTGATGAATGTTGTTTAGTGGTCCTCACTAAGCTTTATGCTTACGCTCTTTTGTTTCATCAATGCAGAGAATTGAACATTTGAAGGCAGCCCAAAAGCAAGAGGAATCCAATGCTTTGTTAAAGAAATGTATGTGGTTCACCCTTAGTGTAATAAGTGGCAATGGGTGGGATTTATACTTTGGAATGTTTGAGGATGTTTCCCTTTACTTTAAGCATGTTAGATTGCCTATACTTGAGTTGTAAATAGCCTTTGGTGTTTGGATTTTGGTTTGTATGATGTTATAGCTTGCTATGGTTTTGGTCAACTAGGGAGCATGCCTTTAGTGCCTTTATTTACGTGTTGGTTGCCATGTTTAAGCTATTGCCTCGATATGATGATTGTTGATATGTATCCATGTTGTGGTATGTCTCGGAAATGATTCGAGTGTGGAAATGCATGTAAAACAAGCAAAATCTGCTGTTGCAGGGCAAGACGTATCGAAACGCCCTTGCCTGTTTCGGAACAGGGGCCCAAAATGGCCTTAAGGTTTCGGAACGGATGAAGGCGTATCGAAACACTTTGGCTACTCGAAGGGGGTGTTTCGATACGGGTCTCGGAACGCACCCGAGTATCGAAACGGTCAACCCTGTTTCAAAACGACCATTTCGATACAGGGCCATCTGTATCGAAACACTTGGCCGTTGGATTTGAGAATTGAGATGTGCTGAGTTTCTGTTTCTTACATTTTGGTCCTTAAATGTTGTCTGCTTAAATTAGTGAGTTTGAATGATCCGTTTGAGTTGATTTTTGACATTATGGCATGTTATGTGATTAACTGAGGTTTGGTAACTTTAAAATCATGAAAGTCTCTGTAATTTATGGAATTTACAGTTTAGTCCCTAAAATACAAATGTATGTAATTTATGTAATTTATGGAATTTATAGTTTAGTCCCTAATTGAACTTCGATCGTTGTGTCGTTTCCACCTTATTGCTTTGCTGTACCCATAGGTTAATAATATGCATCTAGAGAAGATAAAAAGGAAAAAAGGTCGTAAATCAAGGTTGACTTTTGGGTTAACTTTGGTTTTCCCCGTGTAATCTTCATAGTTCGGGTTTAACGTCTAGACCGGGCTAAGGGGGTTACACTTACCGCCGACATGTTCTAATTCTCCCTTTTGGTTTGGGTTATGTTGAAATTAGTTGTGAGAACGGTTGTTTAGGTTTTCAAGTTTGTTTTTGCAATAAAATACTCTTAGTTTGCTTAATTCATGTGCTTCACTTCCTTCAATTTGTTCCAAAAGTCCAGTTGAGGAAATCCATTTGTCAGACACGAAAGTGTCAAACTCACAAAAGAATTAAGCACGGTCTCATCATGAAGAGGTGTTGACTAATTCGGCTTAGACATAAGTTATAATTTCAACGAATAAAAGGAGCAACCAAACGTTGACTGTCTGTGTTAGGTTTACGCTGAGATTGCTAGGTATTGCCTACATCACGCAACAACAGAATCCTAGCCTAGACATAGGTAAGATCACTTCAGAATTGCTTCGCCAAACTTGGAGTATATGCCAGACTTGCCGCCGGGACTTTTCTTCATCTCACCTGCCAAGACAACGAAAGTTGCAAGAGCAGAGTGCCGCTATGGCAGCAAAAGTTGCCGCTGCCTAAATCCGCCATTATCCGCCGAGGCAGCAGATCATGACAGTGCAAAACAACTTGACATATTCAACGTAGTTTCACACTAAGCAGCAACATAACCCTGCCCTCTCTGTAACGCCCCGGTTTTGGGCTTAGAAGTTTTGGGCGTTGACCGGTTTGGTCAAAGTCCTGTTCGAATCTTAAGAGGTTAAGTTAGGAAAGCCTAGTTCGGGTTGCATTAAAAATATGGAAAAATGTTCTAAAATCATCTTTTAATATAATTAGATGAACTGTGAAATCAATTTTGGAAAATGAGTTTTGGAAGGTTGATATTTTGGCTAGTGACCAAAATGTAATTTTCGCAAGTTTGGTGGCTGTTTTATAAAGAGTTGAAACTTTGAATCTTTAAGGAGCTATTAATCCAAAAGTGATTTCTCCAGATTTTTCCAAGATATTTTAAGTCTAAATTCTGATTTTAAAGGTTATTAAAATTGGAGGGAAGCCATTTTGGCTATTTTAGATTTTCTAACCAACTTTTCCAATTTTCTTTCTCTCATTTTCTCTCCAACCAAACATTACCTTTTCCAGAGAATTTGATCTGATTTCTTCACCTAAATTCCTCCTTTCAACTCTCAATTGATAGCAAATCATTGTGTCTTCAAAACCTCTTCAATTGCTTCTTGTTTCTTCAAGGATTTTCATTCCAAAAAGTGGAGAATCACAAGTTTGGAGGTAAGAACGCCCTTCTCCTCTAAACTATCAGTTCTTTACTGAAATTCCCAAGTTCTCAACTCTTAATTGATGTTTAATTAAAGGTTTTAAAGTGTTGAAATGAATCTTGGCTTATAATGCAAGATTTTGATGATTTTTGATGATTTTCGTTAGATCTGAGTAATCTGTGATTTAAGAGATGTTTTTGATGTTAAATGATCTCTAAATTGATAAGGAAATGAGTTTTGATCAATGCAATCCCGGATAGGTTGAGTTTCCTAAGTTTAGCTTGTGTTTTAAGGTAGTTTTTGAGGTGATCTTGTGGATCTGTTGTTGCTGGAGGTATAAGGATGTTAATAGGTTGTTTTTAGATGTTGTATGGTGTTGATGGATGTGAGGTTTTGCTGGTTTATGGCTGGGCTTTGTTTAGAAGTGGTTTGGATGCAATTTCGGTTGTGTTTGGTGGCCGAAATTGGTGTATGAATGAGAGCAGCGAGTTTGAGTGCTTTCATTGAAGCTTTTGATGCTTGATGATGCATTAAACCTCTGCTTTAATGTGTTTGATCAGGGGAGGCATCTTTGGATCCAAGAGTTGTTGATCCGGAAGCTTGAATTTGTGCTTCGGCAAGTGGCGAAGTGGAATCGGTGAGTGAAAATGGGTTTTCGGCTTTGAAACCAATGTCTTGGGAGCTTAGTTTAAGTCTAAACAACTTTGCTAAGCTCGAGTGTAAGTTTTCGGAATTTCTCTCTAGTGGTGGCCATGACTTTGTTGTGATGCGAAATGATAATTTGCATGTTTTACATACTGTTTTGAAAGCATGTTTTAGCATGGTTTTTGCTGTTGATGTAAGCCATATGTTGAAGGTAACTCTAGGTAGGAGTTCCTTGCTTTTGTACATTGAAATGATGTGGTTTAATGCTTTTAAATGCATGATGAATATGGCTTGGTTTGATGCTTTAAAACAGTGATGTAAGTGATGAAAATGATGTATATTGGCAAGTGATGTTTTTAAAATGTTAAGGTCACTAAGGTGGTTAAAAGTCCTTGAGTGAGCCTTGTTACTTATGAACATCAAGGTGGTTAAAAGTCCTTGGATGGTTCATGTTGTGGACACTAAGGTGGTTAAAAGTCCTTAGGTGATCCTTTTCTATGGTGTTTAAAAGTCCATAGGCCAAGGTGTTTAAAAGTCCTTGGGATCAAGGTGTTTAAAAGTCCTTGATGTGATTCATTCATGGTGTTTAAAAGTCCATGGCCAAGGTGTTTAAAAGTCCTTGGGATCAAGGTGTTTAAAAGTCCTTGATGAGATACTTTCTATGGTGTTTAAAAGTCCATAGGCCAAGGTGTTTAAAAGTCCTTGGGGCCAAGGTGTTTAAAAGTCCTTGGGAAAGTTGTTGAACTTGTTTTAATAAATGGAATGTTTCACTTGAGCCAATATGACATGTTAAGAATATTGAGAAGCATGAGATGCTTGTTTTAATGTTTATGTTGAAGCATGAGATTGCTTGTTAAGAATGCTTTTGAGCATGTGAAAAGGTTGATTTAAAGCATGTTTTGTAAATGTTTTGAATTTCATTATTGAATGGTTTTTAAGAGCTTTCCTCACTAAGCTTTTGCTTACGCTCTCTTTGTTTTCTGAATTCAATAATGCAGAGCGTTAGAGTACCTTGAGGGCAGCAAGAAAGGGCAAGCAATCAAGTTCAAGTGAAGCTCAAAGTATGAAGGTTTTATAAATGCATTTAGCTTTTGAATGTTTTGGCAATGGGGGACCAATGTGTATGTTTTGGGAGGTGTTGGAGACTCCCTAAGTATGTTAAATGTTGATGTGTTTGCTGGTTTTGGTTTGGAACCATTTATGCTTGTTTTGCAAGTTTGGTGTTTGAATGTCTAGCTTGTGTAGGAAGCATGCCTTTTGAATTGGGGCTTTTTGCTTGTGATGATGTTTGGATGAATTGATGATGCTATTAAGTTGTTGGTATATGGAATTGCATGTTGGCAAAGTTTGGTGATGTTCGGAGCATGTTTGGTTGTGTAATTGCATGTTTAAAGTGATGTTATGAAGCAATCTGGGCAGGGTGTTTCGGAACAGCACCTACCGTTTCGGAACGGGTGCCTTAAATGAGCCCAGGCGTCCGAAACGGGAGGGGCCGTTCCGAAACGGAAAAGCCTCTGCCAGACCCCCGTTTCGAAACAAGCTAAGCCTGTTTCGGAACGGCCCCGCGTTTCGGAACGGGTTGTCCCCCGTTTCGGAACAGTTGACCGTTGGGGGCTGACATTGACAGTTATGTGTTTTGAATTGTTTGCATTTTGGTCCTGAATCTTGTTTGTGCAATTGTATGAGTTTGGGAAGTCCTTTTGAGCTGAAATTTCACAGAGAAGCATGAAACCTGATTAATTTCAAGTTGGTAACTTCAATTTGGATTAAGTCCTCATATTTATCAGAAATTACAATTTGGTCCCTAAAGTTGTAAATTGTTCAATTGAATCCCTGTTTAACCTCTGATGTTTGTGATCTTTTGGTATGATGTTTGTGTGATCACCATTAGGCTTAATGTGTATCTAGACAAGTTTAAAAAGAAAAAAAAAGGGTCGTTAATCAAGGTTGACTTTCGGGTTGACTTTGGTTTTCCCCGTGTGACTTTCTTAATTCGGGTCAACCGTCTAGGCCGGGTTAAGGGGGTTACATTTGGTGGTATCAGAGCTGAGTTCTCGAGTAATTGGGAATGTTTGTATGCATGATTGAAGCATGTTTGCTTTGTGTGCTTGTTGTTTGAAAGCATGTTCAGTGGCTTGAGGTGTGGATGCAATTAAGTTGTATGTTGTGATGTTGCATGCTGAGGGTACCCATTGCCAAACAAAAGCTAATGAAATGGAATTGATTTTGAATGAAATTGAGCTTGAATACTTGGATTGCTTACCTTGCTGGGCCTGACTTGTTTTATTTGTATTGTTGTTGCATGGTAAAAGTATGGCACCACGTAGAGAGTTAAGAGGTAATGTGCGAGCTACGGCTCCCAATGAGAATGAGAATGAAGAGCACGCTGATAGTGCTGTGTTACCCCCTCCTCCGCCTGGTGGTGGTGATGGAGGTGCGAGAGCTGAAGCTGCAGCTGGTGCTGGAGCTGCTGGACCAGAGGTTGGTCAGGGGCAAGCTATGCCTGACATGACGATGTTGGTGCAAGCTATTGCGGGTGCTTTTCGAGCAGCAGTAGCTGGAGCTCAGGGAGCTGGGCATCAGGGAGATGCTGGAGTCAGATTGCCTTTGGAGCGTCTGCGCAGTCTTGGAGGGACTGAGTTTAGAGGTTTATCAGCTGAGAGTTCTGAGGCTTGGCTGGAAAGTACCAAGCGTATCTTGGGTCAGATGAGTTGCACGGATGTGCAAAAGCTGGGCTGTGTTGTGTCCTTGCTGCAGAACGATGCTTATACATGGTGGACGACTACCATTTCTGGTATGGCTGAAGCTGATGTTACCTGGACATTCTTTCAGAATGTGTTTAAAAGAAGATATCTGGGAGTGAGATATCTGGATGAGAAAAAGCGGGAATTCATGTCTCTAACCCAAGGGAGCATGGGTGTGGCTGAGTACGAGGTACAGTTTGTACGGCTTAGTCAGTATGCACCGGAGCTGATACCTGATGAGAGGGCTAGGTGCGAGAGGTTTCATTACGGTCTTGTAACGGAGGTTAAGATGTATTTGTTGGCCACCGAGTATGTTGACTTTGATGTGTTGGTGGGCCGAGCTAAGGACGTTGAGATGAACCTGAGTTTGTCTGCTAAGAGTGCTGGCAAGCGAGCTGCTGAGTATAGTTCCGGAGGTGGACGGAACAAGAGGGGACGGGATCAGAAGTATCAGTCCTCAGCCAGGAGAGGCGGTGGTGTGCCTGCTAGGGGTGGCGATGCTAGAGCTGATCCTAGTGCTTGTTGGATCTGTGGTTCCCGTGGTCACTTGAAGCGTGATTGTCCTCGTGCTGAGAGAGTGGCACAAGCTCCTGTTGTGACAGCTGGTAATGCTGGTGGAAATGGGTGCTGGAACTGTGGTTCTGCGGACCATATCAGGCGAGATTGTCCGAGGTTGGCTGGTGAGCGGGTGCGTGCTCCTGTTGTTGCTGCACCGCAGAGAGGTCGTGGGCGCGGCCGTGGTAATTTCCAGAGGAGAGAGGAAGGTGGCCGAGGGGTAGCTCATGTTGTAGCTATTCAGCCTGAAGGTGGAGGCCAAGCGAGGGTGTATGCTCAGAGAGAGGGCAGGAATGATGCAGATGTGATTGCAGGTACCTTTACTTTGCAGTCCTTGTCATTGCTTTCTTTGATTGATTCTGGATCTACGCATTCATATATTCTTCGTGAGCATGCTGAATTGCTTGGTTTGCCTGTTGAGTTTTTGGATGTCGGTGTTCGGGTCACTAGTTCTTTTGGTGAGACTGTTGTGACTCGAAAGTTGTATAGAAGGTGCCCTTTAGTTGTTCAAGAGCATGTCTTTCATGTTGATCTTATGGAGTTGCCCTTCTATGGTTTTGATGTGATCCTTGGTATGGATTGGCTTGCTGAGCATCGTGCTGTTATGGATTGTGAGAATAAGCGTGTTTCGCTTAGGCTTGCGGATGATTATGAAGTTGTGGTGGTTGGTGAGAATGTGAAGTTTCTTACCAATGTTGTGTCTTCTTTGGAGGCAAGCAGGATGCTGAGGCAGGGTTGCGAAGCCTATCTAGCTTTTGTGATGAATCCTAGCTCTAAGGAGTTGAGGGTGCAAGATATCAGGGTTGTAAAGGAGTTTCCTGGTGTTTTTCCTGAGGAGTTGCCTAGTTTACCTCCTAACCGCGAGGTGGAGTTTGGAATTGAGCTGTATGAGAATACAACTCCTGTGTCCATTACTCCCTATAGAATGGCACCTAAGGAGCTGAAGGAGCTGAAGACGCAGTTGCAAGAGTTGCTTGATCGTGGTTTCATCCGGCCGAGTGTGTCACCTTGGGGAGCACCGGTCTTGTTTGTGAAGAAGAAGGATGGCACTATGAGAATGTGCATTGATTACCGTCAGCTGAACAAGTTGACTATCAAGAATCGGTATCCTTTGCCGAGGATTGATGATCTCTTTGATCAATTTCGGGGAGCTGCTGTGTTCTCTAAGATTGACTTGAGGTCAGGATATTATCAGTTGAAGGTGAAGGATGTGGATGTGCCTAAGACAGCTTTCAGGACAAGGTATGGGCATTATGAGTTCCTTGTGATGCCGTTTGGGTTGACAAATGCTCCTGCTGCTTTCATGGACATGATGAATCGTGTGTTTCATGAATACCTGGACAAGTTTGTTGTGGTGTTCATTGATGATATCCTCGTGTACTCGCGTACTGAGGAGGAGCACGAAGAGCATTTGAGGGTTGTTTTGCAAGCTTTGTTGGAGAATCAGCTTTATGCTAAGCTGAGCAAGTGCGAGTTCTGGCTAAGAGAGGTGGTTTTTCTTGGGCATGTTGTCTCAGCTGAGGGGATTCGTGTTGATCCTCAGAAGATTGAGGCGGTGATGAGCTGGAAGGTTCCTAAGTCTGTTCATGAGGTCCGTAGTTTCCTTGGTTTGGCGGGATACTACCGAAGGTTTGTGGATGGGTTTTCCAAGATTGCTGCTCCTTTGACAAAGCTGTTGCAGAAGGATGTTAAGTATGAGTGGACAGAAGCGAGACAACAGGCTTTTGAGAAGCTGAAGGCGGCTTTGACGCAAGCTCCTATCTTGATTCAGCCTGAATTAGGGAAAGAGTTTGTGGTTTACAGTGATGCATCCTATGTTGGTTTGGGGTGTGTGCTAATGCAGGAGGGTAAGGTGGTGGCTTATGCATCGCGGCAGTTGAAAGTGCATGAGCGCAATTACCCTACGCACGATATTGAGCTGGCTGCAGTGGTTTTTGCTCTGAAGATCTGGAGGCATTATCTGTATGGTGAGAAGTGTACTGTGTACACGGATCACAAGAGTTTGAGGTATCTGATGTCTCAGAAGGAGTTGAATCTTAGGCAACGGCGTTGGTTGGAGTTGCTCAAAGATTATGATCTGACGATTGAGTATCATCCTAGAAAGGCTAATGTTGTTGCTGATGCCTTGAGTAGGAAGGTAGCTGTTGAGTTGAGAGCCATGTTTGCTAGCTTGAGCATATCGCGTGATGGTGGTCTGGTGGCAGAGTTGCAAGTGAAACCATCTTTGGTTCAGTTGATCAAGGATAAGCAGTTGTTGGATGATTCCTTGGTGTCTCATGTTCAGGATATCGCGGAGGGTAGACCTTCGGATTTCTGTTTCAATGATGATGGTGTGCTGTGTTTTGGTAGTCGGATAGTAGTGCCCAATGATGCTGAGTTGAGGTGTGCTATTCTGACTGAAGGTCATAGTAGTCCTTTTGCTATGCACCCTGGTAGTACTAAGATGTATCGTGATCTTCGTGATGAGTACTATTGGGTTGGTTTGAAGAAGGATGTTGCGGAGTTCGTGAGCAAGTGTTTGGTGTGTCAGCGAGTTAAGGCTGAGCATCAGTTTCCTTCTGGTTTGTTGCAACCGTTGAAAATCCCTGAGTGGAAGTGGGAGAGGGTTACCATGGATTTTGTATCTGGTTTACCTTTGTCTCCATCGAAAAAGAATTCGGTTTGGGTGATTGTGGATCGCCTGACGAAGTGTGCGCATTTCTTGCCTGTGCATACTACGTTTTCTTTGGATAAGCTGGCAGAGCTGTACATTGCTGAAATTGTGCGGCTGCATGGTGTGCCTAAGTCGATTGTGTCGGATAGGGATCCGAGGTTCACATCGCGGTTTTGGCAGTGTTTGCATCAAGCTCTGGGTACAAGGTTGCATTTCAGTACCTCCTACCATCCTCAGTCGGATGGTCAGTCTGAGCGAGTTATTCAGATTTTGGAGGATATGTTGAGGTGCTGCGTGATTGAGTTCCAAGGTTCTTGGGAGAAGCATCTGCCTTTGGTTGAGTTTGCTTATAACAACAGTTATCAGGCGAGCATACAGATGGCACCCTATGAGGCTCTGTATGGGAGGAAGTGTAGGACTCCTCTTTGTTGGGCTGAAACTGGTCAAAAGTTGGTTTCGATGCCGGCTTTGTTGAAAGGGACCACTGAGAAGGTGAAGCTCATTTGTGATCGGTTAAAGGCTGCTTCTGATCGGCAGAAGTCTTACGCGGATTTGAAGCGTAAGGAGATAGAATATGCGGTGGGTGACCGTGTATTCTTGAAGGTTTCACCTTGGAAGAAGGTGATGAGGTTTGGTCGGAAGGGCAAGTTGAGCCCTAGATACATTGGACCATATGAGGTGGTTGAGCGAGTGGGTCCTGTCGCGTATCGGTTGAGGTTACCTCAAGAGTTGGAGAAGATCCATGATGTGTTCCATGTCTCTATGCTTCGGAAGTATAGATCTGATCCTTCGCATGTGATGCCTGTGGAGGAAGTGGAACTGAATCCGGATTTGACCTATGATGAGGAACCGATGAAGGTTCTGGATTCGGATAGCAAGGTTCTTCGTGGCAAGACCATTGAGTTGGTGAAGGTGCTGTGGAAGCATCGCGGTGTTGAGGAAGCCACGTGGGAGCGGAAGGAAGACATGCTGAAGCAGTTTCCTTATCTCTTTCCTTCAGGTAAATTTCGAGGACGAAATTTCTTAAGGGGGGGAGAGTTGTAACGCCCCGGTTTTGGGCTTAGAAGTTTTGGGCGTTGACCGGTTTGGTCAAAGTCCTGTTCGAATCTTAAGAGGTTAAGTTAGGAAAGCCTAGTTCGGGTTGCATTAAAAATATGGAAAAATGTTCTAAAATCATCTTTTAATATAATTAGATGAACTGTGAAATCAATTTTGGAAAATGAGTTTTGGAAGGTTGATATTTTGGCTAGTGACCAAAATGTAATTTTCGCAAGTTTGGTGGCTGTTTTATAAAGAGTTGAAACTTTGAATCTTTAAGGAGCTATTAATCCAAAAGTGATTTCTCCAGATTTTTCCAAGATATTTTAAGTCTAAATTCTGATTTTAAAGGTTATTAAAATTGGAGGGAAGCCATTTTGGCTATTTTAGATTTTCTAACCAACTTTTCCAATTTTCTTTCTCTCATTTTCTCTCCAACCAAACATTACCTTTTCCAGAGAATTTGATCTGATTTCTTCACCTAAATTCCTCCTTTCAACTCTCAATTGATAGCAAATCATTGTGTCTTCAAAACCTCTTCAATTGCTTCTTGTTTCTTCAAGGATTTTCATTCCAAAAAGTGGAGAATCACAAGTTTGGAGGTAAGAACGCCCTTCTCCTCTAAACTATCAGTTCTTTACTGAAATTCCCAAGTTCTCAACTCTTAATTGATGTTTAATTAAAGGTTTTAAAGTGTTGAAATGAATCTTGGCTTATAATGCAAGATTTTGATGATTTTTGATGATTTTCGTTAGATCTGAGTAATCTGTGATTTAAGAGATGTTTTTGATGTTAAATGATCTCTAAATTGATAAGGAAATGAGTTTTGATCAATGCAATCCCGGATAGGTTGAGTTTCCTAAGTTTAGCTTGTGTTTTAAGGTAGTTTTTGAGGTGATCTTGTGGATCTGTTGTTGCTGGAGGTATAAGGATGTTAATAGGTTGTTTTTAGATGTTGTATGGTGTTGATGGATGTGAGGTTTTGCTGGTTTATGGCTGGGCTTTGTTTAGAAGTGGTTTGGATGCAATTTCGGTTGTGTTTGGTGGCCGAAATTGGTGTATGAATGAGAGCAGCGAGTTTGAGTGCTTTCATTGAAGCTTTTGATGCTTGATGATGCATTAAACCTCTGCTTTAATGTGTTTGATCAGGGGAGGCATCTTTGGATCCAAGAGTTGTTGATCCGGAAGCTTGAATTTGTGCTTCGGCAAGTGGCGAAGTGGAATCGGTGAGTGAAAATGGGTTTTCGGCTTTGAAACCAATGTCTTGGGAGCTTAGTTTAAGTCTAAACAACTTTGCTAAGCTCGAGTGTAAGTTTTCGGAATTTCTCTCTAGTGGTGGCCATGACTTTGTTGTGATGCGAAATGATAATTTGCATGTTTTACATACTGTTTTGAAAGCATGTTTTAGCATGGTTTTTGCTGTTGATGTAAGCCATATGTTGAAGGTAACTCTAGGTAGGAGTTCCTTGCTTTTGTACATTGAAATGATGTGGTTTAATGCTTTTAAATGCATGATGAATATGGCTTGGTTTGATGCTTTAAAACAGTGATGTAAGTGATGAAAATGATGTATATTGGCAAGTGATGTTTTTAAAATGTTAAGGTCACTAAGGTGGTTAAAAGTCCTTGAGTGAGCCTTGTTACTTATGAACATCAAGGTGGTTAAAAGTCCTTGGATGGTTCATGTTGTGGACACTAAGGTGGTTAAAAGTCCTTAGGTGATCCTTTTCTATGGTGTTTAAAAGTCCATAGGCCAAGGTGTTTAAAAGTCCTTGGGATCAAGGTGTTTAAAAGTCCTTGATGTGATTCATTCATGGTGTTTAAAAGTCCATGGCCAAGGTGTTTAAAAGTCCTTGGGATCAAGGTGTTTAAAAGTCCTTGATGAGATACTTTCTATGATGTTTAAAAGTCCATAGGCCAAGGTGTTTAAAAGTCCTTGGGGCCAAGGTGTTTAAAAGTCCTTGGGAAAGTTGTTGAACTTGTTTTAATAAATGGAATGTTTCACTTGAGCCAATATGACATGTTAAGAATATTGAGAAGCATGAGATGCTTGTTTTAATGTTTATGTTGAAGCATGAGATTGCTTGTTAAGAATGCTTTTGAGCATGTGAAAAGGTTGATTTAAAGCATGTTTTGTAAATGTTTTGAATTTCATTATTGAATGGTTTTTAAGAGCTTTCCTCACTAAGCTTTTGCTTACGCTCTCTTTGTTTTCTGAATTCAATAATGCAGAGCGTTAGAGTACCTTGAGGGCAGCAAGAAAGGGCAAGCAATCAAGTTCAAGTGAAGCTCAAAGTATGAAGGTTTTATAAATGCATTTAGCTTTTGAATGTTTTGGCAATGGGGGACCAATGTGTATGTTTTGGGAGGTGTTGGAGACTCCCTAAGTATGTTAAATGTTGATGTGTTTGCTGGTTTTGGTTTGGAACCATTTATGCTTGTTTTGCAAGTTTGGTGTTTGAATGTCTAGCTTGTGTAGGAAGCATGCCTTTTGAATTGGGGCTTTTTGCTTGTGATGATGTTTGGATGAATTGATGATGCTATTAAGTTGTTGTTATATGGAATTGCATGTTGGCAAAGTTTGGTGATGTTCGGAGCATGTTTGGTTGTGTAATTGCATGTTTAAAGTGATGTTATGAAGCAATCTGGGCAGGGTGTTTCGGAACAGCACCTACCGTTTCGGAACGGGTGCCTTAAATGAGCCCAGGCGTCCGAAACGGGAGGGGCCGTTCCGAAACGGAAAAGCCTCTGCCAGACCCCCGTTTCGAAACAAGCTAAGCCTGTTTCGGAACGGCCCCGCGTTTCGGAACGGGTTGTCCCCCGTTTCGGAACAGTTGACCGTTGGGGGCTGACATTGACAGTTATGTGTTTTGAATTGTTTGCATTTTGGTCCTGAATCTTGTTTGTGCAATTGTATGAGTTTGGGAAGTCCTTTTGAGCTGAAATTTCACAGAGAAGCATGAAACCTGATTAATTTCAAGTTGGTAACTTCAATTTGGATTAAGTCCTCATATTTATCAGAAATTACAATTTGGTCCCTAAAGTTGTAAATTGTTCAATTGAATCCCTGTTTAACCTCTGATGTTTGTGATCTTTTGGTATGATGTTTGTGTGATCACCATTAGGCTTAATGTGTATCTAGACAAGTTTAAAAAGAAAAAAAAAGGGTCGTTAATCAAGGTTGACTTTCGGGTTGACTTTGGTTTTCCCCATGTGACTTTCTTAATTCGGGTCAACCGTCTAGGCCGGGTTAAGGGGGTTACACTCTCTATCAATATGATCACTTCCTTTATCATTACTTGTGTTTTTACTTTACTTTTCTTCTCAGACAACCACCTTACTTGTGCATTTACTTTTCTTGTGCAGGAACAACAATTCGAAGTAAGCTATCCAATCCCTGTGGGAGACGATATCTTATATACTATAACTTTACAGGAGTGTGCACTTGCGCTCATAAAAAGATAACACCCAAACGCTCTACAAATGTAAACCTTCAATCTAACCTTTTTAACCAACTTAACTAACCATGTATCGAAACACCTTGATACCATTCTGATACGGGTGTATGATGATCAACCTGGGTTGACTTTGCTCATACCCTGTATCGATACAGGTAGGCCATGTTTCGGTATGGGTTGACTTTCGTTGACTTTGACTATTAACTTGTTCCGATACAGGTTAGGCTCTTGTTGAAACAAGGAATTCCAATGGCAAAACGTATCGATACAGCTCCAAACCGTACTGAGGTTCAATTATGCTTAACTGTATCGATACACCATTACCTCATATCGATATGGCCTGACCTGTAATGATAGATTTTTGCTGGTTTTTAGTCGAATTGACCTACCAAACGGTGTTCAAATGCAACGAAAATTTACACACAACCTATCAATACTATAAACTATTGCATTGTAAATTTCATGATTATTCGAATACGTTTACTAGGTTTTCACCTAGGTGAGCCATAAGTGTCATTTTTGCCAACTTTTAACATGACTAAAAGTCATTTTTTGTCCTTCAACAACATTTCAACTTATACACATTATAAGCATAACAAAATGGACACAAAAGACTAGTTCAACTACTTTGCCACCTTACAAGGAGTTTATAACAGCAAAATACATTACTTTCGGCTTGTAGTGACTTGTCTTGCTACGACTTTTCAGATCTTCTGCAACAATCGATTCCTTAACCTGAAATAAATGAGATGAGACACATTAGGCATACTTTGCCTAGTGAGGTAGTCATATACAATGTAAATATCAATGAGTGATACATGTACATATACTCATGCCTAGCAACATCAATGACATGCTCCAATATGCAATGTTTAACATAACATATTCATTATTAACCCTTGGATTGAATCAAGATAATGGATACGCGAATTACTACGCCTCACCAAATCAATAAATGGTCTAGTCCCTCCACCTCGCCAATGACCAAGTACAATACACATCCCTCCGCCTCGCCAAATCAATATAGGCCGTAGCCTTAGGACCGTAGTCCACCCGTACATTGAGCTCATGAATTCTATGGCATGCCAATTGTATCCATTGTCCGTCCAAATCCAAGGTTACAATGACAATATCCATATTCAATGTTCATTGATAATTCCAATAACTAATGTCTTCAATTTTATTATTAGTAAACATGCTTCAATATCAATGTTTCATGATTTCAATGCCAATGTCAATGTTCGATGATCCATTTAAAATGTTTCAATAATAATAGCTATGTCGATAACAATGCGCGATGATGATGTCAATAACTATGTCCGATGTTCATTACCAAACTTACATATACTTACCAATAGCCCATTTAACAATCTGATGCAACTTCCTTATAAGAAATGTTAGCTATATGATCGAAATCAACAATAATGGATTCAGGAAGGCTCCTTGCCTAGTCCCGAGACTCCGACTACACTCACCTTGATATCCGATGCTCTTACGGCTCTCGGATGACAACTCATTTGTTCCTAGATTTTGGTGATTTTGATGGATGTTCTCTATCAATGTCTTGAGCTAGGAATTCATAAGGAGAGTGTTAGAAACGAGATTACGATATCGTATTCGGAATAACAATATCAAAATTTATATCTAAACTAACAATGATCATTAGTTATCAATATAACCATGGATAGGCAAAACCCTAACTTAAAATCAAGCTTGATACATCCATGGAATCCGATGATTGTTTGAGGAATATAACTTACCTAATCAAAGGGAATGATTCGATATCAATAAATCAAAGAAAAACCAAGCTTAAGTTTCCCTCTATTGGAGGTGTGTGCTTAGAGGAAGATGATGAAGACAAGAGGGAGGTGATTGCTTTTGTAAGTCTCGGGTAAGACTTCAATTTAGCTATTCAATAGCTATTAATTTGAGTAGCTTTCCTTCCAATGAAGGAAGCTCTCCCAGTGATTCCACTTATGGAAATTATAAAGGAGGAGGGGCTAATCTCAAGATTAGTCCCTCAACTCTCAATACTTTAGGGTTTTGTTCTCAAATTTTCCAAAAACTATAATTTAGTCATTAAATGCTTTTAAATGGATTCAATAAGATTCGTACTCGATAGTTTAGCTCAATTAGAGTCCAATATCAAATAATTAACAAGCCGATACAATATTTAGACTTTATCGATGTGAGATTTTCGATCACCGAAAGCCAATTTTGACTAGACTGGATTTTGGGGTGTTACAGTTGAGCCTGCGATACATGTGACTCAATTTCTTGGAAGTATGTGAATGCTTCAAGAAACAAGGAGTGCCTGACGATGTGCTCAGGCTCAAACTATTCCTTTACTCTTTGAGAGATAGAGCCAGAATATGGATGAAAGGAATATCATAATGATCAATTGTGTCACGTGATGAATTTTGCAAACGCTTTCTACTCCGGTACAATTCATCGAACGTGAAAAACCAATTGTAGAGCAACATTATAGCATTCCGAAAAAGGGATGATGAGTCTATAAATGAATGCTAGGATAAATATAAAGACATGCTGCGCAAATGTTCAATTCACGGTTCCCATGATTGGCTTCAAGTGGTAACATTCTATAATGGCGTTAACGCTCCTATGAGGATGATGATTGACTCTTCGGCTAATGGAATAATACAAGACAAGGATCCCGAAGAGGCATTTGAAATATGTGATCAAATAGCCAATAATGATTATAAATTTCCTACTGCAAGATTTAGTCCCGGTCTTAAATCTTCTTGAACACTCCACTTGGATGATTCCCAAAGCGTGTCGGCTCAACTCTCCGCCATCATAAGCATGCTCAAGAATATGCAACCATCATCAAACATGCAAGATGCCAAGGTGGTTCAATACACTTGTGAGCATTGCGATGAGGAACACCACTCTAGTAAATACCCCTAACAACAAGAATCTGGATGCTATGTGGGGAATTACAACAAAAACAATAACCCCTACTTGAAAACCTACAACCCCGGGTGGAGATAGCATCCGAATTTTAAATAGGGTAGCCAATGAGGCAACGCCTATAATAGAGTAGCCAAATATACTGCCACGAAAGAACCTCCTAGATTTCAACAGAATGCTAGAGGCAGAATCATGGAGCTTCTAATTCTAATTCTAATTATTTTGAAACTTCCTATAAAAAATTTATGAACCTGAAGAATCATGGAGACGTGATAACAACGCAAGCCGCCATGTTACAGAACCAACAATCTATCCTGAAAAATCATACGACTTCGCTAAGGTCATTGGAAACACATGGGGCAGATTGCCCAAAACCTAAAGACAAGACCTCAAAGAGGTTTACCTAGTGATATTGAAGTCACTAAGACCTTTGGTGTGGAGCAGTGAAATGCTATCACGTTGCATAGTGGAACATAGTTGAACAAAGATACTAAGTTTAGGGGAGGACACCTTGTTGATTCCACTCCAAGCAAGATGCCGCCCGATCCCCCGAAACCTAAAGATGCACCTAGGGGTGATAATGAGCCTGACCAGCTCGCGAGCTACTCGGGCACGGCTCGGTCAAAGCTCGGCTCGAGTGAGCTCGACTCGGGCTCGGGCTCGAAACCTTAACAAGCCGAGCCGAGACTACCCAGGCTCGGCTCGAAAAGCTCGTGAACAAGCTCGGAATCTACATATGCACTAAAATAAATTATGGGTTTGTATTTTCTTTCATTAGTTTATTGTTGTTTGATTTTGTATTTTCTTTAATTATGTGTTTGTATTATAAGAATATTTATTGATTATTTGGATTAATCTAATTTTTGGCACTTTTCCCCTTTCCGGTCATTGAATTTCGTTTTAGTGTTGGTTATGAAAGGGATTTTAACGAATATTTTATATAAAAAAAACTATAGCAAAATTTTTCATTTCGAGCCGAGCCAAGCCTGACGAGCTTCGAGCCTAAACCGATCCCAATAGAATTATTTTCGAGCCGAGCTCGAGCCTAAAATTCCGAGCTCGGCGAGCCTCGAGCCCGAGCCGAGCCTGGCTAGGCTCGAGCTCAGCTCGGCTCGTTATCACCCCTAGATGCACCACATGTGCCCGACACAATGAAATACCTTGCAACTATTGGCATGGCTGAAAAAGAAAAGGATGCCACAACATCCAATGCACCACGCGATGAGCCTAGAACTCCGCCGGCATTTCTGTAATGATTGAAAGCACATAATCAAGATGCTTAATTCCAAAAATTCCTAGATATGCTCAAGCGGTTTCATATCAATGTCCCATTCATAGAGGCCATTGATCAGATGTCGATCTACACAAAATTTCTGAACGAGGTCGTGACCAAGAAACACATTATGGGTGAGGTTGAAACGATTGCTACATCAATCGAATGTGTGGCAGTGCTGAGTAACTTACCACCCAAGATGAATGATCCCAACAATTTTACTATCCCATGTTTTATTGGCCGCAACTTCACTAACCTTGCATTATGCGATCTCGGTGCAAATATGAACTCGATGCTGAAATCAGTATTTATGAGACTTAGCATGGGCAAAGCCAAACCTGCGTAGGTTATCCTCCAATTAGCCGATCGTTCACAAGTCCAACCCGACGAAAGGATTGAAGATGTCCTTGTTAAGGTTGTTAGATTCGTTTTCCCGACGGATTTCATCATTCTTGATTGTGAGGTCGAACAAAATGCTCCCATCATCTTAGCAAGACCATTCCTTGTTACCAGACCTATAGTGATTGATTGTGAAAACGACGAGTTTACTATGAAGATGTGCGACTAAAAGATCACACTTATTGTTTGTAGCACTCTTAAGTTCGCGGATGAATATAAGGAATTCCATCTTGTGCATAGTGAATAAGCCTTAGTCAAAGAGACTCTCCAAGAAATCTGTTGCAACAACGTACTCGATGCTGTTGCACAATCAAAATTTGACGAGGAAATGCTAGAGGCACAAGATGAAAACCTTGGGGACACCGAGCAATCTAATGTTTCTCTGAACAGGCTAGGTATGTCCTTTGAACCTTTGGATTATTAGGAGTTTAAATCTCCCAAACCATCGATTGAGCATCCGCCAGACATAGATTTAAAACCCTTTACCCTACAACTCAAATATACATATTTAGGGGAAAATAACATGTTGTCTGTGATCATATCTGCTAGCCTTACTCTCGACCAAGAGAATATTTTATTTTATGTGTTAACTCAACATAAGAAAGCTACTGGTTGGACTAGTGCTAACTTGAAGGGCATAAGTCATACACTTTGTATGCATAAGATTTTGCTTGCAGATGGCCGCAACAACTTAATTGAATCACATCGGAGACTCAATCTGATCATGAGGAATGTGGCTATGAAGGAAATCATCAAATGGATCGATACTGGAATAATCTACCCCATCTAGGATAACTCTTGGGTAAGTCTTGTCCAATGCGTGTCGAAGAAGGGAAGGATGACTGTGATAAAAAATGACATTGATGATCTCATTCCTACTCGATCCATCATGGGGTGGCATATTTTTATTGTTACTGAAAGCTGAACAAAGCTACAAAGAAGGATCACTTCCCTTTTCCATTCATCGATCCAATGCTCAACAAGCTTGCATGGAAACTCTACTATTTCTTCCTAGATGGTTACTTTGGGTACAACCATATTTCTATAGCACTGGAAGACCAAGAGAAGATAGCATTCACATGTCCCTATGGCATTTATGCTTTCCGATGAATGCCTTTTGGTTTATACAATGCCCCAACAACTTTCCAGTGTTGTATGATGGCCATGTTTTCGGACATGGTGAATGATTTTCTGGAGATCTTCATGGATAATTTCTCAGGATATGGAGACTTGTTTGAACAATGCTTAGGTGATATTTCCAAGGTGTTGAAAAGATGTGAAGACACCGACCTAGTGCTCAACTGGGAGAAGTGCCACTTCATGGTTGCCGAGGGCATTGTCTTGGGCCACCGTATTTCAAAGCAAGTCTTTGAAGTGGACAAAGCCAAGGTAGAACTCATTGATAAGCTTCCACCCCTTTAAATGTAAAAACCATTTGGAGCTTCCTTGGCCATGCTAGTTTCTACAAGAGATTCTTTAAAGATTTCACCAAAATTTTAAAGTCGTTGTGCTCGTTGCTGGAGCAGAACATAACATTCAAATTGGATGACCAATGCAATGCAATGTTCAAAAACCTGAGAAAAGAACTCGTTTCTACATCGGTTGTAGTACCCCCTGATTGGCCACAACCCTTTGAACTGATGTACGATGCCAGTGACTATGCCGTTTGTGTCGTTCTTGGTCAACGTCAGAGTAAGATCTTTTATGTTATATTCTATGTTAGTCGTACCTTAAAAGATGCACAATTGAACTACACCACCACTAAAAAAGAAATGCTTGTTGTAGTATTTGGATTTGATAAATTTAGGGCATACCTTATAGGAACTAAAGACAATGTACACACCAATCATTCGACAATTATATATTTAGTGACTAAAAGGATGCAAAACCTAGACTCATTAGGTGAATTTTATTATTGCAAGAATTCGACATTGAGGTAGTGGATATGAAGGGCACTAGAAACCAAGTAGCTGATCACCTCTCTAGGCTAGAGAATGTATGCGATAATGATCATACTCTTGATATTAATGATGAATTACCTGATGAGAAATTACTGAATGCTACGACATTATTGTGGTATGCTGACATTGTTAATTTTCTTGTTAGTGGAATTTTTCCTTGTGATTTACATAGCCCGGGACAAAAGAAATTTTGACATGATGCACGCTACTACTATTGGGACGAGCGGAACCTATTCAAACAATATGCTGATCAGATGATACGGAGATGCGTACTTGAAGAGGAGCAAGAGGACATCCTTTTCCATTGCCATTCTAATCCATGCAGAGGGAATTTTGAAGGACATAAGACTACTACCAAGGTCTTACAGTCTGACTTCTATTGGCCAACCTTGGTTAGGGATGCCCAGGTATTCTACAAAGCTTGTGATAGATCCCAACGCACGGGGAACACCTATGGATGGAATGAGCTGCTCATGCAAGTCATCCTTGAAGTTGAGCTATTCGAAGTTTGGGATATTGACTTTATGAGACCTTTTCGTTCATCTTGTAGACACTTATACATATTGTTGACGGTTGATTATGTGTCCAAGTGGGTTGAAGCCATTGCGACAACCAAGAATGACGCAAAAATAGTCATGAAGTTTTTGCACAAAAATATCTTTACTCGGTATGAAGTACCTCGAGACATCATCAGTGACGAGGGCAGTCACTTCGACAACAAATTGATTGCTAAGGCTTACACAGATATGGAGTTCACCATAAGTTCGCCACAACATATCATTCATATACCAATGGGCAAGCTAAAGTATCCTACCTAGAAATCAAGAAAATCCTTGAGAAGGTGGTTAAGCTAAACCGCAAGGACTGGTCCTTGAAGCTAGACGAGACACTCTGGGCATTTCAGATCGCATTCAGAACACCTTTGGGCATGTCACCCTATAAAATCGTCTACGGGAAGGCATGCCACTTAACGATCGAGCTTGAGCACAAAGCCTTTTGGTCCATCAAAAAGATCAATATGGACTGCCAACTAGTTGGAGAGAGATGACTACTGGAGTTGAACGAGCTGGAAGAGCATCGCCTGGATGCTTATGAGAATTCCAAGATCTACAAAGAGAAAACCAAGAGATGGCATGATTTGAAACTGATGTCGCAACTTTTTGTTGAGGCCCAAAAAGTCCTACCCTACAGCTCTCACCTCAAACTCTTCCTGGGCAAGTTGAAGTCTCGTTGGTCCGGTCCATTCAAGGTTGTCAAGGTGTATCCACACATGGCCATATATATCAAGGATTTTAAGGAAGTCTTGATCTTCAAAGTCAACGGTCAAAGACTTAAGGTCTATCAAGGAGCACCGGTGCATCATGACAAAATATTTGTCATGCTATTGGATGCTTAGGCATCCAGTTCTATCCTTTTACTTTTCTGCATTGTTTTTCTTTTTATTTTGAACTTTAATTTTTAGGTTTCTAGTATTTTTAATTTTCTACATTGTTTTAATTTTTTCACTTTATATTTTTCAGTTTTTATTTCATATTTTAATTTTTATTAAAATATTGCATGCATTTAGTTTAGTTTTATTTTACGTTGTGTTTTATTTATTTTGGCAGTTATGAAGCATGAAAGAGAGAAGGAGGAAAGTCATCTTGGGATCTTGGAAGAGAACGCTTTTTGCTGATATGGTTTTAATTGTGTCAAAGGAATTTCAGCAGACACATGTTTAAAAAAGGGAAGAATATTTGTGTAATTTATTACACTTTATTACCTCCCCCTAAATCATTATTTCAAGTTCTCTCCCTCTCTTACTTTTCACCTTCACCACTTCCCAAAGCTGCCACGCGTCCCTTCCCCATTCCACACGCTACAAACCTCTCAACTTTCCCACTAACCCATAAACCACATTAAATGCTACTCTCCCTCCAAAATCCTTTCACCTTTCCATCTTTTAGACTTCTTTATCTCCACCACTCATCTATTCCCCTTAAACACAATTTATAAGAGAGAAATTTCTTTTCAAGAACCACACAACCAATCATCTTCTTGCCTAGAAACCCTAGAAGCAATCATTGCCTTCGTCCTTATCCGTCATTGATCAACAATGATGCGTACACACAGAATTAATCACATCTCTCACCAAGTCTACCAACAAGGGAGAGACTACATCCCTTCACCATATCCATCATAGATCCCAACCTCCTATGAGCCTACCTCCCATGACTCTCTCGATACTCTACTCTCTCCTTCATCGCCGAACATACACGACCCTCACTACCGCCTATTCTCCATTCAATTTAAAAGACAATATGAGCACATATACGAACATGTACTCATATCGGAATAAGGTTTGGAGTTTACTCCCACCTATCGCCCTCACTTTGATGTCGATCTGCTCGTCGTCATCGCGGCTCATGTTTGGGAGAATTTTTTTCGGCAACCTGGCCACATAAATGTATCATGGGTACAATATTTTTGCACCCATATTGGTCATCCTAAGGACAATAGGGCATTATTTTGAGGGAGGAAGGTTAACTTCTCTGTTGTTGTAATATGTGCCTATTTTTTGTTCCCCTAAAGAGGGGATGAACATTCTAATTTTTTGGCCACGACCACTGATGACACATATGCCATGGTGCTTCAAGATCTCTGCATTCCTGCAACGTAATGGACAATGACATCTTCTAATGACAGGGTGGTGTAGAGGATGAGCTTAAACTTGGATGCCAGGTTTTGGTTCTATTTCATTAACACACGCATCTTGTGAACAAGACATCAGTCAACGGTCTCACAACGACAGATGTTGTTGTTACACCCTTTATTGAGTGGGAGACACATTAGTCCGAGCAAGCTGATTCATGAAGCAATTATTGCAAGGGAAATGTCAGGGAATAAGCACACGGATTCAAAATTTCCAAATCTAATCTTAACACTTTGCAAGAATGAACGAGTGCACGAGTTTGATGAAAATATTATCATCGAGGCACCAACGGGAACGTTGCCATATAGGGTGCTAGAACTAAAGAGGATTGCACTCCAAGCGAACACATCAGAGGTTCCATCCCCCAGCACCGCTATACTAGAATCGATAGCTGGTTAACTCAGGCCATATTTCTTGTATGTCCAAGAGAGGGACAATTCATTTAGAGCTCTTTTCAATGAGATGCTTCCAACATCGAAAATGGCCTTTCCTCAATTCCCCTTGCAATACATTGCCGACTCCGCTGCCAATATTCTAGAAGAGGATGATGCCACTCCAGCTGCCCTGCCCTACCCCAAAGAAGAAGGAGAAGATATGTTCTTACCTATGCCACTGCAACGAGTCGTCCTACCAAGAAGGCCATGACGGCCAGGGACAAGAGAAAGGGTCTCATGTACCCATAACGCTCCCCACCTTCCCGCACCCAATAACTCCTTAGGTAAATTTCTTTCTTTTACTACATTTTTATTCTCATTGCATGTTTATTTTTTGCATCGATGACAATGCTTCTCTTAAGTTTGGGGGAGATTGTCTTAGTTATTTTGTTCTTTTTAATTGTCTTAGGTAAATTTTTTTAGGTTTGTAAATAATTAGTTGGTTTTAGGTTTTTCTACTATGGTTTTGGAATGATAAAACTACTGTTGCATTGATGATGATATTCATATGATGATCTTGTGCATCAATTGTTGGCAATGTGTTAAAAGATCTTGTGATTCAAACTTAAGGTTGATATTGTTGTAGCATATACTTGACAAGTTGCATGCATTCAATGCTGAAGAAGCCTTAGGGAAATTTTAGGTCGCCTCTTTGATGCCTTAGCGTAAAATGATGAAATAATGAACCAAATGCTCAATGTTAGCATAAAGGCTTAAAATTAGACTCCCATAAAAATTGAGAAGAAGAGAAAAAGAGAAAAAGATAAGTCAACTAGATGCCAAAGGCATAGCTATTGAGGGACACTCGATGCAAAAAAACATAAGAGTGAATGAAAGTCTTCATATGATGACTATGCTCGTAGGGCTCAGGGATGAGGTGTTTCCTCCACTTCATCTTCAAACCAGAAAAGTAGTTGTGATAAGCTGAAGCCCTATGATAAAGCTTAATGAAATAAAAATTACGGGAGTAAAATAATATGCTAAAAAGAGAAAAATTCTAGGCAATAATAGAGAACAACCCTCAAAATTCTCTAAGTTCGTTAAGTATTGACTGAATGCAGCACATCACATACTTCATTTATAGTGGACTTGATCCTAGAAACGAATCTTTTGAGCTGTGTTATATTGCATATATCTGATTTTTTTCTAAGGATTGAATTAATGCTGCATCATGTTTCAAAAATTTTGAACCATAGCTTAGTTGGAAGCTTGGAAACCATAGGTATTGTCTTTAGTTTTCATAGTTTATAAAGAACCTTAGAATCATCATTTTGTTCTTAGGTTTAGTTTAGGTTTAGTTTTGCATTGCTTGAGGACAAGAAATAGTTCAAGTTTGGGGATGTTTGATGACTACGTAGAGAACCTATATTTTGGACCCTTTTACTTGGCATATTGCATGTTTTCACACTCATATAGTTGCATTTGGAAGTAGTTTGCATGTAGTTATAAAGTTAGTGGTGCTTAAGCTTAATTGTCATATAAAATGATGTTTTTAATGGAAAGGTAGTGTTTCTAGTGGTGCTTGTACAGGAAGCAACGACTGTAGTGGAATGCTGGAGTAGTGGAGCAGCATCTTTTGTGCCACAGCAGAGTTGGAGACGAACCTGGACTCTTAATGACCCACTCACACGTGAACCCCTCTCCGTTATAGACTTTAATGAATAACCGCGAAAAGTAAGATTCACATTTAAGGGTTTCGTGCTCTTTATGGTTTTCAACCCTTTGCCGACTATATAAAGAAAACTTGGGCTACAAACAAAGAGGGCTTGATCGAGTAGAAAATAACCCTTTGTCTTCAACTATCGGAGAACCACCGTAGTCGAGGGTTTATATGAGTCCCCACACGATGAGAGCTATTAAGAGAGGCTTGAGGAATGCGGAGCGCTACAACACTGTTTGAAGGCTTGAAGGAGGATTCGAGGATGCTTGATTTTCTTTCTCCCTTTCTTGATAAACTATCATGGATTTTATTATGGATGATATTTGCTCAAACATGTACTAAGTACTCGTTTTGTTGGGTTTATTATTTTAAGATTCTATGTTTTAATTATTTTTTCATTATTATAGCATCTTTTCCTTATCTATTTTGTTTTTCGTTATTAATGCATAATTATTTTAAGAGATAACGAGAGAGGCCTTTCAATTATTGATCTGTCGCTTAATACCGAGAGAGTTAAGTTAGAAAAACGTGAATAGTGAAGCTGTTAACTTAGGTTCTAATCTGGATTAGACATAAGTTTAGGATTTCAACGACTAATAAGGAGAACTTGAATAAATTATAAGTTGTTAGGGTTTACGAAGACATGTATTGCCATAGCATCATGTAATCAAATTCTAGGTATCAAGAGAGTCTAGGAGTTAGTTAGAAAACCATACAAATAGATAAGTGAGTCAATTGGTTAACGCATACATGTATTGCTAACAGATATAAAATTGAATGGTAATTAACATAGTTCTTAGGCATTAAACATAGCATCCATAATCATCTGAATATCTGCTACAACATCTATTTGTTGTTGGTCATTGCTACAAATTTACTTTTCTTGCAATTAGTTCTTAATCTTACCATCACACCAACACTATTTTCTCACTAACTGTTGCGTGTAAAATAGTCTATCGCAAAGGTAGTGCAAGTATACACGACGCAAGTAGTAAAGTGATACGAAGTATCGGATATCTTCTCCATAGGGATTGGGCTAATAGATTCACCTTAGTTTACTGCACGGAAGCAAAGGAAATATTTTAAGAAAGTTGTCACGAGAGTAATAAAGTAAACGTAAATAAAAGAATTGAGATATCAAGATAGAGAGAATGGGCTGGTATTGAATTGCTCAGTAGTGCAGGTATTGCAATGCTTAGGAAATCCAGTTCTGTCGTCGCGACAGCACCTGTCGCGGCAGCAGTCCATTGATCGTCGCGGCAGCAACTTCTCAACTCAGTACTTTCAAGTTTGGCAAGAATCCCAGAACTGCCTTGGCCTATCCCTAGGTCCAAGTCTGTCGATGATCATGTCTTGATGATACCTCCCGGCGTGAATCGAAGGATGAACACCGATGTGTATGAATTCTTCTTTAGCCACTTAACCTCGCCCTATCCCTAGGCACGAGATAGTTCAACTATAAACTAGAAAACTTGTTCTTATTTCTTTCGTATACTTAACTCTCCCGATGCTAAGTAAATAGATAACCTCACAATGCTCTCCCGATGCTCTTGCAAGATATTAATAACCAAAATAAGAGAACTTGAAGTTTATTTTATTGAACTTGGAAAATCCTAAAACAAAACAATCCTTGCAACTACTTTACAAATCAACCCGTGGCCCTAGGGGGAATTTAGAACATGTCGACGGCGGGTAAACGGCGGGGGGTTATCGGTTAAGGGAAAACGGCTATGGGATACGAGATATCCCTCCTAGGTTAAAATACATGACCTTATATAAGCTTTGGGCTCAAGTAATCTAAGTTAACAAGGATTACAACTTTAATTAAAAGTATGATTCTAATAAAGACTTAATATTCAAGGAATCTACTTTCCAGCCGTCCTCCTTGTTTCTTGGGATTTTCTCTCCTTGAACTTTAGGCTTGACATATCTTTTGATCCGGGGCTTGGAAAAATATATGGTTTTCACACGACAGACGAGCAAAATTTTCTCTATCTATCGAGGTCCACTTTGCTTTTTTCTCTCCACAAAACTGCTGTCACCATGCTGTCGCGGCGGCACCATGGCAGCATCGTCCTCTTTGTCTGCTTGACCAGTTCAGCTCTTCTGCTTCTCTGCCCAGCGCCTGCCTTCTCCGTCAGCTATGGCGGATACCTGCAAAAACAACCATTTTTAGTAGAATCTGTGCCTTTAATATATTTGTGATGTTTTGTTGTAAACTGACCTAAATGTAATGAATAATGCTTGAATGCAGCAGAAATATGGGTTAAAAAGGGTGTAAATAATAGAACTTTTACACACTCAACACACCCCCAAACTCAAGTTTTTGCTTGCCCTCAAGCAACTAAGACCTAAAAGAAAAATGAAATATTTTTGTTTTGGCTTTCAAACAGTGGACTTTCCCTTACCCGTCGTTCTTTCCCTATGGCGGCAGCAACCTGTCGGATAATCTAGGATCTGTCCGGAATATCTCTATAGTCCTCGTGTAGTGTATGCAGGCTTGTGAACAGTTATATGCCAAGACTCTCTTAGTTTCACTAAAATATTCAACTCTTAACTTGAATTTTTATGCTAAAGTTTGTCTTCTTGAAGGCACATTTTCATGCTTCTTTGATTTTTTTGTTTTGACTTGATTTCTATATTTTTCAAGCTAAAGTTTCACTAGAGCCAGTTTCGGGCACCTCTAGCTAACTTCCTAGAGCCGGTTTCGGGCACCTCCAGGGCTGTTGAGTCTATTTTGCTAAAATTCTTTCCTAGAGCCAATGTTAGGCACCTCTAGGGGCTATTCAAGTGCTAAGCTTCCTATTCTAGTTTGGCTAAAAGAAATCTAAGCAGTATAACAGTCACAATGGTGTTTAAGTTTTCAGAACTATAGAAAGGCTCTAAACTTATCCTAGAACTATCCTAAAGATGCTGCCACGACAGAGCTGTCGCGACAGGTAAGTTCAAATCACAGTTTTAAGCCAAAATTTTCAGTCTTTTCTGATTTCTTTTAAGAGAACTTTAAATAAAGACACAACAATTAATTAAAAAGATGTACTTAGACTCCATTAAAATGGAGGGTTGCCACCCCCAAACTCAAGGGTTACATTGCCCTCAATGCAAATGACAGAAAAAATGAAGGCAGTACATCACAAAATATAGATAAAGCAAGCAGCAATAAGAAGAAAATAAAAGACTTAAATTTTAAGCATTGTCTTCACTGCTGCTGCTGACACGGATTTGGCGGCGGATTCTGGGCTGTGGGGCAGGCTGGACTGGTTGTGGTTGGTCTACGACCTGGATGTCAGAGCTGCTGCCGCTGTCCCAAGTGCTGCTGCTGCTGGTGGTGGTGCTGGCCTTTGCCATAAGCTTTTTGTTGGCCATCTTTTTCTGCCTCTTGACAGGCGTGAATTCTTTCTCCAGGTTCCTCCGAATAGAGGGTTCTGCCTCGCTTTCAGCCCAGACAGAGGAAGAAGAAAAACCAGCGACGAAGGCATCAATGTCATCCGAGGGAGGTCGCTTCGTCCCTCGGGAGGATGTGTCGGCCTGAGGGCTGTCGGATGCCGTCGGGGCAGGTGATGGGGTGGAGGCAGCAGATTGTGTATGAGGTGTGGCAGCAGGTGTAGGTGTGTGGGCGGGGGTGGGGACGGTGAAATAGTGGGCGGGGAAGGTGGGAAAGACAACATCGGGATAATTTAAAGTATGGTTAACGAAATGTACCGTGGAGTTGGCAAAATCCCTGATGAATGTCATCAGACCCAGCTGTCTGTCTTCCACCCTCTGAATGGCAGCAAGGATTTGAGTGGATGTGTCTGTCGAAGCAGCTGCTGCGGCAGGTTCAGTGTTGGGCTCCTTAGATGATTCTGCTGGGGCGGTATTAGGGTTGACGGAAGAGATGGGGGTTGCTACTGTTAGCTCCATGAGGCTGATAATATTCTTGTCTGTCCAGCCCCGTCCCTTCACTAGTCGATCGGTGGTGGCTTCTGGTACGGCAGAGCAGCGGCAGAGGGATGTAATCAGGAAGGGCAGGCAGAGGAGGGCTGTTGATCTGTGCGTGCAGTCCAAGATACTCTCCCTCATATAGCATCCCACATTTATGGGCCGGTTGTTCATGATTGAGTGGATTAGGGCTAGCCTCTGCTGGTCCACTGTGGTATGATGGGAGGACGGCAGAATCCGCTTCTTGATGAAAGCGTTCCATAATTTGGCTTCTGGAAGCAGCTGCCCCCTTCTTACGGTGTTGGGATTTTTCTTGCTCGTGTTCCATTCAGTTCCTTCTTCTGTCACTTCTGCCATGACAGCATCGAAGGCCGCGGTGTCGAGGGTGTTCAGGAACTGCTGGTAGGCATCGTCGTTGGGGCCGAAGTAGAGGCCATAAAAATTGTTGATTCGTTCTGCTGTGAATGGCACTTCTGTCCCTCGGACAGTCACTGTTGTTGCCATCCTGCTGTCGATGGCAGCATAGAATTCCCTCACCAGCGTTTCATTCATTTCTGCTGGTTGCTCTGCAAATTGTTCCCACATAAGGGCTCTGATCGTCCTTGCGATGAAAAGTTTGAGACCCATATTCACTGCCCTTGGAGTGTAAATGAAACCTCGTTCTTCCCATAGATCCTTAGTTGCGAAGGAACTGCGGGGTGGGTGCTGCTGGCGAAAAGGCTGAGGCAGCACTACGGCGGGTTCTTCTGGAAGACATGTTAGTTGCAAGTGTTTGTTTGAAAGTAAAGAAAACAGAGAAAAACTAAGGAGAGAGCAAGTAAGAATAAGCAGAAGTGAGGAAATTGAAAATGAAACGGGGTTTTATAGAGGAAGAGTTGCTACCCGTTTAATGCTGTAACGGCAGGCGTGAATAACGGAGCGACTATTGAGCTTTAGCGTGTCTGACGCGTCTGACACGCATTTATGCGTCTGTTACGCATCTGTCACATGTTTCTGCGTCTGCCGTGACAGTATGATGACAGCCTGTCTTATCCGTGTCTGCAGCGGCAGCTGGAACGACAGGCTTCAATATTGGGCTTTGTTGGGTTGATGGATGGATGGTGGGCTTGGGTCACTTCTCCTATTCTTTTTGACTCCTTTATTTCCTAAAAACAGAAAACATAAAAACATTATTCGAATAAAATAAACCTAATTTCCTAATAAATAATAAATAATAGAAATAAAATTAAAATTAAAATTTAGGTTAAATTAGGGATGCCTTGTGGGGCATCTCCTAAGGTAACCACTTCCTGTATTCCTGGGGCTTCAGTCCCCTGATAATGCTTGAGGCGCTGTCCGTTGACTTTGAATTGGTGCCCATCTTTTAATGATCGGATTGTGATGGCACCATGGGGAAAACTTGTACGACTTGGAATGGGCCAGACCATCTAGATTTTAGCTTCCCTGGGAAGAGTTTCAGTCTAGAATTGAACAACAATACAAGCTGCCCTGGGCAGAACTGTCGTGGCAGCAACTTCCTATCATGCCACTTCTTAGTTTTCTCCTTGTAAATTCTTGCATTGTCGTAGGCCATTGTCCGTATTTCGTCAATCTCGTTCAGATCTAACAGCCTTTTCTGGCCTACCTTGTCCAAGTCCATATTTACTGCCTTGATTGCCCAATATGCTTTGTGCTCTATCTCGACAGGCAGATGACATGTTTTCCCATAAATCAATCGGTATGGAGACATGCCCAATGGAGTCTTAAAAGCTGTCCTATATGCCCATAATGCATCATTTAGAAGTAAAGACCAATCTTTCCTAGTTGGCTTAACCATCTTCTCAAAAATGTTCTTAACTTCCTTATTGGATATCTCAGCTTGTCCATTGGTCTGTGGGTGGTATGCTGTCGCGATCCGATGCTTGACACCATATTTTTTCAAGGCGGGAGCAATAACCCTATTGTCAAAATGTCTCCCTTCATCACTGATAATCACCTTAGGGATGCCGAACCTAGAAAAGATGTTTTTGTGTAGAAACTTTTGGACTGTCTTGGCATCATTCCTTTGTGTGGCGATAGCTTCAACCCACTTAGAGACATAATCTACTGCTAGGAGGATGTATAGGTTTCCACATGAAGATGGAAAAGGTCCCATAAAATCGATCCCCCAAACGTCGAAGATTTCGACTTCTAAAATGTTCTGCAGCGGCATCTCGTTTCTCCTAGAGATGTTTCCTGTCCGCTGGCACCTGTCACAGTTCTTGTAGAATTCTTGTGCATCTTTATACAGTGACGGCCAGTAGAACCCCGACTGCAGCACCTTGGCAGCCGTTTTGTTACCTCCTAAGTGACCTCCGTACTGTGAAGCATGGCAGTGATGAAGAATGTCTTCTTGCTCTTCTTGTGGTACACACCTCCTTATAACCTGATCTGCACACATTTTGAAAAGAAGAGGTTCATCCCAATAATAATGCTTAACATCATTTTGGAACCTCTTCCTGGCTTGATAATTAAGATCAGAAGGAAGTATTCCGCTAACTATAAAATTAACGAAATCAGCATACCAGGGGAGTTCAGAAGACTTACCTGCCGCCATGGTTGTCGCGGCAGCGATTGCGGCAGCAAAGAGCTGCTCATCTGGGAAGGTCTCCAGTATGTTTGTCTCATCTATTGGTAGACTCCGTCCCTTCTCCAACCTTGACAAGTGATCTGCCACCTGATTTTCTATCCCTTTTTTGTCCTTGATTTCAAGGTCGAATTCTTGCAGTAGTAAGATCCATCTTATCAATCGAGGCTTTGCATCCTTTTTCGCAAACAGATACTTTAGGGCAGAATGGTCTGTGTGCACTATAACCTTCGTTCCAAGTATGTAAGAGCGAAACTTGTCAATGGAGAACACCACAGCTAATAACTCCTTTTCTGTGGTGGTGTAGTTCACTTGGGTGTCATTCAGTGTCTTGCTGGCATAATATATGACATGAAATAGCTTATCTCTCCGCTGCCCAAGTGCTGCCCCGACAGCATAGTCACTAGCATCACACATAATCTCAAATGGCTGTGTCCAGTCTGGTGGCTGTACTATGGGGACTGTTACTAGTTTTTCCTTAAGAACCTTGAATGCTTCAGTACATTCATCATTAAAGTCAAAGGGTCGGTTCTGATCCAAAAGATGGCATAGGGGCTTGGTGATTTTTGAGAAATTCGCAATAAATCTCCGATAGAAACCAGCATGTCCCAAAAAACTTCTAATGCCCTTGACGGTGGTCGGCGGCAGTAGCTTTTCAATCACTTCAATCTTGGCCCTGTCGACTTCTATCCCACGGCAGCTAATCTTATGGCCAAGGACTATCCCTTCATCCACCATAAAGTGGCATTTTTCCCAATTTAAGACCAAGTTTGCTTTTTCACATCTTTCAAGTACCTTTTGTAGATTGCCTAGGCAGCTCTCAAAATCTTCTCCAAAGACTGAAAAATCATCCATAAAAATCTCTAGGAAGTCCTCCACCATGTCAGAGAATATGGCCATCATGCATCTTTGGAAAGTGGCGGGTGCATTATATAATCCAAACGACATCCTCCTAAAAGCGTACGTTCCGTAGGGGCATGTGAAAGTCGTCTTTTCTTGATCTTCTTGTGCAATAGCAATTTGATTGTAACCTGGGTAACCATCAAGAAAACAATAGTAAGGTTTACCCGCTAATTTATCAAGCATTTGATCAATAAAGGGTAAAGGAAAGTGGTCCTTTCGGGTAGCTTTGTTAAGCTTCTGATAGTCCATACAAACCCTCCAACCGGTCACAGTCCTGGTTGGGATTAACTCGTTGTTTTCATTGGTCACCACGGTCATTCCTCCTTTCTTGGGAATGCATTGCACCGGGCTCACCCATTTGCTGTCGGAGATGGCGTAAATAATACCAGCATCTAACCATTTGATTATCTCTTTACGCACCACCTCTTTCATCGCTTGGTTTAGCCGCCTTTGGGCATCTATAGTCGGCTTATGGTCTTCTTCTAAAAGGATTTTGTGCATGCATAATGCCGGACTAATGCCTTGAATGTCGGCGATCGTCCATCCAATTGCCTTTTTGTGCTGCCGTAGCATGCCGATGAGCTGTCGTTCCTGTTCCTGTGGCAGCTTAGAAGAGATGATTACGGGCAGTGTGTTATTTGAACCAAGAAAAGCATATTTTAACTGCCCTGGCAGGGGCTTCAGTTCTAAGGCAGGTGGTTCAACAGTAGATGGCTTTTGGATTAAATGGTTATCCGATGTATAATTCAAAGGTTCGAATAACTTACCTGGGCGATTGCCTAACCAGTTTACCTCCTCCTGATCTTCAGTATCAGATGTTTCGGAGTCAGAGGAGTTACTATCGTCGGTGCTGTCGTTAGTGCTGTCGAGACAGCCCTGTAGGTGGCTGTCGTGGCAGTGCCCGATTTTTATGTCGTGACAGCCCGACCAGATGCAGGGTTGATCAAGGACAACTTCAGTGATAGCCTTGCACTCCTCGTCTGCATCAGCATGCTTCATTGCTTGGAGAACATTCAACTTAATCTCTTGGTCATTCACTCTCATGGTGAGTTCTCCTTTTTCCACATCAATCAGTTATCTTCCCGTGGCTAAGAAGGGTCGCCCAAGGATGATTGGTGCGTTTTCGTCTGCTTCACAATCTAAAACAAGAAAGTCAGCAGGAAAAATAAATTTATCCACTCTTACCAGAATATCTTCTATTTTTCCTTCTGGATGAACATAAGAGCGGTCTGCAAGCTGCAGGATTACTGTCGTGGGCCGCGCCTTTCCAATACCTAATTTCTGAAAAACAGATTTTGGCATTAAATTAATACTAGCACCAAGATCACAAAGTGCCTTACCCACGTATTTATCTCCGATTACACAAGGTATGATGAAGCTCCCCGGATCCTTCTTTTTCTGGGGTGGCTGCCGATGAAGAATACTCATGCAACCATCTGCCATCCTTATCGTTTCAAATTCCCCCAGTTTATATTTTTTTGACATGACATCCTTGAGAAATTTGGCGTAACCGGGCATCTCCCTAACGGCATCTAACAGCGGAATATTAATATGAACCTGCTTAAAAATATCATAAATCTTTTTAAGTTGAGATTCTTGCTTAGCTTGCTGTATCCGTTGAGGAAAAGGAGGTGGGGGACGATAATCAGCAATACGTCCTTCCCACTGCATACGAATCTGAGGAGGTTTGGGTTCATCATTTTTCTCCTCTGTCGCTTCTGCTGTCGTGACAGGCTCATCGGCAGCAGTCTGTTTGTTACCTGTCGTGGCAGCTTCCTCGGCAGGTTTGTCCAAGGCTGGTTCCTTTACTGTTTCAACTTCTTTTTCCGGCCCTGGTAGTTTCTTCCCACTCCTAGTAGTAATGGCCTTACATTGCTCATGTGTGGGCTGCCTAGCATTTTCAGTGTTACTAGGGAATCCTCCAGTCTGCCTCGGCTTAATATGTTGGGAAACCTGACCCATTTGTGTCTCCAGAGATTTTAAAGTAGCCTCATGATTTGTCATCCTCATCTCTGTTTTATCCATGAACGTCTCTGTTTTCTTGACAAACTGATTCATATTCTCAATATAAGTACCTGTCTGAGACATAAAAGTGGCCAGAGTCTGTTCCAGTATACTTCTTGTGGCAGCTGGTGGCTGCTGTTGCTGCTGCGGCGGCAGGTGCGGCGGCAGTTGCTGTAGCGTCAGCAATCTAGGTCCTCCCTGATTCTGATTGTGTGCTTGGGGATTCAGGGCATTGTTAGGATTACTCCAGGAAAATTTGGGATCCTTCCTCCAATTGGGATTATAGTTGTTGGAGTTGTAATTCGGCTTGTTGTAATTCCCAACATACTTTCCCTCTTCTAACTGTATTGGGCACTCATCCCGACTATGATTTCCCTCACAGATATCACATACATCCTCAACAGCAAATCCTTGTTGACCATCATCATTCAATAACCTTTTCATTGCTTTAGTAAGGAATGCTACCTGTGATTTCATGGTGCTGTCGGCCTCATAATCCTTGACAGCAAGTACTCGCTTACCCCCTCTTCTTGTAGTTGGAAACTGCTCCTCATTCTTGGCCAGATTTTTCAAAACTTGTAATGCCTCATCCGGATCTTTATCCAATAATAGTCCATTTGCTGCAGAATCAATTCGAATGCGAGTTTGTAAGTTAGCGGCATTATAGAACTTTGTTACCTGATTCCAGACGGGGAATCCATGCATTGGGCAGTTCCGAAAAAGAGTAGTAAATCTGTCCCAGGCCTCGTGCATCGGCTCGTCATCTTCCTGCTGAAAAGTAGCAATTTCATTACGTAATCGCTTAGATAAATGCGAAGGATTAAAACGAGATAAAAATTCACGAGATAAATCTGCCCAAGTTATGATTGAACCCGGTGTAAGTTTATTCCACCAAGTACGAATTAGATCCAGAAATCGATCGGACATACCATCTCAGGAACCAAGCCTGAATCTTTATAGAAAGAAACAACTATCTCAAGGAAAGACTCGATGCAATGGTGAACGAAAGACAACGCAACGGGGCAGATAACAAAAATAAAAACAACCTCAGAGTTGATGACGATCCTCCTATTGATGCCCAAAACAATCGGCAGCCGCCAGCTGCCCCAGCAGCATGACAGACATGTCGGGAGTTTATGGACAATGACCATGTTGAACTGGAAACCACGCTGCCAGATGTTGAGGCTGAACATTTCGAGCTAAAACATGTGATGTTCAGCAAGATAAACTCTGCTGGACAATTTGGCGGCTCTACTACAGAGGATGCGCGTGAACATCTAAAAACCTTCCAGGAGATCTGTGGATCATTCAGACAACTAGGAATAAGCCCGGAAGTACTGAGACTCCGGCTATTTCCTCATTCATTGGGGATAGAGCCAAAACCTGGTGGAACAAATTAACGCCGAGTTCAATAAGAACTTGGGTGGATCTCTGTCGTGAATTCCTCTCTCATTTTAATCCTTCCCTCTTATCTGAAAAGTTACGTTACGAGATTGCTACTTTTCAACAGGAAGATGACGAACCAATGCATGAGGCGTGGGACCGATTTACAACTCTCTTATGAAACTGCCCGATGCATGGATTCCCCGTATGGAATCAGGTTGTCAAATTCTATAATGCTGCCAATGCACACACTCGGATGAGGATAGACTCAGCAGCAGACGACTTGTTACTAGACAAGGAACCAAAAGATGCAATGTTGGTGTTGAAAAAGTTAGCAAAGAATGATGAACAGTTCCCCACAGCTAGTAGAGAAGGGAGACAAGGAGTATCTGTCAAGGAATATGAATCTGACAACTCGGTAAAAACTCAAATTGCATACCTCACCAAGGTAGTTGAAAACCTGCAGCGGAAGGAATCTAAGGCTGTATTTTTTGCCGAGGAGGTGTGTGAAACTTGCAGTGGAAACCACGGTACAAATGAGTGTCCCTTACAGTTGGAAGAGGGAATATATGTTGGAAATTATAACAAGAACATAAGCTATGATTCCAACAACTACAACCCAAATTGGAGGAAGGATCCTAAATTCTCATGGAGTAACCCAAATAATGCATTGAATCCTCCAATCCAGAATAACCAGAAACAAGGAGGTCCCAAAATTCTGTCACGACAGCAACCACAGCAGCAGCCACAACAGCAACCACAGCAGCAACCACAACAGCAGCCAGCAGCCAGCAGCCACAACAAGCATACTAGAACAAACCCTGTCAACCTTCATGTCTCAAACAGGAGCATATATGGCAAACATGGATCACTTTATCAAGAAAACTGAATCCTTCATCGATAAGACAGAGATGAGAATGACAAACCATGAGGCGACCTTAAAATCTCTAGAGACAAAGATGGGTCAGGTTTCACAATTCATCAACACAAGGCATAATGGAGGACTCCCTAGTGATACTGAGGTCACTAGAAAACCCACACATGAGCAGTGCAAAGCCATTACAACGAGAAGTGGGAAACAACTACAAGGGCCGATAATTAAAGAAACATACGGTAAGGAATTGACCCTACAGACACCTGCCGAGAACACTACCCCGACAGAAGTGAAACAGCCTGCTGTCGCCACCCCTGCCACGACAGCAGAAGAAATAGGGGAGCACATAGAAGAAATTAAAAATTGTGAGCCTCCTCAGATTCGATTCCCATGTGAAGGACGCCTCGAAGATTGCCGTCCTCCACCCTCTTTTCCAAAGCGGTTGAAAAAAAACAAAAACAAGAGTACCAGCTTAAGAAAATCTATGATGTTTTTAAGCAAGTACACATCAACATTCCGCTGTTGGAAGCCATTAAGCAGATGCCTGGTTATGCAAAGTTCCTTAAAGATGCAATGTCCAGGAGGTCCAGACTTGGGAAGTTTGAAACTGTGATGATGACAGAAGGATGCATGGAAATCCTACATAAGCGTCCACCCCCAAGGAAGAAGGATCCCGAGAGTTTCATCCTACCATGCATAATTGGTGATAAGTTTATGGGTAAGGCACTTTGTGATCTTGGTGCTAGTATTAATCTAATGCCCAAATATGTATTTCAGAAGCTAGGTATTGGACAAGCAAGACCCACAACAGTCATGCTGCAACTAGCAGACCGCTCTTACGTACAGCCGGAAGGGAAGATTGAATATATTTTGGTAAGAGTGGATAAGTTTATATTTCCTGCTGACTTTCTTGTTTTAGACTATAAAGCAGATGAAAATGCACCGATCATCCTAGGGCGACCCTTCCTAGCCACAGGAAGAACAGTGATCGATGTATAGAAGGAAGAACTGACTATGAGAGTCAATGACCAGCAGATAAAGCTCAATGGTCTCCAAGCCATTAAACAAGCTGATGCAGAGGAAGAATGTAAGGCAATATCAGAAGTAATCATAGACCAACCCTGCATCAGATCAAGCTGTCACGACTGATAACTTGGTCACTGCTACCGCAGTCACCTAGAAGACTACCACGACAGCGTTGCCGACAGCAACTCCTCAGATAATGTCACATCTTATACTAAAGGCCCTGAGGAGGTAAATTGGATAGGCATGCGTCCAGGTAAGTTCTTTGAACCCTTGAACTATACCTCGAATGAACATCTGATTCAAAAGCCTTCCATTGACCAGGCACCTGTCTTAGATCTTAAACCCCTGCCAGGGCAACTTAAATATGTTTTTCTTGGTATTAATGATACGTTGCCCGTAATCATCTCTTCTAAGTTAATGCAGGAATAGGAACAACATCTGATCAGGATGCTACAACAGCATAAGAAGGCGATTGGATGGACCATTGCCGACATCCAAGGCATCAGTCCAGCAATTTGTATGCATAAAACCCTCTTGGAGGATGACCATAAGCCGACGATTGATGCCCATAGAAGACTAAATGAAGCTATGCGAGAGGTGGTACGAAAAGAAATCATCAAGTGGTTTGATGCTGGAATTATCTACGCCATCTCGGATAGCAAGTGGGTGAGCCCAGTGCAATGCGTACCCAAGAAGGGAGGTATAACGGTAGTAACCAACAAGGACAACGAGTTAATCCCAACTAGGACTGTGATCGGTTGGAGGGTTTGTATGGACTATCGGAAGCTTAATAAAGCTACCTGGAAGGACCACTTCCCCTTACCCTTTATTGATCAAATATTAGATAGATTAGTGGGGAAGCCTTACTATTGTTTCCTTGATGGTTACTCAGGTTACAATCAAATTGCAATTGCATTGGAGGATCAGGAGAAAATAACCTTCACATGCCCATACGAAACATACGCCTTTCGAAGAATGCCATTTGGACTATGCAATGCACCAGCAACTTTCCAGCGGTATATGATGGCAATATTCTCAGATATGGTGGAAGATTTCCTAGAGATCTTCATAGATGACTTTTCCGTCTTTGGAGACAGTTTCAGCAATTGCCTAGGCAATTTGAAGAAGGTGCTTGAAAGATGTGAAGAGGCCAACCTTGTATTAAACTGGGAAAATGCCATTTTATGGTGGATGAGGGCATAATGCTGGGACACAAGGTCAAATGTCGCAACATAGAAGTGGACAGAGCAAAAATAGAAGTTATCGAGAAACTGTCGCCACCCACAACAATCAAGGGCATTAGAAGTTTTTTGGGACACGCAGGGTTTTATCGTAGATTCATTGCAAAATTTTCAAAAATCACTAAACCCAAGTGTCTTCTGTTGGAATAGAATAGGGCCTTTGATTTCAATACTGAATGTACTGAAGCATTCAGGACTTAAAGGAGAAGTTGGTAACAGCCCCAATAGTGCAGCCACCAGACTGGAGTTTACCATTGGAGATCATGTGTGACGCCAGTGACTATGCTTTCGGGGCAGCATTAGAGAAACTCTTCCATGTTATATACTATACCAGCAAGACTTTAAACGATGCCAAGATAAACTACACCACAACAGAGAAGGAGTTGCTCGCAGTGGTGTTCGCTTTTGACAAGTTCCGACCATACATACTTGGAACAAAAGTGGTGGTCCATACGGATCATTCAGTACTGAAATATATGTTCACCAAGAAGGATGCAAAACCACGATTGATACGTTGGATTCTGCTATTGCAAGAATTCGATATAGACATCAAAGACAAGAAGGGAACAGAAAACCAAGTAGCAGATCACTTGTCAAGACTGGAGATGGGAAAGGACCAAGCTAAAGACAAGATCAACATACAGGAGACCTTCCCAGACAAGCAGTTATTCACTGCCACCAGCACTGCCGCGACAGCCATGGCGGCAGGTAAGCTTCCTGAAATCCCTTGGTATGCTGACATAGTATATTACATTGTGAGTGGTTTATTACCTCCTGAACTTAATTACCAAGCAAGGAAGAGGTTCCAAAATGATGCAAAACATTATTATTGGGACAAACCTATTCTACTTAAGCACTGTCCAGATCAGATCATCAGGAGATGCATGCCACATGAAGAACAAGAAGTACTCCATCACTTCCATGCTGCTCCTTATGGAGGACACTTTGGAGGAAACAAAACTGCAGCCAAAGTTCTGCAATCTGTTTTTTTTTTTTGCCTACACTGTTTGAGGATGCACAAACCTTTTACAAGTATTGTGACAAATGCCAAAGGACTGGAAACATCTCTAGAAGGCATGATATGCCCCTGTAGAACATTCTTGAAGTCGAAATTTTCAATGTTTGGGGAATCGACTTCATGGGACCATTCCCAGCCTCTTGTGGGAATTTTTACATACTGTTGGTAGTAGACTACGTGTCCAAGTGGGTAGAGGATATCGCCACACAAAAGAATGATGCCAAGACCGTGCAAAGATTTCTCCACAAAAATATCTTCACAAGGTTTGGCATCCCAAGGGAGATCATTAGTGATGAGGGTAGGCACTTTGACAATAGGGTAACTGCTAGTGCATTGAAGAAGTATGGAGTTAAGCACAAGATCGCAACAACATATCACCCTCAAACCAATTGGCAGGCTGAAATCTCAAATAGAGAAGTGAAGAAGATCCTGGAAAAATGGTTAAACCAACTAGAAAGGACTGGTCTCTTCACCTGAATGATGCATTATGGGCCTATAGAACTACATTTAAGACACCATTGGGAATGTCACCCTACCGCCTCATCTACGGAAAAACCTGCCACCTACTAGTCGAGATAGAACATAAGGCATATTGGGCTATCAAGACAGTTAACATGGACTGGGACAAAGCAGGGCAGAAAAGGCTGCGGGACTTGAATGAAATTGAAGAAATTCGAGCCATGGCCTATGACAACGCCAGAATTCATAAACACAAAACAAAGAAGTGGCATGACAGAAAACTGCTGCCACGACAGTTCACTCCAGGTCAGAAGGTGTTGTTGTTCAACTCTAGGTTGAAGCTTTCCCAGGAAAGCTAAAATCTAGATGGTCTGGACCCTTCCAAGTAGTCCTGGTTTTTCCTCATGGTGCCATCACAATCATATCAATTAAAGACGGGAACCAATTCAAAGTGAATGGACAAAGGCTAAAGCATTATCAGGGGATTGAAGCGCCAAGAGAGCAGGAAGTAGTTACTTTAGGAGATGCCCCTCAAGGCATCCCTAATTTAACTTAGTTTATTTTATTTTATTTATTTATATTTTTATTGTTTTAGGAAATAAGAATTTAATATTTTGTTTATTTTAGTTTTTAGGTAAATAATGGAAGCATAGTAAAGAGAAAGAGTGAACCAACACACCACATTCACAACATCCCAAGAAGCCCAATAGTAACAAGGCTGTCGTGACAGCCGATCACCAGCTGTTGCGACAAACGCGCAAAAAACAGCATGTCACCGCGCTGTCGTGACAGACATGGAAACGCGTAACAGACGCGCAGCAGACACGGAAACGCGTAATAGACGCGTCAGGAAACCGCGTGACAGTTGGCTCCGTTTTTCACGACAACCGTTACGGCTTCAACAGGTAGAACCCCGTTCTATATAAACCACCAACTCCATCTCATTTTTCACCTCACTCTCTTCTCTCTACTTTGTTCTCGTACTAGAAGAAGTGATGCCTCCTCATCTGCCACGGCAGTCTCTACTCCCAGCCACAACAGAATCCACAGGAGGTTTGCCTCGACATATTCAGAGAAGAGATACTATGATTCTTTTCAAAAACGGGAGATGTGGGAAGAAAGAGGCTTCACCTACACGAAGAAAACATGAGGTCTAGGGCTCAAAGGGTTTATATCCAAACGAATCGTGGCATTATAGTGGCAGATGTTCATAGCACAACTAGAGAAGATGAACGTTACACTCATACGCGAGTTTTATGTTGCCGTCACATCCAACGATGCCACGACAGTAACTGTTAGGGGTAAGGAAATCTCTCTTGAGCCAGCCTACATCAATACACTCTATGGCATATATGTGGGCATAAAGAAGGATGCACACAACAGGTTTATCAGCAGTCTGTCGCCGGCAGACTATGACGGCATCATGGCAGACCTAACTAAGGAGGGCACCAACTGGAATGATGATCCAAAACACATATGGACGGTGCAAAGAACCCAACTCACACCTGCTAAAAAGCTCTGGAACCACTTTGTAAAGAAGTGTCTCATGCCGACATCGCATAGTACAACAGTGGACCAACAGAGGATGGCCCTCGTACACTCCATGAAGACGTAGGTAAATACATCCTCGACGGTATCCATGAGTGTGCACTAAGAGGAATAGGTCCTCTCTTCTTCCCCTACATCATCACATCCCTCTGCCGAGCCCACAATGTGCCCGAAACTGATGAAGACGTGAAGATCTAGGGCAAAGGGTGGACGCAGCAGAACATCTATAGCTTGATGGAGTTGAAGGTAGCCACCCCAATGGCTTGTGTAGATCCCTCTACTATGACAGAGCCGATGACACAACCAGATTCCAAAGAACCTGTCGCGGTAGAGCCCGAGCCGACAGAACCTGCACACCCAGAAGCCACCTCCTCCAACTAGTTAATCCAACTGTTGAAGAAGATGGAGGCACGATAGCTGGGATTCATGGAATACTTGAGGGACTTCACCACTGCCACGATAAACTTTATAAAAGTTGAGTTAAATTATCCAAACGTGAGGTCTCCCTCTTTTCCAAAAACTCTTCTTGCAACCCCTACACCTGCTGCCAGCTCTAAGACGCCCACGCCGACTGCTGCCTCCACTACACCCGCTGCCACGGCCGGAGACGGCGACAAACGATCTACCACCCCTCGAGGAACCAAAGGGAAGGGACCACTGCTAAAAATAGATCCCAAGTATTTCGAAGGTTTCTCCTCCTCCTCAGTCTGGCAGGATGACTCTGACTCCGAGTCCTCTGTCGTCTGGGAGATAGCCAAGGACTTCCCTCAGATGAAGAAGAAATGGCTTGACATCGATGTTGAGGGACCCTGCCGCGACAGAGCAGACAACAACAACAACAGCAGTGATAGCGAACTCGAGGTCCTGGACGAGGCCCCAAAAATCTCACCTACTAGAGTTCAGCCACCTCGAGAGGCCAAGAAGAAGGTAGCCTCACCATCTCCAACTCTAAAGCCAACCTCTGCCACCAAAGTAACTGCCCGCAGGCAGCTCCGCATCGACAGCAGCAGCGACGACAGCTCTTCAACTTAAGTTCTTTTACTCTTTTGTCGTCCTGTTTTTATTTGATATTTGTGATGTTTTTGTTTTTTGTTTGTGTCATGCATTGAGGAGAATGCAACCCTCGAGTTTGGGGGTATGCAGTCCTCTTTTAATTAATGAACTTATCTTAATTTGTGTCTTAATTCGAGTTAATTTTTGTGTCAAAAAATGGCTTAAGTTTTTGTACTGTACTTACCTACCGCGATAGTCTCTGTCGTGACAGTATCTTTAGGATGTTAGGAATTATTTAGAGCCTTACTATAGTTCTAAACTTTAAAAACACCTTTGTGACTTATATGATGTCTAGACTACTGTTAGTAAACTTAGAATAGGAAGCTTAAGCACTTGAGTTAGAAAAAAGAAAAACATAGACTCTGTTGCCCCTAGAGTTGCCTAACACTGGCTCTAGGAAGAAAGCTAGAGGTGCCCAAAACCAGCTCTAGTAGAGATAAAAAAAACTTTTTCTAAGTTAGAAAAAACTAAAGGAGCCTAAGAATTGCCTCCAGTTAAAAATAAATTTGAAATAAAACTCAAGAGAGTAGCATAACTGTTCTAGTTACTAAGTAGTCTAGGCACACATATATGTTCACAAAACCTGCACACACTTGCACGAGAATTATAGCATTGCTCCGGATAAGTCCATAAACACCCGAGAAGGTACTGCTCTTGATAGTGAAGGTGTTGTAGGTAATGGTAGTTCACTGAGTTAAGCCAAGCCAAAAAGTTTCATTCTTAGTTAGGTTGCATTTGCTTGAGGACAAGCAATAACTTGAGTTTGGGGGTGTGTTGAGTGCATAAATGTTCTATATTTTAACCCTCATTTACCCATATTATTGAAGCACTCAAGCATGTTTAGTTGCATTTTAGGATAGATCTCACATAAGCATCACAATTGGATAATAGTGCACATATGCTGCTGATTTTGGTTATTTCGTGCAGGTATCTGCCGTGGCAGCAATCCAAGGCAGCAGAGGATCAGAAGTTAACTGTAGAGCTGGAGCAAAGGAGTGAAAGAGACTGTCATTACAACGGTGTCGTCATATCTGTCGTGGCAGAAGAGGCGATAGTGAAGACCATGGTGAGGAAAAATGCAAAGTGGAGTTCGACTGATAGAGCATTTTAAGCCTGATTTTTGTAGACCACTTGCATAAATGTCGGAGCCCAGAAGCACAAGGAAGGCCTGATCCAAAGTTTGAGGGAAAAAGTCAAAGCAAGAAGATAGGGTGAATTAAAAGACATCTACTAAGAGATTTAGTCTTTAATAGAGTTGTACTTTAATTTAAACTTGTATTCTTGGCCATTAAGAAAACTCAAGACCAAGGCCTATATATATGCTTGTAATTCGACAAGGCAAAGGATATCTAGCTCCTAACCGTCTTCCCCCAAAACCCTCGGCGTTTCTCTCTCTCCACCATGTTCTAAACTTCCCCTAGGGCAAAGGGTTGATCTTGTAACGTAGTTGTAAGGGTTGTATTGTTGTTAGGATTTTTTTTGTTCAATTCAATAAAAGCTTCAAGTTTATTTACTCTGGTTTCAACATCTCATAAGAGTTTCGGGAGAGCATTGTGAGGTTATCCATTTACTTAATATCGGGAGAGTTAAGTATACGAAAGGAGTAAATATGAGTTTTCCAGTTTATGGCTAAACCATCTTGGCCTAGGGATAGGTACAAGGTTAAGTGGCTAAGGAAGATTTCACAACATCGGTGTTCATCCTTTGATTCACGCCGGGAGGTATCATCCAAGACGTGTTCATCGACAGAACTTGGGCCTAGGGATAGGACAAGTCACAGAAGGGATTCTTGCCAAACTTGAAGTATAGAGTTGTTGGTCGCTACTGCGACAACAACAGACCGCTGCAGCGACAGGTTCTGTCACGACATGTGCAACAACAGAAGCAACAGAAGATCCTCTGAACAGTGCAATACCTGCACTACTGAGCAAATCAATACCAACCTATTCTCTCAATCTGATTTCCTCGTTTACTTTAGTGTATATTCAATTTTTCCAAAATCACATCATTTATATTATTTCTTTTCCTGTGTAGAGATTCAAGGATAAAAGTATTTCCAGTCCATGTGGAGACGATATCCGATACTTAGTATCACTTTATTACTTGTGACGTGTATACTTGCACCTACTTGCGATAGACTCTTTTACACGCAACAATCTCCACGCTCATCGCACTAATTATTAATGCCAAATGAGGGGGAAGCGAACAAGGGAGGTGGAGAGGAGGAACACGGTACGGTGGTTGATAACAATTTCAGGCAATTCACCTCTGTAGATCTGGGGCGGAGTGCCACAAACAATATGATGGTCAGAGTAGAGAAGGTGAGAGGAGGAAGAGAGGCATACAACCATCTTAATTAGCCTTTCCCAAGCGTGTCATTTTCGTTTTCAGACTTCACTCTCTTATCAGGGGTGTGGGTATTTATATCCCCTTAGTAATGTTAGTGATTAGATGTGTCAGGCCCTGTGACAACCTATCGATGGGTTGACATACATAGACCCAACATTCAATTATTAAGCTTTACATGTTAGTCACGAGAATATCGTGCAGTGGCACCTAATCGTGTTTATTCCCAAGAGAACTTGGGGACTCCGATGATATTCTCTTTCGAAAGAGCTTGTCTCTAGAAGAGTTTTTGTTAAGAGCTTCCTCCGGAGTTTGCCAAGTACGAAGATGCCGAAGGATATCTTCAAAATTATGCTCAGGTATAGAAATTAGGTGTAACAATTATTTATTTATTATTATTATTATTATTATTATTATTATTATTATTATTATTATTATTATTATTATTATTATTATTATTATTTTATGATCATTGTTATTATTGATAAATTTGAAAATATTTTTAATAATATTTATATTATTACTATATCTAATAATTTTTTAGATTTTATATTAATATATGAAAATATTTTTTTGAAAATATGGTCAGTATATATATATTTTTGAAAATATTTTATAATTTAAAAATATTTTTAATTTTTATAAGGGATATGAGGAATAAATAGAAATGTTTGTATTGTTTTCTCAATGTGGAATATATACAATGTGTTTTTCAAACTTTATATTCATAAACACAGAGAGTATATATCATATAGAATCTTAATACTAACAACAATTAAAGTCCTATTTAATACATAAAGTTCTAATCATAGTGAATAATCACATAAATAAATATTCATAACACTTTTCTTTGGATGTCCATAAATATAACGTGTCTCATTAAAAGATAATGTTGGAAATAAATTCTTAGTGAATGAAAAGGAGTACACATATCTTCAATAGGCATAACATATTGCCTCGTTAAAAATCTTACCAGGGAAAACCAGTGAGACAAAACATTGGTTAAAGAAGAAAGAGTACAACATGTATTTATCCCCTCATGAAAACTGGCAGGCTCGTAACTAGTCTGTAATTAGAGCAAGTATACTCATTCATCAGTGATATAACGATAAGTAGACTGTTGAACCCACAAGGATTGGACTGACAAACTCAAAGTAATTACACTTAAAAGTTAGCGAAATAGTAATTGTGTGGTGATATGATTATAACTAAATGAATAGAGTAAAATTGTAGCAATGACCAGAAGGCAAACAAATGTTGTAGCAGATATTCAGATGATTATGGATGTTGGGTTTATTGCCTAAGAATTATGCTTAATTATCATTTGAATATTATAACGATTGGCAATACATGTTTGGGTTAACCAATTGATTCACTTATCTACTCGACAGGGTTTACTAATTAAATCTTAGACTCTCTCGATTCCTAGAAGTTGATAACAAAAAGCTACGGCAATAAATGTATGCGTAAACCCTACCAACTTATTATCTATTCAAGTTCCCCTTATTAGTCGTTGAAATTCTAAACTTATGTCTGATTCGAATTAGAACCTAAGTTAATAGCTTAAGCTCCACTGTTCACGTTTTTCTAACTTAATAATTAAAATGCCTCTCTTGATAGCTCTTACAATAATTATGCATGAAGAATGATGTACATAATATATAAGGAAAAATATCCTAACATTGAACAAGTAATTAAAACATAAAATCTTAAAGACAATAAACCCAAAAAAGGTATTTAGCTCATGTCTGAGCAAATATCATCCATAATAAAAGCAAAAGAGAAAGAAGCCAAGCATCCACGAATTCTTATCAAAGCCCTCGAAACTATGCTGCAGCGCTCCGCACTCCTCGACTATGGTGGTTCTCCAATAGTTGAAGACAATGGGTGTTGTCTACAGTCAAGCTCCCTTTGTATTGTTTCCCAAGTTGTCTTTATATATGTGGCAAAGCTAGGGTTAAAGAACCCTAAAAAACGTGAAACTCCTTAATGAGAATCTTGCTTTTCCACGTCATTCATTGAAGTCCATATCAGAGAAGGGTCCACGTATGCATTAATCATCAGGAGTCAAGGTTCATCTCCAACTCTTCTAATATATTGGACCACCATGAGAAATGCTGCTCTACTGGTCCAGCATTCCACTACTCTCATTGCTTCCTGCACAAGCACCAATAAAAGTACTACCTTTCTCATTAAAAGCATCAATGTATATAACAATTAACCGCATACACCATTAACTCCATAACTACATGCAAACTACTCCTAAATAAAACTATATAAGCTTAAACACATGCAAAAGCTAAGTAAAAAGGGTACAAAATATAGGTTCTCTACGTAGTCATCAAATACCCCCAAACTTGAATTGTTTCTTGTCCTCAAGCAATGCAAAACTAAAAACTAAAACTAAACCTAAGAACAAAATGACAGTTTTAATTTTCTTCCTAATATAAACTAAAAACAATGCATATGATCTCCAAGGTTCGAACTAAGCTATGGTTTCAAAGGTTCCATAACATGTTGCAGCATAAATTCAACCCAAAAAAATCATATTTATGCAATATAACAAAGCTTAATAGATTCGTTTCTATTATCAATTCCACTATAAGTGAAGTATTTGTTGTGCTGCATCCAGACAATACTTAATAAGCTTACATAATTTCGAAGTATGCTCTATATTCTTGCCTAACATTTCCTTTTCTTTTTAACACTTTATTTTACTCCTTTGCTTATTTAGTTCATTAAATTGTATCATTGGGGCTACAGCTTATCACACCTACTCTTCAGACCTGAAAATGAAGTGGAGCAAACACCCTATCCCCGAGCCTTACAAGGAGAGTCATCTCGTGAAGACTTTCATTTACTTTTATGCTATAGCTATTGTTCCTACAAGCGAAAGTTAAATGGAGAAAACTCAACTCACCTAGTTTACTAAGCTAGAAAATCATATTAGAGTGTCCCTCAACAGTTTGCCTTTGACATCGAGTTTTAACAGATTTTAATTTTTCTTTTTCATTATTTTTTCTCGATTTTTATGGGAGTTCAACTTTTAAGCCTTTCTGTTAACATTGAGCATTTAGTTCATTATTTCATCATTTTATGTTAAGGCGTCAGAGAGGCGATCTAAAATTTCCCTAAAGGCTTCTTAAGCATCGAAAGCATGCGACATGTTCAATTATATACTACAACAATACTAATCCTAAGTTCAAATCACAATAGCCTTTAATCATTTGCTAACAGTTTAAGCACAAGTTCATCATCATAGGATATCTTTATAAACACAACAACAGTTTCATCACATTAGAACCATAATAAAGATTTACCTAAGACAACCCCAAAAACAAATTACCTAAGACAATATGTACAAAATTATTATTTTTTACTTAAGACAATCTCCCCCAAACTTGAGAGAAGCATTGTCCTCAATGCTAAAAATAAATATGCAATAAAATTAAAAAATAAAACATGAAAATAAAGAAAAAAATTACCATAAATATTAGTTTTGAAACTTTACATTTTGGTCACTATTCCAAAATGCCCAATCTCCCAAATCCATTTTTCAAAATTGATTTTACCAAACACATAATTATATTAAATAATGATTTTAGGAAATTTTTCCAAATTTGTATCTCATTCAAATATATTTATCTCGATTTTAATCCTGAATCTGACTTGAATCTCTAATTCCGGTCGACCAGACCGTCTAACCAACCTAGAAAACTCCTAGGCCCAATTTTAGGGCGTTACAGTAGCATAGTTCATTTGTGCCTCATTTAAGGTACGACTAGCATAATATATAACATGAAAAATCTTACTCTGACGTTGACCAAGCACGACTCTAACGACATCATCACTAGCATCGCACATCAATTCAAAGGGTAGTAACCAATCAGGGGCACTACGACCAGTGCAGAAATAAGTTTTTTCCTCAAGGTTTCGAACTCTGCTTGGAATTGATCATTAAACTCAAATGCTCGGTTCTTCTCCAACAGCGAGCACAACGGCTTCGAGATTTTGGAGATGTCTTTTTATGAATCTCATGTAGAAACCGACGTGGGCAAGTAAGATTTGAATGTATTTGATATTTAAAGGTGGTGGAAGCTTCTCAATGACTTCTATCTTGTCTTTTTCCACTTCAATGCCTTGCTTTGAAATACGGTGGCCCAAGATAATGCCCTCAGCGACCATGAAGTGTAACACCCCGAAAACTGGTCTAGTCAAAATTGGATTCCGATGATCGGAGTTTTGGTATTAGAATATTGAAATATCGAATCTTTATTATAGATTATATTGTTATAGGATCTTAATTAAGCCAAGTCAATAGTCAAGATTGCTTTATGAAGGCTCAAATCAGTGTTTTTAAGCTAGGCGCGTCGTTACGATTTGACCCGTATCGAAACGGCCTCTGCAAGATGTTTCGAAATGTTTTTAGGCATTCCGATACGATTTCAATGGTAATAACTAACTTTTGGACTTTTTATTGACCGTTTCGATACGGTTCCTCCAGTTTCGAAACGAGCCCCTGTATCAAATAAGTTTAAATGATAAATAATAAAAGAAATATTTAGGTGATGACTCACCAGCTTGCCTATCACCCTCTCTCATGTGGATGATCAGAAATGATGATTTTTAGCCATCTATTGTTTAATTTGGATTGGATAAAGAAAAGAAAGAATATTATATTTTAAGCTTTCCATTGGTGGAGGAAAGCTTCCTATTTTAAGCTTGCTTATCACCCTCTCTCATCTTTGTTTAGCTTCACCGAGAATCATTTCATCCCTTAGCTTTGAGAGAACAAACACACACCTCCATTGTCATCTTCTCCACCAAGCTCAAGCACACACCTCTCTATTGTGAGCCATAAGCTTAGACTTTCCTTGTTTTAAGAACATAAAGTTATAGCTATCGATCGAGTAAGTGAAAGCCCTAAGTTAATCATCGATTCTCTTGATTATTAGATAATCAATTTCAAGCTTAAAGATAAGCTTTGTCTATAGCTAATGGCTATTCAAGTATCGATATTGTTATATTGATCCTAATGATCCATTATTGCTTTTCCTAGCTCAAGAAGTGGAAAAGAGTGATCCATCGCCTCCATCGAAGGCTAGGAACAAGGATATCGCCATCCGAGAGCCTTAGAAGTTTCAGATTGTAAAGGTGAGTGTAGTCAGAGTCTCAAGAGTGGCTAGGTGCCATCTCGAATCATTATTTATTGATTTACTAACCATTGATTTTAAGGGCTTTACATGAAGCATTATTGTAAGACATGTTGGTAAGTATTGCATTGATTCATTGTCCATGGTATTGTTATCATTGTCATGGAAATCATTTAAAGCATTGACACGTGAGAATCATTGACATGGGTTATTGTTATTGCTTATTGACATGGAAATCATGATTGTTGAGTTATTGATATGATATTATTGGCATTGAAATATTGATAATGATATTGACGTTGAAATATTGTTAATGAATCATAGATATTGAACTATGGATCAATGGACCTTGGATTCAAAGTATTGGATACAATTGGCATGCCATAGAATTCATGAGCTCATTGGTACGGGTGGAATACGGCCCTAGGGCTACAACCTATATTGATTTGGCAAGGCGGAGGGATGTATTGTGTATTGGTCTTATTGGCGAAGTCGACGAGAATGACCATTATTGATTTGGTGAGGAGGTGGAATTCGTGTATCCATATACCATGAATCGATCCAAGGGTACTATTGATTGATGATATTGATTTGCTATGAAGTCATGATATTATTATTGATGACATGATACTATGTTTTAATATGAATAAGGAACATGCTATGTTCATTGCATAATTGATACTATGATTATTATTGAAGCATGATGTATGGCATCCATGTCATTCATTGTATTTGTGACTACCTCACTAGGAAAAGTATGCCTAATGCATTTCATTGAATCCATTTCAAGTTAGACAAGTTTTGGAGTCGGGATCGGAGAAGTTGAAGCGTTGTACAAGTCACAATCAAGCTCCAAGTAATGTATATTGACCCTTTGAACTCCTAGTTGGTGGAAAGGTCTATGTATAAGTCTATTTAGTCTCTTTTGATGTTCCTATGGTGTGGTTAAGTGCTAAAAGTATGATATGTTAAAGTTGAGTCACCTATGTAGCATGAAATGGCTCTAAATGCATGTTTTGGCACTAAAAGGTAAAAACTGGGTAAGAGGATTCATATCGCTCTAAAATTTGACATGCTAGTAGAAATTATGTTTATAATGTTGTGTGTGAAGTTTCACTACATTTGGACATTGTTTGATATGGTAAAATGGATAAAAACTAGCAAGAATCTGTCATTACAGGTCAGGTCGTATCGAAACGGGTAATGGTGTTTTGATACGGGTAAGCATAATTGAGCCCAGGGGTCAAGGCTTATCGAAATAGTTTAGAGTCATTCCGAAACATTGTCTCTGGAATTCCTTGTTTCGATACGAGTTTATAGCGTATCAAAACGGGTCAAAGTCAAAGGCAGTCAACCCATACCGATACAGGTCATGCCCGTATCGATACGGTCATAAGGGAAGAGTCAACATGGTTGACCATCGTTCACCCGTATCGAAACGGCCGTAAGCGTTTCGATACAGGGTTAGTTTAAGTGGTTACAGTCTAATTTGAAAGTCTGCATTGTTCACATTTTGGTCACTAAGTTTTGCATGAGTAAATTGAATGGGTAAATGATCACTATTATGTATGGAATTTTGCAGGCTAATCAATGTGGTACTGAATTTCATTGTGGTATTGTCTATTGCATCAAAGGACCTATAGATTGTAAGATTTATAGATTAGTCCCTAAAACTTGTAAAAGTTATAAAACAATCCTAAATGGTTAAATGTGGTCCTTTTATGAATGAAATGGATTAATATGTGTATTGGCAATGTTTATTTGTGTAATATTGATTAAGTGTCATTAACAAGTTGTAATTTTATCGCACCGATCATCGCACTGTTCATTGGTAACACGCTCTGACATGGTTCTCGACCAGGCTGGGAAGGGGGTGTTACCTTTGTAGTATTCTTAGCTAGAGTTTAGTCAGTTCTGGACTAAACCTATGCATTTTTGTATTGTTTGTTATGTTACTTTGCCACCTAGGAGTTATTCTGTTGAGTATTGTGACTTGTCAACTAATTTGATCTCTTTCAATATAGATATGTCTCAAACTAATGAAGCTTGTGATAATAAGTTTGCTTTCGACTCCTCGACTCATAGCGAGGAGGTACGAGGAGGAAATCCTCCGAATGCACATAACCCTCATGTTCAGGGTGTGGAGCCTGAAGCAACTATGGTTCAGGCAAAATGTTATCGGAACATGGCTGATATGTTCTAGCAATTCATGAATGTGATAAGAACTCGTCAAGTTGTACAACCTACGCCACATGTTGCTCAACCTCCTCGAGCTCCTATTGACAAGTTATCTCAATACCGAGCCTACACCTTCACCGGACAGGATGATGACAATCCTGAAATTGTTGAGTATTGGTTAGACAATACCTTAAGAATCTTGAATAAGAAACTACGGTGTTTGGATGAACATAAGCTTGAATGCGCCCTTGCATTGCTTGCTGATGAAGCTTTATTGTGGTGGGAGACTACCATTCTTACCATCTCTGAAGATACTGTGAATTGGGAATTCTTCCTTAAAGAGTTCCGTAAGAAATACCTAAGTGAATTTTATCTTTCCGAGGGGTGAAGCATCTTTCTTCATCTTAAACAAGGTGGACGGTCGATCGAACAGTACATCCATGACTTCTACAAGTACTATAGATATGGCGCTGAATTTATCAAGAAGGAGGAAGAAAAGTGTCGAATGTTCATTGCTGGACTTAACGACGAGTTACGTCCTATGTTCACAACATTGTCCATCACTGATTTCCATGATCTTGTAATTAGTGTCAAAGCTACGGAAGGAGCACAAAGAACTCAGAAAACTAGTGGATCTAACAAGTCTGAAAAGAGAAATCGAGATGAGTCTCATTTTTCTGGATCTTCCAAGAAAGGAAGCATCATAGCTCAGAGCAAAATGTGTATTCACAACCCTCCCAGTTCGAGCATTTTGCTAAATCTCAAGTTGTATCTTGTTCCCCTTCACGTGTCAACCCTATTGAGAGCGATGTTGGCTCTAGACAAGAGACAAGAATTTCCAAGTGTAATTTCTGTCAACATCGACACGAAGGGCAATGCCGCAAAAAGTCTGGTGCTTGTTTCTTTTGCGGAAAGTTGGGTCATCTCATTTGAGAATGTCTGAAGAACCCTAACAAGCCTATTTCTGTATCGACTAATCCATCCCCTGCTCAATCTTTTCGAGGCAAGGGAGCAAGGCAAGAATCCTTTGGAAAGTCTGGAGGTTCATCTAAAGCATTGTACCGACCCGAATCTAAGGCCTCTGCACAGATGTACCACATAAGAGGCAATGAACAAGTGGATGATCATGACATCTTTCTAGGTAAAAATTTGAGGACAAATTTTCTTTAAAAGGGGGGGAGAGTTGTAACACCCCGAAAATCGGTCTAGTCACAATTGGATTTCGATGATCGAAGTTTTGGTATTAAAATATTGAAATATCAAAACTTTATTATAGATTATATTGTTATAGGATATTAATTAAGCCAAGTCCATAGTCAAGATTGCTTTATGAAGGCTCAAATTAGTGTTTTTAAGCTAGGCATTTCAATACGATTAGACTCGTATCGAAACGGCCACTACAAGATGTTTCAAAACATTTTTACGCGTTTCGATATGATTCCAATGATAATAACTAACTTTCGGACTTTTTCTTGACCGTTTTGATATGGTTCCTCCGGTTTCGAAACGAGTCCCCTGTTTCGAATAAGTTTAAAGGATAAATTGTAAAAGAAATGTTTAGGTGATGACTCACCAGCTTGCTATCACCCTCTCTCACGTGGATGATCAGAAATGATGGCTTTTAGCCATCTATTGTTAAATTTGGATAGGATAAAGAAAAGAAAGAATATTATATTTTAAGCTTTCCCTTGGTTGAAGGAAAGCTTCCTATTGCCTATCTTGGGAGGTGGTTAATGATTGAAGTGATAATTCTTTAAAACGAATTAGAGAAAAGAGAGCTCTCACCTTTGTTTAGCTTCACCGAGAATCTTTTCAACCCTTAGATTTAAGAGACCAATCACACACCTCCATTGTCATCTTCTCCACCAAGCTCAAGCACACACCTCTCTATTGTGAGCCATCAACTTAGGCTTTCCTTGTTTTAAGAACATCAAGTTATAACTATCGATCGGGTAAGTGAAAGCCCTAAGTTAATCATCGATTCTCTTGATTATTAGATAATCAATTTCAAGCTTAAAGATAATCTTTGTCCATAGCTAATGGCTATTAAAGTATCGATATTGTTATATTGATCCTAATGATCCTTTAATGCTTTTCCTAGCTCAAGAAGTGGAAAAGAGTGATCCATCGCCTCCATCGAAGGCTAGGAACAAGAGTATCGCCATCTGAGAGCCTTAGGACCTTCAGATTGTCAAGGTGAGTGTAGTCAGAGTCTCGAGAGTGGCTAGGTGCCATCTCGAATCATTGTTTATTGATTTACTAACCATTGATTTTAAGGGCTTTACATGAAGCATTATTGTAAGACATGTTGGTAAGTATTGCATCGTTTCATTGTCCATGGTATCGTTATCATTGTCATGGAAATCATTTAAAGCATTAACACGTGAGAATCATTGACATGGATTATTGTTATTTCTTATTGACATGGAAATCATGATTGTTGAGTTATTGATATGATACTATTGCCATTGAATTATTGATAATGATATTAATGTGGAAATATTGTTAATGAATCATCGATATTGAACTATGGATCATTGGACCTTGGATTCGAAGTATTGGATACAATTGGCATGCCATAGAATTCATGAGCTCATTGGTACAGGTGGACTACAGTCCTAGGGCTATGGGCTATATTGATTTGGCGAGGCGGAGGGATGTATTGTGTATTGGTCTTATTGGTGATGTCGGCGGGAATGACCATTATTGATTTGGTGAGGAGGTGGATTTCTTGTATCCATATACCATGAATTGATCCAAGGGTACTATTGATTGATGATATTGATTTGCTATGAAATCATGATATTATTATTGATGACATGATACTATGCTTTAATATGAATAAGGAACATGCTATGTTCATTTCATAATTGATATTATGATTATTATTGAAGCATGATGTATGCCATCCTTGTCATTCATTGTATATATGACTACTTCGCTAGGAAAAGTATGCATAATGCATTTCATTGCATCCATTTCAAGTTAGACAAGTTTTGGAGTCGGGATTGGAGAAGTTGAAGCGTTGCACAAGTCACATTCAAGCTCCAAGTAATGTATATTGACCCTTTGAACTCCTAGTTGATGGCAAGGTTTATGTATAAGTCTATTTAGTCTCTTTTGATGTGCCTATCTTGTGGTTAAGTGCTAAAAGTATGATATGTTAAAGTTGAGTCTCCTATGTAGCATGAAATGGCTCTAAATGAATGTTTTGGCACTAAAATGTAAAAACTGGGTAAGAGGATTCGTATCACTCTAAAATTTGACATGCTAGTAGAAATTATGTTTATAATGTTGTGTGTGAAGTTTCACTGCATTTGGACATTATTTGATATGGTAAAATGGATAAAAACCAGCAAGAATCTGTCATTATAGGTCAGGTCGTATCGAAATGGGTAATGGTGTTTCGATACGGGTATGCATAATTGAGCCCAAGGGTCAAGGCGTATCGAAACAGTTTACATTTGTTCCGAAACATTGTCTCTGGAATTCCTTGTTTCGATACGAGTTTAGAGCGTACCGAAACGGATCAAAGTCAAAGGCAGTCAACTCGTACCGATACAAGTCATGCTCGTATCGATACGGTCATAAGGGAAGAGTCACCATGGTTGACCATAGTTCACCCGTATCAAAACGACCGTAAGCGTTTCGATACATGGTTAGTTTAAGTTGTTACAGCCTAATCTGAAAGTCTGCATTGTTCACATTTTGGTCACTGAGTTTTGCATGAGTAAATTGAATGGGTAAATGATCACTATTATGTATGGAATTTTGCAGGCTAATCAATGTGGTACTGAATTTCATTGTGGTATTGTCTATTGCATCAAAGGACCTATAGATTGTAAGATTTATAGATTAGTCCATAAAACTTGTAAAAGTTATAAAACAATCCTAAATGGTTAAATGTGATCCTTTTATGAATGAAATGGATTAATATATATATTGGCAATGTTTATTTGTGTAATAATGATTAAGTATCATTAACAAGTTGAAATTTTATCGCACCGATCATCGCATTGTTCATTGGTAACACGCTCCGACCCGGTTCTCGACCAGGCCGGGAAGGGGGTGTTACATGAAGTGGCATTTCTCCCAATTAAGCACTAGGTCTGTTTCTTAACATCCATTTGGAAAGATTACCTAGGCATTTGTCAAATGAATCTCCAAAGATAGAAAAAATGTCCATGAAGATCTCCAGAAAATCATCCACCGTGTCCGAAAAGATGACCATCATACAACGCTAGAATGTTGTCGGGCATTGCATAGGCAAAATGGAATTCGTCGGAAAGCATAAATGCCATAGGCCATGTGAATGTCGGCTTCTCTTGGTCCTTCGGTGCTATATCAATCTGTTTTTACCCAGAGTAAAGGTCTAGGAAGCAATAGTCGGGCTTCCCCGCAAGCTTGTCGAACATCTGATCGATGAATGGCAAGGGGAAGTAATCCTTTTTCGTGGCTTTGTTTAGCTTATGATAGTAATAAAAATCTGCCACCTCGTGACGGTTCTAGTAGGAAAGAGTTCATCAGAATTGTTTTTTTATCACGATCATCCATCTCTTCTTCGGCACATATTGGACAAGACTAACCCACGAACTGTCCGAGATAAGATAGATGATTCCAATATCGAGCCATTTGTTGATTTCCTTTATAACCACATTTCTCATGATTGGATTGAGTCTCTATTGTGGTTTAATGGAATTGTTGTGATTATCTGTACGCAAAATCTTATGCATACAAAGAGTGTGGCTTATGCCCTTCAAGTCAACAATAGTCCAACCAATAGCTTTCTTATGTTGAGTTAATACATTCAATAAACTATTCTTCTGGTCAGATGTCAAGCTAGCAGATGTGATCCAAGGTAGTGTGTTATTTTCCCCTAAATATGCATACTTTAGTTGTGGGGAAGGGATTTTAAATCCATATCAGGCGAATGCTCCAACGATGGCTTGGGAGATTTAAATTCTAAATAATCCAAGGGTTCAAAGGACTTATCTGGCCTGGTCAGAACAGCATTGGATTGTTCAGCATCACCATCGCTCTCTTCTTGTGTCGCTAGCATTGCCTTAGTGAATTCTGATTACACCACGGCACCGAGTATGTTGCTGCAGCAGATTTCTTGGAGAAGGCTTCTTCACTTTGCACAAGTTGTCATTCTTTATATTCTTCTATGAACTTAAGACTGTTGAAGATGTTGAGTGTAGTCTTTTGGTTGTTCATCTTCATAGTAAACTCACCCTTTTCACAATCAATCACTATACGCCCAGTAACAAGGAATGGTCTCCCTAGGATGATGGGAGCATTCTCATCGGCCTTGACGCTTGTCGAATAGTGATGCACTTTAGAGAAAGTATATTATTCAATCAAGTAATAAAGTGATAGAGTAGAGTGTCGAACCTACGAGGATTGCATCAATAAATACGATGTTATCGTGCGTAATAATGTTTGAGCAAGTAATTGTGTGATTGTGACTTATCAAAACTAAATACAAAGAAAGTAAAGTATCTATGATCAAGCCAAACAGATGATGCAGCAAATAACATATATTTATGGAAGCTGGATTTATTGCATACGAATTATGATTGATTACTTATTTCAATGATATAGTAACTGCGATACATTTCTGCGTAAACCATTAAGATCGTTATCTACTCAATATGATTTTCTAATGAACTTCTGACTCTCTCGACACCTAGAAGTTAATAACATATAAGCTAAGGTAATACATGTTTGTGTGAACCTTAACAACTCTATTATTTATTCAAGTTCTCCTTATTAGTTGTTGAAACCCTAAACTTATGTTTAAGCCAGATCAAGACTAAGTTAACAGTTTAGCCCCACTATTCACGTTTGTTTAACCTAACTCTCTCGATATTAAGCCACATATCAATAGTTAAAAGTCCTCTCTCGATAGCTCTGATAATAACTATGCATGAAGAACGATGAACATAATAAATAAAGGAAAATAACTATAGCATTAAAATAAAGTATTCAAAACATAAAATCTTAAAGAGAAATAAACCAAATTAAAAGTATTTAGCTCATTTCTAAGCTTAAGACATCCATAAAAACAATTAAAACATAGCAGTTCATCAAGCAAGGGATAGAAAAGGGTTAAGTGTCCTCGACGATCTCCTCCAAGCTTTCCGATTGTTATTGCAGGTCCTGCATTCCGTCAGCCTCTCTCAATGGCTTTTATTGTGTAGAGACTCCTTTAGAACTTCGGCTCCGGTGGTTCTCCGATAGTTGAAGACAAAGGATTGTACACTATAATCGTGCTCTCTTGAATTGTGTTCTAAGTCTCCTTTATATAGGCGGGGAAGCTAGGGTTTCGTAACCCTAAAGCACATGCAACCTACTTTAAGAGGATCTTTGCTTTCCCGCTATCTTTAATGAGTTTCATATCTAAGAGAATCCACGTGGTCAAATTTAGATTTATCTCTAACTCTTCTTTTCCTCGTCTGATCCGACCAAGAGATTTGCTATCCTTCCGCTCCACCATTCCTCCAGCTCCTAATAGATCATGCGCATGCATCACAAAAACACTACATTTCCCATTAAAAGCACCAAAGTATATGACAATTAAGCACATGTAGTGTAACTCCCTAAATATATGCAAACTACTCCTAAATTCAACTAAATAAGCTTAAACACACGCAAAAGCCAAGTAAAAGGGTATTCAAAATAGGATATCTACACAGTCATCAAATACCCCCAAACTTGAACTGTTGTTTGTCCTCAGGCAATGTTATCTAAACAAGAAAAACATAAACATAAAATAAAAAACAAAACCATAAACAACCCATCATTTTCAAGGTTCCAACCAAGCTATGATTACAAATATTCGAAGACATGCTGCAGCGATAATTTATTCCTCGACTAATTTAATGAAATTCAATCCATCAGAGCTTACAGTTTTGTTCTAATGATCAATTCTATTGTACGTTCAGTGGGTATGGATGTCAATGGGGCGGGGCAGGTTTTTGGCCGCCCCGATCTATAAACCTCTAAACCCAACCCCGCCCCGCCTTAGACTAAAATATTAATATATTCGCCCCGCCCCGATACACCACCTCAAAAATACGACCCAACCTTACTCGACCCAAAATTTTAGAAAATATATATTAATCTATGTCGATGAGAATGTTAGATTCGACCAAACCACCATCACAATTACAAAATATAGGTTTCAAGAGACTTTAAACCTATGTAAAAAATAAAATAAAACTCAATTAAATTATTCACATGAAAAAATACATATTTAAAAGAATAAACTTTAACAATTAACCGTCAGAATCAGATATTTTAAAACTCAAACAACATTAACAAAAATTTACGATAAACACAAACTAAAAAAATAGCTTAAACCCCTAAAAGGGTTTATATATAATGGTATTTTCATAAATATTATATATATATATATTAAAATATATCGGGGCGGGGCGGGGTGGGGAATTTTTACCTCATACCCGAAACCGCCCCGCCCCACCCTGACTCAATGCATTTTAATACCTGCCCTGCCCTAATCCTCGAAATTCAAGAGTAAAAACTTGATCGGGTCAGGTCGGGGTACACCTGGTCGGGTCGGGATCAGGTAATTTTGCCATTCCTATTAGTGGGTGCTATGTCACATGCATTCATCATTTAATGGATGTAGAAAAAATTAAGGATTACTCTCTATTATGGCCTCACTATTTTCTTTTTCTTTTTAAGCACAATGTGTACTCCCTTCATTCTTTTTAAGTTTAAAAACTATATCACTAGGCTTCAGCTTATCACAACTACTCTTTAGACCTGAAAATGGAGTGGAGCAAACAACCCATCCCCGAGCCCTACAAGCAAAGTCATCATGTGAAGACTTTCAATCACTCTTATGTCAGTACTATCATTCCTACCAGAGAAAGTTAAATGGAGCAAACACAGCTCATCTAGTGTACTAAGGTAGCAAGTTACATAGAAGAATGTCCCTCAACAGTTTTGCCTATGGCATCGAGTTTTCAATTATTTTCATAATTTTTCTCAATTTTTATGGGAGTTTAATTAAGCCTTTAAATTGCTACATTGAGCATTCAGTTCATTCACATTAATTCATACATTGGCATTAGATAGTTGACCTAGAATTTCCCTAAGGTTTCTTAAGATTTTAGAAGGCATGCAACATGTGATTTAAAAGCTACATGAGTTTCAATACTAGTTTCAAAACACGAAAGATCTTAACACATTGAAAAACATTAAGCATGGATTAATCATTGGAAATCATGATCAACGCAACAACAATTTCAGAATCAATGGAATCATAGCAAAGGGAACCATCAAAAACAGATCAGGTTATTTATATGCAAAAAATTGATACAATTTTACCTAAATTTAACCTAATATATACATGAGATAGTACTCCCCCAAACTTGAGAACAACATTGTCCCCAATGCAAAATAGGAAACAAGAAAAAGAAATAAAAAGAAAAAGAAAAATATGCATCTGCAATATGAAAAACTAAACTAAAAAAAGAAATAAATGCTAACACATGGAGTTATTGAGGAGAAAGTTCCCAGATGAAGATACCCTTGCCTCTGTTCCGGGAGTACTTGGTCGTTTGGCAGGGTGGGAGGAGGCACCAGCTTTAGTATCTGGTAACCATCTCCGTTAGGGCTAGGTGGTGGTGCAGGTGTAGCAGGGGCCTTGATGGCACGCATTTCATAGGGAAATCATCCGAAATGTGCCTTGAGAATATTATCCCCTTCTCATTGGGGCACTCCAGCCTCCTGGACGAATGCGGTGATGAGTTTGGGGAAAGGTAATTCCCTGGTCTTCCTTCTTGATGCCGTTTTTTCCAGAATGGCCCATAAATGAGCTCATAAGGTTCAATCTCTCACCCATGGAAAATAGATTGAAGGAGAAGAAATCGCCAATGAGAGATTATAGGTTGATTTCTGGTTGGTAAGAGCCTCGTATTGGTGAACCTTGCCAAGAATTTGGAGTTCAAGGTAAGGTTCTACCATTGCACTGCCCGGGCATTGGATAGTGTTCTTTTCCATGTGGTATGTGGGAGGCAAAGGTCTTTTAAAACCTTAACATCCGTTTATGTAGTGGTGTTAACCACAAAACTGGAGTGGTTCCAAACTAACACCTGAATGTTGTAGCGGCGAGCAATCAGAGCCGCTGTGAACTCCACCTTAGTTCCTCTAACAAACACCATCTATCTCCATGATGGCCAAAGTGGGTGTAAAATTATTTCACCTAGTCGGTGTTAATAGGCCTTGGTTGTCGAACTAATATCTCCTATTCATGTGAGGCGATGACATCTAGCTCGTCACCGTCAAACATTGGTGTGAAAGTGGGAGTTGGTGCCATTCCTTCTTCCAGGAGAAGATCCTGGTTTTTTAGTGTCTCATACCATCACCAGAATTGTGTGGAATGGATACAGTTTCAAAGAGGGATAAGCAGTTTAGTGGATGAGTCGGAGTCATCAGAGAAAGAATCGAATGAGGACTGATGAAAAGATGGAGATAATGGTGGACTAAGTCTTCGTCTTTGTTGTGCCATTTAGAGCAAAGAACCAGTTGTAAAATGAAGCTTTTAGGGTTCTATTTTGAAACAAACAAATGTCGGAAGGGACAAAGAGATCTGGTTATGTAATATGGGGAGACTTAGGGCCAAAGGATATGGAAGGTTCTGGAGAAAAATAGTTTATAGAGTGATGGAGGGAAAGCAACATTTATTGCTAATGGTTTCGTAAAGTAGGAAAGAAAAAGTAGGCGGTTTATGGATTAGGGATGAGATGTGTGGTAGTTATTCGAGTGTGGTGAAGCATAAAGTCTGAAGAAACAAGGGCAAATATGGAACTCCTTCATATTTGATCACCAAACTCCCCATCCTAGTTAGTTTCCAAAAGTTTCCTATCCTGGATTCTAGGAGAACATTCGACCCTTTGTCTTATCTTGTGATAACTGCCAAAACAAGCAAAACACATTAAATAAAACCTAAATCAAAAAGAATTTTAAATGCTTAAAAATATAAACTGTGAAAATTAAAATGTTGAAAATTAAATGTGCATAAAATAAAAGGATATGTTTGGATGTGCTAGACATCCAGTAACGTGACTGAATATTTGTCACAATGAACCGGTGCTCCTTTTTAGGCCTTCAAGCGTTCTCCATTGGCTTTGAAGATTTGGCATTCTTTGAGATCCTTGATATCCACAGAACCATATGGATACATCTTCATGACTTGGAATGGGTTGGACCAACGAGAGTTGTAGAGTAAGACTTTTTGGGCTTCAACAAAATGTTGAGGCAACAGTTTAGCATCATGCCATCTTTTAGTCTTTTCCTTGTAGATCTTGGCGTTCTCATAAGCATCCAGTCAATGCTCGTATAACTCATTCAACTCAAGCAATCTTCTTCCTCCAATTAGTTGGCAGTCCATGTTGGTCTTCTTGATAGCCCAAAAGGATTTTTGCTCAAGCTCAACCGGTAGGTGACATGCTTTCTCACAGACAATTCTATAGGGTGACATGCCCAACTATGATTTAAATGCGGTCTGATAGGCTTATAAGGCTTCATCTAGTTTCAATGACCAGTCTTTGTGATTTGGCTTGACCACTTTCTCAAAGATTTTCTTAATCTCTCGGTTAAACACTTCAGCTTGTCCATTGGTCAATAGATGGTATGACATGGTGATCTTATGGTAGACCCCATATTTACGCAAAGACTTGGCAATCAACTTGTTGTCGAAGTGTCTTCTCGCATCAATAATAATCGCTCGAGGTACTCCAAACTGAGTGAAAACGTTCTTGTGCAAAAACATCATGAAAGTATTTGCATCATTCTTTGTTGTAGCAATGGCCTCCAACCACTTGGACACATAATCAACCATGAGAAAAATGTACAATTGTCCATGGAAGGATGGGAATGGTCCCATGAAGTCAATGCCCCAAACATTAAAGAGTTCAGCTTCAAGGATGACTCGTATGGGTAGCTCATTACGTCAAGAGATGTTCCCCGTTCTTTGACATCTATCACACGCCTTGCAATATGCATGGGCATCTCGAAGCAAGGTCAGCCAATAGAATCCAAGACTGTAGGACCTTTACAGAAGCCTTTTGTCCTCCAAAGTGTCCTCCACATGGAGTGGAATGGCAATGGTAGAGGATGTCTTCTTGTTCTTCCTCGGGTATGAATATCTGAATCATCTGATCGGCATATTTATTGAAAAAGTAAGGTTCATCCAAATAATAGTAACGTGCATCGTGTCATAATTTCTTCCTTCCATGGCTGCTAAGATCACAAGGAAAAAGTCCACTAACAAGAAATTAACAATGTAATCATACCACGGTAACGTCGTAGCTTTCAAAAGCTTCTCATCAAGGAATTATTCCTTAATATCACATGCAATATCAGTATCACGTGCATTCTCAATCCTAGAAATATGGTCAGCTACTTGATTTTTAGTACCTTTTCTATCAACTACCTCAATGTCAAATTCCTGCATCAGTAATATCCACCTAATAAGTCTAGGTTTAGCATCATTTTTAGTCACTAGGTATTTAATGGCAGAATGACTAGTATGAACAATAACCTTAGTTCCTATAATGTATGACCTAAATTTATCAAATACAAAAACTAAAACAAGCAGTTCTTTTTCAGTGGTAGTGTAGTTAACTTGTGCCTTATTAAGGGTTTAGATAGCATAATGTATAACGTGAAAAACCTTATTTCGGCACTGACCAAGAACGGCGCCAACAACATAGTCGCTAGGATCACACATAAGCACAAATGGTTGTGACCAATCGGGGGCACTACAACCGTTGTAAAAATAAGTTCCTTTCTCAAGGTTTCGAACGTTGCACGACATTGTTCATCAAACTCGAACGCTCTATTATGCTCCAACAACATGCATAAGGGCTTCGAGCTTTTGGAGAAATCTTTAATGAATCTCCTCTAAAAATCGGTGTGGCCAAGGAAGCTTCGAATGGCTAGGACATTAGGTGGGGTGGAAGCTTCTCTATAACTTCAATCTTGGCTTTGTCATCTTCAATGCCTTTGTCAGAAATGCGGTGACCTAGGACAATGCCCTCAGACACCATAAAGTGACACTTTTTTTAGTTAAATACAAGGTCAGTTTCCCCACATCTTTTCAATAACATGGCAAGGTTGCCTAAGCATTGATCAAATGAATCTCCATAGACAGAAAACTCATCCATAAAGATCTCCAGAAAGTCACCCACCATGTCAAAAAAGATGGCCATCATACAACGCCGGAATGTTGTTGAAGCATTGCATCGGCCAAAGAGCATTTACATGTCTATATGGCATTTATGTCTTTTTTTCGAATGCTCTTTGGCCTATGCAATGCTTCAGCTTCCAATAATTTATACAAATTCACCATCCAGTAATGGTTCTAGTTGGGGGGGTTCATTGGCATCGTTCTTTATCGCAGACGTGCCTCCTTTCTTTGGAACAAATTGGACAGAACTCACTCATGAACTATCCGAGAAGGGGTAGATGATTTCGGTATCAAGCCATTTGATGATTTCCTTCATAACCACAGTCCTCATGATCGGATTGAGTCTCTGCAGTGGTTCAATCAAGCTAATGCGATCATCTGCAAGCAAAATCTTATGCATACACAAAGTAGGGCTTATACCCTTCAAGTCAGCAATAGTCCAACCGATAGCTTTCTTATGTTGAGATAAGACATGCAACAATTTAGTTTCTTGGTCAGATGTTAAGCTAGCAAATATGACTACAAGAAGTGTATTATTCTCCCCTAAATATGTATATTTTACTTGTGCGGGAAGAGGTTTAAGATCAAGTACCGGTGGGTGTTCTAGAGATGGCTTGGGAGATTTAAACTCATCATAATCCAAAGGTCATAAGACATACATGGTCTGGTATGCACATTATTGGATTGTTCAATTTCTACCTTACCTTATTCCTCAGTTTCTTGCATGGCCTCGTCGAAGTCAGATTGCTCCACGACGCTAAGTACATTGCTGCAGCATATCTCTTGCAAACTTTCTTCAACTAGGGCTTCTTCACTTTGCACAAGTTGGCTTTATTCATAGTCATCCACGTACTTGAGAGTGCTAAAGACATTGAGTGTGATCTTTTGGTCGCTCATCTTCTTAGTAAATTCATCTTTCTCACAATCGATCACAATTCGCCCGGTACCAAGGAATGGTCTCCCAAGAATGATGGGAGCATTCTCATCAGCTTCACAATCAATGATGATAAAATCTGTGGGAAGAAAAATCTATCTTCCTTGACTAAGACATCTTCAATTCTTCCATCTGGTGAGATTTGAGAACGGTCAGTCAATTGAAGGATCGCCGAGGTAGGCTTAGCTCTTCCCTGCCCAGATTTGTAAAAACTGATTTCGGCATCAAGTTGACACTTGCATCGGGATCGCATAAAGCACGACCTGAGTAGTTTTGGCCTATAGAATGGTAAAACTGCTAGAGTCCTTTATCTTGGGTGGTAAATAACTTAGTACATCCATACATTCACATCTCGTAGCAATATTTTCAACTTCACCCACCATCCTTTTCTTAGTCACGATTTCTTTCAAAAACTTCACATATATCGGCATCTGATCAATGGCCTCTAAGAATGGGAAATTAATGTGCAACTACTTAAGCATTTGTAGAAACTTTTGGAACTGGACATCTTGTTTCTAAGCCTTCAATTGCTGCATAAATAGAGGTGGTGATATAAGCTCATCGTGTGGTTTACTTGATTCATTGCATCCTTGGATTTATCATCCTTGCCATTAGTAGAAAGGTCTCTCATTGTATCAGACACATGAGATGTATTCTTAGGTGCAGGAGCATCGGTGGATGGCTTGCTTGGAGTGGAATCAACAAGGGAAAATCCCCAAACTTGTCATCTTTCGTCAATTGGGTGCCACTACGCAGTGTGATGGCATTGCATTGCTCTGTAATGAAAGTTTTAGTGACTTCAGTATCACTAGGTAAACCGCCTTGTGGTCGAATCTTCAAGACTTGGGCAATCTGAAATTGTGTTTCAAAGGAACATAAGGAAGCAGTGTGATTCTACATGATCGATTGTTGATTTTGCAACATAGCGCCTTGCGTCATGAGCATGTCACTATGGTTCTTTAGATGCACTGACTGATCCTGTATAATAACTTGGGTAGTTTCCATAAAATTTTCATAAGAGGAATTAGAATTGAAGTTAGAAGCTCCCTAGTTCTGCCTTTGAGTTTTCTGTTGGAATCTAGGAGGGTTTGTTGTAGCATTCTGTCGTGCTCCTAAATTACTTGTGTTACCTCCCCAACCAAAGTTTGGATGTTGTCGTCACCCTAGGTTGTAGGTGTTCAAGTAGGGATTGTTGTTGCGGTTGGCATTCCCTGCATAGCATCCAGATTCTTGTTGTTGGGGGCATTCATTCGATTGGTGTTCCCCATCTCAATGCTCACATGTATATTGATTTACCTTAGCCTCTTGTATTGTTAAGTGCGCAAAAGTCTTATATTTATACCCTAGTTTAGCTCAATTATTGTTGTTCTTAAGTATAGTTTAGGTTGCATTTAGTAGGTAACATACACAAAATAGCATAGATTAGACAATTTGCCTTATTTGATGAATTTAGTTGATTTTATACATATGATATTGCTCAAGTGCGTTTTGCCCCTGTGCGTAGGTACCCGCCCAGGCAGATGCCGCCGAGGCAGCAAAGAGGGCAGATGAAGAGAAAGTTGGGAGCTGAGGGATGAAGCTGTTGGACCATCAAGAGAGCTGATCGATGAGGAAAGAACCAGAATGTAGAGCTGTGCCAACCCCTGCACACCAGTCCATACTCCCGCTAAGGCAGTCAACTACTTGTCGCTGAGGCAGCACTTCAAGGAAGAATGGAAAAGTGCAAAATGGTATGCGATAGAAAGAGCTCATCAAGCCCAATTTTTAGAGACCACTTGCGTGTGCATTGGAGCCCAGCATACAAAGAAAATTCGGGTCAAAGTCAAGTTGAAGAAAAGTCAAACGGGATTCTAGGAGTATTTAATGATCTTTTAATGAGTTGTAATCATATTCTAACTAGTATTCCTGCCCTAAACCGACTTAGACCTAGGCTCCCCCTATATATATGTAATCGACTTGAAGGAGAGAAAAGAATAGAGATTGAAGAGAAACTCATTCTTGTTGAAACCCTAGTGCCGTTAAACCCCATCATGTTCTAAACCTTCCCTAGGGCTTAGGGTTGGTGTATTCTTGTATGTAGGTACTAACAGCTGAACGAGGGAACCGAGGAGCGGAGGACACAATGCTGAGGAGCAAACCCAGGAGCTGTACTAAAGCAGTTCCAGCAGAAGTTAGTTGTTGCCAAGCACCTGTCGAGGAGAGTTGCCGCCGACCTTGCTGCCCTCTACAGCTGACTATGAAAGTTGGGAGAACCGGAGCGCGATTTGTAGAGCAAAAATTCTTGAATCTGTCACCGGCGTTCATATGATTTTCCGACGTCTGTAGCAGCGGCCAGGGCTACCGAAGCGAAATTATCAAGCTTACTTGCGGACCAAGGAAAACGAGATAGAGTCCATATTCCAAGCAAAGAAGTCGACATTTAAAGCTATATTAAAGAATGAAAGCTACTTTATAGGACTTCTACTTTAAGGAGGACTTAACCTAGTCTTGAGTCTATAAATACCCATTGTACGACTAGTTCAAATCATCGTATCTTTTTTATAGACTTTTCTTGTGTTCTTCACTGCCACCATGTTCTAAATTCTATTTGGGTTAGGGTTATGTTGTAACTAGTATGAAACGGTTGTTTTAGGGTTTTAAGTTATTCTTCAATAAGAATATTCCAAGTTTACTTAATCTATTGTTCTTCATTCTTTCAATCTTTCTACACCAGTCGTTTGAGAGAATCCATTTGTCGGGCACGAAAGTGCAAGGCTCACGAAAGGGTTAAGTACGGTCACAACGTGCTGAGGCGTGACTAACTTAGTTCCACACTAGTCCACAAATTTTAGCGACTAAAAGGGATCACCAACCGAGTTGACTAATTTGGTTCCACACTAGTCCTCAAGTTAGCATCTCGAGCATCCTAACCTAGAAATAGGAGGGATCACTGTCGACTATCCTGCCGAACTTGGAGTATCTGCCAGACTTGTCGCCAGGACTTCTTTCCGTTCCACCTGCCGAGGCAGTACACCCCTGCAGTGGTAGTGACCTGCTGCGGCCTCTTGACAAGGTCGTAGTTTGCCGCCCGTCGTACCAGTTGAAGCAGCATATCGTGGCAGCAAAGGATAACTTGGCAGCAAAGGATAACTCATACCTATTACAACGCAGTTTTCACACTAAGTCGCATCATAACCCTGCCTGCTCTATCAACCTAATTCACCTTCTCTATTACTTGTGTTTTTATTTACTATTCTTCTCTACCAAACAATTCACTTGTGTTTTATTTTACTCTTGTGCAGGAACTACGAAACGGAACAAGTTGTCCAATCCTCGTGGGATTCAACATCTTTTATACTATAACTTGGCAGGAGTGTGCACTTGCGCTCTCATAAAAAGGGAACACCTACACGCCCTACAAGTTTTTGGCGTCGTTGCCGGGGATTGGTAACAGCGAATTTCGTTTTTTAATTTCTGCACCTTTTATTTTATTTTTATTTTTAATCGAAAAAAAATTATTGTGTCCTTTGCAAGTGCATGACCAGGGCCAACCCTAAGGGAAACCTTATCATTTACGACGATCTCGAGCGTGAAACGAGAAGGATTAAAAGGGAGCTCAGGGAATTTCTAAAGAACAGAGGAGACAAGGGAAAAGCAAAGGAAGAAACCAAGGTAAACGAGGACCCCCCAAATGATGCCATGAACGGCAGGGGCGGGCAGCATGACTTGCAGCCCAGAAGACCACAAGAACAGCAGAGGCAGGATCCCCTGATCCACCCCAAGTGCGGACAACTAGAGACTACCTGGAACATGAGGTTCGAGCCAATAGTGACTGAACCAGAGATAGGGGCGGACCATTTTTAACTGAAGCATGTCATGTTCAACATGATAAACACACTAGGGCACTTCGGAGGGACTACCACAGAAGATGCTCGACAGCATTTACGAGGATTCCTGGACATTTGCTGAGCATTCAAGATACATGGGGTTCACTAGGACGTACTACGGCTGAGGCTTTCTAGACCGATTCAGCCCGTCCAACGTCACCGATAGGCTGCGGAATGAGATCACAGCCTTTAGACAAGGGGATGACGAGCCGATGTATGAGGCATGGGAGCGGTATCAACAAAAGTTGAACAAATGTCTACTTCACGGTCTACCGGCTTGGACTCATGTATCTATATTTTACAATAGGGTTAACTACCCAACGCGGATGATGATAGATGCCTCGGTCAACGGGATCATCCTAGACAGACCTCCAAAGGAAGCACTGCGGCTGCTAAACATAGCTGCTAAAAATGATTATAAATACCCGACAGCTCGCCAAGGCGGCACAAGGCGGCCAGCTACGGCAAATGAGGTAGAAGCCTTAGAATCTGTAAATGCCCGCCTCGACACTCTGAAGGAGCTGGTGATGAAGATGGTGCAATCCCCCAGGGAAGGTCCATGAAGTAAAAGCTGTTGAGCCATTCTGTGGCGAATGTGGAGGCAACCACGATTCCTCTGACTTCACTGCATCTGCAAACTACATGGGAGGATATGAGAGGAATAGCAGGCCTACCCAGAACACCTATAATCCTAGCTGGAGAAATCATCCCAACTTCTCCTAGAGCAACCCAAAGACAGCTGCAAATCAACAACAGCTACAGGGAGGCTACCAGCATAATCGGTCTTGGCAGCAGACTCAGCAGCCACAACACAATAATTCACTAAAAGCAACTCTGCAAACCTTTATGAAACAAACTGGTGAATTTATTGTTTATACAAATAAATTTATTGCAAAACTGAGTCTTTTATGGACATGACGGAGATGAAGATGAACAGTCAGGAGGCTGCCATTAAGAACCTGGAAACCTAATTTGGGAAGTTCATCGAAATCTACCACAGACGGACTATGGGAGCATCATCCAGCAGCCCGGCAGAAGCAGCCAAGCCCACTTATGAACATTGCAAGGCTGTATCTACAAGAAGTGGGAAGTAGCTGGATAAACCAAGGATGGTAGAACAACCAGAAACTCAGCCGGAACAGACAAGTAAACATGCCTTTGCAGCACCAATATTAGCTACCCCAGCAGTAGAAAATAAAAGCAAGGATGATCCTCCCCAGACTAAGCTCCGAAGCAAGGAGCAAATAGAGGATATCCGATGGCCAGCACCATTTACCCAAAAGCTCAAACAACAGCAGCAAGAGCACCAATTCAGAAGATTCCTGGATATTCTGAAACAGGTGCATATCAACATCCATCTGATAGAAGCCATACAAAGCATGCCAAACTATGCCAAGCATCTCAGAGATATGGTTTCTAAAAAAAAGAGGATAGAGGAATTCGAGACAGTGACTGTTACTGAAGAATGCATGGCTATGCTGCATAACAAGCTGCCGCCCAAGCAGACAGATCTGGGCAGCTTTGTTATACCGTGCAGGCTAGGCAGCAAGCACGAGACCAGAGCCATGTGTGACTTGGGAGCCAGCATAAACCTGATGCCAAAGGCCGTCTTCGACAAACTAGGTATTGGACCTGCCAACCGACCTCCATTATGCTTAAACTTGCTGATCACTCATTTGTGCAACCGGAGGGAAAGATTGAAGACATACTGGTAAAGGTGGGAAACCTAATTCTCCCTACTGACTTCCTCATCTTAGATTGTGAGGCCGACGAGAAAGCCCCTATCATCCTTGGGCGACCCTTCTTGGCCATGGGCAGAACGCTGATAGATGTAGAACCCGGGGAACTTACAATGAGGGTATAGGATCAGAGCATATGGATGAACATGCTACAACCCTCAGAGGAAGGAAAGGAATGCCTGGATGCAAGAGCTGCCAAGATTAGTGTGGAAACAGTCCAGGGCAGCAGATGTCGCAACAGGCCTAGGGGCAGACTTAAAGACCCCATAACGCAGCACCTGAAAGAACAAAAACTAAGAAGGGAGAAAAAGCTAAACCACCTCAGAAAGTGGTTATGTCTGGGAGATGCACCAAAATGCACTCCCAACATAACTTAAATTTTTATTTTCTTTTCTTTTATTTTTATTTTTATGCATTAGGATTAGAATTTATGTTATTTTAGGATTAGATTAATTTTCAGAATTTTTATTTTTTAGAAATTATTTAATTATTTTTATTTTTATTTTGATTTTAGGTTTAAGAATAAAAGAGCATGATTAGGAAGGAGACCCAATAAGAAGCCCGCCCACCATTCTGCCGAGAAAGCCGCCAGCGCAGCAACGCATAACGGCTAGTTGACCTTCAACGGCTCTGAAATTAACGGGCAGAAAAATCTGTAATGTGCACTAGAAAATCAGACTGTTGAGCATTTAACGTCGCCCCGACACTTCACGGCAACCCCTATATATACACCTCTCACTCACTTCATTTTACTTTACTTTCATATTTTTGTTGTCTTCTATCTGATTCCCCTACTCTCTCACAATTTTTATTTCTAGTTTCAGTAAAGCACAACTGTTCATATGAATTCAACATCAACCCAAAAACCCATCTACACGAGGTTTTGCTTCAAGGAGGACGAAGAGAGATACAGAGAAAAATTCTCCAAGCAGGCAGTATGGGAGGAACAAGGCTTACATTACACGCATCAAACGGGAAACCGAGGTGTAGAACCCGCCTTGTTCCGAACCATCCACTACAAGGGATGGGAGATGTTCGCTCAGCAGCCTGATATAGCAAACATCACTATAGTCAGGGAGTTCTACTCCCATCAGCCCTGCCCGGAGAAGCCTTTCGTCTACGTCCGCGGGGAGCCGGTTAAACTCAATGATGATATCATCAACAGCTACTACGGCCTCGATATGAACGACAACCCACACGAGGAATGGAGGTTGTCACTGACGGCTGCCAACTATGAGGAAATCAAGGCCAGAATCTGCAAGCCCAACACACCATGGTTGAGGGGCAAACATGTGGGATCTGTCCAGCGCCGCCACCTACTGCCTGAGGCTATGTTATGGAACACGTTTGTGAAAAGGCGTTTGTTGCCCACATCCCACAACTCAATAGTTGACCGGCCGCGCCTCGCTTTAATTCACAGTATCATGATGAACCGACCGATCAACGTAGGGGAAATTATCTGCACGGAAATATACAATTGCTTCAAGAAGAAGAAAGGAAGGTTGACTTCCCATCCCTCATCAAAGGTCACTACACCAACTTCCGAGTCCCGGCAGAGCCCACAGACGAGCTTACAACTGCCAAGTAGGAGTGGACCAAAAAGGTCCGCATTCAGATGATGCAGGATGTAGATAAAGAACCAGCAACGCCCAGTCAACCCTCTGCCACATAGTTTGAAACTCCAGCCTCCCCCGGCAGTACTGATGCTGCCCTAGACAACGAAGTCCTCCCGCTGCTGCACACACTCCTAGAAAACACAAAACGGATAGAGCAGCAGCCGTTGGCCTTCATGAACTACGTGGGGGAAGCCCAAGAATCCCTGGTGGCTTATTTCCTGTAGAAATTTCGCGGTGATATGCCCACCATTCCGTCTATCTTGAGGAGCTTGCAGCAGCAGCCCGAGCACAAAGAACTCCACCAACCGCCATTGCCCGCCAGACTGACCGCCGGGTGCCCTCTCTTACACATTCTCCGACCCACTCAGTCGCCACCCCATCTAACACAGTGGCAGACTCTCCTGAGAGGCACCAACAAAATCTCTCCCCTGCCTGCACAGCAAACACAGTGGCAGACACCTCCTCATTAGAGGAGATCGAGCAGCCGCCATCAGAGCCAGAAACAGCAGTGGTAGTAGCAACAACAGCCATCCCAATGGCATTCATCCCTCCGGCTGCACCCACAGAGGAAGGAAACAGGAAGAAGAAGCGACACATATTAGCCAAAGAACTTGTTGACTTCGAGACAGAGTCAAACGAGGACGATGCACCTACAGACGCTTCTCATGCCAAACCGCAAGAAGATCCATAGAATACGCCGAAGAGAGTCCAACCGCCGCGGAAAGCAAAAACATCACCTGCTAAAACCTCCGCCAAGGTATCTGTCGGCCGCCGCTTCGTCATCCATACTTCTTCCTCTTCCTCAGCTGACAAGAATCCGCCAATGCACATCTTGAGTTTGGGGGGATAGCTCTCGCATCATTTGTCTAGGAATCTTTAGTTGCATGTAGGTTGCATTGTACTTGCCTTAGTATTAATCGGAAAAGAAAAGTTTGCTATGAATTGTGCCTATGATAGGATAGCCGACTAAATATTTTCGCACCTAATAAAAATTGAACTTAATCTTGGGAAAAAGCATAAAATATGACTTAATATTTTTTTTCTTTTTGCTTGAAAATGATAAACGTCTCTGTTACTTGTTGAATATGTCAGAATATTTGATGGACACAACTTGCTTGTTTTTTTTTCTTTGCAAAATTCCAACAATTATCGTAGGTTGCCGCCGAGGGAGGCAAAAGAAACAGAAAAATGCAGAACTGCCATGGTAGCAAAATCAAAAACAAAGAACAAAGCTACGATACCCTAGAGGTTCCCGCAACATGCTCTAGGAAGAATCATGTGCGAGGACACTCCGCTGCTATCAAAGTCCATGAATCTGAAAGCCTAAAACTGACAGACAAATTAGCATGAGTGAATGAAAGCCTTCACAGGATGACTCTACTCCAAGGGTTCGTGTGTTCTTCAATGTCGCCATGTTCTAAATTCTATTTGGGTTAGGTTTATGTTGTAACTAGTATGAAACAGTTGTTTTAGGGTTTTGAGTTATTCTTCAATAAAATATTCCAAGTTTACTTAATCCATTGTTCTTCATTCTTTCAATCTTTCTACACCATTCGTTTGAGAGAATCCATTTATCGGGCACGAAAATGCAAGGCTCGCGAAAGGGTTAAGTACGGTCACAACGTGTTGAGGCGTGACTAACTTGGTTCCACACTAGTCCACAAGTTTCAGCGCCTAAAAGGCATCACCAACCGAGTTGACTAATTTGGTTCTACACTAGTCCTCAAGGTAGCATCTCGAGCATCCTAACCTAGAAATAGGAGGGATCATTGTCGACTATCCTGCCGAACTTAGAGTATCTGCCAGACTTGTCGCCTTGACTTCTTTCCATTCCACCTGCCGAGACAGTACACCCCTGTAGTGGTAGTGACCTGCTACGGCCGCGTGATAGGGTCGTAGTTTGCCGCCCTCCGTACCCGCCGAGGCAACATATCGTGGCAGCAAAGGATAACTCATACCTATTACAAAGCAGTTTTCACACTAAGTGGCAGCATAACCCTGCCTGCTCTACCAACCTTATTCACCTTCTCTATTACCTGTGTTTTTATTTACTATTCTTCTCTACCAAACAATTCACTTGTGTTTTATTTTACCCTTGTGCAGGAACTACGAAACAGAACAAGTTGTCCAATCCTCGTAGGATTCGACATCTTTTATACTATAACTTGGCAGGAGTGTGCACTTGCACTCTCACAAAAAGGGAACACCTACACGCCCTACAATTGGTTGTGTAGTAGTTGTGAGAGTCTTGTTGTATTCGTTTAGGATTTCAGTTTTGTAATAAAATTCATGGTTTGTTTACTCTTGGTTCTTCATTGTCGCAATCTTTATCAAGAGGAAGAGGAATTCAATCCATTTGTTCAATATCGGGAGAGTTGAACTCAGGAAATGAGTAAACACGGTTTTATCCAACCATAGGGTAAAGCTACTTCTGCTTAGGGATAAGTTAAGAAGTTCAGTGGCTAAAAGATGATCCACAATCAGTTGGTGTTCTCCCTTAGATTCACACTGGGAGGTATCATCCAAGACGTGTTCTCCAATAGTACTTCAAGCTTCGGGAGAAGAGGGAGTCATAGAAGGGGGCCTTCCCGAAACTTGAATCATCGCTTAACTGCCCAGGCAATCTCACACATCTCTGCCGTGGTGGGCGTTTGTCGAGGCATACTTGTGGGCGGTGTCTGAAGTTGTTAAGTTGATCAGCAAAACTGTGCTGAGACAGTACATCAATTCTCCACACTACGAAACATCCAATACTGGCCCATTCTCTCACTCTAAATTCTCAATTTACTTTACTTGTTTTAGTTTTAACTTCAATCAACCCAACTCCTAATATATGTGTTTTTACTTGTCCAGAAAAGTAACTCCGGAAGGTTGTCACAATCCCTGTAGAGACGATATCTTAAATACAATAACTTGGCACCGTGTACACTTGCACGCTAATTGCGCATCACTTTTGCACGCAACATGTTTTTTGCGTCGTGTCCGGGGATTGGCGTACAACTTTTTGTTTTAGTTTTTCTGCACTTTTTATTTTTTTCGTTTAACCTCCTAGTTTTCTTTGGCTTATGACCAGAGCCAATTAGAAATCACCCTTGCGAGAACACGATTCAGAACCTGAACCTACTACACGCAGATTATGACAAGCAAACAAGGAACCCATGGCTGATCCAAAAAACGTCCAGAACCTACCACCACCACCCCCAGGCAACAATGTCACGACGGGCAATGACAGGCAACTTCTTGCCGCTCGGCGTTAGTTAGAGACTACCCTTCATGTTCAACATGCTAAATACGTTTGGACAGTTTGGAGGTTCCGCCACTAAAGATGCCCACCAGCATATGAAGTCTTTCCTAGACATCTGCAAGTCCTTCAAAATCCATTAAGTTCATCCGGACGTGTTGTGTCTCATATTATTTCCCTATTCACTGAGGGATATGGCAAAGACTTGGTTTAACAGCCTACCATAGGAGTCCATTGAATCTTGGACAGAATTATGCAGAGATTTCTTAGCTCGATTTAATCCTGTCAATTTGACTAATAAACTGCGGACTGACATCACTACATTTCGACAGGCAGATGATGAACCAATGTACGAGGCATGGGAGAGATATTGCGAATTGCTGAATAAATGCCCCTTGCACAGATTTCCAGAAAGGACACTAGTATCTATATTCTACAACGGTGTGAACACACCAACAAGGATGATGTTGGATTCCTCTGCCAATGGTTCATTACTCGATAAGGAGCCCATCGAAGCGATTTAAATTTTGAACAGGATGGCCAAAACGACTATCAGTTTCCTAATGCTCGCCGAGGCAGCATAAGAAGGCAGGCCACAGAAAACGAGCTAGGAACATCAAATGCACTCATAGCACAAGTCGCTCGGTTGACGAAGATGGTAGAAGCGATACAAGGGCAGAATAATACACAACAAGTCAAAGCAATTGAAGCCTTTTGCGACCAATATTGGGGAGACCATGACTCATCTGAAAGCCAACAAGGGACAGAGACCAGCTGCTTTGTAGGAAACTTCAATAGAAACAACAACCCTACATCGAACACCTACAACCCTGGTTGGAAGAGGCACCCTAACTTTTCTTGGAGTAACCCCAACAACACTCTGAATCCAGCTACTCAGACGAATCAATCACAAGGATTTCAGCAGACGATGACGCGGTAGCAGCCACCACAACAGGCAGCACCAGTGCCTTGGAACAAACTCTAAATGCCTTCATGACTCAGATAGGTACCTATATGTCAAACATGGATTTATTTGTTAAAAGGACTGAGGCTTTCATGGATAGGACCGATATGAGAATGCAGAATCATGAGGCAACTTTAAAGCCACTAGAGACGCAAGTGGGACAATTTGCTCATGTTTTGAACACCAAACTTGTAGGAGGATTGCCTAGCAATACCGAAGTCGCAAGAAAACCCACTTACGAGCAGTGTAGGGCCATCAAATCAGTCACCTAGATGGAAGCAAGCAAGCCCGCCACGGTAGACCCAGAACCATCCGCCCTGGCAGACTCTCGTAGTACCACCATGAAATGTGAAGATCATGCACAACAACTGGAACACCAGAAGCAGGATCACCAGTTCAAAAAAATTGGACATTCTCAAGCAAGTGCACATCAACATACCCCTGGTGGAAGCTATACAACAAATGCCTAACTATGCAAAGTTTCTGAAAGATATGGTTTTCAAACGGAAAAGAATCGGGGAGTTTGAAACGATAGCCATGACGGAAGAATGCATGGCCATGTTGCACATTAAAATACCGCCCAAACTAAGAGATCCAGGCAGTTTCCTCATACCTTGCGCTATTAGGAGCCAATATGAAGGAATGGCCTTATGCGACCTTGGGGCAAGCATCAATGTGATGCCCAAAGTGGCGTTTGAAAAACTGGGAATTGGAAGAGCTAGACCCACCACCGTCATACTCCAGCTACCTGATCACTCTTACGTGCAACTGGAGAGAAAGGTCGAGGATATCTTAGTAAAAGTAGACAATCTTATCTTTCCATCAGATTTCGTAATTCTGGACTGTGAAGAAGACGACAAAGCTCATGTCATCCTAGGAAGACAATTCCTAGCCACAAGCAAAACTCTAATTGTTGTGGAGAATGGTGAGCTTACTATAAAGGTGGACGACCGGGAAATTAAATTGAATGTCCTACAACACTTGAAGAAAGTTGAAGACAAAGAACAATGGCAAGACATCCATGATTCAGCAGACACCGAACCCAGCACTAAGCTAGCGCACTCCAGCCACAATCGCCCGGGCAGGCAACCTGGAAGCACCAAGGATCAAAAGAAACACAAGGACCCGCCCTGGCAGAGGGTGAAGCAGATGCTGCAGCAGCTTAGGAAGTGGTTGTGTTGGGAAATGCATCCAGACGCATTCCCAACATAACTTAAATCTTCTCTCATTTATTTTATTTCATTTTTATGTTTTATGATTTTGATTTTTCATTTCCTGTATTTTAGAAATTAGATTTAATTTTCGTATTTATCTATTCTCTAATAAATTTGTATTTCATTTTTCTTATGAAAGACAATAACCCAAGAGAAGAGAGAAGAAGAAAGCCCAAAATCATAAACCATTTCAAGCCCGTCTGCCAAGACTTCCACAGCAGAAAGACGTAGCTTCTCGCCAGAACTAGCCGTTGCAGACTAGCCGTTCGCAGAAAGCCCGTTCCGTTCCAACGACTCTCTGTCCAAGCAACGGCTGCCTCGGCATGTGAAACAGCAGCACTCTTCTTCTATTTAAACCCCCTCATTTTTTTACTATTCACTCTTCTTTAGTCTCTATTGCTTATTGTCTCACAAGATTTTCTTTGCTTTTAGTCTATTTCTTTTTTCCTCAGTTCTTTTGATCAAGCTCTCACAACTCTCTCGCACACCAAAAAGCCCAACCAAAGAATGGAAAGAACCCCCCGCCGTCGTATTGTCCAGGCAGAATCGGAGGAATCCCTCCATCGCTTTGCCAAACCAGAAATCAAAGCCCGCCAAAACGAAAGATTTAAAGAAAGAGCGGTATAGCAGGAGCAGGGATTCTTCTACGAGCCGGGAAAGAAATATTTAGGGCTCGAAAAATTCATTCACTCCAAGATCGAGCATCAACGATGGAAAATCTTTGCCCATCAACCCAAGCCAGCAAATCAAACCATGGTGCGCGAGTACTATGCCCATGGGCCGACGGAGGATGTGCCAACAGTCAATGTTCACAGGCGGCCGGTTTTAATCGACGAAGACAAGATCAATCTCTACTACGACCTCCATATCCGCGAAGACCAGCACGTGGAGTTCCTTGCCTCCCTTACACCAGACGGTTACGAGGCAATAAAGGAAGAATTATGCGAACCGGGGACGGTTTGGAACGAGGGCAGAAACAGAGGCACCGTTAACCGGCGGAATTTGATGCCCGAGGCAAAGCTTTCGAACGCATTTTTGAAGAGGCGTTTGCTGCCCACAACCCACAACTCCACCGTCGACAAACCAAGATTGGCACTCATCCACTCCATTATCAATAAAAGGTACGTAAATGTGGGTTCGGTTATTGCTAACGAAATTTACGAGTGTGGGCAGAAAACCAAGGGACAATTCTACTTCCCCATCCTTATCACAGTGATGTGCGAGAAGGCACATGTGGCACCCGCCCCAACCGACACCATAACCCCAGAACGAACCAGGTGGATGATAGAAATAATCCTTCGGAAGATAGAGATTAGAGCCGCCACTCCAGAAAACTTTGCCCCGGCATCAGAGATGGGCAGTCAACAGCATTTTCAGCAACCCACCCCGGCAACCACCATCGGCGGCGTAGAAGCACGACTTGATCGAATGGAACACCACCAGCTAACCTTCGTGGCATATATCCGGGACTTCAACAACGCCATCGCCTCCGCCATCAAAGAAAAGTTCCCAGCGGTCGTCTTCCCAGAGTTCCCCGCCGAGGTATTTGCCCCAGCAGCACCAATAATGCCTATCGCACTATCTGCCTCGGCAACACACCCGGCAGAACCCACCGCTCACATATCCACCGAGCTACATGCCTCCCCATCTACCATGGCCACCGAGGTCCTCTCTAGCTGTGACAACCAAAGAGACACGGTGGCGGCCCCAGTTAGAGAACACGGGCAGACATCTAGAGCAGCGGCCAACGCACCAGGACCCTCCGTCTCTGGCTACCTCAAGGACTTCCTCTCAGACGACTCTGTATGGAAGGACTCGGTGCATACCATTATAAGGAAGCTCGAATCGTCCTTCTCCCCATGAGTGAAGAGAACACACTCCGCTACCGAAGTCTGCCTCGACACTGATGAGGGTGGCGAACGAGAGGTGTCACAGAAGGCTCAACCCAGTCTGCCTTCCCGCCAACAGCCGCCGAGGGTGGCCAAGCGCTTTAAGATGGCATCACGGAATAGGGTGATCATTGGCAACGACGACAGCTCCTCCGAATCCAAACCAAGTTAAGCTTCTTTTCTTTTGTTATTCTTATCTAATCTATGCATTAATTTTGTGTATGTAGGCATGCATTGAGGACAATGCTCCTCTCGAGTTTGAGGGGGAATTAGTCCTCTAATTTTGTCTTTTCTTTTTCTTTCCTTTGTTTTTTCTTTGTATTTTCCAGTTTTTTTATGTTTTTCTATTTTAATTAGGTTCTAATTGTAACATGCCTTTATTTAAAGCCTAATGAACTCTTAGTTTGAGAAATATTCTTGAGTATCCTTTACCCGCCGTGGTAGATGGCCCGCCTAGGTGGCAACCTTAGCATGACTTTAGGTTAACTTAGAATCCTACTATGGTCTGAACTTAAAAGAAAACACTCTTTGTGACTACTTTGATTTTAGGACTTCAAGGAAACTTAGGTATTTCACCTAGTAAACTTGGGTAGAACTTGAAGGTTGAAAAAAAAATTGAGACGCCCTAGAGGTGCCCGAAACTGGCTCTAGGATAAGCTAAAGGTGCCCGAAATTGGCTCTAGAAAAAGAAAAAATATTGCAATAATTAGAAAATCTTATTACTGGCAAGTAGTGGTTAAATTGAAAAAGAAACTAGAGGGAAACCCAAGGGACTTAAGGTGTTTATCGAAGGTTTACTTAGAAGCCGAAAAATCATGCTTATCACTAGGAACACACACTCACGAGATACATAGTTCGGTTCTGGGTAAATCTTTTGTCATTCAAAGGGTTGCTAATTAGGCATAAATCTACACGGTATGTAAAGGTTGCTCAAGATGCTTTCTCGACTTAGTTTGTATATGATTGTAAGTTTTGGCATGTTATTATTAGATTGCAATGCTTGAGGACAAGCAATAGTTCGAGTTTGGGGGTGTGTTAAGTGCGCAAAAGTCCTATATTTATACCCTAGTTTAGCTCAATTATTGTTGTTCTTAAGTATAGTTTAGGATGCATTTAGTAGGTAACATACACAAAATAGCATAGATTAGACAATATGCCTTATTTGATGAATTTATATGATTTTATACATATGATAATGCTCAATTGCGTTTTCTCCCTGTGCGTAGGTGCCTGCCCAGGCAGATGCCGCCGAGGCAGCAAAGAGGGCAGATGAAGAGAAAGTTGGGAGCTGAAGGATGAAGCTGTTGGACCATCAGGAGAGCTGATCGAGGAGGAAAGAAACAGAATGCAGAGCTGTGACAACCCCTGCACACCAGTCCATACTCCCGTCGAGGCAATCAACTACTTGCTGCCAAGGCAGCACTTCAAGGAAGAATGGAAAAGTGCAAAGTGGTATACGATAGAAAGATCTCATCAAGCCCAATTTTTAAAGACCACTTGCGCGTGCATTGGAGCCCTGCTGACAAAGAAAAGACGGGTCAAAGTCAAGTTGAAGAAAAGTCAAACGAGAATCTAGGAGTATTTAATGATCTTTTAATGAGTTGTAATCATATTCTAACTAGTATTCCTGCCCTAAACTGACTTAGACCTAGACTCCTCCCCTATATATATGTAATAGACTTGAAAGAGAGAAAAGAATGGAGATTGGAGAGAAACTCCTTCTTGTTGAAACCCTAGTGTTGTCAACCCCCATCATGTTCTAAACCTTCCCTAGGGCTAAGTGTTGGTTGTGTAGTAGATGTGAGAGTCTCGTTGTATTCGTTTAGGATTTCAGTTTTGCAATAGAATTCAAGGTTTGTTTACTCTTGGTTCTTCATTGTCGCAATCTTTATCGGGAGAGAAGAGGGCTTCAATCCATTTGTTCAATATCGGGAGAGTTGAACTCACGAAATGAGTAAACACGGTTTTATCCAACCATAGGGTAAAGCTACTTTAGCTTAAGGATAAGTTAAGAAGTTCAGCGGCTAAAATAAGATCCATAATCGGTTGGTGTTTGCCCTCAAATTCACGCCGGGAGGTATCATCCAAGACGTGTTCGCCAATAGTACTTCAAGCTTCGGGAGAAAAGGGAGTCACAGAAAGGAGCCTTGCCGAACCTTGAATCATCGCTTAACTGCCCAGGCGATCTCACACATCTCTACCGAGGCGGGCGCCTGCCGAGGCATACTTGTGGGTGGTGGCTGAAGTTGTTAAGTTGATCAGTAAAATTGTGCCGAGACAGTACATCAATTCTCCACACTACGAAACATCCAATACCGGCCCATTCTCTCACTCTGAATTCTCAATTTACTTTACTTGTTTTAGTTTTAGCATCAATCAACCCAACTCCTAATATATGTGTTTTTACTTTACTTGTGCATAAAAGTGAACTCCGAAAGGTTGTCACAATCCTTGTGAAGACGATATCTTAAATACTATAACTTGGTACCGTGTACACTTACACGCTAATTGTGCATCACTTTTTCACGCAACATGTATATTGGGTATCAGTTCTATGTTCTTGAGCACGCTTGCAATGGTGGAGAGTTGAGCCACTACACTTTGGGAATCGTCCAACTGGAGTGTTCCAGAAGATTTATGTCCTGGCTTCAATCTTCCCTAGGAAACTTGTAGATATTATTGGCTATATGATTAAGTAGTTCGAAAGCCTATTTAGGATCTTTATCAAGCAAAATACCATTGGCTGAAGAGTCAGTCATCATCCTTGTAGGAGCATTGATGCCATTATAGAACGTCATTATTTTTAGCTAATCATGGAATCCAAGAATCAAGCACTTGCGTAGCATGTCTTTGTATATGTCTCAGCATTCATGTATGGATTCACCATCTCGTTGTGTGAATGCAATGATCTTGCTTCGCTTTTGATTGTACATGTTCGGTGGATCATATATGTGCAAAAAGTTCTTGCACAAGTCACCCCAGGATGTAATGGCTCTTGAGGAAATAGTCTTCAACCATGCTCTGGCTCGATCGCAAAGAGTAGGGGAATAGTTTAAGTCTCAACACATCATCAGGAACTCTCGGTTGTTTAAAGCAATCAAAAAATTCCATGAAAGCTTGAATGTGTTCTCTAGCATCCTCTTTTGCCGATCCGCCAAATTTTCCAATGGAGTTGAACATAACGGGCTTCAACTCAAAGTGAGTTGTCCCTGGGTCTGGCACAACGATCAATGGGTTGAGGCTGTTGATAACAGGATCCATGTTGTCGAGAATGGGTTGTCTAGGTCTGGCAGGTGGAGGAATCTCTTGTCTCATTTGACCTCCATTATGGTCTGCATTCTCAACAACCACTACCGTTGGTATACTATCGTTATGAATCCTTTGGTCTTCCAGTTCGTTCTCTTCGTCCCCGTTCACCGTTTATCCTTCGTTCTCTACGTAAATCTCGCAAAGTTTTCTCGATCTCTAGATTATATTGAAGAATAGGTTCCGAGTTTTTGCGTCTGGTCATGCACTGAAACATACCTAGAAAAAAATAAAAAAAAATAATGCAAATAAAATAAAATCTTAAGCACAATTACAATGTAATTATCCATTGCCAATCCCTAGTAACGCCGCCAAAAACTTGATGCTTGTCGAATAGTGATGCACTTTAGAGCAAGTATACTCGTCTATCAAGTAATAAAGTGATAGAGTAGAGTGTCAAACCCACGAGGATTGGATCAATAAATAAGATGTTAACATCTTAGCCTCATTGTTCACGATTGTTTGACACTCTCGATATTAAGCCCCACTGTTCACGTTTGTTTAACCTAACTCTCTTGATATTAATCCAAAGATCGATAGTTGAAATGCCTCTCTCGATAGCTCTTACAATAACTACGCATGAAGAACGATGAACAGAATAGATACAGGAAAAAGAACTATAGCATTAAAATAAAGTATTCAAAACATAAAATCCTAAAGAGCAATAAACCCAACTAAAAGTATTTAGCTCATGTATGAGCTTAAAACATCCATAAAAACAATTAAAAACATAGCAGTTTATCATGAAAGGGATAGAAAAGTGTCAAGCATCCTCTGCGATCTCCTCCAAGCTTTCGAATTGTTGCTGCAAATCCTGCACTCCGTCGGCCTCTCTTGATGGCTTTTACTGTGTGGAGACTCCTTTAGAACTTCGAATCTGGTGGTTCTTCGATAGCTGAAGACTAAGGACTGTCATCTGTAATCGTGCTATCTTGAATTGTTGTCCAAGTCTCCTTTATATAGGTGGGGAAGCTGGGGTTTTGTAACCCTAAAGCGCGCCCAACCTCTTTAAGATGATCTTTGTTTTCCCGCCATCTTTAATGAGTTCCATATCTAGGAGAGTCCATGTGGTCAAAGTTAGATTTATTTCCAACTCTTCTTTGCCTCGTCAGCCCCAACCGAGAGATTTACTATCCTTATGCTCCAGCATTCCTCGAGCTCCTAATAGATCTTGTGCATGCATCACAAAACACTACCTTTCCCATTAAAAACACCAAACTATATGACAATTAAGCACATGTAGTGTAACTCCCTAACTATATGCAAACTACTCCTAAATGCAACTAAATGAACTTAAACACACGCAAAAGCCAAGTAAAAGGTTTTGCAAAATAGGAAATCTACACAGTCATTAGGCCTCAAAATCAAGAATGATAAAATCTACTGAGAAGACGAATATATCAACCTTGACAAGGATATCTTCAATCCTTCCTTCGAGTCAGATTTGAGATCGATCGGCTAATTGGAGGATAAACGTCGTAATTTTGGCTTTTCCCATACCAAGTCTCATAAACACTCATTTCGGCATCAAATTCACACTTGCACCGAGATCGCATAAAGCACAACCATAATAGTTACGGCCAATAGAACATGGGATGGTGAAATTGTCGAGATCTGGCGAGTGTGTAAATGATCTATTTTATACGCCCTTTTTACTTGTCTTTTTCATGTTTTCAAGCTCATCTGGTTAAATTGTACATAATTTTCATGTAGATAGGGAGTTACACCGCATGCGCTTTAATGTCATATATATTGGTGCTTTTATGGGAAAAGTGATGTTTTGTGGTGCATGTGCAGGATGTTGGAGGAATGTTGGAGGATTGTTGGAGCAGAAGAGTAGCAGAACTTTTGGATAGAGCTGACGAAGCATAAAGAGTTGGAGATTAATCTACATTTGCCAACATGGACTTTTTCCTAGATACAAAACATTAATTATAGCGGGAAATCAATGGTCTTCTTTAATGAAGTCGCACACTTTAGGGTCTTTAAACCCTAGTTTCATTGTCTATATATGAGAGACTTGGACGCCAATTCAAGGAAGCGCGACTTTAGACAACAGTCCTAATATAAAGCTTTTGGAGAACAACCAGGGTAGAAGCTGGAGAATTCTCCTCACGACAAACGCCATCGAGAGAGGCTGACGGAGTGGGAGACCTACAGTAACAGTTGGACAGCACAGAGGGAGTTTGTCGAGGACGCTCGACTATTTTCTTTTCCTTGCTTGATAAATTGTCGTACTTTTATCTTTTTTATGGATGTTTTAAGCTCAAACATGAGCTAAATACTTTAGTTGCCATTATTGTGTCCCAAGATTTTATGTTTTGATTTTATTATTTTAACACTATAGTTGTTTTACATTATCTATTTTGTTTATTGTTCTTCATATATAGTTATTGTAAAAGCTATCGAGAGATACCTTTTAATTATTGATATGTGGCTTAATATCGAGAGAATTAGGTTATACAAACGTGAACATTGAGGATAAAGCTATTAATGTAACGCCTTGGTTTTGGGCCTAGATGTTTTAGACATCGGATCAGACCGGTCGAGAACAGTTCGAATCGCGTAAGGTGATTTAAGGAAATCAAGGATCGGGATAGGATAAAATTGTGATGAAAATTGCTAAAATCCTATAAAAATATGTTTAAGGGGTTGGTCAAGTCAATTTTACAAAATGGATTTCGGAAATGGGACATTTCGAGTAGTGACCAAATTGTAAAGTTTCAAAACTGAGAAAATGTGATTTTTAAGGTGGAAACCAAAATCTTAGAATCTTTAGGGGCTTTAAGTCAATTTGACCTTTTCTCAATATGGCATGTGTTTTAAAAGGGTTTTTAATTAAATGATTTTATTTGGATTTATATTAAAATAATTAAAAGGTAGTTAATGGATTACAATTACGTAACTACCAAAATCTCTCTCATTTTCAGCCAAACACAAATTCACTCATCTTTTTCCAGAATTCTCACTTCTAAAAACTCTCTCAACATTTCCTAAATCATTTTCAAGAAATCTCTCTTAGTTCTTCAAGATTTCACTAAGGAAAACTTGTCATTCATTGAGAGAAGCAATGATTGGAGGTAAATCTCGTTCTCAACCTCTAATCTAAGTTCTTTATTGAAACTCCCAAGATATTTGGCTTCTAAATGCTATTTTTGGTTGAGTTTTCAATATAGTTTTGATTGGAGATCAAAATCTTGTGAAATTATGGTTGAAAACTTAATTTTCGGACTTGTTGAGTTAGGCTCTGTTTTGTGTTGATTTTAATTGAGTTTTAAGTTGATTTATATGTTAAAATGAGTTGTTGATAACATAGATCCCGAAATCCTTGAGATCCTTGAAGTTCTTGATAGTTTTAGGTGAGATTTTGGGGTGTTTTGGTTGAATCTTGCTTGCTGGAGGTATAAGGTTGGGTTAGGATGTTTGTTAGATGTGTTTTGATGTTTATAATGCTTTGGAAGTGATGTATGTTGGCTGGGCTTGATTTAGGAAGCAATCGATTGAGTTTTCGATTGTTTTGGATGGGTATTTTGGTGTTGTTTGGGTGAGCAACAAGTTTGTGAATTGTTGTTGGTGTTAGAATGCATTTTAATGCATTTAGATCTATGTTTTGATGATGTGAAAACAGGGGATCTTGATCCGGAGGCGAACGAGGTGATTTTGGAGGCTCCGGAGGTGTAATTTCCGTGTCGGCGAACAAGGCTTCGCGTATCAGTGAGTGGAAATGCAATTTCCTGCTTTGTAACGCTTTGAGCATGATCTTGGGAGCTTAGTGTAAGTTGGATACACTTAACTAAGCTCAAGTGTAAGTGTTTCGGTAATCTCTCTCTTCGAAATGTGCTATGTTTGATGAAATTGCACGTGAAGCAAGATTGGATTTGTTTACTGTTTTTAAGCATGTTTAAGCATGGTTTAATGCTGGATTTTAATGCCATTATGTTAATGATGCACTAGGTAAGTGATCCTTGGTTTGCATGTGTTGAATGCATATGATATTAAGCATGTGATGCTTGTGGAAATAGCATTGTGGTTATGCTTGTAAAACAGTGGATTCATGAGGTTAAATGATTATATTGGCAAGTGATGAAAATGGTTTTTGATTACTTTAATCGGATATAGTTAGCCGGATATAGGATTGGGTGCACCGTGAATAAAGTCGCCTTGGATGTCGAGGGGTTGCAATTGTACCGTATACTCCATCCAAGTACCCTAACGATTGAGGTTAAAGATCACAACGGTGGTTGTTAATTCCGTGTGTGGATCTTGTATTATGTGTCCCGTGCTCTCATTAGTGGAATTATACAACTACCGATGAGTGGTGTTGAGGGGTTGAGATCGTACCGCTATACTCCACCACGGGTGTCACAACGATGGAGGGTTGCTCTCGTGTGTGAGCCTTGTGTAGTTCGGTAGTGTGTATGAAGCGTGTGGGACAATGCTTATAATCCGCGTATCCGATTGTGTCTTGTGTTGAAATGGTTTATGGATTATCACCTGTGAGCCAATATAATGTAAATGTATAATGTGAAGCATGAGATGCTTGTAAACGATGCAAGAATGCATGAGATGCTTGGTAGAGCATGAGCAATAGTTTAATTGTTGTTTTTAAGTAATGCATATGAGCTTGTGTTTATTAAATGCATGGTTGTCTTGAGAAGGCATGGTTTATGTGAAAGCATGTGATAAAAGTAGTGGTTTTACAAATTATGTTAAATGCATTGATGAATGTGGTTTAGCAATCCTCACTAAGCTATATGCTTACGCTCATTTGTTTTATCAATGCAGAGAATTGAACATTTCAAGGCAGCCCAAAAGCAAGAGGAATCCAAGGCTTTGTTAAAGAGATGTATGTGGTTCACCTTAGTGTAATAAGTGGCAATGGGTGGGACTTCTACTTTCTGATTTAGATTGGAGATGTTTGTTGTTATAAGCATGTTTAGTTTCTGATTGTGGACTTGTATTTGGCCATTATATGGTCCTATGGCTTGTTTGTGGTGTTTTACCCTTTAAATAGCTTTATGTCTCAAGCATGCTAGAATAGCTAAATGCCATCATGATATGAAGTGGTTGATGAGTATGATTTGTTGTTTGATGGTGTTTGAAAGTTTATTAGATAGAGTATAACTTGTATGCATGATTTGAGCTTGTTTGAATGTGTTTTAGTATGTTTAAATGATGTTGGTTCAAGCCAATCTGGTATGCGTATCGATACACGGGGAAGCATATCGATACGCTAAGGCAAAATGAGGCATTTCTGTACAGGGGTATCGAAACGGATTACCCGCGTATCGATACGCCTAGGCCAAGTTTGAAGGATGTACCGATACGTGATGAAGCGTTTCGATACACTTGAATCTTCTTTAGCTATTGTCTTCCCACGTACCGATACGGGGCCAAGTGTATCGATACGGGTAGTTAAATTTCAGTTAAAAGTATCTTTTAGTGTTTGGAAATGTTGCATTTTGGTCCCTGAATATTGTGTGTGCAATTGAATGTGTTTGGATGATCCGATTAAGCTGAATTTTGACATGTTTGTATGTTACATGACTAATTGAGGATTGGTAACTTTAAAATCATGAAAGTCTCTATATTTTATGGTATTTACAGTTTAGTCCCCGAAAGTCAAATGTATGTAATTGAACCCCTAATCGAACTCTGATCGCTGTGCCGTTTTCACCTAATCGCTTTGCTGAACTTATAGGTTAATAATATGCATCTAGAGAAGATAAAAAGAAAAAAAGGGTCGTAAATCAAGGTTGACTTTCAGGTTGACTTTGATTTTCCCCGTGTAATCTTTGTTGTTCGGGTTAAACGTCTAGACCGAGCTAAGGGGGTTACATTTGTTGGTATCAGAGCATGGTTACGAAAGAATTGGGAATGTTGGTATGTGAAATTGATATGTATTGTTGTATGTTGATTGAAAAGCATGCAATTGGTTGAATTTTGAAGCTTATGCCATGCTTGATTTATGTGAATTGCATGTGAAATGGATATAAGTGTGTGATGATGATGTAATGTTGTTGTATGCTGAAATTGAAAGATGAAAAGCATATTGAGCTTGATGAGTCTTTGTATGCTATGTCATGATAAGGGAAGTCGGGGTTCTCATTGCCTTATTACACTAATCAAATGTTTTTTGTAAACTTGGATCCTTGCTTGCAGCTGGCCTGAATGGTTTGATTTGTTTTTGTTGTTGTGTTTTGTTTAAAATAGCAGAATGGGACCTAGAAGAGAGTTGAGGTCCAGTACGATCATACCTGCGGCTGAGCAGGGAGACCAGGGTGCGCAAGGGGCTGATGTCCCTCCTGGTGGAAATCTACCTCTTCCGCCACCACCTGGAGGTGGGGAGTAGTTGCAGCAAGGGCCTGCTGGTCCTGGTTTGGGTTATTTGGCGCCACTAGTTCAGGCGATCACCGGAGCGTTTCAGGCTGCTATTGCCGGAGCTCATGTACAGTCCCCTGCAGCTGGGTAGGCGGGCTTACCGTTGGAAGGATTGAGGAGCTTAGGAGCTGTAGAGTTCTTTGGTATGTCTCCTGAGGCATCTGAAGCCTGGTTAGCAAGTACGATCCGTATCATGGATCAGATGGGCTGTAATGATGTGCGCAAGCTGGGATGCGCAGTATCTTTGCTGCAAGGCGATGCCTACAGCTGGTGGATGACTACGACGGCTGGTATGGAACCCAATGAGGTTGATTGGGAGTTTTTCAGAGGTGCCTTCATGAGGAAGTATCTAGGGGTGAGATACTTGGATGAAAAGAAACGGGAGTTTATGTCGCTTGTTCAGGGCAATCTATCTGTGGCTGAGTACGAGGTCCAGTTTGTACGCTTGAGCCAGTATTGTCTTGAACTGGTACCTAGTGAGAGGCACCGATGTGATCGCTTCTGGTACGGGTTGGTACAGGAAGTTAAGATGTACATGCTAGCTGCAGACTACATTGATTTTGACGTGCTTGTTTGTCGGGCAAAGGACATCGAGCAGAATTTTGGTTTGTCCTCTCAAGGTGTTGGTTCTAGCTCTGGGAAGAGAGCAGCTGAGTCTAGTTCTGGAGGTGGACGGAACAAAAGGGGACGAGATAGGAGGTACCAGCCTGCTGCTAGGCAGGGTAATGGTGGACATGGTGTACCTGCTCATGGAGATAGGATGAGGGCTGGATAGAACACGTGCTGGACGTGTGGTTCTCGTGGTCATTTGAGGTGAGATTGTCCTCGAGCAGCTAGAGAGGTTCAGGCTCATGTTGTGGTGACAGGGAACTCTTATTGGAATTGTGGTTCGGCAAATCATATGAGGAGGGAGTGTCCTTTGTTGGCTGGTGGTGGCCAAGGACGTGCTCCTGTGGTAGCTGCACCTCAGAGAGGCCGTGGGCGCGGCCGTGGGAACTTTCAGAGGAGAGATGAGGGGCAGCGAGGTATTGCTCATGTTGTAGCTGTTCGACCTGAGGGAGGTGGACCAGCGAGGGTATATGCCCAGCGCGAGGAGCGCAATGATACGGATGTTATCCCATGTACCTTTGCTCTCCAGTCTTTATCTTTGATGGCTTTGATTGATTCTGGATCCACGCATTCTTATATCTTGAGTGAGCATGCACATTTGCTTGATATACTTGTTGAGTTGCTTGATGTAGGAATGCAAGTGACTAGTTCTTTTGGTGAGACTGTAGTCACTAGGAAGTTGTATAGGAGATGCCCTTTGTTTGTGCAAGGTCATGTTTTCCTTGTGGATCTGATGGAGTTACCTTTCTACGGATTTGATGTAATCCTTGGCATGGTTGGTTGTTGGAGCATAGGGCGGTGGTTGACTTTGAGGTCAAGTGAGTCACCTTAAAGTTGGCCGATGATTATGAAGTAGTGGTTGTAGGCGAGAATGTGAAATTCTTGTCGAATGTGATTTTGGCTTTGGAAGCAAACCGTATGATGAGGTTGGGTTGCGAGGCTTACCTTGCCTATGTGATGAATCCTAGCACCAAGGATGTGCGTGTGCAGGACATCTGAACTGTTTGCGATTTTCTGGGTGTCTTTCCGGAAGAATTGCATGGATTGCACCAAATAGGGAAGTTGAGTTTGGTATAGAGTTGTACGAGAATACAACTCTGGTGTCCATTGCTCCTTATCGCATGGCACCTAAAGAGTTAAAAGAATTGAAAACGCAATTGCATGAGTTGTTGGATCGAGGTTTCATCCGGCTGAGTGTGTCACCTTGGGGTGCGCCGGTCTTGTTTGTAAAGAAGAAAGATGGGACAATGCGGATGTTCATATATTATCGGCAACTAAACAAGTTGACGATCAAGAACAAGTATCCCTTGCCTAGAATTGATGATCTCTTTGATCAGTTTCGGGGAGCCTCAGTGTTTTCTAAGATAGATTTGAGATCAAGGTATTATCAGCTGAAGGTGAAGGATGTGGACGTACCTAAGACAGCTTTTTGCCCGAGGTATGGACACTATGAATTTTTGGTGATGTCGTTTGGTTTGACCAACGCGCCTGCTGCTTTCGTGGACATGATGAATCGTGTATTCCATCAATTCTTGGATCAGTTTGTGGTGGTGTTTACAGTTTATCGATGACATCCTTGTGTATTCGCGTACAGAGGAGGATCATGATAGGCACTTGAGAATTGTTTTGCAAGCGTTGCTGGAAAATCAGTTGTATGCCAAGCTGAGTAAGTGTGAGTTTTGGATTAGGGAGGTGGTCTTCCTTGGGCATGTTGTATCAGCTGAGGGTATCCGCGTTGATCCGTACAAGGTGGAAGTTGTGATGAGTTGGAAAGTGCCTAAGTCAGTGACAGAGGTACGGAGTTTTCTTGGTTTGGATGGGTACTACCGTAGGTTTATCTAGGTTTTCTCAAAGATATCAGCGCCTTTGACCAAGTTTTTGCAAAAGAATGTTCGCTTTGAGTGGACGGATGCGAGACAACAAGCTTTTGAGAAGCTGAAAGAAGCGTTGACGCAAGCTCCTGTTCTGATTCAACCTGAATCTGGTAAGGAGTTTGTGGTCTATAGTGATACGTCCATTGTTGGTTTGGGCTGCGTGTTGATGCAGGAGGGTAAGGTAGTGGCCTATGCATCTAGGCAGTTGAAGGTGCATGAGCGCAACTACCCTACTCATGATCTTGAGCTTGCAGCTGTGGTGTTTGCCTTGGAAATTTGGAGGCATTACCTATACGGTGAGAAGTGTGTTGTGTTTACATACCATAAAAGTTTGAAATATCTCATGTCTCAAAAGGAGTTGAATCTTAGGCAACGTCGCTGGGTAGAGTTGCTTAAAGATTATGATCTGACGATTGAGTATCACCCGGGTAAGGCTAATGTTGTGGCCGATGCTTTGAGCAGGAAAGTAGCTGTGGAGTTGAGAGTGATGTTTGCTCGTTTGAGCATATCGCGTGATGGTGGTCTTATTGCAGAATTGAAAGTGAAGCCATCTCTGATACAGTTGATCAAAGATAAGCAATTGCTTGATGATTCTCTTGTTTCGCATGTTCAGGACATTGCGAAAGGTAGACCTTCAAATTTCAGCTTTAGTGATGATGGTGTTTTGTGCTTTGGGGGTCGAATAGTAGTGCTAGATGATGCTGAGTTAAGGCACATTATTCTGACAGAAGCTCATAGTAGTCCTTTTACTATGCATCCGGGTAGTACAAAGATGTATCGTGACCTGAAAGATGAGTACTACTGGGTGGGATTGAAAAAGGATGTGGCTGAGTTTGTTAGTAAGTGCATGGTGTGTCAGTGAGTGAAGGCTGAGCATCAGGTTCCTTCTGGGTTGTTGCAGCCTTTGAGAATCCCAGAATGGAAGTGGGAGAGAATCACCATGGATTTTGTGTATGGGTTGCCTTTGTCACCGACAAAGAAGAACTCAGTTTGGGTGATTGTCGATCGGCTTACCAAGTGTGCACATTTTCTGCCTGTGCATACTACATACACTTTGGATAGGTTGGCTGAGCTATACATAGCTGAGATTATGCGGTTGCATGGTGTGCCAAAGTCCATTGTGTCAGATAGAGATCCGAGGTTTACAACACGATTTTGGGAATGTTTGCATCAAGCTTTGGGTACACAGTTGAATTTCAGTACTTCTTATCATCCTCAGACGAATGGACAGTCGGAGTGTGTGATCCAAGTGCTTGAGGACATGTTGAGATGTTGTGTGATAGGTTTTCAGGGTTCTTGGGAGAAGCACTTGCCGCTGGTTGAGTTTGCATATAATAACAGTTACCATGCAAGTATTCAAATGGCTCCATACGAGGCTTTGTATGGGAGAAGATGTAGAACCCCTCTTTGTTGGGCAGAAGCTGGGCAAAAGTTGATTTTGATGCCAGCTATGCTTAAGGGAACCACCGAGAAGGTGAAGCTCATTTGTGAGCATTTAAAGGCAACATCGAATAGGCAAAAGTCTTACGCTGACTTGAAGCGTAAGGAAATTGAGTTCGCGGTTGGCGAACGTGTGTTCTTGAAAGTATCGCCTTGGAAGAAGGTGATGAGATTTGGGCATAAGGGTAAGCTTAGCCCAAGGTTCATTGGACCTTACAATATTGTAGAGCGTATTGGTCTTGTGGCATATCGGTTGAGATTACCTGCAGAGTTGGAGAAGATACATGATGTGTTTCATGTCTCAATGTTACGGAAGTACAGATCGGATCCTTCGCATGAAATGCATGTTGAGGAGATAGAGTTGAATCCGGATCTGTCATATGATAAGGAACCAGTGAAGGTTCTGGACGTGAGTAGCAAGGTTCTTCGTGGCAAGACGATAGAACTTGTGAAGGTGTTGTGGCGACACCGAGGGGTTGAGGAGGCCACGTGGGAAAGCAAGGCGGACATGCTGAGGCAGTTTCCGCATCTCTTTCCATCATGTAAGAATTTTGAGGATGAAATTTCCTAAGTGGGGGAGAGTTGTAACTCCCTGGTTTTGGGCCTAGATGTTTTAGACATTGGATCGGACCGGTCGAGAACGGTTCGAATCGCGTAAGGTGATTTAAGGAAATCAAGGATCGGGATAGGATAAAATTGTGATAAAAATTGCTAAAATCCTCTAAAAATATGTTTAAGTGGTTGATCAATTCAATTTTACAAAATGGATTTCGGAAATGGGACATTTCGAGTAGTGACCAATGTAAAGTTTCAAAACTGGGAAAATGTGATTTTTAAGGTGGAAGCCAAAATCTTAGAATCTTTAGGGGGCTTTAAGTCAATTTGACCTTTTCTCAATATGGCATGTGTTTTAAAAGGGTTTTTAATTAAATGATTTTATTTGGATTTATATTAAAATAATTAAAAGGTAGTTAATGGATTTCAATTACGTAACTACCAAAATCTCTCTCATTTCCAGCCAAACACAAATTCACTCATCTTTTTCAAGAATTCTCACTTCCAAAAACTCTCTCAACATTTCCTAAATCATTTTCAAGAAATCTCTCTTAGTTCTTCAAGATTTCACTAAGGAAAACTTGTCATTCATTGAGAGAAGCAAGTATTGGAGGTAAATCCCGTTCTCAACCTCTAATCTAAGTTCTTTATTGAAATTCCCAAGATATTTGGCTTTTAATGCTATTTTTGGTTGAGTTTTCAAAATAGTTTTGATTGGAGATCAAAATCTTGTGAAATTATGGTTGAAATCTTAATTTTCGGACTTGTTGAGTTAGGCTCTGTTTTGTGTTGATTTTAATTGAGTTTTAAGTTGATTTATATGTTAAAATGAGTTGTTGATAACATAGATCCCGAAATCCTTGAGATCCTTGAAGTTCTTGATAGTTTTAGGTGAGGTTTTAGGGTGTTTTGGTGGAATCTTTTTTACTGGAGGTATAAGGTTGGGTTAGGATGTTTGTTAGATGTGTTTTGATGTTTATAATGCTTTGGAAGTGATATATGTTGGCTGGGCTTGGTTTAGGAAGCAATCGATTGAGTTTTCGGTTGTTTTGGATGGGTATTTTGGTGTTGTTTGGGTGAGCAACGAGTTTGTGAATTGTTACTGGTGTTAGAATGCATTTTAATGCATTTAGATCTATGTTTTAATGATGTGAAAATGGGGGATCTTGATCTGGAGGCGAACGAGGTGATTTTGGAGGCTCCGGAGGTGTAATTTCCAGGTCGGCAAACAAGGTTTCGCGTATCGGTGAGTGGAAATGCAATTTCCTGCTTTGTAACGCTATGAGCGTGATCTTGGGAGATTAGTGTAAGTTTGATACACTTAACTAAGCTCAAGTGTAAGTGTTTCGGTAATCCCTCTATTGGAAATGTTCTATGTTTGATGAAATTGCACGTGAAGCAAGAGTGGATTTGTTTATTGTTTTTAAGCATGTTTAAGCATGGTTTAATGCTGGATTTTAATGTCATTATGTTAGGATGCACTAGGTTAGTGATCCTTGGTTTGCATGTGTTGAATGAATATGATATTAAGCATGTGATGCTTGTGGAAATGGCATTGTGGTTATGCTTGTAAAACAGTGGATTCATGAGGTTAAATGATTATATTGGCAAGTGATGAAAATGGTTTTTGATTACTTTAATCGGATATCGTGAGCCGGCTATAGGATTGGGTGCACCGTGAATAAAGTCGCCTTGGATGTCGAGGGGTTGTAATTGTACCGTATACTCCATCCATGTACCCTAACGATTGAGGTTAAAGATCACAACGGTGGTTGTTAATTCCGTGTGTGGATCTTGTATTATGTGTCACGTGCTCTTGTTAGTGGAATTATACAATTACTGGTGAGTGGTGTTGAGGGGTTGAGATCGTACCGCTATACTCCACCACGGGTGTCTCAACGATGGAGGGTTGCTCTCGTGTGTGAGCCTTGTGTAGTCCGGTAGTGTGTATGAAGCGTGTGGGACAACGCTTGTAATACGCGTATCCGATTGTGTCTTGTGTTGAAATGGTTTATGGATTATCACCTGTGAGCCAATATAATGTAAATGTATAATGTGAAGCATGAGATGCTTGTAAATGATGCAAGAATGCATGAGATGCTTGGTAGAGCATGAGCAATAGTTTAATTGTTGTTTTTAAGTAATGCATATGAGCTTGTGTTTATTAAATGCATGGTTGTCTTGAGAAGGCATGGTTGTCTTGAGAAGGCATGGTTTAAAAGTGGTGGTTTTACAAATTATGTTAAATGCATTGATGAATGTGGTTTAGCGATCCTCACTAAGCTACATGCTTACGCTTATTTGTTTCATCAATGCAGAGAATTGATCATTTCAAGTCAGCCCAAAAGCAAGAGGAATCCAAGGCTTTGTTAAAGAGATGTATGTGGTTCACCTTAGTGTAATAGGTGGCAATGGGTGGGACTTCTACTTTCTGATTTTGATTGGAGATGTTTGTTGTTATAAGCATGTTTAGTTTCTGATTGTGGACTTGTATTTGGCCTTTATATGGTCATATGGCTTGTTTGTGGTGTTTTACCCTTTAAATAGCTTTATGTCTCAAGCATGCTAGAATAGCTAAATGCCATCATGATATGAAGTGGTTGATGAGTATGATTTGTTGTTTGATGGTGTTTGAAAGTTTATTAGATAGAGTATAACTTGTATGCATGATTTGAGCTTGTTTGAATGGGTTTTAGTATGTTTAAATGATGTTGGTTCAAGCCAATCTGGTATGCGTATCGATACACGGGGAAGCGTATCGATACGCTAAGGCAAAATGAGGCATTTCTGTACAGGGTATCGAAATGAATTGCCCGCATATCGATACGCCTAGGCCAAGTTTGAAGGTCGTACCGATACGCGAGGAAGCATTTCGATACGCTTGAATCTTCTTTAGCTACTATCTTCTCGCGTATCGATACGGCGCCAAGTGTATCAATACGGGTAGTTAAATTTCAGTTAAAAGTATCTTTTAGGGTTTGGAAATGTTGCATTTTGGTCACTGAATATTGTGTGTGCAATTGAATGTGTTTGGATGATCCGGTTGAGCTGAATTTTGACATGTTGGTATGTTACATGACTAATTGAGGATTGGTAACTTTAAAATCATGAAAGTCCCTGTATTTTATGGTATTTACAGTTTAGTCCCCAAAAGTCAAATGTATGTAATTGAACCCCTAATCGAACTCTGATCGCTGTGCCGTTTTCACCTAATCGCTTTGCTAAACTTATAGGTTAATAATATGCATCTAGAGAAGATAAAAAGAAAAAAAGGGTCGTAAATCAAGGTTGACTTTCGGGTTGACTTTGGTTTTCCCCGTGTAATCTTCGTTGTTCGGGTTAAACGTCTAGACCGAGCTAAGGGGGTTACAATTAACTTAGCCTTCATCCGACTTAGACATAAATTTAGGGTTTCAATGGCTAAAGGGGAGTTCTTAAACAAATAATAGAGTTGTCAGGGTTCACGCAGAAATGTATTACCTTAGCTTCAATATTATTAAATTCTAGGTATCAAGAGAGTCAAAAGTTCCTTACAAAATCTTGTCGAGTAGATAAAGACCCTCATGGTTTACGCAGACATGTATTTCTAGTTGCTATATGTAAAACCAATATTTGATTTTAATATAACAAACAATCTAAGGACAAAATTGCAAAGTAAATAAATTTTAAGTAATCAAAAGACTCACTTTGACAAGTAAATTTTAGACTTAAAATGCTTTGAAGTCAAAACTTAAACCCCATATATTTTTCTAAATGTTTCAAAGCCAAAATACACAAAATTGCTCAGGCGTTTTGAAACACCCCCAAAGTGTTTCGATATGTTTTTCCACCGGAAACGTTTATTTCGATACAGGCCAATCTGTTTCGAGACAAGAGTTTCGAAACGAGCAAACCTTAATCTGGGCTTTTGATTTTTAAGTGTTGTTTCGAAACGGCTCATACTCGTTTCGATACAGGGGTTAAGTATTTTCAAAATTGAGCATTAAATGAACTAGTCGTTACTTGTTAGAAACGAACTTTTGAAAATTTGTTTAAGTGTTTCGATACACCCCTATGTTGTTTCGAAACACCAATTTACAGTTTCAAAATGTTTCGATACAGCCTATAGTTGTTTCGATACGGCCCTCTTTTAACATTTTACAGTTTCAAATTGTTTCAATACGGCCTATAGCCGTTTCGATACGGACCCGTTTTACATACAACGGCTCTTAACTTTTTTGGTGTCCAGTTCGATACAGGGCCTCATGTTTCGATATGGGTAGTTGCAGAATAATATTTATGGAGGAAAGAGAGAGCCCCAACGGCTCTATTGATGATCTCAACCACCCAAACGGCTAGAAATCAATGAGAATGTATAAAAGCAAGTCTCAAAAGCACCAGCAACAACTATTGAACCTCAAAGCAACATCCAAGCAATTATTCCAAACCCTTGAGCTTATAGAGTCAAATTTGTGTACCCAACTTATAAAATTCTTCATTTTTCATCTATCTTTCAAGTTTGGGGAGTGTTTGTTTGTAATTGGGCAAGTAATTAGTCTATTGAGAGATATATTTCAAATTGCCTTTCTTTCTTTGTAATTGTGAATGAATTTGACTAAGCTTTGGGTAGAAAGCTTAATCGGTTTGTAAGGTTTGCTCCTAATCCGAGAAAAGGGGGACGAATCAATTAGTGAATTGGTTGAAAACCCTTAGTGGGAGCTAAGGTAGTGGATGTAGAGCTTGTTAGAAGCTTGAACCACTCTAAATTGTCTTGCCTCATCCTTTTCACTTAATCCTTTCCTCCCTTCAAATTTTTTATTGCCAATTCACCCCCTTTTGGCCATATACAATTGTGTGATCAACTCAACAATTAGTATCAGAACTACACTCATTGAAAGTATTACAACCCTCTTGAGTCGATTCTTGGAGAGTTCGATCAACAAAAACTAGAAGCAATGGCATCTACCTCCGGTAACAACTACGAGTCACAATCCATCACTAAGTCTCCTTACTTCAATAGGGATAACTATCCTTATTGGAAGAATAGGATGAAGCTCTTCATCAAATCCAATGATTACCTCATATGGGATGTTGTGGAAGATTGCCTAACCATTCCCTTGAAGAGAACCGATGAAGGAAGACTCATTCCAAAGTCCAAGCATGAAATGACCAATAAAGAATGAAAGAAGCTTCAAATCAATGGCAAAGCTCTACACATGATCTTTTGTGCTCTTGGACCGGATATGTACTCGAAGATGTCTTCATGTACAAATGCTAAGGAGGTGTTGGACAAGCTAGAGACCACATATGAAGGAACCAACGACGTCAAGGAGATCAAGATTGGGATCCTTAACTGTAGCTACGAGAGTTTCAAGATGGATCCCGAGGAAAGCGTCACTCAAATGTTCGATCACTTCTTAGTCATCGACAATGGTCTCAAGGGCTTCGGTGAGACCATTCTCGAAGATAAGCTAGCTCGAAAGCTCCTCTATTCTCTCATGGATTCATGGGAAGGAAAAAGAACCACATTCATCGAGGCCAAGAACTTGAAGACCTTAAAGTTCGATAAGTTGGTGGGATCTCTTCTCACTCATGAGATCATGAAGAAAGGAAGTGAAGAAAGAAGAGTGGAGAAGAAAAAGGTAGAGGAGAAGAAGTAATGAATTGCTTTCAAAGCTTCACATGAAGAGAGTGATTCTAGCTTAGATGACGAGGAGGAAGAATTAGTTTTGATAGCCAAGAAATTCGCTCGGTTCATGAAGTCAAATAGAGGAAGAAAGTTCAATAGAAGAGGAGACTTCAAGAACAAGAACAAAGAGGAAGAAAAAGACCAACTCATATTCTATAAGTGCAAGAAGTCGGGGCATATTCGATCCGATTATCCTCAACTTAAAAGAAAGAGCTTCGGGGAGAAGAAGAAGCTCAAGGCAAACGTTGCTACTTGGAGTGATGATGAGTCATCCGAAGAGGAGCAAGAAGGTGCCAACCTTTGTCTTATGGCTTTTGAGGATGATCAAAAGGTAACTTCTAACTCATCTACTTTAGATTTCACTTTTGATGAACTTCATGATGCATATGATGAGTTACAAAAGGTGTATAATGAGTTGGTTGAGAAATGCAAAAAATCAGTTTTGAAAAACAAACAAATGATTTCGGTCTTAAGAGACCAAAACGATTCACTTTCCAAGACCAACTCAGAACTTGAAAAGAAGGTTTTACTTTTACAACCTCAAATGAATTTGAAAAGAAATCCATTGATTTGAATAACCATCTTGAAAAATACCATGTTTATCACCATGAGGAGATGGATAAGCTAAAAGCTTCTCTTAACACTATTGGGAAAATAGTTTTGAAAAAGGATAATCTTCAAAAACCCAATATCTAAAGAGAAATTTTAACAACTACAAACAAAGAAGCTCTAATAGGCATCCTAGAGGTAAAAGAGTTAGAAGTGTGTGGGTTCCTAAGGAACTTATAATTTCTAACAATGTTGATGCTATTTCTTCTTGGATTCCTAACGGAACCAAGTATTTGGTAGCTAACTCACATAGACCCAAAATGGTTTGGGTACCAAAAATCAAGAACTAATCTTTGTTTGTAGAGGGAGCATTGCTACAAGGCCAAAGCTCCAAGTCAAAACACATGGTACCTTGAAAGTGGATGCTCAAGACACATGACCGCTAACAAGAGTATATTCTTGGATCTAAAGCCTAAAAGTGGTGGAGTGGTGACTTTCGATGACAACTCCAAAGGCCATATTGAAGGAATAAGATCCATTGGTAATCACTCTTCAATCTTAATTGAAAATGTTCTTTATGTCAACGGTCTAAAACATAATTTATTGAGCATTAGTCAATTTTGTGATAAAGGTTTTAATGTTCTTTTTTATGTTAATGGTTGTAAGATAATGAACATTGAAACTAATAAGACTATGCTCATAGGTCATCGCATATGTAATATATATGGTGCATGTAGATTACATAAACATTTCAAATGCATGTTTTGTAGCTAAAGATGAATATGATACATGGTTATGGCATAGGAAACTAGGACATGCTAGCATGAATGTCTTAGAAAAAATGTCTTCCCAAGATCTAGTTAGAGGTTTACCCTAAATAAAATTTTCATTAGATAAAATTTGTGATGCATGTGCCAAGGGTAAACATAAAAGAACCTCATTTAAACCTATTAATGATGTTTCAACTAGTAGGTTATTACAATTGATCCATATAGATTTCTTTGGGCCAATTAGGACAATTAGCTTGGGTGGAAAATCATATGCTTTTGTGCTTTTTGATGATTTCTCTATATACACTTGGGTTCTCTTTTTAAGTACTAAAGATGAGGCTTTAGAAAAATTCATCATATTTTCAAAAATCACTCAAAATGACCTTGGTCAAAATATTTCCCAAATTTTTTCGCACCTCGCACTCCTCAACAAAATGGGATAGCTGAGAGGAAAAATCGAACTTTAGAAGAAACGCTTAGAACCATGCTTTGTGAAAACGATTTACCTAAGTATTTTTGGGCGCAAGCCACAAACACTTCTTGCTATATTATAAATAGAGTAATGATTAGGCCATTTTTAAAGAAAACTCCTATGAGATTTTAAAATCTAAAAAACCTAACATTAGTTATTTTCATCCTTTTGGGTGTAAGTGTTTTGTTTTAAACAATGGAAAGGATAATTTAGATAAAATTGATGCAAAAAGTGATGAAGCTATTTTCTTAGGATATTCTTCAAATTATAAAGCTTATCGAGTCTTTAACAAAAGAGCCTTAGTTGTAGAAGAGTCAATTCATGTGGTTTTCGATGATAACCTCCTTCTGAGGAAGGGTTCTTGTGATGATGATGATGTAGGAATCATTAAAGCTAATGATGGTGGACAATCATCAAAGGTGGATGAGGTTCCAACCAAAGAGGAAGAAGCATAAGATCCTCTCATAGAAGCCTTGAAGGACATGGACCTTGGCGAAAAGGAAATGAGCTCCCCAAGGGAACTCAACTATGTCAAAGATGGTGAAATCTTGGGTGATCCATCCAATGGGTAACAACTAGATCCTCTCTTAAACTTATGAATAATATTACATTCATCTCATGCATAGAGCCTAAAAATATCAAAGAAGCATTAAATGATGAATTTTGGATATTGGCTATGTAAGAGGAATTAAATCAATTTGAGAGGAGTAACGTTTGGACATTAGTTGATAAGCCTAGTAATAAGTCTACTATAGGAACTAAATGGGTTTTAGAAACAAACTAGATGAGAGTGGTAACATAGTGAGAAACAAGTCTAAACTTGTTGCTCAAGGTTACACTCAAGAAGAGGGAATTGATTTTGATGAGACCTATGAACCCGTAGCTAGGATGGAAGCAATTAGGATGCTTCTTGCATTTGCATGCTTTAATGAATTCAAGCTTTTTCAAATGGATGTAAAGTGTCTTTTTAAATGGTTTTATAAATGAAGAAGTGTATGTAGAACAACCACCCAGTTTTGAAGATCCAAACTTTCCCAACCATGTTTTTAAACTAACAAAAGCTTTATATGGTTTGAAACAAGCTCCTAGAGCTTGGTATGAAAGGCTTTCAAACTTTTTAGTTGAAAAAGGTTTTGAAAAGGGGAAGGTGAACACTACACTTTTTATTAAAAGAAATGGCAATGACATATTAGTAGTTCAAATTTACATTGATGACATTATATTTGGTTCTACTAATGAGTTTTATTGCCAAGAATTTTCTAAGCTAATGCAAGGTGAATTTGAGATGAGTATGATAGGGGAGCTCTCATTCTTCTTAGGACTCTAAATCAAGCAAAGGAATGATGACATCTTTATCAATCAAGCTAAATACATCAAGGATATGATCAAGAAGTTTGTCTTGGAGAATGTGAAGCCTCAAGCCACTCCTATGAGCTCATCAATTAAGCTTGACAAGGATGAAGGAGGTAAGTGTGTTGATTCTAAGCTTTATCGTTCCATGATTGGATCTTTGCTTTACCTTACCGCAAGTAGACCTGATATCATGTTTAGTGTTTGCTTGTGTGCTAGGTTTCAAGCTAGTCCTAGAGAATCTCACCTTATAGCCATTAATAGAATCTTTAGATACCTTAGAGATACACCTTGTTTAGGTCTTTGGTATCTTAGAGACTCATCTTTTGACCTTCATGCCTTCTCTAATGCTTGTTGCTAGGGGGAGTATGCATCAGTTTTAGTTCATATAACATGCTCATATATCATTTATATGCATTTAAGCTCGATCTAAGTTGGCCTTTTGGACTTGAAACTATCCAAAATGCATTTTCTAGCAAGGGTGTATCGAAACAGGTACATCTGTTTCGATATGGGCTCAGTCTAAGGTGTTCCAGTAATGAATCGTATCGAAATGGGCTTTTCGCGTTTCAATATGAGTTCACGATGTTGTTTCGAAATAGGGTCAACTTGTATCGAAACGAGTCTCGTACCGAAACGGCTCGAAAGCATTTCGAGACCCCCGTTCCGGTACGCCAAGTGGCGTATCGATACGCGTCCGCGCAGATTGTTTTAAATAGCCTTAAATGAGTATCCAACTTTAATTAAAACACCAACTCTCTTTTTCTCTCAAACCCTAACCGAAAACCCCTATATAAACTCCTCAAATCTCTTGATTTTCATATCAAAACCTTTTTTTTAGGGTTTTCAATCTACACATCAAGGCTAAAGCTTTGCAAGCAATTTGGTGCATTAATCATCCCTCATTCATCCATAATCCTATATCAAGGTACAAACCCTTTTCTTTTCTTTTTAAACTTCTTTAATGTTTTTACTCAATTTTGTATATAATGTATACTTATAGTATGAGTTTTGAAGTTTTTGCAAAAATTCTTTAAAACTCGAAAAAAAATTTGTTCAAATATAAAAACTATATCGTATATTTTTTTACTATTTTTTAAAATTCTTTTTACCAAAAATTTGTTTTATATTTATATATGTTTTTAAACTATATTGTATATATTTTTATTAACACCTTGATTATTGGATTGCCTATTGGATTGAATTTGGTTGATTTACGCATACATGTGTGTTTGTGTCTTGGTTTATTTCCAGATTTCGAATATGGGTTCTAGGAAGAGAATACGAACCAATGAGGCTAGTGGAAGCCCTAACATCGATGATGATTCCACTTGTCCCAACCTCATTATACTCTATCAAAAGAGTTTTCGAAACAAAGATGCCCATACCAACTTCAAGCTCTTTCAAGATCATGCTATCCGTCGTGAGCGTATTGTCTCTATACCCTTTTTGGATTCTGAACGATTTCAATTTCACTATCTTTATTTATTAAGGCGTTGGAATTTCTTATCCTTTTTGGGCTTACCTGGTACTTTGTACTGTAACATGGTTCTTCTTTTCTATGTCAATGCCTGATGCATCTCCAATGTCGATCATTCTCAAGTGATTGCCATTGAGTCCTACCTAATGGGGAAGAAATTCTGGGTTGATCCAGAAACCTTGGTTAATGTTTTTGCATTTGAAGATGATGGTATTTTGGATGAGAACTTGTTGGGACATACACTTGGTGGATCCGTCACAGTCCTTGATGCTCATGATCGCATCCTTCATCTCATGGTCTCGTGGTGGTTTCATCCTTTCGAAGGAAAATTCTCCCACATTCGGCAAGTGGACAATTTTTGGATTCGTTGTTTTTGTGAGGGACATCGACCAAATCTTTGTTAAATCATGTTTGCCGAGATGGTGCATCTTGTTCAAAACAGCAACTCGAATCTTGTCACCTCCTTCACTTATGGCACCGCCTTGAGTTACTTGTTCTTAAAGTTGGGGATCGATTGCTCTCTTGACTTTTTGGAACCTCTCAAGGATCTTATCAATGAGCACACACTTCTCCGTTGTAAATTTCATTTCATTGATGGAGAGTGGATTCGTGTCGAGCATCTTCCTCAAGTTGCTCCACCAAAAAATGAAGCCCTTATGACTTTCCTTACCGAGCAATTCAATGGATTGCGAACCCACATGGACTCTGGTTTTACTACTCTTGACACTCGTCTCACTTTCGTGGAGGGACGTATCCAAAGTGTTGAGAATCGACTCACTTTGGTTGAATCTCAACAAGCCTAAATGAACATGTGTTTTACCAGCTTCTATAGCGAGTGGAGACAATTTCAAAGGAGCACCGCCAATGATGAAGATGACGATGAGTCTTAGATCTTTGCATTCTATTGCATATCATCTAGTTTAGGATTTCCCTTTTTATGCACCTATCTATGTTTTTGCTTTAAGACATATGCTTTGGTTTATGTTTGGATATTATGTTTTAAGTATTAAGTTTGGATATTATATTTGGATATTGTGGAATTATTTTACTTTGGTTAATTATGCTTAATGAAATTGTGTTGCTTTAAATATGCTTTGTCTTGTGTTGTATTATCTCATGATTATATTCCTTCATTGATTTTGATCTAACAAAAAGGGGAGAAGGGTTAAGCTAATTTTTTCAAAATCTTTTTCAAAACCTAGCTTCAATTTAGGGGGAGTTTACTTAAAAATTTACTTTGGTTTTGTTATATCAAAAAGGGGGAGATTGTAAAACCAATATTTGATTTTGATATATACAAATAATCTAAGGACTAAATTGCAAAGTAAATAAATTTTTAAGTAATCAAAAGACTCACTTTTGACAAGTAAATTTTAGACTTAAAATGCTTTGAAGTTAAAACTTAAACCCCATAAATTTTTCTAAGTGTTTCAAAGCCAAAATACACAAAATTGCTCAGGCGTTTCAAAACACCCCCAAAGTGTTTCGATACGTTTTGCCACTGGAAACGTCTGTTTCAATACGGACAGATATCTTTCGAGAAAAGGGTTTCGAAGCCTTCATCTAGGCTTTTGATTTTTAAGTGTTGTTTCGAAACGGCTCATACTTATTTCGATTAGGGGTTAAGTATTTTCAAAATTGAGCATTAAATGAACTAGCTATTACTTGTTAGAAACGAACTTTTGAAAATTTGGTTAAGTGTTTCGATACACCCCGATGCTGTTTCAAAACACCAATTTACAGTTTCAAAATGTTTTGATACATCCTATAGTCGTTTCGATACAGCCCTCTTTTTACATTTTATAGTTTCAAACTGTTTTGATACTCCCTTTTTACACACAACAGCTCTCACTTTTTTTGGTGTTCGTTTCGATACAGGGCCTCGTGTTTCGATACGAGTAGTTGTAGAACATCATTTATAGAGGGAAGAGAGAGCCCCAACGGCTCTATTGATGATCTCAACCACCCAAACAGCTAGAAATCAATGAGAAGGAATAAAAGCAAGTCACAAAAGAACCAGCAACAACTATTGAACCTCAAAGCAACATTCAAGCAATTATTCCAAACCCTTGAGCTAATAAAGTCAAATTTGTGTACCCAACTTGTAAATTTCTTCATTGTTTATATATCTTTCAAGTTTGGGGAGTGTTTGTTTGTAATTGGGCAATTAATTAGTCTATTGAGAGATATATTTCAAATTACCTCTCTTTCTTTGTAATTTTGAGTGAATTTGATTAAGCTTTGGGTAGAAAGCTTAATCGGTTTGTAAGGTTTCCTCCTAATCCGAGAAAAGGGGACGAATCAATTAGTGGATTGGTTGAAAATCCTTAGTGGGAGTTAAGGTAATGGATGTACAGCTTGTTAGAAGCTTGAACCACTCTAAATTGTCTTGTCTCATCTTTTTCACTTAATCCTTTCCTCCCTTCAAATTTTTAATTGCCAATTCACCCCCTTCTTGGCCATTTGCAATTGTGTGATCAACTCAACACTATAGCATTGAAATGAGTAATCAAGCATATATCCTTAGCAATAATCTCAGCTTCCATAATTATCTATTATTTGTCGCAGTTGTTCGTCTTAATCATAGCTTTCTTTTGTTTTTATTGTCTTAGTTTAATTAAATCATCAAACACCATTACTTGCAAACACATTCTTAAGCTTAATAACCTCGTAGTTATTGATCCAATCCTCATGGGTTTGACACTATACCCATCATTTTATTACTTGATTCAACGAGTATACTTGCTCTAAAGTGCATAATTATTCGACAAGCATCAGAATCCTTCATCTTGGGTGGTAAGTTACTCAACACTACCACACATTTACATATCGTAGCAACAGATTCAAATTCGCCCACAATTCTCTTTTAGGTCACAGTCTCCTTTAGAAACTTTGCATATATCAACATTTGATCAATGGCCTCTAAGAATGGGACATCGACTTGTGGTTGTTTCAGCATATCTATAAATTTCTAGAATTGAGCATCTTGTTTTTGTGCATTTAATCACTATGGAAACGGCGGTGGAGGTCTAGGCTCTTCGTGTGGTTTCTTGGATGTTGTAGCATCCTGCTTCGTGTTTTCCTTTCCAATAGTAGCAAGGTCTTTCCATGTGTCTGGCATTTGTGGTGCGACTTTAGGTGCCGGAGCATCGGGTGGAATCTTGCTTGGAGTGGAATCAACAAGGTGTCTTCCCCCAAACTTATCATCTTTGTTCAACTGGGTGCCACTACGCAGCGTGATAACATTGCACTATTCCGCACCAAAGGTCTTAGTGACTTCAATATCACTAGGTAAACCGCCTTGAGGTCTGGTCTTTAATAATTGGGCAATCTGCCCAACTTGCGTTTTTCAAGGACCGTAAGGAAGTGGTATGATTCTGCATGATATTGTTGATTTTGTAACATGGTGGCTTGCGTTGTGAGCATGCTCTTATGGTTCTTAAGATTAGTTGAATGATCCTGAAAAATAACTCTGGTAGTGTCCATAAAACTTTAATAGATAGTTTCAAAAGAATTAGAAGTGGAAGAAGAAACTCTCTGGTTCTACCTCAGAGTTTTCTGTTAGAATCTAGGAGGTTCTGTCGTAGCATTCTGTTTAGCTGCCAAAATTTGGATGTTGTCTCCCCATCCAAAATTTGGATGTTGTTGCCACCCGGGGTTGTAGGTGTTCGATTATGGATTATTTTTACGGTTGTGATTCCCTACATAACATCCAGATTCTAGTTGTTGGGGGCATTCACTAGACTGGTGTTCCCCATCACAATGCTCACAAGTGTATTGGACCATTTTCACCTCTTGTGTGTTGGATGGCGGTTGCATATTCTTGAGCATGTTTGTGATGGCAGAGAGTTGAACCGCTACACTCTGGGAATTATCCAAGTTGAGTTTTTCAGAAGATTTAGGTTCGAGACTCAATCTCGCCGTGGTAAATTGATAATCGTTATTGACTATCTAATTAAGAATTTCAAAAACCTCATCGTAATCTTTGTCTAGAAATATACCATCAGCCAAAGAGTCAATCATAATCCTCGTGTGAGCATTAATGCCATTATAAAATGTTACCACTTGTAGCCAATCGTGAAAATCGTGAATGGAACACCTTCGTAGCATGTCTTTGTATCTATCCCAACATTCATACATGGATTCATCATCTCTTTGTCGGAATGTTATAATATCGCGTTGCAATTGATTATTCACGTTTGGTGGATTATACTTGTGCAGAAATTTTCGGCGTAGTTCTTCCCAAGATCTAATAGATCCTGAGGGTATGGCTTTCAACCATGCTCAGGCTCAATCTCGCAAGGAATACATAAATAATTTAAGCCTTAGCACATCTTCAGGCACTCCTTGTTGTTTAAAAGTGTTGCATACTTTCAGGAAGGCTTGAATATGCTCTCTATAATCTTCCCTTGTTGATCTACTGAATTGTCCAATGAAATTGAGCATGGAGAACATGACAGGCTTTAACTCAAATTGAGATGCATGTATCGCAGGTATAACGATCGCTGGAGTCAAGTATTCTAGAACGAGTGCAAAGTTGTCCCGAATAAGTCTCTTTTGAACGTCATTTTGTACGTTCTGTTGTTCATTATGTTTCCCATTCTCGATTACTCCATTAAGCGGTAGTGGATCATTGATGATGTCTTCTGGATTGTCATGTCGAGAAAGATCCACCATAATTTCTTTCTCTAGTTGTCTAGCCCACAAAATTCTCTAAATTTCTGGTTGAAACAAAATAAGCGGTTCTTCTCGATTTGTGTGTCAGGTCATGCACTAATAACACATCTGAAAATAAATACAAAATAAAAATAAAAATATAAGTTAGAACTAAAACTAAATGTAATTGCTAAGGTAATGTCACCAATTTCCAATCCAAAAAACTTGACAAGCTCATAACTAGTCTATAATTAGAGCAAGTATACTCGTCGATGAACTAATATAATGATAGGTAGAGTGTCAAACCCGCCAGGATTGGAGTGACAAACTCAAAGCAATTGCACTTAAAAGCTAGTGAAATAGTAATTGTGTGGTGATATGATTATGAACTAAATGCAATAAAGTAAAATTGTAGCAATGATCAGAAGTCAAACAGATGTTGTATCAGATATTCATATGATTATGGATGTTGGGTTTATTACCTAAGACTTATGTTTAATTATCATTTGAATGGTATAGCGGTTGGCAATACATGTTTGTGTTAACCAATCGATTCACTTATCTACTCGACAGGGTTTTCTAATTAACTCATAGACTCTCTCGATACCTAGAAGTTGATAACAAGAAGCTATGGCAATAAATGTCTACGTAAACCCTATCATCTTATTATCTATTCAACTTTTCCTTATTAGTCCTTGAAATCTTAAACTTATGTCTAAGCCAGATTAGAACCTGAGTTAATAGCTTAAGCTTCAATGTTCACGTTTGTCTAATTTAACTCACTCGATATTAAGAAACATGTCAATAATTAAAAGGCCTCTCTCGATAGCTCTTACAATAATTATGCATGAAGAACGATGAAAAGAATAGATAAAGAAAAATATGCTATAACATTGAAAAAGTAATTGAAACAAAAAATCTTAAAGATAATAAACCCAACAAAAAGGTATTTAGCTCATGTCTGAGCAAATATCATCCATAATAAAAACAGTAAAGGTCATGGCAGTTTATTAAGCAAAAGAGAAAGAACCCAAGCGTCCCCGAATTCTCCTCCAAGCCCTCGAAACTGTGCTACAGTGCTTCACACTCCTCAAGCCTCTCTTGATAGCTCTCGTCGTGTGGAGACTCTTCTTAATCCTCGACTACGTAGTTCTCCGATAGTTGAAGACAAAGGGTTGTTGTCTACGATCAAGCTCCCTTTTGTATTGTTGCCCAAGTTGTCTTTATATAGGTAGCAAAGCTAGAGTTAAGAACCCTAAAACGCGCGAAACTCCTTAATGTGAATCTTGCTTTTCCGCGTCATTCATTGAAGTCCATATCAGAGAGGGGTTCACGTGTAAATTTATCATCAACCGTCAACATTCATCTCCAACTCTTCTAATATATTGGTCCATCGCGAGAGATGTTGCTCTACTGCTCCAGCATTCCACTGCTCCCATTGCTTCCTACACAAGCACCATTAAAAATACTACCTTTCCCATTAAAAACATCAATATATATGACAATTAAGCGCATGCACCATTAACTCCATAACTACATGCAAACTACTTCTAAATGCAACTATATGAGCTTAAACACATACAAAAGCTAAATAAAAAGCGTACAAAATATAAGTTCTCTACGTAGTCATTAAAAACATCACATAGAATCTATGAATCTTTAGAATCCAATCTTGAATACAATATTCAAATGTTGAAGTAACTAATGCATAATAGATCCACTAAATTACTCGTTGAACGGAATCACTATATATTTTTATTACTATCCTTTTAAAGATTGGGGACAATTTCGAGAAATAAATCGTTCTGCTTCATTTGATGTATCCATATTTCAATTGAGATATACATTCGGTATTATCTTCGTACAAAATAGTTGTTATTTTATCATGTGGAAGCAAATTATATACTTTTGAATATATTGCATCAAAAATCTTAGCCAAACACATTCTCTGTTTTGTGTATAGCAATTATTTCTACGTAATTTGAAGAAAAAAAAATAAGTTTAAAGATCTAAATGAAAAGATATTGTGAAACTTATAGGTGTTCTCATGATTTGAATAGAAAACTCTATGGGGAAAGCAAAGCTTAGAACGGAAATGGCAGCTGCAGGAAACCAATATCAGATATAGATGACAACAGACAAACATCTCACGTGCTACAGCTAAATGTCAACATTTCATCGCCATTGTCAAGGTTGGTCTTTTTTCTTCACACAAAATGACCAGAACACCCCCCCTTCCCAACACCCACTTTGTTTAGCTTCTTACATTCAGCAAGCAGCCAAAGTGATAAAGCTTGAAAGCCTATTGGCCAACAATGGCTATTGCTCATTGTCTCTTTACTGGCATCGCTTTCCATATACTCCTATTATTTACACATACAACTTTGGTTTGGCCCAACCACAGACAATCTCCATTCTAACCAATCACAACTCACCACCTGTGTCTCCTTTCTGCTTTGCTTTCCACTCTCTGCTGCTAAGTCTCTGTTTCATAGCAGTCCCAGTTGTATTCATTTCTTTCATTTGGTCTCTTTGCTTTTGTTTTACCTTCACAGGTGAATACAAAAGCTTACAAAATAAAGCAAAGGATTTCCCCCACTTTTAATGCTCTCTCACTTGTTGGATTTTCACTCTCTTTCTTTCCACCTTTGTCTTTCAAAGTTCACTCTTTGATTTGGGTTTTTGAATTTTGATCTGGGTATTGATTTTTCAGCGTTTTAATTTACTGCTCTAGTATGTGAGTTTGGATCTGTTATGTGGTTGTCTAGGGTTTTTCCATCCATCAAGATCTGTTTTTGTTTTATTTTACTACAATTTCTCCAAACTTTCCCTGGCTTTTGGAAGTTGGTTTCTTTTTCGGATTCCTCTATTTTGTGAAAAAGGGGTACTCAGATTCCACTAATGCTTCTTTGGCCATTTAAAACAGCCACTTCTCTGCAATTTTCTGTCTTGGATTTTCTCTCTCTTTGAACATTTCACTCAAAGAAGGAGAAAAGCAAAGTTTTTTATTCTTTTCCTATAAGGGGCAAATCATCTTTGGCAGGAATGAGTAGGGGACTTGAAATCCTCTCCCCATCCTCTTATTTGCAGACATCCAATTGGCTTTTTCAAGAGAGCAAATGTACTAGATGGACTCCCCATGAGAACAAGTGTTTTGAAAATGCTTTGGCTTTATATGACAAAGACACTCCTGATAGATGGTTAAAGGTGGCAGCCATGATTCCTGGAAAAACAGTAGGAGATGTGATCAAACAGTACAGAGAATTGGAAGAAGATGTTAGTGATATCGAGGCCGGGCTTATACCAATTCCTGGATATACCACTGATTCTTTTACATTGGAGTGGGTTAATGATAGTCGAGGCTTTGATGGATTCAGAAACTATTACACACCAGGTGGAAAAAGAGGGACCGGGACTCGACCTTCTGATCAAGAAAGGAAGAAAGGAGTGCCATGGACTGAAGAAGAACACAGGTGACTGCTTGTCTTTCACAAATTTGGATGTTATTTAACTATGATTGGGTAAATTAGTCTTTAGGATATCAACTTATGGTTGGTTTTTACATGTATAATTTGTAGAGTTAAGCCTGTAGGGGAGTTGTTTGTTGATCATTTATGTCTTTGTCAATTTTTGTTGTCATTTAACTCTTTGGATACTTGAAACCACTGTGAATGTAGTTGACTCGGTTTTAAAGAGAAGAACAATCTGAAACTTGTGGTAGGAATGGACTCTCCTGACTCATCATTGTAATTGTTATGAATGTTGGAATGTGTTGGTGGATACCTGTAGCATGTTTGTCTTGTGGATGCCCCTTTTGTTTTAGCCAGCATCCATTCCTCTAGCAGCTGATGATGTCTATTTGGCTATTAATGACAGGCAATTTCTAATGGGACTTAAAAAGTATGGTAAAGGGGATTGGAGAAACATTTCGCGCAATTTCGTGACAACTAGAACGCCGACTCAGGTGGCAAGTCATGCTCAAAAGTACTTCATCAGGCAGCTGACTGGAGGGAAAGATAAGAGGAGGTCAAGTATCCATGATATCACAACAGTTAACATCCCCGATACCGCCACTTCACCAGATCATGGCAAGCCTTTGTCTCCGAATAATTCTTCAACAGCCATGCAGCCGCAAGGGCAACGGAGCGTAGCTGGAGTTACTAAAGAGGTCTTTGATTTCGAGTGGAAGCAACAAAATGAAGGAGCAGCGATAGTTTTCGACCAGATGAATGGAAATGCCTTCCTCTCTCCTGTCTGTGCGATTTCTTCGTATGGACATAAGCTGGAAGGACAGAATTTGCTAAGAGGAACTCTTCCAGGGTCTCAGTTTGGATTATACAACTCTCCTTTCCAGATGCAGTCAATGCAACATCAGTGAATTCGCTAATGAAGTGGGTAGAGTTCCGAAGGTAATCATCAATTTATGAGATGAAGATCAAGCATAGTATCAGGTTCCTTTGATCCATGCCACATGTGTATACTTTGAGGATGCAAATTCAATCCATATTTATTACTCAAATGAAAGATCACTTAGGTGGTGTTTGTGATTGTCATTGGAATTCTGGATCATTGAAAAAAAGGGGAAAAAAGCTTATTTACATGAAGATTGGGGCTTTTATTAATATAATTGTTTTTGTGTTGGATATTGATATGTGCTTCAGAGTCCTCTGCAAATTATGATAGACTGTACTATAATTTATAAAGACTTAAAACTTGATAATGATAATTATAATAATGGACTCCAATAATTCAAATTTTCTTACTTAAACTGTGATTTTGTGCACTAACTTTGCATCATGGACAAAGTAAGGAGGAATCAAAGTATCTTCTTTGGCATTTTAGGCACAAACCTTCCTTTAATTGTATGCCTTATCAATAGACAAAAGGGGCATCCTTTTTTCTTACAAGAAGTTGGTGTTGGGATTTTAATTGATGTTGAAGATCATATGTGACCATGCTTTCATACTTCTGTCTTCATTTTCATTTTGTTGATTGCTAGGGAACAAAACCAATAGCATCAAACAAATATCAATGCTTTTTTTTCCACTTTGGTAATAGCACTTAAAATTTGTTGGAATCTTCTTCTTGGTTAGTGCTGTATGGAGTTCTGATGTAACCTGTAACCAATATCACATGCTCATTATTGCAGCAAATATCATTTCGACACCGGAATCATAAGAGTGACAAAGTTCCCGAAAACCGCTTTTGATTTTTTTTTTACCCTTTTTTCGCTATGAAAACGACAATGCTCAAAGCAGGAGTCACTATTGATCTGCAATACCAGAAAGAAGTAAAGGTAAAAATGAAGGTTTGTTTTATAAGACAAGTAATAATTTTAGTTCAAATATGGTTCCTTTCTTGCTGCAGCGACCTTCATGAAAAGACTTGTTGCACAATGAACATATAATATTTCGGTCCCACCCACCCACTAGAGAAGCTATTTAAGGGCAACATGGAGCAATACAATAAAGATTTTATTCTTTCTTATTAATGGAAAAAACTGTCCACTTCCCTTTTTCAAAAGGATCACTTTCTTCTGCAAGTTGTATGGAAATGCACTTTGCTCACTTTACTCTAATCATCAATCAAACACCCCCTGGCACAAGTGCAGTGAGCAAAATGACCGAGTTAGTCGATTAGATGGATGCAGTTCGGTTGATTTATATCGATTAATTCAGTTGAGAGAACAGAGAAACTGGAATTTCTAATAAACAGAAGCCAATAATAGGATGAAGAACCTTGGTGCATCACTGTAGGACCAAAGGTGGCAGAGAACAATCCATTGCATATTAGATGCAAGGAACCCTGGCATGTTGCATCAGCTATTACAAATTTGTTTATTCATCTAATAATTTTCATTAAATTATATTATTGGTGGTTGTGAAAAACTTCAATTGTATTACCGCAACCAATGAGCTGTGATTTTGTTTTGATGATGTGAGCCTGCACCTTCTGTTCCCTCTCATGCTTTAAAATATGAGTTGACCTGATCCACCAGTTGAAATGTCTATATGGCTAGTTTGTTGCCAGAAACAAACAACAAAGAATTAAAGTTCCTTCGAAAATGGTTTGAGAATTCAAATCAAAACAAACACACACACACACGTACCGATGAGAATTCAATCAGAAGCAAGACTGGCGAACTGCAAATCATGGCGTTCTCCAACTTGTCTTCATACAAATTCCTGTAGGATGGAACTGAGATATAATTGCACCAGGAACTTGAAATCTTGATGCGACTGTTTTTAACATAAAAATTACTTGGACGTCTGCAAATTGATCTAAAAGTATATAATGAGACAACGTGCTTGAATTGTCTGGATTGGTTTTGGGTCAACTCAATCATGTTTTCATGTCATATCCAATTTCTTGGGCCAAATGCAAATGGACCAAGTTTTAGAGGGTACCTATTTCTAACACTAAACTTGCATTCCAATCATTTCATGTCCATGATATACAACAAATAAACGTTACTGCACAAGAATCGATCATACATGCCATACTAGAGCCTCTTTGAAAGCCTATAACAAGTTGACGATCCCTATAAACTTGCTATTTCCTTTCTTTTTACCAACCAAACCTATCTTATATATCCAAATCACCTATAATCGATCTCCGGGGTAGGGAAAAGTCGTTTTGCCAGCCATTGTAGAGGTCTAAGTAACTGTTTTCTCTTCTTCTGCCAAAACCAAATGGCGGCATTGTACTGTTCATTTCGTATCTTCTTAGTGGCTGCTCTCCAATCATACTTCTCCATTTCTTCGCGTGCAGCTTTGCCAATGGTTTCTCTGAGCTCCTTATTTTGTAACAGGGGCTCTAGTTTTCTCAAGCAATCATCAAGATCTCCAGGATTATAGAGAAAGCCGGTTTTGCCCTCCTGGTCTGCCGGAATTATATCCGGGATCCCCCCGGCACGAGCACCCACCACAGGGACTCCTGAAGACATGGCCTCCAAAACAACAAATCCGAGTGTCTCGGATTCCGAAGGCATCACAAATACATCCCCACTTGCATATGCTTGAGAGAGCTCTTCACCTTGTAACATTCCAGTAAAAACTGCAGGCATGCCTGAAAACAATCTCTCTAGCTCTTCCCTGCAATGATATTAAATATTGTTTTGCGGAGCTCAAATTAACCACTTAGCAAAAATAGTATCCCTGAATATTTGTGAGATCACTTTAAAGCATTCGCTGATCCAATAAGGGGCATTCTCAGTGAGTGAGAGAGTATGATATTCGATCGGGCCCATCTAATACAAGATATGGGTATTCATTCATCTAGAGTAGGTTAAGTTCATGAGCATCACAAGGATTACCTGTATGGTCCGTCCCCGATAAAAGCAATTCTAGCTTTGGGAAGTCTATCCATAACACTGTAAAACCATATATTCCCAATGTTAAATTTTGCAAAAATTCATTAGTTTTTCCATTTTCAGCTATGGCATGTTATTTTGTTGTAACAAATTATAAAGGAATATATTAGGAACAAGTTTTCATGCAATTCATAAATGGTACCTTTTGAGGAAATCCAAACTCTTCTCAACTCCAAGACGACCAACATGAATTACCAGTGGTCTCTCTGGTTCACCATTGCTGTATAAAGCAAAAAATATATGGCATTAAGTACTCAATTGTAATTTAGGAGAGGAACAAAATAAACCAAATGTGGAGCACCTCAATCTTAACCGCATTTCATGAGAACGATACCGAGGGTGGAAGCTTTCAGAATCCACACCCTTGTTCCAAAGGCGAATCTTATTAGCTGAAAGTATTGATAAATTAAAAGGTTAGTTTAGGTTTGAGCTATCTGCATATCAACAGCAGCTCACCATCCATATAAGAAAATAAGAGAAAAATAAAGTAAAGGATGCATTTATCACAACGGGGTAAGCAACGGAGAGTGACAAAATCAATCAAGCAAACACATGCCTGGACATTGTACAAAAAAAATGTAGAAAGCTAGTTTGATAATATAGGATGTTTATGTTTACCAGCAGTTACCCTAGCTGCTTGGAGATCCCTTGCAATTGCAACCGACGGAACCAGTGTAAGATCTGCTGCTCTATGAAGAAATTCTGATAAAAGAGAGCAAAATAGTAGTCTATTACTCGGAAATTGGCAAGAATACCGGCTTAAAAGGAGGGTAAAGAAAAGGTCTTACATACTTAATATCAACCACATAGGTTTCACTAACCAACTAAAAGTGTATCTTGGGATATACCTGTAGAATGAAAGAAAAGTGAGACTTGGGATTGGGTTCCATATAACAATTCATTAGATTTGTATACCTCGAATCATACAACTTTTGAAAAGCAGCAAATGATTTTCTGGTTATCATTTTTGAAGAGACTAGAATGAAGGATTTATCAGGTGAATCAAAGAAGAATCAAACTCACACTGGAACGTGGGTGTGGTAAGACATCACTATGGGTACGCATAGTAGTTTTGCAATAATGAGAGCACCAAAAACCTGCAATGCAGTCCACGGCAATGAGGAATGCCTCCTACCACTCCTATTAACTTCTCACTTGAAATAAATCACAATAATCTATCAAGAACTCAAAGAGAAGCAATTTGAAATGTACCATGATCCCAGGCGAAGAGGCATGTATTATATCAGGCTTAAATTGTGCAACTTCTGAAATTATTCTTGGACTGAGTGCCAAGGAAAGGGGCACTTTCTGGTACCAAGGACAGGGGAAACTGCAATGAGAAAGAGAAGAGAAAATATATTAAAGAACAAAAATAGGAAAGAATATCCGAAGAATAAACTAATGAAATAGTAAAAGCATACAGTTATGTCAAACTGTTTGACACAGATGGTAACATCAAAACAAAATATAATAGGACCAGAACAAGATTGAAATTATGGATGAAGTAAACTAAGACTAACTGAGGGTGATAGAAAGAAATTTATGCTTGATAGTGTAAGGATGTTGTGCATAACATAAATCTTCACAAAAAAAATAGTGCTTAATATCTTTCATGAACCAGGCTATCTGAATCCTCAGGGACAAAGACAGATACTAAACCAATAGTAAATAGTCATCTCAAACATTTCTTACACTTAACATGATCGATAACATTGTTTACCAACCCCTTTCTGGAGTTTAAAATCATATCTGCCTAAGAATGCTTCGTAAGTAGTAACTTTTGCAGGGTTGCACCTCTGGCTTGTAAACATTTTAGAATGAAAGCAAAGGTTAAGAAACTAGCATTCTGTTTTTTCTAAACAATTTCTATTTGCAGTTCTAGATATTTAGCCTCAAAAAGCATAACATCAAGCAAAGATTTGTAAGAACAAAATGGAAATAACGTGGAAGCATAGTGCAAGCTTTAGCTCGAATTTCATTCAGTATACTAACCTTCTCGATCCAATCAGCTTTGCTCCATAGAACTCCCGTGGGACCCCTTCATGTGTTGTTACAACCATTACCTATCAGGACCAATAACCTTACAGTTAGTTCATCACTAGAAAATGTTTCTGCAACCTATTACCTATAGTAAACATTTGGTCAAAATTTTTAGCTAGTTTGGCTATGAATTTTTAACTGAGAAAGAACTTAAGCTAAACCAGTATTTGTACAGCCACATTAGTCGCTTGACCGTAATTCCTCAAAGTACTGTCAACTACAAAATGACTTGAATCGAATAAAAAGCAAATGAAATAATCTCCTAAGCAATATGACGCTCCACGCAAGTGCTCAAGCTTCTTAAGATGCAAATGGGACTTAGACTAAACTAACAAATTAATTATCATAACTGCAACACCAAATGCATATACTGACTGAGCATACCTCATCTCCCATTTCCCGTAAATATTTTATAAAATTCTGGAACCTGTTTTTATACCCTGATACATATCTGCAAAATGGAAACAAATGCATTAGTTTTGAGTGCCAAGCTGTTTACATTATAACAGAATAATTGTAACATATTGACCCTTAAATAATAAGCAAAGACCCAAACTTGGACATAATTGACAGCAGGCATATCACAAAGGCGAATGCCACACAGATAAATGTAAGTCTCAATTACTAATCACGACAATTAACATGAGAAGGTGAATCAAACATAAGAATGGAATGTAAAAAAAGCAAAGGGAGGGTGACTGACGAAAAAGGAGAAGGCTCAACAAAGAGAGCAATACGACGAGGCTTTGAATTGTTGTCAGAATCGATCGAAGGAGGGCTTTCCTCTTGTTCCCCATCTTCTTCACCCATCTCTGTAACAGTCATTTCACTTGCACCGACCCTTGTTTTCCTCTCACTCTTCAATCTCAGAGACTCGGGAAAACGTCTTCTTTTACAATTCAGGCTAATGGGTATTGTTGAAAAAGGCAAAACTTTAACAGAATTGGGAAGGCATAAATTGGAAGAAGAACAAATGCTTGAAATTGAAGGGTATGCAAAGAAAGGGTTTATAGAGAGCGAAGAAGAGGAGGACATGGTGTAGAAGTGCAAAGAGGAGAAACAAAAGAGATGTTTTGGATCGTTGATATTTATGGAATACAAGATTTGGGGAAGGAATCTAAGGGGTCTATGGAACAAGCAGAGAATGGATATTCTATTTTCTCCTACGGGAAGAAGCAGTATCGAAGAGACCTCATTGAGTATATGCTTTTTAGTTTTTACTATTTGATTTACTGTGTAGAATAACAAGCTGGTTTAATTTAGGGTGAGAAAATTAGCTTTAATCTAGATTTATAGTTTTAAAGCTTAGATAAACATGCTTGTGGAAATAGAAAGATTAGGTTATATGAAATTAAAATAAAATAAATAAATCTCAAATTTCAAGTCCTGCAAGAAATACTAAAATATTTTTTTAGGTTGTGATTGGTTTTCGAAATGAGAGATATTTTTGATGAAAATAAAGCTGCTTGCTTATCCTCAATGATTCATTCAGCAAAACTTGAACCACAAATTGGATTCTATACCCTCTTGTCCTTGTTCACCGCAATCCCTTACAAATTTGGAATTGGTACCATCTAACATGAATCTACAATTCTACATGTGCAGTTGAAATGCATATAAACCGAAAGGCTTAAAAAAAACTAAATTATACCTTTTCTTTTCTTCGTATAGGTGCTTAAAGTATTTTTCGACCTAAATAGGTGTCTAACGTTTTCACTGTTATTATTTTAAGTGTTTGACCATTAACGACCGTTTAAAAAGATTCATTTAACCAAACAAAACATTACAAGAGAGTCTTATTTTATTTTATTTTTATTTTTTTAACTTCATTTTTTTAAAAATCCCTACATTTCTCAAAATTCAAAATTCACAAAATAGACCAAAATTCCTAGATCCTCAAATTTTGTCATTGTGGTCGTCGTTCATCACGATGTCGGTGATAGAATGAAACTTCCTCCTCTCACCTTAAGACTTGCACATCGCTCATCGTTTGATCGGCTGTCGTTGGCCCCCGTCTTTTCTTTTTCCTCCTCATGTCGTTCGTCGTCTGATCGATTGTCGTTGGTGTAATACTCGTATTTTGTCGGATATTATTATTATTATTATTATTATTATTATAAGTAAAATCAAATTAATAAAAAAAACAAATAGTATAAAGCTCAATCTTTAAATAAAGTCCAAAGTTCATTACATTTTGAAAGGCCAAAACCAAATTTCAGATCCCAAAGCCCGATTACAACCAAATTACCACTAATTACAGTTTGTTCTAGTTTTTATAGTCTATTACAGTCAAATTACAACTCATAGGACATGTGGCGGGCGTTTATTGGCCAAGGAGGAAAGCCACGAATTTATGTTTCTTTGGATGACAATTATCACCAGCTAATTAACAGTTGACGACGGATGATGTTAGTGAGATTGTTTAGTGGATCAATGGATTGATCAAAGTCAAGAGGGGGTGAATTGGGTTTTTAAAAATTGTTCGAGTACAAAGATTTTCCAACAACCCACTAATTGTTCTTCCCCTTTACAAGGCTTAGGAGGTAACCTTTACAATACCGGTCAAAATTTCTACCCAAAATTTGACCAAACTCTCACAAGAGTACAAAGAAGAAATAAAGGCAAGAAAGATATCTCTCAATACAAGATTGCCACATTAAGTACAAACACTCAACCCAAATTTGATTACAAGATCAAAATTGAACACTACACAATTTGGGGTTTTACAAGAGATAGGAAAATAAGCACTTTGAGCTTGGATTTTTGTAAGGATGTTTTTTATGAAATAGTTGTTGTTGGTCTTCAATTGGCTTCAATTTATACATTCTCTATTAATTCTAGCTGTTTGGGTGGTTAGGGTATTGATTATAGCCGTTGGGACCCTCTCTTTCCACTATAAATGCACTTCTGCAGCTTACCGTATCGGTACACGAGAACCAGTATCGATACATGTCTCAAAAAAAAGAGTCGTTGCACAATAACAAGAGGGCGTATCGATACGCGTGTAAGCGTATCGGTACGGGACAAGGACCGTTTCGATACGGGGAACATCCATATCGATGCAATTAATTCAACAGAGCTCACTAGAAGTTTTCGTATCGATACAGAAAAGGGCGTATCGGTACAGGACAACTACCACATTAAATTTCGGTTACCTAACAACTGACACCAACGGTCGAAATCATTAAAAGCTTTTCGAATTTAAAATTTCATTAAATTCGTATCGGTACGGGTGGAACCATATCGGTACGACATTCAAACTCCTTCAGCTTTACAGAGAGAGTGTATCGATACAGATGCAATCTGTTTCGATACGTTGTTTCGATATGGTGAGGGGCGTATCGAAACGCATTTCTCTAGTAGCCAAACTTGTAAAAAAGGTATCGATACAGCTGGAAACGTATCGATGCGCCTGGACGTTTTTCAATAGTTTGACCTTGGAACACTTAGAAAATATTTGGAGTTTGAGTTTTTCAATTCAGATTAAAGCCTTGATGATTTAAAAATTATTCGAGGGACTTAAAAATTTATTTCAAGTTTTCAATTTAATCCTTAACATACATTGTTATATCAAAATCAAACATAGGTTTCTCAATCTCCCCCTTTTTGATATAACAAAACCAAAACTTGAAATCTTTGATACTTTTGAAAAACTTTACAAAATAACTCCCCCTTAATATTAGCCAGTTAAAACTTAAGTTGAAAATCAAAATTTTAAGTGTGAGTTTGTTCCCTCTCCCCCTTTTTGTTAGATAAAAAATAGAGACATTGATAAACATAAGCAAAAGGCATAAATAATAACCAAGCAACATAATATAGATAACCATTAAGTTCAAAATAAAGATAACATCAACATAAAATCCAAAAAACAGAAAATCAAACCATAGGTTTTAGAATGCAAACTTAGTCCTAAAAGCATAATTGAAAGTGCATAAATATCCTAAATGACATGAATGATATGCAACGATGAACTACTACGCATCTCCATCTTCATCGTCCTCATCACGTGCATCATCATTCCCCCGAGATTGACGCCACTCGTCATGGAAAGCGGTAAGGGATATGTTCATCGAGTTGTGACCGCCTTCAAGTGAAGTGAGACGTGTCTCCACATTCTTCACACGATTTTCAAGACTTGTAAGACGTGTGTCTATAGCAGCAAATCCTGAACTCATCGCTTGATCCATGGAAGCAATTCCTGTGCGCAAGCCTGTGAATTGCTCGTTGAGAAAGGTCATGAGGGCATCCATGGAAGGTGGAGGAGGAGGAGCTTGAGGGTTAACAATTTCTTCCAGAATAGCATCACTAGGGAGTTCGGATAGACGAAGCCAATTACCATTAAAGTACATGAACTTACCCCTTGAAAGAGATCTTTCATCGACAGGATCGGTGAGGGGAGTCGGGTAGTCATGTGAACAATCTATCTCCTTTTGTGTGAAGAAATAACTCAAGGTTGTTCTATAAGTGAATGAAGTGACAAGAGTAATGTGGCGATGTTGCACGAGATAGACAATCTCCGCAAACATGATCCGAGCAAGGTTTGGTTGTTGTCTTTGACGGAAGCACCGAATCCAAAAATCGTCAACTTGGCGGATAGTGGAATACTTGCCTCCCGAGGGCCTAAACCACCAAGAAACCATCAAATGTAGGATCCGATCTTGAGCATTAAGAGCGGTGACGGAACCTCCCAAGACATGGCCAGAGCATTCTCATCATCAAAACCCTCATCCTCTAACTTGAACACATCACAAATAGATTGAACATCGATGGTGATCTTTTTACCCATTAGAAAAGAATCAACATCCGTAACAATACCCGATGGATTGGCGACACACTTGGCATTAGCATAGAAAATCAAAACCAAATTGCGATAGAAAAAGCCGAGAATTTGAATAAAATCCATAAATTTCCATTCTTGGAGCAACGATAAGTAAACAAAATTGAAGCACTCCAAGTTGAGAAAAGGAACGGAAATTACCCTCTCAGGACGGATTTTGTAGTCTTGAAATTTTCGAAAATATGTGAGATCTCCGGAAGTCTTTAAGCACTGTTGATAGATAAGAGTGAGGTTCAGGCGAGTACCATCTTCGGCAATAGAACATTCACCAACTTCACTCGTACGTGCTCTCTTTTTAGGTGCAATTGACTAGAGAAAAAGATCAAAAATAGTGTATGCATTAACTTTCTCATTCAACCCATGAAAATCAATAATCAAGATGTTTGAAAAAAAATTGAGAAACAAAACAAAAATAAAAAGTTTGAAAAGAAATTTGTTTTTGAGAAAACAAAACAAAACAAAATTTAGAACGAAAATCAAACGAAATAAAGAAAAAAGAGATTTTTACCTTGATATTGATAGAGAGGAATGGGAGAAGAACTTTGCACCAAATTGATGAAAAGCTTGAAAAGCTTTGCTTGATATTGAAAACCCTCAAGAAATTTTGAGTTGTGGTGTAAAAATATGAGGGGTTGAGAGGCTTTTTATATAGTGAAAAACGGCTAGGGTTTTTGTTGAGTGGATCTATGGATTGATCAAAGCCAAGAGGGGGTGAATTGGGTTTTTAAAAATTGTTGGAGTAAATGGAAAGGCTAAAAATGAAGAACAATGAATTTTAGAGTGGTTCAAGTTCCAAATAAACTCTACATCCACTACCTTAGCTACCACTAAGGATTTCTAACAATCCACTAATTGTTCTTCCCCTTTTCAAGGCTTAGAAGGTAAGCTTTACACAACCGGACAAATTTTCTACCCAAAATTTGACCAAACCCTCACAAGAGTACAAAGAAGAATTAAAGGCAAGAAAGATATCTCTCAATACAAGATTTCCCCTTTAAGTACAAACAATCAACCAAAATTTGATAAAAAGATCAGAATTGAACACTACACAATTTGGGTTTACAAGAGATTGGAAAATAAGCACTTTGAGCTTGGATTTTTGCTAGGATGTTTATCTTTGATGCAATAGTTGTTGCTGGTCTTCAATTATCTTCAATTTATACCTTCTCTATCAATTCTAGCCGTTTGGGTGGTTAGAGTATTGATTATAGCCGTTGGGACCCTCTCTTTCCACCATAAATGCACTTCTACAGCTTACCGTATCGGTACGCGTGGACCTGTATCGATACCTGTCTCAAAACAGAAAGAGTCGTTGCACAATAACAAGAGGGTGTGTCGATACGCGTGTAAGCGTATCGGTACGGGACAGGGACCGTTTCGATACAGAGAATAACCGTATCGATGCAATTTTTTCAACTGAGCTCACTAGAAGTTTCCGTATTGATACGGCTAGGAGCGTATCGGTACGAGACAACCACCACTTTAAATTTCAGTTACCTAACAACTAACACCAACAGTCGAAAACATTAAAAGCTTTTTAAATTTAAAATTCCATTAAATATGTATCGATACGGGTGGAACCGTATCGGTACGCCATTCAAACTCCTTCAGTTTTATCAGAGGGAGCGTATCAATATAGATTCAATCTGTTTCGATACGTTGTTTCGATACGGTGAGGGGCGTATCGAAATGCGTCTTTCATGTAGCCAACTTTGTGAAAAAGGTATCGATACGGCTGGAGGCGTATCGATACGCCTGGACATTTTTCAATAGTTTGGCCTTGGAACACTTAGAAAATACTTGGAGTTTGAGTTTTTCAAATCAGATTAAAGCCTTGGTGATTTATAAATCATTTGAGGGACTTAGAAATCTATTTCAAGTTTTCAATTTAATCCTTAACATACTTTGTTATATCAAAATCAAACATAGGTTTTACAATCTCCCCCTTTTTGATATAACAAAACCAAAACTTGAAATTTTTGACACTTTGAAAAACTTTGCAAAATAACTCCCCCTTAATATTAGCTAGGTAAACTTTAAGTTTGAAAATCAAATTTTTAAGTGTGAGCTTGTTCCCTCTCCCCCTTTTTGTTAGATCAAAAAATAGAGACATTGATAAACATAGGCAAAAGTCATAAATAATAGCCAAGCAACATAATATTGATAATCATTAAGTTCAAAATAAAGATAACGTCAACATAAAATCCAAAGAAAATCAAAGCATAGGTTTTAGAATGCAAACTTAATCCTAAAAACATAATCGAAAGTGCATAAATATCCTAAATGACATGAATGATATGCAAAGATAAGCTACTATGCATCTCCATCGCCATCTTCATCATCCTCCTCATTTGCATCATCATTCCTCCTAGTTTGATGCCACTCGTCATGAAAAGCGGTAAGAGAGATGTTCATCGAGTTATGACCTTCTTCAAGGGAAGTGAGGCGCGTCTCCACATTCTTCATTCGATTTTCAAGGCTTGTAAAGCGTGTGCCAATAGCGGTAAACCTTGAATTCATCACTTGATTCATAGAGGCAATTCCCGTGCGCAAACCCGTGAATTGCTCGTTTAGAAAAGTCATGAGAGCATCCATGGAAGGTGGAGGAGGAGCTTGAGAAGCTTGAGCGGCTTGAGGATTGGTAATTTCTTCCGGAACGGCATCGCTAGGGAGCTCAGATAGATGAAGCCAACTACCATTAAAGTAATGAAACTTTCCCCTTGCAAGAGATCTTTCATCGATAGGGTCGGTGAGGGGAGTAGGGTAGTCATGTGAACAATCTATCTCATTTTGTGTGAAGAAATAACTCAAAGTCGTACCATATGTAAAGGAAGTGACGAGAGTAGTGTGGCGATGTTGTACGAGATAGACAATCTTCGCAAACATAATCTGAGCAAGATTTGGTCGTTCTCTTTGACGGAAGCACCGAATCCAAAAATCGTCAACTTGGCGGATAGTGGAGTACTTTCCTCCCGAGGGCCTAATCCACCAAGAAACCATCAAATGTAGGATCTGATCTTGAGCATTAAGAGCGGTGACGGAACCTCCCAAGACATGGCCAAGAGCATTCTCATCATCAAGACCTTCATCCTCCAACTTAAACACATCACAAATGGATTGAACATCGATGGTGACCTTTTTACCCATTAGATAAGAATTAACGGCCGTAACAACACCCGCTTTATTGGTGAAACACTTGGCATTAGCATAGAAAATCAAGACTAAAGTGCGATAGAAAAAACCAGGAATTTGTAGAAAATCCATAAATTTCCATTCTTGGAGCAATGGTAAGTAAACAAATTGGAAGCGCTCCGAGTTGAGAAAAGGAACGGAAATTACCCTCTCCGGACGGATTTTGTAGTTTTGAAATTGACAGAAATATGTGAGATCTCTGGAAGTCTTGAAGCACTGTTGATAGATAAGAGTGAGGTTCGGGCGAGTACCATCTCCGGCATTGGAACTTTCATCGGCTTCACTAGTACGTGCTCTCTTTTTAGGTGCCATTGACTAGAGAAAAGACCAAAAACAATGTATGCATTAACTCTCTCATTCAGCCCATTGAAAATCAATAATCAAGGTTTTTGTTAAAAAAAGGTAAACTACTGCAGAAGTCACTTATGTTTATACTAAGTACAGAGTTAGTCCCTAAATTTGAAAAATGACCACTAAGGTCCCAAACGTTTTCGGGACGTAAACTTCTAGTCACTCAGCCGTTAAATCTAAACGGAAGGGTGATCTGACACAATAAAAAAATGATAAATTACTTAAATAGTCCCTAAACCATTACTTAACTTGTATTTTAACCACTGAAATAAAAATAATTTATATAATTTCACATTTAATCCTCTATATTTACAATTTTTTTTATTTCTTTCCCCTCCACTACTCCCTACCCGCTTTTGAGCCGCACCAAAATCTTCAAACGACTCATCTTGCTCACATCCACCCTTCAATAACGACTTGAAGCTATCCTCGTTGTACCCCTTGTGAGGTATAATCTGCATTTCGGAACAGAGTACGAGAACTTGAAAAGGATGCAAATGTTTTAGAATTGCGGGGTCTCGATCATAGTCCTGGTAAAATCAAGTTCAACATGATTAAAGGATTCGTTTTAAGGGAAATCTTCTGCATGTACCGAAACCAGCTTTCTTGGTTACTCACCTTTTCTGTAACTATAACAATTGGCTTATAACCAGACTTGTCCTCAAGTTGTCTAAGCCCTTTTCTTATCATATGAATATCCTAGGATGTCGAGGAAATAAGAACATGATTGCTCGGAAAATAAATCTGGGATATAAGGGAGGAGCAATTTACCTCAATTTCAAATGAGTGATGGTCACTGAAATCAATTCGATCAACAAATAATGGTCCAATCTGCAGCAAGTTTAGAGAAATAATGGTCCATTATGCATGACATGTCAATTAAACCGGAAAAGAAATAACATAAAATAAATAGTATAAAACCTTTTCCACTGTCTGCACAAAAGCATCAGGAGAACCAATTGCAGAAACACATAATACGACTGCATCATGCAACGCTTCCAAATGCATCTTTGTGCTTATATTTCTCGGTTCAAAGAAAAACGAGGGAGCCATTCTGGTATAAAAAATAGGAAGTGATTCCTTGATTTCTTGAACCACTAACTCGATATCTTTGACCTTTTGTTCCGATACCTGCCACGATTTTGAAGCATGAACTTTTTAGACAAGTTCTTCACATAGTTCGGCTACAAAATTACAAGCAAAATATACACAACTTTTGTTGAAGAATTAAAAGTATCTTTAGGAAAGTACCAAGTTCAAGCTCAATTCTTCATACCAGGTCAGCATGATGGACTACAGCAATATCGGCTCGTCTGATTGCCGTTAAAGGTTCTCTCAAAGGTCCAAGAGGAAGTAGTGGAGGGGAAAGAAATAAAAAAATTGTAAATATAGAGGATTAAATGTGAAATTATATAAATTATTTTTATTTCAGTGGTTAAAATACAAGTTAAGTAATGGTTTAAGGACTATTTAAGTAATTTATCATTTTTTTATGGTGTCAGATCACCCTTCCGTTTAGATTTAACGGATGAGTGACTAGAAGTTTACGTCCCGAAAACGTTTGGGACCTTACTGGTCATTTTTCAAATTTGGGGACTAACTCTGTACTTAGTATAAACATAAGTGACTTCTGCAGTAGTTTACCCTAAAAAATATTAGAAACAAAACAAAAAACAAAAGGTTTTTAAAAAAAATTGTTGAGAAAAGCAAAACAAAAAACAAAAAAAATTTAAAACGAAAATCAAAAGAAAATAAAAGAGACTTATACCTTGATATTGATAGAGAGGAATGGGAGAAGAACTTTGCACCAAATTGATGAAAAGCTTGAAGAGCTTTGCTTGATGTTGAAAACCCTCAAGAGAATTTGAGTTGTGGTGTGAAAATATGAGGGATTGAGAGGCTTTTTATAGAGAGAAAACATCTAGGGTTTTAAAATTGCAATTTTGGTAAAAATGAAACTCTTTAAATGTCATTAAGAAGTTGTCTGCGCAATCGTGTATCGATACACCTGAGGGTGTATCGATACGGGGGTAAAATCATAATTCCCTTGAAACGTCCGTTGAAGGTCCGTATCGAAACGGATGCAATCCGTATCGAAACACTCTTAGATCGTATCGAAACGGGTTTAACCGTATCGATACCCGTTTAGGCAAAATGCAGTCTGGAAAGCTAATACAATACTTGTATCGATACACAGAAGGCTGTATCGATACCATATGCCCAGAAATGCATTTTAGGCTTTAAGAACAACCAAAGGCTCGATTTTAGCACCTCCTAAATGAATGCAATTGATGTATGAGTAGTTCTAAGCATATTCTAACAGAAGCATACTCCCCGTAGCTATGAGCATGGATATTTTCAAGAGCAACAACACATAAACATGCAATTTCACAAATTCAAGCAATTTTAACCTCAAAAGGAGTCCTAAAGGGTCAAAGAAGGCTAGTTAGACCTAACTCTCTCCTAAGGGACCAAAAACGCTCTTTATCCAAAGGATTTGTAAAGATGTCTGCTAGTTGGTTTAAGGTGTCAACGTACTCTATAACAACATCTTCCTTAAGGACATGAACTCTAATAAAATGATGCCTTATCTCGATATGTTTGGTTCTAGAGTGTTGGATGGGATTTTTAGTTAAGCATATGGCACTAGTGTTGTCACACTTAAGAGGTATGGTTTCAAATTTAATACCATAATCTAAGAGTTGTTGCTTCATCCAAAGGACTTAAGCACAACAACTCCCTAAGGATATGTACTCGGCTTCGGTGGTAGATAGAGCTACACTATTTTGTTTCTTAGAGAACCAATATATGAGCATACTACCTAAGAATTGACATGTTCCCGAAGTACTATTCCTATCGATTTAACACCCCCCATAATCCGCATCCGAATAAGCATGAAGGTTGAAGGTTGAGTCTCTAGGGTACCAAAGACCTAGACAAGGAGTATATTTAAGATACCTAAAGATTCGTTTAACGGCTATAAGGTGAGTCTCTCTAGGACTAGCTTGAAACCTAGCACACAAGCAAACACTAAACAAAATATCCGCTCTACTTGCGGTAAGGTAAAGCAAAGATCCAATCATAGAGCGATAAAGCTTAGAGTCAACACACTTACCTCCTTCATCTTTGTCAAGCTTTGTAGATGGGCTCATAAGTGTGGCTTGAGGCTTTGCATTCTCCAAGCCAAACTTCTTGAGCATATCCTTGATGTACTTTGCTTGATTGATGAAGGTGTCATCCTTCCTTTGCTTGATTTGGAGTCCCAAAAAGAATGAGAGCTCCCCCATCATGCTCATCTCGAATTCACCTTGCATTAACTTAGCAAACTCTTTGCAATGACACTCATTAGTAGATCCAAAAATAATATCATCAACATATATTTGTATTACTAAGATGTTATTTTTATACCTTTTTATGAAAAGTGTAGTGTCCACCTTACCTTTTTCAAAACCTTTTTCAATTAAAAAGTTTGAAAGTCTTTCATATCAAGCTCTAGGAGCTTGTTTTAAACCATAAAGTGTTTTAGTTAGTTTGAAAACATGATTTGGAAATTTAGAATCTTCAAAACCCGGTGGTTGTTCCACATACACTTCCTCATTTATAAAACCATTTAAAAATGCGCTTTTACCATTCATTTGAAAAAGCTTGAAATCATGATAACATGCATATGTAAGAAACATCCTAATAGCCTCCATTCTAGCTACGAGTGCATAGGTTTCATCAAAATCTATTCTCTCTTCTTGAGTGTAACCTTGAGCAACTAATCTAGCTTTATTTCTCACAATGTTAGCACTCTCATCTAGTTTGTTCCTGAATACCCATTTAGTTCCTATAGTAGATTGATTACTAGGCCTTTCAACTAATGTCCAAACATTACTTCTCTCAAATTTATTTAACTCTTCTTGCATAACCATAATCCAAAAGTCATCTTTTAATGCTTCTTTAATGTTCTTAGGCTCTATGCATGAGATAAAAGCAACATGATTCATGAGTTTAAGAGAAGATCTAGTAGTTACCCCCTTGGATGGATCACCCATGATTTCACCACCTTTGACATAGTTGTACTCCCTTGGGTAGCTCGCTTCCTTTTCCTCAAGATCCAAGTCCTTCAAGGCTTCAAGAGGTGGATCTTGTGTATCCTCTTCTTTCGTTGGAATCTCATCCTCCTTTGAAGTTTGTCCTCCATCAAAGGCATCAAGGATTCCTACATCATCATCATCACAAGAATCCTTCCTCGGAAGGAGGTTATCATCGAATACAACATGAATATACTCTTCTACTACTAAAGTTCTCTTATTAAATACACGATAGGCTTTAGAGTTTAAGGAATAACCTAAGAAAATAGCTTCATCACTTTTAGCATCAAATTTACCTAAGTTATCTTTTCTATTGTTTAAAACAAAACACTTGCAACCAAATGGATGAAAATAGCTAATGTTAGGCTTTTTAGATTTTAAAATCGCATATGGTGTTTTCTTTAAAAGTGGCCTAATCATTACTCGGTTTACAATGTAGCAAGCGGTGTTTGTGGCTTCCGCCCAAAAATATTTAGGTAAATTGTTTTCACAAAGCATGGTTCTAGCCATTTCTTGTAAAGTTCTATTTTTCCTCTCAACTACCCCATTTTGTTGAGGAGTTCGAGGAACCGAAAAATTGTGGCTAATACCATTTTCATTTAAAAACTCTTCAAAACCTAGATTTTGAAATTTGGTTCTATGATCACTTATAATATGAGAAATTTTAAGTTCAAGATCATTTTGAGTTAATTTTGAAAACGTAATGAATTTTTCTAAAGCCTCATCTTTAGTACTTAAGAATAGAACTCAAGTAAATCTAGAATAGTCATCAACAAGTACAAATGCATACGATTTACCACCCAAGCTCATAGTTCTAATAGGCCCAAATAAATCCATGTGAAAAAGTTGTCAACACCTACTTGTAGAAACATCATTAATGGATTTAAAGGATGATTTATGTTTTTTACCCTTAAAGCATGCATCACAAATTTTGTCATTTGAGAACTTAATTTTGGGTAAACCTCTAACTAGATCTAGGGAAACTAATTTTTCTAAAACACTAATGCTATCATGTCCTAGTTTCCTATGGCATAGCCATGCATCATTTTCATTTTGAGAAACAAAGCATGCATGGGATGTGTGAATGTCATCTAGATGCACCATGTATATATTACCTATGCGATGACCACTGAGCATTATATTATTTGATTTAATGTCAACAATTTTGCACCCATTTTTATCAAATAAGACATTAAACCCTTTGTCACATAATTGACTAATGCTCAATAAGTTATATTTTAGACCATCGACATATAAAACATTTTCAATGAGAATAGTAGAGTGATTACCTATGGATCCAATACCTTCAATGTGGCCTTTGGAGTTGTCACCAAATGTCACTACTCCTCCACTTTTTGGCTTTAAGTCCATGAATCGACTCTTGTCTCCGGTCATGTGCCTCGAGCATCCACTATCAAGGTACTATAAATTTTGACTTTGTGCTTTGGCCTTGTAGCAATGGTCCCCCTACAAAAAAAATATTAAACTTTGGTTTTTGGTACCCAAATCATTTTGGGTCCACGAGTGTTAGCTCCCAAAAGCTTGGTTCCCTTAGGAATCCAAGGTGACATAGTAACAACATTATTAGACTTGACGAGTTCCTTAGGAACCCATACACTTCTAATTTTCTTGGTTCTATTATGCCTATGGAAGCTATTTTGTTTGTAGTTATATGTATTTCTTTTAGGTTGGTTGGTTTTAGAGGATTCATCTATTTCATTTCTTACATTACCAACATTTTTGAAAGACTCCTTGAGCTTGTTAAGCTCATCTAACACCCTTTGGTGTTCACTATTGCATTGAGAAATAAGATTGTTTAGGTCTACATTTTCATATTGAAAGAATTTAAGTTCATCTTGTAAAACTAAGATCTTTTTCTCAAATTTTAAGTTAGCTTGAGAAAGTGAGTCATTTTTATCATTTAATTCTGAAATAATCTTTTTATTTCTAATGACCGACTCTTTATACTTCTCAACTAACTCATCATATACCTCTTTTAACTCATCATAAGCATCATACAATTCATCAAATGTAAAATCAAAAGATGATGAGTTAGAGGTTACCATGGAGGAATCTTCCTCAAGAACCATGAGGCAAAGGTTGGTCACTTCGTGTTTCTCATCCTCGGATGACTCCTCGTCACTCCAAGTAGCAAGCTTGGCTTTGAGCTTCTTTTTCTTCTCAAAACCCTTCTTCTTGAGTTGAGGCCACTTCGAACGAATGCGAGCCGGTTTTTTGCACTCAAAGCAAATGATTTGATCCCTCTCTTCTTCTTTGTTTTTGGTTTTGAAGTCCATTCTTCGTTGAATCTTCCTTACTTGGCTGGACCTCATAAACCGTGAGAACCTTTTGGCTATCATAACCAATTCTTCTAGGTCTTCCTCCTCACTAGAAGTGTTATCCTCATGTAGCGAAGCTTTGTGAGCCACTTATATCTTCTTCTTCTTTTCTACATCTAGCTTCTCCACTCTTCTCTCTTCCTTTTTCTTTTCATCTTCCCTTCCTTGCTTCATTATCTCATGAGTTAGGAGAGAACCCACTAGCTCATCAAGCTTGAGTGTCTTCAAGTTTTTGGCCTCAATGATGGCGGTCCTCTTCCCATCCCAAGATTTGGGAAGTGAGTAGAGTAGCTTCCGGACTAGTTTGTCTTCCGGAATTATCTCTCCAAAACCCTTTAGCTCGTTGACGATTGTTGAGAAACGATAGAACATCTTTGACACGGTTTCGTTGGGCTCCATTTTGAAATTCTCATAACTAAGATTGAGAATTCCAATCTTTGTCTCCTTCACATCACTTGTTCTTTCATATGTGGTCTCTAGTGTATCCCACACTTCCTTGGCACTTTCAATGGAGGAAACTTTGGAGTAGATGTCGGGACCGAAAGTGCAAAACAACATACTAAGAGCTTTATCATTGATTTGAATCTTCTTTCTCTCTTCTTCACTCATCTCATTTTTATTCTTTAGCACCATTCTTCCTTAGTCGTCTATCTTCATCGGAATATAGGGATCATCTTCAATGGCATCCCAAACTAGATAATCGTTGGATTTGATGAAGAGGCACATCTGGTTCTTCCAAATAGGGTAGTTATCACCGTTGAAGAAAGGCGGTTTGGTGGTTGATTGAGACTCGTACATGCTTGACCCTGAGGTAGATGCCATGACTTGATTTTTAGATGATCACACTCTTCCTAGAAACTCCTCTTGTGGTTGTTAATCCTTTAAAGAGGTAGGCTCTGATACCAATTGTTGAGTGGATCAATGGATTGATCAAAGCCTAGAGAGGGGGCGAATTGGGTTTGTAAAAATTGTTGGAGTAAATGGAAAGGCTAAAAATGGAGAACAAGGAATTTTAGAGTAGTTCAAGTTCCAAATGAACTCTACATCCACTACCTTAGCTACCACTAAGGATTTCAAAAAATCCACTAATTGTTCTTCCCCTTTTCAAGGCTTAGGAGGTAACCTTTACACAACCGGTCAAATTTTCTACCCAAAATTTGACCAAACCCTCACAAGAGTACAAAGAAGAATTAAAGGCAAGAAAGATATCTCTCAATACAAGATTTCCCCTTTAAGTACAAACACTCAACCCAAATTTGATAAAAAGATCATAATTGAACACTACACAATTTGGGGTTTACAAGAGATTGGAAAATAAGCACTTTGAGCTTGGATTTTCTTAGGATGTTTATCTTTGATGCAATAGTTGTTGTTGGTCTTCAATTAGCTTCAATTTATACCTTCTCTATCAATTCTAGCCGTTTGGGTGGTTAGGGTATTAATTATAGCCGTTGGGACCCTCTCTTTCCACCATAAATGCACTTCTGCAGCTTACCGTATCAGTACGCATGGACCTGTATCGATACCTGTCTCAAAATAGAAAGAGCTGTTGCACAATAACAAGAGGGCGTATAGATACGCGTGTAAGCGTATCGGTATGGGACATGGACCGTTTCGATATGGGGAACAACCGTGTTGATGCAATTTTTTCAACTGAGCTCACTAGAAATTTCTGTATCGATACGGCTAGGAGCGTATCGGTACATGACAACCACCACTTTAAATTTCTGTTACCTAACAACTAACACCAACAACCGAAAACATTAAAAGCTTTTCGATTTTAAAATTTCATTAAATCCGTATCGGTACGGGTGGAACCGTATCGGTACGCCATTCAAACTCCTTCAGTTTTATCAGAGGGAGCGTATCAATACAGATTCAATCTGTTTCGATACGGTGAGGGGCGTATCGAAACGCGTCTTTCCAGTAGCCAACTTTGTGAAAAAGGTATCGATACGGCTGAAGACGTATCGATACGCCTGGACGTTTTTCAATACTTTTGCCTTGGAACACTTAGAAAATACTTGGAGTTTGAGTTTTTCAAATCAGATTAAAGCCTTGGTGATTTATAAATCATTTGAGGGACTTAGAAATCTATTTCAAGTTTTCAATTTAATCTTTAACATACTTTGTTATATCAAAATCAAACATAGGTTTTACAGTTTTGTAAAAGCAATTTTGGTAAAAGTAAAACTCTTTAAATGCCTTAAAGAAGCTGTCTGCGCAATCGCGTATCGATACGCTTGAGGGTGTATCGATATGGGGGTAAAATCGTAATTCTCTTGAAACGCTCGTCGAAGGTCCGTATCGAAACAGATGCAATTCGTATCGAAACGCTTTTAGCTCGTATCGAAACGGGTTTAACCGTATCGATACATGTTTTAGGCAAAATGCAGTCTGGAAAGCTAATACAGTACTCGTATCGATACGTAGAAGGCCGTATCGATACCCTATGCCCAGAAATGCATTTTAGGCTTTAAGAACAACCAAAAGCTCGATTTTAACACCTTCTAAATGAATGCAATTGATGAATGAGCAGTTCTAAGCATATTCTAACAAAAGCATACTCCTTCTAGCAATAAGCATGGATATTTTCAAGATTAACAACATATAAACATGCAATTTCACAAATTCAAGCAATTTTAACCTCAAAAAGAGTCCTAAAGGGTCAAGGAAGGCTAGTTATACCTAACTCTCTCCTAAGGGACCAAAAATGCTCTTTGTCTAGAGGTTTAGTAAAAATGTCCGCTAGTTGGTTAAATGTGTCAACGTACTCTATAACAACATATTCCTTAAGGACATGATCTTTAATGAAATGATGCCTTATCTCTATATGTTTGGTTCTAGAGTGTTGGATGGGATTTTTAGTTAAGCATATGGCACTAGTGTTGTCACACTTAAGGGGTATGGTTTCAAATTTAATACCATAATCTAAGAGTTGTTGCTTCATCCAAAGGACTTGAGCACAACAACTCCCTGAGGATATGTACTCGGCTTCGGTGGTAGATAGAGCTACATTGTTTTGTTCCTTAGAGAACCAAGATATGAGCATACTACCTAAGAATTGACATGTTCCCGAAGTACTCTTCCTATCGATTTTACACCCCCCATAATCCGCATCCAAATAAGAATAAAGGTTGAAGGTTGAGTCTCTAGGGTACCAAAGACCTAGACAAGGAGTATCTCTAAGGTATCTAAAGATTCTCTTAACGGCTATAAGGTGAGACTCTCTAGGACTAGCTTGAAACCTAGCACACAAGCAAACACTAAAATATATATCTAGTGAACTTGTGGTAAGGTAAAGCAAAGATCCAATCATAGAGCGATAAAGCTTAGAGTCAAGACACTTACCTCCTTCATCTTTGTCAAACTTTGTAGATGAGCTCATTGGTGTGGCTTGAGGCTTTGCATTCTCCAAGCCAAACTTCTTGAGCATATCCTTGATGTACTTTGCTTGATTGATGAAGGTGTCATCCTTCCTTTGCTTGATTTGGAGTCCCAAAAAGAATGGGAGCTCCCCCATCATGCTCATCTCAAATTCACCTTGCATTAACTTAGAAAACTCCTTGTAATGACACTCATTAGTAGATCCAAAAATAATATCATCAACATATATTTGTACTACTAAGATGTCATTTTATACCTTTTTATGAAAAGTGTAGTGTTCACCTTACCTTTTTCAAATCCTTTTTCAATCAAAAAGTTTGAAAGTCTTTCATACCAAGCTCTAGGAGCTTGTTTTAAACCATAAAGTGCTTTGGTTAGTTTGAAAACATGATTTGGAAATTTTGAATCTTCAAAACCCGGTGATTGTTCCACATACACTTCCTCATTTATAAAACCATTTAAAAATGCACTTTTAACATCCATTTGAAAAAGCTTGAAATCATGATAACATGCATATGCAAGTTACATCCTAATAGCTTCCATTCTAGCTACGGGTGCATAGGTTTCATCAAAATCAATTCCCTCTTCTTGAGTGTAACCTTGAGCAACTAATCTAGCTTTGTTTCTCACAATGCTACCACTCTCATCAAGTTTATTCCTAAATACACATTTAGTTCCTATAGTAGATTGATTACTAGGCCTTTCAACTAATGTCCAAACATTACTTCTCTCAAATTGATTTAACTCTTCTTGCGTAGCCATAATCCAAAAATCAGCTTTTAATGCTTCTTCATTGTTCTTAGGCTCTATGCATGAGATAAAAGCAACATGGTTCATTAGTTTAAGAGAAGATCTAGTAGTTACCCCCTTCGATGGATTACCCAAGATTTCACCACCTTTGACATAATTGAACTCCCTTGGGTAGCTCACTTCCTTTTCCTCAAGAGCCAAGTCCTTCAAGGATTCAAGAGGTGGATCTTTTGCATCCTCTTCTTTTGTTGGAATCTCATCCTCCTTTGAAGTTTGTCCTCCATCAAAGGCATCAAGGATTCCTACATCATCATCATCACAAGAATCCTTCTTCGGAAGGAGGTTATCATCGAATACAACAAGAATAGACTCTTCTACTACACAAGTTTTCTTATTAAATACACGATAGGCTTTGGAGTTTAAGGAATAACCTAAGAAAATAGCTTCATCACTTTTAGCATCAAATTTACCTAAGTTATCTTTTCCATTGTTTAAAACAAAACACGTGCAACCAAATGGATGAAAATAGCTAATGTTAGGCTTTTTAGATTTTAAAATCTCATATGGTGTTTTCTTTAAAAGTGGCCTAATCATTACTCGGTTTACAATGTAGCAAGTGGTGTTTGTGGCTTCCGCCCAAAAATATTTAGGTAAATTGTTTTCACAAAGCATTGTTCTAGCCATTTCTTGTAAAGTCCTATTTTTCTTCTCAACTACCCCATTTTGTTGAGGAGTTCGAGGAGCCGAAAAATTATGGCTAATACTATTTTCATTTAAAAACTCTTCAAAACCTAGATTTTGAAATTATGTTCCATGATCACTTCTAATATGAGAAATCTTAAGTTCAAGATCATTTTGAGTTAATTTTGAAAACGTGATGAATTTTTCTAAAGCCTCATCTTTAATACTTAAGAATAGAACCCAAGTAAATCTAGAATAGTCATCAACAAGTACAAATGCATATGATTTACCACCCAAGCTCATAGTTCTAATAGGCTCAAATAAATCCATGTGAATTAGTTGTAAACACCTACTTGTAGAAACATCATTAATGGATTTAAAGGATGATCTATGTTGTTTACCCTTAGAGCATGCATCACAAATTTTGCCATTTGAGAACTTAATTTTGGGCAAACCTCTAACTAGATTTAGGGAAACTAATTTTTCTAAAACACTAATGCTAGCATGTCCTAGTTTCCTATGCCATAGCCATGCATCATTTTCATTTTGTGCAACAAAACATGCATGGATGTATGAATGCCATCTAAATGCACCATGTATATATTACCTATGCGATGACCAATGAGCATTATATTATTTGATTTAATGTCAACAATTTTGCATCCATTTTTATCAAATAAGACATTAAAACCTTTGTCACATAATTGACTAATGCTCAATAAGTTATATTTTAGACCATCGACATATAAAACATTTTCAATGAGAATAGTAGAGTGATTACCTATGGATCCAATACCTTTAATGTGGCCTTTGGAGTTGTCACCAAATGTCACTACTCCTCTACTTTTTGGCTTTAAGTCCATGAATCGACTCTTGTCTCCGGTCATGTGCCTCGAGCATCCACTATCAAGGTACCATGAATTTTGACTTTGTGCTTTGGCATTGTAGCAATGCTCCCCTACAAATAAAGATATTAAGCTTTGGTTTTTGGTACCCAAATCATTTTGGGTCCACGAGTGTTAGCTCCCAAAAATTTGGATCCCTTAGGAATCCAAGGTGACATAGCAACAACATTATTAGACTTGACGAGTTCTTTAGGAACCCATACACTTCTAATTTTCTTAGTTCTATTATGCCTATGGAAGCCACTTTTTTTGTAGTTATATGTCTTTCTTTTAGGTTGGTTAGTTCTAGAGGATTCACCTATCTCATTTTTCACATTACCAACATTTTTGAAATACTCCTTGAGCTTGTTAAGCTCATCTAACACCCTTTGGTGTTCACTATTGCATTGAGAAATAAGATTGTTTAAGTCTACATTTTCATCTTGAAAGAATTTAAGTTCATCTTGTAAACCTAAGATATTTTTCTCAAATTTTAAGTTAGCTTGAAAAATTGAGTCATTTTTAGCATTTAATTCCGAAATAATCTTTTTATTTCTTATGACCGACTCTTTATACTTCTTAACTAACTCATCATATACCTCTTGTAACTCATCATAAGCATCATGCAATTCATCAAATGTAAAATCAAAAGATGATGAGTTAGAGGTTACCATGGAGGAATCCTCCTCAAGAGTCATGAGGCATAGGTTGGCCACTTCGTGTTCCTCATCCTCGGATGACTTCTTACCACTCCAAGTAGCAAGCTTGGCTTTGAGCTTCTTCTTCTTCTCAAAGCCCTTATTCTTAAGTTGAAGGCACTCCGAACGAATATGACCCAGTTTTTTGCACTCAAAGCAAATTATTTGATCCCTCTCTTCTTCTTTGTTTTTGGTTTTGAAGTCCATTTTTCTTTGAATCTCCCTTCCTCGGTTGGACCACATAAACTGTGAGAACCTTTTGGCTATCTTAGCCAGTTCTTCTAGGTCTTCCTCCTCACTAGAAGTGCTCTCCTCATGTAGAAAAGCTTTGAGAGCCACTCTTATCTTCTTCTTCTTATCTACCTCTAGCTTCTCCACTCTTCTCTCTTACTTCTTCCTTTCATCTTCCCTACCTTGCTTCATTATCTCATGAGTTAGGAGAGAACCCACTAGTTCATCAAGCTTGAGTGTCTTCAAATTTTTGGCCTCAATGATGGCGGTTCTCTTTCCATCCCAAGACTCGGGAAGTGAGTAGAGTAGCTTCCGGACTAGTTTGTCTTCTGGGATTATCTCTCCAAAACCCTTTAGCCCGTTGACGATTGTTTAGAAACGATCGAACATCTTTGACACGGTTTCGTCAGGCTCCATTTTGAAATTCTCATAGCTAAGATTGAGAATTCCAATCTTTGTCTCCTTCACATCACTTGTTCCTTCATAAGTAGTCTCAAGTGTATCCCACACTTCCTTAGCACTTTCGATGGAGGAAACTTTGGAGTAGATGTCGGGACCGAAAGAGAAAAACAACATGCGAAGAGCTTTATCATTGATTTGAATCTTCTTTCTCTCTTCTTCACTCATCTCATTTTTCTTCTTTAGCTCCAATCTTCCTTCGTCGTCTCTCTTCATTGGAATATAGGGACCATCTTCAATGGCATCCCAAACTAGATAATCGTTGGATTTAATGAAGAGGCGCATCTGGTTCTTCTAAAAGCGGTAGTTAACACCGTTGAAGAAAGACAGTTTGGTGGTTGATTGAGACTCGTACATGCTTGACCCAGAGGTAGATGCCATGTCTTTCTTTAGTAGTTGATCACACTCTTCCTAGGAACTCCTATTGTTGTTGTTAATCCTTCAAAGAGGTAGGCTCTGATACCAATTATTGAATGGATCAATGGATTGATCAAAGCCAAAATGGGGTGAATTGGGTTTTTAAAAATTGTTGGAGTAAATAGAATGGCTAAAACTGAAGAACAGGGAATTTTAGAGTGGTTCAAGTTCCAAATGAACTCTACATCCACTACCTTAGCTACCACTAAGGATTTTCCAACAATCCACTAATTGTTCTTCCCCTTTTCAAGGCTTAGGAGGTAACTTTTACAATACTGGTCAAAATTTCTACCCAAAATTTGACCAAACCCTCACAAGAGTACAAAGAAGAAATAAAGGCAAGAAAGATATCTCTCAATACAAGATTGCCCCTTTAAGTACAAACAATCAACCCAAATTTGATAAAAAGATCAGAATTGAACACTACACAATTTGGGTTTACAAGAGATTGGAAAATAAGCACTTTGAGCTTGGATTTTTGCTAGGATGTTTATCTTTGATGCAATAGTTGTTGTTGGTCTTCAATTATCTTCAATTTATACCTTCTCTATCAATTCTAGCCGTTTGGGTGGTTAGGGTATTGATTATAGCCGTTGGGACCCTCTCTTTCCACCATAAATGCACTTTTGCAGCTTACCGTATCGGTACACGAGGACCCGTATCGATACCCGTTTCAAAACAGAAAGAGCTATTGCACAATAACAAGAGGGTGTATCGATACCTGTGTAAGCGTATCGGTACGGGACAGGGACCGTTTCGATACGGGGAACATCTGTATCGATGCAATTAATTCAATAGAGCTCACTGGAAGTTTCTGTATCAATAGGGAAATGGGTGTATCGGTACGGGACAACTACCACTTTAAATTTCGGTTACCTAACAACTGACACCAACGATCGAAATCATTAAAAGCTTTTCGAATTTAAAATTCCATTAAATCTGTATCGATATGGGTGGAACCGTATCGGTACGCCATTCAAACTTTTTCAGTTTTGATACGGTGAGGGGCGTATCGAAACACGTTTCTATAGTAGCCAAACTTGTAAAAAAAGGTGTCGATACGGCTGGAAGCGTATCGATACGCATGGATGTTTTTCAATAGTTTGGCCTTGGAACACTTAGAAAATATTCAGAGTTTGAGTTTTTCAAATCAGATTGAAGCCTTGATGATTTGAAAATCATTTGAGGTACTTAAAAATTTATTTTAAGTTTTCAATTTAATCCTTAACATACATTGTTATATCAAAATCAAACATAGGTTTCACAGAGATAACGTCAGTCAGGATGTCATTTTTGGTCAACCCTATATAAAAGAAGAGAGAAAAATGTCAGAAATATTAATGACCATCATTAATAGCTATAATAATTATTATATTAAAAATATTTGGAGAGAGAAAATTACGCCCGAGAATTCGACCGGTCATTGAAAATTGAACCGGCATAGAAAGTAGAACCGACATTGAAAAATGAAAAGTTGTTAGGGAGGAGAACAATCATCGAAGAGTTAGAATTCGTAAAACACCATTGTTGAGGGGGTTTTTTTCTCCGTTTTAATTCCTACAAAATAAAAGTAAAGGAAATATTAGTAGTTTCTTTTTTAAAAATGAAAGATTAAAAACAAAAAAAAGGATTTGGAAAAGAGAAAATTTGAGGTATTTTATAGCATGCATGGCGGTTGGTGGCCATTTTGTGGCGGTTGGAGAAGCTTGGCGGTAGTCGGAGGGCTTTTCGAATATGGCGGAGTCAAAGATGGCTTGGTTCCGGTAGTTTAGGTCTAATTTTAGGGAAGAGAAGGGCAATTCTATCGGATCAAGGTAGATTCAGGGTTTTAGGTGAAAATTTGGTAGGTTTTAGATTTAGGGATGGCGTCTGAAAATCACCATGTGGTGGCCAGAAATCGCCACACAGAGGCAGGAAATCGTCACTCGGTGGTCAGAGAAAGTCAAACGGTGGTCAAAGTGCTTTAGAGGCGGCTGGAGAAATCAAAGCGGCGACTCTAACGATGGTTGGTGGCCGGAGTTCTTCATGTTCATGAAGAACTCATGAAGAACACTAAAGAAAAGTAAGTTTCGGCCCATTTTGGTGGGTTTTTTAGGGTTTTATGTGTTTTTCTAGAGAGAGAGTAGAAGGATTTGAGAGAGGTTTGAGTTGGAGAGAAAAAAAATCTGGAAATGAGAGAAGAAGGAAAATTTTCAAGTTAAAAAGGGCTTTTATACTTTGACCTAGGAAGTGACACCAATCCGGCTAGGATCTGCACCTAATTTTATCGGTTCTTGTACTTTGACTCTCAATTTTTAAATAAATTCAATTTATTCCCTCATTACCTTTAATTTCAACATTTAATTAATTCTTATTCGATTTATTCCCTATTTTATTTTTAAATTAATTGTTTAATTGTAACGACCTTGATTTCGGAATCCGATTAATGCATGTACCACAAGGAAATTCCAAGGAGAAGATGGACTTACTTTTCCACTAGGCCCAATAACTCGAGCCAAGTCTAAGCTAATCAAGGACAAGCAGAACTCGACCTTCCAAGGATTCGTGAGCAAAGGATTGCAAGCTGCCATGAAGAAAGAAGAATTTCTTGAAGGAAGTCCACACTTAATATCCTCCAAGAATAATTGGATCACAAAAACTCAACTTGCTACACCTTTGGAGATGGATATTAGTGAGACTTTAGATGTCCATTAATTAGCCATTTTTATTATAATCAGACCCAATACTTAGTTGTAATACCCCTTACCTGACTTCATCGAGAACAAGGTCGGAAAGTACTACCGGTGAACGATACGGTGATCGGTGCGATAAAGTTCAATCAATAAACAACACATAAACAATATTATGCTTATAAAACATTACCAAGTATAAGTCTTAGTCCAATTTATCCATTAGGAAACAATAATTAATCATTTAGGACCAATTCTTAAACTATTATGAGTTTTAGGGGCTAAACTGTAAATCTGATAATTTAGAGGTTCTTTAATGCAATTGGTTATACCAAAATGAAATTCAATACAACAATAGCAAGCTTGTAAATTTTCATGTTATTCGGAGTACATTTACTCATCTAATTTTTAGTGATCATTCTGTAAACAATGCAAAACTATAATATATGTTTTTTTCAACAGAATTAACTAATCCTGAATCAATACGCCATCACCCGTATCGAAACAGGTTAACCAATTTGACTTTTCCTAGAAGACATGTTTTGATACATCTATGTCAGTATCAAAACACGTTGACCAAGAACTGACTGTTTCGATACACCCTAAGGTCTGTATCGATACACTTAAATTTTGGGACCTTACTGCCAAATTTCGTTTTCGATACACCCCTGAAGTGTATCGAAACACTCTGTTTTATTAAGCCAAAATATGCAAGACTGTACCGAAATGCCATGACCCGTTTCGATACGTCTGGCCTGTAATGACAGAAAATTACTGGTTTTTATACAATTTGACCTATCAAACAATTTCCAAATGCAATGAAACTTTATCAGCAAGGTTATAACTATTTAATATACTTTCATGTCAAATTTCATGACCATTCGAATCCATTTACTATGTTTTCACCTTTTTAAGCCAAATATGCATATTAGGCCATTTTTAAGCAACCTTTAACAAGTCATTTAAGGCACTTAAACCACATATAACACATAGCCTTTATACACATCGACAAAACATCAAAACCAACTAGTTTAACTACTTTGCCACCATTCTAGGAGTTCATAAGGACAAAATACTTTATTTTAGGCTTAAGGTAACTTGCCGATCTACCAACTAATCCTGATCTCGACTCGAACACTTTCTTAACCTGAAATGTTATGGAGAATGAATGAATTAGACTTATATAGTCTAAGTGAGGTAGCCATAAACAATGAATGAATATATATCATGTAATGCAACATGTCTCAATATCATCAATAATACTATGTCATAAACATAAACATCATTTCTATGCTCAATAACAACAATAATTATCATGCCATTAAGATTCAATATCATAGCAACAATGATCAATAGCAATAATCAATATTTTCCTTGGATCGATTCAACCGTATTTGGATACACGAATTCCACCACAACACCAACAATAACAATAATGGTCGTGTCATATTTCCTCTGTCGCACTAATTGACCAATACACAACACATCCCTCCACTACACCAATGGCTGAAGCCCAATACTCATACCAATGACCTCATGAATTCTATGGCATGCCAATTGTATCCAACACTCTCGAATCCAAGGTTCAATAGTTCAACAACGATATTTCAGTAACAATAAATCAATGGCAATATTTTAACATGACAATTTAATAACAATAAACATATATCAAAGTTTCAATAGCAATGAGCAATAATCAATATTCAATGCTCAATATACCATACTTACTCATGCTTACCAATAGGACTTTCGATAAAGTTTTTATGCAAAGACCTTCAATATGATGGTTAGCAATACAATAAGCAACAATCATTGATTTGAGATGGCACCTAGTCAACCCTCGAGACTCCGACTGCACTCACCTCGGTATTAAGGCTCTTGGATAACGATTCCTTTATTCCTAGCCTTTATTGGAGACGATGACTTAGTCTTTTCCAATTCTTGAGCTAGGAAGAACAATAAGGGATTATTAAAATTAATAGGACAATATTCAAATCCCATGCTTAAAAGATTGACTTAGGGCTTATAGCTTGAAATTGAATCTCCAAAGGTTCACGAAATCAACAATTGATTTGGGAGTTTTACTTACCCAACTGGTAGCTATAAATTGAGACTTTTTAATCAAAGAAAACTTAAGCTTGTGAAGTCCAAATAGGGAGGTGTACGCTTAAGCTCGATGGAGAAGATGACAATGGTGGTGCTTGCTTATTTTCTTTAAACAAAAGATGAGTTTGGCCTCGGTGGAACTCAAAATAAGGGATGTCGATTTTTCTTTTATTCATTTATGATGAGCCAAGGCTTAATTATTGCCCCACCTCACAATTGGCCAATGAAGAGGTTTCCCTTAACCAAGGGTAAGCTTAAATTATTAATTCTTATCTTTTCTTTATCTTATCAACACTAGTCATAAAGATGACTATAAGTCATCCTTTTGGGTTACGTCCATGTGGGGAGGGGCAGCTATAAGCAGGTGAGTCAACACCAAGCCTCAATCTTGGCAATTTGGGCACAAAATTTAATTTCTTCAAGGACCCGTTTCGGAACACGTGAAGTTGTATCGAAATAGCTAAGAAAAAGTCCAAAAGTTAGTTAAAACTGTATTGGAACGCTCTATAGCTATTTCGAAACGATTTGCTTAGCCCGTTTCGGTACAGGTCCTATTGTATCGAAAAACCTAGCTCAAAAACAATATTTTAAGCATTTTCAAGGAGGTCAATAACTAAGAATAAGTTCAATTAGGGTCCCTTAACAATGTAATCTATAATTTAGGCAATAAAGACACGACATTTGAGTATTTTAATATCAATATTCCGATCATCGGAACCCAATTCTGACTAGCCCAATTTTTGAGATGTTACATTAGTATTATAAAATAATTGGGCCATATTTTTATTTTTAGCCCAAATTAGGATTTACAAGTGTTATTTAGGCCTAGTTTGCATTAAAACAGCCCATACATGCTTCCTTGCCCAAAATACACTTAATTGTCGACCAAGTAAGCTCAAATCCCCTTAAAACTCATCCAAAAAGAAGCCTTAACAGCCAATTACTTACCGCCCAAGCTACCAGCTCATTACTTGCCACCCAAGCAACTAGCCCATATCAACTTATTACTTGCCTTATCATCTTATCCCTTGCCGCCCAAGCACAAAGAGATTGCAGATTGTTTTTCTTTTTATTTTCTAATTAAATTAGGGTTTCCTTGTTTTAGAAGAAGTTAAATTACTTTGGCTATCCTTCACCTATAAAAACACGAAGCCTCCACCATTGTAAATCATATTTTTTTTTATTAATGAAATATTTAGTGAGTTTGTTTTTGCAAGTGTTGATTACTTGTACCTTAGAAGTCTTCGTCAACATAAGTTCGACGAGTTCTTGTGAGGGAGATCATTTTCACACTCTTTCTTTCCTAGGTAATCACGTCTAGGAGGGTGGGTTAGAGCTGCTTGAGGTTGCTTGCTTAGGTAATCGCATCTGAGAGGGTGTCGAGGACAAAACCATCGCAAATCTATCAAGCTATCTCCATCTTCACTATCACGCCATCTCCATCAACCATAAACAAAGTTGAATTTTTAGATTTGTTTTATCTATCTTTCTTTCAATATTTTTTAATCTTTTTTTTAATTTATATTAATTTTTTTATCTAATCTTTTTTCTTAACTTCGTTTCATTGAATTTCCAGCCTTGAATCTGAAATTTTCAAGAAAAGCCCTTCTCTTTTCTCTTGAAATTTCCAGATTTGTGCCAATTACCTTGATTGAGTCTAGAGCTCTTAGTTCTTGCAACAACTTGATTGAAGGCTACCAAATCTAAGATTGTGCTACTTTATCATTTGGTATCAGATTTAGGACGATTCTTGGCAAGAATTTTGGCATTTTGGGTGAAAAATTCGAGCAAAAGGGGAAATTTCGCCAAAACCAAATGAGCGAATTTTGAGCTAAAAATTTACAGATCAGATTTACACTATTGGAGGAGTCACCACATAAAATTTCAGAAGGTTTTGACATCGGGAACACCTCGAACAAAGTAGATCAAGATTGAGCAGAATTAGGTTTTTTTCCTCTATTTTAACCTTATTTTAGTTGCTTTCTCTCAATTTTCGTTCTTTTTAGTTTATTTATCTTGTAAAACAAAAAAAAAGTAAAAAGAAAAGAAAAGAAAAAAATAGAAACTAAAGAAAAGTGAGAAAGATCATACCTAGCCGCCAACTACCATAAAGAATCATCAAGATCAACACCATCTACCACTGCAAGCATCACATTAAAGTGGATTCAACATTGGATTTCTTCCTTCAAGTTGTTTCCGGGTTTTCATCTTTCTAGCATACTTTTTTCTACTCTTAGTTTTTAAGTTCCTTGTTTTGCCTTTCTTTCTTCTATTACACAATTAACACCTTCTCTTTCTTGTGTTAGTAGGATTAAAAGTTGCATACTTTTATTTCTCCTTGCAACTAATTCAATTGGTGTCAAACTTTCCTTTGGATTCTTAAAGCCTTTAAGGTTCATAGTTAGGATTGAACTCCGATTATAACTTTCTTGAATTTGTGTCAGGAAGGTCTTTAAAGAGCACAAGATCGGCTTACTTGCCTCGCTAAGTATTTCTTTCTTGGAGTTTTAGTGAGATTTCTAATTTTCTTTCTTTTGCTTTTCACCTTTTAAATTTGAGTGTTTTAGGGTGTCACAAAACTAATAACGACGAAGAACCACACGAGGTGACTCTTCAAGAAGTTTTGGATACTCTCAATAAACTTGCACGGACTATAGCCTCATTGGCAACCAAACTCGATCACACCGATACAGTCGTGACCGCAATAACTCAAACCATTAGGAGATTAGAAACCAAGGCTGTTGCAAGCGATGATGATGAGCCTAGGCGTCCACGTCTTGTTCCCATTCAAAATAGACGTCAATACCCCCAAAGGCACAATCCTCTCGATAATCCGAGACGAGCCACACACACCTTGGCCACCCCAAAGTTCACTGTGCCATCATTTCAAGGACGGTATGATCTTGATGCTTATTGTGATTGGGAGAGTCGAGTTGATCTTATGTTCGAGTTTTATCAATGTTCCGAAGAAGATCAAGTTCCAATGTTGACCCTTGAATTCACTGACTATGCATCCATTTGGTGGTCCCAATTGGTCCGAACTCAGCGTCTTAATGGAGAAGCCAAGATAACCTCATGGGAAGAACTTAAAGAAGTCACGAGGGAACAATTCGTTCCACCATTATATCAACGAGAGATCAAGCAAAAGTTATAAAAGATTAGACAAGGAAACAAGAACGTTGATGAGTATCTCAAAGAGATGGAATCCTTGATGCAAAGAGCTGATATACAAGAGGGTGAAGAGGATACACTGACTAGGTTTGTTGCCAGCCTCAATGACAACATACTTGGGTTACTTGAATTCAAAACCTACTACACTCTCCAAGAGGTATTCCAATTCATCATGTCAATCAAAAAGGCGCATCAAAGATAGACAACGATATCGACAGAGGAGTTATCAATATGATAGAGGTACCACCCAACCTTTGTCTCATTGTACTTCTTCTAATCCTTTGCTCGATTCTAGTAGAACAAAGCAGAAAACTGAAGCATCCAAACCATTGGACAAGACCAAGGCCAAACCCCTCATATTGGCTGAAAACATCGAAAAATCCAACCAAACTCGACATATAGTATGCTTCAAGTGTAAAGGTCATGAAAATAACCAAAAAGATTGCCCAAACACTCGACTTTTCCTAGTGCGAGACGATGGAACCTATTCTTCCGACTCAGAGAATGATTTGTCCGACAATGAATTCATAGCCGAAAAATATTCTAGTGATGAACCTAACCCTAGAAGCTCGTTTATTCAACGCTTACTTAATATCCAAGCAATGGAAGATACAAAGGCACAAAGGAAAAATATCTTCCAAACACGGTGTTTGATCAAAGGTAAACTTTATTCTGTCATCATTGATAGCGGGAGTTGCGCAAATGTGGTGAAAAGCTACCTCGTTGATGTACTTGATCTACCTTGTCAATGTCATCCAAAGCCATACTATCTACAATGGCTTCATGAAGGATCAAAATTAAAGGTAAACAAATGTACACTAATCACATTTACTATGGGCAAATATTGTGATGACGTTTGGTGTGATGTTATCCATATGCAAGCTTCTCACTTGCTTTTAGGGCGACCATGGCAGTACGATTGTGATGTAATTCACCCTGGTAAGTTGAATAAGTATTCCTTTGTATTTCATGGAAAAAAGTTTACCTTGGCCCCACTTGATGTAGAAGAGATCTAAAAAAACCAAATGCGAATGAAAAAGGTTTGTGAGGGGGTGGAAATCAAAAAAGATGAAAACGAAGAAAAGATCAAAAAGGCCAGTAGTGATAAAAGCCAGAAAAATAAAGGCCCATGGGTGGTGAGTGATCTTAAATGTGAGAAGAAAAAAGTGTCTCAAAATATTTATGCGAGAGAAAAAGAAGTGGGACATGCCCTTTTTTTCTTAAACAACCTTGCATCATCATTCGCTTTAGGGACAATTTTTTATCTATCACTAATGATAACAATCATTTGTCTAGTGTGTTTGTCTCTCTTCTGCAGGACTTTGACGATGTTTTAGGTGATCCACCCGACGACTTGCCTCCTTTACGTGGGATTGAACATCGAATTGACCTAATTTCGGGTTGATTTGTTGTTTCCGTGCATAGGTTGACATATTGCTTGTTTGAGGGAGCATATCATCAAGGATTTTCCAGCACCGATTCGGAGACTAGAATATATTACTTAAATTTTAGTAGTGGGCTATATATTCATAGAACCTTAACTCTTTTGGTTTGTAAACTCTTAAATTTCATATTTTGAAATACGATGATTTAAACTTGTACGGGGCTCCTTTATTTTGGATTGAACTTATTTATGAAAACTTTAAATCACGATTTAGTTTGATTTCAATTTATGGCTAAACTTGAGGTTTTAAATTGAAGAAAATTTTAAGGAGTTGAGTTAGAGCTAGCTCGAATGTAGCGTCTCGAATCCGATGGGATTGGGGTGTTACAATTTTATATAATATTTATAATATATAAATATATTTTTAAAAATCCCAAAATATTCATATAAATAATATATTAAAAAACATAAATGCTAAACCCTAATTTTAAACCACAAACCATAAAACTCTAACCCTCAACCCTAAGATTTAGGGTTTAAGGGTTTTTATATATTATTTATAATATAAATATATTATTTTTATGAATATTTTGGATTTTTTAAATAATATATTTATATTATAAATGATATATAAAATATATACATATATTTATTTAAATAATATAAACTTGAATTCAACCAAATTATTTTATAAAAATAATACTATAAATAATACTACTATATAAATAACATAAAATATATTATTTACGTGTATATATATATATCAATATATAAAAATAAAAATATTTTTATATTTTGTATATTATTTATAATATAAATATATTATTTTTAAAAAAATTCAAAATATTCATAAAAATAATATATTTACATTATAAATAATGTATAAAAAATTATAAACCAAATCTAATCCCAAACCTTTAGGGGGCGTTTGGTTCGCGGAAAAGTTCATTACCAGGGGAAATAATCTTTTCCGGAATCACATACCCACGTTTGGTTCAAGAGCATTCCCTCCCAGGGGTAATGAAATATTCCCAACAGTAGCTATTTTTGGGTCTTTTCCCAGGAATGTCATTCCCTCCCTTTTCTTAAGTATTAGACAATTCCCTCCCCTTTGGACAAGAATACCCCTAAAAAATATAGTTATTTTAAAATAATTTTTCCTTTTTCATATAATTACAAAAGTATAAATCTATTTTATTTTTTAGTGGTTTGGGGTTTTAATACTTATTATAAAATAATACGATGCATATAAAATAAAAATATATCAAATTTTTATTTTATTTCGGTTTTTTTATATATGTGTTTGATTCAAATTTTATTATTGGTATGTGTTTTATTAAATTTATTATTTAAGATCAATTTTCATAAAAAAAATTCATATTATATTTTTTTTATATTTTCTATGAACTTTATGTAAATATTTTGACTTTAATCTTAAAACTTCAGTTGGTTAAAAAAGAAAATATATTTCAAGGACAATTTGGTAAAAACATGCATTTTTCCTATCTTATATTCCTTCAACCAAACAATGTAATCTTACATTCCTGCCAAACAAAGCAAACAAGGTTATAGAACATTCCAGGTAATATGTTAAGTAATGTAACATTCCGGTAATCTCATTCCTAAAGGTAATCTTACATTCCGTGAACCAAACGACCCCTTAAGGTTTAAGGTTTAGATTTTGGGTCTAAAATTTAAGGTTTATGGGTTTTATATATTATTTATAATATAAATATATTATTTTTATGAATATTTCGAGTTTTATTTTAAAAATAATATAGTTATATTATAATAATATATAAAAATAATATAAAATAATATTATATTTATCGATATAGATATGTAAATATTCTATATTATTTATAGTATTATTTATTTCATAAAATAATTTGAATTAATCTTGAGTGTAGTTTGACATATGTAATATTTGTGGTAAAATATTAAATAATTGCATGATGGTTTACTGGTTAAGACTTACCATGATAGACTCGATGTCTTCAACCGAAATTAGCTCTGATGAAAGTGTAGACGTTTCATTGAATTTAGGGGAAAAAGCCAAAAAAACATGGGCATTTTGAACTAAGGTCTACATCCACTACCTTAGCAACCACAATAAAGATTTTCCAATTCACAAACATGAAACCTTTCTTTTTATAAGATAAAGAGATAACCTTTACAACCTATCTTTTCACGGGCTAAGATAGAACTCTCTCTAGTTTTTATAAGGCTAAACTAGAACATATCCCTCAATTACGAGGTCTTGACATTTGTAAATATAATACCTCTCTAGGTGTGTGTTTACACAATTTAAGTTTCTAAGATTGAATTCTAATGATTTACAAGAGATTACAAAATAAATAAAACAATGAAAACTATTTTCTCTTGATCTTTAAGCTTGGATGTTCATTCTCTTATTCTTCAAGTGTCCTTGGCTTGTATTTATAGTGTGAAATGAAAAACTAGCCATTTATAGCCGTTAGGGATGAAAATTAGTCGTTTATAGATGTTGGATGAAACCTAATCGTTAAAAACTAGCCGCTGAGAATGAAAACTAGCAGTTGAGAGTTGAATTGAGTCGTTGGAGACTTTAACTACAGCCATAAATATAGTTCTGGGCTCGTCGGTAAGCGAACATTGATATTTTTACCCGCATTAAATAAAAAGAGTCGTTGGACATTTATAACAAAGAGTATCGGTACACCACACAAGTGTATCGATACATTGTCTCGTGTATCGGTACGGCCAAACCTATACCGGTACGATTTTTTGCTACCGGAGTTTTGAGCATTTGGGGATGAAAGGGCGTATTGGTACACAATATAGTTGTATCAGTAGGGGTAGTTAGTTTTTGACTTTTTGGTTAATTTGAAAGCATTTAAACAAGTCAAAAACTCTTTGAAACATATTTTTCAAGTTTATGAAATTTTGAAATATTTGTACAAATTTGTTTAAGTCTAAAAACATTTTTCATTTAAGTTATATCAAAATCAAATATCTCAACACTTTATATTTGAACCTCTTGAGTTTAAACCCCCCAAGTGCATGATCTTTATTATTTTTTCTCCAACAAATCGTCGTCGTTTTGGCTTAAATTAGGCTTCAAAAAGGTCGCACCAAAACGACGTCATTTTGAGATAACGATTCAGTTAAGAGTTAAAAGTGGAGTAGCATAAACGAGTCAAAAAGTAAAGTTTAGTGTTAAATTTAAATATTTTTAAAGTTCAATGGTATTTTTGAGTCATGGTAATAATTCAGTGGCATTTGGTGTAGTTTACCTTTTTTAAACTTAGTTTTTTCATCCACCAAAATTTAAAAAGCCAATTCACCCTATTAAAAATTCATTTGATTCATTCGAACCCAACAGTAGGAACAAAACTTGGTTTACAGTATCAAGAAAATAATAAGAATCAGACTACAATAAAAGATTATACATAGGATCAATGTAGTAAATAATAATATTTGTATACAGTGAAATCTTGTATAGGAAGTTTTTCCTTTGTAGTTTTGAGTTTGTATTCATTGTATCATTTCGCATTTTATTATATAAATAAAATATATATTTATCCAAAAAAACGAATATAAAATAATGATATTGTAATGGATTTCAGTTTTAACCAAACAAAAAAGTATCAACAATGTTAACGACTAACTTAAGGTTATTAAATTTGAAAAACTAAAGAAACTTTAAATTCCAAATGTATATCTGACCCGCTGACCATCGACTTGGTGAAAAAATAAATGGGTATTTTTTTTATAAAAAAAAAATCTGATCGAGTACCCGACCCGTTAAAGTCCACATCACAATTTTTGAATTATATTGGTACTCGGTACTGTTATCTATATTTTAATTTTAATTTTTAGATTATTATGGTTTTAGTTAAAATTTTAAAATTAAAATATTTCATTTCTAAATATTGTACACTAATTTTTAAATCTCGTCCTCAAATATCTCATGCCGATGATGAGTACGTGATTTTACGTTTTATCTTTAGTTGTATTTTTTAACTTTTAAATTTTATCTTTTGATTATGTAATTGTATTTAAACTTAATGTTTGGATTATGTTATTATGTAATTTAGACTTCTAAATTTTAATTTTTATCATTTCGAATTACTTTAAATTTTATTATTTATAAAATAAATTGTATTAATTTAATCCGAATACCTTGTGACCTCAAATTACGGGTACCAGATCATTGCAGGTCATTTAGGAGTACCCTGCGTAAATAGGTCGGATCACGAGACGATATTTTTAGTACCTGGAATTACAAATACATGTTATGAACTCTCACAATTAGGGGTGTTCATTTCCGGGTACCCGGGTTTTCGGGTACCCGAAATTCCGGGTACCCGAAATTTTCGGGTACTAAACGGTCGGCCCGATACCCGGCCCATAGGAATCGGGTACCCGCAAACCGGGTACCCGCAAAACCCGGGTACCCGCTAATTCGGGTAATAGGGTACCCGTTTTTTTGTTTATTTTTTTTTTTTGTAAAAACAAATTAAAAAAAATAAAATCAAAATATAATTTAAAAGGAATTGTGTATGCTACTAATATGCTTCATTTCAAAGGTTTGAAAGCATACTGCAAGTTGCAGTAGTGCGTCACTGCTGCAGACTTGAGTGAGGGTCGAGGGAGAGGAGGAGACGTGCAGGGGGCAGAGCACAGCAGCATGTAACTAAAATTCTCACATAAAACGGTGAGTTTTAGTTAAAATAATAATAAAAAAATAAACCGGGTATCGGGTAGTCGGGTACCCGATTTGGAGCTATTTTATGACCCGGGCCCGACCCGGATACCCGGGAAAAAAACGGGCCGGGTACCCGACCCGAAAATTCGGGTAATTTTTAAAAAAATACCCGGAAAATTTAAATCGGGTATGCGGGTCAGCGGGTCGGGTCAATCGGGCCGGGTAATTTTGAACACCTCTACTCACAATGAATGATTCATATTTTAACACGAAGACCAAATAAAATAATGGTAGCCTCTTCTTCAAATTATGTTTTTTATTTCTCTTTTGGTAAATAAGGATAAAATCATAATAGACTATATAATTGGAACGAAGCTAACTTCCATCTGCAGCAAGGTAGCAACTTCATAAGGAGGATCCGAGAAACGACTCACATCTAGCTAGTTTCGTCATAGCATCGGTAATTCGATTTCCTTTACGCCGAACATGTTGAAACTGCAGGCCCCAAGAACACTTCCTCCGTTCCACAATGTGCAAATGTGTTAATAATAGTTGTTAGTTTGTTAGTATGCAGTTAGCAGTATGTTAGAGTTAGTAGCAACTACTCTGTAACTGAGTGTAAATCTTTTTGTATATAAAGGCACTTGTATCTAACTTTATTATCAATGAAATACAGAGTTAAACTTTAAATTCTCCTTTTAACATGGTATCACGAGTCTAAAAGATCTGGGCTGTGTATTTTTTTTTGGGCTTTCCGGTTTATTGGGTCTATTGGTTTCTCTCTGTGTATTTCATTTTTTCCCCCAAATTTCTTTATCGAGGGTTTCTTTTCTCCCTGAATTTATTTATTTTTTGTTTCTGATTTCTTTGCTTCTTGTTCTTCGGATTCCATGGATGCCGTTTCCGATATCAGCCATCCGCTGTTCCTCCACCCCTCCGACACACCTGGCGTTCTATTGGTCTCGCATCAGCTTGTTGGCGTTGACAATTATAGCATCTGGAGCAGATCGATGCGCATTGCTCTTCTTGCCAAAAATAAACTTGGCTTCGTTGATGGTGATTGCAAGAAGGAGGCCTATCAGGATGCGTTGCATTCCCAGTGGGAACGATGCAATGCCATTGTCCTTTCATGGATTCTTAACTCCGTCAGTAAAGAGCTCTCTGCCGGCATTGTCTTTGCTTCAAGTGCGGCGCTGGTGTGGAAAGATCTTAAGGAGCGGTTTGACAAGACTGACGGTTCTAGGGTTTACTTCCTCCATCGTGAGATTACGATGCTTCATCAGGGTGAGATGTATGTTTCTTCCTATTTTACGCGTTTCAAGTTGTTGTGGGATGAATATCATACTCTAATTCCATTTACTACCTGTGAATGTGAGTTGTCTCAACAAAATCTCAAGCATCTGGTTCAACAGAAGCTATTTCAATTTCTTATGGGGCTCAATGAAACGTATTCTGCTGTCCGTAGTCAAATCTTATTGATGCAGCCGTTGCCTAATGTCAATCGTGCTTATTCGATGGTGGCTCAGGAGGAGTCGCAACGATTACAATTGTCAGGTATAATGCCTATTTCTGAGTCTGTTGTTATGCTTTCTAATGCTGGGGGTTCTGTTGATCGTCGGAGGTTCAGTGGGGTATGTGACTATTGTAAACTTCGTGGGCATAAACGTGAGAGTTGTATGGATTAATTGGTTTCCCTGCGGACTTTAAGTTTTCCAGAAAGAAGGGTTCTGTTGCTGCTAACAGTGTTCAGGTTTCTGAGTCAAAGCCTACTGATGTTTCTTTGGCTGCGTCTGGTACCACTGATGTTTCTCTCCCACCTGTTGCTCCAAGTGCACCTCTCTTCACTTCTGAGCAATATCATCAGATCTTGTCTCTTCTGAACAAGCCTTCTTCTTCAGAGTCCTCTGTTCATTTGGCAGGTATTATCTCTCACTGTTTATCAGTTTCTGGCAATTCTTATCGATGGATCTTGGATACGGGTGTCACAGACCATATGATATCTGATCCTCAGGGCTTAGTATCTCCTGTTTCATGCTCTTCTGATTCTCGCTTTGTCACTCTTCCTAATGGTAATATTGTTCCAATTTCCTCTGTAGGTTCTTTTATTTTTTCCTCAGGTCATTCTATTTCTAATGTCCGTTTTGTACCTCAGTTTAAACATAATCTTCTTTCCATTTCCAAATTAACCTTAGACCTTAATTGTTCAGTTACATTCTTTCCTGCGTTTTGTGTTTTACAGGATCGTACAAATGGAAGGATGATGAGGATTGGTAGGCAACATCATGGCTTGTATCTGTTTGATTCATTTCTGGATACTTCTGGTTTGTCTTTACCTTCTCAATTGTCTAATTTTTCTGTGGATGCCAGTTCTTCTTTGGTTGATACTTGTATGTCTGTTTCTCTTGATAATAAAACTACTTTGTGGCATGCTCGTTTAGGGCATGTGTCTCCTTCGAAATTGCTTAGTGTTCATTTTTTACAATCTTATGATCTTCATTCTTCTGATATTGCTACTTGTGATATTTGTCCCTTAGCCAAACAGTCCCGTTTGCCTTTTCCTAAAAGTCATTCTCGTTCTTCTGCACCTTTTCATTTGTTGCATCTTGATCTTTGGGGTTCTTATAGGACCTCAACTCATTCTGGTCATCGTTTTTTCTAACTATTGTTGATGACTACTCTCGAATGACCTGGGTGTACTTGTTGAAGCATAAGTCTGAAACTGTTATGTATCTTAGGCAGTTTCTTCTTCTTGTTCAGAATCAGTTTTCTGTGTCTGTCAAGATTCTTAGGTCTGATAATGGTACTGAGTTTTTCAACTCTGAATGTTCTACTCTCTTTGCTTCTCTTGGTCTTATACATCAGTCTTCTTGTGCTAGAACTCCTCAGCAAAATGGTGTAGCTGAGAGAAAACATAGGCATCTTCTTGATATGGCTAGGGCCTTAAAGTTTCATTCTAGAGTGCCTGTTAAATTTTGGGGAGTGTGTGTGAAAACTGCTTGCTATCTAATCAATAGAATACCTTCTTCAGTGCTCAATAATAAATGTCCTTTTGAACTTCTATATAATAAGCCACCAAATTTATCTCATCTTAGGGTGTTTGGTTGTCTATGCTATGCTACTCAAACTAATCATCATGATAAGTTTTCTCCAAAGGCTATTCCTTCTGTTCTTATGGGCTACTCTTCTACCCAAAAGGGCTATATTCTCTTTAATCTTGATCAGCATGTTTTCTTTGTGAGCAGGGATGTCAAATTTGTTGAGTCTGTCTTTCCTTTTCATTCTCCTTCTTCTGAAATTTCTTCTTTGTTTCCTGCTCAATCTATGTATTCTGATGAGGATTTCTTAAATATTTCTCCTCCTGTTTCTTCTGGTTCTGTGCTCCCTACTTGTGCAGAACCATCTTCTGTTTCTTCTCCCTCATCTACAGAATTTGTTCCTGTAGATCCTTGTCCTTCTGAATCTGTTCCTGTAGTTCCTTGTTCTTCAGAATCTGTTTCTATAGTTCCTGATGCTTCAGCAGGTGCACCCTTGCCTTCTAATCCACCTCAACCTAGGAGATCTAGTCGTATTTCTAGACCCCCAAACTGGTTACATAATTTTGCCACTTCATTCCCATCCTCATCTCCTTCCAGTGCTTCAGGTCAGTTTCCTCTTTCCAATTACCTTTCATATTCCCATTTGCCTCTTCATTCTCAATCTTTTTTGACCTCTTCTTCCTTAGTTGAACCCACATCTTATTCTGAAGCTATAAAAAACCCAGTGTGGATCAAAGCTATGAATGAGGAGATTCTTGCTCTGGAATCAAATAACACTTGGTCTGTTGTGCCTTTACCTCCTGGTAAATCTCCCATTGGCTGCAAATGGGTGTTTCGCATTAAATACAAGGCGTCTGGTGAAGTTGAACGCTATAAAGCTCGTCTTGTTGCTAAGGGCTACAGTCAACGAGAGGGTGTTGACTATGGGGATACCTTTTCTCCTGTGGCAAAAATGGTGACTGTTCGAACTGTTTTAGCCTTAGCTTCTGTTCTTCAGTGGCCTCTCTATCAACTCGATGTATTCAATGCTTTTCTTCAAGGGGATCTCCATGAAGAAGTTTACATGTCCTTACCTGAGGGTGTCTGCAGTCCAGGGGGGTCTCATGTTTGTAGACTGCAGAAGTCTTTGTATGGGCTCAAGCAAGCTCCAAGACAGTGGAATCTCAAGCTTACTGAAGCCTTAATCAGTGCTGGGTATCAGCAGAGTAAGCATGATTACTCTCTTTTCACAAAGAAGGAAGCAAATGATATTGTTGTGCTTCTTATCTATGTGGATGATTTGATAATTACTGGAAGCAGTGAAGCTTTGATATCAGAATTAAAAGGAATTCTAAATCGAAACTTTAAGATGAAAGATTTAGGAACTTTGAAGTACTTCCTTGGTTTAGAGATTATGAGATCCAAAGATGGGATTGTACTTAATCAAAGGAAGTATGCTTTGGAGTTGATAGAAGACAGTGGGTTAGGGGGAGCCAAGCCTGTTTTTACTCCTCTTGAACAAAATAAAAAGTTTACTTCTGTTGAGTATGATCAGTGTGTTGGCACAGAAACTGAAGATGAACCTCTAACAGACAAGTCTGTGTTTCAAAGGATGATAGGGAGGTTGATTTACTTAACCCATACAAGACCAGATATCTCATATGCTGTACATTACTTGAGTCAATTTATGCAGCAGCCTAAGAAAAGTCATCTAGAAGCAGCACTCAGAATTGTTCGATATATCAAGGGCAGTCCTGGACAAGGCATACGGTTGAGTTCTTCAAGCTCACTTGAATTAATTGCTTATTGTGACTCTGACTGGGCTGCTTGTCCTGAAACTAGAAGATCAGTCACTGGTTTCTGTGTAAAACTAGGAGAATCTTTAATCTCTTGGAAAGCAAAGAAGCAGACTACAGTGGCTAGATCCTCTGCAGAAGCAGAGTATAGAAGCATGGCAGTTACTGCTTCAGAGATTGTATGGCTAAATGGTCTTCTAAGGGACCTGGGAGTTTCACTAATTCAACCTGCAAAATTGATGTGTGATAACAAGGCTGCTCTCCAAATAGCCGCAAATCCTGTGTTTCACGAGCGTACTAAACACATTGAGATTGACTGTCACTTTGTACGAGAAAATATTCAAGAAGGATTGATCTGTGCCAGCCATATCAGAACTGAAGAACAACTTGCTGATGTGTTTACTAAAGCTTTGGGAATACAGCAACATAGTTACTTAATTTCCAAGTTAGGGGTTAAAAATATCTTTCAACCTCCAACTTGAGGGGGAGTGTTAATAATAGTTGTTAGTTTGTTAGTATGCAGTTAGCAGTATGTTAGAGTTAGTTAGTAGCAACTACTCTGTAACTGAGTGTAAATCTTTTTGTATATAAAGGCACTTGTATCTAACTTTATTATCAATGAAATACAGAGTTAAACTTTAAATTCTCCTTTTAACAAAATGAACCGAGAGAAACACCCTATCACCCTCCATATAATTATTTGATTTTTGTGAATCCAAGAACCCAATGACCCCGCATGCAGACGGGACATATGAGGCACACTTTGTCTCATCCGAATTGATTTTGTACCAATCAGTCGGGGGAGGTGACCAGCTGCCTCTCGTTGGTTCTCCACAGATGAACTCAATGCCCTACAAGATATATGAACTAGCTGAACACTACGCTCAAGGACAGATTCGTGATACTTCGATGGGTTATTGAACGCAATAGCATTTCGATTCAGCCAAAGATGCCATAGTAGCGGCCCAAACATTAGATCCCAATTTCTTCCATCTTTCACAAATAGTGATAGATTCACCCCAATCCAACCAATCCTTCACATCCATCGTCAACAAATCCACAAATTTGCCGCTCTTAATCAACAAGCACCAAATAGAATACGCTATTATATTTGGACATCCTCATACATTGTGGACATCCTCATACTAGCTATCATAGACTGGACATATGTAGGGATGGTCATGGGTCGGGTTTTTGGCTGATCCACACCCGACCCGATAATTTAACATCTTCATCCAAATTCGACCCGACCCGATATTTTATAATGTTCTACTTGATCCGAACCCAAACCCGAATTTCAGAGTAAAAATCTAAACCCGACTCAACATAAATAAAAAATTATTATTTTTCATTGTTATTAGATAAAATAGAGAGTTAGTTGAAAAAAATACAAATAAATAAGCAACATTATAATAATTATTCCATTTTTATTAGACAAAATATGGAGATAATTGAAATATATATAAAAAAAAGGGGCATTGTAGCAATTATACCTAAATATTTAGAATAAAATTAAACTATTATTTCAGGTCGGGTCGGGTAGGGTATTTTTTACCTTAAACTCAAACTCGACCCGACCTTATCCTTAAAAAATCAAAACCGAACCCAATATTTTCTTTAAAAAACAACCCTATAGGATCAAGTCGGGTATGGTATTTTTTTACCTTAAACCAAAACCTGATCCAACCTTATCCTTAAAAAAATCAGACTCCAACCTTACCCAGAGCCAAAATTTTATTTTAAAAAAACTCGACCCTATAAGACCGGGTCGGGTCGAAACTCATTGGATATGGGTCAAATGGCCATCCCTAGACATCTCTTGTAACTTGTAATGGCATTGTGAATTTGGAATAAGCAGATTTAATATGGGAAAAACTAATCGCAAGTTTAAAACTCGTTTTTGGCTAAACACAATTTTATCTCACGTGGATTGAAATGGGGTATTTTTTAAAATTAGGAAATGAATTTGAATTTTCAATGTATTTGTGAATTTGGAATTGAATTTCACATAAAATGAAGATGTCAACCCTAGAGCAACACATCCATAGGAGGAAGAAATAGGGACTAGTGGAGCTGTGCCCCCTCAAAAAATTCTATGATAAAATGTTTTTAATCCCTAAAAATATATAATTTATTATTGGTCCTTTAATTTAATTTTTTAGACATTTCTATCAATAATATTGAGTGATCATATCATATTAAGAAATTCAACAAAAATATACTGGGAAGCAAAATGTATAATCTTTCTTTTTTTTCTTGGACAATAAATGTATAATCTTTCTTAAAAGCGATAATGAAGAAAGAATTCAAAAGTAACACTGAAGGGTGTTTATCAACGGTTCAAAACCGCATACAAACCCTTGGATAACATCTTAATCCAACAGCGCTCCTCTTACATCCGCTTCAATATCGATTATCAACCAATAAATCCAAAGCCACAGATCGCTTTTACATACCGTTCGATAACAATCATATCTAACGGTTTATATTGTTCTCTCGCATCAAAAAACACAATCCAAAAACCTCCCTATATAAACTCCTATCAATATCTCAGGTTTCAAAACTCAAATAAACGACTCCAGTCATTTGATTATCTCTGTGAATCGTGAAAATGTCGGGCCGTGGAAAGGGAGGCAAGGGTTTGGGAAAGGGAGGAGCAAAGAGGCATAGGAAGGTTCTTCGAGATAACATTCAAGGCATTACGAAGCCTGCGATTCGAAGATTGGCTCGTAGGGGAGGCGTGAAGAGAATCAGCGGTTTGATTTATGAGGAAACTCGTGGTGTCCTCAAGATCTTTCTGGAAAATGTGATTCGTGACGCCGTTACCTATACGGAGCATGCTAGGCGTAAGACTGTTACCGCCATGGATGTTGTTTACGCTCTCAAGAGGCAGGGCAGGACTCTTTATGGTTTCGGTGGTTGATTGGGGCTTTAGGGTTTCCAATTTGGTTTTCGGCAATAGGGATGTTGATACGCCTTTCTTTGGCTTTTATCTCTAGTTCAATGTATTTTGATTTCGACCTTCAATGAATTTCTTTTCAAACTTTGTATCAAAATCTTTCTGAATTTTTTCTTTTGGGAACATGATTTTCTATTTTCAGCTTTTTATTTTACTTTTGTGTTCGTCTGACATTAGGTTTGGACGAATTAAGAAAAAAATTGATTTCCTGCGAATCTGCTAAGAAATGTGGCAAATAAATTCAGAATATACTGACTTATTGGATTTCGCCATTGAAAATGTTGGAAGAATTGAGTACTAAACTTGGGCAAAGTTGTGCTATCCTTAATGGGCTGTATATCATTACCAAGATTTTGATTTATTTGTTTTAATATTTATCAGTTTGTAGCCCAAGTTAACGGATCAACTATTTGTACTTTTCCTATTAGGGGTAAATAATCATTTTGGACAAAATATTATAAGTTTATATACTCCCTCCGTCCCACTTAAAATGTCTCTTTTGTGTTTTAAAATTGTCACACTTAAAATGTCTCATTGAAAAAATCAACTACTTTTACAATGTTCATTTCCCTTTCTATCCTTTTATTTAGTTTTCCAACAAAACAAGCTTTAACTTTTAAGGGTAAAATTGTCTTTTTAATTCATTTACATCACATTTTTTACGCAAACTTTTTCTTCCTAAAACTACGTGAAAAGTCAACAATGGACACCTTAAATGGGACGGAGGGAGTGCGTTAATGTGTAGGGGTGAGCGTTCGAGCGAGTCGAGTCGAGTCAAAAAATTTCGAGTTATTCGAGTTGACGCATCATATTTTACGACTTGAACTTAATTTGAAATTTTTTCGATTCGAGTCGAGTTTATGAAATTCGAGTCGAGTTCGAGTCGAGTCGAGTTTTCGAGTTTCTATACAAATTTAATTGTAATTATTTACCATGTTATAGTACGATTTGATTCTAATTTAAACGATTTTCTCTATTCATATAAGATATGCATATATATTTCTTCATATTATTTTTCACATGCATAAGTAAGATTTGTAATGTTATTTAATAAAAAAATATCATCTAAACTTCTAAAATATATTTATAATATTATTTTTAAATAAGGAACTTTTAAGGATAAAATACTGATGGAGGTATAAATGAGTCAATAAATTGATGTAAAGAAAAAAATTACAAAAAATTCGGTTGAATAATCAAATTGAATAAAATATAAAGTTAAAGGGCTAAATTAAAAAAAAGAATAAATTTGTTAAAAATATGAATTGAAGTTATATAGATATTATATAGTGTTAGTGAATCATGTGGTTTAATTTTGGTAAAAAAAAATAGACTTAAACGAAAGAGAAAATAAAGAAATGAGAAATATTCAAAGTTGAGGGGCTAAATTACAAAAGTAGGAAATTTAATTTAAAAATATGAATTGAAGCTAAATAGGTATTCTAGTTTCTACATTGGTTTAGGAGCATGTGGTTCAATTTTGGTCAAAATTGACTTAAAACGAAGGAGATATTGAAGAAATGAGGAAATCATACAAAGTTAAGGGGCTGAATTGAAAAAAATATGAAATTTATTTTCAAAAATATAAATTGAAGATAAATACGTATTCTACGCTGGTTTAGGAATACGTGGTTCAAATTTGGTCAAAAATGGACTTAAAATGAAGGAGGAATTGAAGAAAAATGAAATCAGTGACTAAATTGCAAAACTGTAAAATTCAGTTTTTTCGATTTGGGCAAATTCCAAACCGACTCGAAATCGAAATTTTTTCGAGTTAATCGAGTTGACTCGAATAACTCGAACAACTCGAATAACTCGACTTGAATAACTCGAAATTAAAAAAAAATATCGATTTTTTCGAGTCGAGTCGAGTTTTGCTCACCCCTATTAATGTGTGTGTGTATATATATATATATATGATATTCAAATTCTCTAATGTTATAATATAAAAATATATCCTCTCTCAAAAAACCTAGTCGCTCCTCCCTCAAAATTATTTTAATTCTAGCCGCTTTTCCTTTTGTTCAATCCCTTTAATTAGTGGTCAGCAATCAATTTTCGTATTGGTTGTCGACCATCGATTTTATCAGTTTTCTTGTTTTTATTTCAATAAGAATCACTGCTTCTATAGCACGCTCTTTCTCTGTCCTAGTGACACGTTTCTTCTTCTGTCTTTGTGACACTACACCAGACTTGTTCTATGGCGGCGCTATTCGTGGCGTTTTGAAACAAACGCCACCACCATTTCACTTATAACGGCGTTTTTGAAACAAACGCCACAAAACGGAAACATTGGCGGCGTTTTTACGACAAACGCCGTCATAGGGTGACATATAATGGCGTTTTCTTCAATAAACGCCGCCACCTGTTTCATGTTAGTGGCGTTTTCTGCCGTAAACGCTGGTATAGGTTTCATGTTAGTGGCGTTTTTCTGTAAACGCCGCAATAGGTGTAGGGTTAATGACGTTTGTTAATAAAAACGCCGCAATAGTCGTAGATTTAGTGGCGTTTATTAGTAGAAACGCCGCCATATGTGTAGGGTTAGTGGCGTTTAGTGCTAAAAACGCCGCCATATATTTCTTAAACCCTCGATCGCGAAACGAATGTAATCACGGATAAACAATTAATGAGATTAAAGGTTCAATATAGGGATTTGTATTTTCGATCGCATAACGGATGTAATCACGGATAAACAATTAATGAGATTAAAGGTTCAATATAGAGATTTGTATTTTCGGTCACATAACAGATGTAATCACGACCATTGTAAGTATTGCGATCGTGAATTTTTCAAAAAACAAAAGTATCATAATTTTGGAGTGGCAAAACCACTATATAATGTTGGTAATGCTTAAAGTGAGAACCAAAGGCAAAAGCCTATATCCCACATGGGTTGGGAAAAAGGCTGGTGAAGGGTATTTATACCCAAGTTTCCCCCTCCCTTGTTGAGTGGGAAAGAACAAGGGACATCCTCGCGCGCCGCCGCCGCCGTCCGGCTCGGGTAACACGTGTTTCTGACACGTCCGCGCGCGAATATTATTTTTTTGAAGAAAAATAATGTGAAAGTTTAGTGGCGTTTTTATTGAAAACGCCGCAATAGGGATTGAGTTAGTAGCGTTTGTTAATGAAAACGCAGCAATAGGGATTAAGTTAATGGCGTTTGTTAATGAAAATGCAGCAATAGGGATTAAGTTAATGTGTGGGTTTGCTAGTTATTTTGAAGAACAGAAACAATGTCAGGTTTGTCCTGTTGTGTTTTTAGTATATTAGGCTTGGCTTTATATTAGTTTTAAGAGCTCATTTCCATTTGGAAGAAGCTCCAGCACTATCGTTGATTTTGCAATAAGTTTCAAAAAAAATATTTAACTGACCAGGAGAAGACAAGGCATAAGCAACGCATGGTTTTGAAAGGATTTTAAATTTTGGATGTTTTTGGACTGGGTGTAGCTTCCATTTGAGGACTGAAGCATTTTGAGGTTTATTCAAGGAAGATATCATGGTTTAGAGATTTTAATTGTACTTTTAGAGCTTTGTTATGTTTTGTGAGAGTTTACTCTTATTCTTTGATGATTTTTTCAATATTGATCGCTTGTTTTTCAATAAGCCGAATGGTTTAGTAGATGCCTTTTCATTCGCGATGCACTATTATTATTTTCTTATTTATATCTTGACTCTTAAAAATTTAACCTATGGTTGATATGATAATCTGCTTTAATTTTCATCTGTTTTATTGGTGTTGCAGTTTGATGAATGTACTAACTTATAATTTTGGCAGATCAGTTTCTTTCCCAGCCACCTATCATTATAACTTATTGTAATTAATTGAATTTGGTTCATCCAATAATATATGGCTTAGTTTGTATTGTTGATAATGTGTGCATTGTGCAGATTGGATGCATTTTGACGAAGTACTTCTGATGGATGATGATAGTTGAGATGGATAAAATGTCTGTTCCATCTTCCAGGGAGCGCGCACATCGTCTTTATGAGAAGGTATATGTTTTATACTTTAGAAATGAGGTTCCATTTTAGATTCTTGTCATGATGTTATTGGTATATGTTTTATCATTTTAAATTCTTGTCTGATGAGGTTAGAATTTTGGTCTAAATAGTAAGTGAATTAATTTTGATAAACTTTATTGTGATCTTGGGATTAATGGAATTTTTGCTTGAATGATAATGTAGTATCTGTCGCATAGATGGATATCCAATGTTTATTAGTACTTGATCGATCCTAAAATTCAAAAAAAAAATTTACTTTCTATCTTATGATCTCTAAAATGGTTAAAGCATAATACCCATTGATCTTTGTTATATTACGAATTGATGTTGATTAAAGAAAGTTTTTGTATGCTTGCCTGAATTAGTAAAAGTTTTACGCTGCAATTATCGGATTACTAGGAACATGGTTGTAATTCATTTGATTTAACGACTTAATTATCTACATGATACTAACCAATTTTCTTTCTTGTTCTTTTTGTTGCCATTTTAGTAATGCTTATCATTATTTTTTTCCTTAACAACTCATTTACCTCTCTTAATAGTTTGGCAATTCTTATCTCCATTATCTCAACTTTTCTTGAAGTAAACTAAAGAAGATAACTTTCCCCAACAGGTAATAGTTACATCTCTTTTCATCCTTCAAGTATGACTAATAGGTAGTTTATGTATTTGACTTATCTTTGACTTAATTGGTAATATAATAGTTACATCTCTTTTCATCCTTCAAGTATGACTGATAGGTAGTTTATATCTTTAATTTGGATACGACAGAAATTGAAAATGGATAGGAGTTGGATGAATTTGCCAAGGGTAAACGCTGACTATCGAAATGGGGTAGAATATTTTATGAATTTAGCTTTTGCAAATGCAAGCCAAGAAAATATGATTCTTTGTCCTTGTAAGAAGTGTGTTAACATTAATTGGCACATTCGTGAAGTTGTGCACGAACATCTAGTCGTTTTTGGCTTTGTTCCGGGTTATAGAAAATGGGTATTCCATGGAGAGTTGACATCTCGTACAACTTCTTCCACGAGTAGTCCACCTTTTCATCATAATTCTCATCGTGGATCTCTTAGAGAAGATGGCATGGAGGATATGTTGCGAGATGCATTTAATATGCACGATTATCATCAGTTTGTTAGAGAAGATTGTGATATTGGTGTTACTGATTTCACTGAGATGAGAAGAAGTGGATGTGATGAAGAGCCAAATGGAGAAGCGTCAAAGTTTTACAATTTGCTTAATGAAATGAATGAACCACTTTATGAGGGATCAAAATATTCAAAGCTCTCCTTTTGCATTCGCCTTTTCCATTTAAAATGCTTGGGAGGGTGGACCGGTAACTCTTTTACAAAATTATTAGAGTTTTTGAGTGAAAATTTTCCTTTTGCAAAAATTCCTCAATCCGGCAAAGATATGAAAAAAATGATAAACGATTTGGGGCTTGGTTATGAGAAAATTCATAGTTGTCCGAATGATTGCATGTTGTATTGGGGTGATAGAAAAAACCAAAAGTCCTGTCATGTATGCGGTAAATCTCGGTGGACGAATAGGGACACAGAAAATGCGAGTGAAGACGAAGTTGAAACACGAGCAAGAAAGAAGCCAATAAAGATTCTGCGATATTTTCCTCTAATACCCAGACTTCAAAGACTTTTTATGTCTTCAAAGACTGCTGAGTCTATGAGGTGGCATCACGATGGACGAACATATGATGGATTATTAAGGCATCCTGCAGATTCTTTATCTTGGAAGACATTTGACCAAAAATTTCCAAGTTTTGCAGGAGATCCTCACAATGTTAGGCTCGGTCTTGCATCTGATGGGTTTAATCCTTTTAAAATCATGAGTACTTCATACAGTACTTGGCCTGTTATACTTGTTCCCTACAATTTGCCTCCATGGATTTGCATGAAACAATCATCATTTATTTTATCCATGATAATCCCAGGTGAGAAAGGTCCAGGGAATAATATTAACATCTACATGCAACCTCTTATTGAGGAGCTGAAACAATTATGGGTGGGTGTCGAAACATATGATGTGTTGAAGAAGGAGAACTTTAATTTGCGTACAACTTTATTGTGGACTATTAATGATTTTCCCGCTTATGCAAATTTATCTGGGTGGAGTACCAAAGGCCTTTATGCTTGTCCTTGTTGCGCTGCACAGACATGCTCAAAGTGGTTGTATAATGGAAAGAAGTTCTCTTACATGGGACACCGTCGGTGGTTAGATGAAAATCATAGATTTAGATATGAAAAGAATATGTTTGATGGTACTGAAGAGTTTAGAAAAGCTCTTGAGCAAACAATCGGGTCTGATATCTTGTCGATGTTGAAACATATCAAGTTCACTTATGGAAAAACGAACCAACCACCAAACCCACGATCAAAGAAGAAGACAAAAGAGGTGTATGGCCGTGAGCTTGAGCAACTTAGTGATGATGAATCTGATGAAGAGGATGATCCAAATGAGGCGGAGTTGTGGAAAAAGAGAAGTATTTTCTTCAAGTTGCCTTACTGGAAGCATAACATTTTGAGACATAATCTTGATGTAATGCACATTGAGAAGAATGTTTGTGAGAACATTATTGGGACCATTCTCAATGGCGATGGAAAATCTAAAGATAATCTAAAGAGTCGACTTGACTTAGTTGACATGGGAATTCAGCATGATCTTCATCCTCAAGAACTTCGTAATGGAAAATTTTCTTTACCTCCTTCTAATTTTACGATGTCGAAGAAAGAAAAAGAAGTATTTTGCACGGTGTTGAAAGATATAAAGGTCCCATATGGGTATGCATCAAATATATCTCGATGTGTCAGTGTTAAAGATCGAAGACTTTATTCTCTAAAGTCACATGATTATCACATATTGATGCAAGATTTAATGCAGTTGCATTACGCGGTTGTATGTCAACTGAGGTGACATCTTGCATTATTGAACTTTCTAATGTTATGAAAGCTATTTGTGAGAAAGTTTTGATGGTTGAAGAACTTAACAAATTACAAGATCGAGTCACATTGACTTTATGCAACATGGAGAAGATATTTCCACCTTCATTTTTTACAATTATGGTGTATTTGTTTATTCATCTCCCTCACGAAGCTAAAGTTGGTGGACCAGTTTTCTATCGGTGGATGTATCCTATTGAGAGGTACAAATTGTTTAACATATATTCACACCATTTAACAATTCATTTAATTACAACTACTTATATAATGTTATGTTTATTATAGTCTAGGTTCTTGAGCAAGTTGAAGTCTTACTGTCGTAATAAGGATTATCCAGAAGGATCAATTGCTGAAGGGTATTTAGCAGAGGAATGTTTGACTTTTTGCTCTAGATATTTGGAAGATGTTGAAACGAGATTCAATAGACCACATAGAAATGAAATGTACAACAATAATAACTTAGCTGAGACTTATTTGTTTCAAAGTTTTGGTGAACCACTCAGCAAAGTTGAAATTGCACAGTTAGATGACAAGTCTTGGGTACAAGCACATCGATATGTTCTCTTCCATCATCACTCAACATAGCCCTTACCGACGTAAGTTTATATAAATTCTAATGTATTCACTTCATCTTTTATATTACTTCTATTCTTTAACCACGTAGCTTACTTTGTAGTGAATTTAAAAAAGAGCTACAATCTCAAGTACGCTCCCGAAGATTACATCAAAGAGAAATTCATAAGTTGTTCATAGAAAATTTCCATGATTGGTTAGCGAAGATGGTAAGCAACTGAATCTTTGTACTACATGTACCTAATAACTTTCTTCCTTTGCTACATCAATATAAATGATAACTTATTCACCTTTTACGTGTAATAGGTTTGGTGTGGGAGAGAAGTTAGTGAAGAGGTTAAGTGGCTTTCTCAAGGTCCAAATAGAATTGTTAAAAAATATAATGCCTTTCTCATTAACGGGTTTAGGTTCCACACAAAATCTCGAGAAAGATTAAGGAGGACACAAAATTGTGGAGTAGTTGTAACTTCTTCAACTACAAGTTATGCTAGTGCTAGGGACAATCATCCTGTGGTGGGAGATGTAGAATATTAAAAGATATAATTCCTTTCTCATTGAGTTGGATTATTATGGCAAACAGAAAGTTGTGTTATTTCGTTGTGACTGGGCCGATGTAAATACGGCTCGAGGCATTAGAAGAGATCAATTTGGTTTTACAATGGTGAACTTCTCTCGGTTAATTCACACAGGTTACCAATTGATGGACGAACCATATGTATTTCCTTCTCAAGTCAAACAAGTTTTCTATTGCCTTGATCCAATAAAAGAGGGTTGGTATGTTGTACTCCGTAACACTCCTAGAGACTTGATAGACATCGGTGATGGAAATAGAGATGACATTGAAATAAAAATCAGAAACTCTGCCTTTTGCAGCACAAAACCTAGATAGAACAATCCCTAGTTCTAGTTCACAATTCCAATGGGTTCGGGAGGACATGGATGAAGATTTTAATGAAAACTAACTGCATAACAATATAGTAAGTTTATATCTTAACTTATTAATTTATAATAGTATTGTTGTCTCTAGTTACTAAAATTGTCTTTTGTTTATTGTAGATACTATGCCTAGGAGGAAATTAAGTGATCTGCGGATAGTTCAAGTACCGAGAGAGGAGGAAGAAACAAATGATGATGATTTGTCTGGTGTTGGATCCTCGCAAGTTTCAGAGACAGTTGAAAATATTGAGATTGATGGTAATGTTCAACACTTTATTTAAATGCTAGTTGTTTGTTATTATTGACTTGATTTTAAAAATTTTATTGAATTATTTCTCATATAGGTGGAAATGGTCGAACTCGTAAGAGTAGAGGGCGCACGCCGTTGAATGAATTGTACAATCTTCTCGCTGGTGAACGCGTGAAAGTTTCAAAAAACGATGTCGGCCAACCCATTGGGGCAGAAGCAAGTGTTCTATGCAGTTACTTAGGCATTGTTGCACGCAATCCTGCGATTTTGCCGATCAATTATGTGTCATGGCGTCAGATACCGAATAGTAACAAAAATCAGGCTCTGGAACTTGTTAAGGTAATAATGTCATTGTAATAATAATCTATTACAATTCAAAATAATATATATATTTTCTTTGATTGTGTCATTTGTAGGATAAATTTTCTTTAGAAGTCTCAGACGATTATGTGAAGCATGCATTAGGGAAAAATGGAGAGACAATAAGAGTTTCTTGAAGAAGACATATTTCAAGAACGATCTCACTCTTCAAGAGAAGCAGCAAAATGTCCCGCCGGGAATTCTCCGATATCAATGGGAAGATGCAGTCAGGTTTTGGAGTTCAACGAAAGGAGAGGTATGGTCGATGCACTTTAAAAAATTGTCATTATAATATTGACTTTATACATAATGCAAATTTTAAATTGTAGGATCGAGAGCGCGTTGGAGTTTCTAGCAGACAAAAATAGAAGTTTACTCACACCGCCGGGTCGAAGAGTTTTGCTCGTATAGCTAATGACGAGGTATTATTATTTTTAATTATTGATTAACTTTTAATGAATTAATTTATATGTTTATTATTAATTTTTATTATACGTTGTAGCAAATTACAACCAGCACTAGCATTGGACGAATAAAGCTCATTGACATTACGCACACAAAAAAGGGTGAACTACTTAAATGACCACTTAACTCATGTAATACACTTTGATTTAATACACTTTGATAAAATTTAAAATTAATATGAATGTACATTTCTAAATTCGAGTAAAACTCATGTAGAAATAATAATGCATCCTTAAAATAAAGGGTGAACTACTTAAATGACCACTAAACTATGGGGTGGTGTCCATATGATCACCATACTTTCAATTGTGTCAACATGACCATATAACTATTTAAGTGGTATCAATCAAGCCACATGCCGTTAAAATTTAATGGATAGGGTGATATGACAGTTAATTTTTTTTGTATAATTACACATTTGATACTTATTACTTACGCATCCTATCATTTTAGTCCCAATTTCAATTAAATTCAATAAATTTAATACAACCAACCCGATCTTGTCACGTGTCATTGTATCATTAGTCATGATTTTATTATTATTTTTATTTTCCTCCAACCAACCAGATCATGACACGTGTCACAATTTGGTTGAAGGAAAATAAAATTCCATATGATGTTGCAGGGATTCAAGCTGGGTTGGACAAAGAGATGTAGGAGCACCACATCACCACTGAACCAAGGTCATTTCTATTTTTTGGCCATAACCAAGGTCATCTCTTGGTATAATATGGATAACATTTTTATATATCTTTACTGCTTCTAATTTTTTTTATAAAGAAGCCGACATCACATTCAAACAAAAAAAAAGAAACATACAAGAGGGAGGGATAAAACCCAGAAAATCAAGAACAAGTCAAGAGAAAAACTGAGAAAATAACCCTAGAGAAGAAAACCAACAGACACAAAGAAAAATCGGTCTGGCAAAACCAAACCAGAAAAACACAAATATCAAGGATAGCCGGGGTAGACCAAGAGAGATCTCCACCACCATCAGGAGCACCGAAGCCAAGAAGCCAACAGACCCTTCTTCATTTGCATGTCAGATCGGGGAGCACCGAAACATCAAGCGTGAGGAGGAATGCAGCGAGAACCAATCGGAGAGTCACCGTGTAAAGATCGGAAATCACAGTGGATGATGAAAGGTCACGAACGAATCAAGGGCTAGCGAACAAAGCCGCCAATTATCCGCCGACGAAACAAGGAGAGAAGATCCGACCAATGACGAAAGAAGTCGGTCAACCAAGGCGGGTGAGAACAAAACCTGTAAGACAAACAAGCAGGAACAAAACCCAAAACTGGAGAAAAAAGGAAGGGAAAAGCCGAGGACCAAAAGCCCACGCTCCACCCAAACCCTCAACCAAGGAAGGTCCAACTTTCTCCTCACATGAACGTACCTGGTCAAAACATGGTGTAGAGTGTTTTGGGTGTACTCTATTTATGAGCACAAGTGCACACTCTTGTCAAGTTATAGTATAAAAGATATCGTCTCCCACATGGATTGGAGCAGCTACTATGAGTGTTTTCCTGCACAAGGAATTAGTAAATTGCACAATTAAATTTCTGAATAAAGAAAAACATAAAAGTAAAAACACAAATAATTTAAGATAGTGATTGGGAGAGATGAAGATGATAGATTGGGCCAGGTAGTTGTAGCTCAGTAGTGTGTAGACTGCGTTGTAAAGCTTAAGTGTGTTTTGTGCTGCCACGATCTGCTGCCTCGGCGAGTAATGACGGATTGAGGCGGCGGCAACTTTCGTTGCCACAACGGAACTCTGCGCTTGCAACTTTCGCTATCTCGGTAGGTGGAATGGAGAGAAGTCCTGGCGGCAAGTCTGGAAGATACTCCAAGTTCGGCAGAGCAATTCTGAAGTGATCCTTCCTATATCTAGGCAAGGATTCTGTGACCACGTGATGTAGGCAATACCTAGCAATCTCAACGTAAACCTAACACAGGCAGTTGGCGTTTGGTTGCTCCTTTTAGCCGCTGAAATTCTAACTTATGTCTAAGCTGAATTAGTCAACACCTCGACATGATGAGACCGTGCTTAATTCTTTCGTGAGTTTGACACTCTCGTGCCCGACAAATGGATTTCCTCAACTGGACTTTTGGAACTAATTGAAGAAGTGAAGAACATGAATTAAGCAAACTTGAGAGTATTTTATTGAAAACACAACTTAAACTAATACAACCGTTTCTCACAACTACTTTACATACAAAAACCTAAACCCTAAGAGAGAATTGGGTCGCGACCTCCAATACCCCCACTTAATCTATCTATCTACCTCTCCGCTATGCCCCTATACCCTCACATACATGGGTATATATAGGGCTTGGCCTAAGTTTGAGTCCTCCTTAGAGTAGTAGTCCTTAAAGTAACTTTACATTAAATGATGACTCCTTTTTGACTTGAATGTGGACTCTTTGGACGTTGCCTTCTTCAGCAAGTAAGGATAAGTACTCCTACTTATCAATCTTCAACCAGCTCTTCAGGCCGCTACAAGCTTTAGATAATTGCAAGACTGGGCTCATTGGACTCAGGAAATTGTCCTCTTTCAATCGCGACCCATCCTGACTAAGTCGGTTTAGCTCCTGCCTGGGCGGCAGATGGTGACAATGCTGCTGCGGCGGCGTCCTTGGCGGCGACCAGAATTTCTTCAGTACAGCTCCTTTTTGCTCCATGCTTTCTTGTCATCTCCTCCTATACATAGCTATAGCACCTGAAAAAGAAAACTAAACTAAAACAGTATCTTTCGTCAACCAAACATAGAATTTTCAATAAAAGCATGGTAAAAGAGCAAATACTATTATTATGCATGCAATGCACCTAAATATGCCTAATTGAGCTTAATAATAGCAATAATAAGGGCAGGAATGTGTACACAATATAGAACTCGTGGACACTCTACACACCCCCAAACTCGAACTATTTCTTGTCCTCAAGCAATGCAACCTAACTAGTAAACCTGCCCCTTGCACAAAATTTAACAGAAGCTTAGCCTTTAACTTGATTTCTTACCTCAAGGCTGTGACACCTAGTTTATGTTAGTGATAGGGAATGGAATGAAATAACTTAGAATTTAATTTTCTTTAGTACCTGTGCAGTGTGTGCAGGTCTGTGCACATGCTAAACATGCTGAGTATACTAAGTAAACAAAGAATGCTAAAAATAACTAAATTCCGAAAAAGGATATGAGTTGCTGCCTTGGCAGCACAATTAAGCACTTTTTTTCTTCTTTTCTTATTCTTTGATCATGGCTTTAAGGGCTTCAGCTCATCACAACTATTCTCCGGGTCTGAAGCTAAGATAGATGCACTCTACGAAACTCCGAACCCTTTGAATAGAGTCATCCCGTGAAGGCTTTCATTCACTCTTGCTAATTTTTTCGTCACTTCAATTAATTTTAGATACTTGGACTTTGATAGCAGCGGAGTGTCCTTGCTCATGATCCTTCCTAGAGCCTGTTTTAGGCACCTCTAGGGTATTAAGCATCCTTCCTAGAGCCTGTTTCGGGCACCTCTAGGGTATTGAACATTTTTGTGCTACTGCCATGTGCTGCCGCGGCGGCAAACCTGCATTCAATTAAGAAATTTTCATTAAATAAAGCAGGCGGTGTTAAACTTAGAACTCAAGCAAAACTCAGCATTTAACAGACAATGTACGAATAATTGGCAAAAAGAAAAATTTCTAAGTACTTTTTCATGCTTCTTCCCATGGTTAAGTTAAATTTTTAAGTATGTTGCGAAAATAAGTAATAGGCTAACTATCATAGGCACAAGTTTTTGAGCTAAAGCTTTTTATTTCATTCAATGCTAGGGCAGAATTTACATATGCTACTAAATGCTGCTACACGCATCTAAAGAAACAAAGAAAACAAAGAAGACTAATCCCCCAAAACTCAAGGCTGGCATTGTCCTCAATGCCTTACACAAAATATAAAATAAAAACAGAAAAAAATTTAACATAAAAATAAAAGAAAAATAGAAAATTAAAAGAAAACATAAAAGAAATAAAAATAAAGAAAAGGTGCTATAAACTAGGGGAGTTCCCCTTCGTTTCTGTTGCTTCATCGGAGGCGGGGAGGACGAGGCGGCGTGTGGCGGAAGGTTTGGTGGCTGGGCTCTTCTTCTTGCCACATGGCGGCTGGATGCGGCTGGGAGTGGGTCGTTTTGCTGGTGGTTCAGGTTCAGACCCTTCACCTTGAGGCTTGGTCGTATCAGCGGATGGCTGTTTCCTTTTTCTTGCTGCCTTGATCGGCTCGTCATCAAGGGAATCAGATATATCCATGTTTGAGTCCTTGGCTTCTTTGTCAGCTGTCTCCTTTGCTGCTGAGGAGGCGGCGGTAGTCTCCTCCTCTTTCTTAGACTCAGATGAGAAGGTGAGGTTGTATGGCTGGATGGGAGTGGGCGAGGTCCTTCTCTTGGGGTGGATGTGCGGCCCTTGCTGGCTGGGGCGGCTGGAGTGGCAGCTGGTCTGGGTGTGATCTGGGTTGGTTTGGAAGCTGCTAACTCCGACGGGAAGGCGAGCAATTATGGGCCGGCGTCATGATACTTGTCTAGCGAGTAGGCCACAAAGGCCTCTTGTACCTCTGCATTGTATTTTGTAAATATTACCTGCTTGTGCTCAATTCTCTGACAGCTTTCTACGAGGCTGCGCAACAGGGGAATCACAGTGGAGGAAAGGGCAGCATTAGTACTGCCCGCTGTGGCTGGGGTGGCGGCAGGTTGGGACGGCGGCTGGGCGGTTGCTGGCATTTCCGGCTCTGGCTCCTGCATCATCTGGAGGCGTGTCTTCCTTGTCCACCCTTCCTTGGCGGCAATGATGGTGTCTTTTGGGTGCAGCGGCACACGAAAGTTGGCGTAGAGGCCTATGATGAGTGTAGGGAAGACGAGGGATCTTTTTGAGTTGGGCTTGTCCGCATGGGCATATATTTCTTCAAGAATGACTTCTCCAACGTTGATTGGCTGTCCTTTCATTATGCTGTGGATTAGGCCAGCCGCGACCTGTTGACTGTAGATCCATGCGAAGTGGGCATTAGGCGGCGCTGGATGAAGTTACTCCAAAGAATGGCCTTCGACAGCAGGTCGCGACGATTGACTGAACCGTTATTCTTGCCGGTTAGCCATTTGGTATTGGGTTGGCAAATTTCTTTTTTAATTTTTTTTAGTCTGCTGCCGTTAAATACGACGTCCATTCTTCGTGCGGATTCCCTCTGATTTCTATGACATAGATGCTATTTATTGTTGCCGCTGTGAACCTTACACCTTCGTCACGATTGTAGACAAAAGGATTTCCCGGGGTAGGCTTATGAGCATAAAACTCTCGCACTAAGTTACTGTTTATCTCTTCTGGCTACCGTGCGAAAATGTGCCATCTTAGGGTGTGGACCCTTTCGAATACGATGGGATCAAGGCTAAGATCCCCGTGTTGCTTGGTGTATTGGAAGCCTATCTCTTCCCATAGTTTCCGATCAGCGTAGTATTGCCGGTAGGTTGCCGCTACATCATTATTCAAGGAACTTTTGGAAGGTTGGCTTGGAGGTTGAGGTGGTGGGTTTTGATGTTGCCATGGTTGTGAGAACGACTGTGTTTCCTAAGGTAGAGAAAGAAAATGCAAGAAAGTAAAGCAAACGAAATCTTGAAAGAAAAGATGACAAGAAGAATTGAGAGTAAAAGAGAGAGCAAAGTGAAGAATGAGGAGAGAATTAGTCTTATATAGCCGCTACTCTCTACTACCTTGGCGGGCACGCTGCTAACAGGCGATAATGATTGCTGTGCGTTTTACGTGATTCTAGCCGTTACAAAGATAGCCGTTCCGCCAGCTGTTGCAAATGTAGTCATTGCGGTTAGCCGTTATGAAGCCTCTAGCTGTTATGCTAATTTGCCTTGGGCCGCCTTGGCCGCTGGGTCGGGCCTCTCCTTTATTCTTTATCCTTCTTGGTCTTGCCTTCGTTCCTAACCTGAAATAAATTGAATGCAAAGATTAAATAAAAATAACCGGAAATTAAATCTATTCCAAATACATAAATATAAATTAAAATTAAAAAGAAAATAAAAATTAGGTTATGTTGGGTTGTGCCTTTCCCAAGCATAACCACTTCCTGAGGGTTTTGCGTTTGGCTTTTCGTCCAGGTATGTCCTTCCCCTCCTTAGGTGGGTGTTGGCTGCCATCTTTGCCGCCCTGGCCGCTCTGGCGGGACATTCACCAAAGACAAACAAGAGGCATATTTTTTTTGAAAAATAAAATAAACAGAAATTTAAGTGCAAAAACTAAAATAGAAGTGCAGGAATTCAAACGAAGTTGCTGTTGCCAATCCTCGGTAACGGCGCCAAAAACTTGTAGAGCGTTTTGGGTGTACTCTATTTATGAGCGCAAGTGCACACTCTTGTCAAGTTATAGTATAAAAGATATCGTCTCCCACAGGGATTGGAGTAGCTACAATGAATGTTTTCCTGCACAAGGAATTAGTAAATTGCATAATAAATTTTTTTGAATAAAGTAAAACATAAAAGTAAAAAGACAAATAATTTAAGATGGTGATAGGGAGAGATGAGGATGATAGATTGGGCAAGGTTGTTGTAGCTCAGTAGTGTGTAGACTGCGTTGTAAAGCTTAAGTGTGTTTTGTGCTGCTACGATCTTCTGCCTCGGCGGGTAATGGCGGATTGAGGCGGTGGCAACTTTCGCTGCCACAAAGAAACTCTGCACTTGCAACTTTAGCTGTCTCGGTAGGTGGAATGGAGAGAAGTCCTGGCGGCAAGTCTGGCAGATACTCCAAGTTCGGCAGAACAATTCTGAAGTGATCCTTCCTATGCCTAGGCAAGGATTCTGTCACCACGTGATGTAGGCAATACCTAGCAATCTCCACGTAAACCGAACACAGACAGTCGACGTTTGGTTGCTCCTTTTAGTCGCTGAAATTTTAACTTATGTCTAAGCCGAATTAGTCAACACCTCGACATGATGAGACCGTGCTTAATTCTTTCGTGAGTTTGACACTCTCGTGCCCGACAAATGGATTTCCTCAACTGGACTTTTGGAACTAATTGAAGAAGTGAAGAACATGAATTAAGCAAACTTGAGAGTATTTTATTGAAAACACAACTTAATCTAATACAACCGTTTCTCACAACTACTTTACATACAAAAACCTAAACCCTAAGAGAGAATTGGGTCGCGACCTCCAATACCCCCACTTAATTTATCTATCTACCTCTCCGCTATGCCTCTATACCCTCACATACATGGGTATATATAGGGCTTGGCCTAAGTTTGAGTCCTCCTTGGAGTAGTAGTCTTTAAAGTAGCTTTACATTAAATGTTGACTCATTTTGACTTGAATGCGGACTCTTTGGACGTTACCTTCTTCAGCAAGTAAGGATAAGTGTAGGGCGTGTAGGTGTTCCATTTTTGTGAGAGCACAAGTGCACACTCCTGCCAAGTTATAGTATATAAGATGTCGAATCCCACGAGGATTGGAATAGTTTCTTCGAGTGTGTATCACACAAGAAATTTAAATGCACAATTAATTTCAGATTTGGTTAAAGGAATAAAACTAAAAACACAATTAATTAAAGTAGGGGAGATCAGAGTGATAGAATGGGCCAGGTAATTGCTGCTCAGTAGTGTGTAGACTGCATTGCATAGGATAAGGATGGATTGTGCTGCCACGATATGCTGCCTCGACGGGTATGGCGGGCGGCAGGCTACGACCCTGTCACGCGGCCGCAGCGGGTCACTACCACTGCAACTTTCTCTGTCTCGAAAGGTGGAACAGAAATAAGTCATGTCGGCAAGTTTGGAAGATACTCCAAGTTCGGCGGGATAGTCGACAGTGATCCCTCCTATTTCTAGGTAAGGATGCTCGAGAGCTAACGTGACGTAGGCAATATCTAACAATCTCAGCGTAAACCTAACACATGCTAGTCAACTCGGTTTGTAATCCCTCTTAGCCGCTGAAACTTGTGGACTGGTGTAGAACCAAGTTAGTCACGCCCCAACATGTTGTGACCGTGCTTAACCCTTTCGTGAGCCTTACACCTTCGTGCCCGACAAATGGATTCTCTCAAATGACTGGTGTAGAATAATTGAAAGAATAAAGTGCACAGATTAAGCAAACTTGGAATATTTTATTGCAAAACAACTTAACCTAATACAATCGTTTCTCACAACTACTTTACAAGCAAAAACCTAAACCCTAACCCTAAGGAGTTTAGAACATATCCGACTCCCTCTTTCTATCTCTCTCTATCTCTATCGATCTCTATGCCCTTATACCCTCACATACATGGGTACATATAGGGCTTGGCCTAAGGTTAAGTCCTCCTTGGAGTAGAAGTCTTCATTGATGATAAAATAGCTTTAATATTTAATGCTTCATTCAATTCTAACTTAAATATGGACTCCTTCGGATGTTTACTTGTTCAGCAAGTAACTATAAGCCACCTTGCTTATCGATCTTCAATCAGCTCTATACACAGCTCCAGGCTTCAGAAAAATGCAAGATTGGGCTCTATGGACTCAGAAAAATGTCCTCTATCAAACGAGACCCAACTTGACTATGTCGGCGTATTGCCTTCTGGGCAGCATTCTGCGGCGGCGGCGTCCTTGGCGGCGGCATTCTACAGTGGTGGCGTCTTTGGCGGCAACTGGAACTGCTTCAGTACATCTCCTTCTTCTCCCTGCTTTCGTGTCCTCTCTTCCTCTAATCAGCAGCCATCACCTAAAATAGAAAACTAACTAAAACAATACCTTTTCTCTACCAAATATAAGATATTCAATAAAAGCATGATAAAAGAAGAAATACTGTTATAATGCATGACATGCAGCTAATTATGCCTAACTAAGCTTAAGAACAACAATAATAAGGGCAAGAATGTGCATAAAATATACTCCCTCTGTCCCACTAAAACTGTCACATGTTGACAATTTTTGGGTCAAACTTTTTCAACTTTGACCTTTTATAATTTAAAATTTATTATTGATAAAAATATTAAAAAATATATTTTAAAAACCTTGAATCAAGTAGTTTTTAAATATATTTTTTATAAATTTTAATTAATTAAAATTTTTAAATAAATTATAGTCAAAGTTGAAAAAGTTTGACTAGAAAAAAGTCAACATGTGACAGTTTTAGTGGGACGGAGGGAGTAGAACTTCTGGACACTCTACACACCTCCAAACTCGAACTATTGCTTGTCCTCAAGCAATGCAACCTAACTAGTAAAACTGCCCTTGTACATAAATAAAAAAGAAAACCTAGTTTTAACTTGGTTTCATACCTCAAGGCCGTGGCACCTATATTAGTTTAGTGAGATGGAATAACATGAAATAACTTAGAAATTTAATTCTAGCGCCAGTGCAGTGTGTGCAGGTCTGTGTACATGCTGAATATGCTAAGTATACTAAGTAAACAAAGAATGCTGTAAAAGTTATAGAAAAAGGATATAGTGTTGATGCTTTGGCAGCACAGTTAAGCATTTCTTTTCTTCCTTTTTCTGATCATGGCTTTTAAGGGCTTCAGCTCATCACAACTACTCTCTAGGTCTAAAGCTAAGATAGGAGCATACTACGAAACTCCGAACCCTTTGAGTAGAGTCATCCCGTGAAGGCTTTCATTTACTCATACAATTTTGTCCGTCACTTCAAAGAAATTCAGATACATGGACTTTGATAGTAGCGGAGTGTCCTTGCTCATGATCCTTCCTAGAGCCTATTTCGGGCACCTCTAGAGCATTCAGCCTTTTCTTTGTTTTGCGGTAGTGGCGACATTGCTTTTTATTTTACTTTGCTGCCCTGTGCTGCCGCGGCGGCATACCTGCATCCAATATAAGAATTTTCATTAAGTTTAAGCAGACAATGTACACTTAGAACTCAAACAATATTCAACACTTAACAGAAGTGTAATAAAAGTTTGACAACTAAATTTTTTTCTAAGGTGTTTTTCATGCTTCTTCCCAAGATTAAGTTCAATTTTAAGTGTGGTGTGAAAATAGAATCGGCTAACTATCATAGGCACAAGTTATTTAACTCAGATTTCCAATTTTCATTAAGTACTAGGCAAGATTTACAATGCAACTATATGCAACTACATGCTTAACAAAATAACATGAGGACTAGCCCCCCAAACTCAAGGCGGGCATTGCCCTCAATGCCTTAGACAAAATAAAATCTAAACATAAAAACATAAAATAAAGCAGAAAAAGAAATAAAATAAAAAAAATAAAGAAAATAATGGTGCTAGAAGCTACACGAGTTGTCTTTTAACTCGGTGGAGTTGTAGGAAGATGTGAGGACTAGGTGGCAGATGGTGGGTGATTTGGCGGCGAGGCTCTGCTTCTGGCCGCGAGCTGGCTGGACTCTGATTGGATTGGGTCTCTTTGGTTGCTACTCCAGCTCGGTCTCTGACCTTTCATCCTCTGGTTCGGCCGCTATCACGTGCCTCTTTTATTTTCTTTGTTACCTCAGTTGGCTTTGCATCATCGGAGGAATCAAACACCTCCTCGTCAAGATAATTGGTGGCCTGGGCTGTCTCCTCTGCTGCCGTCTTTGCCGCTTGGGCGGCTGCCCTTGTTTACTCCTCATATTTCTTGGCGGCTTGCCTTTTATAATAGGGTTTGAATCTAGATAAGTAGTTGTGAGAAGGACTAAATAAAAATAATATAACTGAAAATAAAATATGGTCCTAAGCTTATTAAGATCTATTCCTAAAGAAAACATTAAAGATGTGGAAAAACTAAAATTATGTTACAGTGGGTTCGTTTCTTATACTTCTTAAAGTCCACTCGCACCCTCCATCGAGTGACTATTCTTATAGGGAAGTCTTTCTTCCTCGTTCCCTTATAATCCATGCGAATCCTCCACCTTGTTTCTTTTTCTGAAGGCATGAATATGTGATTAGAAAAAATTATACCACTATCAAACCATGTACTTACCTTATCTTTGTCCTGATTTGTTATGGTGGAGGATGGCTTTTGCTGCCAAGGCAGCTGTTCAGACGACCAACTGTCGGGGCAGTAGTCTGTCATAATGTGGTTCAGGTCAAGGAAAAACTCGGCAGATTGAAGGGCTTCATCATCCATAACACTGTGTTCTTCAGGTCCCTCGAACATCTCCATCGGTAGAGATTGTGATGGCTTTAGATCTTCCAACATCGACTCCTCTTGATATACATATTCCATAGTTGCCGAGATTTCTGTCGAGGCGGGCAGCGCTGCTGAGGCCTCTGTCGTGGCGGGCATAGGTACTGAGACTGCTGTTGAGGCGTACAAGGTTGTCACAAAACTCCTCTGTGCAGTTTCCTCAATCCTTGCTAGGGTAATTTCTCGCATAGGCTTATCATGTGCTGGGTAGTGTTCTTCATCCTCTAGTTGTTCCTCACACATCAAAGAACTTTCTTCGCATATTTCTTTGTCCTCTTGCCTTGGGACATCAGTATCCCTAGAACTGACTTGTTGGTGATCAATGGTTGCCAAGGCATAAGTTGCTGGGATATTTTCTTCGTTCATGGCATATGTGGATGTGTTCAATCGATCTGTTGTATCCCATAAGGTTGAATCCCACTGGGCCATCCTTGTATCCATTTTCTGTGAAAGCCTTTGAGTGGATTCAATAAAGGATGCAGTACTAGCCATGAAAACTTGAAGCATGTCCTCCAAGGTTTGTGATTGTTCTTGCGGAGGACTACACTGCCAGGGTATATCTGCCGCTGTGGCAATACAATTGTCATGGTAAATTTTTTTTTGAGGTTGTTGATCATACCATGAAAAATTCTGCTGCGGCAGGTGCATCTGCTGTCCTAGTTGCTGTTGTGGCTTCTCCTGTTGTTGGTCCCATATGTCTTCTCCGATAAGTAAAGGGCAATTTTCGAACACATGATTTACCTCACATAGATTGCAAGAATTTTCCAATATCAGCTCTCGAGTGGTTTCTCTTGATTGCTCTTGAAGCTGACTACCTTGCCCTAGCATGTTTGTTTCTGCAACAAAATTGTTATGGTAATTTTTTTGACAATTTTGATCATACCATGAAAAATTTTGCTGTTGCGACAGCAACGTTTGCTGTCTTATCTGCTGCCACGGCGGTAACTGCTGCTGCAACATCTGCTGTTCATGTTCAAGCATCAGCCCCCGTATAGTTAAAAACCTGAAATTTAAATGCAATTAAATAAAGAGTGCAGAAAACAAAACGAAGTCGCTATTGCCAATCCCCGGTAACGACGCCAAAAACTTGTAGGGCGTGTAGGTGTTCCCTTTTTGTGAGAGCGCAAGTGCACACTCCTGCCAAGTTATAGTATATAAGATGTCGAATCCCATGAGGATTGGAATAGTTTCTTCAAGTGTGTATCTGCACAAGAAATTTAAATGCACAATTAATTTCAGGTTTGGTTAAAGGAATAAAACTAAAAACACAATAAATAGGGGAGATCAAAGTGATAGAATTTGCTAGGTAATTGCTGCTCAGTAGTGTGTAGACTGCATTGCATAGGTTAAGGTTGGATTGCGCCGCCACGATATGCTGCCTCGGCGGGTATGTCGGGTGGCAGGCTACGACCCTATCACGCGGCCACAGCGGGTCACTACCACTGCAACTTTCGCTGTCTCGGCAGGTGGAACGGAAATAAGTCCTGGCAGCAAGTCTGGCTGATACTCCAAGTTCGGCGGGATAGTCGACAGTGATCCCTCCTATTTCTAGGTAAGGATGCTTGAGAGCTAACGTGATGTAGGGAATACCTAGCAATCTCAGCGTAAACCTAACACATTCTAGTCAACTCGGTTTGTAATCCCTCTTAGCCGCTGAAACTTGTGGACTGGTGTAGAACCAAGTTAGTCACGCCCCAACATGTTGTGACCGTGCTTAACCCTTTCGTGAGCCTTACACTTTCGTGCCCGACAAATGGATTCTCTCAAATGACTGGTGTAGAATAATTGAAAGATTAAAGTGCACAGATTAAGCAAACTTGGAATATTTTATTGCAAAACAACTTAACCTAATACAATCGTTTCTCACAACTACTTTACAAGCAAAAACCTAAACCCTAACCCTAAGGAGTTTAGAACATAGCCGACTCCATCTTTCTATCTCTCTCTAACGATCTCTGTCTATTTCTATGCCCTTATACCCTCACATACATGGGTATATATAGGGCTTGGCCTAAGGTTAAGTCCTCATTGGAGTAGAAGTCTTCATTGATGATAAAATAGCTTTAATATTTAATGCTTCATTCAATTCTGACTTAAATATGGACTCCTTCGGATGTTTACTTGTTCAACAAGTAAGTATAAGCCACATTGCTTATCGATCTTCAATCAGCTCTATACACCGCTCCAGGCCTCAGAGAAATGCAAGATTGGGCTCTATGGACTCAGAAAAATATCCTCTATCAAACAAGATCCATCTTGACTATGTCGGCGTATTGCCTTATGGGTGGCATTCTACGGCGGCGACGTCCTTGGCAGCGGCATTCTACAGTGGTGGCGTCTTTGGCGGCAATTGGAACTACTTTAGTACAACTCCTTCTGCTCCCTGCTTTCCTGTCCTCTCTTCCTCTGATCAGCAAACAACACCTGAAACAGAAAACTAACTAAAACAATACATTTTCTCTACCAAATATAAGATATTCAATAAAAGCATGGTAAAAGAAGAAATACTTTTATAATGCATGACATGCAGCTAATTATTCCTAAATAAGCTTAAGAACAACAATAATATGGGCAGGAACGTGCATAAAATATAGAACTTCCGGACACTTTACAATAAGTACTCCTACTTATCAATCTTAAATCAGCTCTTCAGGCCGCTACAGGCTTCAGATAATTGCAAGACTGGGCTCATTGGACTCAGAAAATTGTCCTCTTTCAATTGCAACCCATCTTGACTAAGTCGGTTTAACCCCTATCTGGGCGGCAGATGACGGCAATGCTGCTGCGGCGACGTCCTTAGCGGCGATCGGAACTGCTTCAGTACAACTCCTTTTTGCTCCCTGCTTTCCTGTCCTCTCCTCCTATGCATAGCTATAACACTTGAAAAAGAAAACTAAACTAAAATAGTATCTTTCCTCAACCAAACATAGAATTTTCATAAAAAGCATGGTAAAAGAGAAAATACTGTTATTATGCATGCAATGCACCTAAATATGCCTAAATGAGCTTAAGAATAGCAATAATAAGGGCATGAATGTGTACAAAATATAGAACTCGTGGACACTCTACACATGGTCACCGGATACCGCAAGTCTTAACGAGACAAACCAAGAGAGAACAGAAGTAAACGTTAAAGGGGGAAAGAAAAGAAAGACAAGCTCTTGAAGAAGGAGAAAGGAAAGGAAGGGGGAGGGGGAAGGCCAGCCGCCGAAGGCAAGATCGACGACTGGCCTCCAAACGTAGAGAAAACAGAGAAACCCTAGGCTAAAAGGAGAGAGGTCAGATGTTATTGTTATTGTTAGATGGGTGCTTTCTCTTGAATCAAAATTCAAATGACCGTCAAGCCCGCCGGGGCCACATGGACCACCTTGAGCCCGATGGAAGAGGCGGAACAATCTGACGAAAGAAAGGACATGGAAGAGCAAATTCCCCAAAAAAAATTGAAAACCCCATTACCAGAATCTCCCTTGGATAATGAAATATCAACGTCGTTCATTGCTAAGATGTCAATGAGGTTAGGGTCATTGGGGACAATCATGATGGCGCTACAACCATTAATGGTGCTGAGTTGGATGGCGGAACCGTCTTTCTTGAACCTCATCCTCTCCACTTTTCCTTCTTTACCGTGTTCAAGAATTTGTTGTACCTCCAATTGTTACCTTCTAGAAGATTTGAGGCTTGAGATTGAGGCTTGGGAGGAGTTAAGATAAGGTTTTGGGAAAATGGCGACTAGTTCGACGGGCTCGACTTTGTCGACCGGGCTTCAATCATTGACGGAGGTGTCGACAACATGTTATCAACAATGAGTGCTTGTGGGGTCACGAAAGAAAACAGTAAGGCAACTAGTGTGGCATGAGATTGAAGGGATTTAACAGTCTGTTTGGAGTTGGATTTCTTGTTGAGGATGGATTGAGTTAGTAGCCATTTTCTCGAGGTAATACAGATCCCAAAGGCAGAAGATGAAGCGGTAATTTACTTTTATTTATTAAATAAAAGGGTAATCTACACCAGGTACCACCAAATTATAAGTGCTGACTCATTTTTGTCACCGAACTTCTAATTGGTCCAAACTAAACACTAAATTTTAGTTTCCGACTTGTTTATGCCACTTCATCGTTAATTCTTTAACGAGTCGATGGCATGGCAGACGATCGCTGATGTGAAGACCAAAAGATATTGTTTTGGTTAGGTTGTTTTGATGTCTAAAACAACCAAAAATGACTTTGTTTTGATGGGACGAAAATTAAAAAAAATTGCTCTTATAAGAATTTTAACTCTTTCATCTGTTTTATGTAAGTAAATAAAACCTTATCAATTAAGCCCTTAACTTAACCAAATTAAGTGTTTTCAAAACTGATAAAGCATATTACAATTTTAAAGATAAAACGTGAGTGTGAATTTAGGGATGACATTGTTTCTTTTTACTTCAATTTCTTCCCATGGGATTGTAATACCAAGGTCCAGTATTTTCTTGGAATCTTGGATCTGCTTGTAGACCTTTCCATGTAAACTTGGTAAGAACTCCATTAAAGCAGCATCACGAGCTTCAATCCAAGCTCTCTCCTTGACCCGAAATTCGTGTTCCTTATCAAACAAAGCAGCCTCCACTCTTCCTCTCTGGATATTCTCTCTTGCTCTTGTTCTTCAACCGTCTTCAACATTCTCTCCATAAAAAAATCTTGTGAATCCATTAACTTTTTCATTTGTAACCTCACGGCCCCCACCTTCACTTGCCATCCTCTCTTTCTTGAATGAAAGAGCTCTAAAGTTAACATATTTATTAAATTATATTATAAAATAAATTAATCACAATCACAACTACAGTTTAATATATATATATATATATATATATATATATATATATATATATATATATATATATATATATATATATATATATATATATATATCGTTTGTGTTATCAACTTAATGAAAACATAAGTTAACTTGGTGGTTAAACTTAGTTTTTTTATTCCAAAGGTCCTAAGTTTAAACATTCATAAGAGCTTTTTTTTAAAATTTTATCCATCAAAACGAAGTCGTTTTAGACTATTTTGGGCATCAAAACAATCAAACCAAAACGACATCGTTTTGGTTTGGCCTCCACGTCAGCGACTGTCTTCCATGTCATCACCTCGTTGAAGAGTTAATGATGGAGTGGCATAAACGAGTAGAAAACTAAAGTTAATTGTTAAATTTGGACCAATTATAAGTTCAGTGGCAAAAATGAGTCAATGCCTATAATTTGGTAGTACCTGGTGTAGTTTACCCTTTAAAAAATGACATGATTTATAGTGGTTCGACTTCTGAACCAAGTATACCTCTACTACCTTAGCTATCCATACTAAAGATTTTTCACAAATTCACTAAATCAAGTCTTTATGCCCCAATTTTCCACAAATTCACTAAACCAACTCTTTTAAGAACAATGATTAACCTTACACAATTTATCAAAATTTATACCCAAAATCTTGTGAATCATTTCCCTCAAAGTTTATACCAAAAAAAAACTTTGAGTTGCACTTTCCCTAGGAGAAATACAAATTTAGCAAACAAGGAAAAAAACCTCACAAGGCAAATAAGTTTCTATAATTAGGCTCTCAAAAGATGAACCCTAAAAATCTACAATGAAGCTTTCTACAAAATGTATAAGCGAAAATGAAAAAAATCTAAAGCCTTGAAGCTCTTTTATCTTTATCTTTAAGTTTGGATGTTCATCTCATACTTCTTGAAGTGCCCTTGATGTGTATTTATACAGAGGAATAAGTTTGTAGCCGTTGGGGGTGAATTATAGCCGTTTGGAGATGAATTTTTGTGACTTTTCAGGCTTATGCACTCAATGGTACCAATACTCAAGTATATGTATCGATACTTGTAGAGCGTTTGGGTGTTCTCTATATATGAGCGCAAGTGGATACTCTTGTCAAGTTATAGTATAAAAGATATCGTCTCCCACAGGGATTGGAACAACTTCTATGAGTGTTTTCCTGCACAAGGAAATAGTAAATTGCATAATTAAATTCCTGAATATTGAAAAGCATAACGATAAAAAAACAAGTAATTTAAGATAAAGAGAAGAGAGAGATAGAGTTGATAGATTGGGCCAGGTAGTTGTAGCTCAGTAGTGTGTAGACTGCATTGTAAAGGTTAAGTGTGTTTTGGGCTGCCACGATCTGCTGCCTTGGCGGGTAATGGCGGATTGAGGCGACGATAACTTTCGATGCCACAACGGAACTCTGCGCTCACAACTTTCGCTGTCTCGGTAGGTGGGATGGAGAGAAGTCCTGACGGCAAGTCTGACAGATACTCCAAGTTCGGCGAAGCAATTCTGAAGTGATCCTTCCTATGTCTAGGCAAGGAGTTTTTCACTACGTGATGTAGGCAATACCTAACAATCTCGGTAGTGATCCTTCTCTAGCAAGTAAAGATAAGTCACTTTACTTATCCCTCTTCATTCAGCTCTTCAGGCCGCTACATTTTTCAGAAAATTGCAAGACTGAGCTCATTAGACTCAAGAAATTGTCCTCTTTCAATCACAACCCATCTTGACTAAGTCGGTTTAACTCCTGCCTGGGCGGCAGTCGGTGGCAATCCTGCTGCGGCGGTGTCCTTGGCGGCACTTTGGAACTACTCCAGTACAACTCCTTTTGCTTCATGCTTTCCCATCTTCTCCTCCTCTACACAGTTACATCACCTGAGAATAAAAACTAAGCTAAAACAATATCTTTTCTTAACCAAACATAGAATATTCAATAAAAGCATGGTAAAAGAGCAAATACTGTAATTATGCATGCAATGCACCTAAATATGCCTAAATGAGCTTAAGAATAGCAATAATAAGCGCAAGAATGTGTACAAAATATAGAACTTGTGGACACTCTACACCCCCCCAAACTCGAACTATTGCTTATCCTCAAGCAATGCAACCTAACTAGTAAACCTGCCCCTTGCACAGAATTTAGCAGAAGCTTAGCCTTTAACTTGATTTCTTACCTCAAGGCCGTGGCACCTATATTATGTTAGTGATAGGGAATGCCATGAAATAACTTAGGATTTAATTTTCTTAGTGCTAATGCAATGTGTGCAGCTGTGTCCACGCTAAACATGCTGAGTATACTAAGTAAACAAAGAATGCTAAAAATAATTAAATTACGAAAAATGATATGAGCTGCTGCCTTGGCAGCACAGTTAAGCATTTTTTTTCCTTTTTTCCCTTTTTTTCTGATCATGGCCTTAAGGGCTTTAGCTCATCACAACTATTCTCCAGGTCTGAAGCTAAGATAGGTGCACACTACGAAACTCCGAACCCTTTGAATAGAGTCATCCCGTGAAGGCTTTCATTCACTCTTGCTAATTTGTCCGTCACTTATTTTAGATACTTGGACTTTGATAGCAGCGGAGTGTCCTTGCTCATGATCATTCCTAGAGCCTGTTTCGAGCACATCTAGGGTATTAGACATCCTTCCTAGAGCCTGTTTCGGGCACCTATAGGGTATTTAAACATTTTTGTGCTGCTACCCTGTGCTGCCGCGGCGGCAATCCTGCATCCAATTAAGAAATTTTCATTAAATAAAGCAGGCATTGTTAAACTTAGAACTCAAGCAAAAGTCAGCACTTAACAGATAGTGTAGGAATAATTGGCAAAAAAGAAAAAAAAATTCTAAGTATTTTTCATGCTTCCTCCCATGGTTAAGTTAAATTTTGAGTTTGGTGAGAAAATAAGTAGTTGGCTAACTATCATAGGCACAAGTTTTTAAGATAAGACTTTCTATTTCATTATGTGCCAGGGCAAAATTTACATATGCTGCTACATGCGGCTAAATGCAACTAAAGAAAACAAAGAGGACTAACCTCCCCCCAAACTCAAGGCTGGCATTGTCCTTAATGCCTTACACATAATATAAAATAAAAAAGTATAAAAAACATAAAAAGAAAACAAAAAACAGAAAATTAAAAGAAAACATAAAAAATAAAGAAAAAGTTGCTATAAACTAGGGGAATTCCCCTATGTTTCTACTGCTGCCTCGTAGGAGGATTCTGAGGAGGTGGGGAGGATGAGGCGGGAGATTTGGACGCTGGGCTCTTCTTTTGGCCGTGTGGTGGCTAGATGCGGCTGGGAGTGGGTCGTTTAGGTGGTGCTTCTGGTTCGGATTCAGACCCTTCACCTTGAGGTTCAGTCGCACCAGTGGGTTGCTTCCTTTTCCTTGATGCTTCAGCCAGTTCGTTTTTCGGAGGAATCATATATCTCCATTTCTAATGAATCTGAGGCCTCAACTTTCTTTTTGGCAGCTACCTCCTTTGCTGCTAGGGAGGCGACGATAGTCTCCTTCTCTTTTTCAGAATCAGATGATGAGGTGAGGTTGTATGGCTGGATGGGAGTGGGCAAGGTCCTTCTCTTGGGGTGGATGTGTGGCCCTTCACTGTCTGCGGTGGCTGGAGTGGCTGCTGGTCCAGGTGTGATCTGGGTCAGCTTAGAAGCTTCTAACTCTGACGGGAAGGCTGGCAACCTTGGGCTAGCGTCGTGGTATTTGTCTAGCAAGTAAGCCACAAAGGCCTCTTGCACCTCCGCGATGTATATTGTAAAGATTACCTGCTTGTGTTCAATTCTCTGGCAACTCTCTACAAGGCTTCGCAGTAGAGGAATCAAGGCGAAAGAAAGGGCAGCATCTGTACTGCCCGTTGCAGCCTGGGTGCGGCAGGGTTGGACGGTGGCTGGGCGGTTGCTGGCGTTTCAGGTTCTGGCTCTTGCATCATCTGGAGGTGTGCCTTCCTTGTCCACCCTTCCTTGGTAGCGATGATGGTATCCTTGGGGCGCGACGGCACATAGAAGTTGGCGTAGAGGCCGGTGATGAGTGCGGGGAAAACGAGGGGTCCCTTGGAGTTGAGTTTGGTTGCGTGGTCATGGATTTCTTCAAGAATAACTTCCCCAACGTTAATTGGCCGCTCCTTCATTATACTATGGATAAGGGACAGACGCGGCCTGTTGATTGTGGAACCATGCGAAGTGGGCATTAGGCGGCGCTGGACGAAGTTACTCTAAAGAATAGCCTCCGGCAGCAGGTCTCGGCGATTGACTAAACTTTTATTTTTGCCGATGAGCCACTTGGCATTGGGCTGGCAGATTTCTCTTTTGATTTTCTCATAGCCTGATTCCGTTAAGCCCGAACTCCATTCTTCGTGCGGATTCCCTTTGATTTCTATGTCGTAGAAACTATTGATTGTTGCTGCTGTGAGCTTGACACCCTCGCCGCAAACATAGACAAATGGGTTTCCCGGGGTTGGTTTATGGGCATAGAATTCTCGCACTAGGTTGGTGTTTATCTCCTCTGGCTGCCGTGGGAAAATATGCCATCCTAGAGTGTGGACCCTTTCGAATACGGTGGGCTCAAGGCCCAGATCCCCATCTTGCATGGTGTATTGGAAGCCTATCTCTTCCCAAATCTACCGCTCTGCGAAGTACTGCCGATAGGTTGCCGCTACGTCGGTATTCAAGAATCTCTGGAAGGTTGGCTTGGAGGATGAGGCGGTGGGTTTTGATGTTGTCATAATTTTGAGAGCGGCTGTGTTTCCTAAAGAAAAAAAAGAAATTGCAAGAAAATAAAAACAGATGAGATCTTGAAAGCAAATATGACAAGAAGAATTGAGAGAAAAAGAGAGAGTGTAAAGTGAAGAATGAGGAGAGAATAGTGGGCCTTATATAGCCGCTACTCTCCACTGCCTTGGCGGGCATGCTGTTGATGGGCGACAATGATTGCTGCACGTTTTTAGGGATTTTAGCCGTTATATAGATAGCCGTTACCGCCAGCTGTTGTAAATGTAGCCGTTGCGGCTAGCCGTTATGAAGCCACTAGCCGTTATGCTAATCTCCTTGGGCCGCCTTGGCCGCTGGGTTGGGCCCCTACTTTATTCTTTATCCTTCTTGGTCTTGCCTTCATTCCCAACCTGAAATAAATTAAATGCAAAAATAAAAATAGCTAAAGATTAAATAAATTTTAAGAAAAATAAATATGTCGAAATTAAAAATTAAATCTAATCCTAATGCATAAAAATAAATTAAAAAAATTAGGTTATGTTGGGTTGCACATCACCCAAACATAACCACTTCCTGAGGGTTTTGCGTTTGGCTTTTCGTTCAGGTATTTCCTTCCTCTCCTCAAGTGGGTGTTGGCTGTCATCTTTTCCGCCCTTACGGGACATACACCAAAGACAAACAAGAGGCATAATTTTTTTTGAAAAATAAAATAAACAGAAATTTAAGTGCAAAAACTAAAAGTAGAAGTGCAGGAATTCAAACGCAGTTGTTGCCAATCCCCGGCAACGACGCCAAAAACTTGTAGAGCATTTGGGTGTTCTCTATTTATGAGCGCAAGTGCACACTCTTGTCAAGTTATAGTATAAAAGATATCATCTCCCACATGGATTGGAACAAATTTTATGAGTGTTTTCCTGCACAAGGAAATAGTAAATTGCACAATTAAATTCCTGAATATTGAAAAGCATAATGATAAAAACACAAGTAATTTAAGATAAAGAGAAGAGAGAGAGAGATAGAGTTGATAGATTGGGCCAGGAAGTTATAGCTTAGTAGTGTGTAGACTGCGTTGTAAAGGTTAAGTGTGTATTGCGCTGCCACGATCTGCTGCCTTGGAGAGTAATGGCGGATTGAGGCGATGACAACTTTCGATGCCACAGAGGAACTCTGCGCTCGCAACTTTCGCTGTCTCAGCAGGTGGGCTGGAGAGAAGTCCCGGCTGCAAGTCTAACAGATACTCCAAGTTCGGCAAAGCAATTCTGAAGTGATCCTTCCTATGTCTAGGTAAGGATTCTGTCACTACGTGATTTAGGCAATACCTAGCAATCTCAGCGTAAACCTAACACAGGCAGTCAATGTTTGGTTGCTCCTTTTAGCCGCTGAAATTCTAACTTATGTCTAGGTAAGTCTAACAGATACTCCAAGTTCGGCAAAGCAATTCTGAAGTGATCCTTCCTATGTCTAGGTAAGGATTCTGTCACTACGTGATTTAGGCAATACCTAGCAATCTCAGCGTAAACCTAACACAGGCAGTCAATGTTTGGTTGCTCCTTTTAGCCGCTGAAATTCTAACTTATGTCTAAGCTGAATTAGTCAACACCTCGTCATGGTGAGACCGTACTTAATTCTTTCGTGAGTTTGACACTCTCGTGCCCGATAAATGGATTTCTTCAACTGGACTTTTGGAACTAATTGAAGAAGTGAAGAACATGAATTAAGCAAACTTGAGAGTATTTTATTGCAAACACAACTTAAACTAATACAATCATTTCTCACAACCACCTTACATACAAAGACCTAAATCCTAAGAGAGAATTGGAACGTGATCCCCAATTCACGCTATGCAATCTATCTATGCCCCTATACCCTCACAAGCTTGGGTATATATAGGGCTTGGCCTAAGTTTGAGTCCTCCTTGGAGTAGAAGTTCTTAAAGTAACCTTACATTAAATGTTGACTCCTTCTTGACTTGAATATGGACTCTTTGGACGTTGCCTTATCCAGCAAGTAAAGATAAGTCACTTTACTTATCCCTCTTCAACCAGCTCTTCATGCCGCTACATGCTTCAGAAAATTGCAAGACTGGGCTCATTAGACTCAAGAAATTGTCCTCTTTCAATCGCAACCCATCTTGACTAAGTCGGTTTAACTCCTGCATGGGCGGCAGTCGGCGGCAATGCTGCTGCGGCGGCGTCCTTGGCGGCTCTTTGGAACTGCTTCAGTACATCTCCTTTTGCTCCCTGCTTTCCCGCCCTCTCCTCCTCTACACAACTACAACACCTGAGAATGAAAACTAAGCTAAAATAGTATCTTTTCTTAACCAAACATAGAATATTCAATAAAAGCATGGTAAAAGAGCAAATACTGTAATTATGCATGTAATACACCTAAATATGCCTAAATGAGCTTAAGAACATCAACAATAAGAGCAGGAATGTGTACAAAATATAGAACTTGTTGACACTCTACAATACTCTTTCAAAATATAGTCGCTACAAGCTCAAATTCATATTTTTGGCAGTCTGGTACCATAAATAGTGGTACCGGTACTCACTATTCGTGAGCAATACACGTGCATGAACAATGACTAAACAATGTTTTCATGTTTTAAAACCTTTAAAATATATTTTAATCAACTAAAAAAATATTTGATATATATAAAGGATTTATATCCAATACACTAGCGGTGCAAACTTTTAGTTTCCATAAGTGTCTTATTTTTAGGGTTTAGGGACTTAGTTTAGGGTGTAGGGTTTAGGTGTAGGAGTTTAGAATTTAGTGATTGTGAATATAATTTAGGGTATTGTTATGATTTAGGGTTTAGAGGTTATGGTTTAGGTTTTAAGGTAATTTGTTGAGGATTTATGTTTTAACCTATTAACCCTAAATTCTAAATTCTATTCTCGGTGACTAAATTCTAAACTACTAAACCTAAACCCCTAAACCTACGCCCTAAACTGAGTCTCTAAAACTTAAAACTAAGGCGCTTGTGGAAACTTTTAGTTTCTACCGCCAGTGTATCAAATAACTATCCATATATAAAACAATTAATAAAATATATTTTTGAGGTTTTAGAGACTTTGAAACATATTTTCAAGTTTGTTGGAATTAAAATTATTTTTAAAATCTTCAATCAAGTTCAAAACATTTTTCACATAATTTGTTATATCAAAATATTAGCTCAACACCTATATATTCGAAATTTAAAATATCTGTAAGTTTCCCTCCCTATGAAATGAATAAATGAATTCCATCCTATTAAAAAATGAATTCCATGTAATTTTAAGGATGATAGTTGGCAAGGATTTGCCATTTAGCCTCCTTATAGCCCAATCAAGCTCCAAATTTCAATTCATGACTTTAGTACAAAAGTGCATACATTCTTTGAAAAAACACAGCCAAAGAAAAAACGGTTCCTTGATTCTTGTTCCCTGCCACAGAAAACACAACCAATTTCCACTTGAATTTCATACGAGATCAGTTGTAGTAACTAGTAATCTTAGTTTTAAAAGGTGCATGGTGCACCAAGATGTAAAGGATCCCTGGAGTCACGGCGCAAGCGCATGTCTTTCGTAGGGGATGCGTATTTTTTTAATGAAAACTTATAAATCGATTTTGTATTTTGTACTCAAAATAACATAATAATCATATTATATATGCTTAAAGATCAAAATATTCTATATTATTACACTAACAACGCACAAAACGATATAAGAAAGCATAGTTTATAATTACAAACCCATCTATAAAGAAAAATACATTTTTATCAAACACTCATGAGTACCAAACTAGACGTACATGGTTCTATAAAATTTAACATAATAGATGTATATACTCAATTAAGCAGAGATTCAAGCTTAGCCCTCGATACAAGAAAAAAAAAGAGATTGAGATTGAATCTGAACATGAAGAAAAACAAAAAACAAATAGGAGATTGAAAACAAAGAAAACAAACAGATAAGAGGAGATAAGAAGAAGCGCTTTTATCTGCCTAGTAACTTTCCAAATTTTAACAATAGTAAGAGCTGTAAAATCGAAAACTATGACAACAACTCTCAACTTCAATAAACTTCTCAATATCCAGTTGCTTTCAAAAGGCTGATTCTTTTAGCACATACTCAAGGAAGCTGCATTTTTAAAATTGTTTTGATGAGCTAAAATAAACATGTATTTATGTCTGTAAGACCTAGTCCCCTTTGTGACTTAAGGCAATAAATAGCTCTGCAATTGACTCTTACTTCCTTCAGTGTTACATCATTACTCTTTCAGAGAAAATCTTGCATATAATTGATTAATTCTTGGTAGAACAAATTTTGGAAGAACATGTAATCTGCACCAAAAGTTTTATATGTCAAAAGATAACATATTGGGATAAAAATCATATGCCGATTTTCGATCCTCCTACTTATGCCCCAACACTAAAAACAATATAAAATTAAATTTCAAGCTATAACCCTAAATTCTAAATCATAAACCCTACACCCTATACCCTAAAAACTACACCATATCCTAAATTCTTTAAACCTTAAATCCTAAACCTAAACCCTAAGCCTAATTTTGAGCGTGGAGCATAAATAGGGGCATCAAAAATATGCCTCATTTGGTGCTCCCACTTTAAAAAAATGGGTTTAGGGTTTAAAGTTAGGGGTTGTGGTTAGGGTTTAGGGAATTTAGGGTATGATGTATTTTTTAGAGTTTAGGGTTTAAGATGCGGAAATTAGGGTTAGTGTTTAAAATTTAAATTTTAAGTGTTTTTTAGTGTGGGGCATAAAAAGAGGCATGGTTAGGGGCAGATGATTTTTGCTTGGATAAATTGAATTTTCTATGCAGAAGACAAATGTAGAGCAGCTCAAGTTTAAAACCTTGTTTGAATTTTATACAATAAAGACAAATGTTGTGCAGCTGAAATAAAAGATGACTCAATTTTGAATGTATAAAGAATAAAAGGAATTGTAGCATATTTTAGCAGTCTCCGAAAGACTATTGTTAGTACATGCGAACACTCGTCGCCACATGCCAAGAAGTCACAACCTGCTAACACATATTGTGGGCTAACGACGATAATCTAACCTTGTGAAACCTCACATAGGCAAACAAGTAGGAGCAATCTGCGATGAGCAAGCAAGTTACGAACATATTTAGGTAAACGATGTTCAACGATCACATGTCAACACACGTGATCGCTACTAATGACTAACCAGACCTAGGACGTCAAGCCATAGCTAGTCTGATCACAACACCATGACTACACTGGCATGACACATGTTTGTGCAGTATATAAGAACCCATGCAACAAGGAAAAAAACAAGATCTCCCACTCTTCATATGCAAAAATACACTAGAGAAGCTATTCCCCAGGCTCAGACTAGAACAACCACCAGAATCACCATCTAACCACCGTTTTCGGCACTTGTTCACTTTACCATTCAACAATTGGTGCAGTAAGCGTGGATCGAACACACGCGACCTTCGTTTCTCTTTTAGAACCTTCAATTTTTTCCTAACTTTCGTAGGTTTTGCAAATTCTTCAGAATGAGTAGAGATCCACCAGCGAACGTGAGAGGAAAGAGTGTGGAAGATCATCACTCATTGGACGGTGTAACGACCACCCCCGTGCAATAGTTGCAGTAGTTCCTGCAGAATTTCCAGAAACGGTTTCAAGGAAACCTCTCGTGTGGCCCGCGACAGCGAAACTAGACACACGATGGGCCAATGGGGCATCATTGCCAGAGGAAAACGATCGACGGTTTTTGGATATACAAGGTAAATTAAAGGTCGCAAAATTTTTTCTAGCGGCTGTTGCGTGATTTAAGGGTAATGCAAACGGTGCAAGTATACACGTCGCAAGTAATAAAGTGATATGTATCAAGTATCGTCTCAACAAGGATTGGATTGGGCCAGTTTGCTTAAGTTACTGCATTGTAAAAGAAATAAATTGATAGTGATAATTGGGGATGAATGACAAGTAAAATAAACTAAGTGAAATAAAGTAAATAGAAATGAGTAATCGATTTAAGAGAGTAGGTCGGGTTATCGCAAGCAGTGATGCGATTGCCGAAAGAATTATTGTGGCTTATGGTTGCTGAGGCAATTCAATTGCTGTGGCAACTAGGTCTGGATAAATATGGTGGCAACTAGGTCACGATATTTGCCTTGGCAAAATGGGTTTGGATGAATGACGTAGCAACTGGGTTTCCTCCTTCAATATTCGGCTAAGTGTTCTTCAATGCCTTCATGTTATCCCTAACCGAAGAGCTGGTGTTTGCGCATGCCATGGTGATACATCCATGCGTTAACCTTGGGTGAGCAACAACCGATCTTGCACTCCACTTAGCCGCTGAAATTCGATCCTTATTCCTGAGGCGGATTAGTTCCCATCAATGTTTGTTCAAAATGAGAACCATGTCCACTTGTTTTATGAATCTAGCTCTCCCGAGCCTAGATAAATGGATACACTTGAGTACCTTTCCCGATTCTCTCAAGGTAAAAATTAAGAACCAAGAATGAACAAACAATGAAATTTATTGAATAAAAAACCAAAACCATTCATTCATTTCTTACACCAACAAAACCCGATAACCCAAGCCAAATTAAACTAGTTCATGGCAGGGTAAAAAGAAAATACAAAGAAATAAAACCAGACATGGACGTACGATCCAAAGATGAAAAAGAAGAGGTTGTGCGTGAAGGATCTTGCCATCCAATCTCCAAATCGACCCCCTTTGATTTGTGATTTGATCCATATATATAGGGTGTTGCGATCATCTTTGTGTTGATAGGAATGAGTTTAAATTAATTTGAATTAGAGATAATTAATCTCTTTTCTATTTTATCTGCAATAGCTCTTCAAATCTGAATCTTTATACAATGTGATATGGATAATGTTGGAGATAAAGTTGGAAATTCTGATCCTTATCCAGAACATGCCACGACAATCCTCTCGACAAGTCGTCATGCACAGAAAAAGAACAAAACTGCAACGATTTCTCCAGAAAAATAGCAAAATACAAGGCCAAGCCTAATAAACGGAAGGAGTATGAATTTTTGCATAAATAACTACAAATGCAACTAGATCAGCCTAAGTCTAAACAATAATCTAAGCAAAAGGGTATAAAATACAATACTTTTTCACACTTATCACACCCCAAACTTAAACTATTTCTTGTCCTCAAGCAATGCAAAACACTTACAATTACCTGCCAAGGTATTTACCACCAAAAACATGCTTCTTACCTGACTTCAATCATCAAAACCGTGGCACGAAGAATTGATTGCCTTTCAATTGTTGGAAAACACAGAGGATTACTCAAAATACAACTACAATGCTTAGTGAAAATGTGTGTGCAGAGTTGTGTACAAGTCGATCAACAAGATTCCAAGCAAACCTTAGGTTTATTATTAACTTGTCGAGGCAATTAATTCCGCTAGAGCCAGTTTACGCACCTCTAGCAATTTCTTTTAAATTAAATCAACTAGAGCTAGATGGACACCTCTAGCGATTCTCAATGCGTAAAAACTAGAGCCAAATGGGCACATATAGTAAGAAATTATCTTTATTCATATTTTATTTTATTGGCTAGAGCTAGTTAGGCACCTCTAGCACATTTTCCAATTTTAATAACATGTAGTTTACTAGGTCCCCCTCAATCAACAAGTCACTATAGTGTCAATATAAGTAGCATCATAGCAAAATTCTAAGTAAACTCCATGATCACCCTAAAATCTAAGGTTTTATCATCTAAGCGCAGTGGCAAAATTCATCATAGGATATCACAACATGTTTCAACAGTCTCATCAGGCAATTGTTATGGCAAGTAACATATGAAAACTAACATGAGACAAACAAAATGAATACAAATGACCATGAGACAAACAACAACAAAAAAAGACAAACCCCCCAAAATCGAGTGAAGCGTTGTCCTCAATGCATGAAAACAAATAAACAAACAAAAAAGAAGAATGAATGCAAATTAGTTAATCGGAGAGGTCGTCACCTCGAATTCGTAGTGTTCTTTGGGCCGTTTGTTTGAGGCGTTTGCTTCCTCGCCTTGCTGGTGGTGGTGGAGTTGGTGCATGATCATCTTCCGTAATTTCGTTGACCTCCTCAACCTGCTCACCCTCATTCTCGGCTATGTCTAGTGGTAAATTTGGACTCTGCAATGTTGCCTTGGATGGTACATCCGGAGGTGGGGACATCAATGGTGTAGAGGCGGTGTCCTCGGAATCTGGAAAATTAGGACAAGAATCAGTACGTTGCATATACTAAGCCTATTTTTACCTTTGTGCGTTATGAGGGTTGCCGCGATAATTTCACTCGTAACTGGCAAAGAATTGCCAGTTTTAGGTGTCGGGGCAAGAAACTCTGTAGTGAACCTTGAAAAGGTACTATGCAATTTGAATTATCCTCCAATATAACGCACCCTAGAGCGATTTCCTGATCCTTCACAAAGCACCAGAATAGTTGTGGCTTCGCTTCCAATTGATCCAATCGTTGCAACAATGGATGAACTAGGATAGCTGGCACCTAAGGTATTTCCGCGACATGTGCATTGCCGGGCAGGTCTAGGAACCTTATCTCATTTGGCCTTGAACAATTTTTTTGTTGGTTCTTCTTGCATCATCTTCATGTAATAGCTTTCGGACCAACCTTCTTTCAACTGCAACTACTCGTTCATTTCATCTAATGGCACCAGCACATCTCTTCAAAGTGTCATGATCAAATTAGGGAAGTACAATGAACCCACATTCGTCTTGTTGCATGCACAAATGTAATAAACAAGTATGCAACCAATATTATTAGTGCGTATATGCAAGATAGAGTGAATTAAAAGCAAACAAGAAGAGGAAACAGTAGCGCGATGCGTAGTTGGCAAGTTTTGACGTTGTTGTTGTGATAAGGTTTTTTTTAGAAACCACTAAGTAAGCCTTATCACTTTCTCTTTGAAAAGGGTTTTATTTAAAAAAGGGGGAATTCAGATTTATAAAAAGGATAAAAATTTGGAGGCGCCACCGGCCACTAAGGTAGGCCGGACACCACAAAACCAGAGATTTATAAAAAAACGGGTTCGGGAGTTGGTTACATGTGGGGAAGGATTAGCACCCCCATCACGCCCGGAAATCGGTACCAAATTGCTTGTTGCCTTTTGATCGATAGAAATTATTTAAAAACCGAAGTGGGTTTAATAAGACTATTCTTAAATGAAAATGCGATTTAAATAGCACGGGATTTATCGAATAGTGGCATTGGAATTAATTAAACATTTAATTAAAAAGGATGACGGTACACTGGACCATAGACTAAACCGACATCATATAAGACTGATTGCCGTGTTAGTTTAGGGTTCGGATCCCGTACGTCACCTTTATGCATGATGCAAGCAAGTAAAGGATGATGCATGTCATTTTCCTTTTTTATGCTTTCGCTTACCTAGAGACGGTGAAAATTAACCTAAGTATTCGATAGACATCCATTAAGCTAGGACTGTCGTTTTCGGATACCGAGGTTAATTAATACCCCTCTTGGGGTTGATTTTTAGGTCCAGTTATCATGCTTAATTATCGGGCCTTATGGATGACAAGTATATGCATGTCATAAAAAATGCTTCAAATAAACATACAAAGAGAGAGCCCACATTGATGAAAGATTAAGCCCAAAATATGCTTGACCAAACTATCTCCTAAGGCCCAGAAGCCCACTTTAAAAGTACCCACATTTAAACACCATGAAGCCCAAATTTAACATTCTTTAATTATCTGCTAATTAATTTAATTAAGGAGACAAATTACATTAATAATGGATTAATAAGCATGGCAACACATAGATATTCTATTCACATAATTACTCGAGGCAAACATGAAAACCCATTAACTCTAAACATTTTAGACCATAGAAACGACCTCAAAAAACATATATTCGACACAACGGTAATTAAACAATACACGAACCATGCGGGACCCACTAAATTTATAAAAAACAGACTAACATGCATATATTCGATTCGTAAACAAAAACCAAACACATGGCATACAACATACATACTCCCATACGAATAAAGATTAAAACAACATTAAAACATAGAGTAAGAAAATAAATCAAACATCATACGAAACAAGCATGCAAAATATGGTGACTAAATTGAAAGAAAAAACAGAAGGCAGTGGCTAAATTAAAAAACACCAAGGAACTCAACACTGTGGGGAGGACTAAATTGAACACGGGGGAAAAGAAAAGGGACTGGACGGACGATAATACCCTAAACTGACTCGATCTAGGACGGAAAGATGAACCAACTCAAACTGCCAGGGACCTAACGTGCTATTTTCCCATGCGAAAACCCCTAAGACGTGATTAACTCGACGCAGAAGGACTAAACCTGAGAATAACCCAAAAACTAAACCTAAAAAATCTATATGTAACCCCCTTAACCCGGCCCAGACGGTTGACCCGAATTAAGAAAGTCACACGGGGAAAACCAAAGTCAACCCGAAAGTCAACTTTGGTTAACGACCTTTTTTTTTTCTTTTTAATCTTGTCTAGATGCACATTAGCTCTAACTGTGATCACACAAACAACATGCTCAAAGATCACAAACATCAGAGATCAAACAGGGACTCAATTGAACAAATTACAACTTTAGGGACCAAATTGTAATTTCTGATAACTTTGAGAACTTAACCAGATTTTAAGTTACCAACTTAAAATTAATCATGTTTCATGCTTCTCAGCCAAATTTCAGCTCAAACGGACATCCCAAACTCATACAATTGCACAAACAAGTTCAGGACCAAAATGCAAACAATTCAAAACATATAACTGCCAATGTCAGCCCTTAACGGTCACCCGTTCCGAAACGGGAGACAGCCCGTTTCGAAACGCGGGGCCGTTCCACAACGCGTACCGAAACGAGGGCAGACAGTAGCCTATCCGTTTCGGAACGGTCCCTCCCGTTTCGGACGCCTGGGCTTGTTTAAGGCACCCGTTCCGAAACGGTAGGTGCTGTTCCGAAACACCCTGCACAGATTGCCCCAAAATGCATACTTAAACATGCAATTAAACATCCAATCATGCTCCAAATGCCACCAAACTTTACCAGCATGCCATTCAACATATAAGGAACATGCTTGCATCAACAATTCAACAAAATGTCAACATATGTGAAAAGCCCCAAATCTATAGGCATGCTTCCTACACAAGCAACCATTCAAGCATAAACTTCCATATCAATCTCATATTAGCCACAACATGATCCAACAACATTAACAACAACATTAAAACATCCTTGTCCGAACATATACGAACACATACACATAACCCGAGAGATTCTACCCCCATTGCCCTTATTAACTATAGCTATTCACCGAGACATACATCTCAAATGGAGTCCTCCTTGAATCCCTTGCTTCCCGCTGTCCAAACTTCAAGAATCTGCATTGATGGACAAAAAGGAGCGTAAGCACATAATGCTTAGTGAGGAATGCTCAAAACCAAAACACCACCAATGCAGGGAGTCTTAAAACCTCTTTGAAAAGCAACTCGGTTTGTTTACCAAGCAAAGTTTGAAAACTCTTTTTCAACATCATGCTTAAAACCATGCATTGCTCAAACATGAAAACCAACCCTTAGCTTAGCAAGCTAAGAAAACCTTTTCAAAGCATCATCTACAAAATCATCCATTTAACCATTCCATGCATAAGCACCATATGCAAAGCTAAAACCAACATTGGAAAAACACTTCCACTTACATCATACCATTCACATACTTGAATGCCATTTCAAATTAAGAAACCCTTTTTAAACCATTTACTTAATCAATTAACACATGCATTAAACCATGCAACATATTACCACATCATTCTCATTTGCGTCTCATGACCTTAAAACAAGTCTTAGCAAGACTCCAATGCACTAAAGAGATTTCATGCACACATGCAACATTCTCAATAGATAATCAACACTTGTTCAAACTAACAAGTAAACATGCATTCTCAATTCATTAAGCAATTCCCATGCAACCATGCATCAATTCAAGCATCACATGCTTCATTATATCAAGAACATTATATTGGCTTCCAAGTGACCAACCAAATCCACTTTTCAACTCAACACCCGATCGGATACGCGGATCACAAGCGTTGTCCCCACGCTCCATACACACTACCAATCCAAGGTCTCCCAAATGGAATTTTAAACACCATTTGACCTTACCATTCACAAGGTTCCCATGTATGGACTTTTAAACACCATACAACCTTAACTTTCACAAGGTTCCCATATATGGACTTTTAAACACCATATAACCTTAACATGCTCAAGGTTCCCATGTATGGACTTTTAAACACCATACAACCTTAGCATCACCGATTGGTAGTTGTATAATCATCTAACGAGATCCGGGACACCCTATACAAGATCCACACATGGACTTTAAACCACCATTGTGATCTTAACAAGCACAAGGTCCTCAAATGGAATATTAACCACCATTATTACCTTTGCTTAACCAAGGTCCTCGAATGGGATCCCATCAACCATTATGACCTTAACCATCTCGTTAGGAAACTTGGATGGAGTTTACCGGTTCACTCTTAACCACTCCACACCCAAGGCGACTTAATTCACGGTGCACCCAATCCTATAGCTGGCTAACTATATCCGATCAACGAACCAAGAACCACTTGCATCACTTGCCAATATAACCATCTTACCACATTAACCTTTAATTCACATGCATAACCATAATGCAAAAACCATCATTTACCTTAACCAAGAACCAACCATGGACTTACAAACACCATGTTGTTCTTTAATAAACAAGGCTTACACAAGGACTTTCAACCACCTTTGTAACCTTAAGCATCACTTACCAAAGTACATCATTAACAACAATAAACCACTGTTTTAAAGCATCACACAAAAGCCATTAAACAACATGCAACACTATGCATCAAAACCACAATTTCAATGTACAAAACCAAGGATCTCTTACCTTGAGCATCCTTCACATATGGCTTTCAAAACCAGCATTTAACCATGCTAAAATATGCTCTCAAAACAGAATTTAAACCATGCAAAACACATGCATTTCAATCATCAACCACAATTGCTTTAAAAGCCAATTCACAACACAACCAAGAACGAAAATCCATTTACTTACTCTTGAGCTTAGCAAAGTTGTTTAGACTTAAACTAAGCTCCCAAAACCTTCAAACTTTGGTTTAAAAGCTGAAAACCCGACTTCACTCACCGATACACAAAACAAGGCTAGCCAACAAGCCTTCCAAGCATCCGAAACCTTCCGCACCACCTCTAAAGCTCACGGATCAAACTCCCCTGTTTCAAGCACACAACAACAGAAGATCAATGCATCATTATGCATCAAAAACACCAGCAACACAACACAACTCGCTGCTCATCACAAATCCAACAATTCGGCTACCAAACACAACCGAAATCACCTCCAAACACTTCCAAAACTTAACCCAGCCAAGATCCATCACTTCTAACCATTTTTAAACATCACTTAACATCCAAAATGATCACAAACACGTCCTTATACCCCCAGGTATAACAGATCACCAAAAACACTCCAAAAACAACCAAAAACTCAAGCAAAACTTAGGAAATTCAACCTATTCGGGATTGCATTAATTACACCTCAACATCTAATCAATTTAGCATTCATTTAACATCAATTTGACACTCCAAAACACTGACCAAACAGATCACACGAAAATTCCACCAAAATCAAGCAAATCTTGCATTTTAAGCCAAAAATCAAGATTTCAATTGAAAAGCCTTTAACAAATCACAAATCAAGGATTGAGAACTTAGGAATTTCAGTAAAGAACTGATAGTTTAGAGGAGAAGGACGTTCTTACCTCCAAACTTGAGTTTCTCCTTTTTAGAACCAAAAAACTTGATGAAACAACTTGCAAATGGTGAGGTTTTGTTGTAGAGATGATTAGGAATCAAAAGAGAGTTGAAAGGATGAATTTAGATGACAAAATCAGAGAGAAAAGCTCTGGAGAAAGATGTTTGGTTTGAGAGAAAATGAGAGAAAATGAAAATGGAAGATTTGAGAGAAAAGTTAGTTATGAATAAAAATATCTTCCCTCCCCTCTTATTTTATTTAAAAACCATAAATAAATCATTTAATATCTTTAGAAAATCTGGAGAAAATCCCCTTTGGGTAAATAGCTCCTTAAAGATTCAAAGTTTCAACCCTTTATAAAATAGTCACGCAACTTTCAAAATTTACATTTTGGTCACTAGCCAAAATGTCAACCTTCCGAACCTCATTTTCCAAAATTGATTTCACAGCTCACTTTTATATATTAAAAGATGATTTTAGAACATTTTCCCATATTTTTAATGCAACCCGAACTAGGCTTTCCTAATTTCACCTTTATATATTCGATCAGCACTTTGACCGAACCGGTCAACGCCCAAAACTTCTGAGCCCAAAACCGGGGCGTTACAACTCTCCCCCCCTTAGGAAATTTCGTCCTCGAAATTTCAACTGGCAAAAAGGGAACCACAACCCAACTTCTCAGAACAACACACAAGGCAACACAAAAGCCTCAATCACTACTGAACACTTCCCACACAAAACTCCACCAAACTCAACACCACCACATGCTGTTCACAAAACCCAGCACACACAAAGGTAACCACAATTTAACCTTTCGCACTTCCGACTGCCCACAGCTCTAACATCAACCCGAAGAACTCAACTTTTACAGCACACATCACTGTAACACACAACTCCCAAGACTTGCTTACACAGTGACATTAACCAATCCAAATCAGCCACTATGCAAACTTCTCTGCTTCTAAAACTCTTGCAAACTCCCAAACCTCTTCCAAGAATTTCCCAACAAGCAAAAATTCTTTAGCATCAACTGATTACTCAAACTCCTCAACAATGCTGATAATCCTTCACATCTGCCGCTAACATTACCATAACGACTCACCAGGACTACACACCCAGATTCCAAAATTACATCACCACCCCAACTAGACTCCGTCAGCCGTTCCACACACCACCAACTGACTTCAAACGGAACTTTCTTAACCACAACCAGCCAACCACTTCTCACAAGAACCCAAACAACCAACAATGGCCTTCAACCCTTCATTATTTTTCCACCACAAGCTTGACCACAACACCTGCCTCGCCAGAACATCGCTTAACCCAAACATACATAACAACTTCTCAAAGGTTGCTAAGAACCAACACTTACAAACACAACCCTTCCACAACAACTTAAATGCTAGGCTACCTCAGCACTTGGAAAAACAACCACTAAACTGCAACATCACTTAGCACCAAGGAACTACCACTTCCACTAACTATCCAAACCACTTGACCGATTCTAACTTCAACCGGTACTCTTCACCACCAACCCACCATCCTTCTACTAACAGGCTATACTACCCTCACTATCACTAGCAATTAGCTTAACAAACTCCATTACTTCTAACTTCCATTCAGCACCAACACAACCTCTAAAAACCCATCATCCAACCTAACCCAACCACCACACTAACAGATTCGATTAGTTATTAGCGAGTGCGAACATCGTATGCATGATCACCTACATGCCCTATCAATGCCTGATGTACATGTATGCAAAACCTCTAATGTCATGCCACATGTATGCATGGACCAGCACATATATAATATAGCATATAACAATGATTTTAACTGTGCATGAATGCCAATTCACACCCTCCAATTACATCCTCAAAATCTGTCTAAAAACAACCTCCTACCTCACCTCTAACTTATCTAACTCCATCATACCATCAACCATTAACCACAAGATACTCACTAAAGCCCTCTTCACACCAAAGATGCTTCCACAACTACAACTATTACCCCAACATGCTAGCAACAAGACTAAACTTACCACACAAGGAAAACCAACAGAAACTAAACCAAGGTAACTAGAGCAAAGATTACTAAACAAGGTTACCTGGAAACACAACACCACCCTGAAGCTTCATCAGACGAGCTCTCTTCCTCGCGGAACCATCATCCTCCTGCCGCACCGCTGCAGCACCAGCTAACACACTAGGGTCACCACCAACCTCTAGCGGCAAGGAACCTTGGCTGTTCCAAGCCAACATCAAACAATCGCGTCTCATGTGTCCAGCAGACCCACATTCCCAGCAATTCTCATTTCCCAAACTCTTCACAACTTTCTGCTCTTTCTGCCACCTCTGAACCTTGCCTCGACCATGCTCACGACTTTTCAGAGACCCTTTAGCTATCACCAAAGCTGACTTTACCCCAAGGGGACAATCACGCTTAACATGCATTTTAGAACCACAATTCCAACAAGCACCCGCGCCCCAACAACCTCCAACATGGCGTCTTTCACAACGGTCACATACTGGTGGCTGAGCTTCCACTCCTTGCTCAAACAACACTTGCTCCACAACAGCACTACCTTCACATTGCTTACCCCTTGGAAACTTCTCCCCAAGATACCTTTCATAAAAGGCAGATACAAAGAAATCCCAATCAATATCATGAGTATGTGACGCCACCGCCACAGATGTCCACCAGACACATGCATCCTCCAGCATCAAGGAAACAACACTTCCCAGCTTACAAGCATAATCACAACCTTCCTGATCCAAAATCAGAATCACACTGGCCAACCAGGCCTCAAATGTCTCAGGTGAAGAACCACGATACTCCACAGCACCCAAATCCAACAAACGCTGCTTCGGCAAACCCACACATCCCACAGCCAGCACATCCACTGACTTTACCGTCGCTACAGCCTGAGATGTTCCCAACACCTCCTGAACAACAGATGATGAACTCTTCATCACAGAACCAGCTTCTTCCTTCTGCCTTAACACCTCGACCCCAGGCACAGAAGACTGAGAAGAAACACCTTTACAAAAGAGTGAGTTCCCTGCCTTAACAACCTGCCCTAAGGAAGCAACCATCTCACCCAACTGCCATTCTATCAACGACTTCGCCATACTACTAACAACAACAAACAACCACAACAAAACAAACAAACCAGTTAGACCAGCTTTAAGCAAGGATTCAAACTCCAACTCCAATATAACACAATAGCTATAATAATAAGGCAATGGGTATCCCGAATCCTCCCCTTACATGACATAACAGTCAACACAAACATGGATAACACAACATCAAGCATATCAATCAACATACTTTGATCATGCTTACATCAAACAGCATCCACTTGCAACAACATATCAGCAACATAACATACACATTACACTTTCATCAAGCATAACACCAGCTCACAACATCAGCGCATATCCACATTAATTCAACGATGATTCATAAACACAAAGCACGCTTGAAAACATCAGCAACTTGTTCAGAAACACGTGTTTCAACCAGCTTTCAACCACACAACAAGGTAAACATCAAACACACCTTACAACAACTTACCGTTTTCCCCAAGCATTCGCAACACAGCTCTGATACCACCAAATGTAACCCCCTTAACCCGGCCCAGACGGTTGACCCGAATTAAGAAAGTCACACGGGGAAAACCAAAGTCAACCCGAAAGTCAACTTTGGTTAACGACCCTTTTTTTTCTTTTTAATCTTGTCTAGATGCACATTAGCTCTAACTGTGATCACACAAACAACATGCTCAAAGATCACAAACATCAGAGATCAAACAGGGACTCAATTGAACAAATTACAACTTTAGGGACCAAATTGTAATTTCTGATAACTTTGAGGACTTAACCAGATTTTAAGTTACCAACTTAAAATTAATCATGTTTCATGCTTCTCAGCCAAATTTCAGCTCAAACGGACATCCCAAACTCATACAATTGCACAAACAAGTTCAGGACCAAAATGCAAACAATTCAAAACATATAACTGCCAATGTCAGCCCTTAACGGTCACCCGTTCCGAAACGGGAGACAGCCCGTTTCGAAACGCGGGGCCGTTCCGCAACGCGTACCGAAACGAGGGCAGACAGTAGCCTATCCGTTTCGGAACGGTCCCTCCCGTTTCGGACGCCTGGGCTTGTTTAAGGCACCCGTTCCGAAACGGTAGGTGCTGTTCCGAAACACCCTGCACAGATTGCCCCAAAATGCATACTTAAACATGCAATTAAACATCCAATCATGCTCCAAATGCCACCAAACTTTACCAGCATGCCATTCAACATATAAGGAACATGCTTGCATCAACAATTCAACAAAATGTCAACATATGTGAAAAGCCCCAAATCTATAGGCATGCTTCCTACACAAGCAACCATTCAAGCATAAACTTCCATATCAATCTCATATTAGCCACAACATGATCCAACAACATTAACAACAACATTAAAACATCCTTTTCCGAACATATACGAACACATACACATAACCCGAGAGATTCTACCCCCATTGCCCTTATTAACTATAGCTATTCACCGAGACATACATCTCAAATGGAGTCCTCCTTGAATCCCTTGCTTCCCGCTGTCCAAACTTCAAGAATCTGCATTGATGGACAAAAAGGAGCGTAAGCACATAATGCTTAGTGAGGAATGCTCAAAACCAAAACACCACCAATGCAGCGAGTCTTAAAACCTCTTTGAAAAGCAACTCGGTTTGTTTACCAAGCAAAGTTTGAAAACTCTTTTTCAACATCATGCTTAAAACCATGCATTGCTCAAACATGAAAACCAACCCTTAGCTTAGCAAGCTAAGAAAACCTTTTCAAAGCATCATCTACAAAATCATCCATTTAACCATTCCATGCATAAGCACCATATGCAAAGCTAAAACCAACATTGGAAAAACACTTCCACTTACATCATACCATTCACATACTTGAATGCCATTTCAAATTAAGAAACCCTTTTTAAACCATTTACTTAATCAATTAACACATGCATTAAACCATGCAACATATTACCACATCATTCTCATTTGCGTCTCATGACCTTAAAACAAGTCTTAGCAAGACTCCAATGCACTAAAGAGATTTCATGCACACATGCAACATTCTCAATAGATAATCAACACTTGTTCAAACTAACAAGTAAACATGCATTCTCAATTCATTAAGCAATTCCCATGCAACCATGCATCAATTCAAGCATCCCATGCTTCATTATATCAAGAACATTATATTGGCTTCCAAGTGACCAACCAAATCCACTTTTCAACTCAACACCCGATCGGATACGCGGATCACAAGCGTTGTCCCCACGCTCCATACACACTACCAATCCAAGGTTTCCCAAATGGAATTTTAAACACCATTTGACCTTACCATTCACAAGGTTCCCATGTATGGACTTTTAAACACCATACAACCTTAACTTTCACAAGGTTCCCATATATGGACTTTTAAACACCATATAACCTTAACATGCTCAAGGTTCCCATGTATGGACTTTTAAACACCATACAACCTTAGCATCACCGATTGGTAGTTGTATAATCATCTAACGAGATCCGGGACACCCTATACAAGATCCACACATGGACTTTAAACCACCATTGTGATCTTAACAAGCACAAGGTCCTCAAATGGAATATTAACCACCATTATTACCTTTGCTTAACCAAGGTCCTCGAATGGGATCCCATCAACCATTATGACCTTAACCATCTCGTTAGGAAACTTGGATGGAGTTTACCGGTTCACTCTTAACCACTCCACACCCAAGGCGACTTAATTCACGGTGCACCCAATCCTATAGCTGGCTAACTATATCCGATCAACGAACCAAGAACCACTTGCATCACTTGCCAATATAACCATCTTACCACATTAACCTTTAATTCACATGCATAACCATAATGCAAAAACCATCATTTACCTTAACCAAGAACCAACCATGGACTTACAAACACCATGTTGTTCTTTAATAAACAAGGCTTACACAAGGACTTTCAACCACCTTTGTAACCTTAAGCATCACTTACCAAAGTACATCATTAACAACAATAAACCACTGTTTTAAAGCATCACACAAAAGCCATTAAACAACATGCAACACTATGCATCAAAACCACAATTTCAATGTACAAAACCAAGGATCTCTTACCTTGAGCATCCTTCACATATGGCTTTCAAAACCAGCATTTAACCATGCTAAAATATGCTCTCAAAATAGAATTTAAACCATGCAAAACACATGCATTTCAATCATCAACCACAATTGCTTTAAAAGCCAATTCACAACACAACCAAGAACGAAAATCCATTTACTTACTCTTGAGCTTAGCAAAGTTGTTTAGACTTAAACTAAGCTCCCAAAACCTTCAAACCTTGGTTTAAAAGCTGAAAACCCGACTTCACTCACCGATACACAAAACAAGGCTAGCCAACAAGCCTTCCAAGCATCCGAAACCTTCCGCACCACCTCTAAAGCTCACGGATCAAACTCCCCTGTTTCAAGCACACAACAACAGAAGATCAATGCATCATTATGCATCAAAAACACCAGCAACACAACACAACTCGCTGCTCATCACAAATCCAACAATTCGGCTACCAAACACAACCGAAATCACCTCCAAACACTTCCAAAACTTAACCCAGCCAAGATCCATCACTTCTAACCATTTTTAAACATCACTTAACATCCAAAATGATCACAAACACGTCCTTATACCCCCAGGTATAACAGATCACCAAAAACACTCCAAAAACAACCAAAAACTCAAGCAAAACTTAGGAAATTCAACCTATTCGGGATTGCATTAATTACACCTCAACATCTAATCAATTTAGCATTCATTTAACATCAATTTGACACTCCAAAACATTGCCCAAACAGATCACACGAAAATTCCACCAAAATCAAGCAAATCTTGCATTTTAAGCCAAAAATCAAGATTTCAATTGAAAAGCCTTTAACAAATCACAAATCAAGGATTGAGAACTTAGGAATTTCAGTAAAGAACTGATAGTTTAGAGGAGAAGGACGTTCTTACCTCCAAACTTGAGTTTCTCCTTTTTAGAACCAAAAAACTTGATGAAACAACTTGCAAATGGTGAGGTTTTGTTGTAGAGATGATTAGGAATCAAAAGAGAGTTGAAAGGATGAATTTAGATGACAAAATCAGAGAGAAAAGCTCTGGAGAAAGATGTTTGGTTTGAGAGAAAATGAGAGAAAATGAAAATGGAAGATTTGAGAGAAAAGTTAGTTATGAATAAAAATATCTTCCCTCCACTCTTATTTTATTTAAAAACCATAAATAAATCATTTAATATCTTTAGAAAATCTGGAGAAACTCCCCTTTGGGTAAATAGCTCCTTAAAGATTCAAAGTTTCAACCCTTTATAAAACAGTCACGCAACTTTCAAAATTTACATTTTGGTCACTAGCCAAAATGTCAACCTTCCGAACCTCATTTTCCAAAATTGATTTCACAGCTCACTTTTATATATTAAAAGATGATTTTAGAACATTTTTCCATATTTTTAATGCAACCCGAACTAGGCTTTCCTAATTTCACCTTTATATATTCGATCATCACTTTGACCGAACCGGTCAACGCCCAAAACTTCTGAGCCCAAAACCGGGGCGTTACACTATAAATACCCACCTAAACTAAACGGACGCCCCTTTTGCCTAACATAAACCCTAGCCGCCCTTAAAAAACCTTTTTCTCGACCTCGAACGCTGGCCGGTGATATTCACCGTCCGGCAAAACCTAAATGCACCCCGACCAAAGAAAAACGACCCCCTAAACGCAGAAACGACTCCCCAAAAGAAACCTACGACGCTAAACCTTTCAGAAACCAAAACCTTCCCCTTTTGTTCCAAAAAAACAGAACCTAAAGACCCCTAAAAAACATTTTTCAGACCCGGGGATGATTACAAAAAGGAAGGGCTTCATGCTTCTCCTTCGACTCACCCCTCGAAGCCATGGAAAGGCTGGGATTGTCGTCGATGAGAAAACAGAAGCCGATTCAAAAAGATGAGACAAAAGAGGTAAAAAAACGAAACCTTTTCTTTTTTATTTTTTCTTTACATGCAACAATGGAGATGATGTTACCTGAAAACTCTGGAATTGATATTGCCTTTTCGTGCTTTCTTTGCGGGAGTTTCACGAATCCCTTACAAATGGTTTGTCTATTCGGCTTTATAGCCAGAAATTCGACTGTTTTTTTACATTTCGTTTATATGACCGAAAATACTCATTGGTTCGTATCACTGATTTGGCCGGATTCATGTATGATTTCTGCCATTCTCTGCCATTCCGTTGCATATTTCATTTTGCTTTTCCTTTTCCCTTTTGTTTTTACTTCATTTGGGCGTTGCTGGCGTTGCTGACCTGTTTCTTTTTTACATGGTTCGTACGGCGATCGACGTGGCCGATGGATCGGTCGTTGAAACGGACGAGGCTGATGTGGTGAGCCCTTGGGAGAATTCGAAAGGACGGGCGTGAGCTTCACGCGCGCGAGTGGTGAGCTAGAGCGTCGCGCGTGAACGCGTGTAGTGTCTTCGTGGCATCCGGACCGTCAGATCACACTCTGATCTAACGGCTCAGCTTCATGTCAGCGCGAGATGGTTCTGGAAAGCCCTAGGGTTTCTGCCGAGAGGCGATCCGGAGCGTCGGATCATTCCCTGATTCAAGGGCTCTAATCGCGTGGCGCGGCTTGATCAAACCCTGTTGTCCTAGGGTTTTTTCTCGTTGCTCTCATCTGAGCCGTTGATCTCGTGCCTAGATCCAACGGTCAGATCTAGTGGCGGTTGCAACATAAAATATAAACATTAGGGTTTTTTTTTATTATATTCGATTAGGGCTTGTTTGTTTGGGCCGAATAGGCCTTGTATCATTAATAAATTTCTCTTTTTTTTGGGTTTTGTAATGGACTGTAAAATTAGACTTTGGGGCCTTGCTTATTTATTAATGATTGTTGGGTTTTTATTATATTAATGTGTTGGGCTCTTATTATCTTTATATATCTTTGTTTCTGACTTTCAATTTTAATAATAATTAATAATAATAATATGGGTAATAAATAATAAGAATGATATACGGTAATAACAATGATTAACATAATAATTATAATAGGATAATGTATAATAACAATAATATTTAGTAAATGGTAATAACATTGTAAATAATAATAACAGTCTATGTTATAAGATAATAAATGGGAAAGACAATAGTAATGGGTAGTAGAAGATTAATAATAGTAACCCATAATTCTAATAAATAATATGTATATATCTATGTATTAATTAAACAAAGCCCAAAGTGAATAAACAAAGCCCCCTCTTATTTAAGCATACATAAGGGTCAATTAGCCCGAACAAAATTAGTGATTACAGTTGTTCCACAACTTCGCTTCGGGTTTTAGCAAAATCTATTTAACCATCCCCTTTATGTTCCTTTTGTTCCATTCGGCTCCTTCAACCATGATCCGACTCCAGACTTGAATTTCTTGGCCATGATGTGAATGTGGCGAACAAGAATGAAAAGAAGAAATATAAAAAAAACTCAAGGGTTGCAGGAAGATAATGAAAAAGGTGAGTAAAGAATATGAAGAAGATGGGTACATGGTGTCTTTAATGGTGGAGTGATTGTGGGTTATTGAAGTGAAAGGTGGAGTAATGGTAATCCACTGGGGTAAAAAGGTTCAATGATGGATGTAAAAAGAATGGGGTGTTCGGCTAGGGTAATATTGGGAAGGAGGGAAAATTTAAAAATTTGGTATTTGGAATTTGGGTGAAACCACCAATCCTTATATCCTCTTGGGGATAAAAGTTTTATTTAAATAAAAACTTTATCTCTTAAAGGCCAATCTTCAAATCTTCTTAAACTCTTATCCTAAAATGTCAAAAATAAAAAGATAAATATAGGGTTAACTACTGGAATAGTCACTTATGTTTTCCCCCAGTATAGAGTTGGTCACCGATTTTGAAAAACGACCAATAAGGTCACTTACGTTTTCGGGGCGTAAACTTTTCGTCACTCAGCCGTTTATTGCCGTTAAAGACTGACGAATTGCTGACCTGGCAACGAAAAAATAAGGATAAATTACTGCAATGGCCATTAAAATTTATCTCATGTACATTTTTTCTCCTCAATTTAAAAAAGTAAACATTATAGTCACTAATAAAAATGTTTCTTTATAATTTCACCCTTAAATTTTTAAAAAAATTCAATTTTCAACCCTAAAACTTTACAATCAATTTGTACAATAATATTATAAATGCTTAGATGAAAAATAGGTGCCCAAAGTATACCCTTTGAAACTTAGGTGCCCAAATTGCTCCTATTTAATAACTAAACTTTCAAATTGCTCCTATTTAAACGTTATTTGATAAAGTTTTAATTTATTTTACAAATATTTTTAAAAATATTAATTTTTAATCAAATAAAATGTAACTAATAATTCAAATATAATATTTTAAAAATAAATTCATGATTCTGAATGTAAATTATTTATTTTTACTTTGTAGTTAATTATAAATTAAATAAAAATTAATTTTGATTCAATTTGAATAACAATAATTTTTAATCTTATCAATCATAAACCGTCCAAACTTTACGATTCGGACTGGTTTTCAGTTTTTTTCTCAATATTTACTACTCTGCCCTCTGAAAGACGTTTGTAAAATTCTTGAAAATAAAATGTTCGCAGTCTTATTTTTCAGCCTTCCTAGTTTATTTCTTCTCAGGCTGGTTCTGTGTTCTTCTTCGAACACATATCACAACCTTAATTCCCCTTTGGGCACTAATTTTAGGTTTCACATTAAAAAAATTTAAAAAATAAAATTAATGCCACGTGTCAAACACCGATTGGTTGACAATTTTTTTAACACCCATTTAACAACCGATTGGTAATATTATGTTGGGATAAAATTTGATTTAGTCTTCGAATTTGATTAGTTTTTCATATTAGCCTTAAGGATTTCCCCCTGATTAAATTAGTATCTGAATGTACATTTTGAAACACAAATTAGTCCTTTTTAGTCTCATTAGTTTATAATTTTTTTTGAATATATTAGTTTATAATTTTTTATTGGTCTTTTAATTAATTTATTTTTTTAGTCCACATTAGTCTTGAACCTTTTTATATAATTTTATTGATTAGCAATAAAATTTTACAATAAATATAGAAAATAATAAAATATAAATGATTTTTTATTAAAATTAAAATAAATTTAAATTTACCAAAACCTGTAAAACAATCTAAAAGTTTATTATAAAAAAATATAAAACAACAAAAATCAACACATGTTGAATTGCAAAAATATTAAGAAAACTTCAAAAAGCAGAAAAAAAGAAAACCCAAGATTTTTTCATATTTCCAATTAAAAATTTTATAACTACAGAAAGGAAGAAGAAGAAACGAAGAGACAAAAATCAATTTTGATTCTTTGTCGGATCATGTCTGCTCCAGCATAATAATAAAAATGAATGAACGAATTTCAATAGCTAGTGAAGTAAAAGAAATATAATTCTTAATTTTAATCCGTGTTTGTATGTAGGGAAGTGCAACACTCGACTTGACTCGAAAAAATTAAATTTTTTAGTTTGATGTGAAAATACTCGACTCATAATTTCATAAACTCGACTCAAAAATTCAAAATAAAGTTTGAATTATAAAATAGATGTAACCCCCTCGTCCCGGTCTGGACGGATGACCAGTCCGAGTAGGCTACACAGGGAAAACTGAAGCGAAACCCGTTAAGGTTCCCCCTCGGTTAGCAACCCTAGAAAATTTCTTTTATTTATATATTGTCTACATGCATATTTAAGACCTATATGGAACACGACAGCGGAAACACAAGCAACACATCAACGACCATCCAAAACAGCACTTTAAAACGGCCCATTTTCCCTTTTTAAGCAGGCCGTATCGATACACCTGTTGAGGGTATCGATACGCCTTGACCAAGGTCAACACCCCAAGGTCAACACAAGAAGACCGTATCGATACAGCCCTTTGAGCGTATCGATACGCCCTTCTCGGTCAACATCTCGTGGTCAACGAGATAAACCCGTACCGATACACTTAGAGCCCGTATCGATACGCCCAAGTCTCACCAAAATATCAGATTTCCAGTGAGCTTTGAGCGTATCGATACACCCCCGTGTATCGATACACTAAGCCAAAATCGAGTCCTGGAGGGCAAACCGTATCGATACGGCCCTTGGCCGTATCGATACGCCCTGCACTGCAAGTCTCAATTTTTCAGCCAAACAACTTAGGACTCGACTCTAGTTGCGATTTACGACTCCCCTAGCCACAAACAACATACATACAACCTTCAACAACCAAGATATCAACATACATGGCAATCAAAACGAACAAGGATCATGCATCGAAAGGATTCATACATTTACTCAAAATGAGACATACTTAGCACTTAAAGGTTCATATCTTAGCAACCAAACATACAAGCATTCAAGACATGCAACATAAACAACGTTTGCAATTCAAACAAGGCATCCACGAGCCAAACCAATTCAACATACATCAAAGCATTCAAATCAACAACACCTACCCCATTGCTTAACTATTACAATCTACAATTTAAAGTTCATACTTGAGCTAACCGAAAGCAACACTTGGAGGCCTTTCCTTGCCCTTACCACCCACAAGCTACTGATCTGCATTGTCGAACAAAAAGGAGCGTAAGCATAAAAGCTTAGTGAGGGTAAGCTCATAAAACAAACCTTCGACAATGCAGGGTCCAAGCACGAGTAAGAATCAAAATAGAATGCATGTTCTTACCTCCGATCCTCGAGAGACAAAATATACATGATGCATGAACATATAATCAATACTACGCCATGATCAACAATTCATAAACCCAACACACGAAAATACATATATCAATGTATTAAGAACAACATATATCAATCCATATTGGAATCACATTTCATAACATATTGGCATATATACATAATCTCATATTGGCACCTAGTTATGACTCGAATACGCGGATAACAAGTTGGAACGTATTTCCAACACAACCATTACCTTCGGTGGGATTACACTCATCACCTGTTCTCGCGGAGGGGATTCCACTCATCCTCACGCCCCATCGATGGGATTTCACTCATCACTGACTAATATAAAGATTTCCGGGCGAACACGTACTCCTCCTTGGTGCCTCAACGCCACCAAGGCCACGCGCGAATTTGACTCTTGTGTGCACACTACATCCTAATGATCGATCATTGTACCCAAGAATACTAGTGCCAATATTAAACAAAATCCACAACCTTTCAGAACATCAATTCAAGATAACTTCCGTGCTTAGCACGTACTCACCATGATCACTATCATGCACAATCCACATGCATATATCAATGCATCAATCCAAGCCTCAATATACATGTATAACACATTATACATAGCCAACACAATCACAATTAAACATGAGGCATAATAAGCAATTAGGAGTTCGACCAAAGGTTTCCTAAGCTAAGCTTGAGATTAGGCTACCACTCTAATCTCAACTCTAGGTGGGTTTACCAAGCCCATCCTAGGTTCACATGCTTGAACCAAACACTTAAAAAACCACTTTGAAAACATTAACCACTCACCTTCACCTCCAAGCTCAACTACCAAGCAACCAAGGTCTTCAAGTTTCTGGATTTGTTCCCGAGGCTTCACCAACACAGAATCTCGCTTCTAATCACCTCAACACAAGCAAAACAACTTCAAATCAGACCACACATCAATGTAGCAAACCCAGAATACTATTCAAGCATCTAACACAAGAATTCAAGCCATGAACAACCCCCAAAAACATCAAACCCGAGCAGCCCTCAAACCCCAACCAAAACTCATGATTTTAACTTTTTTAGCACACTCAAATGCTTCCAAAACAGCCCCCAACTATTACCCTAACATCAACCCTCAAATTCCAACACAAACCATACCCAAAACTCAACTAAAAACCTTCCTAAAACCCCACCAAAACCCAAATTCGGGAATTAGCATAAAACCATGTAAAAATCAACTATGTTGGACCTTATGGGTAGTAAACAACATATATAACTTCAACAAATCGAAAGCTCAAGTTAAAGACAATAAAGTTTACATTTTTAATCTAAAAACTCAAAACCCCAAACTACAAAATCTATGAGCTTTATGAAAACTAATGGTACCATCTTGAAGAGGAAGAGGAGGACAAGTTAAAAACGAGATTACCTTGCAAAAATCACCAACAAAAATCAAAAGAGATGATGAAATGGAGATTTGGGGAGGAAAGGCCATTTGACGTGAAAAAGAGAAATGGAGGAGATGAAGATAGGATTTAAAGTGGTCTTGTAAAACAAAGGGGGTTTTAAAAATAGAAGACCATTTAATTACCCCTTTTCCATTAATGAGATGACAAATCTCAAATCCCCAAATTCTATTGAATTTTGGGTTCAAACTTAGTTTAAAATTGGGTCCAACATAATAAATGGACTTTTAAAACAAAAAGGGAAACCCGAAATATTATTTTATATTATTTTCACCCAACCCCCAAACCCGGGTGTTACAATAGAAATTCCAATAACTCGAATTTTTAGTAGTTAGTGGACTAAATTTTTAAGTTCGAGTTATTAAATAGGAGCAATTTGGGCACCTAAGTTTCAAAGGGTATACTTTGGGCACATATTTTTCATCTAAGCATTTATAATATTATTGTACTAATTGATTGTAAAGTTTTAGGGTTGAAAAATGAATTTTTAAAAATTTAAGGGTGAAATTATAAAGAAACATTTTTATTAGTGACTATAATGTTTACTTTTTTAAATTGAGGAGAAAAAATGTACATGAGATAAATTTTAATGGCTATTGCAGTAATTTATCCTTATTTTTTCGTTGCCAGATCAGCAATCTGTCAGTCTTTAACGGCAACAATCAGCTAAGTGACCAAAAGTTTACGCCCTGAAAACGTAAGTGACCTTATTGGTCGTTTTTCAAAATCGGTGACCAACTCTGTACTGGGGGAAAACATAAGTGACTATTCCAGTAGTTAACCCAAATATCAAATAAAGAGATAAAATAAAAAAAGATAAAATAAAGATAAAAACAAATTTAAAAGAAAAAACAAAAACAAAATCATAAAATAAAATAAAATAGAAAATTAAAAATGACTAGAAGTTGCATTTTCATGTATCTCCTAAATTCACTTATTATCGTGCTCAATGGGTGTGGATGTAGTGCCACAGAAGATGTCGCTCTGTTTCATTTTGCTCCAATCGATTCAGTAATGGGATCAAGAGTCCTTCTGGGTTCGGGACAGTTGTCGTGGCATGTACTTATGCCTTGGCATGTTCTTGTGCCGTGGCATGTTCCTCTACAATGGCATGTTTCTTTTCCGTGACAAGTCTGATTGTCTGGGCTTCTTCCAACACCATGGCTTTATTTGAACAACATTTAAATTCAAAATAATAATAAAAAAGAGAAAAATTTGAAAGGAATAGGGTTGCCCTAAAGAAAGCCTGAGAAGGGTTGTTTCCGATACTTCTTATAGTCCATCCGTACCCTCTATCGGGTGCCAATATTGCCCAAAAGAGTTGGGCCGCTATTATCGCAACCACTCCCACGTGCACTACCTTGGTGGAGATGTCTTTTTTCCTTGTTCCTTTGTAGTCCTTGCTGTTGGGTCACGTCGGCACGCCCCGTGGCGCAGCGGAAAAATAATCCGACGTAATCCAGCCAGAATCCATGTACATGAACGAATTTGGGGAGAAAAGATGAAGAGTTACCTTTTAAAACTCTAGAAACTGGAAAACCGACGATATGTTGGAATAACCGCGTCAAGTAAAACCGGAATCGTCACAGGTTCGCAACGACCTCTACGGAGTCCACCCGAACAAAACGAACAAAGTTTCCACCTCCTTAATACTTAGGGATAAATTTCGACAGGTTTGAACACCTTCCAGGGAGAAGTCGAAATCCCTCCAGGGATTCCTGAGGGAGTTTGAAATCGACCAGGGGTTCTACCGGGACTTGGATTCGAACTAGGAAATCGCCAGGAATTTGCCAGGGGGCAAGAAGAACACCAGAAAAATATCGAACAGCTTCTCAGAAGAAACCTGGGACTTGTCGAAAAATCCAGAGGGGAATTCCCAGGGATATGTCGAAATTTGCAAGGAGGAATAGGGATGATTTGGTTGCTATCCTTTGTCCCTTTAAATAGTATTCAGAGACTTAATTCTAGTTGAATTCCTTAAATCCAAGTTCAACCAAAATTCATAGAATCTAATTCTACTTGAAATTGGTTTATATTAAATATACATTATATTTAATAATATTAAATGAAATATATATATTTAATTATGTAGAATCTTATTCTACATAAAACATGGATTTAAATATATATTATATTTAATCCAAATATATATATTTTTATTATATAGAATCTCATTCTATCTTTACTTGGATTTAAATATATTTAAATATATATATTTTTAGTTATGTGGAATCTAATTCTACATAAACTTGGAATTAAATATAAATTCCAAATATATATTTAAATTTCTAGAATCTTATTCTATAATATTTAAGTCTCTAAATATTTTCCATACTCTAAATAATATTTGATAAATACAATATTTATCCAATATTATTCCCATTTAAGGGAGTTGCCGATTTCCCTTATCCCATAGGGGATTTTCGGCAACCTCCCTAAAATAGGGAGTATGGTTTCCAATTTTTGTTCGTTTCATTCGAAGGGTGTGACCCTTGTAGGTTCATGCAACGTTAGCAGCAAAATTAGAACTGTTCTAATTTTACAAACAATGAGTGGCATCTAGCAATACATCATTTCTACCTAAGTTGCATGAAGTCATGGTTTGACTTTCCTAATTCCTGAATAAACTTCCTTTATGTATTTCATCCTTTTGTCCTTTATATCTTAGATGAACACAAGTCATGGGTTAGTCACACTTGCGTTGTCCATCTAGTGTTTCTTGATGTCTTGAGTAGATTATGATAAACGAATCTCTATGATATCTCATATCATAATATTCGAGCATGGCCATGCATTTTCTAATCTCACTCAATCAAGTGGCCGAAGATATTTCTCCCATTATGTAGGAGGGACAAATCCTTTCTTGATCAACCATATTTCACTACATAGGTCATCACGTATCCAATCATCAGTCTTTATAATGTAGTCAGTTACGACACACGTTTGACTATGTCAAAATACGTAAATCTTTATGTTGAAATCATGTTGATCTCAAGTCTGAGGATTATACATATGTTTATCATGAGCAATGTTGTGACTGTCACATAATTACCCAAGAAACATGCTCATAGCGGGTCAATCCAGTATGTTGTTCTCTAACAAATACTTATGTGTTGATTTTGACATCTCTATGTCAATGACAACACTTGTTATCAATCAACCACATATTAGTCTTTATATATTATCACTGTCCATACCCGTAATAATATTCGACTAAGGATCCTATTTAACAATAATCGTATTATTGTATGGACATTATTACCCAATGGTTAGTTTGATGCACAGAAACATACCAAATGATAATAACTGCAATGCCATTACTTGATAAATCTAGTAAAATAGTATGTCTATTCAATCATCATATGATTGGTCTTTGGGCATACTCCAACAATCTCCCACTAGCACTAAGACCAATCATTCTCGTATCTAATACGATATGGCTTAGTGTAACTGACATGCTTATGCTGTGTCAAAAGCTTTGTCAGGGAGTTGACAAAGTTATCAACTTTGTGCGTATGTTGCATACTTTCACATCTCCAAGATGTAAGCACTTTAGAATATGTTTGGATTTATTGATGAGATCTGGGTTTTATTTGCTTACGCAAAGGTTCCATCATAACAGAGTTATGTAGGATCTAATATGTTGGGAACAACCCTTAGTTCAGAAGTGAACCCTTTAGATCCAAACATCCTTCTTTATTGCTATGCCGACTGTAATACATTCAGCCTATGTTGTAGAGTTAGGTACTGTCTCATGTTGCTAACTCGCAGTATCTTTTATTAATGCAAAACAGATTGCGATCTTTAGTTCCTTTTGATGAGTATGTCATCTACATACAATACTTAGGAAAGTAACAATGCTCCCACTAGCTTTTTTTTGAAAACAAGACTCCCCTTTGTTTCTAGATAAACCAAACCTTTTGATTGTATCTTCTGAAACGAATATCCCAACTTTGAGAAGCTTGCCTTAGTCTATGGATAGACCTTTGTAGCTTACATACCTTCCAAGTGTTTACTGGAGTGACAAAACCTTCTGGATGTGTCATGTACACATCTGTTTCAAGTTTTCCCTTAGGAAAGTGGTTTTGACATTCCTTTACTTGATTCCACAATCATCGTATGTAACTACTTGCAAGTGAGATTAAGATAGATTGAACATATCTACAAGAAAGATGCTTTATCATAGTCTATACTATGAAGTTTGTTGAAAACTTTTAGCGACGAATCATCCTTTGTATGTTTTATCATCCATGTCGGTTTTTCCCTTTTGAAAAAATCATCCATACCTCTGAGGTTTTACCCTTTTAGGTAACCAAAGTCTATACTTGGTTTTAGACATGGATTCCATCTCATATCTCATGGCTTTTAGCCATTTCTCGAATTTTGGGCTCACCATTGCTTTTTGATAAGACCTAGTCTTTATCTTGATCCGAAAAGAAGAGTGTTTCCATGTACGGATAGTGAGAAATCCATATTTCTCAAGTATATGGTATTCTCTTAAGGATCAACACAATGGTTGTGTTTTGTTCCAATGTTCCTTGATCATTTGTGGAACATTCTCAATCTTTGGCTCATAAATTTGTTGTCTAAAATTTCTTCACATTCCAAATTCCATTTTTTCCTTTTGTGAGAGGTAATCTCTTTTGAGAGAAACTCTCGTTTGAGCAACAAACATTTTGTTCTCGTTGAAAAATGAAATCCCTTATTGATAAGTATTCTCTTTCGAGATAAACTATCGTTTGAGCAACAAATATTTTGTTCTCGTTAAAGTTGAAGAAATAATATCCCTTTGTGAGAATTAATCTCTTTCAAGATAAACTCTGGTTTGAGAAATAAACGCTTTGTTCTCGTTAGGATAAACAACAAATGGAGTTTTTAAGGTTCGAACTTTGTAAACATTTTAACATGTAAGTAACCTTAAAACTTCAAAGGTATTCTAGAACAATTCTTAGTCCATATCTTATGTGACGTTTCAAAAAAAACACGATTAAGTATGAGAGTTGTTTTTCTAGTGTGTAAAGAAGTCGAAAATGACTTGTTCTGAATCAAAACATGTCTAACATATTTGATTCTCTTTCAAAGATTTTTCGTTCCACTTGTGGGTTTTAATTATGGGACAATACCATATTCTTTGAAAGTTCATCAAACTTTAAATATTCTTGAATTTGATCTCATCAAATTACCTTAATACTTTTATGAGTTTGAGATTAGTCATTTGTTTTATTTATCTTATAAATATTATTGATTTGATTAGTTTAAAGATCATTGATTCGTTGTGCCATAAGAGATTAAAAGAATAACATTTATTTGAATAATCTCTAAATTAAAATATCTTGTCCTTACAAGATAACTAAAACATAGGCACAAAATAATAATCTTAAAAACTAAAACAAATCTATTTAAGCAAAAACACATGTCCTAATGGATGATGTAGCAACTATTGCTTTATTTCCATTCGTAGGTCCATGTCTATTCTGATGCCTTCTCTTTAGAAGCCTCTGAGGTTGATGCCTCACTCGTTTTTGCTTTCTTGACTTCTTGTAGGTGTGTGGGGCAGTTTCTCTTCCAATGTCCGGTCTTGCCGCAATGGAAACATTTTCCATCCTTCTTGATTCCCTTCTTAGGTTTCAATGCCTCCTTTCCATCGGTTATCACCTTTAGACTTTGCTGTCGATTTACCTTTCTTCTTGCCCTTGCGGACCATCAGAACATGTTTAGGTCCTACCTTCTTCAGGTTGATTTCAGCAGTTCACAACATGCCGAGCAACTGTGGCAGCGTCTTGTTAATTTCATTCATATTGAAATTAAGGACGAACTGATTGAAACTATCCGACAACGATTGCAGGATGACATCAGTAGCTAATTCGTCTTTCAGCGGAAAGCCGACCTTCTCCAACGTTTGGATGTAGCCCATCATTTTGATGATGTGAGCTCCTACGGGAGATCCCTCACTCATCTTGCATTGAAATAGAGCTTTAGAGGTCTCGTACCTCTCTTGACGAGCTTGCCCTTCATAAATCTCCTTGAGATTTTGAATCATATCATAAGCTACCATGTCCTCATGTTGCTTCTGAAGCTCAGGGGTCATGGAGGCAAGCATAAGACAACCAACATCCAGCATGTCGTCCATGTGTTTCTTAAACTTGTCTTTGTCAGCTCTAGAAGCAGTGGCAACCGGTTCATCAGGAACATGTTCTTCAATGACATATTCCTTCTTTTCCTGTTTGAGAACAATTCTCAAATTGCGGAACCAGTCAAGGAAGTTTATGCCATTGAGCTTATCCTTCTCAAGGATAGATCGCAGAGATAGAGTATTATTTTCCATTAATTCTACAACAAAGAAAATATGCTACATAAGTTTTACTAAATTTTAAAAATTTATAGATAGGTCTTTACTATAAATTTACTCCCACTATTTTCTTCAAAATAAAAACCCTCTAGTTTTAATTTCGAAAAAACGTTTCGATAGTTTTTCTAGTGAGTGAGGATCCGTATTTCACCATTCCTAAATCAGCTTTGGCCAGTCTTTTAGGAAATGGTTATTTAGGTAAGTAACACCTTACTAATTACATCTCATGTAATTCCTCATCTTTTGGCGAACAACTCTTGTTCTTTAAATCATCTTATGATTATCCAAAACTTTTAACCACTAGGTTTTCTAATCCTATTAGAACAACCCAGCTAAGTCAATACCAATATCTCAACCGGCGAATATCACTAGCTTATTCTTCGCATTTAACTAAGATAGATAAATGTGACATTGCTTTGGCAAAGCTCGCATTATATCGATCGAAGCTTTAACGAGGGTAAATATTGGATGGTTAAAACAGACTTAGAATTATAGTGAGGGATTTACTTAATTATCTCATCATATTAACATTGATCCTATCAATAGAACTATGTTTAATCATGCTTTTAAAACATTCATTGCATCACATACAAGGTAAATATAAGCGGTAAATAAATATGCAATGATTATAGCCCTTCTTAACCTAAGGCAACCCGTCCCAAGCCAATGGGAGGACCATTCTACTGAAGATAGAATCTGCTTCTGAAACGCCCGATCCACTAGGGAAGGCCCACCACGCTGCTACCTTGGTTCTTGCTTTATCTTTATGAGTATTTACAATTTTCAGGAACTCGCGTTACATGCGAGGGAGTGAGATGAGAAGAGAAGTACAATAGAAGATAGAGAAAGACATGACACGCATGCCGTATTTATAAAAACTAAAACTATAAAGGCTATGGGCTATAACCATGCAAAACAAACACCGTGCAATTTAACATGCATTTCAAACATCGTGCGAACAAAGTAACGACGTGTTTACGGAGTTTTAAACTGATTATCCCTATGTTGCGGTTAATGGGCCAAAGAAGGATCACGAGGTTTCATAAACCATTTGCGTTAACGAACAAATGCACCAGGTAGGTCAACATGAAAGAGAGGTGGCGCACTAGGCACACTTAAGTACCAAGTCTTTGATGATGCCAATCCTAGACATGCATTTTTCATAACGTCTAACCATAACTCTTATGGATTCACCGTGAAAGATAGTTTGATAACTTTTATCAAATTAGAAGCCCTTTCAGAGATTTCATAAATCTATGAAACTACGAACAACTACTTGTTCTCTAGACTAACTATTAGTCTCAACATGTTAACATTTAACATTGAAGCAACCTAACATAGTTATGATTAACTCTTAATCATTCAGTGATAATCAAAATAAGTCTTTATTAGGTGTGATACGATAAATGATAAATATCTAAATCGAATCAAACAGCATGCATCTCATACATAAACATCACCCAAGAATTTAAGTCCGAATTCGTATGATACAAGTGGCTCTGATACCACTGTTGGGTCACGTCGGCATGCCCCGTGGCACAGTAGAAAAATTAATCCGACGTAATCCAGCCAGGATCCATGTACAAGAACGAATCTGGGGAGAAAAGATGAAGAGTTACCTTTTAAAACTCTGGAAACTGGAAAACCGCCGGTATGTCGGAATAACCACGTCAAGTAAAACCGGAATCGTCACAGGTTCGCAACGACCTCTACGGAGTCCACCCGAACAAAACGAACAAATTTTCCGCCTTTCTAACACTTAGGGATAAATTTCGACAGGTTTGAACACCTTCCAGGGAGAAGTCGAAATCCCTCCAGGGATTCCTGAGGGAGTCTGAAATCGACCAGGGGTTCTACCGGGACTTGGATTCGAACTAGGAAATCGCCAGGAATTTGCCAGGGGGCAAGAGGAACACCAGAAAAATATTGAACAGCTTCTCAGAAGAAATCTGGGACTTGTCGAAAATTCTAGAGGGGAATTCCCAGGGATATGTCGAAATTTGCAAGGAGGAATAGGGATGATTTGGTTGCTAGCCCTTGTCCCTTTAAATAGTATTCAGAGACTTAATTCTAGTTGAATTCCTTAAATCCAAGTTCAACCAAAATTCATAGAATCTAATTCTACTTGAAATTGGTTTATATTAAATATACATTATATTTAATAATATTAAATGAAATATATATATTTAATTATGTAGAATCTTATTCTACATAAAACATGGATTTAAATATACATTATATTTAATCCATATATATATATTTATTATATAGAATCTCATTATATCTTTACTTGGATTTAAATATATTTAAATATATATATTTTTAATTATGTGGAATCTAATTCTACATAAACTTGGAATTAAATATAAATTCCAAATATATATTTAAATTTCTAGAATCTTATTCTATAATATTTAAGTCTCTAAATATTTTCCATACTCTAAATAATATTTGATAAATACAATATTTATCCAATATTATTCCCATTTAAGGGAGTTGTCGATTTCCCTTATCCCATAGGGGATTTTCGGCAACCTCCCTAAAATAGGGAGTATGGTTTCCAATTTTTGTTCGTTTCATTCGAAGGGTGTGACCCTTGTAGGTTCATGCAACGTTAGAAGCAAAATTAGAACTGTTCTAATTTTACAAACAATGAGTGGCATCTAGCAGTACATCATTGCTACCTAAGTTGCATGAAGTCATGGTTTGACTTTCCTAATTCCTGAATAAACTTCCTTTATGTATTTCATCCTTTTGTCCTTTATATCTTAGATGAACACAAGTCATGGGTTAGTCACACTTGCGTTGTCCATCTAGTGTTTCTTGATGTCTTGAGTAGATTATGATAAACGAATCTCTATGATATCTCATATCATAATATTCGAGCATGGCCATGCATTTTCTAATCTCACTCAATCAAGTGGCCGAAGATATTTCTCCCGTTATGTAGGAGGGACAAATCCTTTCTTGATCAACCATATTTCACTACATAGGTCATCACGCATCTAATCATCAGTCTTTATAATGTAGTCAGTTACGACACACGTTTGACTATGTCAAAATACGTAAATCTTTATGTTGAAATCATGTTGATCTCAAGTCTGAGGATTATAAATATGTTTATCATGAGCAATGTTGTGACTGTCACATAATTACCCAAGAAACATGCTCATAGCGGGTCAATCCAGTATGTTGTTCTCTAACAAATACTTATGTGTTGATTTTAACATCTCTATGTCAATGACAACACTTGTTATCAATCAACCACATATTAGTCTTTATATATTATCAATGTCCATACCCGTAATAATATTCGACTAAGGATCCTATTTAACAATAATCATATTATTGTATGGACATTATTATCCAATGGTTAGTTTGATGCACAGAAACATACCAAATGATAATAACGGCAATGCCATTACTTGATAAATCTAGTAAAATAGTATGTCTATTCAATCATCATATGATTGGTCTTTGGGCATACTCCAACACTTGCATACCCTCCACCTTGCTACTACTCCTGAAGACATGAATATATTAATAGGAAAAAGTATATCAACATCCAACCATTTAATTACCTCATTCTTGTCGACTTCCATCATGTTTGGATGTAACCTCCGTTGTCATGGAAATTGCTGCTCTAGCCAATTGCTATGGCAATCCTCTACCATAATTCGATGAAAGTCAAGGGAAGAACCAATTTTCTAAAAAGCTTCATGAATCCAACCATCATTTTCTTTATGCCTCTCAAATATCTCTCTCAGTAGATATTTTGATGGCTTTAAATCTACCAGCGTTCCTCAAGAAATACCTGCAATGGATGAGGTGATTTTTTAAAGAATTCAAAAGGTTCAACCATCACCTGCTCATATTCCATTAGCACAGTATTGCCATCATGTTGATCATGCATGTGTTCATGCAACCGCCATGGAAAAGTAACCCCCTTAGCCCGGTCTAGACGTTTAACCCGAACTACGAAGATTACACGGGGAAAACCAAAGTCAACCCGAAAGTTAACCTTGATTTACGACCCTTTTTTTCTTTTTATCTTCTCTAGATGCATATTATTAACCTATAAGTTCAACAAAGCGATTAGGTGAAAACGGCACATCGATCGGGGTTCGATTAGGGGTTCAATTGCATACATTTGACTTTTAGGGACTAAACTGTAAATACCATAAAATACAGGGACCTTCAAGATTTTAAAGTTACCAATCATCAATTAGTCATGTAACATGCTGACATGTCAAAATTCAGCTCAAACAGATCATGCAAACACATTCAGTTGCACACAAAATATCCAGGGACCAAAATGCAACATTTCCAAACCTTAAAAGATACTTTTAACTGAAATTTAACTACCCGTATCGATACACTTGGCCCCGTATCGATACACGGGAAGAAAGTAGCTAAAGAAGATTCAAGCGTATCGAAACTCTTCCTCGCGTATCGGTATGACCTTCAAACTTGGCCTAGGCGTATCGATACGCGGGCAATCCGTTTCGATACCCCTGTACAGAAATGCCTCATTTTGTCTTAGTGTATCGATACGCTTCCCCGTGTATCGATACACATACCATATTGGCTTCAACTAACATCATTTAAACATACCAAATCAAATTCAAACAAGCTCAAATCATGCATACAAGATATACTCTATCTAATAAACTTTTAAACACCATCAAACAACAAATCATACTCATCAACCACTTCATATCATGATGGCATTTAGCTAATCTAGCATGCTTGAGACATAGAGCTATTAAAAGGGTAAAACACCACAAACAAGCAATAGGACCATATAAAGGCCAATTACAAGTCCACAACCAGAAACTAAACATGCTTATAACAACAACATCTCCAATCAAAATCAGAAAGTAGAAGTCTCACCCATTGCCACTTATTACACTAAGGGTGAACCACATACATCTCTTTAACAAAGCCTTGGATTCCTCTTGCTTTTGGGCTTCCTTGAAATGTTCAATTCTCTGCATTGATGAAACAAATAAGCGTAAGCATATAGCTTAGTGAGGATCACCAAACCACATTCATCAATGCATTTAACATAATTTGTAAAACCACCACTTTTATCACATGCTTTTCATAAACCATGTATTCTCAAGACAAGAATGCATTTAATAAACACAAGCTCATATGCATCACTTTAAAACAACAATTAAACCATTGCTCATGCTTTACCAAGCATCTCATGCATTCTTGCATCATTTACAAGCATCTCATGCTTCACATTATTCATTTACATTATATTGGCTCACAAGTGATAATCCATAAACCATTTCAACACAAGACACAATCGGATACGCGAATTACAAGCGTTGTCACACACGCTTCATACACACTATCGTACTACACAAGGCTCACACACGAGAGAAACCCTCCATCGTTGTGACACCTGTGGTGGAGTATAACGGTACAATCTCAACCCCTCAACACCACTCATCGGTAGTTGTATAATTCCACTAACGAGAGCACGGGACACACAATACAAGATCCACACACATAACTAACAACCACCATTGTGATCTTAACCTCAACCGTTAGGGTACTTGGATGGAGTATACGGTACAATCACAACCCCTCGACATCCAAGGCGACTTTATTCACGGTGCACCCAATCCTATAGCCGGCTAACTATATCCGATTAAAGTAATCAAAAACCATTTTCATCACTTGCCAATATAATCATTTAACCACATGAATCCACTGTTTTACAAGCATAACCACAATGCCATTTCCACAAGCATCACATGCTTAATATCATATGCATTCCACACATGCAAACCAAGGATCACTTACCTAGTGCATCCTCAACATAATGGCATTAAAATCTAGCATCAAACCATGCTTAAACATGCTTAAAAACAGTAAACAAATCCATTCCTACTTCAAGTGCAATTTTATCAAACATAGCACATTTCCAAGAGAGGGATTACCGAGACACTTACACTTGAGCTTAGTTAACTGTATCAAACTTACACTAAGCTCCCAAGATCATGCTCAAAGCGTTACAAAGCAGGAAATTGCATTTCCACTCACCGATACGCGAAGCCTTGTTCGCCGACACATAAATTACTCCTTCGGAGCCTCCAAAATCACCTCGTTTGCTTCCGGATCAAGATCCCCTGTTTTCACATCATCAAAACAGAGATCTATATTCATTAAAATGCATTCTAACACCAGCAACAATTCACAAACTCGTTGCTCACCCAAACAACACCAAAATACCCATCCAAAACAACCGAAAACTCAATCGATTGCTTCCTAAACCAAGCCCAGCCAACAAATATCACTTCCAAAGCATTATAAACATCAAAACACATCTAACAAACATCCTAACCCAACCTTATACCTCCAGCAAGCAAGATTCCACCAAATCACCCCAAAATCTCACCTAAAACTATCAAGTACTTCAAGGATCTCAAGGATTTCGGGATCTATGTTGTCAACAACTCATTTTAACATATAAATCAACTTAAAACTCAATTAAAATCAACACAAAACATAGCCTAACTCAACAAGTCCGAAAATTAAGATTTCAACCATAATTTCTCAAGATTTTGATCTCCAATCAAAACTATAATGAAAACTCAACCAACAATAGTATTTAGAAGCCAAATATCTTGGGAATTTCAATAAAGAACTTAGATCAGAGGTTGAGAACGGGATTTACCTCCAATCCTTACTTTTCTCAATGGATGACAAGTTTTCCTTAGCAAAATCTTGAAGAATTAAGAGAGAACTCTTGAAAATGATTTAGGAAATGTTGAGAGAGTTTTTAGAAGTTAGAATTCTGGAAAAAGATGAGTGAATTTGTGTTTGGCTGAAAATGAGAGAGATTTTGGTAGTTACGTAGTTGAAATCCATTAACTACCTTTATTATTTTAATATAAATCCAAATAAAATCATTTAATTAAAAACCCTTTTAAAACACATGTCATATTGAGAAAAGGTCAAATTGACTTAAAGCCCCCTAAAGATTCTAAGATTTTGGCTTCCACCTTAAAAATCACATTTTTCCCAGTTTTGAAACTTTACAATTTGGTCACTACTCAAAATGTCCATTTTTCCAAAACCTCTTTTGCAAAATTGACTTGACCAACCTTTTAAACATATTTTTAGAGGATTTTAGCAATTTTTATCACAATTTTATCCTATCCCGATTCTTGATTTCCTTAAATCACCTTACGCGGTTCGAACCGTTCTCGACCGGTCCGATCCGATGTCTAAAACAACTAGGCCCAAAACCAGGGCGTTACAACTCTCCCCCACATAGGAAATTTTTTCCTTGAAATTCTTAACTGATGTAAAGAGATGCGGAAACTGCCTTAGCATGTCCGCCTTGCTTTCCCACGTGGCCTCCTCAACTCTTCGGTGTCGCCACAACACCTTCACAAGTTCTATCGTCTTGCCATGAAGAACTTTGCTACTCACGTCCAGAACCTTCACCGGTTCCTCATCATATGACAGATCCGGATTCAACTCTATCTCCTCAACAGGCATCACATGTGAAGGATCCGATCTGTACTTCCGTAACATGGAGACATGAAACACATCATGTATCTTCTCCAACTCTGCAGGCAATCTCAACCGATATGCCACAGGACCAATACGCTCCACAATCTCGTAAGGTCCAATGAACCTTGGGCTAAGCTTACCCTTACGCCCAAATCTCATCACCTTCTTCCAAGGTGATACTTTCAAGAACACACGTTCGCCAACCGCGAACTCAATTTCATTACGCTTCAAATCCGCGTAAGACTTTTGCCTATCCGATGCTGCTTTTAAACACTCACAAATGAGCTTTACCTTCTCGGTGGTTCCCTTTAGCATAGCCGGCATCAAAATCAACTTTTGCCCAGCTTCTGCCCAACAAAGAGGGGTTCTACATCTTTTCCCACACAAAGCCTCGTATGGAGCCATTTGAATACTTGCCTGGTAACTGTTATTATACGCAAACTCAACCAACGACAAGTGTTTCTCCCAAGAACACTGAAAATCTATCACACAGCATCTCAACATGTCCTCAAGTACTTCGATCACACGCTCCGACTGTCCATCCGTCTGAGGATGATAAGAAGTACTGAAATTCAACCGTGTACCCAAAGCTTGATGCAAACATTCCCAAAACCGTGTTGTAAACCTCGGATCTCTATCTGACACAATGGACTTTGGCACACCATGCAACCGCACAATCTCAGCTATGTATAGCTCAGCCAACTTATCCAAAGTATATGTAGTATGAACAGGCAGAAAATGTGCACACTTGGTAAGCCGATCAACGATCACCCAAACTGAGTTCTTCTTTGTCGGTGACAAAGGCAACCCAGACAAAAAATCCATGGTGATTCTCTCCCAATTCCATTCTGGAATTCTCAAAGGCTGCAACAACCCAGAAGGAACCTGATGCTCATCCTTCACTCGCTGACACACCATGCACTTACTAACAAACTCAACCACATCCTTTTTCAACCCCACCCAGTAGTACTCATCTTTCAGGTCACAATACATCTTTGTACTACCAGGATGCATAGCAAAAGGACTACTATGAGCTTCAGTCAAAATAGTGTGCCTTAACTCAGAATCATCTGCGTAACCCCCTCGTCCCGGTCCAGATGCTTGACCGGTCCGAGCGGGTTACACGGGGATAACCGAGGCGAAACCCGTTAAGGCTCCACTTCGGTTACCGACCCAAGAAAACTTTTCAATTATTATTATCTTATCTAGATGCATTATTATATCCTATGTGAAAAGGGATACAACGGAAGAAATAAGCGAGGCAAACAACCAAACAACCCAACAAAACAGCCCATTTTAAACTTAAACTCCAGGCCCTTTCGAAACACCCAAGGAGTGTATCGAAACGCCTTGACTAGGTCAACTAGCCAAAGTCAACACGAGGAGACCGTATCGAAACGCTGGTCAACCGTTCCGAAACGCCCTCAGCGGTCAACTTCTCATGGTCAACGATACGAAGACCGTATCGAAACGCCAAGGCCCGTTTTGATACCTCAATTTATCGTCAAAATCTCAGATTTCCAGTAGCAAAAACGTATCGAAGTGACCCCCTTGCATACCGAAACGCCTGGCCTGAAACAAGAGGCTGTATCGAAACGGGACCAACCGTTTCGATACACATGCTGCGAACATACAGGTTTTAGCTGGTTTTTGGCACAAGGCTGCCTCAAACACAACCTAAAACCTTCCACAACCAACATACATCAACTCTAGATGCAAGGCACCCTATACAAACATGCTTAGCACTCAACAAACATGTAAAAGCCATATATAGAAAGGAAGCATCAATTCAACATAAGAATCATTCATAGCATTTAAGATTCATGCTTAGACAAGAGCATGCACTTAAGCATTCAAGATTGTGGCACAAGGCCAACATACAAGGCATAAGCAAACCTTAAACATATCATCCACATAACAACCAACATCATCAAGGAGTCTAACATTCTCCTAAAACAAACCATCAACATGCATCAAGAGCTCAAATCCCATTGCTTGACTATTACATTCTCATAACATAAAAATCCATACTTGATAAACTCAAAAGCCAAACTAGCACACTTGGAGGCCCTCCTCTTGCACAAGCAACCCACGAACTACGGATCTGCATTGTCGAACAAAAGAGAGCGTAAGCATAAAGCTTAGTGAGGGTAAGCTCATAAAACAAACCTCGACAATGCAGGGTCCAAGCACGAGCTCACAACCAAGGTAGAATGCATGATCTTACCTTCGAACCACACGAGTCAAAATATATTCGTTGCATGTACATAAACTCTATATTATGCCATGCTCAACAAGTCATAAGCTCAACACATGAAAATACATATATCAATGTATACGCAACACATTCCACAAATCCTTATTGGCAACACATATATCAATCCATATTGGCACCTAGCTATGACTCGAATACGCGGATAATCGTTGGAACTCACATCCAACCACAACCATTACCTTACGGTGGGATTACACTCATCACCGTTTTCACGCAGAGGGGATTCCACTCATCCTCACGCCCCATCGATGGGATACCACTCATCACCGACTAACATATATATATATATATATATATATATATATATATAAAGATTTCCAGGCGAACCCGTAATCCATCTTGATGACTACCATCACCAAGACCACGCGCGCATTTGACTCACGTGTGCACACTAAACATCCTAATGATCGATCATTGTACCCAAGCATACTAGTGCCAATACTAAACACAATTCATAACCTTTCACAACATCATTTCATATCAACTTCCGTGCTTAGCACGTACTCACCATGATTACCATCATACACAATCCACATGCATATAACAATGCATCAATGCCATGCCTCAATATACATGTATAACACAATATACATAGCCACCATAATCACAATTAAACATGAGGCATACACAACATTTAAAGATCAACCATAGTCTCTAACTAAAGCTTGGGATTAGACTACCAATCTAATCCCAACTCTAGCTGGGTCTACCAAGCCCAACCTAGTCCACATGCTTGAACCAATGCTTGAAAACCATTTAAAAACATTTAACCACTCACCGACTATTCCAAGCTCAACCACACAAGTCGATCAAGCTCCCAACGGTTCCGGATTCGTTCCCGAGGCTTCACCAACACAAATCCTTTCTTCTAATCATCCCAACACAATCAAAATAACCACAAATCAGTCCACAAATCAATGTAGCAAACTCGGAACACTAATCAAGCACAAAACACATGTTTTTCAAGCTAAGGACAACCCCAAAATGCCATTCCCGAGCAGCCCTTAAGCACAGTCCAAAACCAATGATTCCAACACTTAAATTACCCCCAAAATCTTCCAAAACAACCCTTATACATAGCCTAACTATCAACCAACAAATTCCCACACAAAACACCTCCAATACTCAACATTTCAACTCTATAAAACCTCCATAAAACCCAATTTCGGGAAACACCATAAAACCTTGTAAAAATCGGATATGTTGGACCTTATAGGTAGTAAACAACTCATATAACATTAATAAATCAAAAGCTTTAGTTAAAGATAATAAAGTTCTCATTTTTAATCAAAAATCTCAAAACTCCAAAATACAAAAACCATGAGCTTTATGAAAAATAATGGTACAAGCTTGTAGAGGGAAGAGATGACAAGTCAAAAGTGAGTTTACCTTTGAAAAATCTCCAACAATGAACAAGAGAGATGATGGAATAGTAAACTAGGGAAGGAGGAGTTCTTTGTCGTGAAAATGAAATGGAGGGGGGAAGAAGATGGTGAAAAAGGGTTATTTTAAAATAAATGAGATTTTTATTTTGCAAGACCACTTATTTACACTTTTGCCATTAATGAGATGACTATCTCAAATATTCTAAAGTTCATGGAATTTGGCTTTAAAATCAAAACAAGTCCAACATAAAATATTTGTTTTGAAAACACGAGGCCCAAAATATTATAATATTATTTTAATATTATTTTCACCCGACCCCCAAACCCGGGTGTTACAACTCCCCCCACTTAAGGAATTTCGTCCCTAAAATTACCTGACGGAAACAAGTACGGAAACTGCTCAAGCATATCAGCTTTCCTCTCCCACGTGGCCTCTTCCACACCTCTATGCCTCCACAACTCTTTGAACAACACTATGGTCTTACCACGAAACACCTTGCTATCAGAAGCAAGTATCTCAACTGGTTCTTCATTGTAAGATAAGTCCGGATTCAGTTCTATATCCTCAACAGGCATAACATGCGACGGATCTGATCTATATCTCCTAAGCATCGACACATGAAAGACATCATGGATCTTCTCTAACTCTGAAGGCAATCTCAAACGATAAGCTACTGGCCCAATCCGCTCAACTATCTCATACGGACCGATAAACCTCGGACTCAACTTGCCTTTCCGGCCAAAACGCATTACCTTCTTCCACGGAGATACTTTTAGAAACACCTTCTCGCCCATCGAATACTCAACCTCTTTTCTCTTCAAATCTGCATAAGATTTCTGATGATCGAAAACTGCTTTCAAACGGTCACAAATCAATTTCACCTTGTCGGTAGTCCCTTTAAGCAAATCTGGCATAGGTAACAATTTCTGACCCGTTTCAGCCCAACAGATCGGAGTCTTACATCGTCTACCATACAAAGCCTCATAAGGAGACATCTGTATACTAGCCTGGTAACTATTGTTGTAAGCAAACTCAACTAAGGGTAAGTGCTTTTTTCAAGAACCCTGGAAGTCAGTCACACAACAACGTAGCATATCCTGTAAAATCTGTATCACTCGCTCTGACTGTCCATCTGACTACGGATGATAAGAAGTACTGAAGTGCAAACGGCTACCTAGGGCACTATGCAAACAATTCCAGAACCTCAATGTGAATCTCGGATCTCTGTCTGATACAATAGACTTCGGAACTCCATGAAGTCTCACAATCTCGCGAATATACAAATTCTTCAACTTGTCTAAAGAATCTGTAGTGTTCACTACTAAGAAATGGGCACACTTAGTGAATCTATCAACTACCACCCAAACAGAATTCTTCTTCGAAGGAGACAACGGCAACCCTGACACAAAGTCCATAGTGATTCTGTCCCATTTCCATTCTTGAATCTTCAAAGGCTGTAACAACCCTGAAGGAACCTGATGTTCTGCCTTTACTCTCTGACAAACCATGCAACAGCTCACATACTCGGCTACATCCTTCTTCAAAACAACCCAAAAATAATCATTCTGCAAATCTCGGTACATCTTAGTACTACCCGGATGCTTCGAAAAAGGACTTGAATGTGCTTCGCTCAGAATCACACGTCTCAACTCAACATTTTCAGGTACTACAACTCTGTTTCTAAAACACAACACATTCTCTTCACTGAAACTATACTCGGTCGGTCTACCTTCGGCTATGTCCTGAACATGAGAAACTAAAGACACATCTTGCAACTGCTTCTCTCTGATCATCTGAATCAAAGAAGGCTTCACTTGCAACTCGGTAATCAAACCACCATCATCAGATACACTCAGTCTAGCAAACATAGCTCGCAACTCAACTGCAACTTTCCTGCTCAACGCATCGGCTACTACATTTGCCTTACCCGGATGGTACTCAATGGTCAAATCATAGTCTTTCAACAGTTCAATCCATCTTCTCTGTCTCAAGTTCAGCTCTCTCTGAGTCATCAAATACTTCAAGCTCTTATGATCAATGTAAACCATGCACTTCTCACCATACAAGTAGTGACGCCAAATCTTCAACGCAAACACAACTGTTGCTAACTCAATATCGTCCGTAGGGTAGTTCTTCTCGTGCACTTTCAACTGTCTCGAAGCATAGGCAACAACTCTTCTTTCTTGCATCAGAACACAACCTAAACCAACGTAGGAAGCATCACTATAAACCACGAACTCCTTCCCTGAAACTATTTGTACTAACACTGGAGCATTCGTCAAAGCTTCTTTCAATTTCTCAAAAGCCTTCTGTCTCGCATCTGACCACTCAAACTTCACTCCTTTTTGCAACAGTTTAGTCAACGGAGCAGCTACTCTAGAGAAACCATCAACAAACCTCCTATAGTAACCGGCTAATCCTAGGAAACTCCTAATCTCTGTCACTGACTTAGGTTGTTTCCACTCAATAATAGCTTCAATCTTCGTCGGATCAACACGGATACCTTCAGCTGAAATTACATGGCCAAGAAACACAACCTCTTGAATCCAGAACTCACACTTACTAAGCTTAGCATACAACTGATTACTTATCAATCTCTGCAAAACAAGTCTCAAGTGCTCATCATGTTCTTCTTCTGATCTTGAGTACACAAGGATGTCATCTATGAAAACAACTACAAACCGGTCTAGATAGTCTCTGAAAACTCTGTTCATCATATCCATGAAAGCTGCTGGTGCATTCGTGAGCCCAAACGGCATCACAAGGAACTCATAGTGACCATATCTAGTCCTAAAGGCTGTCTTCGGAACATCACACTCTTTCACCTTCAACTGATAGTGCTCTGATCTCAAATCTATCTTCGAAAACACTAAGGCACCCCTCAACTGATCAAATAAGCCATCTATACGAGGCAACGAATACTTGTTCTTTACCGTCAACTGATTCAACTGCCTGTAGTCGATACACATTCTCATACTGCCATCCTTCTTCTTCACAAACAACACGGGAGCACCCCAAGGAGAACTACTAGGCCTAATAAAACCACTGTCTAACAACTCCTGAAGCTGACTTTTCAACTATTTCAACTCTTTCGGAGCCATACGATACGGAGCAATAGAAACTGTAGTAGACCCTGAAACAGTCTCAATCACAAACTCTATATCTCTATCAGGAGGCAAACCCGGTAACTCTTCTGGAAACACATCCGGATAATCACAAACTGTTCTGATGTCTTTCGGTCTAACCTCACTCATATTCGGATTCATCATGTACGCTAAGTAAGCCCCACAACCAGAATCCATCAACCTATGAGCCTCTAAAGCTGACACAACATTCGACAAGAACTTAACATTCTCGCCTACTACCACTACCTCGTAGTCATCAGAAATCTTCAAAGCAATTCTCTTTGTCTCTAAATCTACACTAGCTCTATGCTCAACCAACCAATCCATACCCAATATAATATCAAAACCATAAAACGGAAGTTTCATCATATCAACAGGAAACACATGACCCTGAATCTTCAACGGACACCTCCTATATATCCTTCTAACTACAACTGTCTCACCGAAGGAACTAGACACATGCATCCCTATATCTAAGATCTCAACAGGTATGTCTAACTTCTTTGCATGCTCACTCAAAATGTAAGAATGCGTAGAACCCGAATCAACTAAGGAAAGCAAAGACATAGACTGTAACTCAAAATTACTTGTTATCGCATCTGTGTCATTCCCTGCCTCTCTCTGTGCGTAGACTCAAGCTGGTCCACCGGCCTCTAGCTGAACTGCCACTACATGAGCAAGATTCCTCGGTGCCTCTATCCTAGGTGCATCAGCCCTCGGCTGGAAGTAACCACGACCGCACCCACGGCCTCTCTGATAGTCAATCACTCTCGCAGGAGCCTGAGCTAGATTGGGTGCCTGTGCCGCCTGATGCGGACACTCTCTCCTGAAGTGGTCTCTCGAACCACAGTTCCAGCAAGCATGGAAATTACCCCAACACTCTCCTGAAAGTTGTCTCCCACAATGAGTGCACTCGGGCAAACACCCTCCAGCTCTATGGCCCTGATGGCCTCTACCATGGTGGCCACCACCACGCCTATGATCAAACTGGTTTCCACTACCCCGATGCCTCTTGGCATCACTATGGTCAAAGTTATTGTGCCTCTTCCCTGAACTGGATCCTCCCGAACGCTTGGTCAGCCCCAAGCTATGCTCAATGTCCTTGGCCCTAGCGACCAATACATCAAAATCAGAATAATCTGAAGGTAAGGTGTACCTCTTAACTTCCTCATGAAGCCCATATCTGAACCGATTACAACGGTCCCTCTCAGTAGGAACCAACTCTGGAGCATACTGACTCAGTCAGACAAAGCGGATCTCATAATCAGTCACTGATGCGTCTCCCTGAACAAGAGCCATAAACTCCTGCTTCTTCTCATCCAGATATCTCGGGCCCAAATACCTCTTTCTGAAAGTAGTCTCAAAGAAGTCCCAACCAATATCGGCCTCAGGCACACCGGTAGTAATGGTGACCCACCAGGTGTAGGCATCACCCTGAAGCAACGAAACTACACAGCCCAAATTACGAGCTCCAACACATCCCATCTGAGCTAGAATACGGACTGTCTTCTCCAACCACAACTCTGATCTCTCCGGTGTAGCTCCTCTGAACTCATCAGCTCCTAGGCTACGAAGCCTCTCTAACGGTAAGCTAGCATCATCACCTCTCGGCTGAGCTGCAGCCTGAGCTCCGGAAACTGCGGTCTGAAACGCTCCCGCTATAGCTTGAACTAGCGGAGCCATATCTATCCCCGCAGGACCTTGGCCACCCTGACCAACCTGAGGTCCCGCTCCCTCAACTCCAGCCTCGCCTCCTACTTCAGGCTGAGGAGGTGGTGGTCGAGGAGCTCCAACTCCAACAGCAGGCTCTTCCACATGAGCCTCTACTCCAGCCACCGGCTCATTAACAGGAGCCGCAACACGAGGTTCCTGACGAACCAACCTCGGTCTACCTCTAGGCCTCGACATAAGCGCTCACAGATAACAACTACAACACAACAACATACAAGAATAGGGTTAGCAAAGGCAAGGGTCCAAGTGGCTCAAGTATGTTCCCTCACTTAAAAATCCTTTTTCCGATGTAATAGAAGCAATGAGACTCTACTCAACATGCTTCAAACAACATACACACACGATCAATCAGACAAACATCAATCATACTTGATAAACAAGCAAACATACTTACATGGCAAGCAAACACCGTGCAATTGCAATACAAGAACTTAACTTACCTCACTTACCTACCCGAGGTCTCGGAAACCTCAGGCTCTAATACCAACAAGTGTAACCCCCTCGTCCCGGTCCGGACGCTTGACCGGTCCGAGCGGGTTACACGGGGATAACCGAGGCGAAACCCGTTAAGGCTCCACTTCGGTTACCGACCCAAGAAAACTTTTGAATTATTATTATCTTATCTAGATGCATTATTATATCCTATGTGAAAAAGGCAACAACGGAAGAAACAAGCGAGGCAAACAACCAAACAGCCCAACAAAACAGCCCACTTTAAACTTAAACTGCAGGCCATTTCGAAACACCCAAGGAGTGTATCGAAACGCCTTGACTAGGTCAACTGGCCAAAGTCAACATGAGGAGATCGTATCGAAACGCTGGTCAACCATTTCAAAACGCCCTCAGCGGTCAACTTCTCGTGGTCAACGATACGAAGACCGTTTTGAAACGCCAAGGCCCGTTTCGATACCTCAATTTATCGTCAAAATCTCAGATTTCTAGTAGCAAAAACGTATCGAAGAGACCCCCTTGCGTACCGAAATGCCTGGAATGAAACAAGAGGCCGTATCAAAACGGGACCAACCGTTTCGATACACCTGCTGCGAACAGACAAGTTTTAGCTGGTTTTTGGCACAAGGCTGCCTCAAACACAACCTAAAACCTTCCACAACCAACTTACATCAACTCTAGATGCAAGGCACCCTATACAAATATGCTTAGCACTCAACAAACATGTAAAAGCCATACATAGAAAGGAAGCATCAATTCAACATAAAAATCATTCATAGCATTTAAGATTCATGCTTAGACAAGAGCATACACTTAAGCATTCAAGATTGTGGCACAAGGCCAACATACAAGGCATAAGCAAACCTTAAACATGTCATCCACATAACAACCAACATCATCAAGGAGTCTAACATGCTCCTAAAACAAACCATCAACATACATCAAAAGCTCAAATCCCATTGCTTGACTATTACATTCTCATAACATAAAAATCCATACTTGATAAACTCAAAAGCCAAACTAGCACACTTGGAGGCCCTCCTCTTGCACAAGCAACCCACGAACTACGGATCTGCAATGTCGAACAAAAGAGAGTGTAAGCATAAATCTTAGTGAGGGTAAGCTCATAAAACAAACCTCGACAATGCAGGGTCCAAGCACGAGCTCACAACCAAGGTAGAATGCATGATCTTACCTTCGAACCACATGAGTCAAAATATATAAGATGCATGTACATAAACTCTATATTATGCCATACTCAACAATTCATAATCTCAACACATGAAAATACATATATCAATGTATACACAACACATTCCACAAATCCTTATTGGCAACACATATATCAATCCATATTGGCACCTAGCTATGACTCGAATACGCGGATAACCGTTGGAACTCACATCCAACCACAACCATTACCTTACGGTGGGATTACACTCATCACCGTTTTCACGCGGAGGGGATTCCACTCATCCTCACGCCCCATCGATGGGATTCCACTCATCACCGACTAACATATATATAAGAAGATTTCCGGGCGAACCCGTACTCCATCTTGATGACTACCATCACCAAGACCACGCGCACATTTGACTCACGTGTGCACACTAAACATCCTAATGATCGATCATTGTACCCAAGCATACTAGTGTGCACACTAAACACAATTCATAACCTTTCACAACATCATTTCATATCAACTTCCGTGCTTAGCACGTACTCACCATGATTACCATCATGCACAATCCACATGCATATAACAATGCATCAATGCCATGCCTCAATATACATGTATAACACAATATACATAGCCACCATAATCACAATTAAACATGAGGCATACACAACATTTAAAGATCAACCATAGTCTCTAACTAAAGCTTGGGATTAGACTACCAATCTAATCCCAACTCTAGGTGGGTCTACCATGCCCAACCTAATCCACATGCTTGAACCAACACTTGAAAACCATTTAAAAACATTTAACCACTCGCCGACTATTCCAAGCTCAACCACACAAGTCGATCAAGCTCCCAACGGTTCCGGATTCGTTCCCGAGGCTTCACCAACACAAATCCTTGCTTCTAATCATCCCAACACAATCAAAATAACCACAAATCAGTCCACAAATCAATGTAGTAAACTCGGAACACTAATCAAGCACAAAACACATGTTTTTCAAGCTAAGGACAACCCCAAAACGCAATTCCCGAGCAGCCCTTAAGCACAGTCCAAAACCAATGATTCCAACACTTAAATTACCCCCAAAAGCTTCCAAAACAACCCTTATACATACCCTAACTATCAGCCAACAAATTCCCACACAGAACACCTCCAAAACTCAACATTTCAACTCTCTAAAACCTCCCTAAAACCCAATTTCGGGAAACACCATAAAACCTTGTAAAAATCGGATATGTTGGACCTTATAGGTAGTAAACAACTCATATAACATTAATAAATCAAAAGCTTTAGTTAAATATAATAAAGTTCTCATTTTTAATCAAAAATCTCAAAACTCCAAAATACAAAAAACCATGAGCTTTATGAAAAATAATGGTACAAGCTTGTAGAGGGAAGAGAGGACAAGTAAAAAGTGAGTTTACCTTTGAAAAATCTCCAACAATGAGGAAGAGAGATGATGGAATAGTAAACTAGGGGAGGAGGTGTTCTTTGTCGTGAAAATGAAATGAAGGGGAAGAAGATGGTGAAAAAGGGTTATTTTAAAATAAATGGGATTTTCATTTTGCAAGACCACTTATTTACACTTTTGCCATTAATGAGATGGCTATCTCAAATATTCTAAAATTCATGGAATTGAGCTTTAAAATCAAAACAAGTCCAAGATAAAATATTTGTTTTGAAAACACGAGGCCTAAAATATTATAATATTATTTTCACCCGACCCCCAAACCCGGGTGTTACAATCTGGCACCACTACTCGACTCCTAAAGCACATAACACCGTCATCACTAAAGCTGAAATCCAAAGGTCTACCTTCCGCAATGTCCTGAACATGCGAAACAAGAGAATCATCATGCAACTGCTTATCTTTGAGCAACTGTATCAGAGATGGCTTCACTTGCAATTCTGCAATAAGACCACCATCACACGATATGCTCAAACGAGCAAACATCGCTCTCAACTCCACAACTACTTTCCTGCTCAACGCATCGGCTACAACATTAGCCTTACCCGGGTGATACTCAATCGTCAGATCATAGTCTTTAAGCAACTCTACCCAGCGACGTTGCCTAAGATTCAACTCCTTTTGAGACATGAGATATTTCAAACTCTTATGGTCTGTAAACACAACACACTTCTCACCATATAGGTAATGCCTCTAAATTTTCAAGGCAAACTCCACAGCCGCAAGCTCAAGATCATGAGTAGGGTAGTTGCGCTCATGCACCTTCAACTGCCTAGATGCATAGGCCACTACCTTACCCTCCTGCATCAACACGCAGCCCAAACCAACAATGGACACGTCACTATAAACCACAAACTCCTTACCAGACTCAAGTTGAATCAGAACATGAGCTTGCGTCAAAGCTTCTTTCAGCTTCTCAAAAGCTTGTTGTCTCGCATCCGTCCACTCAAAGCGAACATTCTTTTGCAACAAATTGGTCAAAGGCGTTGCTATCTTCGAGAAACCCTCGACAAACCTACTGTAGTACCCAGCCAATCCAAGGAAACTCCGTACCTCTGTCACTGACTTAGGCACTTTCCAACTCATCACAGCTTCCACCTTGTGCGGATTAACGCAGATACCCTCAGCTGATACAACATGCCCAAGGAAGACCACCTCCCTAAGCCAAAACTCACACTTACTCAGCTTGGCATACAATTGATTTTCCAGCAACGCTTGCAAAACAACCCTCAAGTGCCTATCATGATCCTCCTCGGTACGTGAATACACAAGGATATCATCGATGAACACCACCACAAACTGATCCAAGAATTCATGGAATACACGATTCATCATGTCCATGAAAGCATCAGACGTGTTGGTCAAACCAAATGGCATCACCAAAAATTTATAATGTCTATACCTCGTGCGAAAAGCTGTCTTAGGTACGTCCACATCCTTCACCTTCAGCTGATAATACCCTGACCTCAGATCTATCTTAGAAAACACTGAGGCTCCTCAGAACTGATCAAAGAGATCGTCAATTCTAGGCAATGGATACTTGTTCTTGATCGTCAACTTGTTCAGTTGCTGATAATCTATGCACATCCGCATTGTTCCATCTTTCTTCTTTACAAACAAAACCGATGCACCCTAAAGTGACACACTCGGCCGAATGAAACCTCGATCCAACAACTCATACAACTACGTTTTCAACTCTTTTAACTCTTTGGGTGCCATGCGATAGGGAGCAATGGACACCGGAGTTGTATTCTGGTACAACTCTATACCAAACTCAACTTCCCTGTTTGGTGGCAACCCAGGCAATTCTTCCGGAAAGACACCTGGAAAATTGCGAACAGTTTGGATATCCTGCACACGCACATCCTTGGTGCCAGGATTCATCACATAGGCAAGGTAAGCCTCGCAACCCAACCTCATCGTACGGTTTGCTTCCAAAGCCGAAATCACATTCGACAATAATTTCACATTCTCGCCTACTATCACAACTTCATAATCATCGGCCAACTTTAAGGTGACTCGCTTGACCTCAAAGTCAACCACCGCCCTATGCTCCGACAACCAATCCATACCCAGAATTACATCAAATCCTTAGAAAGGTAACTCCATCAGATCCACAAGAAAAACATGACCTTGCACAGACAAAGGGCATCTCCTATACAACTTCCTAGTGACTACAGTCTCACCAAAAGAACTAGTCACTTGCATTCCTACCTCAAGCAACTCAACAGGTATATCAAGCAAATGTGTATGCTCACTCAAGATGTAAGAATGTGTGGATCCAGAATCAATCAAAGCCAGCAAAGATAAAGACTAGAGAGCAAAGGTACATGCGATAACATCGGTATCGTTGCGCTCCTCGCGCTGAGCATATACCCTTGCTGGTCCACCTCCCTCAGGTCAAACAGCTACAACATGAGCAATACCACGCTGCCCCTCATCTCTCCTCTGAAAGTTCCCACGGTCGCGCCCACGGCCTCTCTAAGGTGTAGCTACCACAGGAGCACGTCCTTGGCCACCACCAGCCAACAAAGGATACTCCCTCCTCATATGATCCGTCGAACCACAATTTCAACAAGAGTTCCCTGTCACCACAACAGGAGCCTGAACCTCTCTAGCTACTCGAGGACAATCTCGCATCAAATGACCACGAGAACCACACGTCCAACACGTGTTCTAATCAGCCCTCATCCTATCTCCCTGAGTAGGTGTACCATGTCCACCATTACCCCGCCTAGCAGCAGGCTGGTACCTCATACCTCGTCCCCTTTTGTTTCGTCTACCTCTGGAACTAGACTCAGCTGCTCTCTTCCCAGAGCTAGCACCAACACCTCGAGAGGACAAACCCAAATTCTGCTCGATGTCCTTTGCCCGACAAACAAGCACGTCAAAATTAGTATAATCTGCAGCTAGCATGTACGTCTTAACTTCCTGTACCAACCCGTACCGAAAGCGATCACATCGGTGCCTCTAACTAGGTACCAGCTCAGGAGCATACTGGCTCAAGAGTACGAACTGGACCTCGTACTCAGCCACAGATAGATTTCCCTGAACAAGAGACATAAACTCCTGTTTCTTTTCATCCAAGTATCTCACCCCTAGATACTTCCTCCTGAAGGCACCTCTGAAAAATTCCCAATCAACCTCATTGGGTTCCATACCAGTCGTGGTAGTCGTCCACTAGCTGTAGGCATCGCCTTGCAACAAAGATACTGCACATCCCATCTTGCGCACATCATTACAGCCCATCTGATCCATGATACGGATCGTACTCGCTAACCATGCCTCAAACGCCTTAGGAGACATACCAAAGAACTCTACAGCTTCTAAGCTCCTCAACCTTTCCAACGGTAAGCCTGCTTGCCCAGCTGCAGGGGCTTGTACATGCGCTCCGGTAACAGCAGCCTGAAATGCTCCGATGATCGCCTGAACTAGTGGTGCCAAATCACCCAAACCAGGACCAGCAGGCCCTTGCTGCACCTACTCCCCACCTCCAGGTGGTGGCGGAGGAGGTAGATTTCCACTAGGAGGGACATCAGCCCCTTGCGCACCCTGGTCACCCTGCTCAGCCGCAGGTATGATCGTACTGGACCTCAACTCTCTTCTAGGTCCCATTGTGCTATTTTAACAAAACACGTCAACAAAAACAAATCAAACCATTTAGGCCAGCTGCAAGCAAGGATCCAAGTTTACAAAAGAACATTTGATTAGTGTAATAAGGCAATGGGCACCCCGACTTCCCTTATCATGACATAGCATACAAAGACTCATCAAGCTCAACATGCTTTTCATCATTAAATTTCAGCATACAACAACATTACCTCGTCATCACGCACTCATATCCATTTCACATGCAATTCACATAAATCAAGCATGGCATAATCTTCAGAATTCAACTAATTGCATGCTTTTCAAACAACATACAACGATACATATCAACTTCACATACCAACATTCGCAATTCTTTTGTAACCATGCTCTGATACCAACAAATGTAACCCCCTTAGCCCGGTCTAGACGTTTAACCTGAACTACGAAGATTACACGGGGAAAACCAAAGTCAACCCGAAAGTCAACCTTGATTTACGACCTTTAGTTCTTTTTATCTTCTCTAGATGCATATTATTAACCTATAAGTTCAGCAAAGCGATTAGGTGAAAACGACACAACGATCGGGGTTCGATTAGGGGTTCAATTGCATATATTTGACTTTTAGGGACTAAACTGTAAATACCATAAAATACAGAGACCTTCATGATTTTAAAGTTACCAATCCTCAATTATTCATGCAACATGCCGACATGTCAAAATTCAGCTCAAACAGATCATCCAAACACATTCAATTGCACACACAATATCCAGGGACCAAAATGCAACATTTCCAAACCTTAAAAGATACTTTTAACTGAAATTTAACTACCCGTATCGATACATTAGGCTTCGTATCGATACGCGGGAAGACAGTAGCTAAAGAAGATTCAAGCGTATTGAAACGCTTCCTCAATCGTTAGGGTACTTGGATGGAGTATACGGTACAATCACAACCCCTCGACATCCAAGGCGACTTTATTCACGGTGCACCCAATCCTATAGCCGGCTAACTATATCCGATTAAAGTAATCAAAAACCATTTTCATCACTTGCCAATATAATCATTTAACCACATGAATCTACTGTTTTACAAGCATAACCACAATGCCATTTCCACAAGCATCACATGCTTAATATCATATGCATTCCACACATGCAAACCAAGGATCACTTACCTAGTGCATCCTCAACATAATGGCATTAAAATCCAGCATCAAACCATGCTTAAACATGCTTAAAAACAGTAAACAAATCCACTCTTACTTAAAGTGCAATTTCATCAAACATAGCACATTTCCAAGATAGGGATTACCGAAACACTTACACTTGAGTTTAGTTAAGTGTATCAAACTGACACTAGTCTCCCAAGATCACGCTCAAAGCGTTACAAAGCAGGAAATTGCATTTCCACTCACCGATACGCGAAGCCTTATTCGCCGACACAAAAATTACTCCTCCGGAGCCTCCAAAATCACCTCGTTTGCTTCTGGACCAAGATCCCATGTTTTCACATCATCAAAACAGAGATCTAAATGCATTAAAATGCATTCTAACACCAGCAACAATTCACAAACTCGTTGCTCACCCAAACAACACCAAAATACCCATCCAAAACAACCGAAAACTCAATCGATTGCTTCCTAAACCAAGCCCAGCCAACATACATCACTTCCAAAGCATTATAAACATCAAAACACATCTAACAAACATCCTAACCCAACCTTATACCTCTAGCAAGCAAGATTCCACCAAATCACCCCAAAATCTCACCTAAAACTATCAAGAACTTCAAGGATCTCAAGGATTTCGGGATCTATGTTGTCAACAACTCATTTTAACATATAAATCAACTTAAAACTCAATTAAAATCAACACAAAACTGAGCCTAACTCAACAAGTCTGAAAATTAAGATTTCAACCATAATTTCTCAAGATTTTGATCTCCAATCAAAACTATAATGAAAACTCAACCAAAAATAGTATTTAGAAGCCAAATATCTTGGGAATTTCAATAAAGAACTTAGATTAGAGGTTGAGAACGGGATTTACCTCCAATCCTTGCTTTTCTCAATGGATGACAAGTTTTCCTTAGTAAAATCTTGAAGAATTAAGAGAGATCTCTTGAAAATGATTTAGGAAATGTTGAGAGAGTTTTTAGAACTGAGAATTCTGGAAAAAGATGAGTGAATTTGTGTTTGGCTGAAAATGAGAGAGATTTTGGTAGTTACGTAATTGAAATCCATTAACTACCTTTATTATTTTAATATAAATCCAAATAAAATCATTTAATTAAAAACCGTTTTAAAACACATGTCATATTGAGAAAAGGTCAAATTGACTTAAAGCCCCCTAAAGATTCTAAGATTTTGGCTTCCACCTTAAAAATCACATTTTCCCAGTTTTGAAACTTTACAATTTGGTCACTACTCAAAATGTCCATTTTCCAAAACCCTTTTTGCAAAACCGACTTGACCAACCTCTTAAACATATTTTTAGAATATTTTATCAATTTTTATCACAATTTTATCCTATCTCGATCCTTGATTTCCTTAAATCACCTTACGCGGTTCGAACCGTTCTTGACCGGTTCGATCCGATGTCTAAAACATCTAGGCCCAAAACCAGGGCGTTACAGGCAAAGGTGGATAAGAGCAATCTACAGTTTCCTGCTTCAACATAAACGTTGTAACATTTTGGGCATTAGATTCCTTACAATTTGTTGTAGCATTACTCTTCTCAGCCGCACCTAGTGTTGTCAGGGCATTACTCTGTTCAGGTCCGCAATCTTTGTCGTGGCGATTCTTTGCATAGGCTCATCAAGTGTTTGGTAGTCTTTTTCATATGCCGGCTCACGACTTGGAGGTTTTAGTTGGTCCTCACACATCGGAGAGCTCTCTTCGCATTTCTCCTTGTTCTCTTGCCTTGGGACTTCAGTATCCCTAGGACTTAATTGCTGGGCCATGTTATCCATGCCATATGTGAATCTTCTCAATTGTTCTTCAGAATATCTCATGAGTGCATCCATCCTAGCTATCCTCGCATCTATAGAATTTGATAGCTCTTGAAAGTTACCACATTGAGGCGACAATTGATTGAATTCGATGAGAGAATCAGGTCTAGCCATGAAAGTTTGAAACGTTTCCTCCAAGAAATTTGAATGCTCTTGACGATGACTACATTTCCATGACATATCTATTGCTGAGAAAGTTGGCTGCTGATAAGGACTATATTGCCAAGGCATGTCTGTTGTCGCGGTAAAATTGTCATGGTAAAAAAAATTGAGCTTTTTGATCATACCATGAAGGATTTTGTTGTTGGTTCCATTTTTGTCCTCCATGTATCCATATGCACCAGAACTGTGAGGGCAATTCTCAAACACATGATGTTTTCCACAACAAGGACAGGAGTTTTCCACGGATGGAATCTTTGGGCTTTTTTTCGGTTGGTGTAGGTAATCATCGGAGGGTGTAAGAAATTCTTGAGCGGATTGATTCATATCTTCCCACATGAACTCTCGAATAGATTAAATTTTATTTCCCCACATGTTGATGTCCCTTTAACTTTGCAGCGCACCTGAATTTTTTTAATAAAAGAAAAAAAGAAAAGTTAGTAGAAATAATGAGAAAAATACAATTAAAAAAACAACTAACACCAATTGCTAATCCCCGGAAACGACGCCAAAAACTTGTTGCATGATTTAAGTACAACGCAAACGGTGCAAGTATATACGTCGCAAGTAATAAAGTGATAAGTATCAAGTATTGTCTCCATCAGGATTGGTTTGGGACACTTTGCTTAAGTTACTGCATTATAAAAGAAAAAAATTGATAGTGATAATTTGTGATGAATATCAAGTAAAACAAACTAAGTCAAATAAAGTAAATAGAAATAAGTAATCGATTTAAGAGAGTAGGCTGGGTTATCGCTAGTAGTGGTGCGATTGCTGAGTGAATTGTCGTGGCTTATGATTGTTGAGGCAATTCAATTGTTGTGGCAACTAGGTCTGGATAAATGTCGTTGCAACTAGGTCGCGATACTTTCCGTGGAAACTGGGTTTGGATGAATGTCATAGCAACTGGGTTTCCTCCATCAATGTTCGGCAAAGTGTTCTCCAATGCCTTCGTGTTATCCCTAACCGAAAAAATGGTATTTGTGCATACATTGGTGATACATCTCTGCGTTAACCTTGGGTGAGCAACAACCGATCTTGCACTCCTCTTAGCCACTGAAATCCGATCCTTTTTCCTAAGGTGAATTAGTTCCCACCAACATTCATTCCAAATGAGAACCGTGTCCACTCGTTTAATGAATCTAGCTCTCTCGAGCCTACATAAATGGATACACTCGAAATTTATTGAATCAAAAACCAAAAACCATTTATTTGTCTCTTACACCAACAAAGCCCGATAACCCAAGCCAAATTAAACTAGTTCATGGCTGGTTAAAAAGAAAATACAAAGAAATAAAACCAGACATCGATCGTACGATCTAAAGATGAAAAAGAAGACGTTGTGCGTTAAGGATCTCGTGATCCAATCTCCCAAATCGACCCCCTTTGATTTTTGATTTGATCCATATATATAGGGTGTTGCGATCAGCTTTGTGTTGATAGGAATGAGTTTAAATTAATTTGAATTAGAAATGATTAATCTCTTCTCTCTTTTATCTGCAACAACTCTTCAAATTTGAATCATTATCCAATGTGATAAGGATAATGTTGGAGATAAAGCTGGAAATTCTGATCCTTATCCAAAACATACCACGAAAATCCTCTCGTCAAGTCATTCTGCATAGAAAAAGAACAAAACCGCAACGATTTCTCTAGAAAAATGCAAGGCCAAGCCCAATAAACGGAAGGAGTACGAATTTATGCATAAATAACTACAAATGCAACTAGATCGGCCTAAGTCTAAACAATAATCTAAGCAAAAGGGTATAAAATACATTACTTTTTCACACTTATCAACGACTTCACAAAGGCAGTTGGCGCTACAGAAAGAATTTATTAAGGAGCAAATGGAAATGTAAAAAACCCAGATTTTAGAATTCGTGGGTCGATTCTAATCCGAGTCTTGTGCCCCGTGTGTTGGGCCGAGAAGTTGGGCTATTGGAGGCTCAAAAGGGCCTCTAGTGGGATCCTTATGTTTTTGGGCTAAAGGCTTGGGTTTTGATTTGGTGAATGAGGGATGGGTAAAGAGATAATTTTCCTTCTTTGGAAAAGGAGGGGCTGGTGTTTCTTAAATTTCTCTGTAGAAAAGCAAAGAAGATGATCTCATTTTGTCCCACCTCTCTCTTCTTCATCCCTTCCGTTGAACCAAAGATTAAAGGTTCCATATTCGTTTCTTTGAGTTAGATTTTTGGATTTCAAGTTAAGGGTGTTGTTAGCAACATAAAAGGATCTACATTTGAGGTAAGAATCATCAAGTTTGGTGGAAAATGAGTTTTGGTGGGGGTTGAGGAAGAAGAACGAAAATGAGAGTTTTCACTCCATTTCTTGTTGTAGATTACCTTTAGTCTATTTTAATCTTCCAAAAAATTTGTAACTCGTTTTGCAACATTTCTTTGTAGCTAAAGAAGTTGGAAATTCTTCCAAAGTGCTTGGAAAGGAGAAAGCTTGAGGATTTTGCTTGGGGCTTCTTTTCTAGTGGTATTATCAAGGTTAGTACACTACTAACTCCTATGCTTTCATGGGCATCATAAAATTCGATTGCTCCTTGCTTGGTTTGATGTTTTTGTTGCTTGAGTGCTTGAGACTCCTCTAATGGCTAAATCTAAAATTTGAGTTAAAATGGTGTAAAAAGGGTTGGAAACCACTTAAATTGCCTTCTATAACTTATATATTTGATTTGGGGTTTTCTATGAAGGTTTGGGAGTGTTAGGATCATTTTTGAGTTCCAAAATTCAAATTATAGGGTTGAGTACTGATACGGGATGATCAGTACCATGCGTTCTGAATGAAAAACACAAGCAATTTTGAAGGGTGTATCAGTACGAGTTCGAGTCGTACCGGTACCCCTGTTTCGACAAAATTCTAGTAGCTAAATTTTGTACCGGTACGCTTGGGGGCATATCAGTATAGAAAGGGGTATCGTTATATGGTCCCTATATATTGGTACAGGGTTATCGGCTAGCCCCTTCCCTATGAAGCTTGAGTATCGATACACTTGTGGTGGGTATAGGTTTCATAGATCTGTATCGGTACTCGTGGTTAGGTATCGGTACCCACTGGCAATATGACTGAATAATACAATTTGAGTTCGAGGGGATAATAATTCGAGGGATATGGCCCGATGGGCTTCTAATGTGATAAAATAAATGGTAGATAACTGTGAAACCGGGATTTAACCCTCATATATAGACATAATATGTAATAAATTGGTAAACCTTGGGTGACTTGTTTGTAATAGAAACAATAGGGATCCTTGGTGGATCGTGTGATGTTGTGTGCCAAGTAAGGGCGCCTGTGTGGTAGAGTCACATTGATTGTTGGGATCCAGATACCCAGTGAGCGTGTTTGCAACACCATGGTAAGTGACATCGAATGTGAGTGTGACACCGGACCTCATTCGTTGATAATCAATGAGAGATTCTAAGTATGGGTGCTTGATCTGAGGCTATGTGGTACCTGGTCTTACCCTGGGTGTATGATCTCGAGGCTATGTGACACCGGGACTCGATCCAGGTTTGTGGTTGTACATATGATGTTTTGTGAGTATATGTACTTGTTGATTGTTATGTGTTTCGGCGATTATGGTAGCGCCATTTGTATTATATGTCATGATATCATATCTAGTCGCATGCTCTTATATATGATTTGCATAAAACATGGTTGAGTTGAAGCGTATACATTGAGCTTTGTTAGCTTAGCGTTCGGAATTGTTGTTTCCATTTGCATGTGAGTTGGTTGATCGTTGCTTCGGAGGAGCACCATCGGATGTATGATTTCAGCATCGACTTTAGTCAGAGTAAAATTCTTAGATGTAATGGGCTATGTATTCGTAGGACCCTATATTTTTGTACTGTAACTCATATTTTGGATTTATGTTATATTAGTCGAATGTTTTGATACTTTTTTTAACTTGGAGCTCCCATGAAAATGCTTTAAACACTTATTTTGATAAACTATTTTGGACTCAATGGATTTTATGAAAATGGATGTGGATTTGGTTAAACTAGGTTAAAATTTTTAAGGTTGTGGGTTAGGCTTGAGGCCTAAATGTGACATTCGGATTTAGGGTGTTATAGGAAAAGGCTGAAAATAGAGTCTCGAGAAGGCAACGAGCTAGAACGAGGCTTGATAGGAAGAAAGGAATGGTTTGACTAAGATACCAAGAAACGACGACCATCATCAAAGGGTCCAAGCAACATCGGCTAACAACAGGTCATAACTATAACTATCACTTTTATCAAAGCATGTTTACTTTATGTAATAATGAGATGTGTTGATTTTATGTCACGAATTAATGAATACTAATATGATACTTGGAAAGTCACAGGGAAAAACCATAGGGTCGTTTAAGCGGCCGCCACTTTTAAGAAGTGTGTATTAAGGAATCATCTTATTCGTCCATCGCTTTTCAAAAGCAAAGAACCATAGGGTCGTTTAAGCGTCTGCCATTTTTAAGAAGTGTGCATTAAGGAATCAGCTTATTCGTGCACTACATTTTAGAAGCGAAAAACCACATGGTCGTTTAAGTGTCCACCACTTTTAAGAAGTATGCATTAAGGAATCAACTTATTTGTCCACCGCTTTTCAGAAGCGAAGAACCACATGGTCATTTAAGCGTCTGCCACTTTTAAGAAGTGTGCATTAAGAATCAGCTTATTCAACCACCGCTTTTCAGATGCGAAGAACAACAAGGTCATTTAAGCGCCTGCCACTTTTAAGAAATGTGCATTAAGGAATCAGCTTATTCGTCCACTGCTTTTCAGAAGCGAAGAACCATATGGTCGCTTAAGCATCCGCCACTTTTAAGAAGTGTGCAAATGGAAACCCCTTAACGATCGCCAACATCTACACAAAATCAAAGAATAGAAAAATCACTCTAAGTTAACGAAGCCGCTCCAAGTTAGCAATGCGAAAATATATATTAGTTTAGATCTTCATTAAGAAACTAACGTGGGGGCAAGTTAGTGATAATGTTTCATGAGAATAATGTCGTTAAAAGAAAGTGAGTAAGTATATAGCGATCTAAACTATCTCACTCAGAGGGTAAGAATTCTCCCAAACTCAAGGAAACTATGCGAATACATATAATGTAGTTCACTACCAGTTTGTCGTATAAAGTCCCACAACGATACAAGTAAGAGAACATTCATAAATACTATTTACTGCTCCTAAAAGCAAACATAATGAGGCAAAAATTGGCTCTATTGAACTCTCACTATACAAACATATATGAATTTTGATAGCAACAGTTCACCTCTCGCGAACTATTATCAAAAAGTGTGGGTGCAAAATCCACGATATATCTCAAAATTTCGAATATATCTCAAAATTCCAAAAAAACAAGAAGCTCGTATAATTTTGAACGCTCCCAAATAAGCGAGCAGTGATCCTCAATTCTGCGAGCCACTTCCAAATAAGCAGACAATTATGTCGTCTAATCAAATTAGGCGTACCACCTATCTGCTACTTTTAAAGTGAACCTTATCCCACAAAACTTCCCTACCACGGGGCAAGCGTTCGCACCAGCGAACAAGCATACACAAAATATGTTAAACGATAAATTGCTTCTTACATATTCTTTCCAAAAAGGGAGCAAGAATTCCTCTATCCAAAATAAATATGCGAACACAAAAAATGTAACTCGTCACTTATTTATATTACAAGTTCCCAACACCGGAAGCCCATACTCATGTTTTGTCATCTTAAAGAAAATGGAATTTGAAGAATTAGCATAAAATCAAAAAGAGGATTATTCTTCATTCATATTAAAAAAAGGAAATTGATAACTGCATAATTATCCTTGTTTTGATACCTTTTTGCTATAGCATTTGCCTGTTCTTGAGTTCATACCATAGCATTTAGACTGCATTTAGGTTGCATTTTCTTCTTCTGGGTGCATCTTTATCTTTGCTGGTTATTTGGTCCATATTGAGGGGTACTACTCGGAAGGTTGGTTTTGGTTTTGTTGGTGTGCAGGAAAGGAGTCAAGAGAGAAAGTCGGTGCCGGAAATTGCTATAGCATGATGGAAGTGGATATTGGTCAGCACGTGAGATACACGTGAGCTGCAGAAGCACGTGAACATGCAGAAATGGACGATCTGACACGTGCAGCAGCCGATACCCACCTACAGACTGTCCTCCTTGTCCCCTTGTGGCAGACCTTGTCGGTGGATATTCCTTGGGATTATCAAGGAATCTTTAGGGCACAAAACCCTAGAAGCCTCCACTATATAAAGGGGAGAGAAGCTTGGAGAAAAGTGTGATATGTTGCGAAAGAGAGGCGGAAGAGAGAAAAAGTCACAAGGAGAGAGAAGTTTTCATCTTCACCTTCTCTAGCTTGGTGTTCTCCATCGTTGAAGCTCCAAGGAGTGGCCTCACCAGCCTCGAGAGAGGCGGTGGGCCTAAGACAGTCGAGCAGTCCATGGCAGATAGGGAGTTCACCTTTCTTTCTATCGCTATAGCAATTTCTTTTCATATCTTTATATTTGGTGATGTTATGGCAATGATACATTGGATGATATTGCCCAGCCACGAACTGTTTTAGGTGGCTTGGGTTTGATGGATGATTTTATTTTGAGTACTTTTTAATGCATGCTATGACTTTTTCAGTTTTTATCATGTTCTATGCTTTGCTTATACATTTCTCATTTCCTTAAAGTTGTAAGAGCCCTCGAGAGTTGGTCGTTCTTTAAGTGTTTGTTGGGGTTAGTAATCGAGAGAGCTAGCCTTAGAACCCTCATAAGAAATGGAGTGGTTGTCGAGAGGTAGACTCTAACCTACCTTAGAGATAAGTGATAGGTTTCAAGGGCTAAAAAGGATAGTTCGTGAAGGGTAGGGGAGTGTTAAGAGTTTACGCCGAGAGGTATGGCTGTAGCATTTCTGACTCCCAGTTTCCTGGATAGAGATAGTTTAGGAACACTTTTAGAAAATCCCGCCTAGCATAGAAGATAGCTGAAGAACCTTAGTATCGTTAAGAAGCTTAAGTTAGGTTGTCCATCACTCCCAGCCAGTCATTCCAGAGTGAGTTTCGCATACGAAATCGGACCTGTTTATCATATTATTATCTCATCTTTCTCTGTGTTGTTTTACTTCAGCAGTATTTTACACCATCTCTTTTACTATAGCATTGTCATCTGCAAAAAGTTCAATCTTTATTGTTACAGCAACCGTGAATACCTCTAATCCCTGTGGAGATGATACTCACTCATCACTTTATTACTCGTTTAACGTGTATACTTGCACCATATTTGCGTATCATTTATAGTACACTGCAAGATCGCAAACAAGTTTTTGGCGCCATTGCCGGGGATTGGCAATTGGTTGTTTATGGTTTTTGTTTTTATCGCTTGTTCTTTTTGTTTTTGTACAAATTTATTTTAGGTTTTTCATTTTTCTTTTCAGGTGTCTTGCTAGTGTAGGACCATAAGGTGACCTAGAGGACCCCTACAATCACCTATTTCTGAAATCGAGCATTTCTTGAGACTTAGGAGACGTGTTCGAAGAGAAGAGAATAGAAATATGAACGGAGAAATACCACCACCTCTAGGTAACGGAGATGCTATGGCAAATGGCTAGGGAGAAGCAGCTCGACCACGAGCAATTAGAGATCATCTGACTCCTATCTTGGACTATCTCTATCCCGGAATAGTAGCTCCAAAAATTCAGGCAGCCCAGTTTGAGCTTAAACCTGTTATGTTAACATGTTGAACACTATTGGTCAGTTTGGAGGTATGCCTCATGAAGATGCAAGACAACATATACGTGCTTTCTTGGAAGTTTGTGACTCGTTCAGACAGCAAGGAGTGCATCAGGATGTGCTAAAGCTTAAACTGTTTCCATATTCTTTACGTGACTGTGCTAGAGCATGGCTAAGTGAAGGTCCAGCAGGATCAATGGAGACTTGGACAGATCTATGCAAAAGTTTTTTGCTATGGTATAATCCACCAAATAGAAACACTCAATTGAGAAATGATATAGCTTCTTTTCGTCAAGCTGATGACGAATCCATGTATGAGTGTTGGGATCGATTCAAGGGATTATTGAGGAAGTGCACAAATCATGGTTTTCATGATTGGACCCAAGTGGTTATGTTCTATAATGGGGTAAATGCTCCCACAAGGATGATGCTAGATGCTTCAACAAATGGGACCTTGTTAGACAAATCACCGGAGGAAGCATTTGACATTCTTGATAGGGTAGCCAACAATGATTACCAGTTTCTGACCACAAGGCTTGGAACGGGGAGGAGAACCCAAGTAGCTCGAGACAGTGAAGCTGATGACTCGGTAGCCACCCAGTTAGCTGCTATCACAAATATGCTAAAGAACCTGCAACGTCCTTACGAAGTCAAGGAAGTGAAGTCCACAACCTCATATCTCAGATGCGATGGCAATCACCATTTGAGTGAATGCCCTGACAATCAAGAGTCAGCCAACTATGTGGGGAATTATAACCGCAACAACAATCCATATTTCAATACCTACAACCTAGGATGGCGTCAGCATCCAAATTTCAGTTGGGGTAATCAAGGGCACAACAATTCTACTCAGCCAGCGCCACAGAAAAATCTAATCGAACCACAATCTTCTAACCAGATGATGCCATGGCAAGGTCACAAGGGAGCAGCATCTTCATCGAACAGTTCGCTGGAGACTACGTTCAAAGAATTTATGGCTATGACAAAAGATTTCATGGGAACCACGAAAGTTTTACTACAGGATCATGCAGCAAACATTAAGAATCAAGGAGCCTTATTGCAAAGCCATAGTTCCTCTCTCCGAGCCTTAGAAACACAAGTTGGTCAGATAGCTCAAACCTTGCATGCGCGACCACAAGGAAGTCTGCCTAGTGACACTGAAGCCACTAAGCACCATAGCAAGGAACAATTCAGCACACTCACATTAAGGAGTGGCAAGGAAATTAGCAAGGAAGACAAGTTTGGGGGAAAAGAGAAGGAGGAATCTCAGCCCAACTTGCCTCAGGAAGAAGATAACTTACAAGATCCTCTAGTTGAAGAGAATGGTGAGGAAGTCATAGCAAAAGAAACACCGGAGGAGGAGCCTGCTTTTGCTACAGCAAAAGATGCAACTCCACCAGCCCAGAAAAATGAAGTTAGACCCCCACCTCCTTTTCCTCAACGACTCAAGAAGCAGAAAGAAGATCTTCAATTCCAGAAATTTGTAGATATCCTGGACAAATTACATATGCCAAGTTCCTCAAGGATATAGTCACGAAAAAGAGGAAGGTCGAGAAGCAAGAAACTATCGTTATAGCAGAAGAATGCTATTCTATGTGGAGCAAGCTGCCGCCTAAGAGAAAGGACTCGGGTAGTTTTGCTATCCCATGTTCTATTGGCGACAAGTTTATTGGAAGAGCACTTTGTAATTTGGGATCAAGTGTTAACTTGATGCCTAAGTCGATTTTCTAAAACTGTGAATTCGAGAGGCACAGCCCACCAAGGTTGTGCTACAGCTAGCAGATCATTCTCATGTTCGCCCAGAAGGAAGAGTTGAAGATGTTGTGGTAAAAGTGGACAGATTTATCTTTCCAGTCGACTTCTTAATCCTCAACTGTGAAGCTGATAGTAACACACCCATTATCTTAGGTAGGCCATTTTTAGCCATCGGGCGAGCTTTGATCGATTGTGAGAAGTGTGAATTCACGATGCGAGTGGCTGATCAGACGGTCATGATCAATATTCATGACACCCTCAAGTATGCAGACAGCCCAGGAGTATGCCAATATGTAGATGTTGTAGCACATAATATGATTGATAAGTTTTGCTGTAGCAATGAGATGCAAATGGAAGAGTTTGAAGCACTCTGCAAAGATGATGATTCAGACCAAGAAGAGCTCTCAAGGGAACTGGAGCAGTCTAGTCGACTCGAGGCTAGACTAGGTACGCACTTTGAACCTCTTTATTTTTTAGAATTTATACCTCCTAAACCTTCTCTTGAGCATGCACCTTCTTTAGAACTGAAACCTTTGCCATCACATCTTAAATATGTTTACTTAGGGAGCAATGAAACTTTGCTTGTGATAATCTCATCTAGTCTCACACCTAAGCAAGAAACTAGTTTAGTAAATATGTTGTTACAGCATAAAAATGCGATAGGGTGGACTATGGCTGATTTGAAGGGTATAAGCCCTGCTATATGTATGCACAAAATTTTGCTTGATGATTGTCACAGCAATTCAGTTGAGCCCCAGAGGAGATTAAACCCAATCAAGAAGGATGTAGTGATGAAAGAGATAATCAAGTGGCTTGATGCTGGAGTAATCTACCCGATATCCGATAGCTAATGGGTCAGCCCGGTGCAATGTGTACCAACGAAGGGAGGCGTGAATGTGGTAAGCAACGAGGAGAATGAGCTATTGCCTACTAGAACTGTCACGGGGTGGAGGATTTGCATGGACTATAGGAAGCTCAATAAGGCGATCAAGAAGGACCATTTTCCCCTCCCATTCATTGATCAGATGTTGGATCAACTAGCGGGCAAGGCATTCTACTGCTTCCTTGATGGGTATTCTGGGTACAATAAGATTGCTATAGCACCCGAAGACCAAGAGAAGATGACTTTCACATGCCCTTATGGAACTTATGCTTTCCGGAGAATGCCCTTTGGTCTCTGCAATGCTCCAGCAACTTTTCAAAGATGTATGATGGCTATCTTTTCAGACATGGTTGAGGATTTTTTTAGAAATTTTCATGGATGACTTATCGGTCTCCGAAGATGACTTCGACACATATTTGGGCAATCTCGCCAAGGTCCTAAAGAGGTGTGATGAAGCTGACTTGGTGCTCAATTGGGAAAAATGCCATTTCATGGTAACGAAAGGAACGATCTTAGGCCACAAGATTTTGAAGCAAGGGATAGAAGTTGACAAAGAAAAGGTCGAGGTCATTGAAAAACTACCTCCCCCCACTACTGTCAAGGGAGTAAGAAGCTTCCTAGGGCATGTTGGCTTCTATCAGAGATTCATCAAGGATTTTTCGAAGATCTCAAAGCCGCTATGCAATTTGCTGCAGCAAAATCAACCATTTGTGTTTGACAAAGATTGTTATAGCGTGTTTCAAGAACTGAAGGAGAAGCTTATCTCTGCACCAGTTGTCATTCCACCTGATTGGAACGAACCGTTTAAGCTGATGTGTGATGCAAGTGACTACGCCATCGGTGCAGCACTTGGACAACGCCGAGGTAAACTCTTTCATGTTATTTATTATGCTAGTCGCACTTTGAATGATGTACAAATCAATTACACCACTACTGAAAAAGAATTGCTTGCTGTAGTATTTGCCTTTGATAAGTTTAGGTCATACTTGATAGGCACTAAGGTCATAGTTTATACCGATCATTCACCCATTAAGTACTTAGTGACTAAAAAGGATGCTAAACCTAGACTTATTAGGTGTATACTCTTGCTACAGGAATTTGACTTAGAAGTTAGAGATAGGAAAGGATGTGAGAACCATGTAGCTGACCATTTATCTAGGCTAGAAAATGCTATCACACAAGGTAATGAAACTGAAATTAAGGAGGCTCCTCCTTATGCCTAAGTCGAAACTGTGCTGATGTGCAGACCTTGATAATACCTCTCAACGTGAACCAAGGATGAGCACCAACCAATCTCACACTTCTCTTAGCCGCTAAAACTCTAACTTATCTCTAAGCCGAGTTAGCTTCCACCGTTGGGATAAAAACCATGCTTATTCGTTTCGTGAGCTTAACTCTCTCGATATTAAACAAATAGATAACCTCACAATACTCTCTCTCAATGAGATTGCAAGAATAAGATCAATGCCAAGAATAAGCAAACCTTGAACTAAATTGCATTAAAAACTTAAACAAAGTACAAATGTTTTCTCACAACTACTAAGAATAATCCTAATCCTAAGAAAACTTAGAACATGATGGACGTGGAGATCACGCGACTAAACCCTAATCTCAAGCTCTCAAATCTTCTACTCTTCGACTCTCTCTGATGTGTGCGTCAAGCCTTGCTTAAATAGGAAGAGGAGTAGGGCAAAGTCCTTCTTGGATAGGAATTTAGGTTGGACTTGGACTTGTCTTCATTAAAGAGGTGAATCTCTTTAATTTTAATGCCTTTATCCACTTTGGACAAATTCCATCTTTAACCTTCCTTCCATGCTTTCGTCATCTTCTCTTGCTACGATTGTCATGCAAAGTATGTAAAAAATCCATCGGTTTATGCTCTTCTAATCAACTATCACTTTGCATGCTTTGCCCTCTGGCATGTTGGTCTGTGTACTACCTTAGTAGAGAATATCTGCTGCCTCAGCAGGGGTCTGTCACTAGATCTACTTTGTAAGGCTTCCTCTTCATAATTCAGCTTCCTTCAGTAGAAGTTGTCATCTTTGGCTTGGCTTGATCTGGATCTGTCACGAGCTCATTCTACACCATATTTCCTTTTCTTCATTGCCCACTCGACATCGCTTGCCCCGATAGTGAGTAAATCTGCGCAAATACCAAACATGCATTAAAACAGTACATTTCATTAAATATACCAAATATCAAGATCAAAGGTAAAGGTAGTGTCATTAATGCATATAAGGCCATAATGTCACTCGAATAGGTGTAGGTTAAGCAATAAATGCCATGTAAAAAGGGTGAAAATATAGGACTTTTAGGCACTTATCACGCCCCTAAACTCGAACAATTGCTTGTCCTCAAGCAAAGCAAACCATCAATTGCCAAAACCTTAATCTTCATGAGAGTCCTCATTGGTCTTACTTTTCCTTCTTCTCTCCAAACCATGACAAAGAATGCCCGGCCCTTAAGTCTTTGGATGCCTTAGGAATTCCCTTTGAATCAAACTATAAGATTTATGAATGTGTGCATGCATTGTGAACAAGTTGATTATACGGGTACTAAGTAAACACTTAAGCATTAACCTAATTAATTTGGGTAAATTCTCTTTTCTTTTTTTATAAGCAATCTAACCTACTAGAGCCAATACCGGGCACCTCAAGTGATTAGCCTAGAGCCGATTTCGGGCACCTCTAGGGCTTCCTTAAGCTAAAGCCAGTGTTAGGCACCTCTAACTTTCTACCCAACATTTTCTTTCAAAGCAAGTCTGTGTCCTAAGTGTCTTAGAACACCTTAAATCATACAAGTCACAGAAGTGTATTGAAGTTCTAATCTCATGGTATGATTCTAAGTTATCTTCCTTATGCATCCTAGAATTAAAGGCTCTAAACAGTTCAAAGCTATGGTAAGAAGAGAGATATCTATTGCCAAGATAGAAAATTCAATTATATTAAACTAAGGCAATTGATGAAGAACATTGCCGAGGCATAAGCTTCATTCGGCTAAGGCAATATGTGCAGTAAAAAATTGAACACGTATAGAATAGAAATGTATAGCAATAGTATTAATATGCCGCGGCAGAACAGTGCATCTCGGCAGCAGAACCTACACCCCAAACTCAAGACAAGCATTACCCTCAATGCATTAAAAACATATGTAATAATCAGAAATATTAAGCACAAATATTAAAGGCATGAAAATAAATGCAAGAGAGAAAAAATTTAGATGGACTCGGATGAGTCATCGTCATCGCTTTGTAGGATCAATCTTCTCTCTTTGCAGGCCGTATGCTTGACTTTCTTTGTTTCTCTTGGCGGTTGGATGCGCGTGGGGGGGGGGGGGTTGGCTTGGGCGGGCTTGGCTTGGCCAGGGCATTTACTTCCTTCTCTCCTCCATGGCCTCCAAGGCGGATGCCTTGTATTTGGAAGTTTTGAATGTTCGGAGGACAAATTGAGCAGCTTCGGTCCAATTGGAGAAGCCTTCTATCCCGACCGGCAAACCCATAGGACTGTCTAGTCATGCCTCGGTAGAGTGCCTTGGTGAGGCTTGGGTAGTAGCTGTGGTAGGTGTGGCTTCAGCATGGGGCGCTGGGGTGGCTGCGTCATGTGGTTCTGGGCGGCTGCGGCAAAGAAAACGGCAGGGAACTAGACGGTATGGTCAGGGAACTTCTCTTGAATCACTTGGACAATGGAGGAGGTGAAGTCCCTTGCGAAGGCCATAAATAGGCGGTGCCTTCTGTCCATGTCCTCCAATTTCTTGGCAATTTGCTGGAGGGTGGCTGCCAGGGCAGTGGATTGTGGCGTCTCTGGAACATCTACCGTGGATGCTACCGCGACAGGGCCCTACTTCGGTGTAGATTCCCATGGTTCAACCTCCGTGATCTGCATTAGCTGGTAGTATGTTTTTCTATCATATCCTTTCCTTGGAGGCGTGTACTCATCAGCTTCATCGGTAGGTACCTCTTATCTGGTGCATAGGCCGGTGATGAGTGATGGGAAATAGAGGGGGCTGCGTTCCTTTTGGGTGCATTGGTGAATCTCCTGACATATAATGTCACCCACATTAATAATACGATTACTTAAAATAGAGTGAATGAGTGCAAGCCTGGGCCGGTCGACAGTGCTGTTTTGCGAGGTGGCCATGAGGTGTTGTTTGACGAATGTGTTCCTTAGCTTGGCTTCATGCCACAACTGACGCCGATTGACCGAGCCCTTGTGTGCCCTGGCATTCCATGTCGTGCCGGCATGGCAGAGTTCCTCCTTGATGTGTTGGTAGTCTTCCTCCGTCAAGGACTCGACGAATTCTGCATGCTCGTACCTCTCTACGTGGATGCCTTAAAAAAGATTTATGGCATCGGCATCTACCATGATCGCTTTTCCCTGAATGTGAACAAAGAGTGTGGTTGGAGCTTGGGTTCTGGGCATAAAATTCTCGGACCACTGTTATGTTAGCTCGTTCAGGTTGGAGGCAAAATATTTGACACTTTTGATGATCAACTTTGTTGAAGAGATAGTGGTCGAGGCCGAAATCTGACATGTCAAAGCATTAAAATCCTTGCTCCTCCCATACTTGGCGAGCTATGAAGTGCTTGTTGAAGCGCCTATCTACGTCCGGCGGTGCGAAGCGTTTGTACGTTGATGCCTCGGCCGAGCGTGAGCTTTCTCCTTTCTTTAATTTGAAGGCCATCTAGAAAATGTGAGTGAGTTGTGAGAGAGTAAAAGAAAATTCTAAACTTTGGTGAATGCAATAGAGTAGAAGAGAATATTGAGTGATGAACAGTTTAGAGAAGAGTGGCCTTTATATAGAGCTTTGGCAAGCCATGTCGTGCGACAATAAATGCGGAGCGACATCTCTAGTCATTATTAGTCGTTTCTGCCTGTTACAGTCTTCTGCCCGTTACAAATATAACCTTTGCGGCTTTTTCAGCCCGTTGGCAGATTATGTCGTTGTATTTTTCTGCCCGTTGGTAGATCATGTCGTTGCGGTAGTGGTTTCTCCTTACTTAGATGTTGGTTCATCTCTTCTTTCTTTCTTGATCTCCAACCTGAAAACAAATAATAGATAAAAATAAAACTTTATTCCTAAAAAAAATTAAAAATGTGGAAAATAAAAACTAAAAATAAAAATAAAAAGATAGAGGGAAAAGGTTAAGACACTAAAGGAGTGTATGTGCATGCATATCCTAAAGTGATTACTTCCTTATCCCTCGCGACATGTAGCCCAGATTGATGCTTTAATCTCTGCCCAGTATTTTTGAGTTCATTGTCATCATACGCTTTTGTCTCTGTATCTCCAGGTCATGTCATCATACTGCCGCGACAGTTGCCCAGGCAGTGGCCAATGTTGCTGCCGAGGCAGTGTGGTTCCATGTTGATGTCTGACTCAGTTAGGGCCTGGATGGCCTGACATTTTTCTAGGTCATCAGCATGTTTCATGGTGTTCAGTACAATGAGTTTCACGTGCTGATCGTTTACTCTCATTGTTCAGTTTTCACACCGAGGCAGTGTGGTTCCATGTCGATGTCTGACTCAGTTAGGGCCTGGATTGCCTGACATTTTTCTGGGTCATCAGCATGTTTCATGGTGTTCAGTACATTGAGTTTCACGTGCTGATCGTTTACTCTCACTGTCAACTCTCCCTTTTCGACATCAATCAAAGTTCTCCTTGTAGCTAGGAATGGTCTCCCGAGGATGATTGACACATTCTCATCTACATCACAATCCAAGATAATAATGTCGGCAGGGAAAATAAATTTATCAACTTTTACTAGTATGTCCTCAATTTTCCCTTCGGGCTGCACATACGATCTATCGGCAAGCTACAACATTACAGTGGCAGGTGTGGCTTTTCCAATGCCCAATTTATGGAAAACTAACTTAGGCATCAAGTTTATGCTTGCTTTTAGATCACACAATGCCTTCCCGGCATAGTGGTTTCCGATTGCACATGGTATGAGAAAACTGCATGGGTCCTTGAGCTTGGGTGGTGTCCGATTGTGTAGCATTGCCATACATTCTTCTGTCACATCTACAGTCTCAAATTCCTCAATCCTTTTTCGCTTTGAGACAATGTCCTTGAGGAATTTGACATAATTCAGGATCTACTTGGTCACTTCCACCAAGGGCAGGTTGATATGTACCTGCTTCAAGATGTCTAGGAACTTCTTGAATTGGTATTCTTGTTTATGTTGTTTCAGTCTTTGGGGGAACGGTGAAGGTAGTCGAATATCCTTTATTCATTTTTTTGCTTAGAAATTTTATTTGAGGATCTACCGATGTATTGACTTCTGGCTCTACCACGGGTACTGCCGCACGTGCTGCCGAGGCAGTGCCTTCAAAGGTTGGCGTTGCGGTAGTGTTGCTCGGCATTGCGGCGGCAGTGGTCTCCTTTGGCTTTGTATGCTCTGTTTCCTTAACTTGGGGCTCTTTGAGTTGAATACAACTCCGAGTGTTTATGGCATTTCATTGCTCATATGATTTTCCCTTAGCGACTTCAGTATCGCTAGGCAAGCCTCTAGTCAGCCTTATGTTTTAGATCTGTGCGATTTTCCCAACTTGAGTCTCTAGAGATTTCAGTGTTGCCTCATTATTTTGCAGCCGCTTCTCGGTCCTGTCCATAAAAGCATAAGTTTTCTTTATGAACTTATCAATATTAGCCATATATGCACTAGTTTGAGACATGAAAGCATTAAGAGTAATTTCTAAAGAACTAGTTGGCATAGACTGCTGTGGCGGCATAGACTGATGTTGCAACATGGAATGCCGAGGAGTGTTTTGTTGAAATCCCGCTTCTGGAGCATTCTGATTATTTGGATTGAGTGCGTTTTTAGGGTTGCTCTAGAAGAAATTCAGATGCTTCTTCCAGGCCAGGTTGTAGTGGTTGGACATCATGTTATTGTTCCGGTTGTAATTTCCAACGAAACAGCTCAACTCTGTATTCTGCAGACATTTAGAAGAATCATGGTTACCCCACGGTTTTCACAAAATAAATTCATTACCTTGACCTCCTGGTGATTGTTCTGCGATTGCATGTTCATGACCAACTTTGTCAAGGTGGCAATTTCGGATGAAATTGAGTTCGAGGACCCTATTTCATTTACTATGGGTTGGCGTCGGATTCCTCCTCTTCTGGCCGTTGGGAACTGATAGTCGTTCTTGGCAGTCCTGTTCAGAATATCCATCGCTTCCTCTGGATCTTTGTCTAGGAGTATGTTGTTTGCCGAGGCATCAAGCATCATCCTAGTTGCCGTGTTGACATCATTATAGAACATAGTTACATGCGGCCATAATGGGAATCCGTGCAATGGGGCATTTGTGTAACATCTCTTTGTATCTCTCCCAGGCCTCGTGCATGGATTCGTCGTCAGCCTGTCAAAAAGAAGTGATTTCGTTAGGCAATTTATCGGTTAAATTTGTAGGATTAAAACGTGCTAAGAAATCATGACATAAATCACTCCAGGATCCAATTGATCCTACTGGAATACTATTTAGCCAAGTTTTTCCCTATCCCTCATTGAATCGGGAAACAATTTAAATCTCAAAATATCCTCATGCTCCTTGTATTTTAAACGAATTACAAATCTACAAGAAGGATTTGAGGTGCTGTCTGGCATCTTCAGTCACTGAGCTGCCAAATTTCCACATAGTATTGATCATGTTGAACATCACGGGCTTCACTTAAAAGTGGGCGGCTTCTATCTCCAGTGTGACAATTCCAGGATTTAGTTCGTTCAGGTCCTCTTCTAGGTAGTCTCGGACAGTTAGGTTCCGTACGGGCGGAAATTGAATTCGCAGAGTCTCTCCATCTCGTACAGGGACATTCTGCTGCCCATCGACAACTGGCTGCCCGTCGGCAACCTGCTGCCCATTGGCATTCCGATTGTTGTTAGCATTGTTGCCGCCAACTTGATGTGCCATCTTCCGCCTTATATGTTGCTTGAGTCTCTGAAAACTTCGATAGATTTCTTGATCAAGGTCGTGGAGTGGATACTTTGGGTTCACCCTGGTCATACACCACTGCAAAACCAAAGTTTATTAGTGCTCGAAAAATAGATAAATAAAAAGTGCAAGAAAATAAAATTGAAAGCCGCTATTGGCAATCCCCAACAACGGCACCAAAACCATGTTGCGTGTAAAAGGTGCTCCGCAATTAGTGAAAGTATACATGTCTCAAGTAATATAATGATAAGTATTAGATTATCGTCTCCACGTGAATTGGGATAGCTTCCTTCAATTATCTTCTCACACTGAAAGAGAAAAGTAAAAGTAAAAACACAAGTAAAAGAGTTTTGGGTTTTAATTAAACTAAAGATCATAAACTAAAACAAGCAAGTAAAAGTAGAGAATATCAAGATGATAGAATGGGACGAATTAGATTGTGTCGTAGTGTGAAAAGCAATTGAATCATCTCGGTCTTTGAATGCAATGATTACCAAACTGCCTCGGCAGTGACTTTCGTCCCTACCGCGGAAATAAGATGTGCTACCTCGGCAATCCTTTGTTGTTCGACAAATGATATCAAGGTTCGACAAAGTGTCCTTTGATGGCTCCTCCTTATGCCTAAGTCAAAACCTTGCTGATGTGCAGACCTTGATAATACCTCTCAGTGTGAACAAGGATGAGCACCAACCAATCTCACGCTTCTCTTAGCCGTTGAAACTCTAACTTATCTCTAAGCCGAGTTAGCTTCCACTGTTGGGATGAAAAGCATGCTTATTCGTTTCGTGAGTTTAACTCTCTCGATATTAAACAAATAGATAACCTCACAATACTCTCTCTCGTTGAGATTGCAACAAGAAGAGCAATGCCAAGAATAAGCAAACCTTAAACTAAATTGCATTAAAAACTTAAAGAAAGTACAATTGTTTTCTGACAACTACTAAGAAAAATAATCCTAACACTAAGAAAACTTAGAACATGATGGACGTGGAGATCACACGACTAAACCTTAATCTCAAGCTTTCAAATCTTCCGCTCTTCGACTCTCTCTGATGTGTGCGTCAAGCCTTGCTTAAATAGTAAGAGGAGTAGGGCAAAGTCCTTCCTGGATATGAAGTTAGGTTGGACTTGGACTTGTCTTCATTAAAGATGTGAATCTCTTTAATTTTAATGTCCTTATCTACTTTGGCCAAATTCCATCTTTAACCTTCCTTCCATTCTTTCGGCATCTTCTCGTGCTCCGATTTTCATGCAAAGTATGTAGAAAAGTACAGCGTTTTATGCTCTTCAAATCGGCTATCACTTTGCATAGTTTGCCCTTCAGCAGGTAGGTCTGTGTACTGCCTCGGCAGAGAATATCTGCTGCCTCTGCAGGGGTTTGTCACTGGATCTACTTTGTAAGGCTTCCCCTTCATAATTCAGCTTCCTTCAGTAGAAGCTGTCATCTTTGTTTTATCTGGATCTGTCATTAGCTCGTTCTGCACCATCTTTCTTTTTTTATCATTGCCCACTCGGCATCGAGTGCCCCGACAGTGAGTGAATCTGCACAAATACCAAACATGCATTAAAATAGTACCTTTTCATTAAATATACCAAATATCAAGATCAAAGGTAAAGGTAGTGTAATTAATGCAAATAAGGCCATAATTCCACTCGAATGGGTGTAGGTTAAGCAAGAATTGCCATGTAAAAAGGGTGAAAACATATGACTTTTAGGCATTTATCAGCGAGCATTAAAAAAACACTGATTTCTTGAAAGAAATCCACAGGAGACGAGATCTTTCCAGATATGCTGCTTATTTGAAGATGACAACCTTAAAATGATTATCTTGTGGAAAAACTAATGCCCCTCCCCATCACGGACAAGACAGAGTGCAACTAAAATAAGCAGTCGCACTTTGAAAAGGAACCTGAAACGGGTAAAAATGTTTTCATGGTACGCTGCTTGTCAGACGTTGGCAACTACAATCGCACTAAAATAGAATAGAAACCCTAGATAAGGGGAAGAAAGTATAAGATCCGAACTACATGATATTTTCACTAAAGAGGGCTCCAGTTATATCCATCACACGAAACCTACTTTGGCGGGAATATCAAAACTTTAAGCAGGAAGTTTCATCAGATATCCAAAAAATTGCAAAATTCAAAATTTAAAAGTCCACTATTCTTGATAATGAAAATTAGTGAAAAACAAGGAAAGAAACGGTGCTTCGTACCACGATCTTTGTTAAAAACTCTTCATTAGAGCAATGCAATTGCAGAGGACATGATCACGTTAGGTATTTTACACATTTTATTAAGAAGTAAGGTACTTAAATCAATCATTTTGAAACCTCGCCCTTCAAAGTGATGAGCATCCTCGTTATCCTAATCAACTATTAAAAACCCTTAATCCCGCAAATATAAGGCAAAGTCAGCACTACTAAAATGATTAGCAACTTTCATTTCAACAGTAAAGCACTCAAATCTTTCTAGAAGTGCTAGAATAAAACAAACAAAAAAATATGTTAAATTAAAGCAGGAGTATTCCCAACCTCAGTTCCCTCTCCATCATCATCATCTCTTGAACTATCGGCCAATGACATGGGAGTATTAGGCTCACGAGCAAGAGGAATCACAATGGACCTTTTTTCCGCAGCAAAAGACTCCCATAATGGTTCACTAGGGTTTAGTATGTCAAAATAAACCTTCGCACAATCCTTATAAAGATCCCCAAAGTTCACAAGCGAAAGGTCAAAAATGCCACGAGCCACCTGAAAGGCTAACACAACACTCTTCTCATGATTTCACACGCAAGTGGCCATATGTCTTAAGGCAGCAACTGTAGCCTCCATAGCAGCCTTTGCAACTACCGCAACCAAAGCGCGAGTATAATCAGCTTTCATTTTCTTCATTTCCTCTTCCTGTTGCTCTGTACACTTCTCTAACTCATTGAAACGAGCTAGATGACTAACCATCTCTTCGTATAACTTTCCCACCCAAACTTGGTTCGCGAAAATATGCTTATTTGAAGCTTTTACTTCTCTCAGCAGCTCCACTTGTTCCTTGTCTGCATCGGTAAATTCCAATTCCAGCTCCCCATTCACCTTTAACAAAGCATCATTCAATAATTGAAGTTCTTGCATAGCTTTGTCAATCTGCTTCTGTAATAGCAAAAGTTCTTGCAACAAACCCCAACCCCCAGCAAGCGGCTCTTGTAAATTCGGTGCTGGTAATTTCTCAAACGACTTGTTAACTAGAAAATTGGGTACTTGTTTAGAGGTAATGTCGGGGTGAACAAAATTCCCCACACTTTCAACATACCGCCAAGGTTAGAAGGTAGAAAGAGGTCTCGATGAGTTGGATAATACAGAACACAACAAGGAGAGCCCCTAAGAAGGTTCGCCCCAATATTAAAAGAGGGGGAGGGTTTGCCACTAGGAGCGATGGTAAACCTAAATGGGAAGGGGGAGGGGCAGATGGTGTAACTGTGTGAACGGCGGTAGCATCCAAAGTGGCAATGTTAGGACTTGCAGCAACATTGGCTACACAAATGTCATCACTCATTAGGTCAATGGCGTTATGATAAACAAGGTAAGTTACAAAATTCAATTTACAAATTAAAAACGATGTACGCAGAGACGCACACGCTGAAATGAGTGCATGAGTATTGACAGAAGGAGCAGCGGTTTTCTTTGATGAATTCCTAAGTCTTTTCACTCCTCGTTTATCTTCGCAAGGTAGAGAGAACCTTGAAGCATTAATTTTATCCATCTCCTCTTCAAGAAATGCATCACGATCTCTGAGGGATAATTGGTTGTGCTAGCAGCTCTAACCATTGTAGTAACTACAGTTGCGCTTGTGCAAGCCTTTGGGGGGATATCCAACAAGGAACCATTAATTGAGCCTCTTATGTAGGGTTTTCTCCCTCAGATACACATATGAAAAGAAATAAAAACCACAAAACTTAATAGATCACTCTAAAATAACAACCACCTGTTAAATGAAGGTAGGCAAACCAAACATAACCGATATATGAATCATGCCCGCACGTGACTTATACCTTCACAGATAGGCTGCGAATGCGAAGTAGGATCCATCATTCTCTTAGTTTACCCTCAACACTCGCAAAAGCACTTTCCGCCTCCTCTAATGACAACAAATGTTCCTGACATCAACATTTCCTTTCTCTCTCTTCTCTTGCCTCTTACAATTGCATTTCTATAACTCCAGTTGCAGGCAGGTCATTTCTCATACGATTGAAGAAAATTTGTGGGCTCTATCATCCTTCCTAGCAAAATTTTTGCAACAGTGTCCTGACTCTTCCCATCAAAAGGCCAGGCATGCTCAAAATCTGGTACACTCGTCAAAACCCCCTAGGAACAATATTCCTTTCAGATGTATCATATTCGTTAGCACTCTTACTCAACAAACATAAATGAAAATCATTCCTCATGGTGCAGTATCATTGTACCTAGTAGGGGGTTATTCTCCAACCTCTCAATCTGAGTGAGCTCCCAGTCAGCGAATTTCGTAGGCTTCGCACAAAAAACCTTAGTCGGCTCGTGCCAGTTCAAAGTAAAAGGAAAATGCCCAATGTAACCCCCTAAACCCGACCTAGAAGAAAATACCGAATTTAGGAAGTCACGTTTGAAAACTTAATCCTCAAGAAATTCAATTTTAGAAATTATACTATAACCCCCTCGACCCGGCCTAGCCACTAGACCGAACCGAACGGGTTACACGGGGAAAACCGAAGCGAAACCCATTAAAGCCTCACTCCAATTAGCAACCCTATTTTTTTTCTTTTAAATTAATCTTGTTTAAATGCCATCTTTAGCCTATGTGAGGTGACATGCAATGGAAAAGCAAACACGAACACGAACCAAGCAAGACGAACATCAGAGGTACATTTTTATGAATTTTTCCACAAGCCGTATCGATACACCTACAACGATCAAACTCCCCAAGGTCAACTCCAGGAGACCGTACTGATACTGCCCTTGAGCGTATCGATACTCACTTAATGGTCAAACTCCCAAAGTCAACTTCAAGGACCGTACCGATACACCTAGGGCCCGTACCGATACCAAAATTTCTCACAAAAATCTCAGATTTCTAGAGACCCAAAACGGTATTGCTACACCCCCGCGTATCGATACGATAGGCTTAAGACAGGGGACCGTATCGATACCGCCCTAGAGCGTATCGATTAGCCCTGTCCAGAGAGATTGGTTTCTGCAATTTTTAAGCGTAAGGGGAAACAACACAACTCACATACACGCACCCAAATGAATTCTAAACATCCATACAATTTAAGGCAACCATTCTAGAGGCAAGACATCCTAAAAACATGTCCCGATCATACATACACACAAACATGAATCTCAAACCCAAAGCCCAAAAGAACACTTCAATTCAAAACACTAACCAGCCAAAACACAAGTCATTTAACCAAAAGCCAATACGAGTCTAAACATAGCATGGTTTCGACATTTAAAACATGTAAGCAACAAAAGCAACCACACGGGAGTTTAGACACCAACTTCCCCAACACAAAAGTCTAGCATTCCCATTGCCTAAGTATTATTACAATCATGAAAAGTCATACTTGAGCTAGCAAAAGAACTCCAAGGTTACTCCCTTGCTCCACTTGCCTCCCGTAGCCACTAATGATCTGCATTGTTGGAAAAGAGAGCGTAAGCTTAAGAGCTTAGTGAGTGGAGCTCAAAATCACAACAACAATGCAGTTTCAAAACATATATCCATTTTAAAGAAAAAACCATAAGGAGTGGAAAATACTAAACCGAAAACATAAGACGAATTCATGGTGTGCACATGCACAACCACACCCGGTGGGACTACACATTACCGTTCACAAACAACTAGCATATTTCCGGTGGGACTACACATCACCGTACTCATCTACTAGTCAACTTCCGGTGGGACTACACATCACCGTGTTCAACAACACCGTTCCCATTAACCATCACGTGAGGCTTTGACAACAACAATAACAACAACATAATAACATTCAAAAGGATGTAAAAGCAAAGAGTATTTCACCCAACAATACATGTAATCTCATTCATCAACACTTAAAAAATAAGGCAATATTAGTTAAACTTACACTTGAGCTTAGTTCGGCCCCTAAAGCTCAACCCGAACCCCAAGAAAACCTCTTTGAAACATTTTAAAGCTTTAAAACATTACCACTCACCAGCACAATTCCAAAACAGCTAACGGTCCACCTTCAAGCTTCTTCAACTCCCGGTGTACCGTCCGAAGAACCCAAATCTTTATCCGCCGCTTATACCCAAATCAAAACAAGGAGTTAACACACTTTTCAACAATCAAACCCACTAAAATCAACCTTATCATAATTCGACAACAACCATTTCTGATTCCTACCCGAAACTAACCAAAGCCATTCTCATTTCTACACTTACAACAAATCAGCCATAATTTCATCAGTTTAACATCCAAAACATGTTCAAATACCCCGAAAACATCAACCCAACACCATCAAAACATTGGAAGTCTTTCCCCACCATTTCCAAGCCAAAAACCCAAATATCCTCTATCCAAAAATTACCCATTTTCCAAATTCCAGGATTTCTTGATTAACCCATTATCTTAACATCATTTTACACCTAAAATATGGTTTATAACTCACCCAAAATGTAACCCCCTTAGCCCGGTCTAGACGGTTGACCCGAACTACGAAGATTACACGGGAAAACCAAAGTCAACCCGAAAGTCAACCTTTATTAACGACCCTTTTTTTCTTTTTAAACTTCTCTAGATGCGCGTTAAACCTATGTGAAAGCCCAAGAATCTTGGAAGAGAAAAACACAGCGATCGGAAACGTTTAAGGACTTAATTGCAAGAAAAACACTTTTAGGGACCAAAATGTAAATTTTGGAAAATAAAAGGACTTTCAAGATTTTAGTTTTACCAAACCTCAATTAATCATATTACAAGCCTCTCTGCCAAATTTCAGCTTAAAAAGACATCCCAAGCTCAAGCAATTGCAATTACAACTTCAAGGACTAAAATGTAAAGCATGCAGAATCTGTCCAACGGTCACCCGTTTCGAAACACTGACACCCGTATAGAAACACCCGTGTCGTACGCCCGTATCGAAACGGTGTTGATCGTTTCGATACGCGGGTATGTTCCGAAACCAGTTCAGAAACAGACACTTCCAGTAGCCAAAGTGTTTCGAAACACTTCTAGCCGTTCCGAAACGCCCAGGCCATTTCATGCACCCGTTTCGAAACAGCCAAGGGTGTTTCGATACACCCTGCCCAAAAACAGCAGAAAATTCTGGTTTTTCACTTCAAAACACCATCAAACATAATTGAAAGCATTCCATAACATATCATCAACATGATAAGCATTATAACTATCAAATTACATCAAAGACTAGATACATTACAAACATTAAGCACACCTACTCATTCATCACATCCAACACATGATCTTGCTTTTAATCAAAGAGCATAGCATATCAACTTATGAAGAAGAAGATTCAAATATGGCAAAGCGATCTTCAACAAGGTTCAAACCATAAACCAAACATGGTCAACATACACAATCTCATTACACATCAATATAAAAGACTCTCCCCCGTTGCCTTTATTATCTATAGCTATAAACCAAGACATACTTCTCAAGTGGAGCTCTTCTTGAATCCCTTGCTTCTTGCTGTCCCAACTTCAAAAATCTGCATTGATGGACAAAAAGGAGCGTAAGCACATAATGCTTAGTGAGGAATGCTCAAAACCAAAACACCATCAATGCAGTGAATCATAAAACCTTCTTTAAATGTAGATACAATTCAATAAACCAAAGCATTGTTTGAAAACTTCCTTTGAAACAACATTGCTTTAAATCATGCATTGCTCAACATGAAAACCAACCTTTAACTTTGAAATGCTAAACAACTCACCCCAAACCACATTCTTGCAAATACTATCATTTAAACCTTTCCAAGCATGAACACTTCATGCAAAGTTCAACTCGATTTCCTTGGAAAACACTTCCACTTCACAACATACTATTCTCATGCTTGATGATCATTTCAAAGCAAAATGCCTTTTGAAAACCAAATGTTACTTCTATCTATTTCATACATTCAACAAATGCAAAACACATGAACTACAAAAGCAACATTTGCATTACGTACTTTTTTTAAAACAAGCCTTCACAAGACTTCAATGCACTTATGAGATTCTATGCAGTTATGCACCATTCACAAAAGAAGATATACTTTTGCTCATGCTTAACAAGTATCACATGCATTCATGTATCATTTACATATTTCCCATGCAACCTTGCATCATTTTCAAGCATCTCTCGCTTTATTACATTCAAATACATTATATTGGCTTTCAAGTGATAGTTCACAAACCATTTCAACACAAGACACAATCGGATATGTGGATTACAAGCGTTGTCCCACACGCTTCATACACACTACCGGCTTTACAAGGTGGAGTTTATCGGTACAATCACAACCCCTCAACACCCGTGATGGAGTTTAACGGTACAATCACAACCCCTCAACATCACTCATCGGTAGTTGTATAACCCACTAACGAGAGTACGGGACACATAACACAAAATCCACACACGGACTTTTAACCACCGTTGTGATCTTACCAAGATCCACAAACAGACTTTTAACCACCGTTATGATCTTACCAATATCCACACACGGACTTTTAACCCCCGTTGTGATCTTACCAAGATCCACACACGGACTTTTAACCACTGTTGTGATCTTACCTCTCTTGTTAGGATACTTGGATGGAGTTTACGGTACAATCCCAACCCCTCAACATCCAAGGCGACTTTACTTACGGTGCACCCAATCCTATAGCCGGCTAACTATATCCGATTCAAGTACTTTAAAACCAATTCATCACTTGCCAATATACATCAAATACCATCATCAATTCACTGTTTTAAAGCATTAATCAAAGCCATTAAACATCATGCATCTCCATGCAACATTACCAAACTAATAACATGTCAAACCAAGGATCTCTTACCTTGAGCATCCTTCAACACATGGCTTTCAAAACCAGCATTAATCATGCTAAAACATACTTTCAGAACAGTAATTAAACATGCATTTCATAACCAATGCATCAAACCACAACATAGCACATCCGAGGGAGTTTTTCCGAAAACTTACTCTTGAGCTTTGCTAAGTTGTTTAGACTTAAACTAAGCTCCCAAAACCTCCAAATAATCGTTACAAAGCTAGAAACCCAACTCCACTCACCGATACACAAAACTATGCTAGCCGACGAGCCTCCCAAGCGTCTGAAACCTCCAACGCCACCTCTATTGCTTACGGATCATTCTCCACTGCTTTTAACACATAACAACAGAGGATTAATGCATCACCATGCTTTAAAATCGCCAGCAATACAACCTAAACTCGCTGCTCTACACAAGAACCTCATTTCGGCTTCCAAAAACAACTAAAATCACCTCCAAACTCTCCCAAAACAAAGCCCAGCCAAGATATATCAATTCTAAACACTTCTAAACATCAATTAACATCTAAAATAAACATAAACTTGTCCTTATACCTCCAGCTATAACAGAACACCAAAAACACCTCAAAAACCACCATTTTCATAAGCAAAAACTTAGGAAATACAACCTATTCGGGATTAGATTGATAAAACCTCATTTCAAACATCATTAGACATCCAAAATACATTAATGAATCATCTCAAAACAGAGCCCAAACAATCACAACGAAATTCTTCAAGATTTCTTCCAAAATCTTGAGTTTTAAGCCAAAATCATGTTTTCAACATTAAAACCATTTATAAAACTTAAATTAAGGATTGACAACTTGGGAATTTCAGTAAAGAACTGAGTATTTATAGGAGAAGAACAATCTTACCTCTAAATAGTGATTTCTCCTTGATTTGGGCCAAATTCCTTGAAAATTCAATGTAGAAATCAAAAGGTTTTGTTGCTAGATTGATTATGAAACAATGAGTGATGGAAATCTCATCAAACGAGGTGAAGATCAAAGTAAATTTGCTGGAGAAAATGTGTTTGGTTGAAAGGAATTTGAGAGAAAATGAAGAGAGAGAAAATTTGTGAAAAGTAGTTATGAATAGTCAAAGTTAGTTTCTCATATAATTAAACCTCATTTCCTTTAATTAAAACATTAATAAAATTACCCAAATTAAGGAAAAAATCTGGAGAAAAACATTTTAGGTAAATTAGCTCCTTAAAGATTCAAAGTTTCAATCCTTTACAAAACAGTCACTATTTCACTTTTGCAAAAACTGCGATTTGGTCACTACACCGAAATGTAATATTTCCAAACTTCATTTTGTAAAATTGATTTCACCATTCCTCTTTTATATATTAAATGAGGATTTTTAGATATTTTTCTATATTTTTAAAGTATCCCGAACTAGGTGTTCCCTAAAACTCCCTTTTAGATTCGAACCGTTTTCCAGACCGATCCGGTTCAGACCCTAAACTTCTAAGCCCAAATTTGGGGTGTTACACAAAACATTGTTTTGACCAACTTTTTTAAACCCTTCAAAAACCCATTTTCTCCCAAAAAGAAGAACTTTGAGAAATCTTTCAAAGTTTTTGAAACGAAGTTGTTAGAAAATAAGGAAATGTGAAGAAATGTTAGGAACAAAGCACTTACCTTGATTAGTCTTCAAAAATGGTGGAGATTTGATGGAGGAGAGAAAAATGACGTGAAATGGTATTGCAGAAGAAGAAGAGGTGGGTAATTTTGAAATATAATATTTTATTTTAAATTAAAAATCCATTTCCAAAAACCTATTTGTTACCCATTTTACCAAAAACCCCTTTAAAATCCCTTTTTGTCTCAATCGGACCCGAATGACCCAAATCGCGTTTATTAACCTACTCCGGACCCGGCACCCACCCGGACCCTAGTCTCGGGGCGTTACAACTCTCCCCCACTTAAGGAATTTCGTCCCTGAAATTTACCTGATGGGAAGAGATACGGAAATTGTTTCTCTATGTCATCCTTCCTCTCCCAAGTAGCCTCTTCCAAACCCCAATGTCTCCACAAAACCTTGACTAACTCAATGATCCTCCCACGCAAAACTTTACTATCCGTAGCAAGAATCTCAACCGGTTCTTTATCATATGACAAATCCAGGTTCAACTCGATCTCTTCCACTAGAATTACATGGGACGGATATGATCTATACTTTCGAAGCATCGAAACATGGAACACGTTATGAATCTTTTCTAACTCGGTCGACAATCTCAATCTATAAGCAACGGGACCAATCCTCTCAACTACCTCGTAAGGACCAATGAATCTCGGACTTAACTTCCCCTTTTTACCAAACATCATTACCTTCTTCCACGGGGAAACCTTCAAGAACACTTTATCGCCAATAGCATACTCAATCTCCTTTCTCTTCAAATTTGCATACGATTTCTGTATGTTTGAAGCTGCCTTCAAGCGATCACAAATCAGTTTTAACTTCTCGGTAGTGCCCTTAAGAAAGTCTGGCATAGGTACAAGCTTCTGTTCGGCTTCGGCCCAACAAACTGGTGTTCTACATCTCCTACCCATCGCAACCCTTTCGAGCTTTGACTTTTTGAAAACTTTAAAAACACGGAGTCGCCACCAATATTTTTGAAAAGTGTGATTGGATCACTTTAAAACAGATTTATAAAACGTTTTGTTTTAATAAAACAACGATTTTGGTCTGGGAAAATCAGAAAAACAGGTTCTAGGGTCGGTTACGCGTGGGAAAGGGTTAGCACCCCCATGACGCCCAAAATTGGTACCTAATTGATTTTAAAATCGTTTTTAAAATTGGAAATTGCAAGTTCACGAAGGTTCGATTTACTTGTCTGTTTATTGAATATTAGTCTATTTTAACGGCCTTATCGCCCGGGAGATGAACTTTAATCACCGCCAACATTTCTGGCGCTAACCCGTCATTCTCGTTTGGTAAGACACCACATTGATTAGGTTTTTACTTTTCAAACAACATGGAAATTTAGTGAGTTTTCATTTTTAAAGTTTAGGGTTTAAGTCCTAAATTATCTCTAAGTTCATTTTATTTTAAAATTATGATCTTAAAAAAATGTATTTCATTTTAAATTGTGAAGTAAGTCTTAAACACACAAGTTTCTAATCTAGGCTTCAAGATCCTAAACCTTAATGTTCAAACACAAAAGGAAAACAAGACAAGACAAAACGGCGGATTAAAGTTTTTTATTATCTTATGGTTTTTAATATTTGTTTTTTTCAAACCTTTATTTGAAAGTATTATTTAATCATTTTCCAAACTTTCCTTTTTACAAACTTTTTCCAAAATCTTTTTATTTTTTTATAACCCATTTTATTTATTTAAATCTTTTAAAAAAATCTTTTTCCATTTTTCAAACTTCTCAAACCTTTTATTATTTTTTAAGATCAAAACTTTTATTCTTTATATTTATTAAAAAAACATTTTTCAAACTTTTTATTATTCTTTCATATACTTAGAAATCTTTTCTCTTCAAAATTTTCAAAACCTTTTTGTTCATCTTTTATTTTCCTTTATTTTCAAAAACCCTTATTAATTTTTTAAAAGTCCACTTTTTGTTTTTAAAATTTTATCAAGAATCTTTAATTCTAAACTTTTTTTTTAATTTCTTAAGAAAACCTTTTTGTTTCTATTTTTTTAACATTTTTTAAAAGAAGTACTCATTTTATTCCTAAAAAAACTCTTATTATTAAAACTTTATTATTTTAAACCTAATTTTTCATTTTTTTCCAAATCTAGCCACTAATCTTAAATCCTTAACAAAAACATCTTTTATTCCTCACCTATCTACTCAAGTGGATCAAATGATCAACATTTCGTTTTTAAGTTCACAACTTTCCAACAAACAAAATTTTTATTTTATTTAGGAATCTAAAGGATTAAAACAAAAAATAAAAGCAAGATAAAGAACGAAAATTATTACCAAAAACCAATTTCGATCTTCTAATCCGATTTGCAACCTAAGAACGTGAACAAACAAAAAATTCAACCAAGGAAATAATATTAAAAAAAAGAAAAAATTACCGAAAGTGTAAAAACCTCGAACTTTCTCCACTCAAACCGATTCCAATCGCCACCGAAAAAAGCTTGCTTCCAACCCAAAAATTCTAACCAAAGCTATTCCAAACTTGAACAATTTCCAGCAAATTCAAAGGATTTTCAGAGGTGATTTTTGGATGAATTTTTGGTGTGTATTACAATGGGGAAAAGAAGCTCGATTTATAGGGTTTGGATGCTTAGAAATCAAGCCAATTTGGAGGACAAAATCCCCATTTTCGTCCCATGAAAACATCCCATTTAATCTATTCAGCTTTAATTCGTTGAAATTCAATCCGAATTTCATCAGATTCATTTCCAATTTGGGAGATTTTGCCACAAAATTAATTAGGGTTTGAAAGCTTTTCTTCCTTATTCGACGAGCAAACAACGACGGCAAAAAATGGGGTCGGCGACATCGGACTCAGCCGGTCGGGGCGAGTTGAACAGTACCAACCTCGGCGGCCAGCGTGACCTAGGGATGGCGTGGTCATGTACGATAGCCAGCTGGTAATCGCACAAGCTGGGCGATTTGGGGGAGATGATTTCGCGCGCGTGCAACGCACGCGCTGGCACGTGGCGGTGCGGGATCTCCCCCCTTTCCCCCTTTTCCCCTTCATTCGATCCAATTTGTTCATGTCTTCAGCCCTAGATCTAACGGTTCTGATTAAACCTGAAAAAAAACACAAAATGGGTTAGTTTGGGCTCCTTTAGTTATTTTTTTGGCTTCTAATTATTTAAAATAGGTCCTTTTATTTTTAAGAAAATGGGTTTAAAATGAACCCTTATTAAAATAGGATGGACCTTAAAAATGTTTTATTTTCTTTTATCCTTCTTTTTTTAAAAATAAAATAAATAAATGAGGTGAAAATTTAGTGACAACAGCTGCCCCTCTTTGCTTATCTCTGTGCAACAAGGATAAAGCAAAGAACAAAAGGCACTGATTTTTCGGTTGGCTCCATTCTCCTGATGCCCAAACAGATAAGCGGATTCCATTCTCCAAACGCTCGAACGGATAAGCTGGTTTTATTCTCCTTTTAACCGAATAGATAAGCGAATTCCATTCTCCAAATGCCCGAACAGATAGGCTGATTTTATTCTCCTTATGCTCGAATAGATGAGCTGGGTTCTATTCTCCCAAATACCTGAATAGCTGAGCTGGGTTCCACGCTCAAACAGATAGGCTGATTCTATTCTCCTTACACTCGAATAGTTGAGCTGGGTTCTATTCTCCCAAATGCCCGAATTGTTGAACTGGGTTCTATTCTCCCAAATGCTCAAACAAATAGGCTAGTTCTATTCTCCTTACGCTCGAATAGCTAAGTTGGGTTCTATTCTCCCAAATGCCCCAAATTGTTGAGTTGGGTTCCATGCTCAAAACAGAAAGACTAATTCTTCTGAAAAACTTCATCCTCCTTATGCTTGGATGAATAAGCAAACTCCATTCTCCTCTTGCCCGAATGAATAGGCGAATCTTCTAAAAAAATCATCCTCTTTATGCTTGGATGAATAAGCAAACTCCATTCTCCTTACGTTTGAACGGATAAGCGAATCTTCTGAAAAATTTACTCCTCCTCATGCTTGGATGAATAAGCAAACTTCTAAAAAATTTCATCCTCCTTATGCTTGGATGAATAAGCGGTTCTTCTAAATAATTTCATCCTCATTGTCCTTGGATGAATAAGTGAACTTCTGAAAAATTTCATCATCCTTATGCTTCGATGAATAAGCGGGTCTTCTAAAAAAAATTCATCCTCCTTGTGCTTGGATGAATAAGCGAACTCCATTCTCCTTACGCCTGAATGGATAAGAAAATCTTCTGAAAAATTCATCCTCCTTATGCTTGGATGAATAAGCGGACTCCATTCTCCTTACGCCTGAACGGATAAGCGAAACTTCTAAAAAATTTCATCCTTCTTATGCTTGGATGAATAAGCAAACTTCTGAAAATTTTCATCCTCTTTATGCTTGGATGAATAAGCGGATTCTATTCTCCTTGTGCTCGAATAGATAAGCAGATTCCAAAAAGGGTTTCATCCACCTTACGCTTGGCTGAATAAGCGGGCTCTAAAAAGGGCTCCATCCTACTCATGCTCAGATGAATAAGCAGGTTCCAAAAAGTGTTTCTTACGCTTGAATGAATAAGCGGGTTCTAAAAAGGGGTTTCATCCTCCTCATGCTCGGATGAATAAGCATGTTCCAAAAAGTTTTTCATCCACCTTATGCTTGGATGAATAAGCGGGTTCTTTTGCTGAAAGGTCCTTCGTGTACCTAAAAAATGCGATATTTAATGCAATTATGATGTACATGCCCCTAGGGATGCCTAAAACATGAATGCGTGTCTCATTTCTTTTGCTTTTTGAATTCTTTTTCTCAAAATTGAATTTTCCACATGTTTACTCGCTTAAATCCAGATAAGCATTTGTACTTTTTCTCTGTATTTTCTTACTCATGAAAAACATCCGATCTTTGCTCACTTAATTCGGTGATCTTGTACTCTTGGTTGGAAGGACAAATTGTTCTCGTCATTCTCATTCTTTATTTCTCTTCGTTCGATCGTTGTAGGCAAATGTCTCAAGATCTACTATCAATGTGGTTGATACATCAATGTTGAATGAGAGGCTTCCTTGTGTGGCCATGAATGTTTCAAGTCTTCATATACCCCTTATCAAGCATCTTCAATGCTTCTTGTGAATTCTCAAATTCTTGCCCATGCAGGATATCTTGAATTTCTTGTATGTGAAAGCTTATTTCCACCTTGAATAACTTTGAATGATATTGGCGCTTTAAACTCTTCTTCTCACACCTATTAATACTGAGGGCTTGTAGACTGCCCCAATCTGATGGCATCATTTGCTTATCAAGGGCAATTCTATCTTTTTTCATGCTCCAGAGCTTCTTCATCTTATATGTTGATCTTTCCTGACAACACGACCCACTTCAGACTCTTCAACGCATGTATTTTTTTCTTTTTTTTTCTTTTTACATTCTCATGCAAGGAGATGCCCCCATTCAAGCTGAGCTTCATTTTTTCTAAAGTGATGAAAACATTCGTTGAAGGTCTCCTACAGTTAAGACCAATACCAAGAAATCTTTTGCTTTTCATTAATCTATGTCTGCCTACTTGTAAGATGCAAGAAAAGGCTAGGAATGATAATTTTTTTTAAAAAAAAGTCATAGAAAACGCAAGAAAAATGCTAAAATGTGGATCTTAAAAAGTCATGGCAAACACATGAAAAGAGCAAAATCAGATGCCCCAAAATTCAAAGCATGAATGATTCAAGAATCCATCAACCGGATAGTGCCCCATTTTTGGTGGCTCTCTTTTCCTCACACACTCCCCAAATTTAAAATTTTCCACTTTTCTAATCTCAATCAGGCATTAAAAGCTCGAAGTCCCTGAAGAAAGGATAACTCAATTAGGCAGAAAGTGTTTTGAAGACGAACTCCTTTTCTCAAATATTATGTGTGATCTAAATAGTCTTTTAAGGCTTTTAATGTAGGCTAGGCTCGGGTTATATAGGCTCAAATTCATATTTTAAGGGTGATTGAACCAAGGATCAACTTTCTTGATGAAATCTTTGTTCTTCTTCTTTTATTCTTTGGATCACTCTAGACTGCCCATTTTGGGTTTTCACCCTGGAGTTCATTTCCTTTACATGTCTCATTTGAAGGATTTGTTTCAAATTTTCCTTCACTCTTCAACTTTCTTTTTTTTCTTTTTCATTTATCTTCTCTTCTTTTTTTTCTTCTTCTTTTTTTCTTTTCTTTCTTTTTCTTCCCATTTCTTTTTTTCCTTTTTCTTTTTTAGATGTCCTTTTCATTTTCAATTTAGGACGTTTACTTAATTTGTCGTGTTTCCTTTGCTTGCAATTTTCATCCCCTTTGCCCCCAATGTGGGGAGTGATCCTTGGTTAGGGTTAAATCACAAGAAAAATAATATCAGGCTTGAAGGGGGACAACAAATGGATTTTTTTCATTTTCTTTTCGTGAAAGGAAATAAAGGAATACCAAATGTCATTTCACACACAAACATCGTCAAAAAGAAGTAGTCTTCATTTGGTAGATGTTTTAGAGTTATCACTTCATTCAAGGGCCCTAACAACAATGTCTGAGAGGAAAATACACACATAATTTGTATATGGAATTTCCCCATTAATCCTGAACACACATTTTCCCCCTCTATCTCGGGATTAGATTCAAGAATCATTTATACAATCAATAATAGGGACTCTGCAAAGAAGATGTATGCTTGAAAAGAAATGGCTGAAAAAAATGCAAAGAATAGAAAAGGATGAAACAAAAATAAGAAACGTTCGCCACTTAAAAAATGCATCTTTAAACAAGTAAACTAACATGGATGCCCTTACAAAAGATCCTTAATGCTCGCGGGCAAAAGCAAGAGGGTAAGTTCTAAGCATGATCCCAATTGTCTAGAGAAAATTAAGTATTGTTCCATGAAAGCACGAATCCCGGCCAATCTTGCCTCCAACAACTTCGTGAAAAAACTCTAAACGCGCTCGTCCTCATCATCTCTCTCAAGTCTTCCACTTTTGATGGCTGCCAATATCAGATCTCCATTCATGATCATGTCTGCAAAACCTTTGGTGGTGTGATTTAACATATAGTCATAGAAGGGACCATTTAGAGTCTCAACAAACATTGAAGTAACCTCATTTTCCGACAGCGGGGGTTGAACTTGGGCTGCCACATCTCACCATCTTTGGGCATACTGGCGGAAGCTCTCATTGGACTTTTGTTCCATATTCTGCAGCACAATCCTTCTTGGGGCCATATCTGTTACATACTCGTATTGTTTGAGGAAAGCTTGCAACAGATCTCTCCAAGTGCGTATGTTGGCCCGACTCAATTGAGCATACCATCGGATAGCAGACCCAGATAGACTATCTTGGAAACGGTGGATCAATAACTTCTCGTTTTGTAAATGTGGTGGCATCTTCCTATAGTACATGGTCAAATGTGCCAATAGGCATGTAGTTCCATTATACTTCTCGAAGTCAGAGGCCTTGAACTTTGGAAGAGCCACCAAGTCGGAAACTAGACTCAAATCTCTAGCATCCCTGCCACCATAAATGCTTCCTTCCTAATAAGATTTAATCATTTCCAACAGCTTCTTGTAGCAGTCTTATCGTTTCCTCTCGACCTTTGCCATGTCAGTTTCTTCATTGAGGTCAGGCATCTCGGGGCTGCGAACCTCGTCGGTGTTGTCTTCGGTACGGGCAGAAGATTCTATGAAATGGGGTGAGATCTTGACTTTAGGTGAAGCCACTTCCTTTTGTACGAAAGCCATCCACGGGAAAGTGTTGGTGTCTTCTCTTGTTTCTGGGTCTTTGAACCCAAACATGGTTGCGATTTGGCTGACTGTTTTCTGGTGTGATATCTCAATCTCTTTCTTCAAATTATTTACCATCTTCTCAAGCTTTTCATGGATGCTCCTCTGATTTGCTTCCAAAGTTGTCAATATTTCCTCAATGTTCATGGCTCGAATCGTGTTTGCGCAGGATCTTTACTACTTAAATGGAATTTTCCAAAATTAATCTTTTTATTATACATGAATGAATGCAATGATCAAAACATTATTTAATGCAAACAAAAACTGTATGAAGGTAAATGTATGTATGCAAGAGCATGAATGCAAATGTATGAATGCAGGCGAGGGGCCATCAATCCATTAAGACATTGCTCTAGATAAAGCTTCCATTGGATGACGAAGGTCCTACGAATATGTCTCGATATAAGCACTCATTTCTTCAATCATCCTTTGAAGCCTTGGTCCCACCTTGTTGATCTGACGTAAGGCAAAGAAATATAGTCTCTTGATGCCACATGTTTTGCTACATCTTTAATTTACAATGCCATGCTCTGATCGAACTCGTCTCGCTTCTGGGTCCTTTTGATGTTGCCCCTGAGTCGAGTAGACCCAAAAAAAACATTTTCAAATTCTGCTTGGTTGGACCGTCGAAATGCTCCTATTGTACTTGTGACTCATGGTATTCTACTTGGCGCTGATGCGAGCATACTTCGATGTTTCCTCCACCTGATCAGTCGACAAATCATCATTGCTTGCGCGTTTGTCTTCCTCCTTTAGGTACCTTCCATCTATGGGGGAAGCTTTTTTTGATCGAGCAACATGCTTTAAAATCAATCCCCTCAGATATAGGATGCATAATATAAATATGCCACAAAACAAAACTCACACGCAAAAAGGTTAGTACTAAATAAATATGCTACAAAACAAAACAAAATTCACACACAAAAAGGTTAGTAAAAAAACATAAACAAAACCTAAAAGATCCAAAATAATTCGATTGCATAATAATTTTGGGTCGGCATTCCAACATTTCAGGACATGTCTCCACGGATTATTCATGTGACTCAACACTCTAGGCTTTATGCATGGCTCTATTAGGGGTAGGCTCTAGATTCTCAAACTTGGCTTGGTTCTAAAAGGGTACCCAAGCTGTCCTTGTTGTCCCCTACTAAGGGTAGCAAGGCCCTCGATTCTCACCCGTTACAGGCTTCAAACGAATTGAGTTCAACTCGGGAGGACTCACCACCGATGCCTTCTCGAAGAATCAATATCCTTACGAAGACAAGGGAATGAGTCCCAAAGGTACTTGCTAGGCTCATACGAAGAATCAATATTCTTACATGAGCAAAGCGTATTTCCCCCCACTTAAACGAACGAGACAAAGCTCAGGAATAGAGCTAGGAATTATGTAACCCCCTTGTCCCAGTCTGGACGACTGACCAGTCCGAGTGGGTCACACGGGGAAAACCGAAGTGAAACCCGTTAAGGCTCCCCTTCGGTTAGCAACCCTAAAAAATTTTCTTCAATTATCTTGTCTAGATGGATCATTAAGTCCTAAGTGTGAAACGACAGCGGAAAACGAAGACAAGACTGTACAGATGAAATGTAAGTTAATTTAAATTTACCATGTATCCGAGTTAGTTCAATTCATTGCACACGCAACCGAAACATACATAAACGAACACAAACAGGGCTCACAAGGAAGCCTACAACAAACAAGACCCAAACCCAACATTTGAAGACCTTTAAAGATGCCAAAAGTCTGATTTACAGGCATGTGTTTCGAAACAGGCTTGCCCATTTCGATACACGGGCCCCAGTTGAAAAAGCTAAACCAGCCATACCGATACGCTCCACCCCGTTTCGGTACAGGGGTCCATTTCGCCTAGGCGTTCCGAAACACGTTCCGGAATAGGCCCTCACAGTAGCAAAATCATTTCGGTACGCGTATCGGAATAGGGGTTCACATTAGCAAAACCGTACCGGAACGCGTTCAGGTACGGGTGTCCCTGGAACCACACCCGTTCCGAAACCACTTCACCCGTTCCAAAACGCCTGCTGTCTGTGTATTTCTAAAAACCAGTTTTTGCATCTTCAAAAGTCCCCAACATGCCTCAAACATCAAGAAACAAGATATGGCATGTTTGTGCATACTCTAGAGGCATTCACCCTATAACAAGCATGCTCAACACTTAACATTCATGGAAAGACCATTCATAAAGGGGATCAAGCATACACCAAGACATACACAAAGGGGTCTAATTAGCCAAAAGGTACATGCATCCACTAGCAAATATTTCATGCTCACAAATATCACATAGTATTCATAGATCAAGGTCATAAGCCTTTAAATGCAAGCATTTAGGCAACAACATAACAAGGTTTACAAATCCCAAGCAAGGCATAAACAACAAGCCAACATATATGAGTCTACAACTCTCATACAAAACACATAGCAGTCCCATTGCTAAGCTGCCACTTTATTTACTAAGCCATACTTGAGCGACTACAAAAGCTTGGAATGCCCCTTTCCTTGCTCCTTGCTAACTCCACGCTAATGATCTGCATTTTCGAAAATGAGAGCGTAAGCTAGAAGCTTAGTGAGGGTGCTCTAAAACCAAAAACAACGACAATGCATGGTTAAAGCATATCATCCTTAAGACCACACACATACATACATAAGAATCAATATAGCATCAAGCTAACATCACATGAATGCACTAACATGGCATCTTACCTCATGTTATGCCCAACAAGTATATTGGCAACTATTAGTTTACTCGGATATGTGGATAACTTCCGTTGGGGCTTTCACCTCCAACGTACTCAACAACAACGTCACCTTCGATGGGATTACACTCATCACCGGACCTTGCATGGATGGGATTACACTCATCATCACATGCCCTATGGATGGGATTCCACTCATCATCACGTAATAATATAAAATTTTCTGTGGAATATTACATCACCGTACTCCTCCTTCATGACTTTACGCCACCAAGGCCATGCGCGAATTTGACTCAACCGTGTGCACACTCTCATCCTAATGATCGATCATTTATACCCGATAATTTAACTAGTGCCAATTATACTATTTAGTCACACCCTGACAATCCATCATGCATATCAATATACCAATCATCACACACATCAATGTATATAACACATACATAATCAACACATGCTTTACACGACTATAACAAGCATGTTTAGCAAAACTCATAAAACATACAAGAAGTCAAGCTACCAACTTAACTTCTACCTTGGATTGGCCTACCGAGCTCAATCCAACTCCTCAATCATACCCTTGAACCAATTTAAACCAATTTAAAAGATTCCACTCACCACACTTCCTTAAGCAAACCAAGCAAAGCCGACTCAAGCCTCCACAACTTCCGGAATCGTGCCCGAACCTTCTCCAACATTTCTCCTTGATTATAACCAATCAAAAACAATGTATTACTACACAAAACATCCACAATTCACTGTCACAACTCAGATTTCAACCAATACCCATTTCTCAACAACTTCAAGCCAAAACTAACAACCACAAATTCCATTTTCGTACTCCCATTAAAACCAGCTGAGAACTACCAATTCCAACACCCAAAATACCTTTGAAAACCTTCAAAACACTTCTCTAACATCACTATATCAACAGCTCTTCAGCCCTTCACAAAACCACTCCAAAAATACAAGTTTAGACACTTTTAAAATACACCCAAAAACCCATTTCGGGATTTTTGTTAAAATCCCACCATTTTAGGATATAATGTGTCTTAGGGCAAGAGTAGATCAAAACCTAACTCTACAAATCAAAACCAAGTCAAGAAGCCTTTAAAGTTTCATACTTTTCTTCAAACTTTGATATCTTGAAAAACTAAAAGATGGTGCTTTTGAAAATCTAAGACCATAGAAATGTTCGGAATAAAGAGGAGAAGTCAAAAATGTGTTTACCTCGTTGAAATCACTTGAAATGAGGAAGAACCTTGATGGAATAGTGATTGGGAGGTTTTAGGGGTTTTAGGTCATTGAAAAATGAACAAGGAAGAAGAAGACCATTTTTTTGTTTCAAAAAGGCTCATCTTTTTCCTTACTTTGGAATATTTACGAAAATGCCATTACTAAAATTCAAGTCTTATTAAATTAAAACCAAAACCTATTTTAATTAAACCGAGTCTAACAACTCGAACCCGACTCACACACTCAACTCCCGACCCCAAAACCCGGGTGTTACAAATTAAGTTTTAAATGCGTAAAATAGAGTTATATTCATTTAAACGGACAAATAAATTGAACCTATTATGAACTTGCAAATTTCATATTAAAAAAAAACATTTTTTGAAAACCATTTAAAACCAATTTGTGGCCTGACCCTCTTTTGTTTTATTTTAAAAAAAACAAAAACACTCCCCCAGCGGAGTCGCCAAGCTGTCGCAACCCTTTCGAGCTTCGACTTTTTGAAAACTTTAAAAACACGGAGTCGTCACCAATCTTTTTGAAAAGTGTGATTGGATCACTTTAAAACATGGTTATAAAACGTTTTGTTTTAATAAAACAATTGTTTTGGTCTGCGAACATTAGAAAAACAGGTTCGGGGTCGGTTACGCGTGGGAAAGGGTTAGCACCCCCACGACGCCCAAAATTGGTACCTAACTGATTTTAAAATCGTTTTCAAAATTGGAATTTGCAAGTTCACGAAGGTTCGATCTACTTGTCCATTTAATGAATATTAATCTATTTTAACGGCCTTATCGCCTGGGAGATGAACTTTAATCACCGCCAACATTTATGGCAATAACACATTATTCCCGTTTGGTAAGACGCCACATTGATTAGGTTTTAACTTTTCAAACAACATGGATATTTAGTGAGTTTTCATTTTGTAAAGTTTAGAGTTTAAGTCCTAAATTATCTCTAAGTTCATTTTATTTTAAAAAGTGTATTTTATTTTAAATTGTGAAGAAAGTCTTAAGCAAGTTTCTAATCAAGGCTTCAAGATCTAAAACCCTAGAGTTCAAACACAAAAGGCAAACAAGACAAGACAAAACGGCGGATTAAAGTTTTTTATTATTGTATGGTTGTTATTATTAGTTTTTTCAAACCTTTATTTGAAAGCATTATTTAATCATTTTCCAAACTTTCCTTATTTCAGACTTTTTTCGAAATCTTTTTATTATTTCTATAACACATTTTATTTATTTAAATCTTTTAAAAAATATCTTTTTCCATTTTTCAAACTTCTCAAACCTTTTATTATTGTTTAAGATCAAAACTTTTATTCTTTATATTTCTTAAAAAACATTTTTTAAACTTTTTATTATTCTTTCATATACTTAGAAATATTTTCTCTTCAAAATTTTCAAAACCTTTTTGTTCATCTTTTATTTTATTTTCAAAAACCCTTATTAATTTTTTAAAAGCCCACTTTTTGTTTTTAAAATTTTATCAAGAATATCTAATTCTAAACTTTTTTAAAATTTCTTAAGAAAACTTTTTTGTTTCTAATTTTTTAAAAGAAGCACTCATTTTATTCCTAAAAAAACTCTTACTATTAAAACTTTATTATTTTAAACCTATTTTTTCATTTTTTCCAAATCTAGCCACTAATCTTAAATTCTTAACAAAAACATTTTTTATTCCTCGACTATCTACTCAAATGGATCATATGACCAACATTTCGTTTTTAAGTTCACAATTTTCCAACAAACAAAATTTTTTATTTTATTTAGGAATCTAAAGGATTAAAACAAAAAATAAAAGCAAGATAAAGAACAGAAATTATTACCAAAAACCAATTTCGATCTTCTAATCCGATTTGCAACCTAAGAACATGAACAAACAAAAAATTCAACCAAGGAAATAATATTAAAAACAAAGAAAAGAAAAAAATTACCGAAAGTTTAGAAACCTCGAACTTTCTCCACTTGAACCGATTCCAATCGCCACCGAAAAAAGCTTGCTTCCAACTCAAAAATTCTAACCAAAGCTATTCCAAACTTAAACAAATTCCAGCAATTTCAAAGGATTTTCAGAGGTGATTTTCGAATGAATTTTTGGTGTGTATTATAATGGGGAAAAGAAGCACAATTTATAGGCTTTGGATGCTTAGAAATCAAGCCAATTTGGAGGACAAAATCCCCATTTTCATCCCATGAAATCATCCCATTTAATCTGCTCAGCTTTAATTCGTTGAATCTCAATCTGAATTTCATCAGATTCAGCTCCAATTTGGGAGATTTTCCCCCTAAATTAATTAGGGTTCGAAAGCTTTTCTTCCTTATTCGACGAGCAAACAACGACGGAAAGGGACAGGGTTGGCGGCATCGGACTTAGCCAGCCGAGACGAGTCGAACGGTACGAGCCTCAGCGGCCACCGTGACCCAGGGACGGGGCGGCCATGGACGGCAACCGACTGGTAATCGCGCAAGCTGGGCGATTTGAGGGAGATGATCCCGCGCGCGTGCATCACACGCGCTAGCGCGTGGCAGCGCGGGCTCTCCCCCTTTCCCCCTTTTTCCCTTTATTCGATCCAATCCGCCCATGTCTTCAGCTCTAGATCTAACGGTTCTGATTAAACCTGGAAAAAAAACACAAAATGGGTTAGTTTGGGCTCCTTTAGTTATTTTTTAGGGCTTCTAATTAATTAAAATGGGTCCTTTTATTTTTAAGAAAATGGGTTTAAAATGAACCCTTATTAAAATAGGATGGACCTTTAAAATGTTTTACTTTTCTTTTATCCTTCTTCTTTTTTTAAAATAAAATAAATGGATAAATAAAATAAATAAATGAGGTGAAAATTTAGTGACAACACTACCATACAAAGCTTCATACGGTGCCATCTGAATACTAGCCTGATAACTATTATTGTACGTAAACTCTACTAGCGGTAGCTGTTTTTCCCACGAACCCTGAAAGTCAATGATGCAACACCTCAACATGTCCTCTAACACATGAATAACTCTCTCTGACTAACCATCTGACTGTGGGTGATACGAAGTACTGAAGTTCAACCAAGTCCCCAAGGCACTATGCAAACACTCCCAAAATCTAGTCGTAAATCTCGATCTCTGTCTGACACAATCGATTTCGGCAGACCATGCAATCTCACTATCTCACTGATGTACAGATCGGCCAACTTGTCTAAGGTGTAAGTAGTATGAACAGGTATGAAATGGGCATACTTAGTGAATCTATCAACTATCACCCATACTGAATTCTTCTTCGAAGGAGTTAACGGCAAACCTGAAACAAAATCCATGGTAATTCGTTCCCACTTCCATTCTGGAATCTTCAACGGCTGTAACAAGCCTGAAGGAAATTGATGCTCAGACTTAATACGCTGGCAAACCATACATCTACTCACATACTCGACCACATATTTCTTTAACCCGATCCAGAAGTACTCATCTTACAACTCACGGTACATCTTTGTACTACCCGGATGCATAGCAAAAGGATTGTTATGATCTTCATTCAAGATAGTACACCTCAACTCGGCATCTTCTGGAACAACTACTCTATCCTTGAAACATAAGATCCCATTCTCACCAAAGCAAAAATCTGTGGGTTTACCCTCGTCTATATCTTGTATGTGAGGTGCCATGGATCTGTCTTGCAACTTTTTCTCTCAAATTAACCGAACTAATGAAGGTTTAACCTATAGCTCGGCTATCAAACCACCATCTTGAGACACATTCAATTTAGCAAACATAGCTCGCAACTCAACTGTGACTTTTCTACTAAAAGCATCGGCCACTACGTTTGCCTTACCCGGATGGTACTCTATCGTGAGGTCATAGTCTTTAAAGAGCTCTAACCACCTACGCTATCTAAGATTCAACTCTCTTTGCGTCATAAGGTACTTCAAACTCTTATGATCGGTGTACATTGTGCACTTCTCACCGTAAAGGTAGTGTCTCCAAATCTTCAACGCAAACACTACAATAGCTAACTCTATGTCATGAGTGGGGTAATTCTTCTCGTGAACCTTCAACTGTCTTGAAGTATAAGCTACAACACTTCCTTCTTGCATAAGCACACAACCTAAACCTACATACGATGCATCACTGAAGATTACGAACTCTTTCCCTGGTTCAGGTTGAATCAAAATATGAGCTTCTGTCAATGCTTTCTTCAACTTTTCAAACGTTTGTTGCCTTGCATCTGTCCACTCATTCAGAACATTTTTCTGAAGCAATTTAGTCAAAGGTGCAACAATCTTCGAGAATCCCTTAACAAATCTTCGATAATACCCGGCCAACCCTAGGAAACTACTGACTTCGGTTACCGACTTCGGTTGTTTCCAACTCACTATCGCTTCTATCTTCTTGAGATCCACACTAATCCCATCAGCTGAGATCACATGACCTAAAAGGACTACCTCCCTAATCCAAAACTCACATTTACTCAACTTAGCATACAACTAATTTTCAAGCAAGGTCTGTAGCACTAATCGCAAATGCTCATCATGCTATTCCTCGGTCTTGGAGTACACTAAAATGTCATCTATGAACACTAGTACAAATCTATCCAAATACTGTGAAACACTATGTTCATAATGTCCATAAATGCAGCTGGGGCATTAGTCAAACCGAAAGGCATTACCAAGAACTCGTAGTGCCCATATCGTGTACGGAAAGCTGTCTTCGATATATCCATATCTTTTACCTTCAACTAATAATAGTCGGATCTCAATTCAATCTTCGAAAATACTGTAGCACCTCTCAATTCATCGACACTCACCAACCGCTACCGGCCAACTGTCATGGTGCTACTCTGAAATAATTAAACCACTTTACAAGAGAGGGGTGAAGCGGTAAATGAAAGCCCGCCTCGAACGCGTATAATGTAATATGTAAAAAAGGCTCAACATCTCCATCATCGCAATCACTAAGATGATAAGTCTCTCCTAATAGAGCTGAAAACATATACCGAAAATGGTTGTAGCATACTAAACCCCCAACATTCCAATAGTCTGAGCATATCCTCGCTCGTAGTACTACATTTAAATTCTTCACTTACTAGAGTCAATTTATAGCATGCCATTATAGACACACAATAACAGAAATAGGAACACAAGACGAAAAGAAAGAGTAAAGCACACAAAAAATTACCAAAGAGAATGAAACGACAGTGTATGTAAAAAGTTATTCTAACTTAGGGTAAATACGAACAGACCTATTTATAAACAGTGAAACCAGACAATCAATCGGCATTGGTATTGATAACCGATGGTTCATGAAATGACGCATCTAATTAAGTGTATTCACCACGCTTTCGAAACACACGTTTCACTTAAAAGATAAAAAGAAGCGCTTCGGTAAAATAACGCAATCATAACTCCAGAAAATAGGCAAATCATATACAAAATGGTTCGTTTTACCAAGCGGCTCATCAATTTCAAAACACGCCACAAAAGCGCAGCGAAGCTCCCTCCATTTCACCATCAAAACTCTTGTCATAGAAGTCCGAAAAACTTCCTAGGTTCGCCAAGGTCACTTTATAACCTCCCTTCACTTACGGGAAAATTGTTAGTACCTGGGAACACTCGTCGCCATGTGTCAAGGAGTCACAACCTACGAACACATATTGTGAGCCAACGACGATAATCTACCCCTGCAGAACCCCATATAGGCGAACAAGTAGGAGCACCCTCCGATGTGCAAGAAAATCATGAACATATCCAAGAGAGCGATGTTCAGGGATCACGTGTCAACACACGTGATCGCTACTAATGACTAACCAGAACTAGAACATCAAGTCATAGTCAGTCCGATCACAACGCCACAACTACCCTGTCATGACATATGTCTGGGTAGCAAGGCCGGTCCTGACTATTTTCTGGCTCGGGGCGAAATTAAAATAATGGGCCCTTAATTTAAAAAATTTAAGAAATATATAATATAAAATTTCTATTTATTAAATTAAACAAACAATAATTCATTACAATCATAAAAATATCAAAAATATATTCAAGCATACAAATACTTATAACAATAGCACCTGTGAAATGGGAAGATCCTCGATCGAAATATTTATATACTAAATTCGTAACACCGCGATGATTAAACTTTAAAACAATAGCACATGTAAACATATGAAAAAGATAATAAGCATTTGAATCACATCTTAAAAACTACCAAATATTAAAAGATTCAAGCTTATTAAACAAAAATAAAAGAACAATCTTAACTATAATTTAGAAATATATAAAAATAAGAAAAAAATAGAAACATGATCTTACAAAAAAATTAAGAACAAGTTTCAATAGGATTCAAGAACCACGATTGATGATAAGCAATTGTAATTTTGTGTTTGTGAGAAATATGAAAAATTAAAAAGTGAATAATAATTTTCAGATAAGTTGCAAAATATAGAAGAGAAGAAAAGAGATGTAGGTTAATTATACTTGAATTTTCTCCACCCAGTGAGTATTAAAGAGGAAAAATGACGTTAAAAAATTCTCCATTGATATGAAAAATCTGGAATATGATAAATTGATGGTGGTGGGAATTGGGAAGACGGTAGTATAACAATTTTGTTGGATTTTCTTTTGGATTTTCGGAAAGATATATTTAATGAGTGTTTCGTTGAAATTAGAATCATTATTACCGTTAATATGAAAATCTAAAATGCCAATTAACAGGTTAATAAATTTATGGGTCTCATCATTTTACTTAGACAATTTTTTATTTATTATCAAAAAATAAGGGATATATTTTACTTCAAACTCTTATGATCGGTGTAAATTGTGCACTTCTCACCGTAAAGGTAGTGTCTCCAAATCTTCAAAGCAAACACTACAATAGCTAACTCTATGTCATGAGTGGGGTAATTCTTCTCGTGAACCTTCAACTGTCTTGAAGCATAAGCTACAACACTTCCTTCTTGCATAAGCACACAACCTAAACCTACATACGATGCATCACTGAAGATTACGAACTCTTTCCCTGGTTCAGGCTGAATCAAAATATGAGCTTCTGTCAATGCTTTCTTCAACTTTTCAAACGCTTGTTGCCTTGCATCTGTCCACTCATACGGAACATTTTTCTAAAGCAATTTAGTCAAAGGTGCAAAAATATTCGAGAATCCCTTAACAAATCTTCGATAATACCCGGCCAACCCTAGGAAACTACGGATTTCGGTTACCGACTTCGGTTGTTTCCAACTCACTATCGCTTCTATCTTCTTGAGATCCACACTAATCCCATCAGCTGAGATCACATGACCTAAAAAGACTACCTCCCTAATCCAAAACTCACATTTACTCAACTTAGCATACAACTAATTTTCAAGCAAGGTCTGTAGCACTAATCGCAAATGCTCATCATGCTCTTCCTCGGTCTTGGAGTACACTAAAATGTCATCTATGAACACTACTACAAATCTATCCAAATACTCGTGAAACACTATGTTCATCATGTCCATAAATGCAGCTGGGGCATTAGTTAAACCGAAAGGCATTACCAAGAACTCGTAGTGCCCATATCGTGTACGGAAAGTTGTCTTCGGTATATCCATATCTTTTACCTTCAACTAATAATAGTCGGATCTCAATTCAATCTTCAAAAATACTGTAGCACCTCTCAATTGATCAAGCAAATCGTCAATCCGCGATAAAGGATATTTGTTCTTTACTGTTACCTTGTTCAACTGCCTATAATCTATGTGCATCCCCATACTGCCATCCTTTTTCTTCACAAATAAGACCGAAGCACCCTACGGAGAAATACTAGGCCTAATGAAACCTCTATCTGTCAGTTCCTGAAGATGTGTCTTCAACTCTTTCAACTCTTTAGGTGCCATTCTATACAGAGCAATGGATACGGGAGTAGAATCTGAATACGTCTCAATAGCAAACTCAACATCTCTATCTAGAGGCAGACCCAACAACTCTTATAGAAAGACACTCAGAAAATCACAAACTATTATGATGTCTTGCGGTCTAACTTCACTCATGTTCAGATTCATCACATAGGCCAAATATGCTTGACAACCCAAATCCATCAATCTTTGAGCTTCTAAAGCCGAAACAACATTGGACAAGAACTTAATGTCCAACTACTACAACCTCATAATCATCCTCAAGTCTCAAGGAAACTCTCTTGGACTTAAAGTCTACCCTATCCCTATGCTCTGCGAGCATCCATGCCCAAAATCACATCGAAACCATAGAACGGTAATTCAATCATATCGACCGAAAACACATGACCCTGAATCATCAAAGGACATCACCTTACATTTTCCTAGCTACCACGGTCTCCCCAAAAGAACTAGTAACATTCACTGTTGAGTGTCCATGAGTTTTATATTTTGTACACATTCATGCTCGTATTATTGTTGTTCTTAAGCTCATTTAGGCATAATTAGATGCATTACATGCATTATAACAGTATCTTCTCTTTTACCATGCTTCTATTGAATAGTTTATGTTTGGTTGAGAAAAGTTACTATTTTAGTTTAGTTTATATTTTCAGGTGCTAGAGCTAGAAGAGGAGAGGACAGGACAGGACAGGAAAGAAAGCTGGAACCAAAGGAGTTGTACTGAAGCAGCTCAAGATGCCGCCAAGGACGCTGCCGAAGCAGCATTGCCGCCAAGTGCCGCCCGGGCAGGAGTTACACCGACTTAGCCAAGATGGGTCGCGATTTAAAGAGAGAAAATTCCTAAACCCAATGAGCCCAGTCTTGCAATTTTCTAAAGCCTGTAGCGGCCGGTAGAGCTGATCCAAGATCGATAAGTAGGAGCACTTATCCTTACTTGCGGAGGACGGCAACATCCAAAGAGTCTATATTTAAAGTATAAAGGACTCTGTATTTAATGTAACTTACTTTTAGAACTCCTACTTTAAGGAGGACTCAAACTTAGGCCATAAGCCCTATATATACCAAATGTATGCAAGGGTATAGGGGCATCTCGGATAGCACTTTGCATATCTGAGGACGAGAGGATAGATGGGGAGATAATTAGATAGGTTGGAGTTGTTGGGGGTCGCGGCCCAACTCTCCTAGGGTGTAGACGCGTGTATGTAAAGTAGTTTGAGGGAAACGGTTGTATAGTTTTGAGTTGTTTTCAATAAACTTCCAAAGTTTGCTTAATCTATGCTCTTTGTTCGTTCAATTAGTCTACACCAGTCAGTTGAAGAGAAAATCCATTTGTCGGGCACGAAAGTGCATGGCTCACGAAAGGGTTAAGCACGGTCACAACATGCAAAGGTGTGACTAACTTGGTTCCACACTAGTCCACAAGTTTCAACGGCTAAAAGGGATTACCAATCGAGTTGACTAACTTGGTTCCACACTAATCCACAAGCTAGTTCTCGAGCATCCTAACCTAGAAATAGGAGGGATCATTGTCGACCATCCCGTCGAACTTTGGAATGTCTGTCAGACTTGCCGACAAGACTTCCTTCCGTTCCACCTACCGAGACAGTACACTCTTGTAGTGGCAGTGATCTGCTGCGGCCGCGTGACAAGGTCGTAGTTTGCCGCCCGCCATACCCGCCGAGGCAGCAATTCATGGCAGCGCAAAACATACTTAGACTTTACAATCCAGTCCTCATACTACTAAGCTGCAATTGTCTTACCAAGCCTATCACCCAAATCTCTCCCTATCATCTCTCTCATCACTATCTTTCTTTTTTTGTGTTTTTATATTTCCACACCATGAGATTTAATTGCGCATTTTCTAAATCTTTGTGCAGGAGCCATTCATAGGAGCTGCTCCAATCCCTGTGGGAGACGATATCTTTTATACTATAACTTGACAAGAGTGTGCACTTGCGCTTACAAATAGAGAACGCCTAGATGCTCTACATTCACACCTACCTCTAACCACTCATACGGTAAATCTAAAGATCTTGCATGCTCACCCAAAATGTATGAATGTGTCGAACCCAAATCTATCAATGAAAGCAATGATAAAGATCGTAATAAGAAATTACCTACGATGACATCCGTGTGATTTCTGCCCTCTCGTTGTGCATACACCCTAGCCGGTCCTCCGCCCTCGGGCTGAACTGCTACCACATGAGCTACATTTCTCTTACCATCATTCCTTGGCTGAAAGTTACCTCGACCGTGCCCACGGCCTCTCTGATGCTCAAAACCTCGAACTGGGGCATGTCTGCCCCCAGCCGGGTGAGGACAGTTACGCCTTAAATGATTTCGGGATCTACAGTTTCAACATACCCCAAAGGCACCCATACACTCGCTCGGATGGCATCTACCACATCTAGTGCACTCGGGAGTGTGAACAACAGCTCTTTGGCCCTGATGGCCACGTCCATGGTTACCGCCATTACGTCTCAAGTCATGCTGATATCTCTTATCTTTGTGCCTCTTGGCATGTACTCTGTCCCAATCCGCATGTCGCTTCCCTGAATCGGACCCACTAGCACGAGCGTTCAAGCCCAAACTCTGCTCAATATCTTTGGCCCTAGAGACCAAAACATCAAACTCGGTGTAATCAGAAACAAGCATATATGTCTTCACATCCCTAGTCAAACCATAACGAAATACCTCACACCGTTCTCTCTCGTTGGGAACCAACTCGGGAGCATATTGGCTCAACCTCACAAATTGTACCTCATACTCTGACACCGTCTTACCACCCTGAACCAAAGCCATAAATTCCCTCTTCTTTTCATCCTGATATCGGGCTCCAAGGTACTTCTTTCTAAAGGTTGTTCTGAAGAATTCCCAAGTATACGCATCTTCCTGAAGACAGGAGACAACACAACCCAACTTACGAGTGTCTGAGCACTCCATTTGACCTAAGATTCGTGTAGTGCTCTCGAGCCAAGCCTCTGAACCCTCGAGAGTAAAACCACGGAACTCGACCCCGCCCAAACTACAAATTCTCTCAAGGGGAAAACCAGTCCCCGCACCCTGAGGTGGTGGTGCTGCATGTATGCCGGCTAAAGCTGTTTGAAAAGCTCGGCTATGGTCTAAATCAAATGAGTCATGTCCGCACCGGCCTGACCCTGGCCAACCTGAGGTCCATTACCATAACCTCCAACATTCGCACCAGCCTGAGGTACATTACCTCCGACATTCTCCCTATTACCACCGGGAGCAGGAGGAACATGAGGCACATCCCCGGGTGCTTGGTCACCCGCTCTAGGCCGTCCTCTCGGTCTTACCATAACGAAGATACAATCTAAAACAACAAATATAACACGCAAGAAAACATTGGGTCAGCAAGGGCAAGGATCCAAGTGCTCAAGCTCTTTTAAACAAAACCATTTTCCAATAACAATCCTTAGCAATGGGGACGCTTGACTACTCTTCAACCAACAACAAGGACGAGAAATCATGCTTTCACACACCATGCAACGGCAAACAAACCAAACAAAACAACTTACCTGACTTACCTTCTTAGGAGACCTCGAAACCGAGGCTCTGATACCACTAAATGTAACCCCCTCGACCCGGCCTAGCCACCAGACAGAACCGAACGGGTTACAAGGGGAAAACCGAAGCGAAACTCGTTAAGGTCTCACTCCGATTAGCAACCCTATTTTTTTCTTTTAAATTAATCTTGTCTAAATGTCATCTTTAACCTATATGAGGTGACATGCAGCGGAAAAGCAAACACGAACACGAACCAAGCAAGACGAACATTAGAGGTACATTTTTATGAATTTTTCCACAGACCGTATCGATACACCTAGAGCCCGTATCGATACGCCTGCAACGGTCAAACTCCCTAAGGTCAACTTCAAGAGACCGTACTGATACTGCCCTTGAGCGTATCGATACTCACTTAATGGTTAAACCCCCAAAGTCAACTTCAAGGACCGTACCGATACGCCTAAGGCCCGTACTGATACCCCAATTTCTCACCAAAATCTCAGATTTCTAGAGACCCAAAACGGTATTGGTACGCCCCCGTGTATCGATACGATAGGCTTAAAACAGGGGACCGTATCGATACCGCCCTTGAGCGTATCGATACCCCCTGCCCAGAGAGATTGGTTTCTACAATTTTTAAGCGTGAGGGGAAATAACACAACTCACATACACACACCCAATTGACTTCTAAACATCCATACAATTTAAGGCAACCTTTCTAGAGGCAAGACACCCTAAAAACACGTCCCGATCATACATACACACAAATATGAATCTCAAACTCAAAAGCCCAAAAGAACACTTCAATTCAAAACACTAACCAGCCAAAACACAAGTCATTTAACCAAAAGCCAAAACGAGTCTAAACATAGCATGGTTTCGACATTTAAAACATGTAAGCAACAAAACGAACCACACGGGAGTTTAGACACCAACTCCCCCAACACAAAAGTCTAGCATTCCCATTGCCTAAGTATTATTACAACCATGAAAAGAAATACTTGAGCTAGCAAAAGAACTCCAAGGTTACTCCCTTGCCCCACTTACCTCCCGTAGCCACTAACGATCTGCATTGTTAGAAAAGAGAGCGTAAGCTTAAGAGCTTAGTGAGCGGAGCTCAAAATCACAACAACAACAATGCAGTATCAAAACATATATCCATTTTAAAGACAAAATCATAAGGAGTGGAAATACTAAACCGAAAACATAAGACGAATTCATGGAGTGCACATGCACAACCACATCCAATGGGACTACACATCACCGTTCACAAACAACTAGCATATTTCTGGTGGGACTACACATCACCGTACTCATCAACTAGTCAACTCCCGGTGGGACTACACATCACCGTGTTCAACAACACCGTTCCCATTAACCATCACGTGAGGCTTTGACAACAACAACAACATAATAACATTCAAAAGGATGTAAAAGCAAAGAGTATTTCACCCAACAACACATATAATCTCATTCATCAACACTTAACAAAATAAGGCGATATTAGTTAAACTTACACTTGAGCTTAGGTCGGCCCCTAAAGCTCAACCCAAACCCCAAGAAAACCTCTTTGAAACATTTCAAAGCTTTAAAACATTACCACTCACCAGCACAATTCCAAAACTAGCTAACGGTCCACCTTCAAGCTTCTTCAACTCCCGGTGTAGCGTCTGAAGAACCCAAATCTTTATCCGCTACTTCTACCCAAATCAAAACAAGGAGTTAACACACTTTTCAACAATCAAACCCACTGAAATCAACCTTATCACAATTCGACAACAACCATTTCCGATTCCTACCCGAAACTAACCAAAGCCAGTCTCAGTTCTACACTTACCACAAATCAACCATAACTTCATCAGTTTAACATCCAAAACATGTTCAAATACCCCGAAAACATCAACCCAACACCATCAAAACATTGGAAGTCTTTCTCCACCATTTCCAAGCCAAAAACCCAAATATCTCCTATCCAAAAATTACCCATTTTCCAAATTCCGGGATTTCTTGATGAACTCATTATCTTAACATCATTTTACACCCAAAATGTGGTTTATAACTCACCCAAAACACTGTTTTGATCAACTTTGCTTAAACCCTTCAAAAACCCATTTTCTCCCAAAAAGAAGAACTTTGAGAAATCTTTCAAAGTTTTTAAAAGAAAGTTGTTAGAAAATTAGGAAATGTGAAAAAATGTTAGGAACAAAGCACTTACCTTGATGAGTCTTCAAAAATGGTGGAGGTTTAATGGAGGGGAGAAAAATAACGTGAAATGGTTTTGGAGAAGAAGAGGTGGGTAATTTTGAAATATAATATTTTATTTTAATTTAAAAATTCATTTCCAAAAACCTATTTGTTACCCATTTTACCAAAAAAAAAACCCTTTAAAATCCCTTTTTGTCCCAATCGGACCCGAATGACCCAAATCGCGTTTATTAACCTACTCCGGACCCGGCAACCACCCAGGCCCTAGTCTCAGGGCGTTACATATACTTTAACTTAAAATAAAATAGCAATGATTTAATAAATATCTTATAGTAAATAAAAATAAAAATGTCATAATAAATATTAGAATATTTATATAAAATCTCTAAAATAAAATCATAGTAAAAGAATTCTAGAAAAATAATCTCAGAACATATTTATTCTTAAAGTGTGAAATTACATCAATGTCTCAAAATAATAAATAATAATCTGAATAACTAAAAATAGTTTCGTACTAAATAATAAAATAACCGGATAAAATATGAGATCCTCCAAGTACCGATTCGCCTAAGGTCTGAGTATCTGAAAGAAAGACTAAGGGGGAGTAAGCTAAAGAGCTTAATGTGTCTCTAAAGTGCAAGAAAATCATAATCATAAAATACAGTAATATTTCTTAAAATCTTTTAAAAAAACCATAACACAAATATCACATTCACAATGCAATGCATCCAACTACAACCGCCATAAAAAGAGGTAGGTTCCCCAGAACCCCTCACTACAACGTCACCAATCGATGTATGGTAAAAAACACTACTTTCTCCGTACAAATCACAACCCATGCCCATACATACATGATGATTAAAAATCAAATTTCATAAACCCAGTTCCATAAATCTGATATTCCATAAACATACTTCATAAACTATAGTCCATAAATCCATAAATCATAGATTCGTAAATCCGATGTTTCATAAATCAAATATTCCATAAGTCATAATTAAAACACGTTTTGAAAATCGTATGCACGTGATGTCAACCATATACGCCATAATACATATAAATAATCACATAAGGGGTAAAACACCAACACAGAAAAATAATATATAATTTATTTATAGCATCGGAAGAAACACACCTTGCAACAATAAAGCTCTAACGACGAACAAAGGGCGGTTGCGGCTTCGATGTAAGGTGATGATAGCGTCAATCAGAGAGGAATTCATAAAACATGGGAACAACTAAGAGTGACAACACTTTAAAACTTAAGGCTTAGGTTTATTTTTGTACGTAATAACTATGACTATATATATAGTTGAGCAGTGATAATCTAAACAAATTATGTTTATAATAATAATAATAATAATAATAATAATAATAATAATAATATTTTAAGTTGAAAAAGGAGAGTCAATTCAGTCGTGGGAAAAGGGGAACTAGAATTCAATTTGAATTTAGAAGGTTGAAAAAAATAAATTAAACAAATTAAAAAAACGGTGGAGTAGAAACTTAAGAGAATTGAAATTCAATTTGATAAAAGGGTTATTTATGGAGTCAACCTTTAAACTTTCAAGAAATTTCATATCAACTTTTAAGTTTGATAAAAATTCTTATTTAGTCTCTCATAAAAAAGTTAGGGTTCTGAATTAAAAAATTTCAATTGTTAGGGTTTTCAATTAGGGATTTCTTAGGTTTCTAAATTAGCAATTTTTCGAATCTAGGGTTTACAATTTGTGCGTAATTTTTGGGTGTTACACCCAAACTTTCGTTGAACTTTAATGTACTTCATTTTATCTAGGTGGGCGTTGCTAGACACATTGCTCATAACCAGCCTCGTATCATTGCGATTCGTAATCATCACAAACTCAAGCGCCTTTGACTTACTGGCATGACTTACACAATAGAAATAGCGAAACACGTTCACAGAAGCATTTTCCATGCAAACTCGACAATTCAAGAAATAGTTCATCAACACCCACCAACCGCTACCGGCCAACTGTCCCGGTGCTACTCTGAAATAATTAAACCACTTTACAAGAGAGGGGTGAAGCGGTAAATGAAATCCCGCCTCGAACGCGTATAATGTAATATGTAAAAAAGGGTCAACATCTCCATCATCGCAATCACTAAGACGATAAGTCTCTCCCAATAGAGCTGAAAACATATACCGAAAATGGTTGTAGCACACTAAACCCCGACATTCCAATAGTCTGAGCATATCCTCGCTCGTAGTATTACATTTAAATTCTTCATTTACTAAAGTCAATTTATAACATGCCATTATACACACAATAACAGAAATAGGAACACAAGACGAAAAGAAAGAGTAAAGCACACAAAAAATTACCAAAGAGAATGAAACGACAGTGTATGTAAAAAGTTATTCTAACTTAGGGTAAATACGAACAGACCTATTTATAGACAGTGAAACCAGACAATCAATCGGCATTGGTATTGATAACCGATGGTTCATGAAATGACGCATCTAATTAAGTGTGTTCACCACGCTTTCAAAACACATGTTTCACTTAAAAGATAAAAAGAAGCGCGTCGGTAAAATAACGCAATCATAACTCCAGAAAATAGGCAAATCATATACAAAATGGTTCGTTTTACCAAGCGGCTCATCAATTTCAAAACACGCCACAAAAGCGCAGCAAAGCTCCCTCCATTTCACCATCAAAACTCTTGTCATAGAAGTCCGACAAACTTCCTAGGTTCGCCAAGGTCACTTTATAACCTCCCTTCACTTGCGGGAAAATTGTTAGTACCTGGGAACACTCGTCGCCATGTGTCAAGGAGTCACAACCTACGAACACATATTGTGAGCCAACGACGATAATCTACCCCTGCGGAACCCCATATAGGCGAACAAGTAGGAGCACCCTCCGATGTGCAAGAAAATCATGAACATATCCAAAAGAGCGATGTTCAGCGATCACGTGTCAACACACGTGATCGCTACTAATGACTAACCAGACCTAGAACATCAAGTCATAGTCAGTCCGATCACAACGCCACAACTACCCTGTCATGACATATGTCTGGGTAGCAAGGCCGGTCCTGACTATTTTCTGGCTCGGGGCGAAATTAAAATAATGGGCCCTTAATTTAAAAAAATTTAAGAAATATATAATATAAAATTTCTATTTATTAAATTAAACAAACAATAATTCATTACAATCTTAAAAATATCAAAAATATATTCAAGCATACAAATACTTATAACAATAGCACCTGTGAAATGGGAAGATCCTCGATCGAAATATTTATATACTAAATTCGTAACACCGCGGTGATTAAACTTTAAAACAATAGCACATGTAAACATATGAAAAAGATAATAAGCATTTGAATCACATCTTAAAAAACTACCAAATATTAAAAGATTCAAGCTTATTAAACAAAAATAAAAGAACAATCTTAACTATAATTTAGAAATATATAAAAATAAGAAAAAATAGAAACATGATCTTACAAAAAAATTAAGAACATGTTTCAATAGGATTCAAGAACCACGATTGATGATAAGCAATTGTAATTTTGTGTTTGTGAGAAATATGAAAAATTAAAAAGTGAATAATAATTTTCAGATAAGTTGCAAAATATAGAAGAGAAGAAAAGAGATGTAGGTTAATTACACTTGAATTTTCTCCACCCAGTGAGTATTAAAGAGAAAAAAATGACGTTAAAAAATTTTGCATTGATATGAAAAATATGGAATATGATAAATTGATGGTGGTGGGAATTGGGAAGACGGTAGTTTAACAATTTAGTTGGATTTTCGGAAAGATATATTTAATGAGTGTTTCGTGGAAATTAGAATCATTATTACCGTTAATATAAAAATCTAAAATGTCAATTAACAGGTTAATAAATTTATGGGTCTCATCATTTTACTTAGACAATTTTTTATTTATTATCAAAAAATAAGGGTTATATTATACTAATTTTTTAAAAAAAATTATGGGCCCTGGGCGGATGCTCCTACTGGGTAGTATATAAGAACCCATGTAACAAGGAAAAAGACGGGATCTCCCACTCTTCATACGCAAAAATACACTAGAGAAGCTATTCCTCAGCCTCAGACCAGAACAACCACCAGAATTACCATCGAACCACCGTCCTCAACACTTGTTTATTTTACCAGTCAAGAACTATGAACTTACGACTAATATCACTTTGGTTTTTTTTTAGCAAAATGGCTAATATCACTTTCAAAAACCATGTTTTGTCAAAAATAATTAAGACAAAACCACACTTAATTTCTAAAATCATTACATTTTGAGTCGAACAGAAACTAGTGGTTTGAAAATGTTGGTCGAGTGTTGAACTCACATTAGAGGACTCGACACACAATGCAGGCTTCTACAAACTATTGTGAATTTGACTCAACCAGATTAGGTAAAGCTAATGGCGTAACCAAAACTCTAGTTGAACGAACACCATCCAAAACTCTATAATCAGACAAGTAAGTCCTTTCGATGGCTTCAATTGTGTTATTCATGTCTGCAAAATCATTCTAACGAGCCAGAAAGGATTAGAACAAACCCAGAACCAGGGACGGAGCCAGGATTTGAGGTTGAGGGCAAACTATAAATGTTTGAAAGTGTGGGGCAAATTCATAAATAAACTAATTTTTAAAAAAATTTAAATAAAGGGACAAAAGTGAGAAAAAAAAATCTTCGAGGTGGGGGCGATTACCCCTCCCCACGCCCATGTAGTTTCGTCTCTGCCCATAACTATTAACATATATTCTTCTGTTCATGTATAAGAGTTATTCTTCTTTTGCCTTTTCTTTTTATAACAATAGGCATCCAATCTATTGGTTCACTATAGATCAGGTATTGTAGAGGTCTACTACGGACGAGACCCTTCAAATCTAATTTGCTCTATTCATAATGTCAATACTCAAACTTTTGACCTTACTTAAGGAGTCTAGTATTTTATTCTACTAGACCAACTAGTTGTCGATTCTTTTTAGTATTTTAAGTTTTGACATAACATAATTGTTGATTAAAGATACAACAAGAGTGGGTGTGGCCTTGTGCAAATTTCATTGCTCCCGGGTAGTCAAAAATCCAACTGGAAAGATGAAAAAGGATGGTTAGCCTAGTATTCATAGAACACCAAGGCTCACACTCCCATACATACCATACCAATATTCAAACAGATTCCCCCTTATCTTTCAAAGTGGGCCAATCTGTTAACAAAATCAAGATATGGGTACCAAAAGAGAAGTAAAAATTAGCCAAAAAAGTACCTCAAAAGCAACGCTGATAAGAAGGGCATCAAGTGCTTGTCCCCTTGCTTAGTTGCTGCTACTTAACTCTGTCTTTACCTTTTGACCAACCTCGCCTTCATTTGATGCTTTCCTTTTCCCTTCAAATTCTTCCTAACCTAACCTAACCTAACCTAACCTAACCCAACCTAACCTTCTCATATTACTATTGATACACAAAGTAGCCCCACTTTTACCTAAGTTGCTATTATTCACTAGTTTCTTCTTTGGTCTAATTAGAATTTAGTCCTCCACTATACTTCGATTGGGATTTTAATCCCCTACTTTAATTCCATATAAGTTGATTTTTCTATTTTATAATATTATTTTGTTCAAATTAATAACACTATTAGTTGCTGACATTAAAGTAATTCAATCAACATGTAAATTTATTATTGTTTGAATATGATTAGTTAGACTTTTTTCACTTGGCTCTAATCATGTGGCGGAATAAAAATAAAAGAAAAATTATATCATCAGTTTAATGGCAACAACTAATGGTATTATTAATTTGGACCTACTAATAATATTATAAGACCAAATTATGTCAAATTAAAGTAAAGAGATTAAATCCTAAATTCAATCATAGTAGAGGGACTAAAACCATAATTAGACCTTTCTTCTTTGGTAGTCCAATATCAACGGGCAGTAGCTATGGGATGCTCTGCATATTATATAATTTCATTTCGGAAAATCTTGAAATCAGAATCAATGAATTATGAACCAATTGTGGCAAACAAGGACATTCTTGTATTTGATGGTAAGTTTTGGGTTCAATGGAGATGAAGGCTATTTTACATTCAAATACGCTTTGGTGCATGTTCCATGCACGTATAGTACACAGTTGCATGTGAAAATTGGAGTGCCCTGTTGGAAAAGTTAGCCAAAATTTAATAATTTAGGCCCCGCAGTCAAAATCTTTGACAATGAATAAGCTTAAAGCTTAACTTTCAATTTAATTATCCTTCCATTTACTCATTTAACCCCATAATTCTGTTTCTTCTTCTTGTTAATCTCTTCTTACAACTCTGTCACTTTCCCCATTTCTCAAACTCACTAAGAGTAACCAATTAAAGTTTCGATCTTTCCCCCTAAACTCTAAATCCTTTCTCCGAAGTTCAGGATGTCAAGAATAACAACAATCAAGCAAGTTCTTTGCAGTCCGGACAACGATGAAAAGCCAACGATCTGTCTAAAGGATGGGGGAAGTGGAACAAGAAGAAGGAGAAGGGTCGTTGTCGTCGGGATGTTTAGGTTGAGGCTTGTCAAGAGCTCTTTTTCACCTGCAAGATTGTTGAGGCATCTCGGAACTAAAATAACAAGAGCTTTGCGGTTCGTATCGGTTCGAAGGAAGTCTTCACAAAAGATTTCTTCTTCGAATCTTACTAGGTCACGGTCGTTGGCCGAATCCATCGACTCTCATCACGCCGAAGCTATAGAAGATTGCATCGAGTTCTTGAATTCTTCTTCGTCTTTGTCGAGATCAAACTCTGTTTCCACATGCTCGTGCTAGGAATTGTAGATCATCAAAAGATATGTAAATGAGAGGGGAAAACAAAAGGGTTTGTATATGATTCATTGATTGTTTTGATTTCCAACATGGGATGTGAATGCAGGAGCAGTTTAATTAATCTTAATTACATTGAGTTTATATTCATTACTTGAACATGATTCAGTTTAGAAAATGAAGGATGCAAGACCTGGCTGCAACTTTGTTTTATTGGAAATAAACGGAGCAAGAATAGTCTCTCCATAATAACTAATTTTGAATTAACTTTTACTGTACACCTAATTTTGATAAGTGGTGAGTGAGTTTTTCAACGAAAATTTCCTACATACACAAAATCATTAAACTCGATAAATACTTAAGCGATATCAAATTGTTTGCTACTTCAATCGACTTTGTTGGTAGATAATTTCTTTTTTATATCAAAATTGAATGAAAGGGAGAATGTGTTGTGACCTGAGGGATTAACTGCCCACCATTTCGCGAGAATCAATCATGAGCTGTGTAGCATAATTGTCGCAAACCGCTGTGGGTAAGGATAATTAATTTACACAATACCGCAAACAAACAAAGCAGGTCTATATTCTCCATCAGTTTAGAACTTCTTGTCAAACACTAAGGCTTTGCTTGATTTGGTAGAAAAGTAAAATGGAGGAATCAGAAAAAAAAAATTAGAAAGAAAATAAATTTAATGAGTGCTTGATAGAGTGAAAATTAGAAGAAAAGAAAATTGGAGGGGAGGTAATTTTTTTTTTTTTTGCACTTATACAAATAGTTTTCTCTTTAGAATTGGGTGAAAAAATAAGAAAGAAAAATAAAAGCTATCATACTTTAATAATAAAATTATCAAATTACTTTAAAAAAATTCTAATTTTATTTTTACCATATTTATAATTAATTTTTATAGTTTCATCAATATTAAGGGTAAACTACACTAGTTGTACGACAATTTCACCCCATAGAGACTATAAGATTACAGAAGAGGAAGATAGGAGGGAGAGGAGGATGGAAAAGAAAAATAGACATGTTTGGATGGAAGAAATTGAAAGAAAATAAGAGGGGGAGAGAAAATAGGGTGGGTAACATTTATTTTTAAACTTAACGTGCCACATTAGCTTTTTTTAACGGTAACGAAAGCGAATTAAAATTTGAGTGATTGTAATGAAAGTTTTAAAAGTTCGGTGATCATATTAAAAGTGTTATAAAAGTTCAGTGACTAACAGTGTAGTTCACCCTTAAATTTAACAGGCCACATCGGTTTTTTTAACGGTGGTTGACGGTAGTGACCTTAATGAAAGAAAATTAAAAGTTGAATGATTGTAATGAAAGTTTTAAAAGTTTGATGATCATATAAAAAGTACCCTAAAAGTTCAGTGACTACTAGTGTAGTTTACCCAATTTTTTTATTATGATTTTATTTCTATTATTTAATCCAAAATTTACGCTTATTTTTTTTAATTTTATTGTTAAAGTCAATATTATTAATATAATAATATTTTATTCACTTTAGTCCCTAAATTATTTATTTAGTCCAAAATTTACTCATATTTATTTCTAATTTTTATCTAATACTTTTAATGGTTTTGTTTTTGTTCAATTTAATCCAATACCTTACAATTGCAAACTTTATGTTTTAGTCACTAATTTTATAATTGCAATTAAGGACTTGTTTTAGCTCGGATTAACCTGGCATACCATGAATAACGTGAAAACCAGACATCCCTAGCCAGCGCTCATCACTCATTTGAAAAATATCCTTGCCAACGATGTTTTCCTTTCACTTCTTTTCTTTAATCACTATTTTCAAACAACTCCAAATCAAACAACACTTTTTCCCTCGACAAGTAAACAAGCAAAGCAGTCAAATTCTTGGCCAATCATTGTGAAGACGATACTCAACTCACTATTATATTACTTGCAGACCATGTATACTTGCACGCAAAAGACGCAATCTTGGCACTGTTTTCATACATTTCCAACACATTTTTCTACCCTTTTGCCAAGCACTCACACAGTTGAACAGTTAGGATGATTAATCAACTTGGTTTGGCCAAGAGGGGGTGAATTGACACTTTTATAATTGAAGGGAAACAAATGGAATAATGAAAAAATGTGACACAAGAATTTACAGTGGTTCAAGCTTCTAACAAGCTCTACATCCACTACTTTAGCTCCCCACTAAGGATTCAAACAATTCACTAAGAATTCTTCCCCTTTTCTAGGCTAAGGAGGTAATTGTTACAACCGATCAAAAATTTTCTACCCAAAGCTTGATCAAATTCACTCTTTTACAAGAAGTATGTTTGCAAACAAATATATCCTCACAAAGATAGGTGTTTACCCAATTACAAGTGCTCTCAACACAAAACTTGAATAAAATGGATACAATTGAAGAACGCTCAAAAGGGTTACAAGATTTGAATCTAATAGGCTCAAATGTGTTGGATTTGTGCTTGAATGCTTTTAGACTTGTTAACTTGTTGTTGTTGAAGCTTTGGAGACTTGATTTTATACCCTCTCAATGATTTCTAACCGTTTGGGTGGTTGGGATCATCAATAGAGTCGTTGAGCTGCATTTTTCCTGCAATAAATGATGTTTGGCAACCTACCATATCGGTACACAAAGAGCTGTTTTGGTACCTGCCATAAAAAGAAATAATCGTTGTACAAAGGGGTATCGATACGCTTAAAAGCGTATCGAAATGAGTAAAGAAGAAAAATTGGTCGTATCGGTACGAATTTTGCTCACTAGAATCTGAGGAAAAAGTAAAATGCATCGGTGCGTCTATGAGGCATATCGATACGGGTTAACTGAAATTTAAATTTTGTTGATTCCAAGACTGACAAGGCAACGATCATAAAATTTAATGGAAAGATTTGAAAATCTTAACACCCCGTGTAGGTATGGTTAAGACCGTATCGATACTGATAACCAAGAACACAAACCTAGATGAAGGCCGAATCGAAACGGGTACAACTGTATTGATACATTTTTGCGATTCAAATTTCAGTAGTCAAAAACTATATCGAAATGCTAAGGAATGTATCGATACGCTTGGGCGTATTTGGTTAGTTTGAGTGTAAAACACTTAAAAAAATTTAGAATTTTAAGTTTTTGACTTAGAAACAATTTTAGGTTCAAATCATTGTCATTTTGTGAGACTTTTGAGTACTTAGAAGTTTATCTACTTTTATAGTTTAGTCCTTAAACAATTTGTTATATCAAAATCAAATATAGGTTTTACAATCTCCTCCTTTTTGATATAACAAAACCAAAGTAAATTTTTAAGTAGGCTTGAAAAATACCACATCCTTTCTTTAAGACTAAAAGGCTTAACTTTGAAAAAAAAAATTGAAAATTTAAGCTTATTTACTTCTCCCCTTTTTGTTAGATCAAAATCAATATGATATAAATTCAAAGCAAGATATAGGCAATAAATAACTTCAAGCATAAATAAAGCAACATAAATATAATTAATAAATTCAAAGCATAATATTCAAAGCAACAAAGGGAAATCCAACTCAAATCCTAAAAATATAAACCAAAGCATAGGAGTTTAAAAGCAAATAACATACGTGCATAAACTAAACAAATTCTAATATGATATGCAATGAAAGAGCCTAAGGAGCATCTTCATCCTCTTCATCTTCATCTTCATCATTGGCATGGTTTCATGAGATTGTTGCCACTCTCCATGAAAAGCTGTTAGAGATATATCCATCAAATTTTGACGGATTTCAATGGATGTAACTCTTTCCTCCAAGGATGTAAAACGGGTGTCGATGATGGCAAAGCCGGAGGTCACAGTAGTGTCCAAGGATGCAAACTTCCCATCAAGATAGACCATGAGAGCTTCTAGGGAAGGTTGAGCAATCGGAGCTTCCAGAACCGGAACCTCTTGAGGAGCCTCAATTGGATCGGGTTGAACACCACCGGGAAGATCGGCAACTCGAATCCATTATCCATTATAGTATGTGAACTTGGCTCGGTGGAGAGAACGCTCATCAATAGGATTGGTGAGAGGTTCGACAAGATCATATATAAGAGCAATCAATCCCAAGCTTGTGAAACAAATAGCTCAAGGCGGTGCCATAGGTGAAGGATGAGACAAGAGTGGTATGGCGATTTTGCACAAGATAGACAATCTCTACAAACATAATTTGAGCAAGATTAGGTCGCTTACCCTCACGAAAGCATCGAAACCAAACAACTTGGCGGATTGTAGAGAATTTTCTACCGGAGGGGTGAAACCACCACGTGATGAGAAGGTGAAGGATGCGATCTTGAGCATCAAGCATGGTCACGGAGCCACTTTGAACATGTCCCAAAGAATCCTCATCATCAATACCAACATCCTTAAAACCCAAAAAGTTTGGTAAAACTAAAGAATCATTTTGAAATTTTTTGTCCCGTGAGGTAAGATTCAATAGCAATAACATGGGTTTTCTTATGGTTATAAATACATCGGGCATTGGAATAGAAAATAAGGACAGTGTTTCGGTATAAAATCCCGGGTATACTAAAAAAGGCATGAATTTCTAATGGACCATTAAATCAAGATATTTAAATTGAAATCTTTTGGAAGACAAGAGAGGGATTGAAACAACTCTCTCACGACGGATTTTAAAATTTCAATAGTGTTTGAAATGAGCCATGGTATTTTGAAAATTAGGTTCATTAAAACAATGTTGAAAATATGGCTTAAGTTGGGCTTTGTACCATTGGTGCCAGGATTAGGAGCGTTGGAAGATTGTCCCAATTCTTTTCTTTGTCTTTTCTTAGAACCAATGAGAAAAACCTGAAATCAAAATCAAACCACAAAAAATAATGTATGCATAAATCAACACATTCAATCCAATAAGCAATCCAATGATCAAGGTATTGTAAAAATATATATAGTATAGTTTAAAAACATATACAAGTATAAAAAGAATTTTTGGTAAAATAAAAATTGAAAACAATATTGAAAAATATATGATATAATTTTATATTCGAAAAAAAAATCAATTTTGAAAAAGTTTTTGCAAAATCTTTGAAAAACAATTTATATAAGTTTATAATATTGATTTCATAAAGGAAGGTTTAATTTCACTTTTTGAAAAACTGACCCCTATTTTATGAATGTTTTCTGTAGAACTAAATGTTTTGATATAATAATTGAAAAATGTTTTGGACTAAATTGAAAAGAATTTAAAATATGATTTTAGTCTAAACAACTTGAAATTATGTTTAAGGGTTTTTAAAAGGCTTTGGAACAATTTAAAACGCATTTAAAACAGTCAAAACCAAGCTTTTAATGTAACTGTGCCGATACGGTATGTAACCGTATCGATACCCTTTAGGGTTTTAACTACAGTGATTTTCCAGTAGCCAAAACCCGTATCGATAAGGTGTGCTTTTAAATAGCCAGCGGCTAGTTCGCGTACTGTAGAACTAATGTTTTGATATAATAATTGAAAAATGTTTTGAACTAATTTGAAAAGAATTTAAAACTTGTTTTTAAGTCCAAATAACTTGAAATTATGTTTGAGGTATTTTAAAAGGTTTTTGGCAAAGATTTTTCATGTTTTTAATAGCCAAACTTGTGTTTTCACGTTACCCGTACCGATACGGTCTTACCCGTATCGATACCTTTTTGCCCCAGTTTGGCCACTGTCAAAACCCGTATCGATACAGGCTTTTGTCGTACCGATGCGGATCGGGATCGTTTCGATACGCCAGGTAAGCGTACTGATCCCCTTTCAACCAACCCCAACGGCTATTTCCCAACGGCCATTCAAATGTGAACCCGTACCGATACGCCCTCAAGCGTATCGATACGCCTAGGCTGGCAAGAGCCCAACGGCTAGTTCCTCATGAAGGCCGTACCGATACGGTTCCACGCGTATCGATACCCATAGCTGCAGAACAGCATTTATGAAGGGAAATAAAGTCCTCAACGGCTCCAAATTGATCCCAACGGCTAGTAACGACTACAAACTCATTTGGGAGTATAAAAGGGACCTCCAAGCATCAAGAGAAGGCTAATGCTCATATTGTCAAACATCAAATGATCAAGAAATTGTCTTAGTGCTTAATTTTTCATTTCTTGTATAGACAAACACTAGTGAGCCAAAATTATCAAATTTGCTCAAGTGTTTTAGGTTTTGGGTGAGTGCTTAATTGTGCAAACAAACACCTATTAGAGGGTTTTAAGTTTGCTTTGTTTATCTCTTTGTAAGAGAGGGTTTCAATCAAGTCAAGGCTTTGGGTAGAAAGCTTGATTGTGTGTAAGGGTTACCTCCTAAGCCTAGAAAAGGGGACGAATCAATAGTGGATTGATTGAGAAATCCTTAGTGGGGAGCTAAGGTAGTGGATGTAGACCTTGGTTAGAAGGTTGAACCACTATAAATCATTGTGTCTATTTACATTCTAGCTTCCACAACCCTTCCACCCAAAAATCCACCTCTCCACCACTTGGTGAGCAACATCAGTTGAACGAATCGAGCACCTCACAACTCAACAATTGGTATCAGAGCTTGGCTCAATCGAAGGGGATTCACATCCTATTGAGAAGATCCGACAAGCTCGATCACTAGTACATCAACCGGCTCAAATGGCACAATCAATCAACAAACCGCCTTTCTTTGACGGAACCCACTATGCCCATTGAAAGACAAAGATGAAGTTTGTCATCAAATCAAGAGATTACAAGCTATGGGATATAGTTGAAGATGATCCGTTCGTGCCTCAAAGAAGCAAAGCGGAGTGGAGTGCCGATGATCGCAAGAAGATGGAGCTTAATTGCAAAGTCTTGCACATCTTGTTTTGTGCTTTTGGCCCAACCATCTATGAGAAGATGTCTTCTTGTGAGAGTGCCAAGGAGGTATGGGACAAGCTTGAAGTCACATACGAGGGAACCGATGAAGTCAAGGAGACCAAAATTGGGCTCCTAACCTTAGAGTATGAGAACTTCAAGATGGATCCGGAAGAGAACATCGAGGAGATGTTTGATAGGTTCTCCACCATCACAAATGGTCTTAAAGGTTATGGAGAAGCCATCCCGGAAGAAAAGCTTGTCCGAAAGCTCATCTACTCACTTCCCGAGTCATGGGACTCAAAGGGGACCGCCATCATCGAAGCAAAGAATTTGAAGACTTTGAAGCTTGATGAACTTATGGGGTCACTCCTTACTCATCAAATCATGAAGAAGAACAAAGAGAATGAGAAGAAGAGGGAAGAAATTAGAGCTATGAGAGAGAAGAAAATCAAAGGGCTTGGCATCAATGCAAGTGCCATGGCTCTCAAATCCTCCACTTGCCATCATGTCTACTCAAGTGAAGAGGAGGATGAAGATTGAAGAGATAGTTCATCTCTTCAAGAAGTGTGCCTCGTTCATGAAGAAAGCCTTGAGAGAGATTGAACGAGAACCTAAAAGAAAGGAGAGGGCAAGCACTTCAAGCCATAAGAAGAAGGCACATGTGGCTACTTGGAGTGATGAGGACTCCACCGACGATGAACAAGCCAACCTTTGCCTTATGGCCATCGAAAAAGATTCAAGGGTAACTTCTAATTCATCTACTTCATGTTCTTATTCCTTTGATGAATTACAAGATGCCTATGATGATTTGGTTTTAGATTTTAAAAGCCACATTTTGAAAAACAATAAATTGATTTCAAAGTTAAAAATTCAAAATGATTTGCTTTCTAAAACCAAACTTGAACTTGAAGCAAAACTTGAAGAGTTTGAATTAAAATGTTTTGATTTACAAAAATTGCTTCAAAATGTTCAAGAAGAAAAAGATTTGATTTGAAAATGTTTTAGAAGTATTTGGGTCCCAAAAGGACTTAGTACTTCAATTAAAAAGGATGACATTGAAAAATGGATTCCAAAGGGGACTAAAATTTGTGCTACTAACGTTTATGGATCCAAAGCAATTTGGATACCAAAAATTACTTGATTGTCTATTGCTAGGTGTGATGGAGATGTTCAACAAGTCAAACATTGAGGGGGAGCTCCATGCACACAAGAAAGAACACTTGAAGAAGGAAGGCTTCACATCCTCCCTTGGGTTCAAGTGTTGGTAAAAATCTAGTTGTTTTAGCATTAATTTGTTTAATTTTTAGTTTATTCAACTAGATGATCATAAATGTTGGACTAACATTTTTAATGATGCTTTGAGTAAGGGGGAGCCATTTTTAAACCAAATTCTTAATTTTGTCAAAGTTTTTACCTCTATTGTTATTTTGAACTTAATGTTTTAAATTCTTTTTGATATAACAAAAAGAGAGAGAAATGGTTTTGAAAAATTGAATTTTCAAATGAATAAGGGGGAGCTTTATTTGATTTCATATCCTTAATCTCTTATTCACATTTTTAAAGATAAAGGGGGAGAATCCCAAACAATTTTTTAAGTTAGTTTTATTATATCAAAAAGGGGGAGATTGTAGAACTAATGTTTTGATATAATAATTGAAAAATGTTTTGGACTAATTTGAAAAGAATTTAAAACTTGTTTTTAAGTCCAAACAACTTGAAATTATGTTTGAGGTATTTTAAAAGGTTTTTGGCAAAGATTTTTCATGTTTTTAATAGCCAAACTTGTGTTTTCACGTTACCCGTACCGATACGGTCTTACCCGTATCGATACCTTTTTGCCCCAGTTTGGCCACTGTCAAAACCCGTATCGATACAGGCTTTTGTCGTGCCGATACGGATCGGGATCGCTTCGATACGCCAGGTAAGCGTACCGATCCCCTTTCAACCAACCCCAACGGTTATTTCCCAACGGCCATTCAAATGTGAACCCGTACTGATACGCCCTCAAGCGTATCGATATGCCTAGGCTGGCAAGAGCCCAATGGCTAGTTCCTCATGAAGGCCGTACCGATACGGTTCCACGCGTATCGATACCCATAGCTGCAGAACAGCATTTATGAAGGGAAATAAAGTCCTCAACGGCTCCAAATTGATCCCAACGGCTAGTAACGACTACAAACTCATTTGGGAGTATAAAAGGGACCTCCAAGCATCAAGAGAAGGCTAATGCTCATATTGTCAAACATCAAATGATCAAGAAATTGTCTTAGTGCTTAATTTGTCATTTCTTGTATAGACAAACACTAGTGAGCCAAAATTGTCAAATTTGCTCAAGTGTTTTAGGTTTTGGGTGAGTGCTTAATTGTGCAAACAAACACCTATTAGAGGGTTTTAAGTTTGCTTTGTTTATCTCTTTGTAAGAGAGGGTTTCAATCAAGGCTTTAGGTAGAAAGCTTGATTGTGTGTAAGGGTTACCTCCTAAGCCTAGAAAAGGGGACGAACCAATAGTGGATTGATTGAGAAATCCTTAGTGGGGAGCTAAGGTAGTGGATGTAGACCTTGGTTAGAAGGTTGAACCACTATAAATCATTGTGTCTATTTACATTCTAGCTTCCACAACCCTTCCACCCAAAAATCCACCTCTCCACCACTTGGTGAGCAACATCGGTTGAACAAATCGAGCACCTCACAACTCAACACATACCGATACGCCCAACTACCCCCAACAATCAAAGAATTTGAAGCAATTTAGAGTTTGAAGCAAAAATCAAAGAATTTGAACTTAAAGTTTTAGATTTACAAAATTTGCTTCAAACGATGGAAAATATCATCAAATAGAAGTTGATGATCTTAAGAAGGAAAAAGATTTGATTTTCAATGAACTTCAAAAGAAAAATAATTTAAGAAAATCAAATTTTTATGTTAAACAATCTAGTGCCCCTAGATTTTTGAATGGAAAAGTTTTTAGAAGTATTTGGGTCCCAAAAGGACTAAGTACTTCAACTAAAAAGGATGAAATTAAAAAATGGATTCCTAAGGGGACAAAATTATGTGCAACTAACGTCTATGGATCCAAAGCAATTTGGATACCAAAAATTACTTGATTGTCTTGTTTAGGTGTGAAGGAGAGTGATCAACAAGTCCAAATTTGAGGGGGAGCTCCATGCACACAAAGAGAGCACTTGAAGAAGGAATGCTTCACATCCTCCCTTGGGTTCAAGTGTGGTAAACTTAGTTGAATTTCTTTTCATTTAGTTTTTTTCTTTTAATTCAACTAGTTTAATCATATATATGTTGGACTAATATTGTTTGATACTTTCAGTAAGGGGGAGCCAATTTTAAACCAAAAGTTTTTAATTGTGTCATTTTTACCTCCTAAGTTATTTTGAGCCTAATGTATTTTTAGATTCTTTTTTATATAACAAAAAGGGGGGAAATGGTTTAAAATTTGATTTTCCAAAAGAATAAGGCAGAGCTTTAATTTCATTCAAATTTTAGTCTCTTATTCAAATTTTTCAAGTTGGTTTTATTATTCAAGTTGGTTTTATTATATCAAAAAGGAGGAGATTGTAGAACTAAATGTTTTGATATAATAATTAAAAATGTTTTGGACTAAATTGAAAAGAATTTAAAATATGTTTTTTAGTCAAAACAACTTGAAATTATGTTTAAGGGTTTTTAAAAGGCTTTGGAACAATTTAAAATGCATTTAAAACAGTCAAAACCAAGCTTTTAATGTAATCATACCAATACGGTATGTAACCGTATCGATACCTTTTAGGGTTTTAACTACAATGATTTTCCAGTAGGCAAAACCCGTACCGATATGCTTTGTCGTATCGATACGGTGTGTTTTTAAATAGCCAACAGCTAGTTCGCGTACCGATACGCCCAACTACCCAACAATCAATTTCCCAACGGTCTTTTAAATTGCATGACTGTACCGATACGCTTACTATGTGTATCGTTACACACCAGCTGAAAGTCTCAACGGCTATTTCCTCATCGGGACCGTATCGATACGATTTGAGGATTATCGATACGCTAAGCTGTAGAACTGCATTTGTGGTGGAAATAAAGCCTCCAACGGCTCTAATTCAACCCCCAACAGTCCTCAACGGCTACAAACTCAATTAGGAGTATAAAAGGTACCTTCAAGCATCAAGAGATGGTTAATGCTTCATTTGTCAACAACAATATGATTTTCCATTTAGGGATTGAATTGAACAAAAATAAAATTATATTAAAAATATTAGATTAAATTATAAAAATTAGAAACAAATAGGGTCAATTTTAGATGAAATAAAATTTTTAGGGACTAAATTGAATAAAAATAATTGTATTAAAAATATTCGGCTAAATTATAAAAATTAAAAATAAATTATAGTTTTCGAAGCTTAATCTTCTCTCCTTTTATTTTTCTATTGTACCAGGCAATAGAGAGGAAATAAACTTATTTACCTTCTAGTTTTTCATCCTTTCAATCAAGCACACCGATAAAAATAAAAAAAAATATTTTTTAGCCCTTCATTTTTCCATCACTTCAATTTTTTATCTTTCCAATTTTCTTTCCTCTCTACCAAGCAAAGCCTAAATCTGTAAGTTATATATATACATATAACTAAAATCCTTTTACATAAAACTTTTATATTTTTTTGACAGTTGGATGAAAATAAATAAATGACTGAAATTAACAATAAGATATGAGAATATTATCACAAGAAAAAATGATTTTTAATATTGTTTTTTAAAAAACATTTAGTTTTTTTTTAATGTGTTTAATCTTATGGGTGGAAATTGAGTAGGAAATATTTGAAAATCGTAGGGATACGAGCTGGCGGAATGTGGAATAAACGAAATCTTCACCCATGGTCACGGAGACGGAAAAGTTTTATCACCGTAGCTTAAACGGGGATTGCTATATTCAAACCGCAGGGATAATCGAACCGCAACTGTATAAATAACTGTGAGGATCTCAAAAATATCCATAAGGATCCCCGATCTTTTACAAGTTTTCTTAAAATAATATACTTATTTATATATATACCCCTTATATATCTTAATACAAAAATTCTAACTATGTTATTATCATTTAACTTTCTCTCAAACATAGTCACACTCAAGTTTCTCAACATGTTTCTATCTTAGTTTTTAGATATAAAACTCTCGTCTAAATCTTCCCCAACACAACACTCTTTCGATCTTCATCTTGTAACTGCTTTCAATCGAAGTATCCAAACTTTATATTTTAAACTGAATTGGCCATTTATTTTTATTAGTAAAATAGTAATTTTTTAATTTTTTTTTGGATGGGGTTCCCCAAAACCCGCAGGGATCCGCGTAGGGAAGGCATGAGGCAGAAAAATCTTCGAAGTATTTAATGGGGATTCCTCAAAATCTCAATCGCAAATATTGTGGACAAAGTGAGGAATGCAAAACCGTCCCAACCCCACCTGATTTCCACCCCTATTTAATGTTACTGTTAAAAAAATATTTTTAATAATAAAATATATAATTTAGACATGATATTATAGGATTAGTCTTAAGGTGATTACATAGTAGTATTTGTTCGTACATATTCTCAACCCTCCGACAAAGCAAACACCTTGCGAACAAAGCGATTTAAGCTCAAGTCTCTTAAGATGAACATCATTATCTTTTCTACTGGGACCACTTGTTGGATTAAAAAAATTAATTTAAATAAATTTAAGTTCTTCATGTGAAATATATCAACTTAAATATATAAAAATAATTTAGGGCAACTCATTAGTATTTTTTTTTTGTTTCTCAAGGTGTTCATTAGAGGAAGCCCCAATGACTAATCAATTTACGTTTTGTTGGCCATATAAGGTGCAGACGTTAACAACAAGTTTTAAAGCCGCTCCATGTTCGGTGAAAATTAAATATGTTTAAACAATTAATATAAATAAAATATAATTTGAATAAATAAACTATATTTTAAATATTAAAATTACATAGAAATATAACCACTACAAATTCATGATAAATTGTAAAACTCAATATCAACATTTTTTTTTTGAACAATTCCTACCTAGAGGAGGGGAAACAAAAATTTGTTCCTACTAGATCTAGAATCTACAACTAAAAAAAAAAGGAATAAGCTTTTAACCACTTGCTCTAGATGTTGACCTTAATATCAACATTTAAAAATACATTATCATGTGCAAATTTTGAAGCCAGGTAATAATTAAATTACATACGCTTGGACATTAGTGTAACAGCCATTGATATAAGATACATGCATGAAGATCACACCAAGAATGAACTCGAGGGTTTAAACGCCTAGGTTGGGTTGCAAGTGTTTCTGCGTTTGGCACTAAAAATACTTTCTCTAAAATTTACTTGTTTTTAACAGGGGAACATTCAGTTTGTAATTTGAAAGGAATGCTTTTTCGTTTTCTTTCACAGCTTAATGATTCTGTTTCATCTACCCTTCCATTTGTGCTTTTTTCGGATGACAGTCTAAATAAAAAACCTTCATAGATCAACAACAACAACAATACTAGCTGAGTCGACACTACCCGATTCCGATCATGTCATGTAGTGCAGGATCTACTTTACCAAAAGAACCAAGAAAAATGCAAATAGCGACATTTCTTATCAAACAAGAACAAGCATAGGATAAACAGTATCTAGCACTCAAATAAATGGTTCAACATACCTATAATGCTAATGGAGATGCACTTCAGTCGGATAGTTGTACGAAAAACAACGAGAATTAAAACTCTCAATTCTGGAGCCTAGTTATATCCCTGATTGAGCTATGAAGAATACAAAATCTCAAGAAGAGGATCCTATCGAAGTTAATAGCACCCTATGCTCAAGCTTTTCTCATCATAACAACTCCCAAGTAATATCAGATGATATTCAGCTTCAACTGGCAGCAGCTGGGACGGTTGCTGGCTTAGCATCCTCGGCTTTCTCATGTTCTTTGTTCAGCATCTGAAAACCCAAATCAAATTGCTAGTCAAAATACAATCTACAAGCTTCTGCATGGTTTAAATATAGCACGGAAATTGGGAGCTGGTTTCTTACCTTGTTATTGATCAAGTTATGGAGTGCAATGACACTTCGGATGAGAGACGACAGATATATAACCAACATCATATCATTTGTTTTCACTGCACAAGCAGCGGAAAATACAGATCAATGAATTCCAAAAGTTAATACATATCCTTCTTATCTCAAAGGACGTGCGCATGTTCAACGATTTTTTGAGATATGTATGGTTGATTTTGTATTACCTGCAAAAGCCTTGATTAATTCGTGTACGTTAAGATTTGGCAGCAAGTTGAACACATCCTGCAGTTTAAACATGGAAAAACAGTAACACTAGTGAGGCAGACATTAACCAACCCAAATAGGCTTAAAATTATACACAGTTGTCAATATTCTGGATAAATCAGGTAGATAAGTTCAAGGGAATTTATGCAATCAAGTACTGAAACTTAAATTTAATAACTACAAATTCTTTTTAACCTTGCTTTCAACTACCACTAAAATTAGTTCACCTGTAAGTGGTACAGTATTTCATGATTCAGTGGAAGCTTCTCATCAATAACAAGATCAAGGTAAGACCGTATCTCTCTTAACCTTGCATCCAAACCCTTCAAAGCTGTGAGTTTTCCAGTTACCTGCCATTAGGACCAAGGTATATATATAATCTCTTTGTTAAAAAAATTCCACAAAAGCAAAAGCTTTACTACTAGCTGGAATTGAAAAATAAATAAAGACAAAAAAACCTCAGTTGCAAGTGTACTAATGGTTGTATCTTTAACATCCCTTAGCAAGTGCTCTACTCCTGTTTGTGGGTGAAAAGGGAGTTATATTGTAAGAAAATGAATGGTCCACAAATCCAATAAACTAGAATTACTCAAAAAGGGTAACTTTTAGGGAAGATATAAAATTTCATCTACTGACATACCAATCTCCTCAACTTCGTGAGCAGCAATTTCAGAAGGAACGTGAACGAAAATCTTTTGGCTCTTTTGAGTGGCATTCTGCATCATTACCAACATATTAGTTCAAATGCCCAATAAGTACATACAAAAGTGGCAGCTTCTTACAAAAAGATCATAGCTAGTTGTAGTGCCACTTAACATCAGGGCTGCCAGTCCACCTAAACAGACGAGCTCTTTATCCATCCCATAAATGAAAAACAATGCATCCAAAGATTGTTCTTACCTCCTTAACCTCTTCAACATCATAGTAGGCCTTGGTGGGGATCCCCAACTCCTTTGGTTGAACATCAATGATGACCAAGACAGGATTTGGGACATAGCTGCAACATCAAAAGCACTTGATTAAAAGATTGGACTCCAAAATGAAGTTAAAAACAGTATAAGAAATGACAATTAATAGAATCTTACTTGTGAAATAATCTGTGAATGTCTAGATCATTTTCCCGTAATTTTGGGCCAGTACTATACCAACCAACAACATGTTCCTTGGCTAAAACAATTATCAAAACAAATCCAGAGATAAAGAACATTAACTCGTAACAGCTGAAACAAGAAAGAAGAGTCTAGATAAACTAAAAGCAGCACCATCTTCACTCTAAGTTGAGAGATAAGTTACCATTAATCCTCTTGAACATTGAAAACATTGATTCATGGTAGTTGTGGTCAAGGAACCATATACTCGGGTCCTTCTCATCTTCCTCGAAAGGAACTGAAAATTCAACATTCAACCTCTTCAAACACGATAAAACTACTAATAACGGCAAGTCAAGTGTCACCCAAGCTCAACGATAAGAAATTATATTATCAAAACATAAGGAAGACCAAGGCATTTCTTCAAATACTTCTTTAATTGCATCATCTTCAATAACATACATTCGAGCAAAAAGAGCGAAATTTAGGTCAACACAACAAACAAACAAACTGCCACAAATCAAAATCCAAAAACCCTAAAACTCAAAAATTAATCTAAAAGACATATAATTAAGAAGTATAACTCATCTCAATCAGCAATCGTGCAAAAGATAAGAAGAGAAGTTTTTCCCTAAACACTATTTATTAAAGCAAACAAAACAGATCTAGAACGAAATTCAAAAAATGAAGGGGAGAAACCTGCATAGCTGTTGCTGACATCGACGGTGCCTTTGAAGGAAGAACCAAGGAGGACTCCGACGACGCGCTTGCGCGTGTCTTTAGCGACGCGATTGTAGTTATCGACGATGCTTAGAAGAACCAAAGGATGAACTATTACCTTCTCTATAGGTCGAGACGATATTTGCTGAGTTTTTATCACGTCCATTTCCAACTGTTTTTAGGTCTTTGATTTCTCTCTGCCAATTCTTCCTTTCGTTTCCTCCGTAGACAGACTAGTATTTGTACTCCATTTCTTTCTTTCGGCACCGGAAACCAAATTAATACTTATACCAGAGGTCTTTAAATTTTGGTCATTGAAGTTTTGGGTGTTATGAAATAGTCAATAATTTTTTTATTCATATAAAAAATGGTCCCTACTAGTGATTAATTTTTTATAAATTATTTTTAACGGTTCGATAAGCTTAAATGAACATTTTGCAATTTTTGAACAATTTAATGATAATCTCATAATCGAATAAAAAATTTAATGATTGTTCTATAACTTTTAAAACTTCAATGATGATAAAGATTATTTTTACATAGTTTAATAAGATTCGGTATATTTTACACAATTTATTACCATAAAAACACTCTAAGTGTGTCGATAACTTGGGTACGTTAATAAAATAATATCTAATTTGATCTAAAAATTATAGCTAAAACCTTGATCTTAAAAAAATCACTTTTAAGAGATCCACTAATTAGTCGAATGACCAATGATGCTCATATTGTCTCATCTCATATGAGTTTAATACTCGGTAACACCTCTCTATTTAATTAAAAAATAACTCTCAATCTTTGCCTATTATATCAATTTATGCTAATTATAAAAATATAAACAAATTATAAAAATAATTTTAATTATAAAATGTTTTTTAATAAAATAAAAAATACACTTAATTCTAACCCTAAATCCATTCTCAAACCAATTTCTTTTCAATTCTTCATCGTTTCAAACTTTTCACCGGAGTGATCCTAAGACTAACTGAAGATAAAACATGTACAAATTTAAAACTTTTCATGCACTAGCAAACAACATATCAAAACATCAAAAACTAGATGGGTGCGAGTCTTAACGTTCCTGCAAACACTGAGACAATTAAAATCATGTAAGGGTAAAAATGTCATTTTATACACAACTTGCAAAACGACATGTTGAAACTCGAAACTAGATGCAAAATTGAATCTTACATGTTTTAATTATTCAACATGTCGAATTCTACCCTAAAAGGACTCTCTGAGCATGTTCAATCAAAACGATTAACAAGTTTAAGAACCAAAATGTAAATATCAATATTTTAGAGACTAATGAAAAATTAATCATATATGCCATTCAATCAAAAACATGCTTACACAAAAAAATTCAGACAAAACAAACCATAAGAACTCATTTTATTTATGCATAAAGGTTAAAGGACTAAGAACCGTGTTAAAATACAAACATGCAAGGAACAAGTATAGAGTCTTAGTTGCTTATAAAAGTTAGCATGTCGCGAAAATGCACACATAGCACCCCATATGGCTCCTTATGAACTAAATCTATGATTTATTTGAGTTGTACAATTTTTACTAATCTAAACCAATTTAGACTTATTTGGCTTGTTAAAAACTTAGAATAGATATTTTGTAAAGAGGCTTGAACATGTGAGAATTTAATGTATTTATGTCAAAATTGTATGTCGATACAGATCTTTGTTTATGTATACATCTCTTTACTTAGGTTTTCACTTTTTCGCTTATATTATTGGCTTTATTTTATGTTCTCATACATTTAGTTATAGTTTTTGAATTTCTACCTTTATTTATCAGTACTTTATATGTGTGGCGATACAGAGCTGGATAATCATTTTGTTTTTAAGACGCAGAAAAACTCAAAAACTTAGAAAAGTTAAAGAAGCAACCTTGATACTTTAGGTCAAAGAATAGTTGTTAGCACATGAGAGAATGAGACACACGGGACCACTAATACAACCTGACCTTAATGAGTGCTCCATTTCAGCTATACAAGAGCCACATCGTGCTTGGAGGTGTTACGATCATTGTGTGCCAAAAGCTATAGCCTACCCACCGCATCAAGATATATTGTCAAGTTGGGCCACTAGACAGATCATGGAGCTGTAGAATGGCAACTACATCAAGACAAAATTTCTTGTTAGGACATGACCACAAGGAAAAGAAACAAATTTTATATTATTATTGAATGTCATTTCTCACTCCTTTGCCTATATAAAAAATGCCCATTTTCCCGAGAAAATAAAGTTTGTTTGGAGAGTCTTTTAGGTAGTTTATTTTTTCGAGAAAATATTTTTTCTTCTTAAGAAAATGGTCATGACCATAAAAGCTTAAGGATCTTGGAGGTCTTGGTGTAGAAGGAAGTGACAAGGCATCTCAAAGGCCACCTGGATTGACAGTGGTCAACGTAATGCTCAAGCTTCTGAGACGAGTAGAGTTCAAGAGCCCAATAGGGACTTGTGACTTGTTATTGATCCTGTATATTCTTATAAATATAGTGTTTTCTGAACTTATTTTATACCTTATAGTTTTGTAGAACTTCATACTTTATTTAATATAGTTATTATTTACTATATGTTATTTGTTATTGGCTTGTTTAACTTAAACCACTACATAAATACAGGGTTGTATTTGACATGCCTTAACCGAATATAAATATTTTAAGCACCATGAGTAACAAAAGTTACCGCTTGATAAGTCACGTGACACTTGGGGCTTAATCAGAATGGTTGTATCAACACTTGAATGGATGGATGTACCGACAGGCTATGTCAAGTGACATAGTGCGGCTAGTCTGGGTATACCTATTTGTGCCTTTGAAAGAGAATCGCCCATCAACTATGTCGATACCGTAACAATGCCAACATTAGTATGCTATGTTACATTAGATAATTTTATCATTTAGATCGTAACTGCTTGATTGCTTTTGGATGTATCAGGATCCCTTTTTCATATATCTGAGTATCTCTCTAGTTTCTATTTTACATTCCTAAACACTATCAAACTTATTAAATTGTTAAGGCAATAACATTAGATAATCGATGCACATTCTTTATGGGATTCGACAACCCGATACACTTTGTGTGTGTCCACTCTATTACTAGTGTCGACGGTGTATAGTTACACTTATTTACATGTCAGTGATTCAAATACCAATATACTCACCATCCATGAGCTCCCTCTCGATGTCTTGACTTCTACATTGAGCAGAGATCCACGGTCCTCCGTACGTAGGCCGAAGAGTATGGCTATACAAAAATCCAAAAAACCAAAATCGAAATGTAAAAAAAAAAACAAAATCGAAAATGTGGTTAACCGAACTAAAAAAATCAATTTTGGTAGATTTTTTAAGGAAAAAAATATTATTTTGATTCGGATACAGTTCGTAGTTTAAACAAAAGCAAGTAATCGAACCTACCGGTTATATAATATATAAAATTTGTATATTTATAAAATTATATTGGCAAAATTTTAGCATCATTGTTACTTTATTCTCTTCCCCTAAATATTTACATATTTTTATTGCCCTAGAAAGTAAAAAATTAGCGGTAATTTTAATATATTTTCTTCCCAAATATTAGCAAATTTATATTACTTTGGAAAATAAAAATCCAGCCACAATTTTCAATTACTTACTCTTTCCAATTCTCATACATTCGTATTTTTCTTCTTCAAAGATTTTGATGTTCAAACTATAGCTTTTTTTACTATGTTATTAAATTTTATATTTTTTAATAATAAAAGTAAAAAAACCATTATTCGAATTGAACCGAATATTTTGGTTAATCGGTCAATCGGTTAATTGATTTAATGGTTACGTTTAGGGTCGAGAATTAAGCAACTCAAATTTATCGGTTATTCGAAATAATTTTCTAACGGTTAACCGAACCCGATTTTGCACACTCTGTTGAGATATTTATTTTGATATAACTTAATGAAAAATGTTTTTGGACTTAAACAAAATTGCAAAAATATTTCAAAGTCCAAATTACTTGAAAAATATGTTTAAAATTGCTTTACAGTGTTTTTGACTCAAACAATTATTTTCAAGTAATTTAAAAGTAAAAACAACAGGCCTTTGGTACCGGTACGATACTCCCAGTACCGATATGAAGCTGCTTGTACCGGTACGAAAATGCCATGTACCTATACGCTTTTGTTTTCCAGATTTCAGAGAGCACTTCGCGTACCGATACCTGAAGTATCGTACTGATACAGATGTATAGTGTACCGGTATGCTCTGCATTTATGTGCAACAACTCTTTCTTGTTTTGGCAGGTACCAATACCCACTTTCGAGTATCTATAACAAATGTTGCAAAAATGCATTTAATGCTGTAATTAAAGTCCCCACTGACTAGTTTTCATCTCAACGACTATAAACGACTAATTTTTCATTTCACATTATAAATACAAACTAAGAACACTTGAAGAAAGAGGGGATGGACATCCAAGCTTAAAGATCAAGAAAGTAGAGTTTTCCTTTGTATATTTTGTTTATCTCTTGTAATTCTTTAGTCCAATACTAGTGAGTCAAATTGTGTAAACACCTACCTAGAGATGTATTATGTTTACATTGTCAAGACCTCTTAATTGAGGGATAGGTTCTAGTTGAGCCTTAAAAAATTAGGGATGTTCTATCTTAGCCTTTGAAAATATAGGGATGTAAAAATTATCTCCTTGAGCCTGTAAAAAGTAAAGAATTTATGAGTGAATTGGGAAATCCTTAGTGTGGATGCTAAGGTAGTGGATGTAAACCTTGGTTGAGAAGGTCGAACCATTCTAAAATCGATCGTGCCAAATTGTCATTTTATTTCGGCTTTTGCTTCCCAAATTCAAAGGAGACCTTCATATCTTTCATCGGTGATATTCGGTTGGAGTACATCGAGCCTATTACACTCCTACTGTAATACCCAAATTTTATCCTGGTTTATATGTATATTTTATCTCTTAAATAAAACAAATAAATAATAAGTAAATAAATAAATCTAAATAAATAATATATAGTCCAAAAAAGTCCATTTACATCATATTCATATACAAAGCCCGTTTTTTTTTTACAAATCCCAAACCTTAAATTTTTACAATCTATTTACAGTTAATTAAAATCCCTATCCAACACAACAAAAACAACTTAAGCATTTTCCCGCCCAAATCCGCAATTCAATGGACATGTGGCAGACACTCATTCGGCAAAGAAGAAACACATGGATTGTGCTTCTTCAGTCCTTTGCTGGAGGCTAACGTCACACATATGACATCAAAAATTCTTACCCTATAAATAAAGAGAGAAAAAACATCAAATTAACAATTAATGGTACAATAATTACCAAAATTAAAATCAGTGGGAGAGAGAAAATTGACCTTGAAAGTCGAACCGTTTGGAAGAGGAAATAACAGAAGATCAGTGGACTCAGTGTTTCAACACTTACTCACCGATAAAAGAGCACCTTGCAAAGTGTATGATTGTGGAAATGACAGAAGATGAGTAGACTCAGTGTTTTAAAGATATGAAAGATATTGACATTGTGTGGAAGACCTCTTGGCCACTTAAAGGAAGATATATGTATCGATGTGGAGACAAGGATTGGGTCCCATTACCGGGAGTGTGGGGAGGAATTTCTTATTGTCCTCTGCTAGTGTCTAGACAATTTGATTCAGGAAATTTATTCTCGCTACTGTAGGAATGACACAATTTGAGTTCGCACACAAGACCGATGATTACAAGGTGTAGACTCTCGGCGTGGATGAATAATTGCTGGCAATAGGGCTTAAAATGTGTAGAGAATGTAATGCCAAGAAAGTCTATTGCATGCAAGTATACACAGTCTGCAAGTAATACAACGGTTAAGCTGAGTGTCGATCCTACAGAGATTGCGTTTGGGATTCGATTGCTTTGCTAATTACTTGTCTTGTGAAAAAGATGTTTTTGATGTAGAGTAGTTTTGAAAGAAAATGAAAGGATAATAAAAGTACGGAAAGTAAATTAAAATGTTGGCAAGGAATGTGTCTTAGCAAATGACGAGCGTTGGCAAAGAGTGTCTGGTTTTCACATTAATCATGCCATGCCAACCTTTAATAAATCCTGTCTTGACATTGTTTGTCGAGCAGATTCGAAGGTAGCAATGCCTCTGTCGATAGCATTTCCCTAAATTAATCATGGAAAAACCCCTATATGTCTATAGTGAATGTTTTTTTTCATAAATCAATTCGATTAAGTGCCAATCTTTACTCCTGATGGGTAGATTTTACTCCCGAAGTAAGTTTATCTACTTGAACATCTTCTCTCGAAGCATCTCACCTCAATATCTAGCATCTGATCGTCGCCACCCAAGTCAGTTATGATATTGAGTTGCAAAAGGCTAACTTTGCCATCCGTCGCTTGGCATAGTATTTAAAAGGGAGTGTCAACTTTCTCTTGGCAGCACACTTAAAAATAGTAAACATGCCAGATAGGAAAAACAGTGTTGAGGCAGTTTCGATTTATTAAAAACAAAACAAAAACATAGTGTTCAAACGCAACCACCCCTCACCAACTATGAAATTAGTTTATGGTGAGGGTATCATCCAAAAACCATTATCATTTTTAACATCCATCATCATTAAAACTAAGTAAAAATAAAATAACAACAAAGAGATGGGCTAGAAGAGGATCTCTCGATGCAGCTCTTCACAACCAGGCTCTTGGTCAAATGTTGAACCTTATCTCCGATCACTCTCCTTCCTTGGAAATAGAAGTGAGAATTAGAACTACGACTTTGTAGCAAAAAAGACTCTCTCTGATGAAGACCAAGCTATCATCAACCAATATGAGATAGTTTGCACTGCCTTGGAATGTCCCACTTAATTGATATTGGAGAAAAATCGAAGACTCTCTCTTGAAAATATTATCTTCTATAGTGAATAGAGGCTTAGATAAAATAGAGCTGCAAGTTGGGGAAAATGCAAAACACAACAAGAGGATGAAGACGCCAGCTACTTTGATGTCTGAATTGTCACCTCATCCAACACAAAATCAACCTTTGGTGTCAATAATTTCAAAACCTCATTAGTTATCGGCTAATCAAGCTTCCGGTTCTCAAAAGAAGAAAGAGAAATTGAAGGACTTTCAATTTAGTCCTACTCCTTTCACGTACCAAGAATTGTTTTCCAAGTTGCTACAAGATCGAATGGTTAGAACATGCTTTATCAAACCTCAGTCACCTCTGTATCCAAGATGGTTCAAGGAAGAGGATCGTTGTAAATTTCACGCTGGTATTCAGGGCCATTCCACCGAGAAATGAATATGTTTTAAGCACAAAATTTAGCATCTTCTGGATCTTATGATATTAGAGGTTAAGGTGACAGTTCCAGGTCTGGAGATCAGTTATCCAACTATAATTAGCCTTGTAAAATTAGACAAAGATCAAGGTAGAGAGGACAAGAAGAAGATGGGTCTGACCAAGAGGGCCATGCGTAAAGAAAAATTAGTTGAAAATAAGTATCTACAACAAGAAATGCTACAAGGGAAGAAACCTCTTGAGGTTTTCTAGGTGTCTATCTCAATCTGACTTTCCTATCTGATACAAGGGAAATATCTTGTCCCTAAGCCAATAGAGGAGATGTTAGATCCATTTCTTTTTAATTACAATCCAGACAATATTTGTGATTTCCATATGGGGGCATCAGGACACCCTACTAGGAGATATTTGGTATTGAACGAAGAAATAGAGAATCTAATTGGTACTGGAACATTGACATATAAAATGTTGAAGAAATAGATTGAAAAGCGATGGGGCAAGCTGTCGCAACAGTTGAAGGATTGAATTGACTGAGTAAATGAATTTTTACTTCCAAGACGGTCTGAAATTTTGAAGTACGAGATTTTCTTCTTGTCCATGTCTTTTTCATGTCATGGTTTGATTTGTTTAAATTTCCCTATATTTTGAGTTTTCTTTTGATGTAATGCACGGAATCAACTTTGCTACTTCTTGCCCGAAAGTAGTGGAGATATTTTTCTAAAGGCATATGTCATGTTTGTTGGTTTTCATTTCAATGGAAATATGTATTTTTGAAAACCATGAATATATATATCCCCATTTACCCTTGTAGGTCCTAGATGCCATTTGCAAGATGCCACATTGATTCTGGTACAAAGATCAATTGAATGTTGTGAAAACGATGAAGTGAAATTTATTTCTCAGTCTACTCTGGTCGGCAAAACAAGAAAAGGGCAGATTACTACACCTTTGACGACGTTTGATGACAAATCTTTGAAATTCATAAGCAATGGCGTGGACTAGACAATTAAAGAAATAAATCTCAAAGCACTCTGATGGAGCTGTGGGGTTGACAAACCTAATAAGAAGCTATGCTCCACCTGTTCAATACCCTAGCGTCAGAGATGAAACCTTGAGATATGGGTATAATATAAATAGTTAAAATGAACAATTAAATAAATAAATCTCAAACAACTCTGATGGAGCTGTGAGGTTGACAAACCTAATAAGGAGCTATGCTCCACCTGTTCAATACCCTGGCGTTATAGATGATTCCTTGAAGATATTTGTATAATAATAATACAATAATGGCTAGTTGCAATCAGAAGCACACATATGCACTTATAGAATTTTATCCTTAGAATGATATTTTTGCATTCCACTAATTAAACAACTCTGGGAATCTTGAACACATTTATGAATGGAAAAGAATAAAGAAAACGAAAAATGAGTTGTTTCTGACTAGATCGAGCAATGTGATAATCATAGGGTGTGAACCAAGTGATATGGAAGAAATTTCATAACCTCAAGTATTGCCACAACATTCACAAGTTATGATAATCAAAGGAGGGTTGAATCTGAGACGCTCTTGCACTCAATATCCAGGGCATCCTATTTTGTTTTCTTTCTTTATATTAAGATTCTGATTTTTCGGGTCTTGTAAGGTATCCTTCATAGAAATGCCTATCAGCAAACTAATTTTTTTACAAACAAAAAGAATTCCTTATATTTCTTCAGAGATAAACTTCAAAATGCAGGGTCGTGGATGCAAATGATTGACCTGACATGGAAAAGATATTGTTGAGTAAGAGATGTTCATCTTTAATCGACAACTTTCTATTCAAAAGAGGAATAACCCATCATGGGTCATGTGACAGGCTATGAAACTTCATAGCAATAGTTAAAAGCATACACGGTTGATGCAGGTATATTAAACAGATGCAAATCTGTTTGATATCGATCCCGCGAGGAAAGTAGTTTTCTGCCTATTGATGTCAGTGCAAAAGTTCTAAAAGATAAACGGAAATATGAGTGTAGTTGTCGGTGAAAGGGAAACGTAAATGTAATTGATTGCAGTGAATGTTGCGAGTGTAATAATGAAATGACAAAAACAATAAAGGAAATAAGGAAAGAGATTATCAATATATAAACTTGATCCCCTTGGTGTAATTTGGCAGATGAACAAATGCTACAAGGTAAAAGCATCCGATGATTTAATTAAAAATGAAGAATAGATCTATTTTACTACCTTTACTTCCACTCCAAACTAATGACTAAAATATGTGATTCGACCACAACTCTCGTTGCTGGCCAAATCTACACATCCTCAAACAAGTGGATCAACTCTCGTTGCATCCTCATCCAACTCTAGTTGTGATGACTTGTTAATATGAATTGTCACTGCATCTCTCAATGCCAGTGCTGCAATGAAACACTTTCGTGCAAACAAAGCATTCAAATCAAAAAGTAAGAAATAAAGAGAAAGCTTTATAAAATAAACCAAAGTTCTACATCCCCAAAGGTGTCACTCCGTCCAGGAAAAGATAAACAATAAATCATCGTCTAAAATATTTATAAAAGAACATGAAAATCACACGAAAACCTCTATTTCTAGTTGAGTCAGCATGATCCACATGTTCCCCTTACAAAAGTATTTGAATCCTTTTTGTCATTAAGAGCTCTGCCTCATTGCCACCTTGGTTCACTAGAAAAATAGCTCAAGCTGCCATGGGAGAAGCTTCAAAGGAATGATAAAATGATGATCTTCTCAAAAGATGATGATATGAGCCCCCAAAAAAACTTAGGGTGAGAAAATATGTGAATATATATCATTTCATCTTTCAATTGGGAGTTTATAGGTGTCCTTTATCGATTTACAGCTATGAATTTTGTGCAAGACAACTGTATTAATGGATAAGTCATCATCCTTTTGATCTTATCCTAACAGCTGTCATTGTGGCGACAATGACTGTTTTGATGTGCTGGTATTGCAACGAAAATTGTACCGACATCATGTCCAAACAAAATTTGTTATAACAAACTGCCAGCTTCTCGTCTTTTGATCTTATCCTTTCACCAACATCATTTGATTTAATCTTTTTTATAGTTGTCAATGCAGCGACAGTGGTTGGTCGCAATAATAAGATATTTTTACAGCGACATCAGAACTACAGTGACATATCTTGCTGCAATAAAGAAGGCTTTTTACAGTGGCATTAGAATTGTAATGAAAACATTAGAATTTACCAAATTCTGCGCAAAACACACAAGTATAACTGAGTTAAAGGAAATGCATAATTAAACTAAGAAAATGCAGGAAAGTATGCATGAGAAACTAGAGTGGGGACAATTTAATCAATAAATCTAGGGGAAATACATGCTCTTTAAAGAGCTATCACACCCCCAAACTTGGGTTTTTACTTGTCCTCAAGTAAAGATTAATGCAGCAAGGTCCAACAACAGATCATAGGCATTCTAGATACTTGAACCATTCCAATCAGTCAATAAATCATATGCATCGATAAGAAAGAAAATTGCATAAACAACTCCACATCAATAGATAAGCCAGCAATTTAAGAATACCTAACATTATCCCTAACATCTTAGATTTATTCCTCATATCAGCATTTTTTAGAACCACACATAATATAAATTTCATATATATATTTTACATAATTTTCTTGTTTTTTAAATCTGTAGCGAGAGATATCGAACAATGAATGCACCCTAGGCCTTGAGAAGTAAGATGTGCAATGAACCCCCAGGAAGTACTTTATTGCAATGACACACACTCATGCAACGACAGTCTTTGGCCAGATCCATTTTTCTAACGCATACAGAGGAGTGTTCCCCCTTAAAGCTACTTTTATTTTATTGCACTCACATTGGAATGCCTTTTATTTATACATAATAAAATATACTAACATATATAGCATATGCTGAAATATGTGGAAGTCATCAAAAATTAAAGGAATGATGCTAGATATTCTCTAATCAAACAAACAGATATATCAATGCAGAGTTAAGAAATGCAATCATCCATCATGTGTATCCAACAAATTTATCAATGATCAATACACTTCAAGATTTACACATCGAATGCAAGCAGGAGATTTTTCAACACAAAGGGAACCTTGCATTTGCTTAGAATTTTTTTTTGAAAATTTTAAAATGGGGGTGCATTTCAACTCCAAGGTGTATACCACCAAACTTAAAGATTGCATTGTCCCTAATGCAAAAACAGAATGCATTGTCCCCAATGCAAATACAGAATGCAATGACAGAATGTAATGACAACATGCGACTACAATGACGAATGCAATGCTACTACAACTACATGTTATTACAATGACAATGCAAATGTCATGGCATAAACAGGTATACAAAATGAAATTACACTGCATGGAATGCATGCGTACAAAAACTAAAAACTAACTAACTCAATTATGGCTCGGTGTAGGGGAGATAACATGATATTTCTTCTTTTTCCTAATCTTCTCCTCCTTGCAATTTTATTTCTGTTTTTCTTTTAATTTGGAGCGTTTGCGCTTCTTGTCCTTCTTTGGAGCAGCCTCAGAATTGTTCTCCGGTTCTATCTCCATTTCGGCATCATCGGCTGTCTCGACAAGAGGAAATAGAAACTAGAGTGGATGTGTATAAACCACCATAACCTAAGGGTTAACCTCTTGTTCATTCATTTCGATGACAACTTCTGCCGATCTCCCTGCATATGGCTCCAAGTGAGTCCTTCAGTTGTTTATGTTGCATCCACAACCTTGGATGCAACAGAATTGACTGTAGAGGTAGCGATTTCTTCTTGTAAGAGATAAAGATTCAAAACTGTGCAAGAGTTTTTATTCTGCATAAAAAGAAGAAAAAAATTACGCAAAAACCAGAATAAAAATAAAATAAAATAATATACAAATTGTACTGGGTTAAATTAGATTTTATAAGTAAAGTCTTTACAATGCTTTCGATGTTGAATGATCCTCATTTTCTTCTTCTGGTTCCGGCTAGACAACATCGACTTCCTTTGATTCAGAAGAAAACACTTTGAATGTGTCCACAATTTACGCAGCTTGATTGCATCCATAGTTTCCGCCCATCGCACTAAATCTTGCTCAAACTCAGAAATGTCACCTAGTGAATCAGTTGCAGTGACATTCTTGAACACATCAATTTTTGTACCAAATAGTTCATTGATTTAGGTCGTATTCTAGGGAATTAACCACTCAAATTCCTGAAATTCCTTCTAGGTTAAATCATCTAGTATGTGGGTAGAATGAAACTCATCTTTAGTTCGGCACTGCATCGACAACTTAGATTTTAAAATTGATCGTAAAAAAGTGATAACTTGAGGAGTAACATCTTTCATTCCTTCATCCACCCCATCCTCAATTGCTTGATATTTTTTAGGTGACTCACCTTGATCTTGAGAAAATGTGATTTGTAATGCCCCGATTTTTGGCTTATATGTTTTGGGCGAGTCAAGTTGGTCCGGTGGAACCGGTGCCGGTTGTTCGAACCGTTAAAAGGTGGTTTAGGGAGATCGGGGTTCGGGATAGGATAAAATTACGATAAAAATCTCTAAAATCCTATAAAATCATATATAAGGGCTTGGTAAATCCAATTTTGCAAAATGGGTTTTGGAAGGTGAACATTTTGGGCAGTGACCAAAATGTAAAGTTTGAAAACTGTGGAAAAAGTGTATTTTTTAAAGGAGGAGTCAAATCTTAGAATCTTTAGGGAGCTTTCATGCAATTAAGCACTTTCTTTTATTTGGCATGTGTTTAAAATGTTTTAATTAAAATTAGAGGGAAATTGAAAGAAAAAGGGAGAGTTAGTTATTTTGGAAATCATTTTTGACGTAATTACTCTTTTCTCATTTTCTCTCATCAGCCAAACACTCTCTTTTTCTCCCAATTTCTAGATTTCATCTTCCTTTTATCTTTCTTTGATTTTCAACTCAATTTCCAAAGATTTCTCTCAAAATCGTCTTTGATTCATAGAGTGAAAACTTGCCAAACTAGAAGAAAAGCAAGGATTGAGGTAATTTTCGTTCTTCCTTTTTAATCAAGGTTCTTTAATGAAATTCCCAAGTATTTGACTCTTGATTTACGTTTTTAAATGAGGTTTTAGTGTTGATTGAGGAAAATGCCAAACTTTTGATGAAAGAAGAGATTTAAATGTTATTTTCGTAATTGTTTTGTTCTGGATCAATTGAGTTGTGTTCCAAACATGTTTTGGAAGGTTTTTGATGTTGATAATGAGTCTTGATCGTATTAATCTCGAAATCCTAGAGATCCTTAGTTTTGGAGGTATTTTTAGTTGAGTTTTTGAGGTGTTCTTGAGGTTTTAGAGTTGTTGGAGGTATAAGGTTGGTTTTAGGTTGTTTTTTGATGTTGATTAATGCTTAGAATGTGTTGGGTGAGTTGGGTAATGGCCAGGCTGAGGTTTGAGGGCAATCGATTGAGTTTTCGGTTGTTTCAAATGGGTGTTTTGTTGCTTTAGAGCAGGGCTGCGGGATTTCTTGTGTGTGTTTGGGGTTTTGGATGCATTCTAATGCATTGAGCCTCTGTTTTGATGTGTTGAAAATAAGGGGTAGTGTTTCAGAAACAATTGACGCGTTTGTGGAAGCTTTGGACGGTTGATTTGTGCGTCGGCTAGCGTGGTTTCACAAGTCGGTAAGTGGAATTTGGTTTTCCAGCGTGGAAACGTTTTATAAAAGGTTTTGGGAACTTAATAAGATCTTGAAACGCTTTATTAAGTTCAAAAGTAAGTAAATCGAAATTTCTCCCTCGGTTGTGCTAGTTATGAGCCTTTGGTTGCACTTGATTTTAAATGCATGTACCTACTGTTTTAAAGCATGATTTTGAATATGTATAATGTGTATGATGATGCCATGTGGTTTAAGGACGAACTAGGTAAGTGATCCTTGTATGCATGTATTGATGCATGAGATTTTAAGCATGGTTTAATGCTTGTTTATGGCATATCATGGATGCTTTGTAAAAACAGTGAGGTATGCATGAGATATGGATTATATTGGCAAGTGATGTTGGTTAAAGTGTTTTATAAATAAAATTGGATATAATTAGCCGACTATAGGATTGAGTGCACTATAAACAAGTCACCTTGGATGTTGAGGGGTTGTGATTGTACCGAATACTCCATCCAAGTACCCTAACGATTGAGAATTGTTAAGGTTGCAACGGTTGAGGGTAGCTCCCGAGAGCAAACCTTGTGCATGTCCCGTCACTCGTTAGTGGATTATACATTTACCGATGAGTGGTGTTGAGGGGTTGTGATTGTACCGAATACTCCACCACAGGTGTCACAACGATAGAGGGTCGCTCTCGTGTGTGAGCCTTGAGATGCCTGTAAAGTGTATGAAGGGTGTGGGACAACCCTTGGTAATCCGTGTATCTGATACTTTGATTTTGAGTTTGTTGCTATCACTTGTGAGCCAATATAATGGAATTGTGTAATGTGGAAAATGTTGCTAATACATGGTTTGAAAGATGCATATTTTGGTTGAAGCTTAGCATAATGGAATTTATGCTTGGAAGGCTTGGTAAATGAGAAGCAATGGTTAAGTTGCTGATTTGATTTGAATCATGTAGCATGATGTTCAAAATAATGATTTTGATATTTAAGTGCATGGTTTGCTAAGAAAGGCATGTTGGTTTTGAAAAGAGTGAAAAACAGTTTTGTGCATTGATGATGTTTGTGGTTTGAGCAATCCTCACTGAGCTTGTATGCTTATGCTCTCTTCGTTTCATCAATGCATATAATTAGACTTTTGAAGGCAGCGTCTTTGAGGAACTTCACCAAGACAATTTGCTAAAAGTATGTTAAACTTTTGAACTAGTGTAATAAGGGGCAATAGGGGTGTCCAATGCTTTAAATGACGTTGTTACGGTATTTTCTTGTTATGAGCAAGTTTATCATGCATTTATGATATTGTAAATGGTCTTTGAGGTTTGGTTAGTGCTTGTATTTGGTTTTTAACCTTTTGGTGTTTTTTACAACTAGGAAGCATGCCTTTAGTTCCATGGCTTGTATGAATGATGTTATGTTATAACTTGTGCTTCGTTTTAATGGTCAATGACATGTATTCATGTTGTTTGTGTGTTGGGCATGTGTTCAGAATGGTTCCAGAGGGTAAAAGTTGTTTTAAACCAGCATTTTGGAAAGTTGCAGGCCCAGACGTTTCAGAACGCCCTTACCTATTTTAAAACGATGGCCTGTAATGGCCATGGTGTTTCGGAACAGTGAGGCTCGTTCCGGAACAATTTGCCAATGTGAACCAATGTACCGAAACGAGTCTCCTGGAGTTTCGAAACAAACCTGCATATCGAAACGGTCAACCATGTTTCGAAACGGCCATTCCGATACATGGTGCTTTGTTCCGAAACACTTGACCGTTAGAGCTGTGTTTGAATTGTTCTGAGTTCCCGTTTCTTACATTTTGGTCCCTGTTTTCCTTGCATGCGAATTGAATGAGTTGTAGATGCCTTTTTTAGCTGAAATTTCACCAAAAGGCATGTATGAAGCTAATTGAGGATTGGTAACTCGAAATTGGTAAAAGTCCAGGAAGTTTAGAAAATTTACAAAATGGTCCCTAAACCTTAGTAGACTTAAATCGAAAGGCGTTTGTGTTGATCTTGTATCTGTTGCTCGTGTACGTACACATAGGAATCTAAGATGCATTTAGACAAGATAAAAAGAAAAAAAGGTTGTTTATTGAGGTAAACTTCTGGGTTTACTTCAATATTCCCCGTGTGATCCGTTCGGTCTGGTCTACCGGCCAGGCTGGGTCGAGGGGGTTACATGATTGATTTTTGAACCAACTTATTTAACTGTATATTACTCCTTGGAGTGATAGCCTTGCGATGTTCGTTCCCATTGATAATCGGAGTTGTTGTGGCACTAGGGAGTGTGCTTGGCTTTCGAGAAGTCATAGTAGATGCTAGTTGTCTTAGTTAAACCTCCAAAGCATGAATTGAAAACATGTTGCCTTGCACTATGACTTCAGTTTGAGATATATTCCCGCACTTATGCTTCGAAATGAGCAAAATGATCAGATGAAGATGTCTGAGCATATTGTTCCTGACTAGGTTGTGACTGCATAGGAGTCTGTGAACTTTATTGTGGTTGCAGATTTTTCCAAGGAAAATATTGTGGCTGCATTGCGCTCTACTATGACTGCAACAAAACTTGCTGAGTATATTGTTGTTGCGATTCATTGAAATTCCCTTGTTGCGCATTAGAATTTCTTTGGAGAACAATATTCCCAAATCTAAATGCTCCATCATGTTGTCTGGAATTTGAATTTCCCAAGGACTGACGTGTGGCAGCATTGTAGAAAATACCAAGAGAATTGGCTCGCATAGTGTTCACATAACACGAACTCTCCACTTACTATAGGAAAACTTTGCAGCTATGGCTATCACCATAAATCTTGCAGCAGAATGCAGAGACATCAACTGATTGAGCAATTGGAATAGGTGCGACTTTACTAGTCCCTTGCACATTTTTAATCTTGTTGTTAAGAGAAGAAAATGTAGCACGAAGAGCAGAAATTTCATCCAACTCTATAACTCTCGTTGCGTCTCTTTCTTGGGAAACTCTTGAAATGGGGTATTGATAATCATTCTTAGCATATTTCTCCAAAATACCAATTGCATCATTGTAAGTGCAATCCAACAACAGTCCATTGGCTGATCGATCGAGAAGATTCCTAGTTTGTGCATTCAGTCCATTTTATAAAATCTCAAATTTTACCTCTTGTTGAATGCCATGCATGGGACAATGTTGCAGCAAATATTTATAACGTTCCCATGTTGTATGAAGATTCTCACTATCCAACTGATGATAAGATGTAATCTCAATTCTCAGACGAGCATTCATTTCAGGCAAGTTAAATCTCCAAACAAATTGCATTGCCACTGAATCCCAGGACGTGATAGACCCTGCAGGTAGACTAAGAAACCAAGTACGAGCTCGTCCCTGCAAAGAATAAGGAAACAATTGTAGTTTCAAAACATCATTAAGAACGCCTTGTTGGATAAACGATCGCAAATAAACAGGAAAGATTTTAGATGTTCTCTTGCTTCTTCATGAGGCAAGCCAACATATTTCCCATAAAAACCCATCATTTGAAACATTACTAGTTTGAGTTTAAAACTTTCAGCAAGAATTTTGGGTCTAACAATCATTGGTTGTAAATCATCCAAAACAGGCGCAATAACATCTCTTATAGTCCTATTTGTAGATTGAGCACATGGACGCATTGGTGAGTCAGTAGGATGTTGTGGCTCCATCGTAAATATGACATCATTGTTTGTTGGTACAACCATATCCCTTTGTTCTTGAAGTTTCCTACTAGCGGTTCTTTCAATTTCTCAATCAAAGTCACCTAAAAACTTTAGATTATTTCTAGTCATAAAAAATTTAAAATGAAATCTAAGAAATATAATAGAGATAAAAGAAAATCAAAGATAGAAGCAACTAAAAAATAAACGAAAATATATAAAAATTGCAAAATCAAAAATAAACATCAAACGAACGCCTTCCATGGAAACGACGCCAAACCTTGATCGGCTATGAAACGTCATAGCAATAATGCAAGCATACATGGTCGATGCAAGTATAGTAGACAGATGCAAATCTGTCGGATATCGATCCCACGAGGAAAGCGATTTTCTGCCTATTGATGTCAGTGCAAAAGTTCTAAAAGAGGGAAATGTGAGTGTAGTTGTTGGTGTAAAGGAAATGTAATTGATTGTAGTGAATGTTGTGAGTGCAATAACAAAATGAAAAAAACAATAAAGGAAATAAGGAGAGAGATTATCAATATGTAAACTGGATCCCATTGGTGTAATTTGGCAGATGAACAAATGTTGCAAGGTAAAAGCATCCGATGATTTAATTAACAATGAATAATAGATTTATTTTACTATCTTTCCTTCCACTCCAAACTAATGAATAAAACATGTGATTCGACCACAACTCTCGTTGCTGGCCAAATCTACACATCCTCAAACAAGTGGATCGACTCTCCTTGCATCCTCATCCAACTCTCGTTGTGATGACTTGTTAATCTGAATTCTTACTGCATCTTTCAATGTCAGTGCTGCAATGAAACACTTTCGTGCAAACAAAGCATTCAAATCCAAAAGTAAGGAAAAGAAAGAAAGCTTTATAAAATAAACCAAAGTTATACAACCCCAGATGTGTCACTCTGTCCAGGAAAAGATAAATAGTAAATCATCATCTAAAATATTTATAAAAGAACATGAAAAACACACGGAAACCTCTATTCCTAGTTGAGTTGGCATGATCCACATGTTCCACTTGCAAAAGCATTCGAATCCTCTTTGTCATTAAGAGCTCTGCCTCATTGTCACCTTGGCTCACCAGAAAAAGAAGCTCAAGCTGCCATGGGAGAAGCTTCAAAGGAAGGAGAAAATGATCTTCTCAAAAGATGATGATATGAGCCCCCCAAAAAAAACTTAGGGTGAGAAAATATGTGAATATATATCATTTCATCTTCCAATTGGGTGTTTATATGTGTCCTTTATCGATTTACAACATTGAATTTCGTGCAGGATAACTATTTTAATGGACATCTCATCGTCCTTTTGATCTTATCCTGGCAGCTGTCATTGTGGCGACAATGACTGTTTTGATGTGTTGGTATTGCAACTACAATTGTACCGACACCATGTCCAAACAAAAGTTGTTATAACAAACTGGCAGCTCATTGTCTTTTGATCTTATCCTTTCACCAACGTCATTTGATCTTATCTTTTTGATAGTTGTTAATGCAGCGACAATGATTGGTCACAATAATAAGATGTTTTTACAGCGACATCAGAACTACGGTGACTTATCTGGCTGCAATAAAGAATGCCTTTTACAGCGACACTAGAATTGCAATGAAAATAGCAGAACTTACCAAATTCAACACAAAACACACAAGTATAACTGAGTTAAAGGAAATGCATAATTAAAATAAGAGAATGCAAGAACGTATGCATGAGAAACTAGAGTGGGGACAATTTAATCAATAATTCTTGGGAAAATACATGCTCTTCAAAGAGCTATCATCATGCTAAGGATAATGGTAAGAATGCATATATCAGAAAATTCAAGGACTTAAAGCAAGTTTCAACCATAGAGTTTTGGTTGGTTTTTTGAAATTAAAGAATGAACCTGAAGAAAGTTTAGGGACTTGAGGCATTTGCTCCCCCTAAAACTGAAAGAGGGGCAAACTCTATATGATAGAGGCAAGAAACAAAGATATTAGTGGGGCATTATTGTGCATAAGAGTACAAATTAGTATGGACAAGAGAAGATGTAGAGTTGGAAGGAATTTGATTATAGAAGAAGTCAGAAGTCTGCTGAAGAAGAATAAGAGCAAGATAATAAAATTTTGAGGCAAATTTTTTCAAGGGCATGAAGACAATAAGGTTACTTCAAAGACAAAACTCAAGAAGATTAAGATAAGAAAGATTTGAGAAGAACAATCTAAAGAGATGAGGTAATGTTGCAACAGAAACAAAAAACTCAACGAAGAAGCAAAGAATATCAGAGCCCATCCAAGTGGTCCTCAATTGTCACAATTCATGCATAGTTAGGCATCCATAAGATAGGAGCATGATAACTCATACATTCAAAGCATTTTTGCAAGAATTTACAAAATCAACAAAGAAAAAACAAAGATTTCAATCTAGAACTTCAAGATTGGAGAAGTAGATCCAACAAAGATTAGCAAAGATTTTAGTTCACATTATTGCAAAGCAAAGATATCAACTCGTGATTCCTTTTTGAAGAAACAGATCTTAGCAAAGATTTTTCTGATTGTCTATACAATATAAAGTGCATTATAACTTTAAAACCTTCGTGTCATCAATAAGTCCTTCGGGCATGATGTTAAAGCCCTCGGGTCATCAGTAAGTCCTTCGGGCATGATGTTAAGTCCTTCGAGTCATTACCTTCGGGAGTGATGAAAATCTTTTCGAATGTCTGCACAATAAGAAAGTGGGCATAATCTCAACAAAGATCTTAAAACATCCGGGTCATCCATAAGTCCTTCAGGCATAATGTTAAAGCCCTCAGGTCATTAGTAAGTCCTTCGGGTATGAAGTTAAGTCCTTCGGGCCGTCATTTTTTGGAGTGATGAGAACTTTTCAAATGTCTTCACAATAAGAAAGTGGGGCATGGTATCGTCAAAGACTTTAACTTTTTGGGCCATCGATTTCAAGGAAAAGAATGAAGTTCAAGTTACCAGGTTGGAAAGCAAGATAGATCAACCTTAAGCTCAAATGAGAAAATTCACAATTTAATTAGTCAAAAGCTTCAACGTCTCTTGTTGAAGCACTTGAAGTTTCTTAATGATTTACCTCTTTAAAATACAATGGAGTATACCAAATTGTACATTTACTTTACGATTAATATTGAAAGATTAATGATAGATTCGACTTTTGCAGGTCACATATGTTTCAAGCATGGAAAAGGATCAATCAATAGAGGAAGAGAAACAAAATATTATCTACTTCCAGGCATGGATGGAGTTGGAATCATACAAGAATTAGAGCTTTAGATTGAAAGATCGAGATACTTTATAACGCCTTAAGCAGAAGGAGCAATGACTTTAAAGATCTAACGCTTCAAGTTGGAAATTGGGGATAATTCATATCACTTTAGGTTAAATTTTTACTAAATGATAATATTTCTTTTTGTAGGTTCAGTTTTCCCCAAAAGAGGAGGTGAATCAACATTCCTAACAAAGAATGAAGAACTCATAATTAGAAGAGTTCGCTTGTAGATAGGTGGATCGACGTTTTCAAGAATAGTGGAAAATTCTATATAGAAAGAACTTGTAGCTCCAAGCTTTCAGACAGATCATGTCTCTTCAGAGAAGTAGAAGCGGATCAACATTTCAAAAGAATGGAGAGTGTAACTGTTCCAGACTTCACCAGCACTTCAAAAGAATAGATATATTAACTTTTTTAAACTTCATCAACATTTTAGAAGGACGAATAGTGTAACCGTTTATGGTACTTTAAAAGACGTGTTTTTACCTTATTTATTGATTAATTTTTCCCCAGCATGTTATCCTTTGCATGCATTTTAGCATTTTTATCTTTGTATTTGTATTTTCTTAACTCAGTAGATCTGTCTTGAATTATCCTTGAATTTATCACATTTGCTGATAATGTCGTTGCATGAGTTCTTCCAGAATTGCACCCAGGGTTGTCGTCACATTGGGATGTCGCTGCAATACTGATGTCGTTGTAACTGTTCTAGACTGCACCAACATTTTAGAAGAATGAATAGTTTAACTTTTTCAGACTTCGTCAACATTTTAGAAGAATGAAGAGTGTAACTGTTCCAGACTTCGCCAGTGTTTCAGAAGAATTGATAGTTTAATTTTTTTAAACTTCAACAATGAAGAGTGTAACTGTTCCAAACTTCGCCAACGTTTTAGAAGAATGGATAGTGTAACAATTTAGACTTTATTAACATTTCCAGAAGGATGAATGCTTTAATTTTTCAGACTTCACCAACATTTCAGAAGAATGAAGAGATAAATTGTTTCAGACTTCACCAACATTGTAGAATAACTTGCAGCTCAGGGCAACAATTGGTGGGCTCAGACAAAATTCGTGTTTTTTCAAACTTTTCTCAATTCATGTTTCTCAACAATGAGCAAGAGTAGCAGCTGTAATACACAAAATTTATCCAGGTTTATATGTATATTTTATCTCTTAAATAAAACAAATAAATAATAAGTAAATAAATAAATCTAAATAAATAATATACAATCCAAAAAAGTCCATTTACATAATATCCATATACAAAGCCCATTTTTTACAAAGACCAAACCCCAAACTTTTGCAATATGTTTATAGCTAATTACAATCCCTATACATCCCAACAAAACAAACTTAAGCCTTTTCCTGCCTAAATCTGCAATTTAATAGACACGTGGCAGTCACACATTCGGCAAAGAAGCACGCGAATTGTGCTTCTTCAGTCCTTAGCTGTAGCCAATTGGAGGCTGACATCACTCATATGACGTCAACAACGACGTCAAAAATTCTTACCCTATAAATAGAGAGAGAAAAATGCCAAATCAACAATTAATGGTGTAATAATTATCAAAATTAAAATTAGTGAGAGAGAAAAATTGACCTCAGAAGCCGAATCGCCTAGAAGAGGAAACGTCGCCAAAACTTAAATAGACGCTCGAAAGAGCTCAATCGACGGAACCTCGCATTCATCACCAAGAAGGTATACTCCTTCTCGTCCATTTTTTTATTCCTACAAATAACGAAAGTAAAACATCAGTTCACACACACATATAAAAACAGAAACATAAATGGAAATAAAAACATGAGAACAAATTGGAAAAAAAGTCGGTTAAAGTTCTTATCTTTTCGGTGGCCAGAGTGTTTTTCTAAACTTATGATAGAGTAAAAGAGGGAACCAGAAATGAGTAAAGTAGAATAGATCTAGGTGGGGAAGAACGGGAGATCATGTCGGATAGGTTTAGATTTAGGGTTTTAGGCTGAAAAATCAATTTTATAGGGTTTAAAATAGGCAGTCGAAAATTGCCTGCGGTGGCCGGGAATCGCTTTCCGGTGGCCGACTAATAGTGGTGGATGATCGGAGACAGGTCAATAAGATTGAAGTGGTGGTTGGCACGGTGGCCGGAGGCTGTGTTCATCGCGTTTGAAGAACACTGATGAACACTATGTGAAAATATAATTTTCAATCTGATTTTGGAGTTTTTTTCTAAGTTAAGGTGTTTGTGGTAGAGAGAAAGGAGAGAAACGGAAGGTAGAAAGAGTGTGAGATTCGAAAAATAGAAAAAAAGAAAGAAAAGGAGGATGATAAAGCCTTTATACAGGTTGTATCCTCAGGCTTGTAGGCCCGCGAACCCCCGTGAACAGCTCGTACCCTTCTTCTGGGGTTCTTGTAGTTTGAGCATTAGACTTTTAATTGTTTTAATTTGGTCAACATAATTGAATAAAAATCAGAATTGAAGTTTCAATTTTATCAATTTGGTCTCTATTTGTTTGCAATTAAGTTCTAATTCATTTAATTCAGTCCCTTTTTAATTTTATTATTTAATTAAATGCATATAAATTCCTTATTATTAATTGTTTGATTTAACTTAAGCATATTAATTTCTCATTATTAATGGTTGTTTTATAGTGTCCGGCCTACCAAAGTAACCGATGACAACGTCCTTTATAAAAATCGAATTTAAAAGAAAACCTCCTAATTTTAAAAAATGAATCGTCCAAACTATATTATTTTGAAAAAATGAGCTTGATGTACTGGCTTCGACCTCTTTTTTGTATGAAAAAGTGAGTGAGTTAAGGACCTTAATGTGATCTATAAAGTGAATAAAATAGTAATAAGCAAACCTACAATATAAAAAAATGAGTGAGTGTATCATAACATTCAATAATCAAGTCAATTATCCGAAATGGATTGTAACGTCCCCTATAGGCTATATGTACCGTACAAACAATTGGCCGAAGATGTCACACTATGCACATAGGAGAATAGTGTCAGATCTAGATTATCAAAAATAAAATAAAATAAAATTGTAAAGATATTAAAAACATGCAACTAAAAGGCTATATGATTTCATAGTTCCATTTTATAGTAAAATAGATGGATCATATTTCATAAAATATAGCTAATTGCAATATTTATGAACTTTAGGGATTGAATTATAAATTTCATAAAACTTGAATATTTTTTTTAAAAATTAAACAAGTCCATCTCCTTTCATCGGAGACTCTCCCCTACACACACACACATTCTCTCTCACTGGCACTCCTTGACTTTGTCACCGTCATTCCCACATCAGGTAAGCTTCACAAGACATGCTCTTTTATTTTTTGTTTTCTTTTGAGAAATTGTTATTTTGTATTTTCTCAAATCTAAAATTTTCTTATTTCTCGCTTTTTGTTGCTTTTCTCTGCTTACATATATCTTTTTTTATTTTTCTTTTGTTCTTTCTCAAATCTAGATTTCTGTTGTTTTCCTCTATTTATCGGCATCTTTGTTTTGGGTTTCTGTTTTCATTAGTTGATTCATATTCTCAAAAGAATGCAATTTGTTACCCTCCTCATCATATAATATTTTAATTGTTTGCCTTTTCTGTCGAGCTGCTATGTAGGAATGAAAAAACTTGTATAGTGATCCAAAATATCATATAAAAAGCAGTATTTTTAAAGCAAAACCATAGTTATATATTGCACATTTTAATGGAGGTGGTGGGTAAAGTATTAGGCTTCCATATTCTAAGATGTTTTTTTTATGCCAAGAAAGAAAATTTGTGGTTTTGCTTTTGCTATGATGATTTATTTATGCTATGTGCTATTAATGTTACAGGTTGCAGAGAAGGGACATGTAAAGCCTGCAAATTACTCGGATTCACATGAAAAAATTCTCATCGGTATTGTCACTAAAAGAGGTAATGTATTTTTAGACCATACTTTTGGCTAATGTTATACATAAACTTAATCCATTGCTTATTTCTTCTCATGCTAATTATGTTGCGATGTTTATGTGTTGCTGGATATTTCATTTTTGTTTGCTCGCATTACCTATCATGATATTTTTATCTTGAATTTGAATTTGTAGTAGTAGTAGACAGTCTTCATATTTGAATTTTTCCTTTAAAATTGATTGTATTTGATTTTTAGGTGCCATAAAGCAGTACTTGTGAATGTCACTGTTAAAGAATAGTGCTTCAACTCTTATAATCGTGTTCCAGCTTTTTGGCAAGAGTATAACTAGTATTGCTCTTCGCGGTAATGGTCCAAATGATGGATATGTTGGCAATGATGCACATTCTCTTGAAAGGGTTCTTCTGGTTTGTGTTTCATATATACTTATTTATAGCACATGTCAAGTTTGAGTACTTCATAATCCCAAATTGTCATTCTGATATCGCTAACTATGAGTTGTATGTTGTTCCTGGTTTATGTATGATGATTGAGAGTTGTTCCCTTTTAATAAAAATTGAGTCAGGTCTTCATTTTTGAAGATTATTACAACTTAAATAAATAAAATAGTCCACAGATTTTTTTATAAATTCTTTTGTATTTTTTATGTATTCGATCACAATTCGCTAACTATTGTGGTGACTGGTGAGATCAGACTCCTAGTCCTAACTCATTTTATTTATTTATTCTTTTGAGATCCATGCTTGTGACATGACATACTTGTCTGATTATGCAACAAATTTCTTACAGTCTGATTATGCAACAAACAGTGTTCCTTGCTGCTTATTTCTTCTTCTTCTTCTTCTAGCTTCTAAGCTCTATATCTTAGTACAAATCCATGATCAGAGGTGGATGGTTTTTTTTTTCATTTCATTTGAATCTTTCCTTTTAGCTCTTGAAGTATTTTCTAGAGTCACTTTTATAGATAAAGTAGTAATAGTATTGATCTTGAAGAACTAAGAAAAACTTGCTATTAGCTGTTAAAGTTTTAAGTTAAAAAATAGTCATGTTACGGTATACTGACTGCTTAAGCTACTGTCCCTAGCATTGCTATGGAGGTTTAGGAACCAAAATAGAAGAGAAACGAAAAAAAAGAACAGACAATGTTTCGTGCCAGAAGTGCTCTTGCTCGATTCTCAACCCATTTCAAGGCAAGACCCTTTTGCAGCACTATCAAAGACAGCAAGAACACCAAGAACAACAACAGCGACATTGTTGATGGCAAGATTGAATCAAATGTGAGCACTTTGAATGAGTCATATCGTCAGCTTGACAATCTTGACTTCATGACTGCTGCTAAGATCCTCTTCACTCAGCCTCCAAAGAAAAAGAAATTTGGGTATTACTTTTATTTTCTCCAACTTCTTTTCTTGGAAGTTTTTTAATGGGTTTGACTTTGTTTTTAAGAATTGGTTGAGAGTTTTTTTCTCTTTCTTTTTTGGGTGATTCTTGGTTTGAGTGTTTTGTGGCATTTTTTCAAACACGTTTCCTTCTTTAGTGTTATTGATGCTTAAAATGGATCCTTTCTGTTTTAGCATTTGCTTCAGCAGTTCAGTGGTATACATAAAAATTAAGAATGCTGCTAAAGTAAAATAGTTTTAGGTTCTTCATGAATCATTTCATTATACAATTGAATGCGATGAGAAGTTGCTAAGATATGGATGATATAGTTTGAACTTTTTACCGTTTTGTTCTCCTCTATTCAACATTTAATTCAAGATATTCTGCTTTTTATCATTAAAAATTAAATGGGTTGTATTTCGTTTCATTTATAACTTAATGGATCTTTCACTTTGTGCAAACTTGTCTGTGATATAGGACCTCTGTAATTTTAATCTGCTGGCTCCTTTCTATTCATGTTCCATACTCTGGATGAGATATTGTATCTTTTTGTTCTCCTCAATTCCACATTGAATGCAAAATTTTCACACTTTCTCAGTAAAAAATCATATGGTTTTCTTTTTAATTTAGTGGATCTTTCATTTATTGCAAAGTGCAAACTGTCCTTGTTCTTGTTCAGTTCAATACTCTGAACAAGTTGCTGTCCTTCCATTATTCATGAGGTTCACAAATTCAGCCAGAATATTTAAAATGACTCCTGTAAAGTGAAAGCATTGTCTTATCTCATCATTACTGCTTTAGTTAACTTCTTTTATTGGGGCTTATTCTTCCATTTCTTAATTTTATTTCAGGATGGATTTCCATTTGGTGCAGCTCTTCTTTGCCTGCATGCCTTCATTGGGTATCTCAACTAACAAGCTTAACATTTGCCAATTTTATATTGAAAATAATATTTGTTTTGTAACAGCTGTGTACTTGGTAGCTCAATATGCTCGCTATGAAATGAGGAAAATGGAAGCGGTAAATAAATTGTTCTTGTTTCTCTTATACTTTTTTCGGCTCTTTCTATTCGTGAACTCATTTCCTTCCATTCTCCTCAGGAACTAGAGGAGAAGAAGAAGCTCGAAGAAGAAGCGAAAAGGAAGCAAGAAGAGGAAGAGGGGGAAGAAATTGTGACAGATCCAGAGCTGGTTGAGGTTAAAGTGAGACTAGGTAAACTAGAGGAGGCATTAAAGGAAATCGCTGATGAATCAAAGAAACAATCAGCAGTCAACATAACTAAAACTCAGCAAACTGCTAGTGAACCTGGCGAAGAAAGAAGTAAATCAGAGTCCAGCAGCAGTTTCGTGGTGCAAGACAAGGTTACTAAACAAGAACCTATCAAACAAATACCAAATGCCGATCCAGGCAAAGCGAGAAGCGAGTCACCAGTTTCTGATGCTTCCCGGAAGGATGAAAAGCGGATTGGAGGACCTTCTCAAGATGCCAAAAGATGATGAAGAGCCTTTTTGGTATACAACAAAGCCTTCATTCTCTTTCTCTTTGTTTTTTTTTTTTTTTTTTTAAGAAAAGCATACAGCACTTGCCCTGAAGTCCATTGGATCTATAGTCTTTCTTCACAGGCTTTGGTGATGATGAAGATTGGTTGTGGGTAAGGGATGTCAACCTGCATAAATCTCTCACCATGCCCACTTTCTGATATCAAACAGGGAGTATTTAATCACAGCGCTCTTCTGCCCGTCCTTTCTCCAAAGTTGATTCTTTCAACCATATTCCCATTTCTTCAAGTTTTTCCTATTCAAATCCTGAACCGGAAATACTATTTTTTGCTTCTTTTTATCTTTGTCCACTCAGATCTCGGCATCAACTTTCTTAGTGATATTCATTTGGTTATTATTAGGGTGTAAATTAAGCAGGCTCAAGCGAATAAGGTTGTGTTTGTATTCGTTTGCTCGGTTCCTGTTCGTTTAAAATTTTAATATCATGTTCGAACTCGATTTATTTATTATCTAGTGTGTCCGTGCTTGATCCTTTTAACTTTCTCGGGCATAAATATTTTGCATATATATGTTTATAGATATCATTAACAATTAAGGAGTAAAAAGAGTCAATAAATAAACTCATAAACAAGCTTGTTCAAGAATATAGACAAACCAAACGCACTTCTATTTGTATGTTCATTAAACGAACATAAATATTATATTATATTATTTATATATATATATTTAATAACTAATCCACTAATTCGGGTTATACATATGTATTTCTTCATGATTTTTTTTATACATAGACTTTGAACTTAAAAACTAATCTACTGGTTCAAGTTATACAAAGTTCCATTTTAAAATCCAAACTTTATTTGAACTTTTTTTCAAGTTGAGCTTTTGAAATTATGATTTAAGTGGAAAATTCGATTTTTTCAGTCGAGTCGAGTTTTGCTGACCCCTGACCATCACCGTCCTCCTTTCTCGAGTCCAACAGTTTAAAGAAATCAACCTTAAAACCAAACCGGCAGCTTCTCTTGAATATAACAATCAATTCAATGCAATGAAAAGCTACAATGGCCTCATATCATACCATGCATGACACGTTCGAGCAAGCTGACCTTTTAACACATGCAGAGCAATGACATTTTCAGCTATTTCATCTAAAACCACAGAGCTATAAGACACGTTTAAATATGACCATATCATTTAGTACGGGCGGTAAAACAGGCTACGATGGTGCGAAGCAGACAAATAAATCTCACCGGCAACATTCAAACTGTATGAAACTTAAACAAGCACCAACATCAGCAAACACTATTCTTTAGGATAACTATTCTTCTGCTGCACTGGCAGCACTCAAATCCACACTGAGGTCAACAACCTGTTCAAAAATATTTGTGGCATTAGTCTACACAAAAAAAGAAAAAACACCAACAGCGATAACAGAAAGTAAAGACACCAACAATAAATTACCAAATTATTTGGGCACTAAACAAATTCTAGCTCTTTATCATGTGGTACCACCAAACAACAATACCAAATTACACATTCTCTCCCAAGTCCAAACACTATTTATGTGCATCAAATTGAGTGAAATTTAAACAATAACTTTTTAAATACTGGTCATAGACTGGAAACAAATGACAACCAAAGCTTACCTTCCCAGTTATCATGGTATACATGTTAAGTACATCTGTGACAGTCGACTCAAAATGTGTTGTAGCATCATAGCTCTGTCAAAGACAACCGGATAGTAATTAGCATTCAGCCACAGTTATTCTGAGCAAAAAGCAAAGAGACCACTTGAAAAACCAAAACAACTAAAGATTCTCACCGTTGATATGAAACAATTGTCAAGAGAAGGTTCATTCACTGGTTCAAATCTGTCATAGATATCAAAGAATATATCGTCAACAGGACCTAGAAGGTCAATTCCGGGCTTTAGTTCAGTCTCAGGGTGATCTGTCTCAGCTTCTGTAGAAACAAATGCAATGAATTTGCCCTTTGGAGCAACATTGTGAGAATATGAGCAACAGAAGACATACCTGCACAGACACATAACAACCCTAAATTTTAGACTAAAAACAAAAAGGCAGCAGTAAGTGATCATAATCAGTAATGAGATATCATCAACTTTTTCAGGTTTGCTGCCCTCAAATTGAATTATCTTCAACAAAACAGAAGCTCAGTTCGAAGACAAGCCTAGAGTTGAATTATTCTTGACTTTCTTCTTGGAATATCCAAAGAATGATTGGCAAAGCAAACAAGGGAAAAACAGAAGATTGCAAATCCTACCTTCTAAATCTATTTAACAATAAAAAATTTGTTTTCTGGATCCCATCCTAGGACATAAGCCAAAAACAATAAAGAATAGAAACATATTTCTCTTTAGCTGTTCCAAGAACCTGCAGAAGGGACTCTACCCCAGAATCAAGGATACCAGGAACAAGAGAGGTGCAAGATATCAAATGGAAAAATTAATATATTATAAGCAATGAGAAACACCCATATTTTACTTCAATTAAGCTTCCTATCAAGAAAAACCCAATGTTAACTTACATATCTGATCTACGACCCAACTGCTTTTGTGGCAGGATAATCTGCACAGAATGAGAATCATTGGTGTTTGGAATTGGATGACTCATAATAGCAATTGCCCTGGCAACCTTTCCAATCCTCCTAACCTGTTTGAGTAGACACAAATTCACGAGGGTCGTGAGAAAATCGACTTCTATCTCATATTTACTAGTTCATAACTAAGTCACTATGGAATTAGATTTCGCAATAAGTTCAATAAATTTATAGCATATAGGTTCCATTTGATTAAAAAACACAGAAAAAGGAAGAAATTCGTCTTGTTAAAAGTATCATGTAAAATAGTGATTGCAATCCAATTTCATTTGTCTGGGAGTTTTAAATGCATGGAAAATCTCATCCTTCAACATTCTTTAAAATGAACGTGAACTCCATAAGGTCATGAGTTACTATGCTTTTGAGTGGAAAAAAATTTCTAAAGTAAAGAAAAATAGTGCAGTACTACCTTGTTTGGCAAGTAGGAAGGGTCACAAACCACTTTCTTACACCTGGCAGTTTCACCTTCAGATGTGACACCACAAGCTTTGCCTTCATCATCATATTCCACCTGGAAATACACAATGATTTATATTTACGGTAAGATAACTTATTCCAGCCACCTAAATTTCATGAAAACTATCAATAAGGTAAATGAAGAGAGATTATAAATCTAACAAACACCACTAGATACCTTGCACTCAGGTTTATTCAGCATATATGTTCCACCATAAACAGCACTAAGCCGTGCAAAAGCCTGAGATATTTCAAAGGAGAAATATAATAACTTCACAAAACTGCACTACATAGCAGTTGAAATGAACTTGATAGAGAGAGTATAGTGATGAGAACCTGGGGTAGCTCGCCTAATCCATACAATGGATAAATGTATGGAGAACCACCTTGAAAACGTGCAAGAGACTCCGCATAAAGCTATCAAATAACAAAGAGAATTAATTTAGACCATAAGTAATCATGCTGAACTTTTAACTCAAGACATAAATCACCTTCATCCTCTTTACAGTATCCAATGCAGGTTCATCCAGGTAGCGGTCATCTCTATGAAGTGCCAATGCATGACCAATGAAATCCACAGTGTTATCGTCAAGCCCATATTTCCTGTCCAAAAAAAATCTTAAGACATGCAAGATGGGCTACGGTGATCTATCATCTAAGACTCGGTGCCTATCAGATAAGAGCAGCAGTATTCCACAGAAAGATATGAACGGATAGCTTTCCTCCAAACCATAAGTATTCCCAATCAAAAGGACAGAAACATATGAAAATATTTAAGCTTTTGAGTGCGTACTGGGCCATTAGAAAAAGGAAGCTAGTTAAAGCGGAAAAGGCCCTTACGCAATTAGATCCCTGGTTTTCACCCTCGTCAAGTCCATCCCCTCATGAGTTTTAGGATCTTTTTCATCGTAAGCTTGAACATATAGGAAGAACTTCCGTGCACGACGCTTCTCAAATATTCCCATAAGTGGAGACTTGAGTGCCTCCATGTCAGTTGCTGGCACCTTATGAACCTGTTAAAATTGGTAGAAACCAACAAATAGAGGGTAAAGTACAAACATATATATATTTGAAGTCCAAGTAGAGACAAACCGAAATATCCAAAAAAGATATTCTACCTTCCCTTTATTGAAAACATAGCTACCATCCACAGCCTTGAAGGAAAGATACTTTGTAACATCCGTATGAATGAGAACACGCACAAGTGTGCCATTTGCCATCATAAACTAGTGCAAAGAATAATAGAAGTTAGTATATTCAATGCAGAAGAATAAAAGCAGCAAAAAGTTCAAGCCTTAAAAGGGAAAAATCACCTTAGGGATCATGTCCACATTATAATCTCTACTAGAGCCCAAATGAGCGGGAGGCTTATCATTTCCTCGAAACTTCTTCCAGAGCTACCAACAAATAATTTGAAGACATTAATCAATAAATAGAAAATGGAAAAGGAATCAACAGATTAGCTAAGCCTTTGGACTTTGCAGAAAATGGAACCTGAATGAGGTTAAGTGATGTAGACTCTCCTCCATAGTAATCATTCCGATCCATATGCAGAACCTAAATGCAAGACGAACAGCACCAAATGAAATCAACAAACAACACAATAATATAATAAATATCATCATTTTGTAAAGCATGCGGTTCCGAAAAGAGGGAAACCAGAAGACCTTTTCTACTTTGGAATCAACTTCATAGAATAAACAAGTAGACAAGAAAAGTGTACGAAAACCAAGCTTATCTAGAAGACTTGCTTTACCTTAGCTCAAACATTTCCATGAATTATACAGTTAAAGGCAGGCAATTGGGCATGGCTTGATGAAACAAGAGGTTTTATTTGAAGTTTCAAAAACCAAATTGTCAAAGCAGCTGTGGTAGTTAGTCATCTTCCAAAATTACTAGTTCCGGTTATTAATTATACAAGCAGGATGATAAGAACCAAGCGATTAGTATAATTGCATCATGGCAGCCGCTGTTTACAAGAAAGATAGAGAAAGGCATGGTGTTTGGCTTAATCCAGTTCCAGGAGATAGAACAGATCTAAGGTGCAGCCAGATCCAAGATCTAGGTTTATTCAAAAGAGGAAAAGTAGAAGAAAGACCTTGAGTCCGTCAACAGAAAGAAGACCGCTGAGGATGCATTCCTTGAGACCAGTTCCCAGTACTATGACATCGTACTCTTCATCCATGGGAGCTGCGGATTAGCAAAGACGGTGAGGAGTTGTGACTTGTGAGTTTAGGGTTTGATCTTCAATTAATTCAGATTTCCTATACACTAAAGTACCTTAGTAGACCAGTAGTAGTCACTTGTAAGTTTTCCTTTTCAGTTGATTGATCGGAATCAGATTCAGAGATGAGATGAGAAAGGTTTCCGCTTCTTGCTTCTTTCCTCTTTCCTCTTTCCTTTTCAGTCAATGCCGCTATATGATAGAATCGGCTAATTATTCAGATTTAAATATACATCAAATATATAAATGGGTAAACTTTACGTTTAAGGTTATATTTGGATCATCATATTATTAAAAATTATATTTGGGTCATTTAATTATGGGTAATATTAAACTTGGGCCACCCTTCATATTTAAAAAATATATCAATTTAGTCATTTTTTCTTCTAAATCGCTTGTATAACCTCGTTAACACTAGAATACTTCATTTGAAATTATTAATTAATCTAATACATAAATTGATATAATTTTTTTAAATAGGAAGAGTGACCCATATGTAACTTGACCCATCATTGAGTGACCCATATGTAACTTGACCCATCATTGAGTGACCAAAATGTAACATTTAATAATTGGGTGATCTAAATGTAACTTTTAATAATTAGATGACCCAAATGTATTTTTACCTATAATTGAGTGACCTTCATTGTAGTTTACCCTATATAAATAAATAAAAACCAATGACCAAATATATAAATAAATAAACACGACTAAAACCTAAAATTAAAATAAAATCCACTCGATGCATGCCTACGCCTAAAAACCGCTCAATAAAATTTGATTTGATTTGGAAAAAAAAATTATTTTGAGTTACTCGAATTAATTTGATTTAATATATTTGTTTTTGAGTTTAAGTAGAGTTATTATATTACCAAATTGAAAAACAGAAAAACCATTTTTTTACAATTCTGATCCTTAATTTCTTTGTTTCTTCAATTTCATGTTTTAATGATGAAGAGATCAAGTAAACCCTATTTCTCCTCCCTTTCTCTCTTGAAAGCAACCCTACCTTTTATCCTCTCTACTGCAGCCAGTCGTTGTTAGTTTCGACGGATGGTCTCCCACCGCTCTTGTTTTCATTTGTTTCTTTCTCCACCTTTTTCTCTTTCCCTTCTCTGTTGATGTCTTCTCACCTCTTGCGTTTCGATATTTCGTCTTCTCGTTGGCCTGCTCGATGGTTTCTTTCCGGCAACCACAATCTTTTTTCAAACTAATCTCGCGAGGTGTAAGGGTAGTGGCGGGTGGGAATGAGAGCTTTGTCTCTCTTTCTTCCATTCTTCTCTTCTCATTCCTGATTATACTAGTTTTGCGGGTTTGGGCTCCATCTGTGCAGGTTCTCTGACTTTTGTTGTGGCGGTCTAATTTCTTGTTGCTCCGCCGACGGTCGATCGATGACTGGTGTAACACCCCGATCCCAATTCAAATCCTAAGTATTACATTAAGGTCACCTAAAATTCGACCCATCAAATTTTCAATTTGAAACCATAAGTTTAGCCTTCATTTAACAACATTAAACATCCATAATTCGCATAGTAAAATCAACCCATATAAACCAGTTTATAAAATAGGAGCTTCGATTTTAAAACACTATATATCAAAATAGTAAAACAAATAGAGTTTATAGACTCAATATTTTTAAGGTCCTATGAATGCATAAGCTCAAAACTAAATACTAAGCATTGTACTCTAAAGTGATGCAGTACTGGGAAATCTCTTCTCGATGTGCTCCTCGACCACGATCAACATATTAACCTATGAACGGAAACAACGATTTCGAACGTTGAGCTTACAAAGCTCAGTGGTACATTTCTACTCTACCACAATTTGTGATTATCATAAAATAAACATGGAAGATAAATATAGTCTTGAGAGCGTAAATAAGGCATCACTATATATGAGTTATCATCTAGCCTGCACTAGCTAGAGTTTTTAGATCATCAATCTCAATGCATCAAGAAGTCTTACATGTTTCACAATGCTTCACATTACTCGAGATCACTCAATCTATCGAGCAAGTTTCATATCGCACCCTGATCACCCAGCCACCAGATACATAAGCTATCATATATAGCATCCGCACAATATACATAAATAAATACATACATCATCTGCATAATGGCCAACGAAGCCCTACTTTACTCGTGCTTACACAGTCGTTGGGTTACTCGTGTTCACACAACCATCAAGTTGAATGGACCATATCCGAATCACCATAGCCACAGATACGTCCTAGACATACTTGGATCACATTAGCCACAAGTAGTCCTTACTTTAGGTCACTCAGCCTATCAAGTTACTCGAGCTCACATAGCCAATAAGTTAACTACCTTATTCGAATCACCCTAGCCACATATAGGTTTCTAACTAGGGGTGTTCAAAAATACCCAATCTGGATGGCTCGACTCATTGACCTGGCAACCCAATAAAAAAATTTGGATAATTTTATAAAAAAAAATCATCTCCCAAGTCGGGTAACCAGTCCGCCATTTCCCAGGTTGGGCCCGGGTCACAAAATTCTAACTTTCCTGGTACCCGAGTACCCAGATGTATTTGAAATTACAATTTTTTATATTTAATAAATACATATTTTTATATTAATTTAAATAAAACATCTTATTTTTTTATATTTTATATTTCATAAATACATATTTCTATATTAAACTAATAAAATATTTTTATATTAAAAAACACATATTTTTATATTCAGATACCCAATTACCAGATTTTACGGGTACCCGCAACATCCGAGTATCCAAACAACACGAGTCGACCGAACTACTACCTGAAGACCCGGGGTACCCGCATTTGAACACCCATACTTCTAACCACACCCAAATCACTCAGCTTGTGGGTACGTCGAATGTACTTGTTCACATAGCCCTAAGTACACATCCCCTTATATAATTATCGTAGTATTGACTATAGGATATCTAGATTCCTTTACAAAAATCATAAGATAAGACATGCTCCCCAAGCACTCATACGCCTCACCAAGAGGTAAGTGTAACCATGCCAAGCTATCAAGCAAATGCCCCAAGGCATGACACCAGCCAACACGGTTATCTTTCGATTTATCATCAACAGTTCTTCAAGTGCCCACCCGGCACACATGGACAACATCAATCGCATTACTAAACCTTATGGTTTCTATCCTAAAAGAGCCGCCGAAATAAGTTACCGAGTTGTTACTCATTTTGCTCGTATAGAGGATAAAATCTCAATTCTAAGTTTTATATCTCATTAGGAATCTATTTAACCATATTTCACAATTTTCCATCTCTTCGGGCACTATTTTAATATTTTTGGGCAGAATGCCTAGTGGGTACCGGTACTGGCCCTCGCGTACCAGTACAATACCCATAGGTATTGGTACTCACGGTGTGCAAATACTAAAATGGCTTACTAAAATTTCTCCAAACCTTTGTGTATAGGTTGACCCGTATCGATACGGATAAGCATGGTGTACCGATACATGTTGAACATCATACTAATACCCTTATCTCTGCTCAACTTAATTGAACATTGTTCTTTAACCCATAACACTTAAGGTACCAGTACAGACTCCCTGTGTATCGATACCGAAGCCCATAAATGGATTTCTCGGCTCAGGAAATCATCTCTAAAGCCCTTAAATCGCATCCACTAACCTTAAAACTCGATCATACATCTTATGGAAGTTGTTTAGGGTGATTTTCTACCATTTTTACATGCTTCTAACATCAAATTCGAGTTTTACCATTTGAGGGTGTCTACCATCCAAATACCCAAAAGCAACCCCAAACCATAAAATCAAGCAAGACAATCACTTTATGATTCTCAAGAAGAATATGAGTCAGAGATGTACTGACCTTTTAGCAAGAATCCCGAAATGCCCTCTTACCCTTGTAACAACCCGAATTTCCAAGTCAACATTGGGCGTTAACCCGAGTTATGGACCTTCATGTTAGTTGAAGTAATTGGACCCGTTATGCCAAGTTTCGGCTTAATTGGATGAGAATTGGGTTGTTTGGGCTTGACAAGTATCCATTTTGTAAAAAGGATGAAACTTGAAGTGTTTATGTGGTAAATGTACCATTTTGAAAGAAAAGGGCCGATCTCCCGTTAATTGTGGTTGTCTTCACATAGGGGAAAATGGGAGACAAAGTGATATAATCCCTTCCCACCCCTTTTTCTTCCTCATCTTCTTTCATATTTTTCTCATTAAGAACCCATCATTATTTTGAAATAAAAGAGCTAACTTTATACATCATTTCTTCATTCTGGGATGCAAGATTCAAGTATGTTGATCTCCTCTCCATGGGCTTCAAGAAAGTATAACTTTGTAGAACTCATTGGGTATGAGTCAAATGATCATTCCTAATATTGAACCCACAACATAAGGGTGATGGGAGGGTGTCAACTAAGAGCTTTTCTAATATTATATTAATATTAAATACATAAAATAACATTAATTTGAGTGTTCATGCTTTGAAGTGAAAAGTTAAGAAACATTTTACAAAAAATCAAACCGTAAACACTTTACAGAAAATGCAAAGGAAAACATATTGACCAGAAAACTAAATTACATAGACCAACCTATTTTATGCCAACCAAATACAGGAAAATGAAGGAAATATTTTTCATAAATTGAATTACATGAAACACACAGACCCTTAACCTTCGTATAATATATTGAAATCCAGTTTAAGCTTGTCTCTACATTTGAGAATTCATTTCCATAACTAAGAAGAATCTGAACATTTAGAAGTTAAAATGGAAAAAGTAACACATTTATAAATTTCGCCAATAATGCGGTTTGTTCCAAAAATTATGTCACGAGCCAAACACCAGAAATCGTACCCGTGGGACCATATGAGCATGAGATAGTGGGATCGGTTGAGCCTACCTCGACCGAGAATGTTGGCATGATTCGCAGGAGCACCAGGGAAAGAAATAGGCCTACAACACTAACCGACTTTGTCGTGTATTGAGAATACCCTAAGTATAAATAATGTTTTTTCTTGTGTAAAGAGGCATGAAAAGAACTTGAAACTTTCTTCTTATCTATCTAATTCTATTTCTCTTCTACCTCACTCTCTTTTCTGAAATTTCCAATTAGAGCGAGTCTAACATTGGTGCTTTCATTGATATTCTCCACCATGGTTAACAACACCGAAGCAATTTGTAACCTCCAAGATGCTTCAACTCGTCAAGACCAAACATTGCAAGCTCTCCAAACCACCACTGCGAGTAATGCTCAAGCTCTCCAAGACGCCATTCGTCAGTTGACAACCATCTCTGAACAGTTGGTTCAGTCTGCTCAGGCGACGACGGCTCAGTCAGTCTAGGCAACAACAGCTCAAGACGATGCAAGTGGTACAAAACCAATACGTGGAAAAGCAAAACTCAAGGAGGATGGTGATGAATGGTTTCCTTTTCCACCCAAACTTGTCTATTTGGATCTACCCTTGTTCACTAGAGTTGACCCTAAAGAATAGATCGCTTCCGCTCAAGATTTTTTTTTTTATTTTTACGGCACCGAGGACCACCATTGTGTGACCATGGCCTCCTTCAGAATGGAAGGGATCACCAAACGCTGGTTCCGTTGGATGCATCACCGTCGACAATTAGCGGGGTGGGATCATTTTATCGAGGCTATCCGAAAGCGATTTGCCACTATGGAAATCAAATCGCCGGAAGGGCAACTCACCAAGTTGACGCAGACAACAACAGTAGACGAATATCAGACACGGTTCGAGAAGATGGCTTTATGAATCGTTGACCTGCCGAAAGTTTTCCTCGTTCAATGTTTTATTTATAGATTGCGGCCAAATTTGAAAAATGAGGTTTTGGCTCGCCGGGCCACATCGATGCAGGAGGTAGTTGCTACGGCCCGTTTCTACGAAGCCAAGGCAATAGAGGTAAAAAGAAGTTTGGGTCGCGGTATAGGGTCCAAGTTACTACCCCTCTTTCCCATACCCACTTACAGCCTACAGGGACCTAAGGGCATGCCAGGACGACCCCCACTCTCAGATAATTCACCGTATTCTCCAAATTTGGTTCCAAGAAAGCTATCAGTCGTAGAGGTGCAAGCCCGTTGGGAAAAGGGGTTGTGCTTCTATTATGATGAACGATTTGTGCTTGGGCACAAGTGCAAAACACCACAATTGTTCATCTTGGATGATGAAAGTGTGGATGAGGAAGTGGGAAACGAAGTAGTGGTCGGTACAGTCAAAGAGGAATTGCCAGAGCAACCATGGGTGTCCTTCAACGCGTTGGCTGGCTGTTACACCCCCAACACCTTAAGGGTTACGGGCACATTACACGGGCCTGCGATTCGCATCCTAATTGATGGGGGAGTACCCATAACATCATCGAAAGTCGTGTCACCAAAAATCTAGGCTTGCCAATGGCCGTGATGCCTAATTTTCGCGTGCTCGTGGGTAATGGGGATAAGCTACGCAGTGAAGATTGTGTACGCAGTCTACTAGTGGAAGTGCAAGGGATGGAATTAACGACGGATTTTTATGTCCTGTTGTAGAGTGTCCACAAGTTCTATATTTTGTACACATTCCTGCCCTTATTATTGTTGTTCTTAAGCTCATCTAGGCATATTTAGGTGCATTGCATGCATAATAACAGTATTTGCTCTTTCACCATGCTTTTATTGAATATTCTTTGTTTGGTTAAGAAAAGATATTATTTTAGTTTAGTTGTCATTTTTAGGTGTTGTAGCTGAGTAGAGGAGAAGAGAACATGAAAGCAGAGAGTAAAAAGAGCTGTACTGAAGCAGTTCCAGTTGCTGCCAAGGACGCAGCAGCAGCAACATTGCCGCTGAGTGCCGCCCAGATAGGAGTTAAACTGACTTAGCCAAGATGGGTTGCGAATAAAAGAGGACAATTTCCTGAGTCCAATGAGGCCTGAAGAGTTGATTGAAGACTAATAAGTAGGAGTACTTATCTTTACTTGCTGAAGAATGCAACATCCAAAGAGTCCACATTCAAGTAAAAAAGGAGTCAACATTTAATGTAAAGTTACTTTAAGGACTACTACTCAAAGGAGGACTCAAACTTAGGCCATGAGCCCTATATATACCCATGTATGTGAGGGTATAAGGGCATAGCAGAGAGGTAGATAGATAGATTACGCTGGGGAGATAATCCTAGGCTAATTTTCCAATTGGGTTTAGGTTTTTGTATGTAAAGTAGTTGTGAAAAACAGTGGTATAGTTTAAGTTGTGTTTTGCAATAAAAATACTCTCAAGTTTGTTTAATTCATGTTCTTCACTTCTTCAATTAGTTCCAAAAGTCCAATTGAGGAAATCCATTTGTCGGGCACGAGAGTGTCAAACTCACGAAAGAATTAAGTACGGTCTCATCATGTCGAGGTGTTGAATAATTCGGCTTAGACAAAAGTTAGAATTTCAAAGGCTAAAAGGAGCAACCAAACGTCGACTGACTGTGTTAGGTTTACACTGAGATTGCTTGGTATTGCCTACGTCACGTGGTGACAGAATCCTTGCCTAGACATAGAAAGGATCACTTCAGAATTGCTTCGCCGAACTTGGAGCATCTGCCAGACTTGCCGCCGGGACTTCCCTACATCTCACCTGCTGAGACAAAGAAAGTTGCAAGAGCAGAGTTTTGTTGTGGCAGCGAAAGTTGCCGCTGCCTCAATCCGCCATTACCCGCCGAGGTAGCAGATCGTGGTAGCACAAAACACACTTAAGCTTTACAACGCAGTCTACACACTACTGAGCTACAACTACCTGGCCCAATCTATCATCCTCATCTCCTCTATCACTATCTTAAATTATTTGTGTTTTTACTTTTATGTTTTTCTTTAATTAGAAATTTAATTGTGCAATTTACTAATTCCTTGTGTAGGGAAACACTCATAGTAGCTGCTCCAATCCCTGTGGGAGACGATATCTTTTATACTATAACTTGACAAGAGTGTGCACTTGCGTTCATAAATAGAGAACACCCAAAGCTCTACACCTACCCCTCAAAGGAATGGAAATGGTCCTCGGCATTATGTGGATGGCCACATTGAGGATAGTAATAATGGACTTTGTACACCTCACATTCGAATTCTAGCAGAATGAGGTGCATCACAGATGGCAGGGTGAGGTGTCAATGAGGCCACATCCCGTCCACCTTCAGACATTACGACAAATGTATAACACAAAGGGCGTGGCTGAGTATTTTCGTTTACAGTTGCAAGATGAAACTGTTGCAATTCAACAGGACAATAAAGAGGAGATAAACCAGTTATTGCAAGAGTTTGATGGAGGTATTTGAGGTAGTGCAAGGTTTACCTCTACCCCGAGCTTTCAATCATGCTATCCACCTTGAACCTGGGCATAAGCCAGTCAATGTAAGGCTATATAGGTATCCTATAAAACCTATGTTTGATTTTGATATAACTAAGTATGTTAAGGATTAAATTGAAAACTTGAAATAGATTTCTAAGTCTCTTAAATGATTTATAAATCACCAATACTTTAAACTGATTTGAAAAACTCAAACTCCAAATATTTTCTAAGTGTTCCAAGGCCAAAGTATTGAAAAACGTCTAGGCGTATCGATACGCTCCTGCCGTATCGATACCTTTTTTACAAAGTTGGCTAATGGAAAGACGCGTTTTGATACGCTCTTAACCATATCGAAACATTGTATCGAAACAGATTCAATCTGTATCGATACGCCCCTCTGTAAAAACTGAAGGAGTTTGAATGGTGTACCGATATGGTTCCACCCGTATTGATACGGTTTTAACAGAATTTTTAATTCGAAGAGCTTTAAATATTTTCGACCGTTGGTGTCAGTTGTTAGGTAACTAACATTTAAAGTGGTAGTTGTCCCGTATCGATACAGTGTTCCTCGTATCGAAACGAAAACTTCCAGTGAGATAAGTTGAGAAAAAGGTATCGATACGGTCTTATTCGTATCGAAACGCTCCCTGTCATGTACCGATACGCTTACACGCGTATCGATACTCCCTCTTTATTATGTGCAACAGCTCTTTCTATTTTGAGACAGGTATCGATACGAGTCTTCGTGTACCGATACGGATAGCTGCAAAAGTGCATTTATGGTGGAAAGAGAGGGTCCCAACAGCTATAATCAATACCCTAACCACCCAAACGACTAGAATTGATAGAGAAAGTATAAATTGAAGCTTATTGAAGACCAGCAACAACTATTGCATCAAAGATAAACATCCAAGCAAAAATCCAAGCTCATTGCGCTTATTTTCCAATTTCTTGTAAACCTCAAATTGTGTTGTATTCAATTCCTATCCTATCTTCAAATTTGGGTTGAGTGTTTGTACTTAAAGGGGCAATATTGTATTTGAGAGATATCTTTCTTGCCTAATTTCTTCTTTGTTCACTTGTGAGGGTTTGGTCAAATTTGACCGGTTGTGTAAAGGTTACCTTCTAAGCCTTGAAAAGGGGAAGAACAAATTAGTGAATTATTGCAAATCCTTAGTGGTAGCTAAGGTAGTGGATGTAGAGTTCATTTTGAACTTGAACCACTATAAAATCCTTTGTTCTTCATTTTAGCTATCATTTTACTCCAACAATTTTTTAAAAGCCCAATTCACCCCCCTCTTGGCCTTGATCAATCCATTGATCCACTCAACAATTGGTATCAGAGCCTACCTCTTTGAAGGATTAACACCCACAAGAGGAGTTCCTAGGAAGAGTGTGATCATCCAAAAATTAAGCCACGACATCTACCTTCGGGTCAAGCATGTATGAGTCTCAATCAACCACAAAACCGTCATTCTTCAACGGTGATAACTATCCATTTTGGAAGAATCGGATGCGCCTCTTCATCAAATCCAACGATTATCTAGTATGAGATGTCATTGAAGATGGTCCCTATATTCCATTGAAGAGAGATGATGAAGGAAGATTTGTTCTAAATAAGAAGATTGAGATGAGTGAAGAAGAGAGAAAGAAGATCCAAATCAACGATAAAGCTCTTCACATGCTATTTTGCTCTTTCGGTCCCGACATGTACTCCAAAGTCTCATCCATTGAAAGTACCAAGGAAGTATGGGATACACTAGAGACCACCTATGAAGGAACTAGTGATGTGAAGGAGACCAAGATTGGAATTCTCAATCTTAGTTATGAGAATTTCAAAATGGAGCCCAACGAAACTGTGTCCAAGATGTTCGATCGCTTCTCAATAATCGTCAACGGGCTTAAGGGTTTTGGAGAGACAATCCCGGAAGACAAATTAGTCCGGAAGCTACTCTACTCACTTCCCGAATCTTGGGATGGGAAGAGAACCGCCATCATTTAGGCCAAAAACTTAAAGACACTCAAACTTGATGAGCTAGTGGGTTCTCTCCTTACTAATGAGATAATGAAGCAAGGAAGGGAAGATGAAAAGAAAAAGGAAGAGAAAATAGTAGAGAAGCTAGAAGTGGAAAAGAAAAAGAAGATAGGAGTGGCTCTCAAAGCTTCATTACATGAGGAGAGCACTTCTAGTGAGGAGGATGACCTAGAAGATTTGGCTATGATAGCCAAAAGGTTCTCACGATTCATGAGGTTCAACCGAGGAAGGAAGATTCAAAGAAAAATGGACTTCAAGGGCAAAAACAAAGAAGAAGAGAGGGATCAAATCATTTGCTAAGAGTGCAAAAAGTCCGGTCACATTCGTTTGGAATGCCCTCAACTCAAGAAGAAGGGTTTTGAGAAGAAGAAGAAGTTTAAAGCTAAGCTTGCTACTTGGAGTGACGAGGAGTCATCCGAGGACGACGAACACGAAGTGGCCAACCTTTGCCTCATGGCACTTGAGGAGGATTCCTCCATTGTAACCTCTAACTCATAATCTTTTGACTTTACATTTGATGAATTACATGATGCGTATGATGAGTTGCAAGAGGTTTATGATGAGTTAGTTGAGAAGTACAAAGAGTCGGTCATTAGAAATAAGAAAATTATTTCGGAATTAAATGATAAAAATGACTCACTTTCTCAAGCTAACTTAAAATTTGAGAAAAAGATTTTAGATTTAAAAGATGAACTTAAATTCTTCCAAGATGAAAATGTAGGCCTAAATAATCTTCTTTCTCAATGCAATAGTGAACACCAAAAGGTGTTAGATGAGCTTAACAAGCTCAAAGAGTCTTTCAAAAATGTTGGTAATGTGAAGCATGAAAAAGGTGAATCATCTAAAACAAACCAACCTAGGAGAAAGACTTATAACTACAAACAAAGTGGCTTCCCTAGACATAATAGAACTAAAAAGATTAGGAGTGTATGGGTTCCTAAGGAACTCGTCAAGTCTAATAATGTTATTGCTATGTCTCCTTGGATTCCTAAGGGAACCAAGCTTTTGGGAGCTAACAATCGTGGACCCAAAATGATTGGGGTACCAAAAACAAAAGGTTTAATATATATGTTTGTAGGGGGAGCATTGCTACAAGGCCAAAGCACAAAGTAAAAATTCTTGGTACCTTGATAGTGGATGCTCGAGGCATATGACCGGAGACAAGAGTAGATTCATGGACTTAAAGCCAAAAAGTGGAGGAGTAGTGACATTTGGTGACAACTCCAAAGGCCACATTAAAGGTATTGGCTCCATAGGTAATCACTCTACTATTCTTATTGAAAATGTTTTATATGTCGATGATCTTAAACATAATTTGTTGAGCATAAGCCAATTATGTGATAAAGGGTTTAATGTCTTATTTGATAAGAATGGGTGCAAAATTGTTGACATTAAATCAAATAATATTATGCTCATAGGTCAGCATAGGTAATATTTACATGGTGCATTTAGATGACATACATACATCCCATGCATGTTTAATAGCTCAAAATGAAAATGATGCATGGCTATGGCATAGGAAACTAGGACATGCTAGCATTAGTGTTTTAGAAAAATTAGTTTCCCTAGATATAGTTAGAGGTTTACCCAAAATCAAGTTCTCAAATGACAAAATTTGTGATGCATGCTCTAAGGGTAAACAACATAAGTCATCCTTTAAATCCATTAATGATGTTTCTACAAGTAGATGTTTACAACTTATTCACATGGATTTATTTGGGCCTATTAGGACTATGAGTTTGGGGTGGTAAATCTTATGCATTTGTACTTGTTGATGACTATTCTAGATTTACTTGGGTTCTATTTTTAAGTACTAAAGATGAGGTTTTAGAAAAATTCATCACATTTTCAAAATTAACTCAAAACGATCTTGAACTTAAAATTTCTCATATTAGAAGTGATCATGGAACCGAATTTCAAAATCTTGGTTTTGAAGAGTTTTTAAATGAAAATGATATTAGCCACAATTTTTCGGCTCCTCGAACTCCTCAACAAAATGGGGTAGTTGAGAGGAAAAATAGAACTTTACAAGAAATGGCTAGAACCATGCTTTGTGAAAACAATTTACCTAAATATTTTTGGGCGGAAGCCACAAACACCGCTTGCTACATTGTAAATCGAGTAATGATTAGGCCACTTTTAAAGAAAACACTATATGAGATTTTAAAATCTAAAAAGCCTAACATTAGCTATTTTCATTCATTTGGTTGCAAGTGTTTTGTTTTAAATAATGGAAAAGATAACTTAGGTAAAATTGATGCAAAAAGTGATGAAGCTATTTTCTTAGGATATTCCTTAAACTCTAAAGCTTATCATGTATTTAACAAGAGAACTTTAGTAGTAGAAGAGTCTATTCATGTTGTATTCGATGATAACCTCATTCCAAGGAAGGGTTCTTGTTATGATGATGATGTAGGAATCATTGATGCCTTTGATGGGGGACAAACTTCAAAGGAGGATGAGATTCCAACAAAAGAAGAGGATACACAAGATCCACCTCTTGAAGCCTTGAAGGACTTGGCTCTTGAGGAAAAGGAAGTGAGCTAGCCAAGGGAGTTCAACTATGTCAAAGGTGGTGAAATCTTGGGTGATCCATCCAAGGGGGTAACTACTAGATCTTCTCTTAAACTTATGAACCATGTTGCATTTATCTCATGCATAGAGCCTAAAAATATCAAAGAAGCATTAAAAGACGGTTTTTGGATTTTGGCCATGCAAGAGGAATTAAATCAATTTGAGAGAAGTAATGTTTGGACATTAGTTGATAGGCCTAGTAATCAATCTACTATAGGAACTAAATGGGTCTTTAGGAATAAACTAGATGAGAGTGGTAACATTGTGAGAAATAAAGCTAGATTAGTTGCACAAGGTTACACTCAAGAAGAGGGAATAGATTTTGATGAAACCTATGCACCCGTAGCTAGAATGGAGGCTATTAGGATGTTTCTTGCATATGCATGCTATCATGACTTCAATCTTTTTCAAATGGATGTTAAAAGCGCATTTTAAATGGTTTTATAAATGAGGAAGTGTATGTGGAACAACCACCGGGTTTTGAAGACTCAAAATTTCCAAATCATGTTTTCAAACTTACTAAAGCTCTTTATGGTTTAAAACAAACTCCTAGAGCTTGGTATGAAAGACTTTCAAACTTTTTGATTGAAAAAAGTTTTGAAAAGGTAAGGTGGACACTACACTTTTCATAAAAAGGTATAAAAATGACATCTTAGTAGTACAAATATATGTTGATGATATTATTTTTGGATCTACTAATGAGTGTCATTGCAAAGAGTTTGCTAAGTTAATGCAAGGTGAATTCGAGATGAGCATGATGGGGAAGCTCTCATTCTATTTGGGACTCCAAATCAAGCAAAGAAAGGATGACACCTTCATCAATCAAGCAAAGTACATCAAGGATATGCTCAAGAAGTTTGGCTTGGAGAATGGAAAGCCTCAAGCCACACCTATGAGCTCATCTACAAAGCTTGATAAAGATGAAGGAGGTAAGTGTGTTGACTCTAAGCTTTACCGTTCTATGATTGGATCTTTGCTTTACCTTACCGCAAGTAGACCAGATATTTTGTTAAGTGTTTGCTTGTGTGCTAGGTTTCAAGCTTGTCCTATAGAGTCTCACCTTATAGCCGTTAAGAGAATGTTTAGGTACCTTAGAGATACCCCTTGTTTAGGTCTTTGGTACCCTAGAGACTCCACCTTCAACCTTCATGCTTATTCGGATGCGGATTATGGGGGGTGTAAAATCGATAGGAAGAGTACTTCGTGAACTTGTCAATTTTTAGGTAGTATGTTCATATCTTAGTTCTTTAAGAAACAAAATAGTGTAGCTCTTTCTACCACCGAAGCCGAGTACATATCCTTAGGGAGTTGTTGTGCTCAAGTCCTTTGGATGAAGCAACAACTCTTAGATTATGGTATTAAAGTTGAAACCATACCCCTTAAGTGTGATAACAATAGTGCCATATGCTTAACAAAAAATCTCATCCAACACTCTAGAACCAAGCATATAGAGATAAGGCATCATTTCATTAGAGATCATGTCCTTAAGGAAGATGTTGTTATAGAGTACGTTGACACCTTAAACCAACTAGCGGACATCTTTACAAAGCCTTTAGATAAAGAGCGTTTTTGGTCCCTTAGGAGAGAGTTAGGTCTAACTAGCTTTCTTTGACCCTTTAGGACCCTTTTTGAAGTTAAAATTGCTTGATCTTGTGAAATTGCATGTTTATGTGTTGTTGCTCTTGAAAATATCCATGCTTATAGCTATGAGGAGTATGCTTCTGTTAGAATATGCTTAGAACTGCTCATTCATCATTTGTATTCATTTAGGAGATGTAAAAATCGAGCTTTTGGTTGTTCTTAAAGCCTAAAATGTATTTCTGGGCATAGGGTATCGATGCGGCCTTAAGTGTATCGATACGAGTACTGTATTAGCTTCCCATATTACATTTTGCCTAAAACGGGTATCGATATGGTTAAACCTTTTTCGATACGGATTGCATCTGTTTCGATACGAACCTTCAACGAGCATTTTAAATGGAATTACGTTTTTACCCCCGTATCGATACACCCTTAGGCGTATCGATACGCGATTGCGCAGACAGCTTCTAATTGGCATTTAAAGAGTTCAACTTTTACCAAAATTGAGTTTTTCAAAACCCTAAAAACCCTAGCCGTTTTCACTATATAAATAACCTCTCAATCCCTCATATTTTCACACCACAACTCAAAATCTCTTGAGGGTTTTCAAAATCAAGCAAAGCTCTTCAAGCTTTTCATCAATTTGGTGCTAAGTTCTTCTTCCATTCATCTCTATCAATATCAAGGTAAAACTCTTTCTTTTTTCTTTTGATTTTTCTTTTGATTTTCGTTTCAAATTTTCTTTTGTTTTGTCTTCTCAAAATCAAATCTCTTTTCAAACTCTTTATTTTTTTTGTTTGTAATTTTTTTTCAAAAACCTTGATTATTGTTTTTCAATGAGTTGAATGGAGAAAATTAATGCATACACTATTTTTAATCTTTTCTCTAGTTCATGGCACCCAAAAAGAGAGCACGAACTAGTGAAGCCGGTGAGGGTTCCAATGTCGGAGGTGGTACTCGCCCAAACCTCACTCTTATCTACCAACAATCCTTTAAGTCCACCGGAGGTCTCAACTATTTTCGCCAATTTCAAAACTATAAGATCCGTCCGGAGAAGGTAATCTCTATTCCTTTTCTTAACTCGGAGCGTTTCAAATTTGAGTACTTACCTTTGTTCCAAGAATGGAAGTTTATGGATTTTCTCCAAATTCCCGGGTTTTTCTTTCTTATCTTAGTTTTGATCTTTTATGCTAATGCCAAGTATTGTGTCAATCGAGATGGTGTTGTTACGGCCGTTAATTCTCATCTTATGGGTAAAAAGGTCACTATAGATGTTCAATCCATTTGTGATGTGTTTAAGTTTGAGGATGAATGCTATGATGATGAGAATGCTCTTGGCCATGTCCTAAGTGGTTCCGTCACTGCCCTTAATGCTCAGGATCAGATCCTACATTTGATGGTTTCTTGGTGGTTTAGGCCCTCGGGAGGGAAGTATTCCACTATCCGCCAAGTTGATGATTTTTGGATTTGATGCTTCCGTGAGAGAAAACGTCCAAACCTTGCTCGAATTATGTTTGCGGAGATTGTCTATCTCGTGCAACATCGCCACACTACACTCGTCACTTCCTTCACCTATGGAACGACCTTGAGTTACTTCTTCCAACAAAAGGAGATAGATTGCTCACATGACTACCCAACTCCCATCACCGATCCTATCGATGAAAGATCTCTTGCAAGGGGTAAGTTTCATTACTTCAATGGTAGTTGGCTTCGTCTATCCGAGCTCCCTAGTGAGGCCGCGGAACAATTTGCTAATCCTCAAGTTGATCAAGTTCCTCAAGATCCTCCTCCACCCTCTATGGAATCCCTCATGACTTATCTCAATGAGCAATTCACGAGTTTGGGCACGGGAATTGCCTCCATCAATCAAGTGATGAATTCGGGGTTTACCGCTATTGATACAAGGTTTACAAGCCTTGAAGATCGAATGAAGAATGTGGAGACTCGACTCACTTCCCTTGAAGGCGGTCACAACTCTATGAACATATCCCTTACCGCTTTCTATGACGAGTGGCGTCAAACTAGGAGGAACGATGATTCAATTGAGGATGATGGTGAAGATGGCGATTAAGATGCATAGTAGTTCATCTTTGCATATCATTTAAGTCATTTAGGATATTTATGCACTTTTGATTTATGCTTTTAGGATTAAGTTTGCATTATTCTAAAACCTATGCTTTGATTTTCTGTTTTTTGGATTTTAAGTTGATGTTATCTTTCATTTGAACTTAATGATATTATGTTGCTTATTTATACCTTTTGCCTTTATGCACTTTCCATTATGTCTCAATTATTTTTGATCTAACAAAAAAGGGGAAAGGGAAACTCACACTTAAAATTTTTGATTTTCAAACTTAAAAGTTACCTAGCTAATAATAAGGGGGAGATATTATGCAAAGTTTTTCAAAGTATCAAAAATTTCAAGTTTTGGTTTTGTTATATCAAAAATGGGGAGATTGTAAAACCTATGTTTGATTTTGATATAACTAAGTATGTTAAGGATTAAATTGAAAACTTGAAATAGATTTCTAAGTCCCATAAATGATTTATAAATCACCAACACTTTAAACTGATTTGAAAAACTCAAACTCCAAATATTTTCTAAGTGTTTCAAGGCCAAAGTATTGAAAAACGTCTAGGCGTATCGATACGCTTCCTGTCGTATCGATACCTTTTTTACAAAGTTGGCTACTGGAAAGACGCGTTTCGATACGCTCTTAACCGTATCGAAACAGCATATCGAAACATATTCAATCTATATAGATACACCCCTCTGTAAAAAATGAAGGAGTTTGAATGGTGTACCGATACGGTTCCACCCGTATCGATACGGTTTTAACGGAATTTTTAATTCGAAGAGCTTTAAATATTTTCGACCGTTGGTGTCAGTGGTTAGGTAACTAACATTTAAAGTGGTAGTTGTCCCGTACCGATACGGTGTTTCTCGCATCGAAACGAAAACTTCCAGTGAGATAAGTTGAGAAAAAGGTATCGATACTGTCTTATCCGTATTGAAAAACGCTCCATGTCCTGTACAGATACGCTTACACGCGTATCGATACGCCCTCTATATTATGTGCAACGGCTCTTTCTTTTTTGAGACAGGTATCGATACGTGTCTCCATGTACCGATACGGGTAGCTGCAGAAGTGCATTTATGGTGGAAAGAGAGGGTCCCAACGGCTATAATCAATACCCTAACCACCCAAACGGCTAGAATTGATATAGAAGTGTAAAAAGGTTTTTTCTCACACAGGTCCCCGCCTTTTTTAGAAGACATTTAATTTAAAAGGGGAGGTTTAAAAATAATTCGAGTTTTGCGAAAAAACTTTTAAAAATCTTTTTTTTCGGTTGGAGTCGCCACCGGCCACTAAGGTAGGCCAGACACCGTAAAAACTAAACCAAAGATTCATTTGAAAGGGTTCGGGAGTTGGTTACATGTGGGGAAGGGTTAGCACCCCCATCACGCCCAGAAATCGGTACCAAAACAATTGTTGCTTTTAAATTGATGGAAATTATCTGAAGTTTAAAATGTCATGTTAGTTTAGGGTTCGGATCCCGTCCGTTACCTTTATGCATGGTGTAAGCAATTAAAGAATGTTGTCATGGTCTTGTCTGTTTTAATTATGGATTTACCTTTAGACGATTCGAATTAATCCGAATATTCGAGGAGTATCCAATAAGCTAGGCTAGTCGACCCGAATACGCGGATTAATAAGTATCTCCGTTTTATAATTAAAATTAATTATCATGCAAATTTAAATGTTAAAGAGTCACATGAATGACATATTAGAATGCATGTCACAAAATGCAAATTCAAATGACATTAAAAAAGCATATAACAAATATATATTCGAATGGCATAACAACTAGCTAAAAACACACACCACATGCATGCATTAAAACCACATGTTATATATGCACATTACACATCACACCATCATAAACAATATGCAAAATACTATATTCGGTATCGACATATATTAAACAAGACAAATGCATGAATAACTATATATCATGTAACAAAAATAAAATGCAAGGTAAATAGAATGCAAACTAGCAGGGACCACAATGGTAATAATCCATAAAAAACTAATTAAAATGCAGAATAAGAACCCAATTGAAAAGATGCGGAAAGCCTAAGGGACCAAAAGTGTAATTACCCCACCCGAAAATCAATTGAAACGAAAACGGTGGCGAAATTGAAAACACTAGAAAACACACAGGGACTACGGGAAGGATTTTAAAAAGTGGAAGCCCCTTTCGCGTAATTAGAGGAACATGAAGGGTTTTAAAAGGTTATTAGACCGATTTTTAAAATAGAATATATTATAAATACCCGGTTAAAACGTTTTTTTATCCCTTTTTTCTTTTTCTAAACCCTAAAATACCTACGAAGCTCTCATCCCCTTTCTTTCCCGGCGCCGTCAGGGTTCCGGTCGCCGTTGCCGGCGTCGGAACCCTAAAAAAACCTTTTCTTTCTTCGAACCCAAACAAAGATAAAAAACCTTTCTCTTCTCGAAACCAAAACCTAAAACCTGTTTTTCCCTTTTTCAAACGATCGAAACCCAAAGAAAAACTTAAAACTGAAACTCACCCTTGTCGTTGTCTCACCCGTCACGACTGATGAAGCCGGAGGGCTTATCGCCGGTAGAGGGGAGACATAAAGGCACCGAGAAGAGGGAATGCGAAGGTAAACCCTAGACCGTTTCTGTGTTGTTTTTTATATATTTTTATGCGATACGAACTAAAATCGAAATGGAGAAGACGATACCTCTCGTAAACTGAGGTGCTCTGCTTGTATTGATTGAAGTTTTCGGTTACAAATCTCTCTAAAAACCTCCCTTTTCGAAAAACTCTCCCTGGATTACAATTCTTGTTCCAGTTTTATAGCCGAAAAATTACATTTTTTTGTGTTGCATGTAATTGAAAGAAAATCCCTATTGGTTCTGCCTATTCTTGTCGATATTCGTCTGTGATTTCCGTTGTTTGGCCTCTGATTTCTGTTATTTGCCTCTGTGATTTCTGAATTTGATACACGTCTTTTCCTGACATTTTGTTTGTTTTTGGTGTGCATGTAACGGCTGAGGAGGGGACCAGAGAGGCACGGGATGTGGCCGGTTGTGCATGTCGTTGATGGGATCCGGACGGGCTCGAATTGATCGAACGGTGCACGTGAGAAGCTGAGTAGTCGGTTGTGGTCCACACGCGCGCGTGAAGGAGTTGGGGAGCCGCACGTGCGGTGCGTGGAGGTTCTGGAGGCTTCCGAGCTTCGATCCTGGCCGTTGATGGTCAAGCTCGATCCGACGGCTCAAACAGATGCGGCGCTAGGGCAATAAGTGGCCGGCTAGGGTTTCCTTTCGAGGGGTAATCTGGACCGTCAGATCCGGATCCAGATCTGACGGCTGAGATTGGGCTGCGCAAAACAAAAGAGAGACCATTAGGGTTTTCCAGATTAGGGCTATTAGGTTATTCGGGCCAACGAGCCTTGTAACTTTTTTTGGATAATGGACTGTAATAAATATTGGGCTTATTATTTAATGGGACTTTTATTTATTTAATTTGGGCTTGTTTATATAATATATGATGGGCTTCATTATTTAGTATTTGTGTTTTGTTTTCAGATTAGATAATAATAATAATAATAATAATAATAATAATAATAATAATAATAATAATAATAATAATAATAATAATAATAATAATAATAGTAATTGTAACAACACATGACAATATATTATTATAGCATAACATAACACTAATATGTAATAATAATAATATATTTAATAATAATGTAGATAGATAATAACAATAACAACTATTATGATAACGGTAATACAATAACTTAATGAAATATAATACTAAATATAATATAATATGATAGATAATAATAGTAGTAACATATGATAAACAACTATAGCATAAGAGATGATAATAATATACGATAATAGTATATATAAATAGTAATAATAGATATGGGTAAATAATATATGGCATTAAAGAATATAGTAATAATAGTAATATATGATACTTATAGTAATTATAATAGATAATAGTAAATAAATAATAATAATAATAGATATTCTAATAGTAGTAATATATATATACTATTTTTTAATTTTTTTCCTTTTTCTTTTTTTTTTGGTTTTTAATCACAATATATATAATTAACGTAAATACCAAAGCTCATTATTATAAAAAGACGGGTTTAACACACCGGACAAAATATGTGATTATAACTGCCCCCTTTGCGTATACTTGTGGAACAAGGATAAAGCAAAGGCCATAAACACCAATTTTGTCCGATTTCCATGTTTGGATCCCGAGTCACCATGCACTTGAACTATTGGCGATTCGGAAGTCGGTAAGGGAAAATGCAACGGTCGTGGAGGCCTGAAGCTTTTTTTCTCAATTCAACATTCTTCAACCCTTCGAGGTCCGAATATATAGACGATTATCAAAAGCTCCATTCTCAAAGTGCCCGAACGGATAGGCGGATTCCATTCTCCAAAAGCCCGAACGGATAGGCGGGTTCCATTCTCCAAAATCCCGAACGAATAGGCGGGTTCCATTCTCCAAAAGCCCGAATAGATAGGCAGGTTCCATTCTCTAAAAGCCCGAATAGATAGGCGAGTTCCATTCTCCAAAAGCCCGAACGAATAGGCGGGTTCCATTCTCCAAAAGCCCGAACGAATAGGCGGGTTCCATTCTCCAAAAGCTCGAATAGTTACGCAGGTTCCATTCTCCAAAAGCCCGAATAGATAGACAGGTTCCATTCTCCTAGAGCCTGAATGGATAGGCGGGTTCCATTCTCCAAGAGCCTTAACGGATAGGCGGGTTCTATTCTCCATGAGCCTGAATAGATAGGCGGGTTCTATTCTACAAGAGCCCGAATAGATAGGTGGGTTCCATTCTCCAAGAGCCTGAATAGATAGGCGGGTTTCCTTTTACGAGAAAAGCTTTAAAATACCTGTCGAAAATAGGTAAAAATGATATGATGATGTGGGTTAGCATGCCTCTAATCCTAGGGATGCTTACCTACAAATGATGCATGATTTATGACATCAAAATTGTTCGGACGCTTTCACTCTTCGGATCGGTCAATCTCGACCTTATTCTTTTTTTCTTCTTTTTCTCAATTTCTTTGGGCTTTCTCATCTCTGCCAAATCTCCATCTTTTGGTCTCTTCCCGAAAGACGACCGCTGACTTCCACTGGTCAAATTGGATATAACACTTCTCGTAGTGCTCGTTCTAAAAATATTGCCCCTATTCAAACTGGGTGCTCAACCATTCTCTTCGTCTTAACTCAAAATGACGACTTTTCTCAACATTAGGGGAAGCACATGCCCCCAAGTCCCTGAGCTTCTCTCCCAAGTTCATCAAGGTCCACTTCTCATCTTCTGAAGCAATCGAAACATTTCGACAAAAAATTGCTTCAAGTCCCTGAACTAGCATGTAGGAACTTATTACAATCCTTACCATGGCCACTGACAAGCTGTCATTTGTATTCATGGCATTGCATTCTAAACTTTATCCCTGAAGCAATGGGAAAAATTATTGTGTTCACAAAAGATTTAGATTACATATTCTAAATTCAAAATGAGATGCATTTTTAAAAACAAAATTTTCTCTTTCAAATCATGGATATATCAAGCTAGATTAAATACCCCGAATATCAAGTGCACGAACGACACTACTACGGCTTACCAAGGATTTCCTCAAGCATCATGTGTCTAGGAGACCTCGAAAGCTGAGCTGATGTCTGAAAATGTGACATACTATCAGAGTTATTTCAGTCTTTTAATCATTTAGGCTTATCTTCTATAGGCTTCGCCTTTATCATTTCTTTATAATTTTGGGGAAGTCAACTCATCACATTCCTTTGGCTCGAAATAAATGATGGAGCAAACAACAAAACCCCGGGCTACTTGGCATTGTCATGATTTGATAATATTACCATCACTCATGTAGCTAAAGTGAATGGTGCATAGACCCCTTATTGGTCTTTTGCTACAGTGGAGTGCCCCAAAAATTCCACACTCGTATCCGAAAATGCCTATTACCAGGCTTCGAACATTGGAGTGCTTTTGATACGCTTTTATTATTCTCTCTCTTTTGTCTCTTTTCTTTTTCTTTTTCTTTTTCTTCTTTTTATCTCTTTTTCTTTTATTCTTCTTTCTTCTTTCTTTTTCTTTTTCTTTTTTATTTTCTTTTTCTCTTTTTTCTTCTCTTTTTTTCTTCTTTTAGCACGGAGGATTTCCGGTTATTCTCCCGAAGGCCCTAATTCTATGTGTATTTAATTAGGTGACCAAATTAACTTGGAGTGTAAGCACATATTCATCATCTTCAAAGCTTTCGATTTCCACTAGACAAAGGCGGCTCGAAGTCAACCTTTGGGGTCAAGGTCAATGTCCCTTATGCAATTGATATACGGGGACTCAATAGACAAATATATACACACAAAATGAAAAGGCAATTGAAACATAATGCATCCTTTCATTGAAATTTAAAAACATGCAGTCTGAGGCCCTTACAAAAAATCTTTGCTAACTTCGGGCAAAAGGGTAGCAAAGTTGATTCCACACATCACTTCAAAGAAAAGATTAAAATGCAATGGAAAGAAAACAAGAAAACTTGGATGCATTATAACTCTTGACTAAGCTGGCCGTCCATCGCACCCCTTTAAGCTTCCTCGAGGAACTCAACCTCCTTATTGTCCATCAATTCCTGAACCAACTCTTTGAATCCTGGACAACTCTGAATCTTGTGCCCCACAGTCTGATGGAACTCACAGAAGGATTCATGGCCATCATATGCCCCATTTAGACCCTTCTCGATCAAGCCTGCCTTGCACAACTGTTCATACACCCAACTCAGAGGTGACTTAATTTCTAACACCGACATCCTTACTTTCTTCGCACCTACCATTTCGAGGGCATTCACGTCTCGACCTCTATGGTTCGGATGTGGATTGGTCGTCACATTGGGCTTCTCTAACTCTAGGACCCTGGTGTTAATCATGTTTTGCACGAGCTTCTTGAATGGTGTGCAATTTTCTATCGTGTGTCCTGGTACTCCGTCGTGATACTCACAGTGTGCCTTCTCATCGTACCATATAGGGTAAGGCGGTTGGAAGGGAGTAACATGATACGGACGGACCAGATCAGCCTCGTATAGGTGTTTGTATACCTCCTTGTACGGTATAGGTAGAGGGGTGAAGGTCATTCTCTCTTGTTCCTTCTTGGGATCCCTATTCTCTCTTCAGTTTGAGCCTTGCGCATTCCCGATTGCGTCTTGAGGCAGTGAGATGGTGAAGTGCTTAGAAGCCTCGTAGGTACCAACGTTGTTCACCTCGTGATCTTTCTTCTTAAATTGCTTTCGGGCATTCTCTCCTCCATCAATCCTACCACTCTTGATAGCTGCCTCGATTCGTTCACCGGTCATAACCATATACGAGAAGTTACCGATAGGGTTGCTTATCATGCGGTCATAGAGGGTCCCTTTCAAAGTATCGACAAACATAGGGGAGATCTCATTCTCACGGAGCGGGGGTTGAACATGTGCTGCCACATCTCGCCAACGCTGGGCGTATTCACAGAGGCTCTCATTGTGCCTTTGCTCCAAACCTTGTAGCATGAGTCGGTTCGGAACCATGTCGGTTATATGCCTATACTAATTTGTGAAAGCCTTGGCCAAATCCTTCCATGACTGAATCTGAGCACGAGTCAACTGATTGTACCACCTCATTGCGGGCCCCGCTAAGCTGTCTTGGAAGCAGTGAATTAACAACCTCTCGTTGTCGATGAAACCCATCGTCTTTCTACAGAACATAGTTATATGAGCAGTAGGGCAAGTCGTCCCGTCAAACTTCTCAAACTCCGACGTCTTGAACTTGGGCGGGATAATCAAATCCAGAACCAAACTGAGATCTCTAGCATTCATCCCATATGCCCCCTCTTCTCCTTCTTTAGTTCGGAATTTCTCATCGAGATCCTTCCGGGTCTCTTCTAGTTGCTTTGAGAACTCCGCCTTGACCTTGTTCAAATTCTCAATCTCATCCAAGTCTGGGACATTATCCCGACATTTTCCATATTAAAAATCAGACCTGATGGAACATGGGTAGAGGCGCCCGCCTGATGCGATGTTGCCCCATCTCCTTGAGTAGCCGCTCCTTGCGAGGGCTTAGAGGTATCGGTGACAAAACCCGGGGAATACGAAGGGACTCCCTTATCCTGACTAGGGTTTCCAACAACGCCCTTTCCTTTCAAATTGGCTTGTAACGACTGAGATATCTCTTTCATCATATCTTGTTAGGACTTGATGATGGTGTCCCTCAACTCTTGCTGAGCTCGTTCTAACTGGCCACTAAAATCAGCTTCTAACTTAGCAAAGCTCTCCTCCATTTGCTTCCTTTGGTGGTGAGTAAAGTGTGGGTGCGAAATCTTCGGTAGTCACGAATACTGCCATGACCCCGAACAATTAATCTCATGATTTAATGATGCAATGCATGAAATGTGTATGCATAACTGAAACAAATGATTGAAGGCAACAAATTAAAAAACACAAAATCGAATGCAAGGAAATGTTTATTCGACGAACATCCTCATTAAACAACTTTCCACAACGGAGATCAAGTCTTGTTGCAACGAGGTAATAAATACATAGGGTACGATTTTCAACAAATTTTCTCGTCCCTTCCTTTTAAACTAGGGCATTCCGGAAACTCCGTTGTTATGGACTCTTTTCTCCCATTGTGAAAGTTTTCAACTTTAGACTGTTCTCGAATCAACACCTCGTATGAGAATGCGATGAGTATGCAAAAATAAGGAAAACAAGACAAGAAGGCAACTGGGTTAATATCAACAATAATGAATACTTGAATGAAACAAATCATAAGGAAACACATCAAAGCAAATTAACGATGCAAGACCTAATAGCATGAATTCTAATTCTACGGTTATCCGCATGGCTCTAATCGGGGTGGGCTTCTTAAATTCTCACTCATGTGGGTTCGGTTCTAACAAAGGTACCCGAACCTATCTTATCACCTACTAAGGTAACAAGAATCCCGATTCTGGCCCATTACAATCTTGCGAATTGGTTTCAGTTCGAGGGAAAGCATGACCTAGTGACGTGGAGGGCTGCTCACATGATAAAGGCGTGGATTCCGGAAGTGAATTACCGACCCGTAGAGGGAGACTCACGTGGGTATGGGCGTTTCACTCCCACTTAAGGGACGAAGCTCGGGTATAGAGCTTAATGCGTGATGCAACACAAGTCGGTGATTCCTTTGAAATCAAATGAAAAATTAATTTAAAGACCACCAATTATCGAAGCTTATGTAATTAAAGTTCTATTTTCAAGGAAGAACCACCTCGCTAAAGTCAAATTAGATTTCAAAAATTTCCATCATTAAAGGCAACAATTATTTCTTTGGCTTAACTCTCTTTTGATTTCAAAAACAAAATTCTCCCCAGCGGAGTCGCCATGCTGTAACAAGGTATTTTTTTCTCACAAGGGTCTCTGCTTTTGTGAAAGAAACGTTTCATTTAAGGGGGGTTTAAAAATAATTCGAGTTTTGGGAAAAACCTTTTAAAAATCTTTTTTTTTTCGGTTGGAGTCGCCACCGGCCACTGAGGTAGGCCAGACACCGTAAAAACTAAACCGTAGGTTCATTTGAAAGGGTTCGGGAGTTGGTTACGTGTGGGGAAGGGTTAGCACCCCCATCATACCCGGAAATCGGTACCAAAACAATTGTTGCTTTTAAATTGATGGAAATTATTTGAAGTTTAAAATGAATTTAATTAGGGATTCTTAATTGAAAATCGGACTTTAGTCGTACGAGCTTTATCCAAATTAGTGGTTTTGAATTAATTAAACATTTAATTAAAAAGGATGACGGTACACCGGACCAAAGACTAAACCGACATCATATAAGACTGACTGTCGTGTTAGTTTAGGGTTCAGAACCCGTCCGTCACCTTTATGCATGGTGTAAGCAATTAAAGAATGATGTCATGGTCTTGTCCGTTTTAATTATGGATTTACCTTTAGACGATTTGAATTAATCCGAATATTCGAGGAGTATCTAATAAGCTAGGCTAGTCGACCCGAATATGCGGATAATAAGTATCTCCGTTTTATAATTAAAATTAATTATCATGCAAATTTAAATGTTAAAGAGTCACATGGATGACATATTAGAATGCATGTCACAAAATTCAAATTCAAATGACATTAAAAAAACATGTAACAAATATATATTCGAATGGCATAACAACTAGCTAAAAACACATACCACATGCATGCATTAAAACCACATGTTATATATGCACATTACACATCACACCATCATAAACAATATGCAAAATACTATATTCGGTATTGACATATATTAAACAAGACAAATGCATGAATAACTATATATCATGTAACAAAAATAAAATGCAAGGTAAATAGAATGCAAACTAGCAGGGACCACAATGGTAATAAATCCATAAAAAAACTAATTAAAATGCAGAATAAAGACCCAATTGAAAAGATACGGAAAGCCTAAGGGACCAAAAGCGTAATTACCCCACTCGAAAATCAATTGAAAGGAAAACGGTGGCGAAATTGAAAACACTGGAAAACACACAGGGACTACGGGAAGGATTTTAAAAAGCAGAAGCCTCTTTCGCGTAATTAGAGGGACACGGAGGGTTATAAAAGGGTATTAGACTGATTTTTAAAACATAAGATATTATAAATACCCGGTTAAAACGTTTTTTATCCCTTTTTTCTTTTTCAAACCCTAAAATACCTGCGAAGCTCTCCTCTCCTTTCTTTCCCGGCTCCATCAGGGTTCCGGTCGTCGTTGCCGGCGCTAAAACCCTAAAAAACCTTTTCTTTCTTCGAACCCAAATGGAGATCAAAAACCTTTCTCTTCTCGAAACCAAAACCAAAAACCTGTTTTTCCCTTTTTCAAACGACCGAAACCCAAAGAAAAACTTAAAACCGAAACTCACCCTTGTCGCTGGCTCACCCGTCACGACTGATGAAGCCGGAGGGCTTATCGCCGGTATATGGGAGACATAAAGGCACCGAGAAGAGGGAATGCGAAGGTAAACCCTAGACTGTTTATGTGTTGTTTTTTTATATATTTTTATGCGATACGAACTGAAATCAAAATGGAGAAGACGATACCTCTCGTAAATTGAGGTGCTCTGCTTGTATTGATTGAAGTTTTCGGTTACAAATCTCTCTAAAAAACCTCCCTTTTCGAAAAACTCTTCCTGGATTACAATGCTTGTTCTGGTTTTAGAGCCGAAAAATTACATTTTTTGTATTGCATGTAATTGAAAGAAAATCCCTATTGGTTCTGCCTATTCTTGTCGATATTCGTCTGTGATTTTCGTTGTTTGGCCTCTGATTTCTAAATTTGATACGCGTCTTTTCCTGACATTTTGTTTGTTTTTGGTGTGCATGTGACGGCTAAGGAGGGGACCAGAGAGGAACGGGACGTGGCCGGTTGTGCATGTCGTTGATGGGATCCGGACGGGCTCGGATTGATTGAACGGTGCACGTGAGAAGCTGAGTGGTCGGTTGTGGTCCACACGCGCGCGTGAAGGAGTTGGGGAGCCGCGCGTGCGGCGCATGGAGGTTCTGGAGGCTTCCGAGCTTCGATCCTGGCCGTTGATGGTCAAGCTCGATCCGACGGCTCAGACATATGCGGCACTAGGGCAATAAGAGGCCGGCTAGGGTTTCCTTTTGAGGGGTAATCTGGACCGTCGGATTCGGATCCAGATCTGACGACTGAGATTGGGCTGCGCAAAACAAAAGAGAGACCATTAGGGTTTTCCAGATTAGGGCTATTAGGTTATTCGGGCCAACGACCTTGTAATTTTTTTTGGATAATAGACTGTAATAAATATTGGGCTTATTATTTAATGGGACTTTTATTTATTTAATTTGGGCTTGTTTATATAATATATGATGGGCTTCATTATTTAGTATTTGTGTTTTGTTTTCAGATTAGATGATGATGATAATAATAATAATAATAATAATAACAATAATAATAATAATAATAATTGTAACAACACACGAGAATATATTATTATAGCGTAACATAATACTAATAGGTATAATAATAATAGGTAATAATAATAATAATAATATATAAGATAATAATGTAGATAGATAATAACAATAACAACTATTATGATAACGGTAATACAATAACTTAATGAAATATAATACTAAATATAATACTAAATATAATATAATATGATAGATAATAATAGTAGTAACATATGATAAACAATTATAGCATAAGAGATGATAATAATATACGATAATAGTATATATAAATAGTAATAATAGATAGGGGAAAATAATATATGGCAGTAAAGAATATAGTAATAATAGTAATATATGATACTTATAGTAATTATAATAGATAATAGTAAATAAATAATAATAATAATAATAGATATTCTAATAGTAGTAATATATATATATATACTATTTTTTTAATTTTTTCCTTTTTCTTTTTTTTTGGTTTTTAATCACAACATATATATAATTAACATAAATACCAAAGCCCATTATTATAAAAAGACGGGTTTAACACCCCGGACAAAATAGGTGATTACAAGAAGGTATAAATTGAAGCTTATTGAAGACCAGCAACAACTATTGCATCAAAGATTAACATCCAAGCAAAAATCCAAGCTCATTATGCTTATTTTCCAATTTCTTGTAAACCCTTAATTTTGTTGTATTCAATTCCTATCCTATCTTCAAATTTGGGTTGAGTGTTTGTACTTAAAGGGGCAATATTGTATTTGAGAGATATCTTTCTTGCCTAATTTCTTCTTTGTTCACTTGTGAGGGTTTGGCCAAGTTTTGGGTAGAAAATTTGACCGGTTGTGTAAAGGTTACCTCCTAAGCCTTGAAAAGGGGAAGACCAAATTAGTGAATTGTTGCAAATCCTTAGTGGTAGCTAAGGTAGTGGATGTACAGTTCATTTGAAACTTGAACCACTCTAAAATCCTTTGTTCTTCATTTTAGCTATCATTTTTCTCCAACAATTTTTTAAAAGCCCAATTCACCCCCTCTTGGCCTTGATCAATCCATTGACCCACTCAACATATCCCCATTTTCAGAAGAATGAGATTGAAAGACATGTGCAACTGCGTAGACTACCGAGCTCTCAACGCATTACAATTAAAAATAAGTTTCCGACCCCCACTGCAGATGAGTTGTTTGATGAACTGTGTGAATCAATGTTTTTTTTCTGAACTAGATTTATTGGCAGGATATCATCGAATTCGGGTCAAGCTTGTGGATGTTCCAAATACTGTATTTCGTACCCACGAGGGACACTACGAGTTTCTTTTCATGTTGTTTGGGCTAACTAACGCCCCCTCGACCTTTCAAGCGGCGATGAATGAGATTTCCAAACCGTACTTGAGGAAGTTTATGCTAATTTTCCTCGATAAAATCCTAGTTTTTAGTAAGAATTGGTCGGATCCCTTGGGGCATCTTCGACAAGTGTTACAAGTTCTTCAAAACAATGGCTTTTGTGGCAAAGAAATCAAAATGTGTGTTTGGGAAAGAATCTGTAGAGTATTTGGGGCACATTCTGTCAAAGGAAGGTTTGGCCATGGATTTGAAGAAGGTTAGGGTCATTCGAGAGTGGTCAATTCCATCCGATATCAAGGAGGTGCGGGGATTTCTTGAGATCGCGCGGTATTATTGGTGATTTATCCGAAGGTTTGTCATAATTTCTGCACCCATTTCATACTTGTTGTGCCAAGGAGAGAAGTTCCAGTGGACAGACCAGGCTCAAGGAGCTTTTGAGAAATTAAAGTCACTTTTTATGGGGGCACCAGTACTCGGATTACCTTGTTTTGACAAGGAATTTTATGTGGAGACGGATGCGTCGAGGGTGGGAATCGGAGCTTTCCTTACTCAGAACAATCGACCACTAGCTTTCTTCAATCAAAAACTCAGTCCCCGTATGCAAGGAGCATCCACTTACCATAGAGAAATGTTTGCGATCACCCAAGCCGTAGGGAAGTGGAGGCAATACCTTTTCGGACGTTGGTTTATCATCATCACCAATCAAAAGGCTTCGCTTGAGCTTACACAATAAACGATTCAAACTCCGAAACAACAACATTGGTTATCAAAATTGATCGATTATGATTTTGAGATCCGTTACCGACTGGGAAAATTGAATTCAGTGGCAGATGCTTTGTCTCGAGAGGTTAATTCCACCATAATGGCCTTTACTCAAACTACCTTTGGTATAATTGATGACATTTGAACAACAACTATGGTTGACAAGGAATTACAGGCTATACAAGCACTGCTTACAGAGGATAGTATCGAGTATCCGGGATATGTTGCTACCGAGGGGATACTGCTATTTCGAGGAAGCATGGTAGTTCCTAATGAAAGTGCCATTCGCTCCAGAATCATACGAGAGTTTTAACAGTCAACTACGAGGGGACATGTAGGGTTCCTTCGCACTTTTCATCGAGTCTCGGCCAACTTCTATTGGAAACACATAAGAAAGGACATTCGCCGATTCGTCAACGAGTGTTAGACATGTCAAAGAATGAAGAATGATGGCTTAGTACCTGCGAGGATTACTTCAACCTTTTAATATTTTGAACCAAGTGTTCGAAGATATTGCCTTAGACTTTATTACGGGGTTACCCAAGTCCAACGACAAAGAAGCTATATTGGTGGTGGTCGATCGATTGACAAAATATGGGCATTTTTTTGCATTGCCCCGACACTTTAATGCAAACTATGTGGCTAATGTTATGGTTCAGGGAGTGATTAAGTTGCATGGAATTCTCTGGTCTATGGTTAGTGAACCTGAAAAAATCTTTGTGAGCTCAATGTGGAAAGAAATGGCTCGATTGCAAGGAACTGAAATGTGTATGGGAACATCGTATCACCCACAAACCGATGGACAAACTGAGGCCTTAATCTGATGCTTGGAGATGTACTTGTGGTGCCTTACGAGGAACGAACCAAGTCAATGGGAAAGGTTCTTAGCATGGGCAGAATACTGGTACAATACCTCCTACCAAGCCTCGGCGAGAATGACACCCTTTAAAGCACTGTATGGAAGGGAGCCCCCAACCATTGTGAACTATTTGGAGGGGAGCACTGCGAATGATCAAGTTGGAAAGCAATTGAAAGAGATGGATGAGATTTTGTGGGAGCTAAAGGATAATTTACTACGTGCTCAGTTGAGGATGAAAAACCAAGTAGATAAACATCGTCGAGAGGTTGAGTTCGAAGAAGGATCATGGGTATTTGTTCACTTACAACCCTATAAACAACTTTCATTGAGGTTGAGACGCCATCAAAAGTTGAGCCCGCGCTTCTTTGGTCCCTATCACATTTTGAAACGAATTGGTCGGGTTGCGTATAAGCTTGACTTACCAGACTTAACTCACATACACCCTGTCACAATTGGAGATCTGTAAGGGACAACCATTGGAGTAGATTACACCATTGCCTTTGCTGAATACAGAAGAGCCATGAGCCACAATGATGGAGTCGAACCTTGAGGACAAGGTTCTAGAAAATGGAAGGGGTAATGTCACGAGCCAAATACCAGAAACCGTACTTGTGGGTCCAGATGAGCACGAGACAATGGGATCGATTGAGCCTACCTCAACAGAGAATATTGGCATAATTCGCAGGAGCACCAGGGAAAGAAATAGGCCTACAACACTAACCGACTTTGTCGTGTATTAAGAATACCCTAAGTATAAATAATATTTTTCATGTGTAAAGAGGCATGAAAAGAACTTGAAACTTTCTACTTATCTATCTAATTCTATTTCTCTTCTACCCCACTCTCTTTTCTGAAATTGCCAGTTAGAGTCGAGTCTAACAAATTACCTTCCATTAATATCATCCACACTTGTTTGCAAAGTAAAGCATCTTTCATAAGATTTTATTTTTTAAACCTTAAACCACTCGGTCTTTCGGGTTTACACAAAAGCTCTCATCGATAGAGGTGTAGTTTCTAAGATTATTTTTAATGTTCCCACCAAAAGTTTTGGTATCTATAGACTGTAATATATTTAGATATTTTGAAACAAGAAATTGTATATATAGGAATGAAATATTAGGTTGACCTCATAAGTGTGTCTATACCACTTTGCGATAAACAATCTACCTTTAATGTTGTAAGCTTTATTTTTAATATCAATAATAGGTCGATAGAATGTCTTCTTATTGTTAAGACTTCAAAGTTATAGGCCTAGATACTTATCAAGTTGTAGTGCTCTTAACACCAACGATTCTTGTGTTACATTCGTAAAATTGAGTTTGGAGAATTGTGTACGAATTTGATCTAAAAATTGTTATAAAAGGATCGAAAAATGAGTCAATATTTTAAAATAAAAATTCTCAAATACTTTAATTTAAATGAATTTTGGGTTGAAAACCGAGTATTATAAAATGTCATGAGGATTTTATGAAATGTTTTATTAAAGTGAATTTTAAAAATTAGAGTGAAATTTAGCTTCAATATTTCAGAAATGACTAAATTGGAATAAGGATCCAACTTGCAAGCTCTTAAAGGCAATATACCATTAGCTCAAAAATTAGTATTCATACAATAATTTCCATGTTCATTTTTCTCTCCTAAAAATTTATTGTAGATTTTTCCTAAACAAATCTAATTAGTTAATTTTGTTTCCAAATATGAAATTACCCCAAACACTCTTCTTCATCTTCACATTTTCTAAAGCATTTTTCTGTTGATTTTTATGGAGCCAAGCAAAAATCAGTTTTCTTTCTTCAATTGAGGTATGACTTTATCTTTTCACCACTTAATTGAGTGTTTTTGCTTTTTAGAACAATTTTTTTAAAATCTATGAAATTTTCTAACGTAAATTCAACCAAATATGGTGAAATAAGATTTTCTTTGATAAAACCTTGAATTCTGATTTATTTTAGACTTCTTTTGATTCATGTAAGAGGTTTCCATTTTTTATTTAACAAAACAAAACGAGAATATTCATATTTGATGATTTTTCTACGGAAAATTCTATAGCGCTTGTCGAGCAACGACGAGCACCACTATTGACGAGCACCGATGATCACTGATAGATTATTTTTTAAAATTTTTAAATCCAAAGTATTTAATGCGTAATTATATTTTTTTTTGAAAATTAAAAGTGTAATTTAATTAAAGTATTTTTAGTTTTAAATTTATTTTAAATATTATTAATCAAAATAAACTATCCCAAATCAAAAAATCCTAAGTTTTTTTTTTTGCTTTGAAATTAACCCAATTGCTGCCGCACCCACCGCCGCCGTCGCCGACAACCTTTGCCGTCGCCGACATCCGCCGCCAGTCCTAATTCTTTGTTGTAATTAGGTAATTTATCCCCAATTTTTAAAACCTTGATCATCACCCTAACTAAAATTATGTTAATTGGCTTATGTAATTCAAAATTGAGAACCCCCAACGCCTTTGCTAAGACCCCAAAATCAGTTGCAGCAATCAAATTTTGTTGATTGATTCGTAAAATTAATGGCCGATCTGAACCCTCAATTTTGTTGTTCGTCGCGCGTATCGGTACGGTATTCTTCGCGTACCGTTACGAGTGGGAATATCATACCGATACGCTATGTGTACCGATACAAGTTTTAGCCAATGGAAATTCAGTGATAACTTTTCGTACCAGTACGGTACTCTCACGCGTATTGGTACGCTGGATATTACTGTATCGGTACGGTATGTGTATCGATACATTTTTTGGTCACTGGATTTTTAGCGATATCGTGTAGTACCAGTACGATATTTTTACCGTACCGGTACGTTACTAGTACCAAACCGGTATCGGTACGGTATTGATAGCCTACTGGTATGCTAGCTTCAAATGTTGCAAATTGTTCTTACTTAAAATTAACCTCTTTGATGTAGATGATGGATCTAAATTTAACGCCTTCAAAACAAGATACAACAATGATGAAGTGCAAATGTCATATCGACATGTGTTCGAGGAAGACAAACACCGAGGTACATTTATTATAATTACTTGAACTTTCAATGCTTGTCTTAAATAGTTTTAGAGAGATTAATGTTTTATGTACTTATAGGAAAATCGTGGAGTTGTACTTGAGGAAAACATAAGCACTCCTTATCAGAGTGATTAGAAGTTTGAGACACTCATTCAATCTGTGCAAAATACTGAAAAGGAGTTTGTGAAATGAATTCCCATTTTAAAAAATTTAATGGTCAATTTGAGAAATTAGTGTCCATATTAGCAGCGAGCAATGTAAAATGCTCAAAACAAGATGATGGTTCACTAAAAGGAGAGGCTGTACATAATAAATCATTAGAGGGATATGATTTAAAGAGTATACCTGAAGATATTAATTTATACAGTGAGCCATTGAATGCTGATGGTTTAGAGAATAAATCTCACGGGGAAGAAGACAAAATCAAGACTAATAGGGATGGTTTTCTAGAAATTCCGAGCGGTTTATTTAAATTTAAATTTAGTCCCCAGCGATTTTCTTGTCAACTAGTTACGTTGAAGAAAACTCCAATAAGTAAAAAAATGTGGCCTAAAATGTCTAACGGTCAGAAGTCATTGTCAAAGAGATGTTTGACTGCACGTTCTGATATTACAGATGATCTGAAGTCGAAAGATATGACATAAAAAAAAGAGCTCGAACTTCTGGAGTGAATACAGAGGTATGTATAAATAATTCTTTATTTGTTATTTAGCATATTTTACTTAAAACTAATATTTGACATATGATAACAGGCAAAAACACTACTTTGCAAGATAGTGGAGAAACATGCAAGGTTCATGCTCCCGAAAAAATGAGGTGGTAATGAGAAAAAAATATTTTCTTTGTAGGGTGTAAATTCGAAAGAAATAATGTACAAATATGTCATTTGAATTACATATGTGATCAATTACTCTTTAATTGCGCAGGTTGGAAACAAGAACAATGTCTATGATGTTGATAGTGAAGAAGAATTGAAAGATTTGATCCCACATGCTCAAAAAAAAATTTAAGGAAAAAAAAGTTTAGATTCTACAAAAAAAATTATCTATAAATATCAACATGTAATTTTCTAGTTATTATCATTTGTAAGAGTTTAATTAATGTATTTCATGCAGTGTTGTTCTAAACCAGGTGATACGTTAGCAGAAGAACGTAATGAAAATGTGAGGATAAGCGATGCGTAGAAGAAATATTTGAAGTACTTAACGCCTGAAGAAACCAGAGTTTGCATGAATATTGCTACTTGAGATGATACAATCAGGACTCTTTACATGGCAAAAATAATCCGTTGGATGTTAACAATGCTCGCACTGTTTTTCCAGACAATTGGTTATCTGATTGGGTAATGTAACATGTTATAATAAAGTTTTTTGTTTGTTTTGTTTGTTGTTAACATTACTAATTTTTTGTTTTTAATATTTAATTGTTCATCGATATCTATGTCTATGATTTGCATTTGAGACAAGGGCCAATGCCACAAAAATTATATCTCCCTTTGTCCTTTCAGGTAAAAAAAATATATTTATGGGCTACCTAGAAATAACATTCTTTTCGGTTGATGATTTGATCATATTATCCAATTTTTTGTTTGTCGGAGACTTTGATTCAAGATTTTTCACCTGATAAGAAGGCGAGATCACATCATAGTCTTTTCAAATTTTATAGCCGTTGGATAGATGACTTTATGCCTACTGATAGTAGTAATGTTGAGCAGATATATTTACAGTTTGTAGTTTGTTTTATGTAGTTGGCAGTGATTTTGAACTTACATGATTTCGCAGGTACATGTGCCTTTATATGAACTTACTGATAGTAGTAATGTTGAGTAGACATAATTACGTTTTGGACTCTCTTTGTGCTACTAGAGCGCGTAAAAAGATTGCAGAAAATATAGTAAGTCCTTAACTCATTTATGATAACTAATATATGAATAGTGTTTAACTATCGATATCTTAATGTTTTTTCACGGTTTATACAGTTGAATAAAGCTCTAGTTTGGTTTGCGGATCATGCTCATTTGGGTAGATTATTTAAAGATGTCGTAGAATTTTCATTCAATTACGTACAAGTACCGAAGCAGTCAAATTCGTAAGTAATATAAGTTTAAATATATTATGTTTTTTTTCTCTAAATTTTTCTTTGTTAATAGATTAATTTATTTCATATTTGATTCAGGGATGATTGTGGCACGTACACATTAAAGTATATAGAAGCCGATAACAAAAGTGATTGGTCGAATATTTTTTCACGGTAAAGTATACCATGTAGTTTCGTTTTGAAAAAGTGTGATATTTTACTAACGTTATATTTATATTGTGTAGACAGAAGAAATGGGAGTTGAACGATTGAGAATTTTGGCCAAACTTGTTTGTAGCAATCACAATGAAGTTGATCTGTTTAAATTGCCCACAGAAGATGAAGTAGCCGAGGATTAAGAAATTTTGAATTGTAGTGAAACATTTTTGGGTCATTTCCTTTTCTTTTTGACTATTCAATTTATTTGAACACTTGACCACTCTGTCAACTTTATGTTTTTTATTACTTTGATTCATGTTAGTACTTTTTTGAAGAAAAATTTCTCATTTATACAACAATTACGTTTTTTACCTTTTACGTTACATACATAAAAATTTAGAAATTCATATAATCCATACAATATCTCATAAACTCCATAACATATTTGATAACAAAAAGAATAATCCAAGTGAATAACAAGTGAATACTCCAACATAATCCATAAAAGAATAACAAGTGAATACTCCAACATAAGTTCTAGCATAATCCATAATCCATACAATAAAATAATAAGTGAATACTTCAACTTAAAAAGTTTCAATAGTTCCAACATAATCCATAAAAAGTTCCATCATAAAAGAAAAACAAGCATAATCCATAAAAAAGTTCTATCATAATCCATAAAAAAATTCCATCATAATCCATAAAAAATATAATCCAAGTAACAAAAACCTAAGCCTCGGGTGCATCGTCGCCGCCATCGCCATCGTCATTTCCATCGTCGCCATCGCCATCATCATAAAGAAGGTCAACTGAATACTTCAACCACTCTATACGCTCCTTAACTGCATCAAAATGACTCATAATGCGACCCTCCATCTGAGAGATCATCTCCAAAAGTGAGGCTAAAGAAACTTCTCCCTCAGGTGCTCGAGCAACTGCCTGACGACGAGCGGGTCGAGGTGGTTGATTTGGTCGTTGAGCATGAATCCACTCGCCATTGATGAGTTGAAAACCGGCCCTTCGAAGAGATGCGGCACCAATAGTATTTCTTAAAGGAAATGAATATCTATGGAACAATTGATGCTCTCCTTCTCAAAGATATGACTAGGGAAAGTACTATAGTAAAAGGAGGTTACACGACCGGTTCGACGGTTGTTGACGATGTATACTAGGTCGAAAAAAATTATCTGGGCAAGATTGATTCGATGGCCAGTGCAGAAGCACTGAATCCACCAAGAATCGACATTCCTAATGGTGGAATACTTACCTCCTGATGGCCGAAACCACCAAGTGATGATGAGATGTAGATAGCGGTCATGAGCATTTATGGAAGTAACAGAGCCGGTGTCTAGAGCACCTTCTATGTATACATCATCATCATCTAGACCGGTGTTTTCTAGACCCAAATGAGAACAAATGATTTTGGTGTCTAGCACAAAGGACTTTCCCATAAGGTAAGACTCTATGGCAATAACAGTCTTACTGGTTTGATCAACAATACACCAAGCGTTGGAAAAAAAATCCGGACTAAAGTGAGATAAAATTGAGGACTGAGTTGGAGCATTGGAATTAATTTACATCGCCTCATATACTTCATGTAAGGGAATTTAAAATTAGGGTCATACATAAAGTTAAAATCTACAATACGCTCATCCCTAAGATCAAATTTTTTGAGCCATTCAAAGTTTGCTCTTTGGTTTTGTATTCCGGGTTCGTCAAAACATGAATCAAATGTGGTAGGTAAAATGGATTGAGGTTTAGGTTTAGGGTTGTTTCTAGGTTGACTAGAAGAAGATACATCCATGTGTTGACGTTTTGTACCAGGTTTAGACTTTGGTGCCATTTCAAACTAAAAACCCTACAAAAATATTACGCACAATGTATATAAACAAAAAAAAATTCATGAGTGTCACTCTAAAAAATCATCAACTGCTATCTACAACTACCATTTTACTAACCAATAAAATCTAACTTAACTCAACAAAATTTTTGCAAACTAGTAATAGCATTTTACTACTACCATTTAACCAACTTAAATAACCTAACATTTGCAAATCACCCTAACCTAGCATTCAAAATTTTTGGGCCAAAATATACTATCACAATTTTACTACCACCATTTTTGTGCCAAAATATAAATCACCATTATTTCATACGATGAATTTCATCAATAGTTATTTTACTACCACCATTTTACTAACAAATAATACCAATGTGGATGGAAACACACTAAAATAATATAAAAATTTCATAACAAATAATAAAAACCTAAAACCCTAAGGAACCATAACATTTAAAATAAAGAAAATAAAGGTTAGATTTTTGAAATACCTTCAATAATTCTTGAAATAGATGAAATAAATGTGTTGGGTATGCCCAATCCTTCCCAAATTTGCAATGCAGTAGTGAAATGGCCGGATTTTAGAGAGGGGAGTCGGTTTTAGGTTTTAGGATTGGGGGAAAATTGAGTGGGAGGCTATTTATAGGGGCAGTGCTGCGCGTACCGGTACGAGTATTTAATCGTATCAGTACGGTAGTACCGGTATGCAATTTAGGCGTACCGATACGGTATTGTATTAAAATTTTTCCATTGCGTATAAATCGTACCGATACAGATTGAGTATCGGTACGAGAAAGGGTTACTGGAATTTGCAAATCCAATACAGTATCGGTATGGCCGTACCGATACAGTTAAGTAATCGTACCGGTACAACATTGAAAACAATGAAAGTTTAAAAAATAAACCGTATAATATATAAAAATTTGTTATAAAATAATATTTTAGCTTAATATTTCTCAATTTGAGGATCGAAAATTTGAGAATATATAAAAATAAACCGAATAAAAATGTATAATATACTTCATAATAACAAGTTTACAAAATTTAAAAATATTAAAACTTAATCCTCCTAAATATCCCAATGGACCGAGAAAACAATGAAAGTTTCAACCCTCGTACATCATGCAGTAGTTGATTCGCATCGTGTCCCATATGCTATGAAGGCATGCACATGCATTGTCGTGTTTATCATTACAAAGAATATTCGTAAAAATTACCAAACACACTAAAACAACCGTATTTATAACTTAATGAATGAATGACTTACAAGAACAAACACTCTGATTTTTGGAGGAGACTGTGCACTACCAAGCATTATTTGGTTGCCAATCCAAAATGGTTGGATCTTTTTCCATAATTTTCAATTCACGAGTATAAGCTGGCTGCACAAAACATATTATATTATCAATCTACATAACATGAAAACATAATTATTTGAATAATTCATATTTAATTACCTTCGAGATGTCGTTTTGTTTTGTATGTGTTGGGAATGTATCCAGCTAATTTAAAATTCTAAACTTCATCAATATGGCTCGTATCCTGATCTGAAGGCTTATTCGGAGAAGGTCTAGATGTTTTATACGAGTCCAATGTGACATCCTCATCATATGAAACACGTTTTGGGTTGGACGATGAATCTTTGCGCTTCGTTCTCTTGGGTTTTCCTCTTCCAGTTTCAAGAACTATAGGATCGCCAATTCCAAGAGTCTCTTTACCTTCACTGCTTCTCTTATTAGATCTCACTTTAACTGTTTACAATTTCAGACTCATTTTTGTAAATTGATCTTTAACTTCATTGAAAGTCTTCAATGTTTGTGATGCACGATGACATGTGATCATACAATAAGAGGCTAGAGTGGAATATCTGGCTTGAATTTTTACTAGATTATTATCTTCGAAATCTGCATTCTTATTTTCAAGTCCAACATCTTTATTCGCATAGATAGTCCATCTTTTCATTATGCACCCTTGTGGTATTTCCTTAGCCTTTTCATATTTCAACACGGCAAACATATGGCGGCATAGAAATCCAACAGACTCCAACTTCATACAGCAACAATACATGGTATCATGTGTCATATTTCTAAGTACAAGATACCACTTTTCCTTTTTAACATGCTCTAGACAATAACACATGCACTTATCTCGAAATTCGCTTTTTTGACCAAATAATAACTCGCATATGACATTTTTTTGCACAATGTAGCAAAAGAATTTCGCGTATATATCTTGAGTACATTGCGCTTGAGAGTTTCCAACACACTGTCACAATACGGTTATTCATCCATTGATTTATAATCTTGATGAGACTCCTCTCATCTTAGAGATTGTAGTTGTTTATGGTAGTTCTCAACGAATCTGTACAACATCGCCTTTTTGTCCAACCAAGTTTTCAGTGCTCTATTCATTGATTCACACCGTTGAGTAGTCCCCATTGCTGCACACAAAAAATATTTATTAATTACGTTAGATACAGTAAATAATGTATTAAATTAAAGTGTATATAATGTTACCTGCATAAAAGTATCCTTGCAAATATGCTTCTGCCCATTTCTCTTTATCTTCATATAATTCCTCCACCCATTTTTTCCTTAAACGTTGTGCTTTTCCACTAGTTCTTTCCAGGCACTTTCAAAATCAGATGGCGTCCTACACATGCCAGTGCATCTCATAAAGCCATCAAGGAAATATTATTCCATATGAGAAAGCATGTTCCTCATGATATGCCACAAACACAATTTATGTTTTACCCGGGTAGTACTCGAGAAATGGCATTTTCCATAGCCTTATCTCTATCAGTAATATCAATAAGCGGTTTGTACCCATCTCTCGCTTCGATCAACTGTTCTAATACCCACACATATGTATTCTCTTTCTCGTTCACAATCAATGCACATCCAAACGGCACTGTGCTTCGATGATGATTGACACCAACCAAAACAACGAATGACTTGTTGTATGCGTTACACTTGTAAGTTGTATCAAATGCAAGTACATGACCAAATTGTTTATAGTCGGCGCGTGATACACCATCGGACCAGAACAATTTCTCCAAGTGTCCGAATCCATCCCTCGTGTGCCTAATAAAAAAGAAAGGATCAGATTCTTGCTTCCCATATAAATATGCCATCACTGTTTCACCATCACCATCTTGGACTTCTTCTCGTCTAATTCTATCTAGATAGTTGTACAAGTCCTTGAGTAGAAAACTGACATTCTGAATTGAACCAGCTTCATTCACAAAATTTCGCATTATCCTACTTAGAGTAATTCCATAGTGGTGCATGCTCTTTATCTTCGGCTCATCTAACTGACTGATTTTTCAGAATGACCTAAAATAAAAAAAATCATTAAATATATATAATCAAATAGAATTTAGTATCTATCAATTTAATTATTAATAAAAATTACATACCTGGTATATGCAACATGTGTTGCGTGAACCATATCATGACTATGTTCTTCCTGAAATTTCACAACTTTTCAATAATGATGGCGTTCGTCCAATTTAAATCTAATAAATGCTCCACAACCAACTCTCATGTCCTGTCTTTGTAGACGTTTTCTGTTTGGCAAGTTATACCACTTTTCGTCTCTATGTCCCTCCTTACGTCACACCATTTTTTTGCAATTATTTGATTTGTAGCTCTACTTTTCACTGTCTAGTCGACTCAAACTCCGAACCCTTTCACTTTAGCATAGGTATGGTAAAATTCAACGCAGTCGTCTAAAGTTTTCCACTTTAGCATACTCATATCATTCTCATCATAATTCTTTAATTCTTTACCAATCTTATCCCATATGCTTTCGTCGATGAAATAGTCAAGGGTCTTCTCATCATTTATTTGTTTTGCATCGTCAACATTTTGATCAGGTTCTTCTTCTTCAAAATTAAGTCAATGTTCTCTGTCCTCGATATAGGGCTCGAACTCCGTAGCTTCAATTTTTCTATATCTTCAATATCTTCCATGTCTTCGATATCAACCATCTCGAAAAAACCCTGCAATTTAATACAAGTAAATGAAAGCAAAATTAAATCTAATGAAACTTAAGAAAAATGTAAAAATAAAACCTCAATAATCATGCACCGTACTTAAAACATAAAAAGCCCAAAAATTTCAGTGACCAAAAATTCCAGGCGTACCGGTATGGTAATTGTACCGTATCGGTACGATTGCAAAAAAAAATTCCAGTGACAAAAAATTGTACAGGTACGCCTGGCGTACCGGTACAGTTAGCCCCCGCATACCGGTACGATATTCTTACCGTACCAGTACGCGCGATGAACTGCACTTTTTGGGGGTTTGAATCTGTAACGCCTCGGGTTTAGAGGTAGGATGTTACACGGGTAAATCGGGTTTGAGTCGTGGGCTCGTTTTAAGATTTAATTAAGCTTGGATTTAATTTAAAAAGGTTTGATTTTCATTACTGGCAAACTTGTAATTTTTGAAATAAGGGAAAAAGATGAGTGAAAAAGGGGTCTTTTGAATTCGTTCTCCACATCTTCTTCCTCTAGCTTTTCACGTCCAAAAACCCCCTTAACCCCTAAACACTATTCCATCAAACTTCTTCATCTTTTCAAGAGCTCTCTTCAAGGTAATTACATAGTTGACTTCTCCTCTTTATTCCAAGCGTTTTCATGGTTCTAACTTTACTTAAATCCCATTGTCAAAGTTTTCAAGTTTTAAAGGGAAAAGGAAGAAGCTTTAAGGGTTTTTGTTTAGCTCTTGATTTGATAAGTTTATTTATGTTTTAATCTAGTTCTTAGATGTATCATATCTAAAAATGGAGGGGTTTTAGCAAGAATCCCGAAATGGATTCTCATGGGTATTTTAAAAGTGTCAAAATTTGGGTTTTTAGTGTGGTTTTATGTTGGAGAGTGGGGCTGATGTTATAGCAATGTTAGAGAGGTGTTTTGAAGGTGTTTAACGGTGTTTTGGGTGTTAGAATTAGTAGTTTTCTGCTGGGTTTAGTGGGAGTACGAAAATGGGGTTTATGGTATTGGCTTTGGTTTGAAATTGTAAGATTTTGGCTTGTGGTTATGGTTTGCGGTTGTGACAGTGTTTTGTGGTGAATCGGTTGAGTAATGTATTGTTTTTAATTGGTTAGAATCAAGGGAAACCGTTGGAGAGGCTTCGGGCACGATTTTAGGGAATTTAGAGACTTGAGATCGGTGTTTCGGCTTTCGTTTGGGTTACATCGGTGAGTGGAAATGTTTTGGACTTGATTTGATTTCAAAAAGGGTTTTTGGGGGGATGGGTGGAGCCTATAGGGCTAACCTAAACCCAAGTGTAAGTTTACTAATTTTACCTTGATTGCTATGTGTTGGTGTATGAACAATTGTTGTGATATTATGTGATTTTTGGATTGCCTTTACTTCCGTTTGATGTTGTTGTGTAGTCATTGTTGGTGTCGAGCCTCACGTGATGGTTATCGTAACTACGGTGATGTGTAGTCCCACCGGTAGTGACTAGTAGAAGAGTACGTTGATGTGTAGTCCCATCGGAAAACTACTAGTCGAAACGGTGATGTGTAGTCCTACCGTGTTTTCATTGTGCTTGTGCAAACCACGTATTTGTGTTGATTGTGTCTCCTTTTCGTATGTAAAATGTTATACTTTTTAATTTAGAAATGTGTTTTGAAAACTGCATTGTTGATGAGTTTTTAGAGCTTCGCTCACTAAGCTTTCAAGCTTACGCTCTCCTTTTTCCAACATGCATATCGTTAGAGTTTCGGAAGGCAAGTGGGCAAGGGAGGAGCTTTTCGGAGTTCTCGAGTAGCTCAAGTATGGTTTAAGTTTTTGTAATAATGCCTAGACAATGAGGGTGTTAGACTTGTATGGAGTTGATGTTCAAACTCTTTAGTTTGGGTTGTTGATGTTCTAGCATGTTTGGATAGTTGATACTATGTGTTTTGTATGAGCGTTGTTAGACTCATATGTGTTGGTTTTTTATGTTAATGCCTTTGATGTGGATTTGTAAATCATGATTATGTTGTTGCCTAAATGCTTGTGTCTTGAAGGCTTATGACCATGCTTCATGAATGTTATGTGTGTTTATTCTAAAGCATGTAAACCTTGGTATGCAATATTTATGTAAGTGGCTGCCTTCCTATGATTGAAATGGTTTAGCTATGTATACCTTTATGCAAGTTTTCTATCTAAGTGCTCATCTTGTGTTGGATGTCATGTTTGTTTGGTTAAGTAGCATCGTATGTTTAGCTTTGGTTGTTAAATGTTGTATGAGGGTTTGTTTGTTGCTAGACGAGTCGTAAATTGCATCTAGAGTGAAGTCTTTGTGCGTTTTGCAGCTAAATTGAGGCTTGCAGTGCAGGGCGTATCGATACGCCCAAGGGCCGTATCGATACGGTCCTACACTTTGGGCCTCAGTTTAAGCTTAGCATACAGGTACATGGGGGTGTATCGATACGCCAAAAGCTCTCTGGAAATCTGAGAAATTGACGAGATTTTGGCGTATCGGTACGGGTCTTGGGTGTATTGATACGGTTTTTATCGTTTGACCGTGAGAAGTTGACCGTTGAGGGCGTATCGGTACGGTCAACCAGTGTACCGATACGGTCCCCCTAAGTTGACTTTGGGTAGTTGAACAAGTCAAGGCGTATCGATACAATCTTCTAGCGTATCGATACAACCTGTTGTAAAGGCTAAAATGGGCTGCTTAAATTGCTTGTTTGATTGCTTTGCATCGCTTCGTTGTCTTTCCGCTTTCGTATCTCACATAGGATCCATTAAAGCATCTAGACAAGATAATGTTTAAATTTTTTTTCTAGGGTCGCTAACCGGGGCGGGACCGTAACGGGTTTCACTTCAGTTTTCCCCGTGTAACCTACTCGGATCGGTCAGTCGTCTAGACCGGGACGAGGGGGTTACATTTGGTGGTATCAGGGCCTCGGTTACGAGGTCTCCTGGGAAAGGTAAGTCAGGTAATTTAGTTTGAATGGTTGCTTGCTAATGCACGGTGTATGAAAGTATGTTTTAAATGGCCTTGTTGTTGGTTAAGGGTTTGTCAAATGTCCCCATTGTTAGGTGTTGTTTTCGGAAAATGGTTTTGGTTTAACGAGCTCGAGAACTTAAGTCCTTGCCTTTTTGCTAACCTAATGTTTTCCTTGTGTGTTGTGTGTTTGTTGTTTTAGATTCTATCTCGATATGGTGAGACCGAGGGGGCGGCCTAGAGCGGGTGACCAGGCTCCCGGGGGTGAGCCTCCTGTTCCTCCTGCTCCCGGTTCTAATGGAGTGGGTGGCGAAGGTAACGTGCCTCAGTCTGGTGCGCAAGTAAGAGGTGATGGTAATGGGCCTCAGGCCGGTGCTAATGTTGGAGGTGTTGGGGCTCAGGCGGATCAGGGTCCAGCAGGCACGAACATGACCCATTTGATTCAGACCATAGTCGAAGCTTTTCAGACAGCTTTGGCCGGTATGCAAGTGGCAGCACCACCTCAGGGTGCAGGGACAGGATTATCCCTAGAGAGGCTTCGTAGCTTTGAAGGAGTTGAGTTCCGTGGGTTGACTCCCGAGGGTGGCGTGACTTGAGAGTGCTACACGCATCTTGGGTCAGATGGAATGCTCAGACGACCGTAAGTTGGGTTGCATTGTCTCCTTGCTTCAGGGGGACACATATACTTGGTGGACCACTGTTACTTCGGGTATGGCCGAAGCGAATATCACGTGGGAGTTCTTCATAAATGCCTTTAAGAGGAAGTATCTCGGAGTTTGGTATTTGGATGAGAAGAAGAGGGAGTTTATGGCCTTGGTTCAGGGTAACACGACCATGTCCGAGTACGAGGTTCAGTTTGTGAGATTATGCCACTATGCACCTGAGTTGGTTCCTAATGAGAGGGAACGATGTGAACGCTTCCAGTATGGGTTGACTAGAGATGTGAAGACCTACATGCTTGCCTCTGACTACACCGAGTTTGATGTTTTGGTCTCTAGGGCCAAGGATATTGAGCAGAACTTGGGCTCCAGTGCTCATGCTAGTGGGTCCAATTCCGGGAAGAGACACGCGAATTGGGATAGAGATCATGCCAAGAGGCATAGAGATAGTAGGTATCAGCCCGATTCGAGACATAGGGGTGGTAACTATGGACGGGGCCACCAGGGCCAAGGAGCTGTTGTACACATTTCAGAGTGCACTAGATGCGGGAGATGCCACCAGGGCGAGTGTATGGGTATCTACGGGGCGTGTTGGAACTGTAGCTCCCGAGACCATTTGAGGCGTGATTGTCCACACCCAGCTAGAGGTTTTGAGCATCATAGAGGCCGTGGGCGCGGTCGTGGTAACTTTCAGCCGAGGAACGAGGGTCAGAGGAACTTAGCTCATGTAGTGGCAGTTCAGCCCGAGAGTGGAGGACCGGCTAGGGTGTATGCACAATGAGAGGCTGGGAATGACAGGTATGTCATCACAGGTAATTTCTCGTTACAGTCTTTGAGGTTGCTTTCTTTGATAGATTCGGGGTCAACACATTCTTACATTTTGGGTGAGCACGGAAGGTCCTTAGGGTTACCATGTGTGTGGCTAGAGGTAGGTGTAAATGTTACTAGCTCTTTTGGTGATACAATGGTAGTTAGGAAAATGTATAGGAGGTATCCCTTCAAGGTTCAGGGCCACGTGTTACTGGTTGATATGATGGAGTTACCGTTCTACGGTTTCGATGTGATTTTGGGCATGGATTGGCTCGTAGAGCATAAATCTAGGGTTGACTTTGAGACCAAGAGAGTCTCATTGAGGCTTACAGATGATTTTGAGGTTGTGGTAGTTGGTGAGAACGTTAGGTTCTTGTCCAATGTTGTTTCTGCTTTGGAAGCTCATAAGTTGTTGAATTCGGGTTGTCAAGCTTATTTGGCTTATGTGATGAATCTGAATATGAGTGAGGTTAGACCACAAGACATCAGGACATTTTGTGACTTTCCGAGTGTTTTTCTGAAAGAGTTGTCGGGTTTGCCTCTAGATAGAGAAATCGAATTTGCTATTGAGACGTATTTTGATTCTGCACCAGTGTCTATTGCTCCGTATAGAATGGCACCGAAAGAGTTGAAAGAGTTGAAGACACAGCTTCAGGAGTTGTCCGATAGAGGTTTCATTATGCCTAGTATTTCTCTGTGGGGTGCTCCGGTCTTGTTTGTGAAAAATAAGGACGGTAGTATGAGGATGTGTATAGATTATAGGCAGTTGAACAAAGTGACAGTGAAGAACAAGTACCCTTTGCCTAGGATAGATGACTTGCTTGATCAGTTGAGAGGTGCTTCAGTGTTTTTGAAGATTGATTTGAGGTCCGGATACTATCAGTTGAAGATGAAAGATGTGGATATACCGAAGACAGCTTTCCGTACACGTTATGGGCACTATGAGTTCTTGGTGATGCCTTTCGGGTTGACTAACGCTCCAGCAGCTTTCATGGATATGATGAACTGGGTGTTTCACGAGTTTTTGGACAGATTTGTGGTAGTGTTCATAGATGATATCTTAGTATACTCTAGAACCGAGGAAGAGCATGATGAGCATTTGCGGTTAGTGCTTCAGACCTTGCTTAAGAATCAGTTGTATGCCAAGTTAAGCAATTGTGAGTTTTGGATTAGGGAGGTAGTCTTCCTAGGTCACGTGATCTCGGCTAATGGTATTAGTGTGGATCCCAAGAAGATAGAAGCCATAGTGAGTTGGAAACAACCGAAGTCAATGACAAAAATCCGTAGTTTCCTAGGTTTGGCGGGATACTATCGAAGATTTTTCGAGGGACTTTCAAGGATAGCGGCTCCTTTGACTAAGTTACTTCAGAAGAGTGTCCCTTATGAGTGGTCAGATGCAAGACAACAAGTGTTTGAGAAGTTGAAGAAAGATTTGACTGAAGCTCCTATTTTGATTCAGCCTGAACCGGGAAGAGAGTTTGTGATTTACAGTGATGCATCATATGTAGGTTTGGGTTGTGTGCTCATGCAAGAAGGTAAGGTGGTAGCTTATGCTTCAAGACAGTTGAAGGTTCACGAGAAGAACTATCCCACTCATGACATAGAGTTAGCCGCAGTAGTGTTTTCTTTGAAGATCTGGAGACACCACCTTTATGGTGAGAAGTGCACTGTTTTTACCGACCACAAGAGTTTGAAGTACTTGATGTCTCAGAGGGAGTTGAACCTTAGACAGCGTAGGTGGTTAGAGCTTCTTAAGGACTATGACCTTACGATAGAGTACCATCCGGGTAAGGCAAACGTAGTGGTCGATGCCTTGAGTAGAAAGGTGCCAATTGAGTTGCGAGCTATGTTTGCGAGATTGAGTGTGTCCAAGGATGGTGGTTTGATAGCCGAGCTTCAGGTTAAGCCTTCGTTAGCTCAGTTGATTCGAGAGAAGCAGTTGCGAGACGATTCTTTGGCATCTCACGTGCAAGATATAGTCGCGGATAGGCCTACCGATTTCTGCTTTTGTGAGAATGGGATACCGTGTTTCAAGGATAGGATAGTGGTTCCGGAGGATGCCGAGTTGAGACGTACGATCTTGAACGAAACCCATAACAGTCCTTTTGCTATGCATCCGAGTAGTATGAAAATGTATCGTGGGTTAAAGGAAGAGTACTATTGGGTTGGGCTGAAGAAGGATGTAGTCGAGTTTGTGAGTAAGTGCATGGTTTGTTAGCGAGTTAAGGTCGAGCATCAGTTTCCTTCAGGGTTGTTACAGCCGTTGAAGATTCTGGAATGGAAGTGGGAACGTATCACCATGGACTTTGTGTCAGGTTTACCGTTGACTCCTTCAAAGAAAATTTTGGTGTGGGTGATAGTCCATAGATTTACTAAGTGTGCTCACTTCATACCTGTTCATACTACCTACACCTTAGATAAGTTGGCCGATCTGTATATCCGTGAGATAGTGAGGTTGCATGGGGTACCGAAATCGATTGTGTCAGACCAAGATCCGAGGTTTACATCTAGATTTTGGGAGTGTTTGCATCATGCCTTGGGTACTTGGTTGAACTTCAGTACTTCGTATCATCCGCAGTCAGATGGTTAGTCCGAGAGACTGATTCAGGTGTTGGAGGACATGTTGAGGTGTTGTATCATCGATTTTCAGGGTTCATGGAAGAAACATCTACCGTTAGTAGAGTTTGCATACAACAACAGTTATCAGGCTAGTATTCAGATGGCTTCGTATGAAGCTCTGTATGGTAGAAAGTGTAGAACCCCGATTTGTTGGACCGAAGCCGAGCATAAGCTTGTACCGATGCCCGATTTACTTAAGGGCACTACCGAGAAGGTAAAGTTGATATGTGGTCGTTTGAATAAGGCTTCAGACCGACAGAAGTCGTATACCGATTTAAAGAGAAAAGATATATAGTATGTTGTGGGTGAGAGAGTGTTTCTGAAAGTCTCACCTTGGAAAAAGGTGATGAGGTTTGGTAGGAAGGGTAAGTTGAGTTCGAGATTCATCGGACCTTATGAGGTAGTTGAGAGGATCGGTCCCGTTGCGTATAGATTGAGGCTCCCGACCGAACTAGAGAAGATTCATGATGTGTTCCACGTCTCGATGCTCTGAAAGTATAGGTCGGATCTTTCTCACGTAATGCCAGTGGAAGAGATTGAGTTGAACTCTGACTTGTCCTATGATGAAGAGCCGATCGAGATTCTTGCTTTAGACAAGAAGGTGTTGCGTGGAAGGTCTATCGAGTTAGTTAAGGTTCTGTGGAGACACTGAGGTGTGGAAGAGGCTACTTGGGAGAGAAAGGAGGATATGGAAAAAACAGTTTCCGTACCGCTTTTCGTCAAGTAATTTCGGGGACGAAATTCCTTAAGTGGGGGAGAGTTGTAACGCCCCGGGTTTAGGGGTCGGATGTTACACAGGTAAATCAGGTTTGAGTCGTGGGCTCGTTTTAAGATTTAATTAAGCTTGGGTTTAATTTAAAAAGGTTTGATTTTCATTAATTGCAAACTTGTAATTTTTGAAATAAGGGAAAAAGATGAGTGAAAAGGGGATCTTTTAAATTTGCTCTCCTCATCTTCTTCCTCTAGCTTTTCACGTCCAAAAACCCCCTTAACCCCTAAATACTATTCCATCAAACTTCTTCATCTTTTTAAGAGCTCTCTTCAAGGTAATTACATATTTGACTTCTCCTCTTTATTCCAAGCGTTTTCATGGTTCTAATTTTACTTAAATCTCATTGTCAAAGTTTTCAAGTTTTAAAGGAAAAAGGAAGAAGCTTTAAGGGTTTTTTTAGCTCTTGATTTGATAAGTTTATTTGTGTTTTAATCTAGTCCTTAGATGTATCATATCTCTAAATGGAGGGGTTTTAGAAAGAATCGCGAAATGGGTTCTCATGGATATTTTAAAAGTGTTAAAACTTGGGTTTTTAGTGTGGTTTTATGTTGGAGAGTGGGGCTGATGTTATAGCAATGTTAGAGAGGTGTTTTGAAGGTGTTTAACGGTGTTTTGGGTGTTAGAATTAGTAGTTTTCTGCTGGGTTTGGTGGGAGTACGAAAATGGGGTTTATGGTATTGGCTTTGGTTTGAAATTGTAAGATTTTGGCTTGTGGTTATGGTTTGGGGTTGTGACAGTGTTTTGTGGTGAATCGGTCGAGTAATGTATTGTTTTTGATTGGTTAGAATCAAGGGAAACCGTTGGAGAGGCTTCGGGCACGATTCCGGGGAATTTGGAGACTTGAGATCAGTGTTTCAGCTTCCGTTTAGGTTGCATCGGTGAGTGGAAATGTTTTGGACTTGATTTGATTTCAAAAAGGGTTCTTGGAGGTTTGGGTGGTGCCTAGAGGGCTAACCTAAACCCATGTGTAAGTTTACTAATTTTACCTTGATTTCTATGTGTTGGTGTATGAACAATTGTTGTGATATTGTGTGATTTTTGGATTGCCTTTACTTCCGTTTGATGTTGTTGAGTAGTCATTGTTGGTGTCGAGCCTCACGTGATGGTTGTTGTAACAACGGTGATGTGTAGTCCCATCGATAGTGACTAGTAGAAGAGTACGTTGATGTGTAGTCCCATCGGAAAACTACTAGTCGAAACGGTGATGTGTAGTCCCATCGGAAAACTACTAGTCGAAACGGTGATGTGTAGTCCCACCGTGTTTTGGTTGTGCTTGTGCAAACCACGTATTTGTGTTGATTGTGTCTCCTCTTCGTATATCAAATGTTATACTTTTTAATTTAGAAATGTGTTTTGAAAACTGCATTGTTGATGAGTTTTTAGAGCTTCCCTCACTAAGCTTTCCAGCTTACGCTCTCCTTTTTCCAACATGCAGATCGTTAGAGTTTATGAAGGCAAGTGGGCAAGGGAGGAGCTTTTCGGAGTTCTCGGGTAGCTCAAGTATGGTTTAAGTTTTTGTAATAATTCCTAGACAATGGGGGTGTTAGACTTGTATGGAGTTGGTGTTCAAACTCCTTAGTTTGGGTTGTTGATGTTCTAGCATGTTTGGGTAGTTGATACTATGTGTTTTGTATGAGCGTTGTTAGATTCATAAGTGTTGGTTTTTGATGTTAATGCCTTTGATGTGAATTTGTAAATCATGATTATGTTGTTGCCTAAATGCTTGTGTCTTGAAGACTTATGACCATGCTTCATGAATGTTATGTGTGTTTGTTCTAAAGCATGTAAACATTGGTATGCAATATTTATGTAAGTGGTTGCCTTGCTATGATTGAAATGGTTTAGCTATGTATGCCTTTATGCAAGTTTTCTATCTAAGTGCTCATCTTGTGTTGGATGCCATGTTTGTTTGGTTAAGTAGCATCATATGTATAGCTTTGGTTGTGTAACTCCCTCATCCCGGTCTAGACGCTTGACCGGTCCGAACGGATTACACGAGGATAACCGAGATGAAACCCGTTAAGGCTCCACTTCGGTTACCGACCCTAGGAAAAACTTTTTCATTTTATCTTATCTAAATACATCAATTAAACCTAAGCGGAAGCCCAACAGCAAACAGGGCCTAAGCCCAACACTTGGAACCCTTCAGAGATGTCAAAAAGCCCAAAAATAGGCTTGTGTTTCGAAACAGTCAAAGCCCGTTTCGAAACACGAGCCCAATTTAAAAAGCCAGACGCCCATTTCGAAACGCATACACCCCGTTTCGGAACAGGGTCTCGTTTTGCCTTGCCGTTTCGATACCAGTTTCGAAACAGGCGATTCCAGTAGCAAAAGTGTTTCGAAACTTGTTTCGAAACAGGGGCTCACAGTGGCCAAAACGTATCGAAACGAGTTCTGATACGGGGGACCCTGGAGCCACACCCGTTTCGAAACACCTGCTGTCTGCAAGTTCCCAAAATCAGTTTTAGACATCTCCAATTGATCCCAAACGTCCGAAACGACTACACGAAGCATACAAATCATACAAGTACATTCTAGAGGCATGCATCCTATAGCAACATACTCATAAAATACAAGGTTACATGGTAGAACATCCATTCAAAGATTAAACATGGCCTTAAAGATAGCATGCTTCAACAAGGTCAACACTTAGACAAATAAGATAGGCAAATCCAACATGGTTTACAAGCAAGGCATACATCCAAAAGCCAAATCAACATATCGTATGAAAGGATTCTAGCATGCTCCTAAACAACCATCATCAACAAACTTCAAAAGGCATCAAGCCACAAATACATGTCCCATTGCTTGACCATTACATCATAACTAAAAATACCCATACTTGATAGCTAAGCTAGCACCACAAGCACACACTTGGAGGCCCCTTCTTGCACTAGCAACCCACGAACTAAGGATCTGCATTGTCGAACAAAAGAGAGTGTAAGCATAAAGCTTAGTGGGGGTAAGCTCTTTAAAAAAAACCTCGACAATGCACGGTCCAAGAACGAGCACAACAAGGTAGAATGCATGATTTACCTTCAATCCTCATGAGCCAAAAACACATGATGCATGAACATATATTCAATTTTATGCCATGCTCAACAAGCTCAAATCCACAACATATGTAAGCACATATAACAATCCAAATAAGATTCACATTTCACAACTTATTGATACACATATCAATTTATATTGGCACCTAGCTATGACTCGAATACGCGGATAAACACGTTGGAACTCACATCCAACAACCACTTTACCTCACGGTGGGATTACACTCATCACCGTTCTTGTGGAGGGGATTCCACTCATCCTCACGCCGCGTCGATGGGATTACACTCATCACCGACTATCATTTATACAAGAAGAATTTCCGGGCGAACCCGTACTCCATCTTGATGACTACCATCATCAAGAGCACGCACGCATTTGACTCACGTGTGCACACTAACATCCTAATGATCGATCATTTGTACCCAAGTATACTAGTTCCAATATTAAACAAAATCCACAACATCTCGTATCACTTCCGTACTTAGCACGTACTCACCATGATCACAATCATGAACAATCCACATGCATATCACAATGCATCAATATCATGCCTCAACATATATGTATAATACATTATACACAACCATCATAAACACAATCATCACGAGGCATATACAACCATTAAAGAGTGCAACTAAAGTCTCTAACTAAAGCTTGGGATTAGGCTACCACTCTAATCCCAACTCTAGGTGGGTCTACCAAGCCCAACCTAGTCCACATGCTTGAACCAAATACTCAAACCATTTTGAAAACATTAAACCACTCACCTTCACTTCCAAGCTCAACTATCAAGCAAGCAACACCTTCAAGCTTCCGGATTCACTCCTGATGCTTCACCAACACAAATCCTTGCTTCTAATCACCCCAACACAATCAAAATAATCTCAAATCAGTTCATACATCAATGTAGCAAACCCGGAACACTTTTCAAGTAATAAACACATGAATTCAAGTCAAGAACACCCCCAAAATCATCAAACCCGAGCAGCCCTACAGCACAGTCCAAAACCTTTGATTTCAACACTTTTAACACCCCCAAATGGTTCCAAAACAACCCTTAACTAACATACTAACATTAGCCCTCAAATTTCAACATAGAACACACCCAAAATCCACTCCAAAACCCTTCAAAAACCCCCCATTAAACCCAAATCCAGGAATGTTTGTAAAACCAAGTAAAAATCACATATGTTGGACCATTTAGTTCACAAACATCATATCTAACATTATTAAATCAAAACCTCAAGTTAAAAACAATAAAGTTACCATTTTTATTCAAATCCTCCAAAAACTCAAATTCCAAAACATGGATGAAAATGAAAAGTACTTGTACCTTTGAAGAGAGGAAGATGAGAGCAAGTCGGAAATGTGGTTACCTTTTAAAACCGAGCTAAAATGGAGAAGGGGTGAAATGGAATAGTGAAAATGGGGTAGAAGAGCTCATTGTCGTTGGTTTGAGTTTGGAGAAGAAGATGGGATATTTGTTTATTTGAATTATAAGGAAATAAAAACTAAAATGGGTTTTAGTTGGAAGACCAACTATTTACTAAAATTCCATTAATGAATGGCTAAACCCACATCTCTTAAAGTCCATAGATTTTGGACCCAAGAGATAGGCCCAACATAGCCTTAAACATTTTGAAATCCCGAGGCCCATGAAAAATATTTTACTATTTAATTAGAAAATCGAGACTCAAAATATTATTTAAATATTATTTTCACCCGACCCCTAAACCCGGGTGTTACAACTCTCCCCCACTTAAGGAATTTTGTCCCCAAAATTACCTGACGGAAACAAGTACGGAAACTGCTCAAGCATATCAGCTTTTTTCTCCCACGTGGCCTCTTCCACACCTCTATGTCTCCACAACACCTTGACCAACTCTATGGTCTTGCCACCCACACCTTGCTATCAGAAGCAAGTATCTCAACAGGCTCTTCATTATAAGATAAATTCGGATTCAACTCTATCTCCTCAACAGGCATAACATGAGAAGGATCTGATCTATATCTCCTAAGCATCGACACGTAAAACACATCATGGATCTTCTCTAACTCAGAAGGCAATCTCAAACGGTAAGCTACAGGCCCAATCCGCTCAACTATCTCATACGGACCAATGAACCTCGAACTCAACTTGCCCTTCCGGCCAAATCTCATCACCTTCTTCCACGGAGATACTTTCAGAAACACTTTCTCACCCACAGAGAATTCAATCTCTTTTCTCTTCAAATATGCATAAGACTTCTGACGATCGGAAGCTGCTTTCAAACGGTCACAAATCAACTTCACTTTGTCGGTAGTTCCCTTAAGCAAATTTGGCATAGGTAACAATCTCTGACCCGTTTCAGCCCAACAAATCGGAGTCCTACATCGTCTACCATACAAAGCCTCATAGGGAGCCATCTGAATACTAGACTGATAACTGTTGTTGTAAGCAAACTCAACTAAAGGTAAGTGCTTCTCCCAAGAACCCTGGAAGTCAATCACACAACAACAAAGCATATCCTGTAAAATCTGTATCACTCGTTCTGACTGCCCATCGGACTGAGGATGGTAAGAAGTACTGAAATGCAAACGGCTACCTAGAGCAATATGCAAACAACCCCAGAACTTCGAAGTAAATCTAGGATCTCTATCTGAAACAATAGACTTCGGAACTCCATGAAGTCTCACAATCTCACGAATGTACAAGTTTGCCAACTTGTCTAAAGAATCCGTAGTGTTCACTGCTAGGAAGTGAGCACACTTAGTGAATCTATCCACTATCACCCAAACAGAATTCTTCTTCGAAGGAGACAACGGCAACCCCGACACAAAGTCCATGGTGATCCTCTCCCATTTCCATTCCGGAATCTTCAAAGGCTGTAACAAACCTGAAGGAACCTGATGTTCTGCCTTCACTCTCTGACAAACCATACAACGGCTCACATACTCGGCTACATCCTTCTTCAAACCAACCCAGAAGTAATCATTCTTCAAGTCACGATACATCTTGGTACTACCCGGATGCATAGAAAAAGGACTCGAATGTGCTTCACTCAAAATCAAACGTCTCAACTCAACATCTTCTGGCACTACAACTCTATCTCTAAAGCACAACACATTCAAAACTATACTCGGTCGGTCTACCTTCGGCTATGTCCTGAACATGAGGAACTAAAGACATATCTTGCAACTGCTTCTCTCTAATCAACTGAATCAAAGAAGGCTTCACTTGCAACTCAGTAATCAAACCACCATCATCGGACACACTCAATCTAGCAAACATAGCTCGCAACTCAACTGCAACTTTTCTACTCAAAGCATCGACTACTACATTTGCCTTACCCAGATGGTACTCAATGGTCAAATCATAATCTTTCAACAACTCAAGCCATCTTCTCTGTCTCAAGTTCAACTCTCTCTGTGTCATCAAATACTTCAAGCTCTTATGATCGGTGTAAACTATACACTTCTCACCATACAAGTAACGTCGCCAAATCTTTAATGCAGACACAACTGCGGCTAACTCAATATCATGAGTAAGATAGTTCTTCTCATGCACCTTCAACTGTCTTGAAGCATAAGTAACAACTCTTCTTTCTTGTATTAGGACACACCCTAAACCTATGTAAGAAGCATCACTATAGATCACAAATTCTTTACCTGAAACTGGTTGCACTAACACTGGAGCATTTGTCAAAGCTTCTTTCAATTTCTCAAAGGCCTTCTGTCTTGCATCTGACCCCTCGAACTTAACTCCTTTTTGCAACAATTTAGTCAAAGGAGCAGCTACCCTAGAGAAACCATCAACAAATCTCCTATAGTAACCGGGTAATCCTAGGAAACTCCTAATCTCTGTCACAAACTTAGGTTGTTTCCACTCAACAATAGCCTCAATCTTTGATGGATCAACACGGATACCTTCGGCCGAAACAACATGGCCAAGAAATACAACCTCTCGAATCCAGAACTCACATTTACTAAGCTTCGCATACAACTGATTGCTCAACAATCTCTGCAACACAAATCTCAAGTGCTCATCATGCTCTTCTTCTGATTTCGAGTACACAAGAATATCATCTATGAAAACAACTACAAAACGGTCTAGATAATCTCTAAAAATTGTGTTCATCATATCCATGAATGCTTCCGGTGCATTCGTGAGCCCAAACGGCATCACAAGAAACTCATAGTGACCATATCTAGTCCTAAAAGCTGTCTTCGGAACATCACACTCTTTTACTTTCAACTAATAGTACCCCGATCTCAAGTCTATCTTCGAGAACACTGAAGCATCTCTCAACTGATCAAACAAATCATCTATACGAGGCAATGAATACTTGTTCTTCACAGTCAACTGATTCAACTGTCTGTAGTCAATACATATACGCATACTGCCATCCTTCTTCTTTACGAACAAAACAGGAGCACCCTAAGGAGAACTACTAGGCCTAATGAAACCACAGTCTAATAACTCTTGCAGCTGACTCTTCAATTCTTTCAACTCTTTCGGAGTCATACGATACGGAGCTATCGAAACTGGAGTAGACCCTGAAACAGTCTCAATCACAAACTCAACATCTCTGTCAGGAGGCAAACCAGGTAACTCTTCTGGAAACACATCCGGAAAATCACAAACTGTTCTAATATCTTTCGGTCTAGCCTCACTCATATTCGGGTTCATCACATAAGCTAAGTAAGCCCCACATCCGGAATCCAACAACCTATGAGCCTCTAAAGCTGACACAACATTAGACAAGAACTTAATGTTCTCGCTTACTACTACTACCTCGTAGTCATCATAAAGTTTCAAAGAAATCCTCTTCGTCTCAAAATCCACACTAGCTCGGTGTTCAACTAACCAGTCCATACCCAGAATAATATCAAAACCATAAAAAGGAAGCTCCATCATATCAACGGGAAATACATGACCCTGAATCTTCAGCGGACATCTCCTATACATATGTCTAACTACAACTGTCTCACCAAAAGAACTAGTCACGTGCATACCTACATCTAAGATCTCAACATGTATATCTAATTTCTGTGCATGCTCACTCAAAATGTAGGAATGCGTAGAACCCGAATCAACCAAAGAAAGAAAAGACATAGACTGTAACTCAAAATTACCTGCTATCACATCAGTGTCGTTCCCGGCCTCTCTCTGAGCATAAACTCTCGCTGGTCCTCCTGCCTCTGGCTGTACGGCTACAACATGAGAAAGGTTCCTTTGAGCATCTACCCTAGGAGCATCAGCCCTAGGTTGGAAGTAACCACGACCGCGCCCACGACCTCTTTGAAAATCAGTCGCTCTTGCAGGAGCCTGAGCAATGTTCGGTGCCTGTGCCGCCTGATGCGGACACTCCCTCCTAAAGTGGTCCCTCGAACCACAGTTCCAACAGGCATGGAAGTTACCCCAACACTCACCAGTATGATGCCTCCCACATCGTGTACACTCGGGCAAACACCCTCCTCCTCGATGGCCCTGATGGCCTCTACCATGGTGGCCACCGCCACGTCTATGGTCAAACTGCTGTCCACCGCCTCTATGCCTCTTGGCATCCCCACGGTCAAAGTTATTGTTCCTCTTACTCGAACTAGATCCTCCAGAACGCTTGGTCAGCCCCAAGCTATGCTCAATGTCTCTGGCACTAGCAACCAAGACATCAAAGTCTGAGTAATCAGAAGCCAACGTATACCTCTTAACCTCTTCATGTAGCCCATATCTGAAACGGTTACAATGGTCCCTCTCGGTCGGAACCAAATCTGATGCATACTGACTCAAACGAACAAAACGAATCTCATAGTCAGTCACAGAAGCATCTCCCTGAACTAAGGCCATAAACTATCGCTTCTTCTCATCAAGATACCTCGGCCCCAAGTACCTTTTCCGGAAAGCAGACTCAAAGAAATCTCATCCAATCTCAGCCTCTGGAACTCCAGTAGTAATGGTGACCCACCAAGTGTAGGCATCACCCTGTAGCAAGGAAATAACACAGCCCAACCTACGGGCACCAACGCAACCCATCTAAGCTAAGATGCGAACGGTCTTCTCTAACCATAACTCGGATCTCTCAGGTGTAGACCCTCTAAACTCTTCGGCCCCTAGGCTACGGAGCCTCTCCAACGGTAAACTGTTATCATCCCCTCTAGGCTGAGCTGCAGCCTAAGCCCCGGCAACTGCGGCCTGAAATGCTCCCGCTATAGCTTGCACAAGCGGAGCCATATCTATTCCGGCCGGACCTTGGCCACCTTGGCCAAACTGAGGTCCCTCACCCTCTACTCCAGCCTCGCCTCCCCCACCAGGCGGAGGTGGTGGTGGTGGAGCTCCAACTCCAACAGCAGCAGCAGGCTCTTCCACATGAGCCTCAACCCCAACCACCGGCTCAACAGGAGTCGCAACGCGTGGTTCCTGACGAACCACTCTCGGCCTACCCCTCGGCCTCGACATCGCTCACAAACAACAACCACTACACACAACAATAAAACACAAAAGATAGGGTTAGCAAGGCAAGGGCTCCAAGTGGCTCAAGTATGTTCCCTCACTGTAAAAATCCTTTTTTCGATGTAATAGTAGCAATGGGACTCTAAACATCATGCTTCGAGCAAAACAACAAGCATACTTGACAAGCGAGCAACCACCGTGCATATCAACATAAAAACACAACTTACCTCACTTACCTGCCCAAGGTCTCGGAAACCTTAGGCTCTAATACCAACAAGTGTAACCCCCTCGTCCCGGTCTGGACGCTTTACCGGTCCGAGTGGATTACACGGGGATAACCGAGATGAAACTCGTTAAGGCTCCACTTCGGTTACCGACCCTAGGAAAAACTTTTTCATTTTATCTTATCTAAATACATCAATTAAACCTAAGCGGAAGCCCAACAGCAAACAGGGCCTAAGCCCAACACTTGGAACCCTTCAGAGATGTTAAAAAGCCCAAAAATAGGCTTGTGTTTCGAAACAGTCAAAGCTCGTTTCGAAACATGAGCCCAGTTTAAAAAGCCAGACGCCCGTTTCGAAATGCATCCACCCCGTTTCGGAACAGGGTCTCGTTTTGCCTTGTCGTTTCGATACCAGTTTCGAAACAGGCGATTCTAGTAGCAAAAGTGTTTCGAAACTTGTTTCGAAACAGGGGCTCACAGTGGCCAAAACGTATCGAAACGAGTTCTGATACGGGGGACCCTGGAACCACACCCGTTTCGAAACGACTCTACCCGTTTCGAAACACCTACTGTCTGCAAGTTCCCAAAATCAGTTTTAGACATCTCCAATTGATCCCAAACGTCCGAAACGACTACACGAAGCATACAAATCATACAAGTACATTCTAGAGGCATGCATCATATAGCAACATACTAATAAAACACAAGGTTACATGGTAGAACATCCATTCAAAGATTAAACATGGCCTTAAAGATAGCATGCTTCAACAAGGTCAACACTTAGACAAATAAGATAGGCAAATCCAACATGGTTTACAAGCAAGGCATACATCCAAAAGCCAAATCAACATATCGTATGAAAGGAGTCTAGCATGCTCCTAAACAACCATCATCAACATACTTCAAAAGGCATCAAGCCACAAATACATGTCCCATTGCTTGACCATTACATCATAACTAAAAATACCCATACTTGATAGCTAAGCTAGCACCATAAGCACACACTTGGAGGCCCCTTCTTGCATTAGCAACCCACGAACTAAGGATCTGCATTGTCGAACAAAAGAGAGCGTAAGCATAAAGCTTAGTGAGGGTAAGCTCTTTAAAAACAAACCTCGACAATGCAGGGTCCAAGCATGAGCACAACAAGGTAGAATGCATGATTTACCTTCAATCCTCATGAGCCAAAAACACATGATGCATGAACATATATTCAATTTTATGCCATGCTCAACAAGCTCAAATCCACAACATATGTAAGCACATATAACAATCCAAATAAGATTCACATTCCACAACTTATTGATACACATATCAATTCATATTGGCACCTAGCTATGACTCGAATACGCGGATAAACACGTTGGAACTCACATCCAACAACCACTTTACCTCACGGTGGGATTACACTCATCACCGTTCTCGCGGAGGGGATTCCACTCATCCTCACTCCTCGTCGATGGGATTACACTCATCACCGACTATCATTTATACAAGAAGAATTTCCGGGCGAACCCGTACTCCATCTTGATGATTATCATCATCAAGACCACGCACGCATTTGACTCACGTGTGCACACTAACATCCTAATGATCGATCATTTGTACCCAAGTATACTAGTGCCAATATTAAACAAAATCCACAACATCTCGTATCACTTCCGTGCTTAGCACGTACTCACCATGCTCACAATCATGAACAATCCACATGCATATCACAATGCATCAATATCATGCCTCAACATATATGTATAATACATTATACACAACCATCATAAACACAATCATCACGAGGCATATACAACCATTAAAGAGTGCAACTAAAGTCTCTAACTAAAGCTTGGGATTAGGCTACCACTCTAATCCCAACTCTAGGTGGGTCTACCAAGCCCAACCTAGTCCACATGCTTGAACCAAATACTCAAACCATTTTGAAAACATTAAACCACTCACCTTCACTTCCAAGCTCAACTATCAAGCAAGCAACACCTTCAAGCTTCCGGATTCACTCCCGATGCTTCACCAACACAAATTCTTGCTTCTAATCATCCCAACACAATCAAAATAATCTCAAATCAGTCCATACATCAATGTAGCAAACCCAGAACACTTTTCAAGTAATAAACACATGAGTTCAAGTCAAGAACATCCCCAAAATCATCAAACCCGAGCAGCCCTATAGCACAGTCCAAAACCTTTGATTTCAACACTTTTAACACCCCCAAATGGTTCCAAAACAACCCTTAACTAACATACTAACATTAGCCCTCAAATTTCAACATAGAACACACCCAAAATCCACTCCAAAACCCTTCAAAAACCCCCATTAAACCCAAATCCGGGAATGTTTGTAAAACCAAGTAAAAATCACATATGTTGGACCATTTAGTTCACAAACATCATATCTAACATTATTAAATCAAAACCTCATATTAAAAACAATAAAGTTACCATTTTTATTCAAATCCTCCAAAAACTCAAATTCCAAAACATGGATGAAAATGAAAACTACTTGTACTTTTGAAGAGAGGAAGATGAGAGCAAGTCGGAAATGTGGTTACCTTTCAAAACCGAGCTAAAATGGAGAAGGGATGAAATGAATAGTGAAAATGGGGTAGAAGAGCTCCTTGTCGTTGGTTTGAGTTTGGAGAAGAAGATGGGATATTTGTTTATTTGAATTATAAGGAAATAAAAACTAAAATGGGTTTTAGTTTGAAGACCAGCTATTTACTAAAATGTCATTAATGAATGGCCAAACCCACATCTCTTAAAGTCCATGGATTTTGGACCCAAGAGATAGGCCCAACATAGCCTTAAACATTTTGAAATCTCGAGGCCCATGAAAAATATTTTATTATTTAATTAGAAAACCGAGACTCAAAATATTATTTTCACCCAACCCCTAAACCTGGGTGTTACAGGTTGCTAAATGTTGTATGAGAGTTTGTTTGTTGCTAGACGAGTCGTAAATTGCATCTAGAGTTAAGTCCTTGTGCGTTTTGCAGCTAAATTGAGGCTTGCAGTGCAGGGCGTATCGATACGGTCCTACACTTTGGGCCTCAATTTAAGCTTAGCGTACCGGTACACGGGGGGTGTATCGATACGCCAAAAGCTCTCTTGAAATCTGAAAATTTGACGAGATTTTGGCATATCGGTACGGGTCTTGGGTGTATCGATACGGTTTTTATCGTTTGACCGTGAGAAGTTGACCGTTGAGGGCGTATCGGTACGGTCAACCAGTGTACCGATACGGTCCCCCTAAGTTGACTTTGGGTAGTTGACCAAGTCAAGGCGTATCGATACGGTCTTCTAGCGTATCAATACGGCCTGTTGTAAAGGCTAAATTGGGCTGCTTAAATTGCTTGTTTGATTGTTTTGCATCGCTTCGTTGTCTTTCCGCTGTCGTATCTCACATAGGATCCATTAAAGCATCTAGACAAGATAATGTTTAAATTTTTTTTCTAGGGTCGCTAACCGGGGCGGGACCTTAACGGGTTTCACTTCGGTTTTCCCCGTGTAACCTACTCGGACCGGTCAGTCGTCTAGACCAGGACGAGGGGGTTATAGAATTGGGCATTATTTTTGCGAATCAATCAACAAAATTGAATTGTTGTAACTAATTTTAGGATTTGGGGATAAATTGAATGAAAATTAAGTGAAAAATACTTAAATCGAATCAAATTTATGATAATTAGGGTTTCAAAAATTGGGGATAAATTACCTAATTGCAACGAAGGATTAGGACTGGCGGTGGCTGTCGGCGATGGCGGCGGCAAAGGTTGTCGATGACGACGGCGGTTGGCGGTGGGTGCGGCGGCAATTGGGTTAATTTCAAAGCAAAAAAGACCTAAGATTTTTTGATTTACTGATAGTTTATTTTGATTAATAATATTTAAAATAAATTTAAAACTAACAAAATACTTTAATTAAATTACACTTTTAATTTTAAAAAAATTATAATTACGCATAAATTACTTTGGAATAATCTATCAGTGCTCATCGGTGTTCGTCGTTGCTCGTCGAGCGTAGAAAAATTATCCTTTTTCTACAGATGTTCTTGAGGAAAAAAAAATTGATTGTACAAATATGAGTTCGAAGTCTACTAATGATTAAGATTAATACTAAATGATTTAGAATAAATTTTAGCCTTTGAAAACATAATTTAGACAATGGATCAAAAAATTCCCTAAACTAGACAATTTTCGGTATTTAGAGAAACTATTTTGGATCAACATTTAGCGAAGTTTTTTTTGTTGAATTTCCAGAATATAATGATGTGTTTATGTGATATTTAATGTTCATATTCGAGTAAAAAATAAGCCGTGCAAATTTCGAGTAAAAAATATAAGTTTTTACTTTGAAATTTTGGGTATTATATTGCATATTGTCAAAAAAATATCACTAAAAACAACTTGAAATGACTCGACAGAATAATACATTATTAGAAAAAAAAATAATTTTATATTAGATTTTGCAACACGCAACCCTAAAGGCTGCACATAAGAACTAGAAAGATTCCTATCATTAATGTTTATTTTGCTTTTCAATAGAATCTACAATAATGTAATTAATTACATTCCTAAAAAAATTAAACTTCATTAATTTAGGGTGTTTAATGTAATTAAACCATAAACCCTTAAATCGTGAACTATAACTTAAAAGAATAAACCTTAAAAACCACAAACCACAAACCCTAAACCTAAACCTAAAAATCATAAACTCTAAAACCATAAGACTTTACAAACCATAAACACTTTTACATGATTATTAATTACATTAAACACCTTAAATTAATGGAGGATAACTTTTTAGGAATGTAATTAGTTACATTCCAATATATTCTATTGAAAAGTAAAATAAACATTAAAGCCTAAAAACTCATCATGTGCATGTACATTATTCGCCATAAGGATAGGTAGGTAGAATTGTACATTATGAGTCTTTTCATGGTTTCGTTTGATTATATTGAACTTAAATAACTAAGTTAGGTATCCACTACGAATTCATCAACAAATGAGCTTTAGACTCATCCCCTCGACAAATTTAGAACTAACTTTCGACTTTAACTTTTGGTAAACAAATCAACTAAATTTCTCTTTGACTTAAATTATCATTTTAAGACACCCCACATTTCTAAGATTTTTTAATATAGAAATATATCCACAAGTGTCTTGGACAACGTGTAAACAGATACTCAACCATATTAGAATAAAATTTAGTATGAATTTTAACCATAAAATTGTATTTTAACAAACTCAAATCTTGTTTACACGTAATTATATTTTTAAAGTTTTGAGAAGTTATTAATCATTAAGATTAGTATGCATAATCTCAAATGATTATGAAATTCTTTATATCTCATAAGTAGTCATTCATGACTTTTTCTCATTTAAAAGGAATTTTAATTTTTCTAATTCTTCATAAGAAGTGTTTAGAAAAATTATAAAAAAATGTTTATAAGGAGTTTTTAACTTTTCAGGAAAATTATCTCAAGTTTATTACAAGAGATTTCAACACAACTCTTGAAATAGATTATCTCTTTCCTTTCTTTTACTTAAGAAAAAACTCAAAGAGATTTACTAGCTACAATCATTTAGTCATAGAAATAGACCATCTCATAAGTAGTACTGATGTCTATTATATTCTCATTCATATTAGTCAAAATTATTGACTTAAATAGACCTCAAAAAATTTCATCTACTATGACTAAAAAGAATTTATCTTGTCAAATTTTATTCTAACTTCTGCACTAAGTTAGAGAGTATTATTTAGTCATAGAATTTTATAAATTAGAATAATGAGCATAATAATGCACCGGGTCAGGAAAGAGAGGTGATGCACAAGAAACGTTTAAATACCATGTCTTTCATTGAACCAATCCTAAACATACATTTTCATACCCTCACACTTCTTTTCAATTAGTTATTTATGATTTTTTTTTCTTTTCTAATTAAAGTCTCTTGGTAAAAATTATGCTTGATACTTTCTAATCACTATAATATCTTATTAAGCATACTTTAATGTAAGGCTTATAATTTAGAAAAATATTCATTCTAGCCTTTAGTCTTTACCCTAGTTTAAAATATGCTTACTTAGTTTATAGATTAGTTTAAAGGCTTAATATAAATTCATGTGATAAAAAATATGAATTAATAAACAAGTCTAAATAATTTGACCCTGTAGGTAGAATACAAATTTTAAGAAGATTTGTTCATTCACACCACGCCTGTAACTCCAATCTTCTCATCCGCATCTTTAATAAAAAATAGTTTGAAATTTATCATGACAATCACATCAGATGAATCAACAACCTCCTTTAAATATGTTAATTTTAAAACCATAAACAATATTTCTTTGTTAGTTTGTAAATAATTGCTATAATAAATATTCTCAAAAATAATTTACTGATAGTAATTAAAAATTTTATCTTTAAGAATGATCAACAAAATATTAAAATTGTATTAATTTTGGATAGCTTGTTGATATGAATATTTTCCTTGGAGAGCATCCATTCATCTATTCATATTCTCCAAATGAATCTTTATCTCTTCTATTGACTTATAAAATTCTTCAGAAAATAAATTGTTAGTATGACAAGAATAACTCACGATCATTGCCACTTTTGTTTCCATGAACTAAATACTTTTAGTCTTCATAATGGAAACCAAAAATGATTTCTTATCCCTACGCCAGCCGTGTATTTTAATACATTAGCAAGCATGCAAATGTTATTTATTGCTAAAGTTATGGATAGCATATTAATCCAATATTAACCTACCAAATCACATGATTAATACATCAATTTCAGTCTACTTAAATAGTATAATTTTATGAGATTAGTATAATTCTTCAAATTTTGTACATCTAAAAGATAAGGTAGACTCTGGTGATACTACTCTTTTCTCATAATTCAGAAAAGTAATAAAAATACTAATAAGAATGATAGTGTTTTAAAGCAAATATTTGCTCGGGATGTATTTAAATGGGAAGACTTGCCCACTATTTATAAGCTAAATAGTAAGGGCAAAAACGTCATTTCATTTAACAACATTAAAATATTATTTAAACCAAAATTAAAAATGTTTTAATTATGAGCATTAACAACATATATTTCATCCCAAAAAATCTAGTAGATGTTCATGTAAGTAAAGGCTTACGGTTGAGGACTTGCCAAGTGTAGCTATGTTTTCATAATACGACGTGTTGTTTTGGGGTGGGAGAAATATCAGCCGTTCAAACTCTCTCAAGCAGTCTCTGGTACACGCGTCACTTGTTCTCCTTCCTATCTTCTTTAGTTCTGCAACCAAAACTGTCCGCTCTTCTCTCGTTCATCAACAATGGCAATGGGTATTTTTCCCTTTCTCTGTTACTACTTAAAATACAAGTACTTATGCACGTTTCTTTGTTAATTTTGTGTTCTTTTATGTTTACAGGTTTAGGCCATAAAATCAGGAGCGGTATCCATGTTTAATGCATTCATCTTTTTTCTTACATATAATTAATCTCTTCTTTTTGGTTTCAATTTTTCAATTTTTGAAGCAGGATATGAGAAGCTCAGCTTTCTTTCAAGGCTGGCTCGTCAATCTCACCATGCTAAGGTATGACTCCCTTCTTCATCATCAAGTGGTTAGCTTCATACCAAGCAAGGCCTAAGATAGATATGTGGTAAAAATAGGAATGGCAAGGTTAGTCTATGAATCTGGATAGCTTCTATGGAGGATAAACAGAGAGAAGATTGTTTTGCCTCAAAAGGACATAGGTTAGATGATGTTCTTCTTAAATTGACATTGCATAGGGTAAAAGGTTTGAAGGAGAGATCAAAAAGACACAGTTTGGGGTGATACATAATGATATGAAACTATTAGAATTTTAAGAGAGGACGGTGGTGGATTATAATTTATACGTATGCCTTACATAAATGTTTCTATGTCTTGGTTCTCGTAGCCGGCCCGAAATGCATTGGGATTAAGAGTTGTTGGTTTGGTTTGTAAAGATTTGTATTTTTTTTTATTAATGCTTTGTTAAGTTTCAGAATATCCATAGCCCATCGTGAGTGCTTTCATTAACCAGATCAGTGTTTTTCGTTTAGCATTTTTGGTTTTGAATGAGCAAAGTTTTTGGAATTGATTTTAACACTCAGTACAGTCATGTGGCACTTTCATGGAGCAGTTTGGAAGTAGGACTAGCACTCGGTTCTAAACAAGAAAAGGATATAATAAAACAACAGTATATAAAATTAGTTTATGCAAATATGAAATTTTATGAACTTTTCATGTTTTGGATGGAAGCTTTTATTGACTTACATGGTTGTAAATTTCCTTTTGCAGGCTCTTCCAGCATTGTCCTCTCAAATCATGGAGCAGGATCGAGATAGATTAGGATCTGCTTACACTAATTCTGTGAGATGCTTTGCACTCTTTGGAGCAGGGGTCTCTGGGCTTTTGGGTTGTGCCACGATAGCTTATTCAGATGAGGCTGAGCATGGTTTGGCGGTTCCTAACTATCCTTGGCCTCATGAAGGCATACTAAGCTCATACGACCATGCTTCGTAAGTTTGTTTTTCATTTCCTTGCACTGTCTGTTTTGAACAAAAGATATTGTTCTTCTAAGAGAATATTTTACTTCTTTGGTTTTCCTGGAATATTTTTAAAATGTTTTGCCATGTATGAGTGCCTTTGTCTAATTGTTTTCATGTGAATATATTCACAATTATGGATGCTCCCTATTATTCTGTACGATTGTATTAATACAGCTCAATTGTACGTGATCAGGATTCGTAGGGGTCACCAGGTCTACCAACAAGTCTGTGCATCTTGTCACTCAATGTCTCTAATATCATTTAGAGATCTTGTTGGTGTGGCATATACTGAAGAAGAAACAAAGGCCATGGCAGCTGAGATCGAAGTGGTTGATGGGCCAAATGACGAAGGTGAGATGTTCACCCGGCCTGGTAAGCTAAGTGATCGTTTTCCACAACCATATGAAAATGAACAAGCAGCTAGGTTTGCCAATGGAGGTGCATATCCCCCGGACTTGAGCCTTATCACCAAGGTGTCTCTAATATGTTGATTTCGTGATAGTAGGCATCAGTTCCTTGTTGTTTCAATGTCTGACTCTTTGTCCTCTCAGGCCCGTCATAATGGCCAGAACTATGTATTTGGTCTTCTAACAGGTTATCGCGATCCTCCTGCTGGTGTCTCGGTAATTTCTTCTTCCACTCGTATATTAATTTTTAAGTACACTGGGGAAAAAGCTTTGAAAAGTTATTCTATACGTAAAATGGAATGCAACTGTGGAGTGTCACAAAGTGAAATGATTATGGAAATCTATGATTACTCTCTCATGCCAAATGCAAGGTTGTGGCTATATCCAACTTCAAATATGTTGCTCCGGTTTTAAACTTGTGCTTCATTACAATAGCAATCTTACTGTGATTTTCTCTAAATTTGAGACCCCTTAGAAACTAATAAAATACCTTCTACATGCCAAAGCGGAAATTTTCTTGGGATGGTTAGTTTCTACCAGGGAGGGAAGGAAAAGTGACGGATAAGGGTTGGCTAGGACCTCCGTGTGTGGTTATACGTTGATGATGGTTATGGTGTAGACTTATGACAATATGCACCACTAAGATTATATGTATGTGGTAAATTTATGTAAAATCTGTTATCTTAGTTTGGTGAGAAGAAACATTCTAAAGTAAAATGTTCTTCTTAGTTTCTCACTTTTCAACTACTCTATAACTTGTGTCGTATGATACTCTTGTATGCTAGATTCGAGAAGGGCTGCATTATAACCCTTACTTTCCTGGCGGTGCAATAGCCATGCCGAAAATGCTGAATGACGGTGCTGTTGAATATGAAGATGGTACTCCAGCTACAGAGGCCCAGGTAATCTTCATAAGTATCCTGTTCTAGATCATTTTGCAATCTTCACTTCCTCAAGCAAGTGTTTGAATCTTTATATTCTTTCTGTAATCTTGGTGCAGATGGGGAAAGATGTGGTGACATTTTTAGCATGGGCTGCAGAGCCAGAAATGGAAGAAAGAAAACTGGTAAGTCTTATAAAATTGTTTTCCCCTGCATAGAGCTTTATTTTAAGCATAGATACGCATATATGTCAAACATGGATACTTAAGAAAGGTCGGTGTACCATAGCTTTGAATCTTTCGACTTGAAGCGTGTGAGACTTCATTACTGTTTCATGTTGTTGTCCATTGAGCATTGACCTGAGGCAGTAGAGCCTTTTGCAACTATAGTGATTCTGCTTCTGACTTTGAATTCGGTTTAAAATTCTACACAGATGGGTTTTAAGTGGATATTTGTGCTATCGCTCGCACTTCTCCAAGCAGGTTATTATCGGCGTTTGAAATGGTCGATTTTCAAATCTCGAAAACTAGTGCTTGATGTTGTCAATTGAGTGCTTGTGTTTATGGAAAGTATTGACATGAGAAGAGAATAGTTTTAATTCATTACACAGCTAATGCATGGAGAGGCTTATCTCCTTCCGGTATTGTTTACTAAGGTAAAGAATAAGCTACATTGGTTGTATTGGCATCAAAAACCTTTATGTTGCTCGGACTTGGGTGTAAATATAAGACTTGGGTATGTATCCGATGCGAGTGTGTTTAATTTTTAAATTTTCACATCAATAACTAAATCAAAATATAATTAGAAAATCCGTAGGAACATGTCGCATGGATTTTGATCCAAAAAAAAAGAACATGTCGCATGGATGCTTCTGCCTGTTGGATCTTCGTGTTTTTTTTTTTTTTTTTGGTTACAACATTCATATTTCGTTTCTAGCATACATATCGATTTTTAGATTAAAAAAAAAATACTTGAAGAAGATGATCAATGATCTAATTATACATCCAAATAATATAATTACAATAATTTTACTCTTAGGAATCACAATCTCAGTGAAAACGTGTAATAATTTTAAAAAAACCTTCAATACATGCATAAAACATTCATTTAATCCTATCATAAATCATAGGGTAAAATACACAAATGGAAATGGTTACCAAAGTATCTAAAAAAATATAGAATGATAATTAAATTTTTAAAAGTTACATAATGAGCATTAAACATTAATTTTTGTTACAAAATGGTCACTAAACCCTTAACAATCGTTAGCTGAATGACGTGACAGTTACGAAATTTTAAATAATAATACATTTAATCTTTCATATTACACTTTTAATCAATTTAGTCTTAATTTAACCCTCATTATTGATGTCTAAGTTGATTGATTGTATAAATATTGAGGATTAAATGTGTTGTTATACCAAATTTTGTAACTGTCATGTTAGAGCCTAACACTTGGAACTTTAGTTTATCTCTGCCAACTCGTTCATAGGTTATCATTAAGCATGACACCATCCAATCACCAACAATTTCAAAGATTATAAATATCCATGCAATTGAAGAGAAAAGGAAGACTGAATAAAGAGGCCAACACCACTCTCTTCTTTCTCTCCTTTCAATTTCGACCACTATACTATTTACGATTCTTCATCCAAATCAGAAAATGTGAACCACCACCAGCCATATCGGTCAACATCTCCACCTCCATCATCTAGTGTCTGATCATTTAGGCATCAACACGTCTTATAGTGCATTAACTTGAATAATATTGTAATTTGATTGTATATCCAAATAAAACAATATTCTTTTTTTAAAGTGAATCAAACAAAATAATATTTAGCACATATTATAAATTACAAAATAAAGATCCATAGAAAAGTAAGAATAAATTAATCTCCAATGAAAGGTGTCAAAACAAATAAATAAAGGCTAAACTACACTAGTGGTCACCTAATTATTATCGTTTTTCTATTTTAGTCCCTCAACTAATTTTTTTTGTCAAAATCGTCCCTTCCTTTAGATACTTTTTCTGTTTTGGTCCTCCACCGTTAAAAACTAAATGAATTGTTGACGTGTATTTTTTTTAATATTTTTAAATATTATTTTATTATTTTCTCTCCCCTCCTTATATTATTTTTAAAGTTTTTATTTGAACCCGCCCCCCAAGAGAAGAAGCAAATGTGTTTAACCGTTGGGCTAAACACTACATATTGATTTGTTTTACCACGGATTAATGTTAAATTAAAGAAACGAACCCAACAAATATATTAAATAATCATTTATTTTAATTTTTATAAATTTAACATTAAATTATTTAAAAAAGATCTTAGATCATTTAAAAATAATAAATATAAAATATAAAATTTATATTATATGATAAATAAATATTAATAATTTAATTTTTAATGTAATTTAGTATTACTTTTCTAAAATAAATAAATAATGATTTAATTAATTTTGTAATATCAAACAAAGGTAAAAGTATTACAATTTTTTAGTTTAACTTGGTGTTTAAATATTTAGCAATAAGATTTTGTGTTCGAATAAGATAAATGATTATTTAATATATTTTTTGGGTTCATTTCTCTAATTTAACATTAATTTGTGGTAAAATAAATCAATATGTAGTGCTTAGCCCATCAGCTAAATACATTTTCTTCTTCTCTTGGGGTGCGGGTTCAAATCCCAACTCTCCCCTCTCACAATGAAATCTAATTTTATTTCTTTGTTGTGGTGGTGACACGTGTCATCACCGCATTGGTTCAAATAAAAAATTTAAAAATAATATAAGGATGAGAGAGAAAATAATAAAATAATATTTAAAAATATTAAAAAAATACACGTCAGTGATTCTGTTAATTTTTAACGGTGGGAGACCAAAATAGAAAAAATATCTAACAAAAATGACGATTTTGATGAAAAAATTAGTTGAAAAACCAAAACAAAAAAACAGTGATAGTTGGGTGACCACCAGTGTAGTTTACCCATAGATAAATTATTTTCCAGAAGTAAAGGATGTCGTATTTCACATTTGGCATGAAAGTTGAAGGTACAATCTTCAGTTACATTTATGATTTTTATAAAATCTGTTTCCACATTTGTAGAAACAATTATCATATTTCACTTATGTATTATAAAATTTTCATAAACAAAATCGAAAGGAATATATTGAGTGGTTCTAGTGATAAAGAATGTCGTTGTTTTATTTAGACGACCCGAGTTCGAGCAGCACAATTGACATGTTGTATGTACCTTTTCAAAAGATTAAGAATAAAGAACATATACTATCATATAATAAAATCATAGTATTAAAAAAGTCGATATTCTTACTGTTGATTGGTAAAGTGAACAAGGGTTGAAGACGACAGTCCAGTGGTGGTCGTGACGGTGGTCGTTGGTTTCGATTCAGGTATAGACCTTTTTGCAGACCCGTTTTTAAGATTTTAGTAGCCCATGGGCGAACTTAAAAAATAGGCCCCTAATTAAGGGTGAACGTTCGATCGAGTTAAATTGAGTAAAAAAAAATTCAAGTTATGCGAGTTTACGAGTCCTTACGACTCGAACTTAAAAAATTATCTTCTAAATACTAAAATTTTGAGTTATTAGAATTTTTATTTTACAACTCAAACTTTATTTGAAATTTTTTTCGAGTCAAGACGAATCGAGTCGAAAAAATCAGTTTTTTCGAGTCGAGTAGAGTTTTGCTCACCCTTTCCCCTAATAACGATTATTGGGAAAAAAATTGAAATTAGACCCTTAGTAACAAGTGATATATAAAAAATGGGTTGAAGAAAATGAATTTTAAGAGTATTCTTGTAATAACAAATATAGGGAAAATGGAACCCTAATAACAAGTATTGAAAAATTAAAATTTAAGAGTATGCATGTAATAACAAATATTAGGAAAAATAGACCATAATTAACAAGTATTGAAAAAAATTGGACTCGTAATAACAAGTATCGAAAAAATAAAATTTAAGAGTAGGGCCCTAATAACAAATATTAGAAAAGATAGGCACCTAGTAACAAGTATTGAATAATAGGCCTCATAATAACAAGTATTGAAAAATTTGTACCCTAATAACAAGTATTGAAATGACAATAAATAATAAAAAAATGGGCCCATAATTACAAGTATTCGAAAAATGAGCTTATAATAACAAGTATTGAAAAAATTATACCCCTAATAAAAAATATCAGAAAAAATAAAATTTAAGAATAGAACTCTAATAACAATTATTAAAAAATTAAATTTTAAATAATAAATATTAAAAAATATTAACCCTTAACTATAAATATTCAAAAAAAATAAGCCTTGGACAGGGTAGGAGCCCTGGGCGGGCGCCCCTACTGCCCATGCCCAGGGACGACCTTGCCTTTTTGGGGTGTTAGTGCTCTTTAGAATGGAAGATCGTGGGTTTTTCTTGTTTCATGCGTCTGTTTATACTACATGGACAAATGTCATAATAGGGTGGTCATGGCACTGTGATTGAACTGACTATAACTTGACGTCTTAGGTTTGCTTCGTCATCAGAAGCAGTCACATGAATTGACATGCGGGCACTAGGCAATGTTCGCATGTGTACGTTCACCGGTTGTTCTTATCTATTTGCATGTGTTGAGGGCTCGCAAGAGTAGTTTGTTGTTGTTCGCCTTCGCTCGTGGTACGTGTTCGCAGGTTGTGACCTCTAGACAGGGCTGATCCTGAGATATCAGAGGCTCGAGGCAAACTTAAAAATTAGGACCTTAATGATAAGTATTGAAAAAAATTGTTCTAAGAGTATACTCCTAATAACAATTATTGAAAAATAAATTTTAAGAGTAAGCCCTTAATAACAAATATTTAAAAATAATAATTTTTTGATAGTAGACTCTTAATAAAAATATTGAAATATTTTAAGAGTGGACCCCTAAAAATAAATATTTTAAAAAATGAATTTTAAGAATAATCTCATAATAAAAATATTTGAAAAAAATAACCTCTAATAACAAATATTAAAAAAATTAAACCCAAAATTATAATTTTAATTATGATTCTAATATCTATTAATGTCTAGACTAAATAATTTTTAATTGTTCATTATATTTAATTAAAAATGACAGGCATGGTTAATAATTAATTAAATTTTAAAAGTCTATTTACATATTTTTTAATTATAAATAGTGGGCTCTATGCGGGTGACCCTCCTGCCCACCTTTAGGGTCGACCCTGCCTCTAGACACGTGACAGTAGGCGTTCGCAGGTACTAATACTTACCATGATTTTAAATGTTTTATCAATACAGTTGAATGGGTTAAACTGGATTGGAAAGGAAATTCAAATAATTTTTAAAAGGGTAAACTACTACAATGGTCACTCATGTTTAGGGTTTATACTGTTTTGGTCATCAATTTTCAAATTCGACCGTTATGGTCACTTACGTTTTTCGATATGTAAACTTATGGTTATTTAGGCGTTTGTTGTCGTTAAACGTTAACGGGAGGTTGATCTAGCACAATAAAAAATCTAGCACAATAAAAAGAATGATAAATTACCTAAATAGTCCATAAACTATTACTTCACTCCTATTTTGACCAGCAAAAAAATTGCATAATTACACATTCAATCCTCCATATTTACATTTTTTTATTCTTCCCTCCACCATCTTTCATATTTTCTTCATATAACCCCATTCCTAATTTTCTACTATATTTATCTCCATTTTTCTAGCGTTTCGTTAACTACACTGCATCAATAGTAGCAAGCATTAAAAATACATTGTCTGCAGAATTTCCAGATGATTTTAAAATCCAAAATGAACATACCCAAGATTGTAACCAAATGAGAAGGAAGATAAGGTTGCCAGGAGTATATAGGGGAATGATCGCTTCCAAGGAGGGTTTCCAATATCTTTGTCCACTTCATTCAGAAAATTGAAGAATCTGTGAACCATGTTCTTTGTCATAGGCATTGATAATGCGGTCTTTGCTACCACGCTTGTACATGGAATAAGAATCGACATGTGGCCCCCATATTTCAACGTTATTATAAGCACCCTTCCCATAACTAAACACAAAACTCTCTGATGATGTTAACACCAAAAAGAGTTCAAAGAGCAACCCAGGGGATAAGAAATAATCTAACCCAGCCGAGTAAGCTCAATGGAGACTTGTTTTTAGTCTAAATTGCAGTGTTTGCTTGTAATAATTACTCAAATAAAACATTAATTAATATGAAAAAAATATACGATATGAATTGGAGATTAATATAGTAGAAAAATAGGGATTGTGTTAGATGAAGAAGAATATGGAAGATGGTGGAGGAGAGAAAAAATAAAAAATTATAAATATGGAGGATTAAATGTGTAATTATACAAATTATTTTTATTTCGGTGGTCAAAATAAGAGTGAAGTAATAGTTAACGGATTAACTATGTAATTTATACTTCTTTTTATTGTGTCAGATCAACCTTCCGTTAACGTTTAACAACATCAAATGTTCTAATAACTATAAGTTTATAGATCGAAAACATAAATAACTATAACAGTCGAATTTAAAAATCAGTGATCAAAACTGTACAAACCCTAAACACAAGTCATCGTTTTATTACTTTACCCTTTTTAAAAATTCTAATAATAATGTTCGTATGTTTCATGATTAAATTATATTATTACTACATAAAGGTAAAAAAATGTCTGAATTTCGAAAAATTTAAATTCATACTCAAAAAAGTTCAAGCTCAAAATGTCTAAATTCTGAACTCAACAAGTAGTCTCTGTAGAAAAGAGGATGATGTTCATCTTATGAGACTCGAGTTTAAATTACTTTGTCTGTAAAGTTTGTGCACATTGTCAAATAATTAAAAATATGTATGGACATACACTACCTTATAATCACTTTAAGACTCTTAAGAAAAGGTCTAAATTCTAAAACTTCTGAGCACGAAAAAAATCGAAACTCAAACTTAATACTAAAAATTAATTAAATTATAATTAAATAAATTTATAAAAACTTTAATTATTAATTTTATTCTAGTATTATTTTAATAAATTAATTATATATTTTTATATAAATGGAATAGTATTTTTTTTCTAGTAATATCACCACAATTGCTTCCTTGATGCAACTCATTGGAATTCTCAAAGCCGGCCTGTTTGTTACTTTTGATTTATTTGGATTAGCTTTTCTTTGTGTCTCTTAATTTCTTTACCGGTTCCGAAATACATTATTGTAAGCTGTTCTTCTTTATTATTAATAACAGCAGCCGGCATTTTAGTAAAAAAAAAAATATCACCACTATTACACAAACACAAAAGCTCCATGTACTGATACTTAATTTAAATATATATATTTTTTAAATAAATATCAGAATTCAAACTCATATAAGATGAGATAATATGAATATCTTTGGCCACTCTGTAAATTAATGGATGACACTAATACTTATTTTTTAGTTCTTAACTTTTGTTATTGCATTTCAGTCACATTAATTTTGTATCTTGATTCTCGAAATATAAATTTGTATTGGTTCATTTATTCCTAGTTTGAATATAATTTAGATATAAAAATATTTATATATTATTGATTAACATATTTGAAACCAACTATTAGACATTAGTCTTGATAAAAATCTATTAGTAAAACAATAATAATAAAGTATAAAAATAAAATAAATATATTTTTATAAGTCAATGTAAATAATTTTTAAGAGCCGAGATAAATAAAAAAGTTAAAGAAATAAGGAGTTTTGACTTAAATATTGCACCCAATTTTTTTTCTCAACCTATGACACAATCGACTTTAATTCTTAATCTATGACATTTTCTATAGTGCATGTAAAGTTAGATTCAGCTGAATTCGACTATGAATAATATTTTTTCCTAAAATACCCCTGCTGCTACATCAAGAATGGCCAGAAGTCGGATCCTACTATACCTGCCTTTAGGGGTAATTCTAGAAATTTACTATTCAAAGTCAGATTCATCTAAAGCCGACTTTACATGCATTGTATAAAATACCAAAGATTGAGAATTAAAATCGACTGTGCCATAAGTTGGGAAAACAATTTTTTGAGCAATATTTAAATCAAGTCTCCTAAATAGGGTTTGAATTTTTATCAGTATCATAAATTTTTTGTATTTTACAAATATATAAAAAAGAACTCCTTTTATTTTCTGAAAGTTTTTTTTCATAGTATTTTAAATTTTAATCGATAATTTTAAATATGAAATATAATTAATTTTTAATACACAACATACTTATAATAAAATTCTAACTACCCTAAATCCATACCCTAAACCCCTAAATCCTAAATTAGAACCATTTGGAAAAAAATCTTTTTTTACCTCAGTTAGGAATGGGCACATGTCGGGTTGGGTCGGGTATTTTGCCGACCCAATTCGACCAGAAAATAACTACCTTAAATCCATACCCGACCCCATCAGAAAATAACTCAACTCGAACTCGACCTATAAAAAAATTAATTTTAGGGAACTAATTTAAAAAAAATAATTTTAGGAACCAAATTATGAATAAAAATTTAATTTTAAAGACTTAATTATAAATAAAAATTAATTTTAAGGACCAAATTATAAATATTCCTAAAAATTATAGGGGAAAATTATAGTATTAATCTTGTTAGGTCGAACATTTTTCATTCTAAACCTTACCCCGACTCCACCCTTATAAACCCTTATAAAAATTTGATCCGATCCAAATCTATTTTTTAAATCAGACCTGATTAGGTCGGAACCTGACTGAGTGTGGTAAAATGCTCATCCCTTATTTGAGTACATGAAATATTTTCTCTTAAACTAGACCCAAATATAAATAAGGGTAAACTACATAAATAGTCCCCGACTATACTCCAATTATCTTTTGCATCCCCCGACTATCAGAAGTTACAAACTGGTCCCCTGACTTAAAAAAATAACAAATTGATCCAGTGCCGTTAAAAATTTAACGGCTGGTGACGTGGCAGTTAACAAAAATTGGCATAATAACACATTTAGTCCTCAACTTTTACACTTTATTTAACTTTTTCCTAATTCTAAAAAAATGACCCTTAACATTTCAAAATTCTATCAATTTAATTCATTTTTTCTCTCCACACAATCCTAAACAAGAACGGTCTTCTTTCTAAAACAAAAATCAAAATTTCATTTTTCCTCTTTCTATATACTTGTCAAAGCTAGTTGTGTGTATTTGAATCAAAGGAAAAACAATCTCATCATTTCAACATTCTCATTTTCACCATCAAAATGAGACAGGGGTAGCCAAAGCCATTCAAAGCTACATTACCCCGCCATAACCGGTCGCTTGGGAAACTCAACGACTGGCATAGCTGGAGCAGTGGATATAGAATTAAATGACATGCTTTCATCTGAGCGCGTACCTTCTTGAGCGAACTCCAAGTCCAACAGGCTTATCACTCAAATCCATTTCGCACCTAATTTTCTTGGTGAATTCCCCATTTCCATCCGACAACAAAAGAACCTCATCATTGATATCCAGATTCTCCTTCCAAGCCCTCATCACAAAAGCGTCGTTCACCGAGATGCAGGCGATTGTGTCAACCCCTTTGGCTTTGAGTTCCCCGGATTTCTCCACAAACCCAGGGAGGTGTTTCTGGGAGCATGTGGGGGTGAAAGCGCCGGGAACCGCGAAGAGAACGACTTTTTGCCGGCGGTAAAAGAGGAGATGGTGGTAGTTTGGAGTTCACCATCCTTATCGAAGTAGGAGAGGGTGGCGTCGGGAAGCTTGTCTCCGACGGATCAAGAACTAAAGTGGGGATTCCAAGTCGAAACCTTTTTCACAAACCTTATTTGGGGGAATTAGAATTCCTAAGAAAATTCAATTGAAAGTAAAAACTTTAGCATAATAAGTAGCTTTAAAAGTGTTTGCTTGAAGAAAATTACACATAAAACTTACAATGATTCGACCTTCAATCCTCAAATCTTTCTGCTCAAAAAGCCAAATCTGAATGCGAGCTTTCTGAATATTTCCAAATCGAATAAGAAAGATAAAAAGTCCAAGAATTAGTTAGCAAACAAGCAAACCCATAAAAAGAGAATGAAGAAAATAAGGCGTGAAACAGAGACTTACACTTTGGAGAAACCTGAAGATCAGGTTCTGTTGCCGCAGAAAAGAAAAGAAAGAAATCAGCAAATAAGGAGAGATTCTGAAAAATAAAGGAAAAAATGGAAGATGTACGCACAATGGGTTGAGTCATAATTTGCTGGACTTTGGTGCTCGCCATGGCTGTAAAAAAACAATTCGGACGTCTTTTTCCTATTTTTTTAGAATTAGGGCAAAGTTAAACAAAGTGTAAAAGTTAAGGACTAAATGTGTTATTATGCTATTTTTTGTTAACTGCCACGTCACCAGCCGTTAAATTTTTAACGGCACTGAATCAATTTGTTATTTTTTTAAATCAGGGGACCAGTTTGTAACTTCTGATAGTCGGAGGATGCAAAAGATAATTAGAGCATAGTCGGGGGACTATTTATGTAGTTTACCCTATAAATAATAAAAAAACTGAATTAAAAAAGCTTTAAGTCAAATAAATCTGACCAGACCCAAGAAAAAACAAATATTAAGGCTTGCCGAACGATATCTGTTAACAGCATTGAATAAAACAAAAAAGCATTGATAAAATCGATCAAACTTATTACGCATAAAACTTGTCTTGCCGAACCATGAATCTACTCTACACTACCCTACAACAGCCTAAATGAATAACAAAATCAATTTATGCATATATATATATATATATACATTGAAAACTTGATTAATCAAGGTCCAAAAATGGGTGGACTTCCGGTCATAGATTTATCCAGTCAGAACCTCAAGCCAGGATCTCCGGAATGGGATTCTGTGAGAACCCAAGTCCGACAAGCCCTTGAAGAATACGGTTGTTTCGAGGCATTGTACGAGAAAGCTTCATCGGAGCTTCGAAAGGCGGTGTTCGAAGGTCTCGAAAAGCTTTTCGAGTTGCCATTAGAAACCAAAATGAAGAATGTGTCGGACAATCCCTCTCATGCCTATATCGCACCCCATCCTAATGCACCACTTTACGAAAGCATAGGGATTGAAGATCCAAACGTTGCTCAAAATGTCGAATCCCTTACTAATAGCTTTTGGCCCCATGGAAACACAACTTTCAGGTTCCATTTCAATGCTTCATCATTTCATCCAATTTGTTTCTTCTTTTTTATGAAGAAATTGGTGTTATATTTTTTATAGAATGAGTATACTACTTAGACTCCTCACTAAAAAATTAGATAATATTGCACCTTCGATTCTGCTATATCTGACTAAGATTGTTTTTTCTTTGTCTACCCCTAGACCAGATACAACTAAACTCTAAGTTTAGTATTCATTATACCAGTGAACTAAAAATTATACTATTTTAGCACTAAACTTTAATTATATTATTGAGCCATTAAAATCGATGACGTGGGCGAATCTTAGCATGCGAAGATGTGGATGGATTTTAACGGCCCAGTAATATATTGAAGTCTAAACTAAAGTTCAGTGCTAAAATAGTATTGATTTTTAGTTCAGTGGTATAACGATACAAAACTTAAAGTTCATTGATATATGATATAGTTTACCCTTATTATATTATTAGAAAAACGAAAGAAGAAAAAGTTGAAAAAGTGAAATAACAACCACATCTAATATATATATTTGCAGCGAAAGTGTAGGATGCGTGGTAGAGCAAGTGTCAGAGGTTGATAGAATGGTAAGGAGGATGATATTGGAGAGTTTTGGGGTTGAGAAATACATGGATGAACACATGAACTCCACCAGATATCTTTTGAGGGCAATGAAATACACAGCACCAAACACAAGTGAGAAAAAGCTTGGGTCAAGAGATCACACTGATAAGAATATAGTCACTGTTATATGCCAAGGCATCCAAGGACTCGAAATTCAGCTCAAAAATGGAGAATGGATCACTTCTAAACCCCATTCTTTAACAGTCTTCATCGGGGATTCTCTCTATGTAAGTTGTTTACGGTTCCAAGTTGAAATCTGAAATTCAAATAGTATAAAATATTGTGACAAAAAACGCAGCCGTGATCGCAATTTAAATTCTTGGTTGTAATAGTTAATTTATGTTGGTTGTTTGTTGCAGGCATGGTTGAATGGTAGATTGCATACTCCATATCATCGAGTAATGATGAGAGGAAACGAGGCGAGATACTCTTTTGGATTGTTTTCGAATCCCAAGAAAGGTTACATAATAAAGGCACCCCAAGAGCTGGTAGATGAACAACACCCTTTGCTGTTTAAGCCCTTCGATTTTTATGATTTCTTGCAATTCTTTCATTCCGACGCTGCTCGTAAATCTCAGTCCGCTTTTCATGCTTTCTGCGCTGTTTAAGACGACGCTTCTATGTTTCTTTTCATGCTTTCTGCGCTGTTTAAGACGATGCTTCTATGTTTCTTTTCATGCAGTGTGTATGTTGTTGAAATAATGTGCTGAATATTTTGATATATTCCACAATTGATAATTGCTTGGAATGCAGACCAGTTAAGAAGAAGATTTTTTTCCGGCAAAATGATTTTATTAATCAAGCTTAAACATGCAACTTTAGACCTATATTGTGTGCCTCGTTATATAAGGGAGTCTGCGGTGCGGCATTTTAAAATACGGCTAATATACGATGTTATCTATTTTCCCATTTATAAGTTACCAACTAATTCAAATAGGTTTTGAGTAACATTTAAGGTTGGTGAATGAACTGTTTTATCCTTATACTGTTATTTTCTAACATTTTAGGTGTTGAGTGAAATGTTTCCCTTTGAACTTAAAAAGTGAAATATGTTCGTAATATTTTAGGTTCCGAACCAAACAAACTGCTTTTCGGTAACATTTTAGGTGACGAACTCAACTTAAAAAGTTAAATATCTCGGTAATAATTTAGGTTCTGTAACGCTAAACTGAATGTAGATAACATTTTAGGTACCGATCCTGAAACTGAATTTTATTTACATTTTAGAGTCCGAACCCCAAACTAGTTTTTGGTAACATTTTGGATTACGAACCCCAAACTAATTTTTGATAACATTATAGGCAGGATCGGAGCTAGAAAATTATCTAAGGGGTGTCATTTTCTTTAACGGTAATTAAGAGGAGTTAATTATTTATAAAAAGGTGTCAATTATATATATATTTTAATTTTCCATATACAAATTATATAAAAAAAATATAAGTTTTCAAACTCCAAACTTGTTGCCGATAACATTTTAAGTACCAAACCCCGAACTAATTTTCAATAATATTTTAGGTGTCGAGCTTGAAACTCATTTTGGGTAACATTAAATGCCGAACTCCGAACAGAATTTCATTAACATTTTACGATCCGAACCTCAAATTGATTATCGGTAACATTTTAGGTGCAGAACCCCAAACTAATTATCAATAACATTTCAAGTGTCGAAACCCAAATTTTACCTTTACAATTCTTCTATATATACTTCTACACTTCTACCATATTTTGCAACATTATTTACAAAATTATGGCAAGATTTTTTGCCATTTTTTTCTTTTTATGAACTTACCTCTACACTTTATTAAACAATAACATCAAGAAAGATGATTTGATTGAGTTGATTTTTACGGAGGTTAACAAATCAACAAGGAAGAAATTCTCTTCATTAGAAGCCAAAATCCCCTTTGATGAGCCCGGTCCTAAAGCGCATTACATGCTAACGATATGTACTGCAAGCGACTTTCGAAAGATGTTTAGGTGATACAACTGTGTAGGGGTACCAACATCGAGTTGTATGTAAATTTTGATGAAGGTGATAGTTCATCAAGAATCGCAAGAGAACGAAGACGCTGTTTTTGTACGTAATTTCAAGAGACGACACGAGAAAGAACAAATAATTGAGGCATTGAACGTCACATCTAATATATTTACAAACTACGACAACACGAAAACAAACTCTTCTTCCATTCATTTTAACTAAGCTTATTATCAATTAACTATGTATCAAATTTTAGATCGTACTTTTTAATCTAATTTTTGTTTGTGTTGGTCATCATATTTCTCACACATCAGTTCCTCCAATAGATGTACCAAATGTAATGGATTTTGACAACTTAATCAGAGCTGAGTATATCTTTAAACACGTTCGGCATCGTATGCTTCCAATGCAACCAATTCGTCTCCCAAATGTGAAAACAACATTGCTTTCACATGTTTAATAGTTAGAATCGACACTTAACATCGAGTTTCTGTATTCTTGAATATGAACCTAAAATCTTAGAGGATTTGGTAACATTTAAGGTGTTCGTTGTCGGTGTAAGTATCTAACCTCTTCCATAAGTTTCGATACTGCCAATAAAATATGAACATGTAAATATACATGAACATGAACATTGTACACGATTAGTATCAAAATTTTACAGGATTGGGTACATTATCTATGTTTGAGTATTGAAACTCTTAGTTCTATTACAACTAAGAATCATGATAAGAAAAAACGTGTCAGACAAGTACAACAGAGAGTCCTAATAATGAGATGACGTGTCAGCGAAGTACATAAGAGATTCCTAGCATGAGTTGTGTTAGAGTACAACTTTTGTTCCTTTGTTGTACAACCATGCATGTTTCTTTCACGATAGTCTTTAATTTCTTACTAGTTGTGAGTATTGGGTAGTACATTCACGATAAGCAAGCAATTGTTAGTTTCCAAAGGTATTCCAGTATTTTTTTTCTTTGCTAGAAGGAAACTTGAATCTTGCTCATATCTCTAGATGAAATAAATTATTACAACACAACATAGCCATGACATAATCAAAACGGACTTGTAGAACATGGCATTATTTTTCAGGTTTTTTTTCTTTCGACTTCAAATTTGTCCAGTTTTTTGTCTAACCTTGTTAGTTCATCCATATTCACCAATTTCTGCAATTCAACATTGTGAATTCGAATTTCTCTGTTTTCAGCCAACAACATTTGAACATGATTTCTCAATTCTTTAACATCGAGCAAATTTCCCCCATTGTCAATCCATTTAAAGAAATCACATCGGCTCTACAAATGTGTAAAAAAAAATCAGAATAACGCATGAATCGAATTATTGGAACAATAAACCCAACTTATCCCTTAATACCTCGAGGCCTTTAGCACATTCATAAAATATCTTCCCTTTGCCCTGTGGTACAATTGAAGTGCAAACTGGTGATTGCAATCCACAATAACAATGAACAATGTTTCATTCAACGCATAATTTAGAACTTTTAGTAGACATCGTCGAAGGAAAACTCAACTCAAATAGCTGAAATTGCACTGTGCAAAGATGGAAAATGAGAGGATTATAAGAATGGTATATAATTTCAGCAAATAAAATAAAAAGTAATGGAATTTTAAGTTTGCATAAATGTAACTCAAATGAAATAAAATGAAGTCCAACAAACATTAAGTTCACACGCAACAAATTCCATAAAATATTAACAACTTAAAATGTCATTATATTAAAAGTCTAGTCATCTATCTTGCAGTTACTAAATTCTTGACGAAGGGAGACCATTTCCTTGCGAATCTCTGCAAACTGAGAATCAACATGCTTACGAAGCTAAAAAACTGTGAATCTACATGGATACGAAGATCAACAAACTAAGACTCAACATGGTTACGAAGGTCAGTGAACTGCGAATCATCATGGTCACGACAAGTAACCATGTAGTCAAGCAAATGACTTTATCGTAATCTCCTCTCGATTTGTAGAAGAAGTTTCTTCAACATGCAAAGCTAAACGTTGTTCCACATTTTATGAGGTGGCGGCGTCTTTTAAGTCCTCACCTTTAGAAGTCCAACGATCTTTTCAATAGTCGAATCCACATTTGCGGGCCGAATGAATGTCAATCTTTTCCTTTAAAGAGACAAGTGGGTCAAAAGAAAAATCGACATCATTCTTCTCAAAGATGTGTGTAAAGACACAAGCATGTAGAAGAGAGGTTGAGACTCTATGGCCCTTAGTGGCAAAGGATACTAGCTGGAGGAAAATGATTTTGGCAATGTTAGAAGCAACCTCACTTCGATATTGGTTAAGCCACCGATAATCAATATCTAATATTATTGATGTTTTTTTCAGAGGGCGTTCGAAAAAACCATGAAAGAATAAGGTGAAAGATTCTCTCTTCAAAAGGAAGATTTTTGTAGCTATGGTTTTTTGTACTTTTTAATAGAGATGGTTTCGGTTTCATCATAAGGGCCTTAATTTTCAATACCTAAAGTAGATGCAATTGTATCGGGAGAGATAAAAAGATCCTTACGCGTAACATAAGAGTTGATGTCTATGATCTCCTTAGATGAATTTGGCTCACGTTCAATTGTGGCATTATTGTAAAATACTCGTACAAGTCTTTCACATACCCTCGGTTTGATCCTAAGAAAATCATTCCAACCCCATTTTGTGAAAGTTGAGTTCATTTTGAAGTTGTAGTCCGTGTTCTGAAGGAAATTCATGTCCACAACACGTTCCTTACGAATTAGTCTGTTGTAAAAATATTTATAAATTTTGGCCTTTCCATCATCGGTTCTAAAACAGTAGACATCAAAAGATGGTACTAGCTTAACATTTTTTTGATGTTTGGGTGGCGGCATGGTTAATGAGTAGAGTAAGTAAGAGTTGAATAGGATTTGGGTTTAGGGATCCTTTAAGAAATAAAAGAATTTATTGCAAGAAGATCAACATCACATACTCAAGAATTTGACCAACCCTATCAATAATATATTAAACAGAAGAAAATTCACATGACCCATCAATAATATCAAATGTGTTTTGAACACGAAGCCAAGCCCATCAATAATATCAATCAATTCTCAAGTTTAAATCTAAGCCATAGAGAGAAAAAGAAAACCAAACAAAAGAAATGGTATGTAAAAACTTAGAGTTTTCAGAAATACCTTTGATTCAACTGAGCTTAAGATTCCTATTAAACTTTAAAAATTTAGTGGGAAATCTGGAAACCCCATCAATAATATCAAGCAATTTTTCAACATCAACAGTGAGATATAGAAAGTAAATGAAAACCAAACAAAAGCAATGAAATTTTAAAAATGTTAAGGTTTCCAGAAATATACATTTGATTGCAGTAGGCTTTTATTGAATTGAGTTTAGGGTTCTCGTTAAACTTTAAAAAAATTGTACAAAGGAAAATCTGAAAAACCCATCAATAATATAAAAAAAATTCAACAACAAAAATCAACCATGGAAAGTAAATGAAAACAAAACAAAACCAAGGGTATTTTAACAGAATTAGGGTTTTCAAAAATATACATTTGCTTCTAGCAGGCTCTAAATGAATTGGGTTTAAGGTTCCTGTAAAAATTTAAACAAAATAATCGAAAAATCTGAAAAACTCATCAATAATATCAACCATATTTTTAACATCAATGGTCAACCATGGAAAGTACATGAAATCCAAACAAAAGCAAGGGTATTTAAAAAAACTAGGGTTTTCATAAATACCTTCGAATCTTACAAATTCAAATTAAATTGAAATGAGGAGATGGTGTGTAGAAGATTTGATTGGTGAAAAAATAACTGAAAAGTCCCCGATTTTAAAGATTTTGAACTAAATGAATGGATTCCTCCAATCGGTTCGTACAACCGAGTGAGTGAGAAAAATGGCATTAAATTTTGCCGTGACCTTCCAACTTTGATATATATATATATATATATATATATATATATATTCCACGGTAAGTATCAGAATTAGGTCATAAGTTTCACTACTGTTAATGAAAAAAAGCGGAAACGAAAACAAAAAAAGTTATATGTTTTAAATTTAAAAAACTAAAAATTTCATAATTCAAAGTTCAAAAATTTTAACAATTTCGAAACTGGGATTCCGGTTCCGATACCTAATAGAAAACTCTGCAAGCTAAGACATTTATTCAGCATCAAAACTTAAATATGAAATTCCGAAACTTGTGAACTAAATTTTATTCAGAATGGTCACATTTAGTACTCCAACAACCATTCTCAAAATGTTCATTAAAAGTTCCAATAAATGTTGCAACTACCATCCAAGTCAGATACTACCAACTTTAGTAAACGTTTGTTTCCTCTTACTCCTCTTCCCATTGAAGAAGTTGTTCCATCTTGAAGCTCATAAACATTTTTCCAGTGCTCAGCCAGCAACTGCGGTCTTAAGAAGGTAAGCAAGTTCATAATAAGCTTTTTTTTTTACTTTTGTACAACATAAATAATGAAGTGTTTCAGTTATTTCATATTAATTTACTTAGGGGCTAAAGTATACTCATCATGGAAGTTCCAAGTACAAAAGATGATGCTAAAATAGGAAGAGATAATGTAGAGAGTTCGAATAATATCGTTGGCATGACATTTTCGTCACGTGATGAAGCATGAAAATTTTATAAGAAATACACGAACCGAAATGGATTTAGTGCACATGTTGGAACAACTCGGGTTGATATAAATCGAAATGTTTACATGGAAGAGTTTTTTTTGTTCAAAACAAGGGCGCAAGAATTCAAAAGTAGATGAGGCGTAACGTTCACGCGCTCTATAACCACTAAAAATGACCGGATGCATGGGTAGAATAGTGGTCCATGTAGAAGATTCGGATAGTTGGGTAATATCATTGTCTGATAACGAACATAACTATCAACTTTGTCCACCATCCATGGCACCCTTCCTTTGTTCACATCGATCTATGACGGAGACCGATATTGTAGAGGCTTCATCATTGAAACATGTTGGTGTGGGAATATCACAAATTATGAAATACTTCATGCAACAGTCTGGTGGTTATCAAAATGTTAGTTTTCTTAAGAAGGACCTATATATTGCCCTTCACAACATAAAAGCCAATGAAGTTATTGATGGGGATGTCAATGCAGTAGTAGGTTACTTTGACGAGAAGAAAGAGATAGATCCCGAGTTTTGCATGAAAATTTTAGTCAACGATTCAAATCTTTTACAAAATCTATTTTGGGCTGATTCAACTTCGAGAGCTGACTATTCTATATTCAGTGATGTTATTGTATTTGACACCACCTACAAGGGTAATGCATATGCTCGACCTCTTGTGCCTATTGTTGGTGTAAATCCCACCATCAGACAATTGTGTTTGTTGTCCTTGCGGATGAGACCGCGAATATGTTTCAATGGGTCTTAAATGCTTTTAGAGAAGTTATGATGAACATGTCTCCACTTTTAGTGGTTACAGATGGAGTTAGGGCAATCCAAAATGTTTTTCTTGATGCTAAACATCGAATATGTTCTTGGCATCTAGCTCGCAATGCACAAGGAAATATTAGTGATCCAAATTTTACAAAGGGCTTTAGCAAATGCATGTTTTCTTGGTGGACACCTCAAGAATTTGATGCACAAAGAGAGATAACCATTATAAAGTTTAATGTGAAAAACCATCCTTGGGTTGTGGAGAAGAGCAAGACCCATCACTTATGGGCACAAGCATATATGATGGGTCTTTTTTTTGCGAACTTGAGGTCAACCCAAAGGTGCAAATCATTGAATGCATCTCTAGCTATTTTCCTTAAGCGCAAGAAGATATATTTAGAGTTTATTCATACAATTGAAGATTTCATTGCTCAAATGCGCTTGAACCAGTTGAAAGCGGATTTTACTTGTACACAGAGTAAGCCGATGCAATTGAAAAAATTGAAAGAGCTAGAAGGCGATGCAGTTGAACTGTATACAAGAAAATCATATAGGACATTCGAAGAGGAACTTAAATTAGAGACATTGTATCGTGTATCACGAGAAGAGGAAGAATTCAATGTGTTCGAACTATTTATCTGACGAAATATCAACAACCAGACAAGGAATATAAACTACAATTTGATGTTGTCACACAAACCCTAACATGTTCATGTCATAAATTTGAGACAGTCGGGTTTCTATGTAGACATCAACTACACATTTTTAAGATGCAAGATAGCTCACGTATCCCAAAATCATTGATTCTAAATTGATGGACAAAGAATGCGAAGGTTGTTACCCCATCATTTGTGGACTTCAATGATCCTCCTAAAGTGAAACACATGGCACTATTCGATTCACTCCGCTTAATTTCTAATAGACTTTCCTATATTACATCTAGTACAGATGAGAGCTTCTGACGAACCAAGGTGAGGTTCATAGACTTAAGACCAAACTCGAGGCATCTTGTGTGTTGAATGATTATTATGACCAAACCACACCAATTAAAAGAGTTTCGGACCCATCAAGGAAGAAAGGAAAAAGTCCAATTAGTGAGTCGAAAAAGTGGCAATCAAGATTAGGCCCCATTGTTCAAATTGCAAATCGGAAGGACACAATAAGTAACAAGTCTTGAGTTGAAGATAGGATTGTCAACACCATCATCCGCATATAATGGTGATTTTTATGGTCAAGACTTGGAATTTTTAGAAACTTCAATGGACAACATGGACCCGATCGATGAAAATGTTATTCCCTATTTATTAAATTACATGTTTGCTTCCTTTCACTGGTCAATTAACGTGTGAAACAATTTTTATTCCTTATTAAAAGGAGGAGGAAGTATGGATGAGTGACTGTGGAGCTTCAAACAATCTCACTCAAACTGATGAAGAAGTGTATCATCTATTTTGAGTTTTTGACCAGTATGTAATTATATGTTGAAGGATAATAATGTAGTGGTACATATTTTATTGTACACATATAATGGTTATTCGAGATAATGTTTGCATACTAGGACAATAAATACCGAAACTCAGATCATGAATCTCGGTACTTATAACTTGGAATAGTGATCCATCAAATGACCTAAAGGAAGTATCGCAACTTCAACATAGTGTTTCGATACTACTTAACTAGAGTTATGGGACTTCTACAACGTGTTTCAAAATGTTGTCATTATTAGGCCTATTTATGTTATAGGTAGTACCGGAGCAGAGTACACTAGTTTCAGGACTTGGGGTTATTGTGATAGAAATGACTTACAATGGGGTATCGCAACTTTCACACAAAGTTTGCATACTACGATCATAAATATCGGAACTTGAATAATGAATTTTGGTACTTAAAACATCAAATAGTAATAGATCAAATGACCTAAAGGAAGCATCGCAACTTCAACATAGTGTTTTGATACTACTTAAACATAGTTATAGGACTCCTACAACGTGTTTTGATACATTGTCATTATTAGGCCTATTTATGTTATATTAGTATCAGAACAAAGTACATTAGTTCCGAGACTTGGGGTTATTGTGATAGAAATGACTTACAATGGGGTATCGTAACTTTCACATAGAGTTTTCATACTACGATCATAAATATTAGAACTCGAATCATGACTTTCGGTACTTAGAACATCAAACAATAATAGATCAAATGACCCAAAGGCAATATCACAACTTTTTCTTATTATTTCGATACTACTAACATTAGTATCGGAACTCAAATTAAAATTGTTTCACTATGGTAGGTTTTATACTTAAAATATTAAGGGAAATTATGACATTCACGGCTGAAAATTCAGAGTTATAGTTTCAAAACTTTAATAGAAGTTTCGATATATTAAAAACATAACAAAAGAAGATGTGGCCAATACATAAACATAAATCTCAAAGAAGATGTGGCTAATACATAGTAATGATTCAACCCATAATCTTCCTCGCATACTTTGCAAAGCGCTGAGGATTCCTCTTGTAAATCAGAGCAACACCCTCACAATCTGGGTGAGGATCGTCTGGGTTTGGAGAACACAACAAACCCAGTAGAGCCACAACAATCTCCACAACTCTGGTAGACGGGCTCCACCTTTCACAGAGGATGTCCAACCTAATTCTGCCAACCTCATTAATGTTTGAGTGGAATAAGTCCCCATCAAATTTAATAGCAATCTAAAAAACATATAACCATTATCCATGAAATGGTTCAGTGTAAAAAAAATTGAACAAGATAAAACAACAATCTTGGGAGGTTAATTATATTACCTTAGGAGGAGAGAGAGGGTAGTCAGGTGGGAAGATGATGGAAACTTTAAATTCATGCCCTTCATAAGGGCTGATAACAGGTGCATTCATTCGAAGTCGACAATGATACGAACATCTATCAACTTCTGCCATTACTAAAGAAAAATAATGATAATTACAGATTGTATGAAAATGAAACCATCAAATTAAAGGAAAAAGTAACAGAGGAACGTTTACCAGAAAGAAGATAAGGGTCAAATTCAAGAGTTTGTAAGGCATCATGACAAAATTCCCTTCAAATACAAGGTAGCGTTGCCATGTTGATCTCAAGATTTCAGTTTAAGAAAGGTTAGGAGATGAAAAAATAAGACAAAGATGAGAATGAAGATTACAACATAAGTGGAGGTATTTATAGGGGAAACGTCGATTTTCATAGGTCAACCCTAACTATTTAAAAGATTACCAACCAATAAGTTGTCATTTCATATGGAAATATCGAAACCACGTGTAGTGGTTTCGAAACTAATTAAGTAAAAACATAAAATGATACTGCTTGTTTTTACTTTTCAGTTGGTCTTTAATTCTATTAGTACGAACCTTTATTTAAAAGTTCTGAAACTGAGGTTCAAAACTTCTTTACTTACATTTATGACTTTGGAACCAGTTTCGATTACGGTTTCAAACGCGTAAGAAATTAAATTGGCGGGTTCAATGGATTTAGAATTTCAAAATAAGCATGTTCCCAATAAGAGTCTTTTCACTGTCAGTTTCGAATCTTTGTAACCCAAACTAAAAACCTAAAATGATAATGCTTGTTCTCACATTTTCAGTTTGTCTATAATTATATTAGTACTGAACCTTTATTTAAGAGTTCCAAAACCGAGGTTCAGAACTCCTTTACTTAGATTTATGACTTTGGAACCAGTTTCGATTACCGTTCAAACACGTGAAAATTAGATTGGAGGGTTCATTGGATTTCGAATTTCAAAAGACGCATGCTTTCAATAAGCATCTTTTCAATGTCAATTTCGAATCTCTCTAACTTGTTTCGATACGTCAGCAACAGATAAGTCTTTTCAAAGATTGCATTGGGTAGAACAATTTTTAGATAAGTCTTATATGGAAATTCCAGAACCAGTTTTCAAATTCCGAAACCCAACCTACCAACCCAAAATTGTAACTGTAATTTGAAGATTTTCAGTTCAATTCTCAAGAACATTATTCCAAAACATGTTTAAGAGTACCAAAACACGTTTTAAATATAAGAAATGTAAACATAGGCACATAGCCCAATGAAAATCTTTTTTCTATTATAAAAATGATTTTAAACGTTGACCTTCAATATTCCTTTTTCTATTATAAATAGGAGTCCTGTGGGTTCCTAGTTTCATACCCTAATGAGCGAATGGTGTATTCCTTCCTTTGTAATTTTCGTGTCTACAACATTATATGTGTTGGTTTATGTTTCTTTACTAGTGGCGATGACTACTATGCAGATACTTCATTTTATAGATCCGAGAGGAGTGCTGGTTGTTTATTTAGGTTTTTCGTGTCGAAAAACAATGGTACTTGGAAGGATAAGATTAGCCATTTGTAGGGATGAACAACAACAAACAAAGTATTTGGAAAACCTTGCTCTCAAGATTTTCCAAATACTATTGTTTGTTGGTGTTTGGAACTACATCAGAGTCGGCCAATGCAGAGCAGATTGTCGAAGCTGCATGTGTGCTGGACTTTGGCTATTTTCCCTATATATATCGTCGAGGTAACTTTTGGTTTGTCAGTTGTGGGTGGGAGCGATGGTTGGCACCGTGCCAACAATTAATGAGCACAAGATGATTTGGTAGAATCAACCGAAATGTAAGTGTTTTCCCCCTTTAAAGGGCCTCTGAAATGTTCTTATAATAGTATTGGCATCTTAAATGTTCTTATTTTGTTAGAAGTCATCTTCAAGAATCTTTTCACCCCCTTAAAGGGCTGAAAGTTGTAATGTTTTGTTAGGGGGTTTGTTTTACATTTGTACTTAAGCTTTGAATCGAATATTCATATTTACAAATTTAAGAACAGAAGTCCAAAACATGGGCGAAACTAGGAATTTATTATAAGGAGTCAAAATAAAATTAAAAATTGAACCGATCAATCATAAGACTAACACTAAAAATAAGAAATATATATCTTACTTAGTTTATCAAAAGTTCAATAGAAACAAAGAATTAGTATCGATACCTTCATTAATCATTCTGGAATCTTGAGGAGAATGCTCATTAGTGGTACTATCATCAACACGTTGAACTTCGTGAATCAACTCAAATGCTATAGTAGATTGTGTGTGATCTTCAACAATCTTGTCCTTTTTGTTTGGTAAGAAATATGATGTAATTTGTTTTCTCTTTGACATACTTTGACCTATAATGCCAACAATAAACAAAATAGCAAGAAAATAACAAGTATATTACTCAATTATTAAACCAAAAATTAGGAATAAAAAATTGTTCAATGGAACTATAATAATCAAAATTGATAAAAAAATTAAAATATTATGATTAATAAAGGCGATCAGTGATAAACTCTAGAACAATGATGACTTCTATGTGTCTTGCAAAATATTGAAAAGAAGAAGAATGAAGAGTTAGAGATTTTTTTAAAATTTAATTTGATTGCTAAGTGGAGAAAACGATTAAAGTATTGTTAATAAAAGGAATTTAAAAAGTTTTTCACTTTAGATTCTCTTATGATCAATCTTACCTTAAATTTTGTCAAAATATTATTTTTTATTCCTAATTAATACTTGATAAGAATAAATCATTGAGGGGGCCAATAGAACTTACTTTATATATATATATATATATATATATATATTAAAATAGTTATATTTAATATTTTAAAAAATGTGCCATAAATGTCATTTAACTGCTCGTAGAAAGTGTCTTTTCAGTAATACAGCGAGTACCGAACGTTTTCATTTATAGTCTCGAACTTATCACATGAAACATGGGATTGCTAACACCAATATCGAAACTCGGATCATGAATTTCGGTACTTAGAACTTCGAATAGTAATCAGCCAAATGGCCTAAATGGAGTATCGCAACATCTAAATAGTGTTTCGATACTAATTACAATATTAACATAACTCATATTAAATGGTTTTGATAGGATAGGTTTTAGACTTAAAATATTAACAGAAATTGTGACATTCACGGCTAAACATTCAGAGTTATAGTTTCGAAATTTGAATGGAAGTTTCGATATATTAAAAACTTTACATAAGAAGATGTTGCTAATACATAAACATTAAACATTAATCTTAAAGCAGATTTGACCAATGCATTTCAACCCATAATCCTCCTCGCATACTTTGCAAAGCGCTGGGGATTGTTCCCGTAAATCAGAGCAACACCCTCACAATTCGGGTGAGGATCGTTTGGATTTGGAGCACACAACAAACCTAGTATACGCACAAGAATCTCTACAACTCTGATAGAAGGGCTCAACCTTTCATAGAGGATGTCCAACCTAATGCCGCCAGCCTCACTAATATTGGGGTGGAATAAATCCCCATCAAATTTAATAGCAAACTACAGAAACATATAACTATTATCTTTGAAATGATTAGCGTAGAAAATGAACAAGATAAAACAACAATATTGGGAGGTTATTTATATTACCTTAGGAGGATTGAGAGGGTAATAAGGTGAGAAGAAAATGTAAACTTCAAAATCACGCCCTTCATAAGGGCTGACTGTAGCTGCATCCATTTGAAGTCGATAATGAAACAAACATTCATCAATATTTGGCATTGCTTAAGTAAAATAATGCTAATTATAAACTATATGAAAACAAAAAATTTGGCCTAAATGACAACAAAACAGAGGGATGTTTACTAGAAAGCAGATAAGGGGGCTAGTTCAGGATTTTGCAAGGCTGAGGAACTTTAACAATCATCACTTGTTCCAGAATGATTAGATACGAGGGTTTAAGCACTTATTCACGAGCTGATAAACTTTAACAATCATAACATGTTCCATAATGATTAGACACGAGTGACAGATGTCACATTGATTCATCGAAATGAATCCTAAACAATCGAACCAAAAACAACTTCAATTTTAAATTTTTCCAAACATACACAAAATCTAGATGCATCATACCATCTTAATACATCCATATGAGTAACACGCCAAGCTACATTTAGAACGAACATCTGAAACATGCCCAATTTCAGAATCTAGAGGTTTAGGGACCTAATTGTAAAAAAACTAAATTTACAAGGACTAATTGTAAAACAAAGGCATCAAACAACAATTGAACATATTTATGTTTTCATGTAAAATTTCAAGTCAATTAAACACTACTAGCTCATTTAGTTAATGCATTATCATTCAATGACTAAGTTGCAAAGAAACAAAACTAGGAAAGCCCTTTAACCGAATTAAGTACTGGCCATACCGATACACAATGTCCCATAAAAATTCTAGTATTCAATTTATGTACCGATATTGGCTTACCATACCGTTACGAATGGGCCTGTACCGATCCCCAAACAGGGTGTATCGGTACACCCTGATCCAATATGCCCAACATACAAAGAAGGGTATATGTACGCTCTAGACAATATTTCATATTTGAATCTGTAATTCCAATCCGAAACACCAACAAATGGTTCCAAACATGCCTAAACATGCTCTTAATGAATTACCATTGATTTGAAAAAAATCAATGAAGATAACTCTATTTGAGATCAATTGTCTAATGTATTGTGTCAACAATGCATATGTCTCGACTTACTATTATACATAAAACTATGTGTTTTACCAATTGATTCTTGGTTATCACAATATATGCATATTTTGGGCATAAGCTTTGGTCATTTAGGAATATCATCAAAGAAATTTTAAAGCCATTCAACTTTTTCTTTAGACTTGTCTAGAGCTACAAACTCATATTCTATTGTGGATCTAGTTATAATAGTTTGTCTTGAGAATTTTCATGATACATCTCATCTTCCCATTGTGAAACATATTCACTTGTGCCTTTGGTATCTTGAATACATGATATCTAATAAGCATCGAAGAATCCTTTTAAAATAGAAGAATCTTTGGAGTAATATTGTCCTTAGTAGTATATCTAAGATATCTTTGTATCGTCAAAATCACTTTTCCAGTGGTTTGGCTCTAGACTGCTTGTGAACATGCTTAAACTGCTCATAGTGAAAACAATATTTGGTTTATTACATTTCATTTAGAATGTTTATGACCCTTATGTATCTCATTTGGTCAACGTTTTAACATTTTTTTGAACAAATGTTTGCTCATATTTGTTGAAGTTCTCGCTATACCAGAAACATGTTGGAGTATTCCCAAAGACCAATCATTAGATGGTTGTAAAAGACATACTTATTTTATCTTTTTTATTAATATAAAGTTATTATTATTATTTCAATCTTATTCTGTATGTTTATAAATAAACTGAATTATAATAAAGTCCTTAGAATAATATAATTTTTCCTAAAATGTTCTTAGTCGAGTATTATTGTGGGCATGAATAACAATAATATATTAAGACTAATATGTAGTTGATTGATGACATAATGTTTTCATTGACATGAAGATGTCAAAATCAATACATACGTATGTGTTAGAAAACGACACACTGGACTGACCCACTAGGAGCAAGTTTCTTGGATTATTATGTGACAGTCACAACATTGCTCATAGTGATAACTACACATGATCCTCAGACTTGAGATCATCGTTATTTCAACATTGTGAGTGACATATTTTGATACAATCAAACATGTGTCGTAACTGACTACACTATAAAGACTGATATTGGATATGTGTTAACCTTGTAAAAGGTTAACTTTTTACGCCTTTTTACTTAGGTTATTCTAAGAAATAAAGCCCATTTCATATCATTTCATAGAATATAGGTGCATTTAGTTCATGTAGTTGCATTTGGTGTTGCTTGTTTAGTTTTCTTTGTTTATTTGCTTGAATGATGTTGCTTGGGAAGTTTTGGGTTGTTGTGGTGATGTGCAGGGAAATAAGGAGCAAAGCAGGGCAAAGGCAGAATGCTACAGCATGTTGGATAACATTTTTTGGCGCACTAGAGGACAAGGAGACGAGGACACTGTGCAACCTGACACGTGAGCCAATTAGCTAGCTGTGAGCCCACATGTGAAGGGAATAATCCCTTAGAATTTAGGGCACAAAACCCTAGGAGCCATCACTATATCAAGGACAAGAGACCCACATTTTAGAGAGTTGAAAGGAGAGGATATTTTGGGTGAGCTAAGAAAGAGAGAAAAACGGCTCCTTTCCTTCATCTTCTTCATGTGGTGTTCTCCATTGTTGAAGCCCCAAGGAGTGTTCTTGTTGGCCTTTGAGAGAAGAAGCAATCTTAGAGTGGTTCACGACAGTCTAAGGCGGCTTGGGAGTTTCTTTTACTCCAGTTGCTTGTGCTATTTCATTTCTTATTTTTATGGTGGGTTGTTTAAAATGAATGATTTTGGATGATATATGCCCAACCATGAACTAATTTTAAGTGGCTTGGGCTTGTTATGAATGTTTATGTTTAAGTTTAAATGAATGTTTGGTTTGCTTTCTTATCATTTACATGTTTTGTCCATTGTATGCTTGCCCTAAACTTGTAAGAGCTTTCGAGAGTTAGCCTTAGTTTAGGTGTTAGATAGCTTAACATTGGAGAGAGTTAGGCTTAGATCTATGTAGACAATGGGGGTTTGATGTTGAGAGGCAAAACCCTAACTTACCTTATAGATAAGGATAGAGTTTCAATGACTAAAAGGAGTACAACTTCATCGATAAGTAGCTTGCTAGGGTTCACGCTGAGAGGTATTGCCTTAGCATTCTGGCTGTCAAGTTTCTTGCTAGAGATAGTTTAGAAACACCTAAGTAAACTTTATCGAGCATGTTGTAGGTAAGGTAGTTCTAGACACTCTTTAGGGTTAAATATAGAAGTCCTTAGCAAACACAACCTATCATTCAATTAGAGAGTTTCGTACGTGTGAGAAGACCCTTGAAATATCCTTGTTTTAGTTGAACTTTACTTCTATTAATTGCTATCACATTTCTTACCCTGTTCCCATTTGCTATCACATTAATTCACTATTTCCATTTATTTCATTTATATTTTAGTCTTAATTCGTGTGGTTAAACTTAAGTTGAAATACCTCCAATCCCTGTGGAGACGATACTCACTCATCACTTTACTACTTGTCTCGACGTGTATACTTGCTTTATTTGCGTATCATTTATAGTTCACCCTTATATGCGACAAGTTTTTAGCGTCGTTGTTGGGGATTGGCAACTGATTGTTTTAAGTTTAGAATTTGCACACTTTTACTTGTTTTTGTGTAGATTAACTAGCTGTTTTTGTTTATCTTTTTCAGGTGTTGTGTTGTTGCATGACCTAAGGAAGACCCAACGAACCCATACTACCATTAGTTCCTGAGATTGAACATCTTTTTTCGAGAAAGAAGACGTATACAACAAGCTTTGGAAGTCATGTATAGAGGTCGTAACCAAGGAGTTCAACAGGGCGATAATCCTGAAGACCCTGATGTTGTAGCAAATGACGGAGCTGTAGTTCGTCCACGAGCTATTAGAGATCATTTTAATCCTATCTTGGAAGATCTCAACCCTGGGATTGTAGCTCCCGAAATTCAGGCAACCCACTTCGAGCTCAAACCGATGATGTTCAACATGTTGAACTCGATTTGTCAATTTGGTGGTTCACCTTATGAAGATGCTAGGCAACATATTCGTGCATTCTTAAAAGTGTGTAACTCATTTAAACAACAAGGTGTGCATGAAGATGTGTTGAAGCTTAAGCTATTTACTTACTCATTGCGTGATCGAGAAAGAAAGTGGTTGAGTGGAGTACTCGCTGGTTCAATAGAGACATGGGTAGATCTATGCAAAAGCTTTTTATTCGATATAATCCACCCAACATGAACACTAAGGTAAGGAATGACATTTCTTCCTTTCATCAAGATGATGACAAACCAATGTACGAGTGTTGGGATATATATAAGGGAGTACTTCGCAAATGTACGAATCATGGTTTTCAAGATTGGACGCAAGTTGTGATGTTCTACAATGGTGTCAATGCTCCCACAAGAATGATGCTAGATGCTTCAGCAAATGGAACTTTGCTAGACAAGTCACCCGAAGAAGCATTCGATATCCTTGATAGAATAGCGAACAATTACTACCAATTCCCTACTGCTAGACTTGGAACGGGGAGGGAGACTCATGGGACACTTGAGCTTAAGGCCAATGACTATGTTTCAGCTCAGTTATCGGCCATTAAAAAATGTTGAAGAACCTCCAACGTCCAAATAAGGTAAAGGAAGTGAAGGTAGTGACAACTACTTGTGTTCGATACGATGGAAGTCACCATGTGAGTGAATGCACGAAAAATCACGAGTCTACCAACTATGTGGGGAACTACAATAGGAAAAACAACAACCCCTACTCGAACACCTATAACCAGGATGGCGTCAGTATCCAAATCTTTCATGGGGGAATCAAGGAAACAACAATACCGGAAGCTCGAATCGGCAATAAAATCAGACTGAACCCCAAGGGTTTCCAATAGAATATGCTATAGAAAAATGACAACAAGGGTTTAGCCTCTTCAGCGAACAACAACTCTTTAGAAGCTACTTTCCACGACTTTATGTCCTCCACCAAGACTTTACTTCATGATCATACATCATTGATCAAGAGCCAGGGTGCCTTGTTGCAAAGTCATAGCTCATCCTTGAGATCTTTAGAAACTCAAGTAGGTCAAATAGCACAAGCCCTACAAGTTCGACCTCATGGTAGTTTGCCTAGTGATACTGAAGTCACTAAACCTCATGGCAAGGAATAATATTGTGCACTCACTTTAAGGAGTGTCACCCAACCTAACAAGGAAGATAAGTTTGGGGGGAAGAAGAAGGCTAAAGATTCCAACCCCAAAATTGTCCAAGAAGAACCCAAAGCGCAAGAAGATTCATCTCTTGAGAATGACAAGAGTGAAGGCTCAACCAGTGAAATTGTTGATGGAAGACAGAGTTTTGCTACAGCAAAAGACATACATCCACCATTAGAGGAAGAAGTTAGACCCCCACCACCCTTCCCTCAAATATCAAAAAAGCATAATGAAGATCTTAAGTTCAAGAAATTTGTAGATATCCTTGACCAACTGCACATCAGTGTCCCAATTTTGGAAGCCATTGACCAAATGCCCACATATGTGAAATTCCTTAAGGATATTGTCACCAATAAGAGGAAGGTTGAGAAGCTAGAGACTTCTGCTACAACAAAAGAATGCTATTTTGTGTTGAGCAATCTATCACCTAAGCGGAATGATCCAGGCATCTTCATCATCCCTTGTTCGATATGTGATAATTATGTGGGAAAAGCCCTATGTGATCTTGGATCTAGTGTAAATCTAATGCCCAAGTCAGTGTTTATGAAGCTTGGCATGGGAAATGAAAGGCTTACCACCGTTATTTTGAAACTAGTGGACCGATCCTATGTTCTTCCGGAAGGCAGGATCAAAGATGTTGAAGTAAAGGTGGGCAAAATTGTTTTCCTAGTTGACTTCCTCATTCTTGATTGTGAAGCTGATGAGAATGTGCCAATTATTTTGGGAAGACCATTCTTAGCTACCAACCGGATCTTGATAGACTGTGAAAAGGGTGAATTCAACATGAGAGTGGTTGATCAAGAGGTGACCATAAATGTGTTCAACACCCTCAAATATGTGGATGAACATGAGGAGTGTCACTACATGGATGCTACAACAAAAGAGAAAGTTGCAAAATTGTGCTGCCGCAATTTTCTACAAATGGAGGATTATATGAAGCTCAATGAGGATGACAATGAGGAATTCGAGGAGCTTGAAGAGTTCGAGGAGCTTGAGAAGTTTCCAATGGAGGTGCAACAAACCAGTATGCTCATAGCCAGACCGGATACGCAATTTGAACTTTTAGATTTTTTTGAATTTACACCTCAAAAACCCTTACTTGAGTATGCACCGACATTAGAATTAAAACCTTTGCAGTCACACCTTAAATATGCTTATTTGGGTTGCAATGAGACTTTGCCTGTGATAATCTCTTCTAGTCTTACACCTAAGAAAGAATCTAGCTTGATAAATGTGTTAGCTCAATATAGAAAAGCTTTAGGTTGGACTATAGCTGACTTGATAAGTATAAGCCCTACTATTTGTATGCACAAAATTCTGCTTGACGATTGCCACAACAATTCTATTGAACCCCAAAGAAAGCTTAATCCAATCATGAAGAAGGTGGTGATGAAGGAGATCATCAAATGACTCGATGTTAGAGTTATTTACCCAATATCCAACAGTTCGTGGGTCAGCCCAGTGCAATGTGTACCAATGAAGGGAGGCATGACCGTAGTGAGCAACGAGGACAACGAACTTTTACCAACAAGGACCGTCACGGGGTGGAAGATTTACATGGACTATCGGAAGCTTAACAAGGTAACCAAAAGGACCATTCCCCTATTCATCGATCAAATGTTAGATCAATTGGCGGGCAAGGTCTTTTAGTGTTTCCTCGATGGATACTCAGGGTAAAACAAAATTGCTATAGCACTAGAGGATCAAGAGAAGATGGCATTCACATTACCCTATGGTACTTACGCCTTTAGAAGGATGCATACTAGCCATCTTCTCGGATATGGTTGAAGAATTCTTGGAGATCTGCATGGATGATTTTTCAGTCTTTGGAGATAACTTCAAATCATGTTTGGGTAATTTAGCAAAGGTTCTCAAGAGATGTGAAGAAGCGAACTTGGTCCTCAATTGGGAGAAGTGTCATTTTATGGTGGCCGAAGGGACTATTCTTGGCCACAAGATCTCGCAAAAAGGAATAGAGGTGGACAAGGCAAAGGTTGAGGTGATCGAAAAGCTACCTCCCCCAACCACTATGAAAGGCATTTGAAGTTTTTGGGCCATGCTGGCTTCTATAGGAGGTTCATCAAGGACTTCTTCAAAGTTTCGAAGCCATTGTGCACTTTGCTACAGCAAAATCAGCCCTTCGTGTTTGATGATGCTTGCCACAACGCATTCAAGTAGCTCAAGGAAAAGCTTATCTCAGCGCCTATAATTGTTCCCTCATATTGGACCTCACCATTGGAGCTAATGTGTGATGCAAGTGACTATGTAGTGAGGGAGACCCTTGGACAATGCAGAGGTAAACATTTCCATGTTATTTATTATGCTAGCCGCACTCTAAATGATGCACAAATAAATTACACAACCACCAAAAAAGAATTACTTACCGTTGTGTTTGCCTTCGATAAGTTTAGAGCATACTTGATAGGCACTAAGGTCATTGTACATATCGATCATTCTGTTATTATGTACTTAGTGACTAAAAAGGATGCTAAACCTAGACTTATTAGGTGGATACTCCTATTGCAAGAGTTTGACTTAGAGGTTAGGGATAGGAAGGGTTGTGAAAATCAAGTTGCCGATCATCTTTCTAGGCTAGAAAACAAGGTTGAAAGTAAGGATAACCTAGAAATTAAAGAGAAATTCCCTGATGAGAAAATCCTTTATGCTACAACAATTCCATGCTATGCTGATATTGTTAACTTTCTTGTTAGTGGTATTTTTCCTCCTGATTTGAATAGCCAGGGAAAAAAGAATTTCAAGCATTATGTGCGATTCTATTTCTGGGACGAGCCTTATTTGTTCAAGCAATGTGCAGACCAAATGATTCGAAGATGTGTCCCCGAAGAAGAGTAAAGGGAGATTTTATTCCATTGCCATTCATCTTCGTGTGGATGCCATTTTAGAGGAGCTAGGACTGCTGCAAAGGTCCCACAACCAGGATTCTATTGGCCCACACTCTTCAAAGATGTGTATGAATTTTGCAAGGCGTGTTATAGATTCAAAAGAAAGAGGAACATATCATGAAGGCATGAAATGCCATTGCAATGCATTTTAGAGGTGGAGCTCTTCGATGTATGGGGAATAGATTTCATGGGACCATTCCCATTATCTTTTGGAGATCTCTACATCCTCTTAGCTGTGGATTATGTGTCTAAATGGGTCGAAGCGATAGCTACACCAAGGAATGACTCCAAGACTATTTTGAAGTTCCTTCACAAGCACATCTTCACAAGGTTTGGAGCCCCAAGAGCCATCAAAAGTGATGAAGGCACCCACTTTGACAACAAACTCATTGCTAAAGCATTGTAGGCATATGGAGTGAGGCATAAAATTGCTATGACATACCACCCTCAAACCAATGGTCAAGCTGAGATCTCCAATCGAGAGATAAAACAAATTCTATAGAATGTGGTCAATCCCAAGAGGAAGGACTGGTCTCTAAGACTCGATGAAGCGTTATGGGCTTATCGGACAGCTTTCAAGACACCCTTGGAATGTCTCCAACCAAGCTCGTATGTGGCAAGGCATGTCATCTTCCCGTGGAGCTAGAACATAAGGTGTATTGGGCCATTAAAAAGGTCAATATGGATGCCCAACTGGTTGGAGAAAGAAGGTTGTTAGAGCTAAATGAGATGGATGAGTTTTGAGCCCAAGCTTATGAGAATGCCCGCTTGTACAAGAAGAAAACAAAAAAGTGGCATGACAAGCATCTTTTTCCATGGCATTTATCTGAAGGCCAACAAGTGCTTCTTTACAACTCAAGGATCAAGCTCTTCCCAAGCAAGCTGAAATCGTGATGGTCAGGCCCTTTCCTAGTGCACAAGGTTTATCCTCATAGTGCGATAGACATCAAGAAGTTTGATGATGACACAATCTTCAAGATTAACGACCAAAGGCTGAAGGTCTACAATGGGGCTCTTATCTTGCGAGACAAATCAACCATGCATCTCTCTACCTTTACTATTTATACTATAGCATTTACATGTTTTTATGTATATAAATAATTTAGTCTTTTAGTACCTTAATGTTTATTTTTATTTTGTCCTCTTGTGTTTATTCTATGCTTGTCTTTATCGTCCAGCATCTTAATTGTCTCCAGCTTTTTCCTAGGGCCTTATGCATGAAAGCTAGCCTTTTCCTATTAGGGTTTGGGTTGTTTTTATCTCATTAAGGGAAGTCTAAAAGAGACAAAAAAGTCCTAGGTTTGGGGGGCGACATTAAAAAAGCAAAAAGGGAAAAAGTTACTTTTAATAAATTTAAAACCCTAATTAATTATTACCCTCAATACTCTCTCCCCACCTTTTCACCTTTCCATTAAATACCCTTTACCTCTCTAATCTGGCCTCGCCGCATAATTGTCTAAATCACCCTCTCTCTCTCCAATCGCGCGTGACAGTTACCAACCCCTTCAACACCCTTTCCTATAACTTTCTTCCTCCACTTTTATCTTTCTTCAACTTCATCTTCTCCATAAAGGTTTCTTACTTTTCTCTGCAACTCCATTCGACTCCACCATTCCTTCACCAAAAACTCCTCCCAAAACATTCTTGTTTTCTTCCCCTTACAACCGTGGTCCGTTGCAAGAACGTCATCGATGCTTCAAGTAGAACTTCCTTGTATGATGAGGTGATGGATGTCATCACTAAGCACAACTGGGAGTCCTTTGTAAAACACAAAGGTGATATATGTGTGCCCCTCGTGAGGGAGTTCTAGGCGCACCTAACAGGCCCTACCCAGTCTGGTGTGTATGTGCGAGGCGACCAAGTGAAGTACACTACTGCAACAATCAACAAATTCGTTGGCCTGAAGAATGTGGTGGTTTAACATACCACTTTCGTTGAAGTAGTCAACGCCCAAACATACAAGGAAGTCCTTGAGGACTTGTGTTTCAGTGGGATGGAGTTGGACCCAACCACTAGGTCGGTTTAGCACAGACGCTTGAAGCCTGAGGCCAAGGTTTAGAATCACTACTTCGAAACACGCCTGATGCCCACTTCCCATACGACCACTATGCATATTTCCAGGCTGCTCCTTTTGCATTCCATCCTTAACAGCTGACCAATAGATGTGGGCAAAACCATCATCGATGAAGTATATTCATGCCTAAAGAGGAAATCGAGCCCTCTCATCTTCCCCAACCTCATCACGGTACTGTGCTGCAAGAAGTAGGTCTTCGAGGACACTCAAGAGGACGAGTTTGACAAGGGCAAGGATCCTATAACCCCAGACCAAATTCCTGGGTTGAGGGTATTCGATGAGGATGCTCTAGCAGAAACACTAGAGGGTGGAGCCAAAATTGTTGCTGGAGTAAGAATAGTAGCCCTTGCTACCTCCGCTAAGCACATGCAAGATGAGATGGATGAGATGAAGGGAAGCATGTCAACTTATTTCAAGTATGTCAAGGAAAGGGACATGGCTCTCAACTCTTACTTTAAGGAGATGCTGCCACACATGGAAATCGATTTCCCACCCTTCCCAGATGATTTATTTCTGCCCAAGAAGGACCAACCTGGTACGCAAGCTACACCATCTCCAAAGAGAATCACAACAAAACGCCCACCAACTGCTCCGAGTCGAGAACCTTCTCTGTACCAAACACTTTCTCCTAAAATAGCAACTACCACTGTGAGACAAAGCCCTCAGACAACGAGGAAATGGAAAGGAAAAGCTTCCCGGAGTACCCCGCCACCACAAGAACCCCCAGTCGAAGAGCCTGTCCATGTTGAAAGTGACAGTGAAGAGATAGCTGAAGATGCTCCTTCATCACAACCTGCCCCGACTCCGGATGCTACAACAAAACCAAGGAGTCGCCTAAAGCGTAGGGCAGAGCGTGCATGGACTGCCCCATTTGATGAAGATTCTGACAATGCTATCGATGACCAGCTGACTAAAGAGGATCCACCCAACCAACCAAACCCACAATATGAGGTCAATGAGCCCATTGCAGCACTTAGGAAGAAATGAAAGATGAAGCACAAAGCCACCAAGACGGCAACACCAAAGTATATTTTTAGGAGATAACTTGCATTTGCATCTATATTTTAGAATAGTTCATTTTATTTTTATGCATTAAGGACACTGCATCTTTCAAGTTTGGGGGTGTTAATGCCCACAATTATACATTTGCATTAGCATGTTGGGATGAACAGATTTTTGCTATAACATTTAGTTAAGTCAATGACAGTTTTATGAATAAATCGAGGATGTCCGATGATGAGAACTTAATTGTTAAGGCTATAATTGATTGAATGTTTATGACTCTTGTGATTAGTAGAACTGACTATAGGACTTGATTCTCTGTTATGTAAATGCTACATGATTGCATGCTTTTTATGCTTATAGAGGTTAGATGATTTTTGGTGAAAGAACACTCATATGCCTTAGATTAAAACTGTATAGAATGCACTTTAAAGAAAAATGAAGGCTTAAAGGCATAAGTAGTTTCTATTTATGTTGAAGTATGAATAAATGCTAAAGCATAGCTAAGAGGGATACTCCGCTTTGAGTTGTTTTTCCTAGATTCCGTACTTAAATAAATGGCAGTAACATCAAATGAGTGAATGAAAGTTGTCATGGGATTACTCTATTTACCAGCTCGGGGTGAGATGTTTGCTCCATACTCATCTATAGTTAGGGACACTAGTTGTGATGGACTGACACCCCAAAAAGCACTATATATATATATATATATATATATATATATATATATATATATATATATATAAGCTATGGTAGACCTGAGAACTTAACCAATTATTTTCTGACTTTGTTAAGCTTGAAGAGAATGTAGTCATTACACTTGCAAACCTTAGGATCTTGCCCTATAGGAGTAGTTCTTAAAATCTTAAGATGTCTTTCATGTGGAAACCTATATAATCTGAGGACTAAAATTTTTCCATAGCTCTGTTGTGATTTGATTTTATGTTGTAGCATTTATATGTTTGTTCATGTTCATTGCTTGAGGACAAGCAATTGCTTAAGTTTTGGGGTGTGTTAACCTTGTAAAAGGTTAACTTTTTACGCCTTCTTACTTAAGTTATTGTAAGAAATCAAGCCCATTTCATCTCATTTCGTAGCATATAGGTGCATTTAGTTCATATAGTTGCATTTCATGTTGCTTGTTTAGTTTTCTTTGTTTATTTGCTTGAATGTTGTTGCTTGGGAAGGTTTGGGTTGTTGTGGTGATGTGCAGGGAAATGAGGAGCAGAGCAGTGCAAAGGAAGAATGCTTAAGCATGTTGGATATCATTTTAAGGCGCACTAGAGGACAAGGAGATGAGGACACTATGCAGCCTGACACGTGAGCCAATTAGCCAGCTATGTGCCCACATGTGAAAGGAATATTCCCTTGGAATTTAGGGCACAAAACCCTAGGAGCCCCCACTATATAAAGGACAAGAGACCCACATTTAATAGAGCTAAAAATAAAGGATATTTTGGGTGAGCTAAGAAAGAGAGAAAGGCGGCTCATTTCCTTCATCTTCTTTGTGTGATGTTTTCTATTATTGAAGCTCCAATGAGTGTTCTTGCTGGCCTTTGAGAGAAGTAGCAAGCTTGGAGCGGTTCACGACAGTCCAAGGTGGCTTGTGAGTTTCTTTTACTCTAGTTGCTTTTGCTGTTTCATTTCTTATTTTTATGATGGGTTGTTTAAAACGAATGATTGTGGATGATATTTGCCCAGCCATGAACTGATTTTAAGTGGTTTGGGCTTGTTATGGATGTTTATGTTTAAGTTTAAATGAATGTTTGGTTTGCTTTCTTATCCTTTATATGTTTTGTCCATTGTATGATGGCCCTAAACTTGTAAGAGCTTTCGAGAGTTAGCCTTAGTTTAGGTGCTAGATAGCTTAACATTCGAGAGAGTTAGGCTTAGATCTACATGGACAATAGGGGTTTGATATTGAGAGGCAAAACCCTAACTCACCTTAGAGATAAGAATAGAGTTTCAATGACTAAAAAGAGTAGAACTTCATCGATAAGTAGCATGCTAGGGTTCATGCTGAGAGGTATTGCCTTAGCATTTCGGCTGTCAGGCTTCTTGCTAGAGATAGTTTAGAAACACCTAAGTAAACTCTGTCGAGCATGTTGTGGGTAAGGTAGTTCTAGACATTCTTTAGGGTTAGATAAAGAAGTCTTTAGCAAGCTCAGCCTATCATTCCATTAGAGAGTTTCGTATGTGTGAGAAGACCTTTGAAATATCTTTGTTTTGGTTCAGCTTTACTTCTGTTAATTGTTATCGCATTTCTTACCCTGTTCCTATTTTCTATCACATTTATTCTATGTTTCCATTTGCTATTTCATTTATATTTTAGTCTTAATTTGTGTGCTTAAACTTAACTTGAAATACCTCCAATCCTTGTGGAGACAATACTCACTCATCACTTTACTACTTGTCTCGACGTGTATACTTACACTATTTGAGTATCATTTATAGTACACCCTTACACTCAACAATATGTTGTGATATATGTAGCAGAATATGGTTGATCAAGATATGATTTGTCCCTCCTACATAATAGGAGTGATATCATAGGCCACTTGATTGAGTGAGACTAGAAATGCATGGTCATGCCAGAATAAATTGATATGAGATATCATAGTTATTTGTTTATAATAGTCCACTCAAGATATCAAGAAATATTAGATGGATTATACAAGTGTTATTATTCCATGACTTGTGTCTGGTCTATATATAAGGACAAAAGGATGTAATACATGAAAAGATTTAATCACGAAAAAGGTTATGTCGAACCAAAACTTCTTATAACTTAGGTAGGAATGATGTATTGACAGATGCCACCGATTGCTTGTAATATTAGAATTGTTCTAAATATTACTGCTAACGTTACATGAACCTACAAGGGCCACACCCTATGATTGAAACGAACAAATATCAACTAGATAACATGTGTACAAACTTGTGCACGAAATAAGTAAAAATCAAAATTATTATGATTATTGTAATTATAGATAATTTCGTTTATATATATATTAATACTAGATAATTATTGTAATTATCATATACTATTAAAATATATATCCCTAAAGAAACCTGATTGAAGTAGAATTAAATTATACATATTTAATTATATTCGGTTAAATATATTGTATATTTAAAGAATCTAAATTTAATCAGAATTAGGGTTTTGAATGCTATATAGAGGCATAGGTCTAGCAACCAAAGTATGTTTTGCGAAAAACCTCTCTAACAGTTAGAGAAGAGAAAATATTGTTCGTTTTTTTCAAGTGGACTACGTAGAGGTCGAAACACTATTGTGACGACTTAGATCACTGATGGAATACGCTGAATAATTTTTCCGTCGTGCCATGGGTTGTATCAGCCTTTCCCAACAAAACATTATTGTCAAAATTCTCTTGTCCATGTAGTGTGAATACGTTAACATGAGGCCCTCAGACTGTCATTAGATTTGGATGCACAAAATCAAACTAGTCAGTCTCGTATCTTTCATGTCAATATTGAATTTATCATGTCAATTGGTAAGTTTTGCCATTTCTAGTTACTTATAACAATAATTATGTTAACATCATATGATCATAGGATTTTATATCAAAATGTCGATAGCTTTGACATACACACACCTTTCACACTCGTTTGTCATCATGGCAATATCTTAGTTTCAACCATTTGTAGAACGTCTAGACTATCTTCATTGACAACTGATAAGTATTTATTTTGGTTATGGTTTTAGTCCTTATTTTGATTGAATATAAGTTTGAAGGACTTAAATGGGCTGTTTTTATGTTGTTTTCATGCAGGTTACGTGATGCTGAAAATAAGCTGGACTGCTGCAGAAAATACTGGAGTCGTGGGCAGATTCATGGGCATGAACCAGGACATGAATGCTGACTGGGCGCCACGTCAGCACCTTCTAGAAGCTGACGTCAGCAAGACATATAGCTTATCAAGACGCTTATCAGATAGCTTAGCATCCGGATTTCAATTTTAAAATTCAAACTTGGGATAATTATCTTATGTAATTTAATTTAAATTTGGGATTTATCATTTTAGTTTTTTAGGGTTTTCAGCTACTATAAATACCCTACTTTGGGGGTGAGTTAGATCATCAGTTATTCATTTTTTTCTTCTTCCTTGAGTTTAATAAAAGCTCTCTATTTTCTCCATTTCCATTTTCTCTATTTCTTTCTTTATTTTATTAAATATGGTTTCTTCACCAACCATGCTTAACTAAACCCCCTTTAGCCAAAAGCAACGCCAAACCCGACTAAACTCGTGAGATTAGAAAAGTACTTCAATCTTTCAACAACTCTTTTTTAGATTCTCTGTAAAATTGATTAGGCAATCGGCCTAATCTTTAGGCATCTCAATTGTTTCATTCCGAGAAGCACGCATCGGGTTGAAGTGGTTTAGATCCATCGTTGGGGACGAGGAAAAGCTTGTAGCCAATTCAACTCCCTAAGAACAAACTTAGTGGCGATCCACTAAGGGGAATCAAAATCAGAAACAATTCTCGTCGAGACGATTATCCGAGCACGGGCTTCTCCAGCACTAACTCAGACTTGAGTTAGCATCGATTGTCGTAGCTAACCAACTAAAGCTTGACTTCAAGGATTGCCCTGGGAGTCGAATTTACCCAAGAGAAGTAAGTTGCAAGGGTTAGGCCTTGTAGACTGTAACGGACAAGAAAGTTGAAGAAAAATCAATTTCAGTGATCGAAGATGTCGTGGCAAAGCGTGGCTTGAGGCTAATTCAATCCATAATCCAATTTCAATATTTATTTTCCGTTCTTATTATTTTTTCTTTATCACTCGAATCACTTCTCTAAAATCCCCCTTTTATCTTTACAGGTTTCTTGGTCTAAGTCAGAACGAAAGGTGTTAGAATTCCTATTCCCTGCGGATCGACCTTTACTCTCGCTATACTATTTTAATTCTTATTTATTTGAGTTTAAGGATTTATTTTTGACACTATACGACGCGTGTCAAAATTGGCGCCGTTGCCGGGGAATACGGCAAATTACTAATATCGTTTTATTTTATTTATGACCAGGAGCAATCCGGGAGAACAATTTGAACTCATCCCGGAAATCGAAGCACTAGCCCGAAAGTTGAACGCACAAACACTTCGGGAAAAGAAAAACAAAAGACGCCAGCAAAGATTCAAACGCGATCTAGAAATAACATCTGAAGCAGAGTCAAACTACGAACCAGATCCAATAGGAGACGAAAATCAAACCATTCGCCAACTAAATGCGGCGCCGGATGGCCAGCAACCAATGTGTATAACCTTGCCAAACGGCGAAACACTGTTCGTGCTAAAAACGAGTTTAATCCACCTCCTACCTACTTTTCACGGCTTGCCAACAGAAAATCCTCACAAACATTTGAAGGAATTTCACATGGTTTGTCTAAGCACAAAGCCACAGGGAGTATCCGATGACCAAATCAAACTTAGAGCTTTTCCATTTTCTTTAGCAGATATAGCAAAAGATTGGTTATTTGATTTACCCCCTAATTCTGTTACAACATGGACTGACATGGCTAAACTTTTTCTTGATAGGTTCTTCCCTGCAGCTAAAGTAAGCGAGATTAGACGCAGCATCCTGAGCATTCAACAAAAAGAAGATGAATCTTTATATGAATACTGGGAGAGGTTTAAAAAGTTGTGTGCAAATTGTCCACAACATGGATTGTCGGAACAAACCCTCCTCCAGTATTTTTATGAAGGATTGACGCCTATGGATATGAAAGTAATAGATGTAGCAAGCGGCGGAGCTCTAGTCAATAAGACCCCAACAACGACTAAAATACTGATATCAACCATGGCCGCCAACTCTCAAAGATTCAACCAATCTAGCGAACCATCTAAAAGGGTTCGCGAGGTAAGTACAGTTTCTTTGGAAAATAAGATTGATGAATTAGCTGAAATAGTGCAAACTCTTGTTGCAGATAAAAGGAAACTGCTAGACTTTGTGGAATCTGTACCAGTCCAGAACATCTGACAGACTATTGTCCGATGATTCAAAAAGATGATGTCTCCCAAGCCAACACCATAGGAAATGCTTATAATCCCGGGTGGAGAAACCAGTCAAATTATGGGTACGCAAACAACCAAAGGCCAAATCAACCGTACCAACAAAGACAACCTTACCCACAATAAAAGACATCTCTAGAAACCTTGGTTGAACGTTTAGCGATATCCCAAGAGAAGTTCCAAAACCATACCTAGGCCCACTTACAAGAGTTAGACAAACAAATGAGCCAGCTAGCCCAAACAGTGAGTCGTCTTGAATCCAAAGGTAAACTCCCTTCCCAAACAGAGACAAACCCAAAAGAAAATGTTAATGCCATCACTCTTCGGAGTGGCACCATTGTAGAACCCAAAACCTCGGAGGTAAACACCCAAAAAGACAAGTCAACTTTACCAGTTGAAAAAGATACACCAAATCCAACCTCTGAACCATCCCCTTATGCTGTCTGACCACCCTTCCCGTCGAGATTGATGAAAAGAGACAAACAAGCAGAAGAAAAGGAAATCCTAGATGTGTTCCAAAAAGTAGAGATCAATATTCCACTCCTCGACGTAATCCGAAAAATTCCAAGGTATGCTAAGTTTCTTAAAGATTTATGTACTAATAAACGTCGTCTTATTGGAGTTGAAAAGGTTAATCTAGGAGAACATGTATCGGCGGTCTTCCAGCGAAAGTTGCCACCAAAATTGAAGGACCAAGGTATGTTCGCCATTCCCTGCAAAATCGGTAAAGTGGGTATTAAACGAGCAATGTGCGATTTAGGGGCCTCTATTAATGTTATGCCCCTTTCATTTTATAACTCACTTTCTGCCGAGCCTTTGAAGGATATGAAGGTAACCATACAACTGGCAGAAAGATCCATAATCTACCCGGAAGGATTACTGGAGAACGTCCTCGTAAAGGTAAATGATTTGATCTTTCCAACAGATTTCTATGTTATTGACATGGAAAACGACCGGGCAAACAACTCTTCTGAGATCCTCCTTGGCCGCCCATTTTTGAGCACTGCAAACACAAAAATCGATGTAAGAAGTGGGATCCTTACAATGGAATTCGATGGCGAGGTAGTAAAATTTGACGTTTACAAAGCTATAAGACATCCTGAAAGTGTCGCTAGTTTAAACTTTGTTGATATCATTGAACCTGCCATAAATGATTTCTTTGAAACTAGTTTTACTGACTTTATGGATGATTTGTACAGAGAGATCGTGGATTCCGATGAAGAAGACAGGGAGTTTGAAAATATTTGTTCAGTGAATAAAGATTTAATACTTACTGCGTCTAAAACTAAACCTTTACCCTCTGTGTTGCAGGCACCCGAGATCAAACTTAAACAATTATCGGAGCATCTAAAGTATGCATTTTTAGGGGAAAAGACCCCCTACCGCTTATCATCTCAACAAAGTTGTCAAAAGAAGAAGAGGAACATTTGCTAACAGTGTTGCGAGCGCATAAAGAAGCTATTGGGTGGACCGTTGCAGACATCAAGGGCCTTAGTCCCTCCACTTATACGCATAAGTTAAAAACCGAAGATGGAGCTAAGTCATTTCGACAAGGACAACGCCGCCTGAACCAACCTATGATGGACATAGTTAAAGAAGAAATACAAAAGCTTCTCGATACGAATATAATCTATCCAATTTCGGATAGTGACTGGGTAAGCCCGATCCACGTAGTCCCTAAGAAAACTGGAGTCAGAGTAGTCAAGAACCTAGAAGGTGAGTTGGTCTCAACAAGAGTCCAAAATGGTTGGGGAGTCTGTATAGACTACAGGAAGTTGAACTCTCTAACTCAAAAAGACCACTTTCCACTTCCTTTTATTGACCAAATGATTGAGAGATTAGCCGGTAAAACTCACTATTGTTGTCTTGATGGATTTTCAGGTTTTTTCCAGATTCTTGTGGCACCCGAAGATCAGGAGAAAACAACCTTTACATGTCCTTTTGGCACATTCGCTTATCACCGAATGCCATTCGGGCTTTTTAATGCGCCAGCCACATTCCAAAGATGCATGGTGAGCATTTTTTTGGACTTCATCGAAAAAGGTATAGAGGTATTCATGGATGATTTTACGGTTTACGGTAATTCCTTGGGAGAATGTTTATTAAACTTAACAAATGTGCTAAAAAGATGCCTTGAATTTAACCTTGTTTTAAATTACGAAAAATGTCATTTTATGGTAGATAAAGGGCTAATTCTAGGACATATAGTTTCCTCTAAGGGTATTACTGTTGATAAGGCTAAAACGGATGTTATACGCTCACTCCCATACCTCACAACTGTGAGGGATATTCGATCCTTTCTTGGCCATGCAGGGTTTTACCGCAGGTTTATTAAAGATTTTTCAAAGTTGGCACAACCCCTCTGCAGTCTATTGCAAAAAGACCAACCCTTCAATTTTGACGAGAAATGCAGGGAGGAATTTGACATACTTAAAGAGAACCTTGTAAATGCACCTACTGTCCAACCACCAAATTGGAACCACCCGTTCGAACTTATGTGCGATGCTTCCGATTTAGCGTTGGAGCCGTGTTAGGTCAAGGAATCGACAAAGAACCGCATGTTATAGCATATGCGTCACGTGCTTTGGACCCTGCGCAGAAAAACTATTCAACAACGGAAAAAGAACTCTTTGCTATTGTTTTTGCCTTAGAAAAGTTTAGATCTTATTTACTCGGTACTAAAATCATTGTTTTTTCTGATCATTCAGCTTTACGCTTTTTGATGAGCAAAAAGGAGGCAAAACCAAGATTGATCCGGTGGATTTTACTACTCCAGGAATTCAACCTTGAAATTAAAGATAAGAAGGGATGTGAAAACCTTGTTGCGGACCATTTGAGTCGCATCCCATTATCTATGTCAGATCCACCAGTTAGAGAGGAGTTCCCTGACGAAAGATTGATGGCAGCTCAAGTAAGTGTACCTTGGTTCGCAGACATGGTAAATTACTTGACCACGGGTAAGATGCCACAAGATTTACCAAGAGCGGAGGTTAAACGATTAAAAAGGGAATCCCGATTCTTCATTTGGGATGATCATTATCTCTGGAAACATTGTTCGGATGAGGTAATTAGACGATGTGTAGCAGAAAGCGAGGTAAACTCTATCCTAAGCTTTTGTCATTCTTATTCTTGTGGTGGACACTTCGGGCCTAAACGAACTGCACATAAGATTCTTGAGTGTGGTTTTTACTGGCCCAACATTTTTCGTGATGCCTACTTATTTTGTAAATCTTGTGAAAAATGTTAGAGGGTTGGTAATTTGAGTCGACGAAATGAAATGCCATTTAATCCCATTACTGTTTGTGAAATATTTGATGTTTGGGGATTAGATTATATGGGTCCCTTTGTCTCTTCATTCGGCAATTTTTATATAATTCTTGCGGTAGATTATGTTTCTAAATGGGTTGAAGCTAGAGCAATCCGAAATAATGATGCTAAAACCACAATTAAGTTTCTAAATAAATCTATCTTTTGCAGGTTTGGCACACCGCGAGCGATAATAAGCGACCGAGAGAAGCATTTCATTAACCGAGTAATTGACGCTCTCATGAAAAAGTTCGGTGTCACCCACCGAATTTCGACATCTTACCATCCGCAAACAAATGGTCAAGCAGAGGTGTCAAATCGAGAGATAAAAACCATACTCGAAAAAATCGTGAAGCCAGATCACAAAGATTGGAGCGTCAAGCTATCTGATGCTTTGTGGGCATACCGTGCTGCGTACAAAGGCCCCATCGAGATGACGCCTTACCGTCTCATCTACGGTAAACCCTGTCACCTACCGGTCGAGCTGGAACATCGCATGTTTTGAGCAATTCAACAATGCAACATTGAAATGGATGCAATTGGAAGGGAACGCAAGTTGCACATTCAAGAGCTCGAGGAAATCCGGAAACACGCTTACGATAGTGCACAAATTTTCAAAGACAAAACAAAGGATTTCCACGATAAAAACATTTCATTTAAATCTTTTTCCGTTGGTCAAAAAGTTCTATTATTTAATTCTAAATTCAAACTTTTTGCAGGAAAGTTGCGTTCCAAATGGCTCGGACCATTCACTGTTGTTCAAACTTTTCCACATGGAGCAGTAGAAATTCAAGATACTGAAGGACATAGCTTTAAAGTCAATGGACAACGGTTAAAACGATTTTACAAAAATGTTCCAATCGGTTTAGTTGAAGAAATTCATTTCGAGGAACCAAACGCATGAATAAGGTCGTCAAGCTAGCGACGATAAACAAGCGCTAAATGGGATGCAACCCATTTCTTTTCTTCTTTTTACTTTAATTGTTTTTATTATTTTTACTTTCTTTATTTTATTTATTCTATTTTATTATTTTATTCCATTTTAATTTGCTGTAAATTGATGTCATTTGAATTTTATCTTTAGCTAAAATAAAAATTAAAAAAATAATAAAAAAAGAAAAAAAATAGAATTTATTTTGAATTTATTTTCTTATCTCTTTTTGAATTTATTTTTAATCTTATCTCATTTTAATTATTTTATTTTTTCGAATTTATTTTGAATTTATATTATTTCAATTTATCTGATCTCTAATTTATTTTTTGCAGATAATTTAGATCGAATAAAGGGATGAGAAGCTATCTTTTTCAACAGGATTTTGTGGGCCAATTTTTTTCAAATTAAAAAAAAAATCGGATTTTTTATCCCTTTACCACCCAATCACTTCACCCATATTTTAAACAAATTCAAACCCAACCTTATCCACCTACACAATCCCCTACCCGGTCAACTCCCACAATTTAAACCCAATCAAAATTCCGTGGTCCCCACCTACACAATTCCCTACCCGGTCAGACACCCAACCACCCATTAAAACCTTGTTTTATTATTTTCTTTCTTTTCCCTCATTCACCAGCCGTAACAAACTCTCTAAACCCTTTTTATTTTTTTCATTCCTTCAACAGCCACACGCAAATCTCCAAACAACCCTACATCACCCCGTCAACACTCCTTCTCCACGATGCCACGCACCCGTGACCAAGCCCTCCGGCTTCCACAACAGCCACCACTCGTCATCGGCGGCCGCCGACGCTTTCAACCGCCACAGTTTGTCTCCCTCAGCAGTGACTCCGAGCCGCAACAACCGCCACACAACACCCCACCGCCTTCCGAGCCTCCCATCATCTTGAGCACCACCCCACACTTCGACAGCCATGCCTCTGCCCCATCACTACACCACCGTTCGCCGCGACCACCATCACCCCCGTCACTGTCGTTTCACTCCCTTGAGACACAAAACACATCCATGCACTCCGGTTCTGCCCACACGCACCAGCCACATTCATCACCTCAACCCCGTCCGACCATGAGGAGGGGCACTCCCTCGCACAGATCCGGACAGACCAGCACTGGCCGCACTGCTCGCGTCATTGGCAGTGGTGAGACAAGACCATCATCGCACCGCCGACCGTCGCAGCCATCATCCTCCTATCACTCCTTGACCTCCGATGCAGTGGGCAGTTCATCGCAGCAACACCATGAGCTCATGCCTTCACCAACCCGTGTCCCCTCATTTAACATGCACACGAACACGTCAATACATCCGGACCATTATTTTGCGGCCGATATGGCCGATGAGGTAAATTCTGAATTTTTTCAGCCATTATTAGTTTTTCACCCCATCTATGAATTTTCAGATCATGTGCATGATGAGTTCGCTGCCAATAATCGTTCGGAGACTGCTCAACCACATTCACCACCTCACGAACACAATGACATTCCATCGGATCATGAAGAACATCCACGACGTGGCCAACGATTTACGGCACCAAACGATGAGAGCTTGAAAGGGTTCTTACATTTTACCAGAGAAGAACTCGATATATTTAACCGTATCCGACATCGTTCACTTCTGGTTTGTAAGTATATCCCCACTCAAACTCTAGATCGTTTGCATTTACGTGAGTCGGTACTGTCACTTTTTGATAACATTGGTTGGCGTCGATATCCTACAATTACCTGTGACACTTACTGCAAATTAGTACTTGAATTTTATTCTACTTTTTCATTTGATTATAGTCGTGCAAGGTCTCTTGATACACCTAATGTAATATCTTTTCGCCTCTTGGGTCAGTACTTTCGGTTGTCTATTACTGAATTTAATGTTTATATGAGTTTTTTCACTAACGTTTCAGACCCTAACTATCAATCTGCCCCTTTTAGACATACCGGAAGATTTCGATAACGACCTTTCCTTTGAGACTTTGACAGGTTTTGCAAGTTCTCAATACAATCCGAAAACAACAAAAGACCACAACATTCATAGCCCTGCTTTACGATATATCCATCGGTTCCTCGTTTACAATCTTTCCGGCAGAAACGACACTCCATCAACCGTGAGTAAGACTGAGTCATTCTTTCTCTGGTGTATGCAGGTAAATATCAAGGTAAATCTTGGTTTTTGGATGGCCTACATGTTTCATCATGTAGCGTGAACCCCTAGGCCACGACCATTAATTCTGGGTCCTTACATTACTCATTTAGCTTTACGTATTTATCCTACTACTTTTGATCCATCTTAGTTTACTTATGCTTTTTCTATGAGTGCCTTAGATGAAAGATGCCTAGATGCCATGGGATTACTTGCCCGAACTCCTGATGCACCGTATATTGTTCCCCCGGGCACTCTCCCAACTCGTAGAGAACGAGTATTTCAAAGACGAGCCCAAACACAACCAACACAAGAAGACCAACCCCCGAAGAGATATGGATGAGCGACTCCATTCCATCGAGACTGACTTGGCCGAGATCTTATCCTATCTTCGCCCCGGCTCTTCCCGCGGACGACGAGGCCGCGGTCGTGGCCGTAATTGATTGGGGGAGTCTATCCTTTCCTCTCTTTTACTTTAAATTTTCATTTTGGGACAAAATGCATCAAAGTGAAGGGGAGGGAGATGTGCTTATCAATTTTTATCTTGCTTATCCATTTTTGTTGTTCTCTTGATTTCTTGATTTTATTAATTTAAGTTCTTCGTTTAATCCTTAGTTTTGCCTTGTCTCACTATTTTCATATGGTTTTGTATCTATCTTGTTAGAAAATTCTAGGTTGCATGGTAGATTTGGCACGATTAATTTTTTTTTCATTGAAATCCTTTATATGACATTTCTTTCTCTACTTCACATGATGCTTACCTAAGTACACAAGACAAATTTGTGAGTTTTTGAGCCTAATGAGCTTGCATTATATTTGCTCTTTGTTTCTTTGAGTGTGCCTAGCTAAATTAGTTGCATTCTAGAACTTGTGTTTAACTTCTTTTTGAGATTACATTGATTGAATATGATGCTTAAATATGATAGAGACACTAGGTTTTAACCATTTCTCTTCCCAACAAATTGACTACCCTTTAATTAATTTCCCCTAGTGAAACAATTTTTGAGCCTTGGCCTTTTTCTAGAAAATCACCACATTTTAGCCTAATTCTTTTTTTCTCTTAATTCCATTATTTTTGTCCCCTTTTCAAGACAAAATCGTCTTAAAAAAAGAACAAAACAGATTCGAATAAACGCAGTCCAGCAGCATAAAAAAATATTGTGCAGGAAAAAAATTGTGCAGAACTGTTTGAATAAACTGTAGAACTGTTCGAATATCCAGTGCTGAAAAAAGGTGCAGGAAATTATTCGAGTCTGCAGAAAAAAAATAAACAAAAAAAACAATGCAGTTCGAAAAAAATACACGGCAAAACAATTTTAGTTCGAAAAAAAGGAAAAAAAAAGAGAGAAGTTTCGAATATATTTTTGGGATGATCTTTGTCTTGAATTTTAACCCTTATTTTCAGCCTTTATCCTACCCTTACCTTAGCCCCATTACAACACTTTTTTAAGACCTCTTGATTTTTGCATCACATTCATGTTAGTAGTAGAGATTAGATTTAACCACAAGCTTATGGTAATGCTCTAATTAGTTTTGGCTCGAGTGATTTTTCTCTACCCTTAAACACTTTGAGTGACATGAGCGATTCCTTGTGAGGGTACTTGGTTTGCATCATTGATGTTAGTAGGGTATTAGAATGTCATTTTTGCTTTAAATTTTTAATCTTGCCATTTATCTATTTTGCTCCTTATTTTTCTTTCATGTTTAGATGCTTAACCATATCGAAACCTTTGAGTCTTCGTGAAATTAAGGATGAAAACTTGAACTTAGGTTTGTTTAATTTTGAGATACTTGAGGACAAGCATCGGATAAGTGAGGGGGAATTTGATAAGTATTTATTTTGGTTATGTTTTTAGTCATTATTTTGATTGAATATAAGTTTGAAGGACTTAAATGGGCTATTTTTATGTTGTTTTCATGCAGGTTACGTGATGCTGAAAATAAGCTGGAATGCTGTAGAAAATACTGGAGTCGTGGGCAGATTCATGGGCATGAACTAGGGCATGAATGCTGACTGGGGGCCACGTCAGCACCTTCTAGAAGCTGACGTCAGCAAGACAGATAGCTTATCATCCGGATTTTAATTTTAAAATTCAAACTTGGGATAATTATCTTATGTAATTTAATTTAAATTTAGGATTTATTATTTTAGTTTTTTAGGGTTTTCAGCTACTATAAATACCCTACTTTGGGGGTGAGTTAGATCATCAGTTATGCATTGTTCTCTTCTTCCTTGAGTTTAATAAAAGCTCTATATTTTCTCCATTTCCATTTTCTCCATTTCTTTCTTTATTTTATTAAGTATGGTTTCTTCACCAACCATGCTTAACTAAACCCCCTTTAGCCAAAAGCAACGCCAAACCCGACTAAACTCGTGAGATTAGAAAAGTACTTCAATCCTTCAACAACTCTTTTTTAGATTCTCTGTAAAATTGATTAGGCAATCGGCCTAATCTTTAGGCATCTCAATTGTTTCATTCCGAGAAGTGTGCATCGGGTTGAAGTGGTTTAGATCCATCGTTGGGGACGAGGAAAAGCTTGTAGCCAATTCAACTCCCTAAGAACAAACTTAGTGGCAGTCCACTAAGGGGAATCAAAATCGGAAACAATTCTCGTCGAGACGATTATCCGAGCACGGGCTTCTCCAGCACTAACTCAGACTTGAGTTAGCATCGATTGCCGCAGCTAACCAACTAAAGCTTGACTTCAAGGATTGCCCTGGGAGTCGAATTTACCCAAGAGAAGTAAGTTGCAAGGGTTGGGCCTTGTAGACTGTAACCGGCAAGAAAGTTGAAGAAAAATCAATTTCAGTGATCGAAGATGTCGCGACAAAGCGTGGCTTGAGGCTAATTCAATCCATAATCCAATTTCAATATTTATTTTTCGTTCTTATTATTTTTTCTTTATCACTCAAATCACTTCTCTAAAATCCCCTTTTTATTTTTACAGGTTTCTTGGTCTAAGTTAGAACGAAAGGTGTTAGAATTCCTATTCCCTGCGGATCGACCCTTACTCTCGCTATACTATTTTAATTCTTATTTATTTGAGTTTAAGTATTTATTTTTGACACTATACGACGCGTGTCAACAACCTATAAAGTTCATTTCGTTGAACATGAATCAACTTCACTGGTTTTAAAGAGAGTATATTTACAAAAAATAGGCATTTGTTTGTTTCCAATATTGTGTTCTTTTGAATCCCAGAGTTCTTTGATTCGTACACAAGAAACTAATATGTGTTTCTATGATAACATAGTCCATGAAAATACAACCCCTTGTTTCATTACCTTTTTCCAATTACTTTAGTAATAGGATCATTACCTTTGCAAAACACCCTACATTTTAAGTAGCTGTAAGAATGTTTTATTCTCATCCATAACTCGTATGATGTTTTGTCTCCTTTATTTTGAGAAACCTTATTTAAAAGGTAATTAGTTGATAGAATAGCTTCCCCTCACATGTCAGACACATATTTGAAGTTTAACTCTTTTTAGAAGTCATCTTCAAAATCGTATTACCATGACATTGTAATGTTACTCGTATAAAAAAAAATTTCCCATCATAAATCCTTTATTAAATTTAGGTTTCAACATCATACTTATACAAAATAATATCTCTGTATTTTTTTCTTTACTTTTAAGTAAATACACATAACACTTGTTTGTGCTACTATCAATGAAGGCAATAAATTTATTCCCTCAAAACAGTAGTTTGTCATGCTAATTGTTATAATAATATTTTGTCATAACATTTACCTCGTTTGTTTTGACTTCCTTTAAAAGCCTACAGTTTGAAGACTTGTTCTTCATCTTATAAAAACCTAAGCCTTTCCCATGATATTTTACTTCTTAAACACACCACCTTTTTGGTTCCAAATAAGACCTTGTTCATGGTTTCTTTTCTTGAAGTCCCTGTTGACTTCCACTACATTTCCCTATCATTTGTCTTGACAAAATTAGGAATAGCTTTTAGCCGCACCTTTCAAATAGATAACATCTTTTGTTGCGATGTTTTGAAATTCTATTATAATGAATTTCATTGACTATTCATTGTGGCTCATAGTCACAAACCATAAACGAAAAATTAAAATTATGTTATACGTCGGGAATTTAGTAAAAAACTAAAATCAGGAACAAAAATACAAGTTCCAACTTTTGTTAAACGACATGAGTTTGATAAATTAAAAAACAAAAGTTCACACGGTCTAATAGAAAGAAAAATAATGAAAAATGCACCATATTGGTTACTTATGAAAGAGAGGTGGTGTACTAAGCGGATGGAAATCCTCTGCCTTTTTTCGGTGCCCCTACTTATGCCTCCATGTTTAAAATTAGATTTAGGGTTTAGGGTTTATAGTTAGAGTTTAGGGAATTTAGGGTAGGGTGTATTTTTAGGGTATAGAGTGTATGGTTTAGGATTTAGAATTTAGGGTTAGGGCTTAGGATTTAATTTTGTTGTGTTTTTTCTGCGTTGGAGCATAAGTAGGGCACCGAAAATGGGCAGTGTAACACCCGGGTTTAGGGGTTAGGTGAAAATAATATTTTAATATTATTTTGGGTTCAGTTTTATGATTTAAATAATGGTTCGGGTTTGGTTTTTAAATTAATTAAATTGTTGATGGACTAAGTTTTGGGAATTAAACCCCCAAATAGTCTTGGATTTTATGCCCTTGTGATTAGTTCATTTCATTAAGGGCAAAGAAGTCTTTTGAGCCTTAAATAAGTCACATGTCAAATAAACACCCACATCTCTACTATTCATCTTCCTCTCCAAAAACTTATCAACGGGAAACCAAGCTCCCTTCCACATTCACTATTCCATTTCCAAAGCTCCTCCATTTCAACTCCGAATTGAAAGGTGAAGGTAATTTTGAACTCCCCTCACCTCCCTCTTCTCAAAAGTACACTTTATTTTCGTTTTCATGAAGTTTTAAGGAAATAGAGGTTTTTGAATATTTGATTAAAAATGGTGCCTTTGTGTAGCTAAACCTAATATTTTGATTTATTATGGTTAGTTATGGTATATAGGAGTCAAATGATGTCACATATGTGAATTTCAAACGATTTTAAACAATTTTCGGAATTTGGCTTTAAAGGGGTTTTTGGGAGGTTTTCAAGTGTGTTTTGGGGCTGTTTAATATTGGATTTCAAGGGCTGGTGCTAGTATGTTATTTGAGGGTTGCCTTGGGTGTGTTTGATGGTGGTTTGGAGGCTTGAAATGGAAGATTTCAGTGGGTTAAGTGGGCTACTCGAAAATTCTGTTTTTGGTCTTGTTTTGAGTGTTGGTTACTTGGTAATGTAATCCGGGTTAGTTTCGATGACAAGATATTGATTGTGGATGTTTTGTTTGTGTTTGGGATTGATTAGAATCAAGTTTGGGCACCGGTGAGGCATCGGAAGTGAATTCGGAGAATTGAAGACAATTGCTTGCTTGGTCTTGAGCTTGGGAGTTTAGGTGAGTGGTTAATTGTTTTAAATGGTTTTAAATTGGTTGGTTCGAGTATATGGACTAGGTTAGGCTTGGTAGACCCACCTAGAGTTAGGATTAGGGTGGTAGCCTAATCCTAAGCTTGATCTAGAGCCCTTGGATGAACTTGAATGTATGAATGTATATGCCTCGTGTGTGTTGTGATATGAATGCTTATGTATATTGTATTGTACATGTGAGATGAGGCATGATTTGTATTGCTTAGAGCATGCATGGTGTTGGTTCATGATTGTGTTCATGGTGAGTACGTGCTAAGCACGGAAATGATTGAGATGAGTAATGTGGAATGAGTAAAATATTGGCACTAGTATACTTAAATACAAATGATCGATCATTAGGATGTTAGTGTGTACACATGAGTCAAAAGTCGCGCGTGGCCTTGGTGGCGTTGAGTCACCAAGGAGGAGTACGGGTACGCCCGGAAATTGTATTTAAATATAGTCGGTGATGAGTGGAATCCCATCGACGGGGCGTGAGGATGAGTGGAATCCCCTCCGCGAGACCGGTGATGAGTGTAATCCCACCGTCAGGTAATGGTTGTGTTGTTGGATGTGAGTTCCAACGGTTATCCGCGTATTTGAGTCATATCTAGGTGCCAATGTTGTTTGATATATGTATCCATGTGTTGAGACTAATGATCCTTGTGAGGATGTTTGATGTGGCTATTTATGTTGTGAAAGTAGAGCTTAATGATTCATGACATGTACTTGTATATATTGTTCATGCATCTTATATTGTGGCTCTTTGTGGATCCTTGGTATGTTTGTGTAATGCCTTGGCTAGATCGTGCTCGGACCCTGCAATGTTGAGGTTTGTTTTTAGAGCTTACCCTCACTAAGAATCATTGCTTACGCTCTCTTTGTTCAACATTGCAGATCCTTAGCTCGTGGGTTGCTCGCGCAAGTGGAAGGCTCCAAGTGTGGTTTTTGGCTTGAGTTCATCAAGTATGGTTTTTAAATGTTAGACATGTAATAGTTTGAGCAATGGGACATGTATGACTTTGATGAGTAGTTGTTGGTTGTTTGAGAGCATGTATGGACTCCCTTATATCCTTCTTTTGCATGGTTTGTGTTGCCATGATGAATTGTAAGTCATGCCTAATTGCTTACTTTGGATTCTAGCCTATGCCTTAAGAGTTTTTACATGTGTTTGAATGTTGTTTGAATGAATGCATGTTGTGGATTGTTGCCTTAGTGTTGGACATGTCTAAACCATGTTGAAGCATGCTAGTATAGTTGTTATCCCCTAAGTTGCTTTGTTTAGCTGTTGTATGGTGTTTTGGTGGTGTTTTGGGGCACCCTTGTGCCTCAAAACAGCCCAGACGAGTCTGCAGACAGGGGGCGTTTCGGAACGGGTCCCCCTGTTCTGGAACGGTCCCTTTGTAAATGGCCTGCCGTTTCGAAACGGATGAGGGCGTTTCGGAACGTTTTTGCTACTGGAATTTTGAGATATTGGCGAGATGTAGCCGTTCCGAAACGGGCCTTTGGTGTTTCGAAACGGTCAAATCTCGTTGACCACGAGATATTGACCGTCAAGGTCGTTCCGATACGGGTCACCCCTGTTTCGGAACGGTCACCGTATGGTTGACCCAGGGCCGTTGACTAAGTCAAGGCGTTTCGGAACACCCTAGGGGCGTTTCGAAACGGCCTGCTGTAATGAAGTAAAATGGACTGTTTATGCTTAGTTTGGTCGGTGAATGTTCCGTTGATTGTATCTTCCGCTGTTATGCTCCACTAGGGAATTAAATGTGCATCTAGACAAGATTAAAGTAAAAAGAATTTTAGGGTCGTTAACCGAGGGGGAATCCTTAGGGGTTTTCACTCGGTTTTCCCCGTGTGGCCCATTCGGACCGGTCATCCGACCAGACCGGGACGAGGGGGTTACACTTGTTGGTATCAGAGCCTAAGGTTACCGAGACCTTGGGCAGGTAAGTGAGGTAAGTTCAAGTTTTTGCTTGATATGCACGGTGTTTGCTTGCTTGTAAGAATGGTTGCTTGTTTGACGAGTATGTTGCTTGTTTTATTCAAAGCATGTGTGTGTGAGTCCCATTGCTACTATTACATTGTAAAATGGTTTTGTTTTAGTGAGGGAACGTACTTGAACACTTGGAAGCCTTGCCTTGCTAACCCAACTTGTATGTTTTGTTGTTGTGGTTGTAGTTAATTTTCGTGAGAGCAATGTCTAGACCGAGAGGTAGACCGAGAGTGGTTCGTCAGGAACCACGGGTTGCGGCTCCTGTTGAGCCGGCTGTTGGTGTGGAGGCTCATCTGGAAGTGCCGGTGGCTGCGGGAGTTGGCGCTCCACCACCACCTCCACCACCACCACCTCCTCCACCTGGAGCTGGAGGTGAGGATAGAGCCGGAGGAGATGGACCTCAGGGTGGCCAAGGTGGCCAAGGTCCAGCTGGAATTGATATGACTCCGCTAGTGCAAGCGATAGCGGGAGCGTTTCAGGCCGCAGTTGCGGGAGCTCAGGCTGCAGCTCAGCCTAGGTGTGATGATGCTAGTCTACCGTTGGAGAGGCTCCGTAGCTTGGGAGCCGAGGAGTTTAGAGGATCTACTCCGGAGAGGTCGGAGTTGTGGTTGGAGAAAACGGTTCGTATCTTAGCTCAGATGGGTTGTGCGGGCGCACGTAGATTGGGTTGTGTGATCTCGTTGCTTCAGGGTGATGCCTACACCTGGTGGGTCACCATTACTGCCAGGGTTCCAGAGGCCGAGATAGATTGGGAATTCTTTGAGTTTGCTTTCCGGAAGAGGTACTTGGGACCGAGGTACCTAGATGAGAAAAAGAGAGAGTTCATGACTCTCACTCAGGGGGATGCATCTGTGACTGATTATGAGATTCGCTTTGTTCGCTTGAGTCAGTATGCCCCAGAGTTGGTTCCTACTAAGGTGGAACGCTGTAACCGATTCTGCTATGGCTTGAATGAAGAGGTTAAGAGGTACACGCTAGCTTCTGACTACTTAGACTTTGATGTATTGGTCGCGAGGGCCAAGGATTTGGAGCATAGTTTGGGTTCGGCCAAACGATCTGGTGGTTCTAGTTCTGGTAAGATGCACAACCACTTTGATGGTAGAGATGCTAAGAGGCACAGAGGTGGCGGACATCAGTTTGATCAGAGACGTGGCGGTGGCCACCATGGTAGAGGCCATCAGGGCCATAGAGGAGGAGGGCGTTTGCCCGAGTGTGCACTGTGTGGGAGGCAGCACACTGGTGAGTGTTGGGGTAACTTCCATGCTTGTTGGAACTGTGGTTCGAGGGACCACTTTAGGAGGGACTGTCCACGTCAGGCAGCTCAGGCACCGAACATTGCTCAGGCTCCTGCGAGAGGTAACGATTTTCAGAGAGGCCGTGGGCGCGGTCGTGGCTACTTCCAGCCTAGGGCTGATGCACCTAGGGGTGATGCTCAGAGGAACCTTGCTCATGTTGTGGCTGTGCAGCCAGAGGCGGGAGGACCAGCGAGAGTTTATGCTCAGAGAGAGGCCGGGAACGACACCGATGTGATAGCAGGTAATTTCGAGTTACAGTCTATGTCTTTGCTTTCTTTGGTTGATTCGGGTTCTACGCATTCCTACATTCTGAGTGAGCATGCACAGAAGTTAGATATTCCTGTAGAGATCTTAGATGTAGGTATGCATGTTACTAGCTCTTTTGGTGAGACAGTTGTGGTTAGACGTATGTATAGGAGGTGTCCACTGAAGATTCAGGGTCATGTGTTTTCAGTTGATATGATGGAACTTCATTTCTACGGTTTTGATATTATATTGGGTATGGATTGGTTGGTTGAGCATCGGGCTAGTGTGGATTTTGAGACAAAGAGGATTTCTTTGAAGCTTTCTGATGACTACGAGGTAGTGGTAGTAGGCGAGAACATTAAGTTCTTGTCTAATGTGGTGTCAGCTTTAGAGGCTCATAGGTTGATGGACTCTGGATGTGGGGCCTATTTGGCTTATGTTATGAATCCGGACATGAGTGAAGCTAGACCGAGGGATATCAGAACAGTGTGTGACTTTCCAGATGTGTTTCCTGAAGAGTTGCCAGGTTTGCCTCCTGACAGGGATGTTGAGTTTGTGATTGAGACAGTTTCAGGGTCTAACCCAGTTTCGATAGCTCCGTATCGCATGGCTCCGAAAGAGTTGAAAGAATTGAAGAGTCAGTTGCAAGAGTTATTAGACCGTGGTTTCATTAGGCCTAGTAGTTCTCCGTGGGGTGCTCCCGCGTTGTTTGTGAAAAAGAAAGATGGTAGTATGCGCATGTGCATTGACTATAGACAGTTGAATCAGATGACTGTGAAGAACAAGTATCCGTTGCCTCGCATAGATGATTTGTTTGATCAGTTGAGAGGTGCTTCAGTATTCTCGAAGATAGATTTGAGATCCGGGTACTATCAGTTGAAAGTGAAAGAGTGTGATGTTCCGAAGACAGCTTTTAGGACTAGATATGGTCACTATGAGTTTCTTGTGATGCCATTTGGGCTCACGAATGCACCGACAGCATTCATGGACATGATGAACAGAATTTTCAGAGACTATCTAGACCGGTTTGTGGTTGTCTTCATTGATGATATACTTGTGTACTCGAAGACAGAAGAAGAGCATGATGAGCACTTGAGGTTTGTTTTACAGAGATTGTTGAGCAACCAGTTGTATGCGAAGCTTAGTAAATGTGAGTTCTGGATTCGAGAGGTTGTATTTCTTGGCCATGTTGTTTCAGCCGAAGGTATCCGTGTTGATCCGTCGAAGATTGAGGCTATTGTTGAGTGGAAACAACCTAAGTCCGTGACCGAGATTAGGAGTTTCCTAGGATTAGCCGGTTACTATAGGAGGTTTGTTGATGGATTCTCTAGAGTAGCTGCTCCCTTGACTAAGTTGTTGCAAAAAGGAGTCAAGTTTGAATGGTCAGATGCAAGACATAAAGCTTTTGAGAAATTGAAAGAAGCTTTGACGAATGCTCCAGTGTTAGTGCAACCTGTTTCAGGTAAGGAGTTTGTGATCTACAGTGATGCTTCCTACGTAGGCTTAGGATGTGTTTTGATGCAAGATAGAAGAGTTGTTGCTTATGCTTCTAGACAGTTGAAGATTCATGAGAAGAACTATCCTACTCATGATGTAGAACTAGCCGCAGTTGTTTTTGCATTGAAGATTTGGCGACACTATTTGTATGGTGAGAAGTGTATAGTTTACACCGATCACAAGAGCTTGAAATACTTGATGTCACAGAAAGAGTTGAATTTGAGACAGAGAAGATGGCTAGAGTTGTTAAAAGACTATGATTTGACCATTGAGTACCATCCGGGTAAAGCAAATGTAGTAGCCGATGCTTTGAGTAGAAAAGTGGCCGTTGAGTTGAGAGCTATGTTTGCTAGATTGAGTGTGTCCGATGATGGTGGTTTGATCACCGAGTTGCAAGTGAAGCCTTCCTTGATTCAGTTGATCAGAGAGAAACAATTGCAAGATGCGAGCTTAGTCCCTCATGTTCAAGACATAGCCGAAGGAAGACCGACTGAGTACAGTTTCATTGGTGAGAGTCTGTTGTGCTTTAGAGATAGAATTGTTGTACCAGAAGATGTTGAGTTGAGACGTCAGATTCTGAGTGAAGCATATTCGAGTCCCTTTTCTATGCATCCGGGTAGTACCAAGATGTACAGAGATTTGAAGAATGATTATTTCTGGGTTGGTTTGAAAAGAGATGTAGCCGAGTATGTGAGCCGTTGTATGGTTTGTCAGAGAGTGAAGGCAGAACATCAGGTTCCTTCAGGTCTGCTACAGCCTTTGAAGATTCCGGAATGGAAATGGGAGAGAATCACCATGGATTTTGTATCGGGGTTGCCTTTGTCTCCTTCGAAGAAGAATTCAGTTTGGGTGATTGTTGATAGGTTCACTAAGTGTGCTCACTTCTTAGCAGTGAACACTACGGATTCCTTAGACAAGTTGGCAAACTTGTATATCCGCGAGATTGTGAGACTTCATGGAGTTCCGAAGTCTATTGTTTCAGATAGGGATCCTAGGTTTACTTCGAGGTTTTGGGGTTGCTTGCATAGTGCTTTAGGTAGCCGTTTGCATTTCAGCACATCGTATCATCCTCAGTCCGATGGACAGTCAGAGCGAGTGATACAGATTCTAGAAGATATGCTTCGTTGTTGCGTGATTGACTTTCAAGGTTCTTGGGAGAAGCACTTACCGTTGGTTGAGTTTGCCTACAACAACAGTTATCAGTCTAGTATTCAGATGGCACCTTATGAAGCTTTGTATGGTAGACGGTGTAGGACTCCGATTTGTTGGGCTGAGACAGGTCAGAGGTTGTTACCTATGCCAGACTTGCTTAAGGGAACTACCGATAAAGTGAAGTTGATATGTGACCGCTTGAAAGCAGCTTCCGATCGTCAGAAGTCTTATGCAGATTTGAAGAGGAAAGAGGTTGAGTACTCAGTGGGTGAGAAAGTATTTCTGAAAGTATCTCCGTGGAAGAAGGTAATGAGGTTTGGCCGGAAGGGCAAGTTGAGTCCGAGGTTCATTGGTCCGTATGAGATTGTTGAGCGGATTGGGCCTGTAGCTTATCGTTTGAGGTTACCTTCTGAGTTAGAGAAGATCCATGATGTCTTTCATGTATCTATGCTTAGGAGTTATAGATCAGACCCTTCTCATGTGATGCCCGTTGAGGAGATAGAGTTAAATCCAGATTTGTCTTATAATGAAGAGCCCGTTGAGATACTTGCTTCTGATAGCAAGGTGTTGCGTGGCAAGACCATAGAGTTGGTCAAGGTGTTGTGGAGACATAGAGGTGTGGAAGAGGCCACGTGGGAGAGAAAGGCAGATATGGTTGAGCAGTTTCCGTATTTGTTTCCACCAGGTAATTTCGGGGACGAAATTTCCTTAAGTGGGGGAGAGTTGTAACACCCGGGTTTAGGGGTTAGGTGAAAATATTATTTTGGGTTCGGTTTTATGATTTAAATAATGGTTCGGGTTTGGTTTTTAAATTAATTAAATTGTTGATGGACTAAATTTTGGGAATTAAACCCCCAAATAGTCTTGGATTTTATGCCCTTGTGATTAGTTCATTTCATTAAGGGCAAAGAAGTCTTTTGAGCCTTAAATAAGTCACATGTCAAATAAACACCCACATCTCTACTATTCATCTTCCTCTCCAAAAACTTATCAACGGGAAACCAAGCTCCCTTCCACATTCACTATTCCATTTCCAAAGCTCCTCCATTTCAACTCCGAATTGAAAGGTGAAGGTAATTTTGAACTCCCCTCACCTCCCTCTTCTCAAAAGTACACTTTATTTTCGTTTTCATGAAGTTTTAAGGAAATAGAGGTTTTTGAATATTTGATTAAAAATGGTGCCTTTGTGTAGCTAAACCTAATATTTTGATTTATTATGGTTAGTTATGGTATATAGGAGTCAAATGATGTCACATATGTGAATTTCAAACGATTTTAAACAATTTTCGGAATTTGGCTTTAAAGGGGTTTTTGGGAGGTTTTAAAGTGTGTTTTGGGGCTGTTTAATATTGGATTTCAAGGGCTGGTGCTAGTATGTTATTTGAGGGTTGCCTTGGGTGTGTTTGATGGTGGTTTGGAGGCTTGAAATGGAAGATTTCAGTGGGTTAAGTGGGCTACTCGAAAATTCTGTTTTTGGTCTTGTTTTGAGTGTTGGTTGCTTGGTAATGTAATCCGGGTTAGTTTCGATGACAAGATATTGATTGTGGATGTTTTGTTTGTGTTTGGGATTGATTAGAATCAAGTTTGGGCACCGGTGAGGCATCGGAAGTGAATTCGGAGAATTGAAGACAATTGCTTGCTTGGTCTTGAGCTCGGGAGTTTAGGTGAGTGGTTAATTGTTTTAAATGGTTTTAAATTGGTTGGTTTGAGTATATGGACTAGGTTGGGCTTGGTAGACCCACCTAGAGTTAGGATTAAGGTGGTAGCCTAATCCTAAGCTTGATCTAGAGCCCTTGGATGAACTTGAATGTATGAATGTATATGCCTCGTGTGTGTTGTGATATGAATGCTTATGTATATTGTATTGTACATGTGAGATGAGGCATGATTTGTATTGCTTAGAGCATGCATGGTGTTGGTTCATGATTGTGTTCATGGTGAGTACGTGCTAAGCATGGAAATGATTGAGATGAGTAATGTGGAATGAGTAAAATATTGGCACTAGTATACTTAAATACAAATGATTGATCATTAGGATGTTAGTGTGTACACATGAGTCAAAAGTCGCGCGTGGCCTTGGTGGCGTTGAGTCACCAAGGAGGAGTACGGGTACGCCCGGAAATTGTATTTAAATATAGTCGGTGATGTGTGGAATCCCATCGACGGGGCGTGAGGATGAGTGGAATCCCCTCCGCGAGACCGGTGATGAGTGTAATCCCACCGTCAGGTAATGGTTGTGTTGTTGGATGTGAGTTCCAACGGTTATCCGCGTATTTGAGTCATATCTAGGTGCCAATGTTGTTTGATATATGTATCCATGTGTTGAGACTAATGATCCTTGTGAGGATGTTTGATGTGGCTATTTATGTTGTGAAAGTAGAGCTTAATGATTCATGACATGTACTTGTATATATTGTTCATGCATCTTATATTGTGGCTCTTGTGGATCCTTGGTATGTTTGTGTAATGCCTTGGCTAGATCGTGCTCGGACCCTGCAATGTTGAGGTTTGTTTTAGAGCTTACCCTCACTAAGCATCATTGCTTACGCTCTCTTTGTTCAACATTGCAGATCCTTAGCTCGTGGGTTGCTCGCGCAAGTGGAAGGCTCCAAGTGTGGTTTTTGGCTTGAGTTCATCAAGTATGGTTTTTAAATGTTAGACATGTAATAGTTTGAGCAATGGGACATGTATGGCTTTGATGAGTAGTTGTTGGTTGTTTGAGAGCATGTATGGACTCCCTTATATCCTTCTTTTGCATGGTTTGTGTTGCCATGATGAATTGTAAGTCATGCCTAATTGCTTACTTTGGATTCTAGCCTATGCCTTAAGAGTTTTTACATGTGTTTGAATGTTGTTTGAATGAATGCATGTTGTGGATTGTTGCCTTAGTGTTGGACATGTCTAAACCATGTTGAAGTATGCTAGTATAGTTGTTATCCCCTAAGTTGCTTTGTTTAGCTGTTGTATGGTGTTTTGGTGGTGTTTTGGGGCACCCTTGTGCCTCAAAACAGCCCAGACGAGTCTGCAGACAGGGGGCATTTCGGAACGGGTCCCCCTGTTCCGGAACGATCCCTTTGTAAATGGCCTGCCGTTTCGAAACGGATGAGGGCGTTTCGGAACGTTTTTGCTACTGGAATTTTGAGATATTGGCGAGATGTAGCCGTTCCGAAACGGGCCTTTGGTGTTTCGATACGGTCAAATCTCGTTGACCACGAGATATTGACCGTCAAGGTCGTTCCGATACGGGTCACCCCTGTTTCGGAACGGTCACCTTATGGTTGACCCAGGGCCGTTGACTAAGTCAAGGCGTTTCGGAACACCCTAGGGGCGTTTCGAAACGGCTTGCTGTAATGAAGTAAAATGGACTGTTTATGCTTAGTTTGGTCGGTGAATGTTCCGTTGATTGTATCTTCCGCTGTTATGCTCCACTAGGGAATTAAATGTGCGTCTAGACAAGATTAAAGTAAAAAGAATTTTAGGGTCGTTAACCGAGGGGGAATCCTTAGGGGTTTTCACTTGGTTTTCTCCGTGTGGCCCATTCGGACCGGTCATCCGACCAGACCGGGACGAGGGGGTTACAGGCAGCGAATTTTTATCTGTACTAAGAATGCTTAAATACCAAGTTTTTCAAAGAATCAATCCTAGACATGCAATATTATATTGTCTTTCAATCATCTGTTTATGGGTTTCATTCTTTTAGGCTTAAGGGAGTTCTTGAAGTCGTTCCTAACACGGGTTAATTTTTCAAATGACTAACGCATGAAAGGATTCACCTATAAAAATTCCTTCTGCGAGAATATTGTGAATGACCAGAAAACATTACTGATTTTGATTCACAACTATTCGGAATTAATCATCACAAAATTAAGAATTTGATAACTAAGAATTTCTTAGCACCATCATCTTTTATTTTTTTATTTATAGTCCAACGACCCTCACAATTTTTAGCCATTTTACACATTATACACTTCATAACGTGCATCGGATAATGATTTGAGAATGTAATTATGACGTAGAAAACAGAGTTCTTCCATGCTTTGAAGAACTCGGTCAGAATCAACACTATAGATTTTGTTGAACAAAATTAGTAACCATTGTTACTTCGTTGAATGACATGATTAAAATCCTGAAACGGATTTGTTCAGTTTCTTTCTTGTTTGAATAAAATATGTTGACAAACAATAATAGATTCTCGAAACAAATTTATTCAAATTGATTCTTGTTTGAAAAAGAGATCGAGTAAATCCGTTAAAATGACAAAAATTAAATTCTCAGAAATATTTATTTAGAAGATCTCAATTTACAAACAGATCAAGATTTCACATGGGTATCTTGCTCGTCTTTATAAATTTCTCGAAGAAAATTATTAGTAGGAAAAATAATAATTCACAGTGTTTCCAAAACATAATAAATAATTATTATCAAATTTAACAATAATTATTAAGGTCAAAATTATTACACAAGATATTCCATATTCATTACATGTTTTATATTCCATATGAAAGGCCAAAACCATTGAGAAATATTAGGGATTACTTTCATAACACCATAATTTAAGGTTTTACACTAATAATACATGGACACATGTATTTGTATAGTATTTTAATATTACCATAATTTAAGCAAACCATGATAACATACTTTGTGAAAACAAAGCCCCAAGAAATTAGTAAATTTTAGCCTCTCTTAATCACCAATAGATAAACCTTGTATTTGACTATATGCTTCTCGAAATTCACAAGAGGAACATGGTATTTAGCCAGATGAGTCTTGCATTGGCTTATCAATGTATAAACTATTGTCTTATATACGGTTATATGTTTGTCTTTATAACTTTTTTGTCAAAAAAATTATTAATACGACAAATAGATATCATAATTATCTTTACCATATTTTAATGGAGCAAAATTTCCTCAGATGGAAATAAAAGGTTGCTCATTTTTTAATACCTATAAGTAATATTCTTATAATGAAGCCGCATAATAAGATAACAATAATCACATAAAGGCTTAATAGCATATTAGGCAATATTATGATTTCATTTTTTTAAGAAATCCTAATTCTAATCTTAATCTTACCTAGAGGAGAGTGTAAGGGGACTCTAGGGGGTATGAAATAGGTGCTTCTAGTGGGTCTAAAACCTATTATCTTAGGGAATATGATGGAACAAAGAGGTTCTCCTACGGAAAGAAAAAAGGTACTCTTAGTAGGTCTAAAACATATTACCAACTGACCAAATATTTTTTCTCTTATACTTCCATATCTAGCATAAGGCTAAATAACTGTAATATTTCTTCAATGGCAATAATTGTTTTGTACACCTGCGGTACTACTACTTCTTGTCACGATAATATAATGATGCTCGCTTTGAATTCAAGCTAAAAATCTATTTTAAGATTGTTAGAAACCGTTAACTCAAAAATTAAAAATAAATATTAAAATTAAATATTGATATTATTAATAAATCAAACATAACATAAAATAAATTCAAGAATATTCGAGGCATAAATCGAATATTAAAACAATAAATTGAAATTGTTTAAATGTAAGTAGATCCAAATCAAATTAGGAAGAACAATTGATACAATTGAAAAACAATTTCCTTAAGACAAATTTGTTCGTTCCCATGGTGCTTGAGAAACGTTAGACGTCTATTTCTAAGATACAACAATAGAATGGGCACAATAGTAGCACATTTGTAGTGATCAGCGAACTGTAACCTCATCTTCTTCTATCACTAGAAAATATTGTTTCAGAAAACATGCAGAAATTTTTCAAAATTTAGAGAAAAGAAGAATCTTTGTGTTGTGTAATTTTCATGTAGGGTTACACGATTTAAATAGAGTTTCAAATGGTGAAAAATTAGAAATTTTTTAACCTAATGGAGTATTTAATATTCAAGAATCAATGAGCCTTTAATGCCTAGTATTCTCGTCTGTAAACAACAATTATCAAAATAAAATTGATCAACAAACTTGTACGATTTTATTAGATGAATCATACAAGTTGGAATATCTGCACATGCCTCCTTAAAAACATCCCTAAACCAAACGGAGGAAAAGAGTACTCATGCAAATATAAGAAAAGAACCAATGAAAAAATGCCAAAACCCAAAACAAACACACCCAAAACCATAAAACGAGTAACCTCGTACCACCCCCACATTACTAGCACACTCATCAGCGGTGATAACCTCCGAAAAACTACAGCATCAACCCCAGCTGCCAACTGATCGCCCAGCCCCCCCAATATCGAAAGCAGCCACCAGTCCCGCATAGCACCAACCGACACACTGCCCAGCATCGAGATGCCCCCTGGTCGCATCAAGCAACACACACAACACACACATCATCAACCGTCAACAAACAAACTAGAATGCTCCACCCCTTCCTTAGCAAGTACATCCGCCAAACCGTTCCCTTTATGAAAGAAATGTGAAAACAAACCCATTGTAACGCCTCAACATGCGCGTCGATCAAAACCAAAAGATCCCAATATTTACACGGTCGTCGCTCTTTATGCGTAACCCAGCTCAAAACTATAATAGAATCTGACTCAACAATCAAATTCATCCCCTTGCCCCAACGAGATCGAACAAACAACGACAACGCACATTCCACAACTCACAACTCAGACTCGTTTGTTTCCATTAGCCCTAACACACCTGAAAAAATTGCTAGAACAATATCCCACCAAATCCAGTTGGGCCCGGCTTACCCTGTGCCGAGCCATCAATATTCAGTTTGAGAGCCCCAACAGGAAGTTGTGTCCATGATACAACTCGCTTAACACAAATAGGACCAACCACCGAAATAAACCACCGCGGACAACGTTTTCACCCAATAAAACGAGCGAAGCTTAAAAAAAACACCTCATCGAACGCTATTTATTTATTATTAAACACAATCTCATTTCGCACCAACCAAATGGACTATAAGACCGATGCCACACACGCCACCCACCAATGTCGCAACAATCCCACAAATGAACAATGACAACTCGGACTAAGAAATTCTAATAGCAGCATGGTAAAGGGAGCCAAATTCCCCACCAAGACAACAACGATTCCCACAGCACACGAATCCTCAGACAGGCAAACAACAAATGATTCACCTCATACGGTGACTCTCTACACGACACACAACAATCTTGAGAATCTAAAACATACACCCCTCGATCTCGCAAAAAACTTCTTGTAGGTAATCACTCTAACCAAAGGAACCAAAGAAAGACATGTACCTTTGGCGGAACCATGACTTTCCACACAAAGCTCACTCACAAATCCCCATCACCTAGTCGATCGGGAAATAAAAGCTGGGAAAGCCTTTTCACCAAAAAATGCCCCTTACATCCGGTTTCCAAATTAAAGTATTCGTAAACCGCGGTAGTAAAACAATCAGACACAGTAATTGCACTAATTCACGCAAAATTTGAGCCTCAAAGACTCGAAACTCCCGATGAAAAAAGGAACACCAACATCCATGATCAAAACTACCATCCATAACGTAGTCAAAGACTAACACCAACTTGTTATTCACCAATGAAAACAAGCGAGGGAAAATATCTTTCAACGGCTCTTCAACGCACCACGGATCCCACCAAAACATCACCTTTACACCAGCCCCCACCTTCCAAAGAAAACTATACAAATCCATAGTCGACCCAACTTCCAATGATGATGTCGATTGCACAATTTGTTTCCACACAACGGACACAAAATTCAATCAGGATGTGTCGAAACGCCACCATTAAACCGCTTCTCCATAATTAGCAACGATCAATTTTCGCCACAACAAATTCGGACATTGCGCATATCACCATGCCCATTTTGATAACATTTCATGATTGCAAACTCGTAAGTCAACAATTCCCACACTAACCAACTCCCGAGGATGACAAACCTTACTCCAACACACCTGACTCAATTTCCTATGCAAGGCCACCCCGCCCCACAATAAAGCCCGTCGAATTTGATCAATCTTTGCAATAACGCCTTTCGGAACCATGAATAAGCCCATATAAAATATGGGCAGTGATGATAACAAGGAACTAACCAAAACTACCTTCGCAGTAAACGACATCGACATTCGCTTCCACCCACCCAATTTCTTTCTAAACTTCACAATTATCGGATCCCACATCTCTTTCCGACGCGGATTTGCACCCAACAGCATCCTCAAATACATCATCAAAAGTTTGCCCTATTTACAACCCACCACCATAGATGCCACATCCACCACCTAACTATCATCAACACAAATAGTGATCGAAGTGGACTTTTGGAAATTTATTTTTAGACCCAAACAAACCTGAAAGCTGTTAGTAAGTCACGCACCACACCGGCACCCTCAACCGATGCCTCAAAAAATAACACAGTGTCATCTGCAAACTGTAAGTGAGAGACACAACAAGAATCCGCAATCGAAATGCCACGAAGAATACCTTCTGAAATCGCATTTTCCAACAACTTATATAGTGCTTCTACCACGATTACAAATAAAAGTGGCGACAACGGATCCCCCTGGTGCAAACCACGAGACATAGGAAATTCCTTCATAGGACTACCATTCAATAGAACCAAGATGAACTTAAACAAGTACGCATCCAACTACACCATTACAGACCAAAACCTATCTGTAACATAACGTATTCTAGAAAATCCCATCTAACGTGGTCATATGCTTTTTCAAAATCCAGCTTCAAAACAAAACCACCCGAAGATGAACTGCGCATCGAATAAATTATCTTGTTAGCAAGAAGAACCCCATCTGCTATTTGTCACCCCTTAATAAAAGTCGATTGTGTGTCACTGATAAGAGCATCCAATGCCCCCTATAGTCTATGAGCCAATGTCTTAGCAAGAATTTTATACACCGAGTTGAGCAGACTGATTGGTCAATAATCCCCCAAAACTTTTGGCTCCGATCTCTTTGGGAGAAGAACAATAAACGCTGGATTTCACCCACTCGGCAACCTTTCCGTCTCAAAGAAAGACTGCATAAATGTCATCACATCATCTTTAACAAAATCCCAATATTTCTGATAAAATTAGAAATTAAAGCAGTTTAGTTTCGGGGCTTTCAACCCGTCACACCCTCAAACTGCATTTTCTACCTCCTCAAATGTGAAAGGTCGTAGCAAAGCAACCACATCACTAGGTTGTAACTGCATAAAATTGGCCTCAATATTCCAATCACAAAAACGTGCCTCCTGTGAGAAATGCCAGCAAAATTCCCACACAACATAATTTCGCAAACGATTCGAATCCAATTCCCATTTTCCATTCACCCACAAACCTTATGTTCGCGTTCATGCAGTACTATAAATGATACACAAATGGTGCAAGTATACACGTCGAACGAGTAATAAAGTGATGAGTGAGTATCGTCTCCACAGGGATTTGAGGTATTCACGGTTGCTGTAACAATAAAGATTGAACTTTTTGCAGATGACAATGCTAAAGTAAAAGAGATGATGTAAAATAATGTTGAAGCAAAACAGTGCAGAGAAAGATGAGATAACAATATGATAAACATGTCCCATTTCGTATGCGAAACTCACCATGGAATGACTGGCTGGGAGTGATGGACAACCTAACTTAAGCTTCTTAACGATACTAAGGCTCTTCAGTAATCTTCTATGCTAGGCGGGATTTGCTAAGAGTGCTCCTAAACTATCTCTAGCCAGGAAACTGGGAGTCAGAAATGCTACAGCAATACCTCTCGACGTAAACTCTTAACACTCCCCTACCCTTCACGAACTATCCTTTTTAGCCCTTGAAACCTATCACTTATCTCTAAGGTAGGTTAGAGTCTGCCTCTCGACAGCCACTCCATTGCTTATGAGGGTTCTAAGGCTAGCTCTCTCGATTACTAACCCCAACAAACACTTAAAGAACGACCAACTCTCGAGGGCTCATACAACTTTAAGGAAATGAGAAATGCATAAGCAAAGCATAGAACATGATAAACACTGAAAAAGCCATATCATGCATTAAAAAGTACTCAAAATAAAATCATCCATCAAACTAGAGTCACCTAAAATAGTTCGTGGCTGGGCAATATCATCCAACGTATCATTGCGATAACATCACCAAATATAAAGATATGAAAAGAAATTCCTATAGCGACAGAAAGAAAGGTGAACTCCCTCTCCGCCATGGACTGCCCGACTGTCTTAGGCTCATCGCCTCTCTCGAGGCCGGTGAGGCCACTTCTTGGAGCTTCAACGATGGAGGACACCAAGCTGGAGAATATGAAGGTGAAAACTTCCCTCTTCTTTTCTCTCTCTTCCGCCTCTCTTTCACAACACATCCTTAACACCCTCTCTTCTTTTTTCCAAGCTTCTTTCCCCTTTATATAGTGGAGGCTTCTAAGGTTTGGTGCCCTAAAGATGCCTTGATAGTCCCAAGGAATATCCACCGACAAGGTCTGCTACGAGGGGACAAGGAGGATAGTCTACAGGTGGGTATCGGCTGCTGCACATGTCAGATCGTCTTTTTTTGCATGTTCACGTGCTTCTGCAGCTTACGTGTATCTCATGTGCTAGCCAATATCCACTTCCATCATGCTATAGCAATTCCCGACATCGTATTTCTCTCTTGACTCCTTTCCTGCGCACCACCAAAACCAAAACCAACCTTCCGAGCAGTACCCCTCAAGATGGACCAATAACTAGCAAAGATAAAGATGCACCCAGAAGAAGAAAATGCAACCTAAATGCACTCTAAATGCTATGGTATGAACTCAAGAATAGGCAAATGCTATAGCAAAAAGGTATGAAAACAAGGATATTTATGCAGTTATCACACCCCCCAAACTTACGCTATTGCTTGTCCTCAAACCATGAATAGAACAAAACAAAAGAATTAGTATGGCACAGATTTAACATAGAGGATTGCTATGGCAATATTTCAGTCCTCAGAAATAACTTAGGCAAATAATTAAATATATACCACCAGACGTGAGATCCTTAAGAACATTCCTTAGGACTAAGCTGTGTCGTGTGTTCGTGGCTGCCTTCCTCCTATACTTAAGCTGGTGAGACAAATTTTCAAGGAAGCTCCCTAGCTATACCCTAACTATGTTCTCTAGTTCTTTTCCAATTTTTAGACTCCCAAAGATATAGGTTTTCTGCTACGAAGGGTGTCAGCTCATCACATCTACCGTCCTTAACTCTAGATGAGCATGGAGCAAACCTCTCACCCCCAAGATACTAGGCAGAGTCATCCCGTGACAACTTTCATTCACTCATATGCTATAGCAAAGCTTTATTTCTTCTTCTTCTTCTTTTTGATAAAGCTATAGCAAAGCGGAGTGTCCTTATACAAATATGACGTAACATTTATTCGTTTGTTTGAGCACATGGTCATCTAGTTTTTCTTTTAAATTCTCTAGAGTTTACATATCAGAGTTTACTAGGGTTCTTCCTGAAATTTTTTTTCTAACAAACTTATGTATAGAAAGAGAGCAGTTGTGTAACAAATTTTTAACAACTAGATCCTAAAGTCAGTTCTACAGATCTCAACTAGTTGTGTTTTTTCTAACTTAGTTCAGGCCTTTAAGATTTCGTCGTCAAACATCATAAATATATTCATAGACTGTCTCTAGACTAAATAGAATGCCATAGTAAAAATTTTGTTCTATCCTATAATGCATATGCTAAAGCAAAATATTAACTATGAACACTAACACCCCCAAACTTAAGAGATGCAGTGTCTGCAATGTATAAACTAATTTACACTATATGCCATGAAAAATGAAAAAAATGAAAAGAAAAAAGTTAGTTACCTCATGGGTGCGGAGGCTATGTCATGCTGCTGGTATTGTCCATTGATGTTTCAGAGGAGTAGTGGTGTGGGTTTGCTACATCTTCCACACTCTCTGAGGATACTGACTAAACACTGGATGAGGGCCTGACATGTCCAGCAGTATGTTTGATGCGTGTTTTTGGTCTAGATACTGTAGCAACCGCAGATCGCACTGGTGTCGGGTCAGTTGTTTGTGCTGTAGTGGTTTCCTTCTGAGGGGTTACTTTAGGATCACTAGGTATATGCTCTGGCTCAGGAATTGGGTTTTCTGGTCGTGACGGTGTTGGGTTAGTTGCCTTCCTGGTATGTTTCCTTTTCTTGGTCGGGGTAGCCACTGGGTCGGTCTCTTCTACAGTGGGTGGAACAGAAGGAGTTTCTTTTTCTGGTTGGGTAGTAGGAGTTGTAGGCGTCTTCTTTCTTGGAGACTTCTTCTTGGCAGCAGGTTGGACGAAGCTAGGGTCACTAGGGGACATTGTGCTTGCTGTAGCAGTGGTGGCCGCTTGCAGTAACTCCGTGGGGAATAGTGGAAATGACACATTCTGGTCGGGTAGGAGTTTACTTAAGCATGTTGCTATGGTACTATCGCGGTGATAAGCATACTTGAAGTACGCCCACTGGTGTGCCTTCATCATGTTGAGCTCAGTGCTCAGTTATTTTGTTGTTGCCACCAATGCTGCTACTCGTGCTGCAGCAAAACTTTTAGCTCCTCCCTCCACTGTTTGCTGAGGCATGTCTTCATTAAATCCTTGGAGTTCTGTGACGAGGGCTGGAGTTAAACCTGTCTTTCCTGAAAGAGTTGCCTCCATAAGATCGTCTATGAAAACGTCTTTTCTTTTACACAAGGCAGTAATCAGGTTAGGGAAAATAAGAGGACTACGAGGCCGTTTCAAACAAGCATATACCTCATCCGCTATTATCTTTCCTATGTCATTGCGTCTACCATGTATTATCGAGTGAATGAGAAAAAGTCTAGAGATATGGATGGTGGCAGTGTGTAGAGTAGGCATAAGCTTATGTCTCCCAAAATGATTCCATACCCCGGCCTCAGGTTTGAGGTGTCCTCTCTCGACTGACTTGTTGTTGTCCAGCACCGTTCCCTGAAAACAGATATCCTCTAGCACCTCGCGTTGTGTTTGCGCGTCCATTGTCATCACAAAAGAAGTGTGGCGGTCTACAGTGAGCTTTAGCCCATAGAACTTGTTAATTGCTGCAGGCAGTAAACTTTATTTTCTCTCCTCGCACATGAACTGTAGACTATGTTGGACTTGTGAGGTGTGCATAGAACTCCTTTACAAGTAAGGTACAAATTTCCTCAGGGTGAGCATCGAAGGTTTTCCATTCATGTATGCCAATGACATCTATTATAGCCTGATTGAACTGATCTTCTTCGTCTTTAGGGTATTTAAACCCTAGTTCTGGAAGAACATTCCTATCTTTGAGCTTTGTCCATCTCTCCTTTGCCGCCTCATCAAGAAACATAGAAATTTCCAGGACTGGTTGTTGTTTAGGACGATCGGAAGTCTCAGGGGCGTTCTTACAACGAGCCATGGATTTTTTGTTGAAAATGGGGAGGAGTGAATATGTGAAGGGAAAGAAAATGGTGAAGGGTGTTCTGTGTGTTTGGGAGAAAATCGAAGAGATGGATTGAAGAAGAAAAAAGTTTTGAGTGTTGAAGAAGATGAAGAAGGTGAGGGGACAGTTGATGACGATGAGGAAAATATGGGGAGTTGAAAAGGTGGAACAAATTGAGGAATTAATGGAAGAGGGGAGGTGATGTGGACGTGTGTCGGCTTTAAGGGAGAGAGAAATTTTTTTGGAGTTAATGTGATAGTTGACGGCCGGAGAGCGAATATGGGTTTATGTGGCTAGGGTTTCTCCTCATTAAATAGGTGAATATTATCTCTCTTGCTTTTTGTTTTTCTCTCTTTTTTAATTCATCCTCCCCACTTTTTCGGATAAAACCTCTTCTTATCTTTTTCTTTTCCCCTTTTCTTTCCTACTTCCAAAAGTGGATAAAAACAAACTTCATGTCCTTCTCCCTTTTGCAACCAACCCTGTAGACAGCACGTTCTCCTGCCTTTGTACCTGACATTGTACTAGGAAAGAGAAAGCCTTTGTACGAGGGTCACGTGAAAAGATATGAAAATTAAAAACAAAGATAACATAAAACTAGACTAAAAAGAGAAGCATTATTTATGAACATGCTATAGCATAAAAGATAGGGTTTAGAGTGGCAAAATTTCAAGGATCGTGAAGATCCAGACGTGACTTGTCTCTGAGGATAGGGACTCCATTGTACACCTCCAGGCGTTGGCCATTGACCTTGAAGACTTCACCGTCATCCAGCTTCTTGATATCCACTGCGCCATGAGGGTACACCTTGTGTATGAAGAATGGTCCTGACCACCTCGATTTTAGCTTTCCAGGAAAAAGCTTTAGCCTGGAATTGTAGAGAAGCACTTGTTGACCTTCTGTGAAATGCCTTGGCAAAATGTGTTTGTCATGCCACTTCTTGGTTTTCTCCTTATAGATGCGAGCATTCTCATATGCTTGGGCTCTAAATTCCTCCAGCTCGTTAAGCTCTAGCAACCTCCTCTCACCAGCAAGTTGGGCATCCATGTTGAGTTTCTTGATTGCCCAATAAGCTTTGTGCTCAAGCTCCACGGGTAAATGGCACTCCTTGCCAAATACAAGCTTGAAGGGTGACATGCCTAAAGGCGTCTTGAAGGTTGTCCTATATGCCCAAAGTGCTTCATCCAACTTGGGGGACCAATCTTTTCTCTTAGGATTAACCACATTCTCCAATATTTGCTTGATTTCTCGGTTGGAAACTTCAGCCTGTCCATTTGTCTGCGGAGGATCTGTTGTAGCAATCTTGTGCCTGGCCCCATATCGATGTAATGCTTTAGCAATAAGCTTGTTGTAAAAGTGAGTTCCTTCATCACTGATGATGGCTCGGGGTGCTCCAAATCTCATGAATATGTTCTAGTGAAGAAACTTCATGACTGTCTTGGAGTCGTTCCTTGGGGTGGCAACAGCCTCCACCGATTTTGACACGTAGTCGACTGCTAGCAAAATATATAGATCTCCATATGATGCAGGAAACGGACCCATAAAGTCAATTCCCCACACGTTAAAGATTTCAACCTCTAGAATATTTTGCAATGGCATTTCATTTCATCTGGAGATGTTCTCCGTTCTTTGGCATCTGTCACAAGTCTTATAGAACTCGTGTGCATCCTTAAAAAGTGTAGGCCAATAGAATCCTGCTTGAAGAACTTTTGCAGCAGTTCTAGCACCACCAAAATGCCCTCCACACGGTGATGAATGACAATGGTACATAATGCTATGGTATTCCTCCTCTGGAACACATCTCCTTATGATCTGATCAGGACATTGCTTGAACAGGTAAGGTTCATCCCAATAGTAGAATCTTGCATCATGTCTGAATTTCTTAAGTCCCTGGCTAGATAAATCAGAAGGCAAAATACCACTAACAAGATAATTAACAATATCAGCATACCACAGAATTGCTGTAGCAGCTAACAGTTTCTCATCAGGGAATTCCTCCTTAATTTCAGTTTCACTACCTTGTGCGATAACATTTTCTAGCCTAGATAAATGATCAGCTACCTGGTTCTCACATCCATTCCTATCTCTAACTTCTAAGTCAAATTCATGTAGCAAGAGTATCCACCTAATAAGTCTAGGTTTAGCATCATTTTTTGTAACACCCCAATTTCGGGCTTAGAAGTTTAGGGTCTGAACCGGGCCGGTCTAATTTTCAGTTCGAATATAAAAGGAGGTTTTAGGGAAAGCCTAGTTCGGGATGCTTTAAAAATATGGAAAAATATCTAAAAATCCTATTTTAATATATATAAGAGAGTGGTGAAATCAATTTTACAAAATAAGGTTTGGAGATGCAACATTTTGAAATAGTGACTAAAATGCGATTTTTGAAAAGTTCAGTGGTGACTATTTTGTAAGGATTGAAACTTTGAATCTTTAAGGAGCTAATTTAACCAAGAATGATTTCTCCAGATTTTTCTTAGATTTAAGTGATTTAATTAATGTTTAATTAATTAAATGAAAAAGAGAAACCACTTTTTAGATTTTCATAACTAACTTTTCTTAAAATTTTCTCATCTCTTTCTCTCTCAAAATTCCCTCATCCAAACACTTTTCTCCAGCAACTTATCCATTGATTTTCACTCCAATTGATGAGGTTTCAATCATCAATTAATTCCTAATCCATTCTACATCAAATCCTTTTGATTTGCTCATTGGATTTTCAAAAAAATTGGCTCTAATCAAGGAGAAATCAACATTTAGAGGTAAGGTTGTTCTTCTCCTCTAAATACTCAGTTCTTTACTGAAATTCCCAATTTATCAATCCTTAATTTAAGTTTTATAAATGGTTTAAATGATATGAACTTGATTTTGGCTTAAAACTCAAGATTTGGAGGAAATATTTAGGAATTTCGTTGTGATTGTTTGGGCTCTGTTTTGAGATGATTATTAAATGTATTTTGGATGTCTAATAATGTGTAAATGAGGTTTGATCAATGAAATCCCGAATAGGTTGTGTTTCCTAAGTTTTTGCTTATGAAAATGGTGGTTTTTAGGGTGATCTTGGTGTTTTGTTATAGCTGGAGGTATAAGGGCGAGTTTAGGTTCATTTGGATGTTAATTGATGTTTAGAAATGGTTAGAAGTGATGAATATTGGCTGGGTTATGTTTTGGAAGAGTTTGGAGGTGATTTCGAATGTGTTTGGTAGTCGAAATGTTAGTTTTGGTTAGAGCAGCGAGTTTAGGTGTGATAGCTGAAGATTTTAATGCATGATGATGCATTAATCCTCTGCTTTGATGTGTTTAAAACATGGGAGACATCTTCGGATACTTGTGGTGTTGATCCGGAGGCTTGATCGGCGTTTCGGCAAGCTTGCGAAACGGAATTAGTGAGTGAAGTTGGGTTTCCAGCTTTGAAACAAATGTTTGAAGGTTTTGGGAGCTTAGTTTAAGTCTAAGCAACTTAACTAAGCTCAAGAGTAAGTTTTCGAAAAAAACTCTCTTGGATGAGCCATGAAGTGGTTCGATGCATTTGTTATAAAATTGCATGTTTAAATTCTGTTTTGAAAGCATGTTTTAGCATGGTTAATGCTGGTTTTGAAAGCCATATGTTGAAGGATGCTCAAGGTAAGAGATCCTTGGTTGATATGTTGTAAATGTGGATTTGATGCATAGTGATGCATGATGTTAAATGACTTTGTTTAATGCTTTAAAACAGTGAATTGTTGATGATAAATGATGTATATTGGCAAGTGATGTGTTGGTTTTAAAGTACTTGAATCGGATATAGTTAGCCGGCTATAGGATTGGGTGCACCGTGAATAAAGTCACCTTGGATGTTTAGGGGTTGTAATTGTACCGTAAACTCTATCCAAGTACACTAACGAGAAAGGTAAGATCACAATGGTGGTTAAAAGTCCATGTGTGGATCTTGTGTTGCGTGTCCCGTGTTCTCGTTAGTGGAGTTATACAACTACCGATGAGTGATGTTGAGAGGTTGTGATTGTACCGTTAAACTCCATCACGGGTGTTGAGGGGTTGTGATTGTACCGGTAAACTCCACCTTGTGTGTTCGGTAGTGTGTATGAAGCGTTTGGGACAACGCTTGTAATCCGCGTATCCGATTGTGTTTCATGTTGTAAATGGTTATGGATGATCACTTGAAAGCCAATATGACATGTTGATTTTAATGAAGCATGAGATGCTTGTTATGTATGCAAGGTTGCATGAATAATGATGATTATGTGATGGAAGGTTTTGTTAAAAGTGTTTTATAAAAAGCATTATTGTGTTGTTTCTTTAGAGCATGCCTCACTAAGCAATTGTGCTTACGCTCTCTCTCTTGAACCAATAATGCAGATAATTGAAGTGTTTGAAGGCAACAAGGAGGCTAAGAGTCCAAGGGAAAACTAAGCTCATGTATGGTGATGTTTTCACAACACTATTAGTTTTTGATATTTTGGCAATGGGAACCTAGGTTGTGTTTTGGGAGATGTTTTGGACTCCCTAGTTGTGGCATGATGCCTTTGATGATTTGGATTTGTAAATGGCCATTTTGATGCTTGATTTGGTGTTTTGTTAGTTGCTTGGTTTTGGATACTAGGATGCATGCCTATAGACTTGTGGAATTCCATGATTGATGCCATGAACGTGTTTTGATGTTGCAAACATGTACCTTATATGTATGATGACTTGTTGGCATGATTAGGAAGTCATTAGGATGTGTTTGAGTGGTTTATTGCATGTTAAACCAGCAAATTCTGCAGCTTCTGGGCAACCCGTATCGATACACTCATAGGCGTTTCGAAACGGGGGCATGTAATGGCCTTGGTGTTCGAAACGGCTGGTGACCGTATCGAAATGGTTTGGCCACTGGAAGGCCCTGTTTCGAAACAAGTCTTGAAACGAACCCGTGTTTCGGAACGGTCAACCCCGTTTCGAAACAGGTGACCGTTGGGCACTGATTTGAATGGTTTTGAGGTTTGCAAGTTTTGCGTTTCAGTCTTGAAAATTGTATTTGCAATTGCATGAGTTCGAGATGTCCGATTAAGGTGAAATTTGACAGGGAAGCATGTAATATGATTAATTTAATATTGCTAACTTAAAAATCAGTTAAGACCTCCTAATTTCCAAAATTTGCAATTTGGTCCCTAATACTTGTGATTAGTGCAATTGAGTCCCTTATTGACATCCGATCATTGTGCTTTTCACATATATTGTTTCTCAAGATTAGGCTTAGGGTTAATGAGCATCTAGACAAGATTAAAAATAAAAAAGGTCGTTAACCAAGGTTGACTTTTGGGTTGACTTTGGTTTTCCCCGTGTAATCTTTGTAGTTCGGGTCATCCGTCTAGGTCGGGCTAAGGGGGTTACATTTGGTGGTATCAGAGCTGAGTTCTCGTGTGAATGGGAATGGTTATGTGGGTGAAGTATGTGTGATTGCATGATATGTCTTTTGAATGAAAGTATGATGTATGAATTGTAAAGTATGTTGCAATTGTGATGTTATGCTATGTTGAAGCATGTTAGAGGAACCCATTGCCATATCAAAACTAATGAAAGGAATTATTTTTGGAAAATGAGCTTGAGTACTTGGATTACTTACCTTGTTGAGCCTAATTATGTTTATTGCATTTGTGTCAGTGCATTGTTTTTCTTGTAAATGGGGCCTCGTAGAGAAATGAGGATGAATACGAGAGCTATGGCTCAGAATGAGAACGAGGAAAACATTGAGAATGTTGTGGATATACCTCCTCCTCCTAGTGGTGGACCGCCCGGTGGTGGTGGTGCTAGTGCTGGTGCTGGGGTCGCTGAACCTGAAGCTGTGCAGGGGCAAGCTGCTCCTGACATAACTGTATTGATACAGGCTATTGCTGGAGCCTTTCAGGCAGCTGTAGCTGGAGCTCACGGAGCTGTGCATCAAGGTGATGCTAACGTGAGATTACCTTTGGAACGTCTTCGCAGTCTGGGAGGGGTTGAGTTCAGAGGTTTATCTCCTGAAGGTTCTGAATCTTGGTTGGAAAGCACCAAGAGGATATTGGGACAAATGAGCTGCAACGATGTGCAGAAGTTAGGTTGTGTAGTATCGTTGTTACATGATGATGCGTACATGTGGTGGACAACCACTGTCTCTGGAATGGAGGAAGTTTATGTGACTTGGACGTTCTTTCTGAACGCGTTCAAGCGAAAGTATCTAGGTGTACGATACCTGGTGAGAAGAAAAGAGAATTCATGTCTCTTGTGCAAGGAAGCATGACGGTGGCTGAGTACGAGATCCAGTTTGTCCGCCTTAGCCAGTACGCACCTGAGTTAATCCCTGATGAGCGAGAGAGATGTGAACGCTTCCGATATGGTTTGATGTCGGATGTGAAGACCTTTATGCTTACTGCTGAGTATACAGATTTTGATGTGCTGGTTAGTAGGGCAAAGGACATTGAGCAGAACTTGGGTCTGTCTTCCAGAGGTGTTAGTTCTGGCTCGGGCAAAAGAGCTGCTGAGTATAGTTCCGGTGGTGGACGAAACAAGAGAGGACGAGACAAGAGGTATCAGTCTTCTGCTAGGCGTGGTAATGGAGGGCATGGTGTGCCTGTTCAGGGAGACAGGATGAGAGCTGATCAGAACACGTGCTGGACGTGTGGATCGCGTGGTTATTTGAGGCGTGATTGTCCTCGAGCAGCGAGGGAGGTTCATGCTCCTATGGCAGTGACCGGTAATTCGTGCTGGAATTGTGGTTCGGCAGACCGCATGAGGAGGGAGTGTCCTTTGTTGGCCGGTGGTGGTCAGGGACGTGCTCCTGGAGTTGTTGCACCATAGAGAGGTCGTGGGCGCGGCCGTGGTAACTTCCAGCGCAGAGATGATGGTGGAAGAAATGTGGCGCATGTGGTGGTTGTCCAACCTGAGGGTGGTGGCCAGGCTCGAGTGTATGCTCAGCGAGAGGGGAGAAATGACACGGATGTGATCGCAGGTACCTTTACTTTGCAATCCTTATCATTACTTTCCTTGATTGATTCTGGATCTACACACTCATACATATTGCGTGAACATGCTCAATTGCTTGGTTTACCTGTTGAGTCTTTGGATGTTGGTATACGTGTAACTAGTTCATTTGGTGAGACCGTTGTGACATGGAAATTGTATAGAAGATGTCCTTTGGTAGTGCAAAATCATGTTTTTCTTGTTGATCTCATGGAATTGCCATTCTATGGTTTTTGATGTAATCCTTGGTATGGATTGGCTTGTTGAACATCGAGCTGTGGTGGATTTTAAGAACAAGCGGGTTTCGTTGAAACTTGCGGATGATTATGAGGTAGTGGTGGTTGGTGAGAATGTGAAGTTTCTTGCCAACGTGGTGTCTACATTGGAAGCAAGCCGGATGCTGAGACAAGGATGTGAGGCTTATCTGGCCTTTGTGATGAATCCTAGCTCTAAGGAGTTGCGAGTTCAAGATATCAGGACTGTGCGAGAGTTTCTTGGTGTGTTTCCGGAGGAGTTACCTGGTTTGCCTCCTAATCGAGAGGTGGAGTTTGGAATTGAGCTGCATGAAAACACAACTCTAGTGTCCATTACTCCTTATCGAATGGCACCTAAGGAGTTGAAGGAGCTGAAGACGCAACTTCAGGAGTTGCTTGATCGTGGTTTCATTCGGCCGAGTGTGTCACCTTGGGGTGCACCGGTCTTGTTTGTGAAGAAAAAGGATGGCACTATGAGAATGTGCATCGACTATCGAGAGCTGAACAAGTTGACTATCAAGAATCGGTATCCATTGCTGAGGATTGATGATCTTTTTGATCAATTTCGGGGAGCAGCTGTGTTCTCTTAGATTGACTTAAGGTCAGGTTATTACCAGCTGAAGGTGAAGGATGTGGATGTGCCAAAAACAGCCTTCAGAACGAGGTATGGGCATTATGAGTTCCTTGTGATGCCATTTGGTTTGACGAATGCTCCTGTAGCTTTTATGGACATGATGAATAGAGTGTTCCATGAATACTTGGACAAGTTTGTTGTGGTGTTCATTGATGATATCCTTGTGTACTCTCGTACTGAGGAGGAGCATGAGGGGCATTTGAGGATTGTGTTGCAGACTTTGTTGGAGAATCAGCTTTATGCTAAGCTGAGCAAGTGTGAATTCTGGCTTAGAGAAGTTGTTTTTTCTTGGGCATGTGGTTTCTGCTGAGGGGATTCGCTTTGACCCTCAGAAGATTGAGGCAGTGATGAATTGGAAGCCTCATAAGTCTGTTCATGAAGTCCATAGTTTCCTTAGGTTGGCGGGATACTACCGGAGGTTCGTGGATGGATTTTCAAAGATTGCTGCACCTTTGACGAAGTTGTTGCAGAAGGATGTCAAGTATGAGTGGACAGAAGCGAGACAACAGGCTTTTGAGAAGCTTAAGGCAGCTTTGACGCAAGCTCCTATCTTGGTTCAACCTGAATCAGGGAAAGAGTTTGTGGTGTATAGTTATGCATCCTATGTCGGTTTGGGGTGTGTGTTGATGCAAGAGGGTAAGGTGGTGGCTTATGCATCGCGTCAGTTGAAGGTGCATGAGCGCAATTATCCTACGCATGATATTGAGTTAGCTGCGGTGGTCTTTGCTTTGAAAATTTGGAGACATTATCTGTATGGTGAGAAGAGTACTGTGTACACGGATCACAAGAGTTTGAAGTATCTGATGTCTCAGAAAGAGTTGAATCTTAGGCAACGACGTTGGGTGGAGTTGATTAAAGATTACGATTTGACGATCGAGTACCATCCGGGAAAAGCTAATGTTGTAGCGGATGCCTTGAGTAGGAAGGTGGCAGTGGAGTTGAGGGCTATGTTTGCCAGTTTGAGTATTTCGCGAGATGGAGGTCTTGTGGCTGAATTGCAAGTGAAACCATCTTTGGTTCAGTTGATAAAGGATAAGCAGATGTTGGATGATTCCTTGGTGTCACATGTTCAGGATATTGCTGAGGATAGGCCATCGGATTTCTGTTTTAATGATGATGGAGTTCTATGTTTTGGGAGTCGAATAGTAGTGCCGAATGATGCTGAGTTGATGCGTTCTATTCTGATTGAAGCTCATAGTAGTCCTTTTGCTATGCATCCTGGTAGTACTAAGATGTATCGTGATCTTAGGGATGAGTACTATTGGGTGGGATTAAAGAAAGATGTTGCAGAGTATGTGAGTAGGTGCATGGTTTGTCAGCGAGTTAAGGCTGAGCATCAGTTTCCTTCTGGGTTGTTGCAACCGTTGAGGATTCTTGAGTGGAAGTGGGAAAGGATTACCATGGACTTTGTGTCTGGTTTGCCTTTGTCGCCATCGAAGAAGAATTCGGTGTTGGTGATTGTGGATCGCCTTACGAAGTGTGCTCATTTCTTACCTGTGCATACTACGTACACTTTGGACAAGCATGCAGAGTTGTACATTGTTGAGATTGTGCGGCTGCATGGTGTGCCAAAGTCTATTGTTTCGGATAGAGATTCGAGGTTTACGTCGCATTTCTGGAAATGTTTGCATCAAGCTTTGGGTACACGACTGAATTTCAGTACTTCTTATCATCCACAGTTGGATGGACAGTTTGAGCGTGTTATTCAGGTGCTGGAAGATATGTTGAGGTGATGTGTGATTGAGTTTCAAGGCTCTTGGGAGAAGCATTTGCCTTTGGTGGAGTTTGCTTATAACAATAGCTACCAGGCAAGTATTCAAATGGCACCTTATGGAGCCTTGTATGGGAGGAAGTGCAGAACTCCTCTTTGTTGGGCTGAAACAGGTCAGAAGTTGGTTTCAATGTCAGCTTTGTTGAAAGGAACCACCGAGAAGGTGAAGCTCATTTGTGAGCGACTGAAGGTAGCTTCTGATCGACAGAAGTCTTACGCGGATTTGAAGGGTAAGGAGATTGAGTTTGCGGTAGGTGACCGTGTGTTTTTGAAGGTTTCGCCTTGGAAAAAGGTGATGAGGTTTGGTCGGAAGGGTAAGTTGAGCCCTAGGTACATTGGACCATACGAAGTGATTGAACGTGTGGGTCATGTTGCGTACAAGCTGAGATTGCCGCAAGAATTGGAAAAGATTCATGATGTGTTTCATATCTCTATGCTTCGAAAGTATAGATCGGATCCTTTGCATGTTATGCATGTGGATGAAGTGGAGTTGTATCCAAACTTGACCTATGATGAGGAGCCGGTGGAAATTCTGGATTCGGACAGTAAAGTTCTTCGAGGCAAGACCATTGATTTGGTAAAGGTGTTGTAGAGGCATCGTGGTGTTGAGGAAGCCACATGGGAAAGAAAGGATTACATGAAGAAGCAGTTTCCGTATCTCTTTCCTCCAGGTAAATTTCGAGGACGAAATTTCTTAAGGGGGAGAGTTGTAACACCCCAATTTTGGGCTTAGAAGTTTAGGGTCTGAACCGGGCCGGTCTAATTTTCGATTCGAATATAAAAGGAGGTTTTAGGGAAAGCCTAGTTCGAGATGCTTTAAAAATATGGAAAAATATCTAAAAATCCTCTTTTAATATATATAAGAGAGTGGTGAAATCAATTTTAAAAAATAAGGTTTGGAAATGCAACATTTTGAAATAGTGACTAAAATGCGATTTTTGAAAAGTTCAGTGGTGACTGTTTTGTAAGGATTGAAACTTTGAATCTTTAAGGAGCTAATTTACCCAAGAATGATTTCTCCAGATTTTTCTTAGATTTAAGTGATTAAATTAATGTTTAATTAATTAAATAAAAAAGAGAAACCATTTTTTAGATTTTCATAACTAACTTTTCTTAAAATTTTCTCATCTCTTTTTCTCTCAAAATTCCCTCATCCAAACACTTTTCTCCAGCAACTTATCCATTGATTTTCACTCCAATTGATGAGGTTTCAATCATCAATTAATTCCTAATCCATTCTACATCAAATCTTTTTTATTTGCTCATTGGATTTTCAAGAAAATTGGCTCTAATCAAGGAGAAATCAACATTTAGAGGTAAGGTTGTTCTTCTCCTCTAAATACTCAGTTCTTTACTGAAATTCCCAAGTTATCAATCCTTAATTTAAGTTTTATAAATGGTTGAAATGATATGAACTTGATTTTGGCTTAAAACTCAAGATTTGGAGGAAATCTTGAGGAATTTCGTTGTGATTGTTTGGGCTCTATTTTGAGATGATTATTAAATTTATTTTGGATTTCGAATGATGTGTAAATGAGGTTTGATCAATGCAATCCCGAATAGGTTGTGTTTCCTAAGTTTTTGCTTATGAAAATGATGTTTTTTTGGGTGATCTTAGTGTTCTGTTATAGCTGGAGGTATAAGGACGAGTTTAGGTTCATTTTGGATGTTAATTGATGTTTAGAAATGGTTAGAAGTGATGGATCTTGGCTGGGTTATGTTTTGGAAGAGTTTGGAGGTGATTTCGGTTGTGTTTGGTAGCCGAAATGTTAGTTTTGGTTAGAGCAATGAGTTTAGGTGTGATGGCTGAAGATTTTAATGCATGATGATGCATTAATTATCTGCTTTGATGTGTTTAAAACAGGGGAGACATCTTCGGATACTTGTGGTGTTGATCCGGAGGCTTGATCGGCGTTTCGGCAAGCTTGCGAAACGGAATTGGTGAGTGAAGTTGGGTTTCCAGCTTTGAAACAAATGTTTGAAGGTTTTGGGAGCTTAGTTTAAGTCTAAGCAACTTAACTAAGCTCAAGAGTAAGTTTTCGGAAAAACTCTCTTGGATGAGCCATGGAGTGGTTCGATGCATTTGTTATAAAATTGCATGTTTAAATTCTGTTTTGAAAGCATGTTTTAGCATGGTTAATGCTGGTTTTGAAAGCCATATGTTGAAGGATGCTCAAGGTAAGAGATCCTTGGTTGATATGTTGTAAATGTGGATTTGATGCATAGTGATGCATGCTGTTAAATGGATTTGTTTAATGCTTTAAAACAGTGAATTGTTGATGATAAATGATGTATATTGGCAAGTGATTTGTTGGTTTTAAAGTACTTGAATCGGATATAGTTAGCCGGCTATAGGATTGGGTGCACCGTGAATAAAGTCGCCTTGGATGTTGAGGGGTTGTAATTGTACCGTAAATGTTGCGTGTAAAAGTGTCTATCACAATTGTAGTGCAAGTGTACACGACGCAAGTAGTAAAGTGATACGGAAGTATCAGATATCGTCTCCACAGGGACTGGGCTAATAGCTTCACCTTGAATTACTACACGAGAGTAAAGAAAATAATTAAGAAGTTGTCACGAGAATAATAAAGAAAACTTAAATAAAAGAGTAGAGAATTAAGATAGAGAGAATGGGCTGGTATTGAATTGCTCAGTAGTGTAGGTATTGCTAAGTCTAGGAAATCCAGTTATGTCGTCGTCCCCGTTGCGGCAGCACCTGTCGCGGCGGCAGTCTGTTGCTTGTCGCGGCAGCGAACACTCAACTTCGTACTTCAAGTTTGGCAAGAATCCCTGCTGTGCCTTGGCCTATCCCTAGGTCCAAGTCTGTCGATGAACACGTCTTTTATGATACCTCCCGGCGTGAATCGAAGGATGAACACCGATGTTGATGAATTCTTCTTTAGCCACTTAACCTCGTCCTATCCCTAGGTCCGAGATAGTTCAACTATAAACTAGAGAACTCACACTTATTCCTTTCGTATACTTAACTCTCTCAATATTAAGTAAATAGATAACCTCACAATGCTCTCCCGATGCTCTTGCAAGATGTTAATAACCAGAATAAGAGAACTTGAAGTTTATTTTATTGAACTGAAAATTCCTAAAACAAAAGCAACCCTTGCAACTACTTTACAAAACAACCCGTGGCCCTAAGGGGAATTTAGAACATGTTGAGAGAAGGAAAATGGCTAGGGTTTTGGGAAGAAGGCTAGAGAATGTATCATCTCCCCCTAGGTCGAAATACATGCCCTTATATAGGCTTTGGGTCCAAGTTTTCTAAAATAGCAAGAATACAACTTTAAATTAAAGTACAACTCTAATAAAGACTAAATCTTCAGAGAATCTAACTTTAAATCGTCCTCCTTCTTGCTTGGGATTTTCTCTCCTTGAACTTTGGGCTTGGCATTCCTTCCGATCTAGGGCTTGGAAAAATATATTGGTTTTCCACGACAGACGGGCTTAATTTTCTCTATCTATCGAGGTCCACTTTGCTTCTTCTCCTAAAAACTGTTGTCGTCCTCTGCTGTCACGGCGGCAACCATGGCAGCATCGTCCTCCTTGACTGCTTGTCCAGTTCCCGCTCTTCTACTTCACTGCCCAGCGCCTGCCTCTTCATCTGCTACAGCAGCAACCTGCAAAAGCAACCAATTTCAGTAGAAACTGTGCCTTTTAATATATTTGTGATGTTTAACTGTAAAGTAGCCTAAATGCAATGAATTATGCTTGAATGCAGTAGAAATATGGGTTAAATAGGGGGTAAATAATAGAACTTTTACACGCTCAACACACCCCCAAACTCAAGTTTTTGCTTGCCCTCAAGCAATTCAGACCTAAAGGAAAATGAAATATTTTTGTTTTGGCTTAAAACAGTGAACTTCCCCTTACCCTTCATTCGTTCCCTGTGACGGCAGCACCCTGTCGGATAATCTAGGATTTGTCCGGAGTCTCACTATAGTCCTCGTGTAGTGTGTGCATGCTTGTGAACAGTTATATGCCAAGACTCCCTTAGTTTCACTAGAATATTTCAGCTCTTAACTCGAATTTTTCTTGCCAAAGTTTATCTTTTGAAAGCATTTTTTTATGCTCCTTTGATTTTTTTTTTGTTTTGACTCGATTTCACTATTTTTTAAGCTAAAGTTTCACTAGAGCCAGTTTTGGGCACCTCTATCTAACTTCCTAGAGCCGGTTTCGGGCACCTCTAGGGCTGTTGAGTCTCTTTTGCTAAACTTCTTTCCTAGAGCCAGTGTTAGGCACCTCTAGGGGCTATTCAAGTGCTAAGCTTCCTATTCTAGTTGACTAGAAGAGTACTAAGCAGTATAACAGTCACAAATGTGTTTAAGTTTTCAGAACTATAGAAAGGCTCTAAACTTCTCCTAAAACTATCCTAAAGGCACTGCCACGACAGAGCTGTCACGGCAGGTGAGTTCAGTTCACAGACTTAAGCCAAAATTTTCATATTTTCATTTTTTAAGAGCAAAAATAAACTAAGTAAAGACGCAATTTTAAGACTAAGATGGACTCCATTAATGGAGGGATGCCACCCCCAAACTCGTGGGTTGCATTGCCCTCAATGCAAATGACAAGTAAAAATAAAGATAAAGACAGTACATCACAAAATATAGAAGCATACAGCAAAATAAGTTAAGAAACTCAAATTTTCAAGCGCTGTCGTCGCTACTACTACTGACTCTGATCTGGCGGCGGGCATGAGCTTTCGGAGCTGGCTAGCGGATAGGGGAGGCAGATGTGTTCTTTGTTTTGGCCTCCCTTGGTGGTTGGATTCTGGTCGGGGAGATATGAGGAGGTTTCTCCACAACCTGGACTTCAGAGATGCTGTTGTTGTCTGCACCGCTGCTGCTGTCACTGCTGTTGTCGCTGGCTCTTGGCATATTGTTTTTGTCTGCCATTCGCTTTTGCCTTTTCACAAGTGTGAACTCCTTCAATAGATTCCTCTTAATAGAGGGTTCATTGTCGCTTGCGGCCCAGATGGAGGAGGAAGAAAAGCCGGCAATAAAGGCGTCAAGCTCTTCCGATGCCATTCTGTGTTTCGTTCCACGGGCAGACGTCTCAGCACGGTTGCTGCCAGCGGCTATCGGGGCAGGTGATGGTGTTGATGCGGCAGAGGGTGTCCGTGGTGTGGCAGCAGGTGTTGGAGTGTGGGTAGGGGTAGGTACAGTAAAATAATCAGCAAGGAAGGTGGGGAAGACAACATCAGGGAAATTTAAAGAGTTATGGATAAAGTTTATCGTAGATGCAGTAAAATCCCTAATGAAGGTCATCAGACCGAGCTGTCGTTCCTCCATCTTCTGGATAGCAGCTAAGATTTGGGAGGAGGAGTCGGTCGGGGCTGCTGTTGCTGGTTGCTGCCTGGCTGCTGTGGCAGCTGGTTTAGTCTCTGGCTGCTCTGTCGTGTCGGCTGTCGTGGCAGCTGGATCAAATGATGACAGAGGGGTGGCAACAGTCAGCTCCATGAGGCTGAGTATGTTATTTTCCGTCCAACCCTTCCCTTGGACTCTAAGATCAGTGGTCACTTCAGGTACGCCATGGCCGCGGTAGAGGGATGTAATGAGGTATGGGAGGTAAAGCGGACCCGTCGGTCGGTGTGCGCACTCCAGAATGCTCTCACGAATATAGTTGCCCACGTTAATGGGTCTCTCATGTAAAATGGAGTGAACTAAGGCTAACCTGGGTTGGTCGACCGTGGTATTGTGTGACGACGACATGATACGCTTTTTGATAAAAGCATTCCATAATTTAGCCTTCGGCAGTAGTTGAATCCTTTTTACCGTCCTTGGGTTCTTTCGGCTGGTATTCCACTGAGTTCTCTCATCTGTCAGCTCTGCCATGACAGCATCATAGGCAGCAGGGTCAAGGGTGTTGAGGAACTGTTGGTGGGCGTCGTCGTTGTTGCCGACATAGAATCCGTACAGTGTGTTAATATATTCAGCTTTGAACGACACTTCCTTTCCTCGTACGATCACCGATGTCGCCGTCCTGCTGTTAATGGCAGCATGGAATTCTCGTACCAATGAAACGTTCATCTCTTCAGGCTGTTCGGCAAAGATCTACCACTGTAGAGCTCGAAGTTTCTGGGCTATGAACGACTTTAGGCCCAGATTTTCCTCCTTTGACATGTAAATGAATCCCCTTTCTTCCCACATATCTCTGATCTGAAATGAGCGTGGGGTGGTTGCTGTCGGTGTGGAGCTGGAGGCAGCATTCCTACGGGTTTTCCTGGAAGACATTGTTGCAAGGGTTGAGAAAATGAAAATGAAAGCAAAAATTCTAGAGGAAGCAAGTAAGAAGAGTAGAAGTGAGTGAAAATGAAAAATGAAACGGGGTTTATATAGAAAGGGATTTGCTGCCCGTTGGAGCTGTAACGGCAGCCGCGAATAACGGGGCCAGCTGTTACGCGTTAGCGTGTCTGACGCGTCTGTTACGCGTTTCCGTGTCTGCTGCGCGTCTGTGACGCATTTCCGTGTCTGTCGTGACAGCGTGTTGACAGCCTGTATTTTCCGCGTCTGTCGCGGCAGCTCTAACGACAGGCTCCAAAATTTGGGCTTTGTTGGGCTGGTGGATGGATGGTGGGCTGAGTTCACTTCTCTTGTTCTTCTTGACTCCTTTATTTCCTAAAAACAGAAAAAATAAAAACATTATTCAAATAAAATAAATCTTATTTCCTAAATAATAAGTAATAATAAAAAATAAAAAATAAAAAATAGGTTAAATGAGGAATGCCAGGTGGGGCATCTCCTAATGTAACCACTTCCTGCATTCTTGGGGCTTCAGTCCCCTGATAATGCTTTAATCGCTGTCCGTTGACTTTGAATTGGTGCCCGTCTTTTAACGAGGGGATTGTGATGGCACCATGTGGAAAAACCTGTACAACTTGGAACGGGCCAGACCATCTAGATTTCAGCTTTCCTAGGAAGAGTTTCAATCTAGAATTGAATAGAAATACAAGCTGCACTGGGCAGAACTGTCGTGGCATCAACTTCTTGTCATGCCACTTCTTAGTTTTATCCTTGTAAATTCTTGCATTGTCATAGGCCATTGTCCGGATTTCTTCAATTTCATTCAGATCCAATAGCCTTTTCTTCCCTGCCTTGTCCAAGTCCATATTCACTGCCTTGATTGCCCAGTATGCTCTGTGCTCGATCTCGACAGGTAGATGACATGTTTTCCCGTAAATCAGTCGGTAAGGAGACATTCCCAATGGAGTTTTAAAGGTTGTCCTATAAGCCCATAATGCATCATTAAGGAGTAAAGATCAATCTTTCCTAGTTGGCTTAACCATCTTCTCAAGAATGTTCTTAACTTCCCTGTTGGATATTTCAGCTTATCCATTGGTCTATGGGTGATATGTTGTTGCGATCCGATGCTTAACATCATACTTCTTCAAGGCAGCAGCAATAACCCTGTTGTCAAAATGTCTCTCTTCATCACTGATGATCACCTTAGGGATGCCAAACCTAGAAAAGATGTTTTTGTGTAAAAAGCTTTGAACTGTCTTGGCATCATTCTTTTGTGTGGCGATAGCTTCAACCCACTTAGATACATAGTCTACTGCCAGGAGGATGTATAGATTCCCACATGAAGATGGGAATGGTCCCGTAAAATCAATCCCCCAAACGTCGAAGATCTGGACTTCAAGAATGTTCTGCAGCGGCATCTCGTGTCTCCTTGAGATGTTTCCTGTCCGTTGGCACTTGTCACAACTCTTGTAGAAGATTTGCGCATCTTTATACAGTGACGGCCAATAAAACCCTGACTGCAGCACCTTGGCAGCAGTTTTGTTGCCTCCTAAGTGTCCTCCATACTGTGAAGCATGGCAGTGATGAAGTATGTCTTCTTTCTCCTCCTGTGGTACTCATCTCCTTATAACCTGATCTGCACAGATTTTGAAAAGAAGAGGTTCGTCCCAATAATAATGTTTAACATCATTTTGGAACCTCTTCCTGGCTTGGTAATTAAGGTCATGAGGAATTATTCCGCTAACTAAGAAATTAACGAAATCAGCATACCAGGGGAGTTCAGAAGACTTACCTGCCGCCATGGCTGTCGCGGCGGTGACTGCGGCAGCAAATAGCTGCTCATCTGGGAAGGTCTCCAATATGTTTGTCTCATCTGTCGGTAGACTCTGTCCCTTCTCCAACCTTGACAAGTGATCTGCCACTTGATTTTCTGTCCCCTTTTTGTCCTTGATTTCAAGGTCGAATTCTTGCAATAGCAGGATCCAATGTATCAATCGAGGCTTTGCATCTTTTTTCGCGAACATATACTTCAATGCAAAGTGGTATGTGTGCACTATGACCTTCGTTCCAAGTATATAAGAATGAAACTTGTCAATGGAGAATACCACAGCTAATAACTCCTTTTCTGTGGTGGTGTAGTTCACTTGGGCGTCATTCAGAGTTTTGCTGGCATAGTATATGGCGTGAAACAATTTGTCTCTCCGCTGCCCAAGTGCTGCCCCGACAGCATAGTCACTAGCATCACACATGATCTCAAATGGTTGTGTCCAGTCTGGTGGCTGTACTATTGGGGCTGTTACCAGTTTTTCCTTCAGAACCTTGAATGCTTCAGTACATTCGTCGTTAAAGTCGAAGGGTCGGTTCTACTCCAGAAGATGGCATAAGGGCTTGGTGATTTTTGAAAAATTCGCAATGAACCTTCGATAAAAACCATCATGTCCTAAGAAACTTCTGATTCCCTTGACTGTGGTGGGCAGCGGCAGCTTTTCGATCACTTCTATCTTAGCCCTGTCGACTTCTATGCCACGGCAGCTAATCTTATGGCCAAGGACTATCCCTTCATCCACCATGAAGTGACATTTTTCCTAGTTTAACACTAAGTTCGCTTTTTCACATCTTTCGAGTACCTTTTGTAGGTTGCCTAGGCAGCTTTCAAAATTGTCTCCAAAAACTGAAAAGTCATCCATAAAAATCTCTAGGATGTCCTCCACCATATCAGAGAATATGGCCATCATGCACCTTTGGAAGGTGGCTGGTACATTGCATAATCCAAATGGCATTCTCCTAAAAGCATACGTTCCGTAGGGGCATGTGAACGTCGTCTTTTCTTGATCTTCCGGTGCGATAGCTATTTGATTGTAACCTGAATAACCATCAAGAAAACAATAATAAGGTTTACCCGCTAGTCTATCAAGCATTTGATCAATAAAGGGTAACGAAAAGTGGTCCTTTCGGGTAGCTTTATTAAGCTTCCGATAGTCCATACAAACCCTACAACCGGTCACAGTCCTGGTTGGGATTAACTCATTGTTTTCTTTGGTCACCACGGTCATTCCTCCTTTCTTGGGAACACATTGCACTGGGCTCACCCATTTGCTGTCCGAGATGGCATAGATTATTCCAGCATCTAGCCATTTGATTATCTCTTTTCGTACCACCTCTTTCATCGCATGGCTCAGCCGCCTTTGAGCATCTATAGTCGGCTTATGATCATCCTCAAGAAGGATTTTATGCATACATAATGCCGGACTAATGCCTTGAATATCAGCTATCGTCCATCCAATTGCTTTTTTGTGCTGCTGCAACATCCCTATTAACTGATGTTCCTGTTCCTGCATCAACTTGGAAGAGATGATTACGGGCAACGTATCATTTAAACCTAGAAAAGCATATTTTAGCTGCCCTGGCAGGGGCTTAAGTTCTAAAACAGGGGGCTCAACAGTTGATGGCTTTTGGATTGCATGGTTATCCGAGGTATAATTTAAAGGCTCGAATAACTTACCTGGACGATTGCCTATCCAGTTTACCTCCTCCTGATCTTTAGTATCAGATGTATCCAATTCTGAGGAGTTGCTGTCGTCGGTGTTGTCGTGACAGTCCTGTAAGTGGCTGCTGAGGCAGTGACCAATTTTTATGTCGTGACAGCCCGACCTGATGCAGGGTTGGTCAAGGGTAACTTCAGTGATATCCTTGCATTCTTCTTCTGCATCAGCATGTTTCATAGCTTGAAGAACATTCAACTTTATCTCTTGATCGTTCACTCTCATTGTGAGTTCTCCTTTTTCCACATCAATCAGTGATCTTCTCGTGGCTAAGAAGGGTCGCCCCAGGATGATTGGTGCGTTTTCATCTGCTTCACAATCTAAAACAAGAAAGTCAGCAGGAAAAATAAACTTATCCACTCTTACCAGAATATCGTCGATTTTTTCCTTCCGGGTGAACGTAAGAGCGGTCTGCCAACTGCAGAATTACTGTTGTGGGCCGAGCTTTTCCAATACCTAATTTCTGAAAAACAGATTTTGGCATTAAATTTATACTAGCACCAAGATCACAAAGTGCCTTACCCACATATTTGTCTCCGATTACACATGGTATGATGAAGCTCCCAGGATCCTTCTTTTTCTGGGGTGGTTGCTTGTGAAGAATACTCATGCATCCTTCTGTCATCTTAACCGTTTCAAATTCCCCAAGTCTCGATTTCTTTGACATGGCATCCTTGAGAAATTTGGCGTAACCGGGCATCTCCCTAACGGCATCTAACAGCGGGATGTTGATATGAACCTACTTAAAATATCATAAATCTTTTTAAGATGTGATTCTTGCTTTAATTGTTGTAACCGTTGAGGAAAAGGAGGTGGGGGACGATAATCAGCAATACGTCCTTCCCATTGCATACGAATCTGAGGAGGTTTGGGTTCATCATCTTTCTCCATTGTCGCTTCTGCTGTCGTGACAAGCTCATCGGCAGCAGGCTGTTTGTTACCTGTCGGGGCAACTTCCTCGGCAGGTCTGTCCAAGGCTGGTTTCTTCACTGTTTCAGCTTCCTTCTCTAGCCCTGGTAGTTTCTTCCCACTCCTGGTAGTAGGTACATGTATGATGACTTGTTGGCATGATTAGGAAGTCATTAGGATGTGTTTGAGTGGTTTATTGCATGTTAAATCAGCAAATTCTGCAGCTTCTGGGCAACCCGTATCGATACACTCATAGGCGTTTCGAAACGGGGGCCTGTAATGGCCTTGGTGTTTTGAAACGACTGGTGACCGTATCGAAATGGTTTAGCCACTGGAAGGCCCTGTTTCGAAACAAGTCTCAAAACGAACCCGTGTTTCGGAACGGTCAACCCCGTTTCGAAACAGGTGACCGTTGGGCACTGATTTGAATGGTTTTGAGGTTTGCAAGCTTTGTGTTTCAGTCCTGAAAATTGTATTTGCAATTGCATGAGTTCGAGATGTCCGATTAATGTGAAATTTGACAGGAAAGCATGTAATATGATTAATTTAATATTGGTAACTTAAAAATCAATTAAGACCTCCTAATTTCCAAAATTTGCAATTTGGTCCCTAATGCTTGTGATTAGTTAAATTGAGTCCCTTATTGACATCCGATCGTTGTGCTTTTCACATATATTGTTTCTCAAGATTACGCTTAGGGTTAATGAGCATCTAGACAAGATTAAAAAGAAAAAAGGGTTGTTAACCAAGGTTGACTTTCGGGTTGACTTTGGTTTTCCCCGTGTAATCTTCGTAGTTCGGGTCAACCATCTAGGCCGAGCTAAGGGGGTTACATTTTTAGTCACTAAGTACTTAATGGCTGAGTGATCGGTATGAACTATGACCTTAGTGCCTATCAAGTATGACCAAAACTTATCAAAGGCAAATACTACAACAAGCAATTCTTTTTCAGTAGTGGTGTAATTGATTTGTGCTTCATACAAAGTGCGACTAGCATAATAGATATCATGAAAGAGTTTACCTCGGCGTTGTCCAAGTGCTGCACCGACAGCGTAGTCACTTGCATCACACATAAGCTCAAACGGCTCGCTCCAATCAGGTGGAATGACAACTGGTGCAGAGATAAGCTTCTTCTTCATTTCTTGAAACGCGCTATAGCAATCTTTGTCAAACACAAATGGTTGATTTTGCTATAGCAAATTGCATAGCGGCTTTGAGATCTTCCAAAAATCCTTGATGAATCTCCGATAGAAGCCAGCATGCCCTAGGAAGATTCTTACTCCCTTGACAATAGTGGGGGGAGGTAGTTTTTCAATGACCTCGGCCTTTGCTTTGTCAACTTCTATCCCTTGCTTCAAAATCTTGTGGCCTAAGACTGTTCCTTCCGTTACCATGAAGTGGCACTTTTCCCAATTGAGCACCAAGTCAGCTTCCTCACACCTCTTTAAGACCTTGGCGAGATTGCCCAAGCATGTGTCGAAGTCATCTCCAGAGACCGAGAAGTCATCCATGAAAATTTCTAAAAAATCCTCAACCATGTCTGAAAAAATAGCCAGCATACATCTTTGAAAGGTTGCTGGAGCATTGCAGAGACCAAAGAGCATTCTCAGGAAAGCATAAGTTCCATAAGGGCATGTGAAAGTCATCTTCTCTTGGTCTTCGGGTGCTATAGCAATCTGATTGTACCCAGAATACCCATCGAGGAAGTAGTAGAATGCCTTGCTCGCTAGTCGATCCAACATCTGATCAATGAATGGAGGGGAAAATGGTCCTTCTTGGTCGCCTTGTTGAGCTTCCTATAGTCCATGCAAATCCTCCACCCCGTGACGGTTCTAGTAGGCAATAGCTCATTGTCCTCGTTGCTTACCACGGTCACGCCTCCCTTCTTCGGTACACATTGCACCGGGCTAACGCATGAGCTATCTGATATCAGGTTGATTACTCCAGCATCAAGCCACTTGATTATCTCTTTCATCACCACATTCTTCATGATTGGGTTTAATCTCCTCTGGAGCTCAAATGAATTAATGTGACAATCATCAAACAAAATTTCGTGCATACATATAGCAGGTCTTATACCCTTCAAATCAGCCATAGTCCACCATATCACATTTTTATGATGTAACAACATATTTACCAAACTAGTTTCTTGCTTAGGTGTGAGACTAGATGAGATTATCACATGCAAAGTTTCATTTCTCCCTAAGTAAACATATTTAAGATGTGATGGCAAAGGTTTCAGTTCTAAAGAAGGTGCATACTCAAGGGAAGGTTTAGGAGGTATAAATTCTGAAAAATCAAGAGGTTCAAAGTGCGTACCTGGTCTAGCCTCGAGTCGACTAGACTGCTCCAGTTCCCTTGAGAGCTCTTCTTGGTCTGAATCATCATCTTTGTAGAGTGCTTCGAACTCTTCCATTTGCATCTCAATACTACAACAAAACTCATCAATCATATTCTGTGTTGTAGCATCTACATATTGGCATACTTCTAGGTTGTCTGTATACTTGAGGGTGTCATGAATATTAATCGTGATCGTCTGATCAGCCACTCGCATCGTGAATTCACCCTTCTAACAATCGATCAAAGCTCGCTTGGTGGCTAAAAATGGCCTACCCAAGATAATGGGTGTGTTACTATCAGCTTCACAGTCGAGGATTAAGAAGTCTACTGGAAAGATAAATATGTCCACTTTTACCACAACATCTTCAACTCTTCCTTCTGGCAAACATGAGAATGATCTGCTAGTTGTAGCACAACCTTGGTGGGATGTGCCTCTCGAATTCCCAGTTTCAGAAAAATCGACTTAGGCATCAAGTTAACACTTGATCCCAAATCACAAAGTGCTCTTCCAACAAACTTGTCGCCAATAGAACATCGGATAACAAAACTACCTGGGTCCTTCCTCTTAGGTGGAAGCTTGCTCCACATAGAATAATATTCTTCTGCTATAGCGACAGTTTCTTGCTTCTCGGCCTCTCTTTTTCGTGACTATATCCTTGAGGAACTTGGCATATATTGGCATCTAATCAATGACCTCCAGAAATGGGACATTGATATGCAGTTTGTCCAGGATATCTACAAATTTTTGGAACTGAATGTCTTCTTTCTGCTTCTTGAGTCGTTGAGGAAAAGGAGGAGGGGGTCTAACTTCATTTGTCTGAACTGGCGGAGTTACATCTTTTGTTGTAGCAAAAGCAAGCTCCTCTTCCGGTGTTTCTTTTGCTATGACTTCCTCACCCTTCTCTTCAATTGGAGGATCTTGTAAGTTATCTTCTTCCTGAGGTAAGTTGGGTTAAGATTCCTCCTTCTCCTTTCCCTCAAACTTATCTTCTTTGCTAATTTCCTTGCCACTCCTTAATGTGAATGCGCTGCATTGTTCCTTGCTATGGTGCTTAGTGGCTTCAGTGTCACTAGGCAAACTTCCTTGTGGTCGCACATGCAAGGTTTGAGCTATCTGACCAACTTGTGTTTCTAAGGCTCGGAGAGAGAAACTATGTCTTTGCAATAAGGCTCCTTGATTTTTAATGTTTGTTGCATGATTCTGTAGCAAACTTTCGTGGTTCCCATGAAATCTTTTGTCATAGCCATAAATTCTTTGAATGTAATCTCTAGCGAGCTGTTCGATGAAGATGTTGCTCCCTTGTGACCTTCCCATGGCATCATCTGGTTAGAAGATGGTGCTTCGATCTGATTTTGTTGTGGCGCTGAGTGTGCAGAATTACTGTGCCCTTGATTACCCCAACTAAAATTTAGATGCTGACGCCATCCTGGGTTGTAGGTATTGGAGTATGGATTGTTGTTGCGGTTATAATTCCCCACATAGTTGGCTAACTCTTGATTGTCAGGGCATTCACTCAAATGGTGATTGCCATCGCATCTGAGACATGAGGTTGTGGACTTCACTTCCTTGACTTTGTTGGGACGTTGGAGGTTCTTTAGCATATTTGTGATAGCAGCTAACTGGGTGGCTACCGAGTCATTAGCTTCACTATTTCGAGCTACTTGGGTTCTCCTCCCCGTTCCAAGCCTTGTGGTCGGAAACTGGTAATCATTGTTGGCTACCCTATCAAGAATGTCAAATGCTTCCTCCGGTGATTTGTCTAACAAGGTCCCATTTGCTGAAGCATCTAGCATCATCCTTGTGGGAGCGTTCACTCCATTATAGAACATAACCACTTGGGTCCAATCATGAAAACCATGATTTGTGCACTTCCTCAATAATCCTTTGAATCGATCCTAACACTCATACACGGATTCGTCATCAGCATGACGAAAAGAAGCTATATCATTTCTTAACTGAGCGTTTCTATTTGGTGGATTATACCGTAGTGGAAAACTTTTGCATAGATTTGTCCAAGTCTCCATTGATCCAGCTGGCACTCCACTGAGCCATGCTCTAGCACGATCACGTAAAGAATAGGGAAACAGTTTAAGCTTTAGCACATCCTCGTGCACTCCTTGTTGTCTGAACGAGTCACAAACTTCCAAGAAAGCACAGATATGTTGTCTTGCATCTTCGTGAGGCATACCTCCAAACTGACCAATAGTGTTCAACATGTTGAACATAACAGGTTTAAGCTCGAACTAGGTTGCCTGAATTTCTGGAGCTACTATTTCAGAATAAAGATCGTCCAAGATAGGTGTCAAATGATCTCTAATTGCTCGAGGTCGAGCTGCTTCTCCCTGGCCATTTGTCATAGCATCTCTGTTACCTTGAGGTGGTTGTATTTCTCCGTTCATGTTTTTATTCTCCTCACTTCGAACACATCTCCCAAGTCTCAAGAAATGCTCGATTTTAGAAATAGGTGATTGCAGGGGTCCTCTAGGCCTCCTTCTAGTCATACACTAGCAAGACACCTGAAAAGAAAAATGAAAAACCTAAAATAAATTTGTACTAAAACAAAAAGAACAAGTGATAAAAACAAAAACCGTAAACAACCAATTGCCAATCCCCAGCAACGGCGCCAAAAACTTGTTCGCGTTCGTGCAGTACTATAAATGATACGCAAATGGTGCAAGTATACACGTCGAACGAGTAATAAAGTGATGAGTGAGTATCGTCTCCATAGGGATTAGAGGTATTCACGGTTGTTGTAACAATAAAGATTGAACTTTTTGCAGATGAAAATGCTAAAGTAAAAGAGATGATGTAAAATAATGCTGAAGCAAAACAGTGCAGAGAAAGATGAGATAACAATATGATAAACAGGTCCCCTTTCGTATGCGAAACACATTATAGAATGACTGGTTGGGAGTGATGGACAACCTAACTTAAGCTTCTTAACAATACTAAGGCTCTTCAGCAATCTTCTATGCTAGGCGGGATTTGCTAAGAGTGCTCCTAAACTATCTCTAGCCAGGAAACTGGGAGTCAGAAATGCTACAGCAATACTTCTCGGCGTAAACTCTTAACACTCCCCTACCCTTCACGAACTATCCTTTTTAGCCCTTGAAACCTATCACTTATCTCTAAGGTAGGTTAGAGTCTGCCTCTCGACAGCCACTCCATTGCTTATGAGGGTTCTAAGGCTAGCTCTCTCGATTACTAACCCCAACAAACACTTAAAGAACGACCAACTCTCGAGGGCTCTTACAACTTTAAGGAAATGAGAAATGCATAAGCAAAGCATAGAACATGATAAACACTGAAAAAGCCATAGTATGCATTAAAAAGTACTGAAAATAAAATCATATATCAAACTAGAGCCACCTAAAACAGTTCATGGCTGGGCAATATCATCCAACGTATCATTACGATAACATCACCAAATATAAAGATATGAAAAGAAATTGCTATAGCGACAGAAAGAAAGGTGAACACCCTCTCCGCCATGGACTGTCTGACTGTCTTAGGCTCACCGCCTCTCTCGAGGCCGGTGAGGCCACTCCTTGGAGCTTCAACGATGGACGACACCAAGCTGGATAAGATGAAGGTGAAAACTTCCCTCTCCTTTTCTCTCTCTTCTGCCTCTCTTTCACAACACAGCCTTAACACCCTCTCTTCTTTTTTCCAAGCTTCTCTCCCCTTTATATAGTGGAGGCTTCTAGGGTTTGGTGCCCTAAAGATACCTTGATAATCCCAAGGAATATCCACCGACAAGGTCTGGTACGAGGGGACAAGGAGGACAGTCTGTAGGTGGGTATCGGCTGCTGCACATGTCAGGTCATCTTTTTCTGCATGTTCACGTGCTTCTGCAGCTCACGTGTATCTCAAGTGCTAGCCAATATCCACTTCCATCATGCTATAGCAATTCCCAGCACCGGCTTTCTCGCTTGACGCCTTTCCTATGCACCACCAAAACCAAAACCAACCTTCTGAGCAGTACCCCTAGAGATGGACCAATAACCATCAAAGATAAAGATGCACCCAGAAGAAGAAAATGCAACCTAAATGCAGTCTAAATGCTATGGTATGAACTCAAGAACAGACAAATGATATAACAAAAAGGTATGAAAACAAGGATATTTATACAGTTATCACCTTATATGAAATTTCGAGAACTCGCAATTTCGTCGTTCGATGAAAAAATATTGTATTCTTATGCCCTTCCCGAAGCCAAGTGGCTCGCGATTTTTGTCGCCAAAGAGACTCTTATCGTCGTAGAGCTGTCTAAAACGCTTGAACCCAAACCCTTCGCTCTCCCAACAAATTCTCATCTGCACCACCCTCTATTACTATGCTATCCACCTTGTCAATCTTAAGTTGAGTGTTTGCGCGTGTGATGTACTATAAATGATAAGCAAATATGGTGAAAGTATATACGTCGAACAAGTAATACAGTGATAAGTGAGTATCGTCTCCACATGGATTAGAGGTGTTTAGAGGTAAGTTTAAGCACACAAGTGTCATGAAATGTAAATAGAGAATGTTGTGGCAAATCAAGACAAAGAGATAAATGTTGTAGCAAATAAAGATAAAAGATAGCATGTTGAAATCAATAGACTTAACATGTTCTCTTACGTATGCGAAACTCACTTAGGAATGACTGGCTGGGTTGTCTGGTTAACCTATGTCTTAGCTCTCAACTAGGGTTTACCTCTCTAACTTACTCTATGCTCAACAGGATTTACTCAAGTTGTTCCTCAACTATCTCTAGCAAGGAAACTGGGAGTAGGAAATGCTACAGCAATACCTCTCAGCGTGAACTCTATCACTCCCTCTACCCATAAAGTTTTATCCTTCTTAGCCGTTGAAACACATCACTTATCACTAAGGTGGATTAGAGTTGTGCCTCTCAGCATCCAACTCCATTGTCTATGAAGGTTAAAGAAAGCTCTCTCGACCACTAACCTCAACTCACACCTAAGGAAAGGCCAACTCTCGAAGGCTCTTACAACCCTAAGCATTTAACAACATAGACAAAGCATAGATAGAAGCAAGAGATAAATAAACATTCATAAAAGAAAATAAAACATAGTTCATCCAAACAACCCAAGCCACCTAAAATCAGTTCATGGCTGGGCAAATAACATCCGAAGTATCTTCGTTCATACAACCCATTTTCCAGATATAAAAGAAATTCTAAAGCAACAGAAAAGGAAGAAGAAACTCCTAATCCCTGATGGACTGCAACGCCACGAACAGCCCTAGGCTTGCTGCCTCTCTCAAGGTCAGCATGGTCAAGCCCTTGGAGCTTCAACGATGGATGACACCAAGTGGAGGAAGAAGAAGAAAGGAAAAGAGTCGCCTTTGCTTTCTCTCCCTAGCCTTTTTCTCACCTTTTTCACACCCTCTCTTTAATGAGGGTCTCATGTCCTTTATATAGTGGAGGCTCCTAGGGTTTTGTACCCTAATATTCTTTGTCATCTTAGGAATATTCCCTACACATGTGGGGCACAATCAGAAAAAAAGAGGCTCACATATGTGGGCTATCAGCGTGTGCGCATTACTTTGTCTTTTTCTGCACCCAGAATTGCTGTCCAATTTGCTATAGCATTTTCCTTCCTTTCCCTACTTCACACCGGCTTCACCTGCACAACACAACACCAGCGCATACCCTTCAAGCAGAATCTAATCTCATGAAATTAAGCCAAACCACCAACAAGTAAAGATATATGCAACTATATGCTCTAAATGCACCTACATGCTATGAAATGACCTTGAGAACAAACAAATACCTAAGAGAAAAGGTGTAAAATATAAGCATTTTGGCAAGTCATCACACCCCCAAACATAAGCTATTGCTTGTCCTCAAGCAATGAATAGAGAGAAAAAAAGAAAATTTTATGGCAAAAATTTAGCTCAAGGTAGATGTTATGGCAAAATTGAGATTTTAAGAATGATTCCCTAAGGTGAGATCCTTTGTTAGTGTGTGTGTGTGATTGCATACAATTTAGGCTTAACAGAGCTAGAAAATTTTCTAAATAGAACTCAAGTTCATCCTAGTGTTTGAACTATTTTAGCACAAAATTTTACTCTCATATGTGAACTGGTTTTTTTAGAGGGGTGTCAGCTCATCACATCTACCATCCCTCACTCTAGAAAATGTAATGAACTTATATAAAGATAAAAATGAAGCAGTAAAGGCTTAGTTAATCTCCCTTGTGCTTAATAGAATATATCAAACTGTGAATAAATGTTACAACATATTTTAGAGGGACACTCCGCTTTGTGTTGCATTGCCTGGAAATCAAGCTTAAATAAATGACAGCAACATCAAATGAGTGAATGAAAGTTGTTACGGGATGACTCTTGTGTTGGCATATAATTTGTTCGCTCGTCATCTTCTGATTCAACTGTTACAGGGTTGACAGGCTCAACGAACGGCTCCTTTGTTGGGGCAGCTTTGGTAGGTTTTGTTGTTCTCTTTATCTTCTTGGGCAGTGGGCTTGTTGTAGCATCTGTGTCATGGTTCTGTGAGGAAGGTTGGGTCTGATTAGGGCTCTTGTTGGAGACTGGTGTCATCTTTGGCTTGATTCGTGCACGCTCCACTGCTTTGTTTGATGCGTCTAAGTTGGTGCCTTCAAAGTATAGGTCTTCTAACACTTCTTTCACAGTTTGTGGGTCGGCATTCTCGGTGAAAGGTGTGTGGTGGTCCTTTGAATTTTGCAAGCCAAAGAACTTGTTGATCTTGGCTGAAGTGAACTTGATTTGATCTCCACGCACGTACACGCCGGATTGTGTAGGACTGGTAAGATGGGCATAGAACTCTTGAACAATGGCTATGCAAAAGTTGTTAGGGTGTGGAATGAAGGTAGCCCATTTGTGGTTTGCGATGACATCCAAGACGTCCTTATCAAACCCTGGTTCCCTTTCAGTTGGGAACTTGAAGCCTTGTTCTGCTAGTAGTTTCCGGTCTTGCAGACTTTGGAATCGTTCCTTTGCCTTGTCGTCTAAGAACTTCTTTATGAGAACGGGCTTGGGTTGGCTACTGCCAAATGCACCTTCTACTTGCTTGCAACGCACCATTGCTAGGAAAAAAAGAGGGTGAAGATGTGTGATATGGTAGAAAAGGTTTGATTAGAGTTTTTGAGCGGGTTGGAGAAGATGAAGTGGGGGGTCTTTTGGTTTTCTTTGTGTCGATGTGATGAGAGAGGGAATTAGTGGGAGTTGATGATGAGAGTGATGGGAGTTAAGGGGAGGTAACTGACATGATTTGAAAGAGAGAGAATTTTGAGGGTTTCTGGGCGGCGTGTGTGTAAGGTAAGGACAAAGGGTATTAAATGAAAAGGTGAAAAGTAAGAAAGAGAAAATACCTAGGAAATAATTGCTAGGGTTTTCTTTAAATGAAAAGGTGAAAAGGTTAATTAATTCCCCTCTTTTTGCCCTTTTTGAGTCGGCTTCCTATCATGTTGGAAAAGCATAATTACTCATTCCTTATATCCTTATAAAACAAAGGCCTAATATGTCGTTGCACTCAGACCTGCCATATGCATCCCTGGGGTGCTCAGATGCAAACAAACAAACCTGAGATTAAAGCATAATGGAACAAAAAGACAAATGGGGTTAAAAACCTAGAGTACGAAATAAAAATAAAGATTAAACTATGTTATTTATGAACATAAAAACATAAAAATGTTGTAGCAAAATAGAAAAGAGAAGGAGGTGGTTCAAACGCTTAAGCATCATGGAGGATGAGGGATGACTTATCGCGCAGGACTGGGGCTCCATTGTACAGCTTTAGACGTTTTCCATTGACCTTGAATATTGTGTCATCATCAAGCTTTCTAATGTTCACCACACCATGGGCATAGACCTTGTGAACTAGGAAAGGACCTGACCATCGTGACTTTAGTTTTCCTGGAAAAAGCTTAAGTCTGGAGTTGTAAAGGAGCACCTGTTGCCCTTCTGAGAAATGTCGCGGCAAAAGATGTTTTTCATGCCACTTCTTTTTTTTCTCCTTGTATAAGCGCGCATTCTCATAGACTTGCGATATGAATTCTTCCATTTCATTCAGCTCTAAAAGCCTTCTTTCTCCAACCAGTTGTGCATCTATGTTAAGCTTCTTAATGGCCCAATAGGCCTTGTGCTCGAGTTCCACGGGTAGATGAAAAGCTTTCCCATAGACTAGCTTGAATGGTGACATTCCCAAAGGCGTCTTGTAAGCTGTACGGTAAGCCCAAAGAGCTTCATCAAGCTTAGGAGACCAATCCTTCTTTTTGGGGTTGACCACTTTCTCAAGAATCTGCTTGATTTCTCTATTCGAGACTTCAGCTTGACCATTAGTTTGAGGATGATATGTTGTAGCAATCCTATACCTCATACCATACCTCTGTAATGCTTTAGCAATCAACTTGTTGTCAAAGTGGGTTCCTTCATCACTGATAATTGCTCGTGGTGCCCCAAATCTTGTGAAGATATTCTTGTGAAGGAATTTCATGACGGTCTTGGAGTCATTCTTTGGAGTAGCAACTGCTTCAACCCACTTAGATACGTAATCCACAGCCAAAAGAATGTATAAATCTCCATAAGATGAGGGAAATGGTCCCATGAAGTCTATTCCCCATACATCAAAAAGTTTGACTTCCAAGATTCCTTGCAAAGGCATTTCATGCCTCCTAGAAATGTTACTTGTCCTTTGGCAACGATCACATGATTGACAAAATGTGTGTGCATCCTTGAAGAGGGTGGGCCAATAGAATCCCGATTGTAGGACCTTTGCAGCAGTCCTAGCTCCTCCAAAATGTCTGCCACAAGGAGATGAATGACAATGAAAAAGTATCTCCTTGTGCTCTTCTTTGGGGACACACCTTCTAATGATCTGGCCAGCCCCTTGCTTGAACAAATATGGTTCATCCCAAAAGTAGGATCTTGCGTCATGCCTGAATTTTCTTTGTCCCTGTCTATTCAAATCATGAGGCAAAATACCACTAACGAGAAAGTTAACAATATCAGCATACCATGGAATTGCTGCAACATATAGTATTTTCTCATCAGGGAATTCCTCCTTAATTTCCATTTCATCTTGTTTTTCTCTATTATTTTCTAACCTAGAAAGATGGTCAGCTACATGGTTTTCACACCCTTTTCTATCCCTAACTTCCAAATCAAATTCTTGCATGAGTAATATTCACCTAATAAGTCTAGGTTTGGAATCCTTTTTGGTCACTAAGTGTTTAATAGCCGAGTGATCGGTGTGAACAATAACTTTAGTGCCTATAGATATGACCTAAACTTATCAAAGGCAAATACAACATCCAACAATTCTTTTTCAGTTGTGGTGTAGTTAATTTGTGCATCATTCAATGTGTGACTAGCATAATAAATAACATGAAAGAGTTTACCTCGTCGTCGACCAAGAGTTGCTTCTATTGCGTAGTCACTTGCGTCACACATCAACTAAAAAGGTGAGTTCCAATCAGGTGGAACAACAATAGGTGCTGAGGTAAGTTTCTCCTTCAGTTCTTCGAAAGCACTGAGGCATTCTTCATCGAATACGAAGGGCTGATTTTGTTGTAGTAAATTACACAATGGCTTGGAGATTTTGGAGAAGTCCTTGATGAACCTTCTATAGAAGCCAGCATGACCCAAGAAACTCCTGATGCTTTTCACATTGGTGGGAGGAGGCACCTTCTCAATTACCTCAATCTTTGCTCTATCCACCTCAATGCCATTCTTTGATATTTTGTGACCCAAATTCGTTCCTTCAGTCACCATAAAATGACATTTTTCCCAATTGAGCACCAAATCAGCTTTTTCACGTCGCTTTAGCACTTTGGCCAAATTTCCTAGGCATGAATCAAAATCTTCCCCAAAGACTGAAAAATCGTCCATGAAGACTTCCAAAAATTCCTCAACCATATCTAAGAAAATAGCCAGCATACACCTCTAAAAAGTTGTTGGGGCATTGCAGAGTCCAAAGGGCATTCTTCTGAAAGCATAGGTACCATACTGACATGTGAATGTCGTCTTTTCTTGAACCTCGGGTGTTACAGCAATCTGATTGTACCATGAGTATCTGTCAAGGAAACAATAGAATGCTTTGCCGACCAATCTATCTAGCATTTGATCGATGAATGGGAAAGGGAAATGGTCCATCTTGGTAGCCTTGTTGAGCTTCCTATAGTCCATACAAATCCTCAATCCCGTTACATTCCTTGTTGGCAATAATTCATTCTCATCGTTACTCACCACGGTGATGTCTCCCTTCTTAGGCACACATTGGACTGGACTAACCCATGAGTTGTTTGATATAGGGTAGACTACACCAACGTCAAGCCACTTGATTATCTCCTTCATTACCACCTTCTTTATGATGGGGTTGAGCCTTCTTTAGGGTTCAATGGAATTGATGTGACAATCATCAAGCAAAATTTTGTGCATGCAAATAGTAGGGCTAATCCCCTTTAAGTCAGTCATAGTCCAACCTAAAGCTCTTTTGTGTTGCGATAGCATATTTATTAAACTAGATTCTTGCTTAGGTGTAAGGCTAGATGAGATTATCACAGGCAAAGTCTCATTGCTACCCAAATAAGCATATTTAAGATGAGATGGAAAGGGCTTTAACTCTAATGTATGAGCATGCTCAAGTGAAGGCTTATGAGGAATAAATTCTAAAAAATCAAGAGGTTCAAAGTGCGTACCTGGTTTGGTTTCAAGTAGGCTCGATTGCTCCACCTCTTTTGATAATTCCTTGAATTCCTCATACTCGATCTCGTAGTCCTCCTTATTGTCTTCCTCTTGAATCTGCTCATATTCATCCATTTCTAAGAAATTGATGCAGCAAAAGTCTGTAGGCTCCCTTTTTGTTGTAGCATCCATGTACTTACACTCTTCATATTCATCCACATATTTAAGAGTGTTGAAGACATTGATGGTCACCTCTTGATCAGCCACCCTCATAGTAAACTCACCTTTTTCACAGTCTATCAGAATTCTACCGGTTTCTAGAAATGGCCACCCCAAAATAATAGGTGCATTATCATCCGCCTCGCAATCAAGAATGAGAAAGTCGACTGGAAAGATGAACTTGTCCACCTTCACCACTACATATTCTATTCTTCCTTCCAGGCGTACATGAGATTGTTCGGCCAATTGCAAGATTACTATAGTTGGCCTTACATCTCCTATGCTGAGCTTCATGAAAACTGACTCTGGCATGAGATTTACACTAGATCCAAGGTCACACAAGGCTTTTCCCACATAGTTATCACATATTGAACATGGTATAATAAAGTTGCATGGATCATGTCTCTTAGGAGGCAATTTGCTCCACACAGTATAGCATTCACTTGCCGTAGCAACTGTCACATACCGCTCAACCTTTCTTTTCTTGGTGAGGATGTGCTTGAGAAACTTAGCGTAAGTGGGCATCTGACCAATGGCTTTTAAGAACGGGACCTTAATATGCAGCTGGTCCAGAACATCCACGAATTTCTTGAATTGAAGATTCTCATTTTGTTTCTTCAATCGTTGAGGGAAGGGAGGTGGGGGTCTAACTTCTTCCTCTACCGACGCAGGTTTCTCTTTTGCTGTAGCATATTCCCTATCATCGATAGTTTCATTCAGTAAATCCCCATCTTTCTCCTTCTCACAAGATGTTTCAGCTTGCAATTATGGTTCCTCTTGCACTTCCTTAAGTACATAGTCTTCTTTCTTGTTCCCCCCAAACTTATCTTCAGTGATAAGTTGCGTACCACTCCTCAATGTGAGAGCACTGCATTGCTCTTTGCCATGCTTCTTAAAGACTTCAGTATCACTAGGCAGATTTCCTTGGGGTCGCACATGTAATGCTTGAGCAATTTGACCTACTTGGGTTTCCAAAGATCACAAGGATGAACTGTGACTGTGCAGCAAAGCTCATTGATTCTTAATGGTCATTGAGTGATCTTGGAGAAATGTATTAGTAGATGCCATAAACTCCTTAGTAAATGTCATGAAATTCTTGAGTGTAGCTTCCAACAAATTGTTATTGGATGAAGATGCAAAACCCTTGTTGTTTTGCCATGACATATTCTGCTGTGATCCATGTGATTCTCCCAGATTCTGCTATTTTGCATTCCCATAGCTGCTATTCCCTTGATTTCCCCAAGAGAGGTTAGGATGCTGACGCCATCCAGCATTATAGGTGTTCGAGTAGGAGTTGTTATACTGATTGGAATTCCCTACATAGTTAGCAGATTCTTGATTGTCTGAGCACTCGCTCAAGTGGTGGTTTCTATTGCAATGAAGGCAAGTTGATGCCACCCTTACTTCCTTCACCTCATTAGGCTTTTGGAGATTTTTTTATCATGGTTGTGATAGCGGTTAATTGGGTTGCTACTGAGGCATCCATATCTGTATCACGTGATACTTGAGTTTTCCTCCCCATTCCAAGTCTTGATGAGGGAAATTGATAATCGTTGTTGGCTATTCTATCAAGGATGTCAAAAGCTTCCTCGGGTGACTTGTCTAGCAATGTCCCATTTGCTGAGGCATCTAGCATCATTCTGGTGGGAGCATTAACACCATTGTAGAACATAACCACTTGTGTCCAATCATGAAAACCGTGATTAGTGCACTTGCGCAATAATCCCTTAAATTTGTCCCAACACTCATACATTGATTCGTCATCAGACTGGCAAAAGGACGCGATATCATTCCTCAACTGAGTGTTCCTATTTGGTGGATTATACCGCAGCAAAAATATCTTGCACAAATTTATCCATGTTTCCAATGATCCGGCTGGCACACCACTCAACCATTCTCGTGCTCGGTCACGCAAAGAATAAGGAAAGAGTTTGAGCTTCAACATATCCTCGTGCACTCCTTGTTGACGGAAAGAGACACACTTCTAAGAAAGCACGAATGTGTTATCTAGCATCTTTATGAGGCGAGCCTCCAAACTGACCAATTGAGTTCAACATGTTGAACATTACAAGTTTAAGCTCAAAGTGGGTTGCCTGAATTTCAGGAGCAACAATTCCTGGATTAAGATCATTCAAGACATGATTTAGGTTATCTCTAATAGCTCTGGGTCTTGCTGGAGCATTTTGACCTTGGTCTCCAATTACTGCAGCAGGTTCCCCTTGATGCTGAGCTCCGTTCATGATTCTAATTGCTTCTTGTATTCGTCTCCGTTGACAAAATAGATGTTCGATTTCTGAAATGTAAGGTAGTATAGGCTCTCGATGTCTCATTCGGCACATGCAATAGCATAATACCTAAAAAGATAAACAAAACAAGTTAAGAAAATATATACAAAAGCAAAACAAACTAGTGCAAAGACTAAACCTAAAACAACCAATTGTCAATCCCCAGCAACTTGTTTGTGTGTGTGATGTACTATAAATGATACACAAATATGGTGCAAGTATACACGTCGAACAAGTAATACATTGATAAGTGAGTATCGTCTCCACATGGATTGGAGGTGTTTAGATGTAAGTTTAAGCACACAAGTGTCACAAAATGTAACCCCCTCGCCTCGGTCTGGTCGGCTGACCGGTTTGAGTGGGCTACACGGGGAAAACCGATACGAAACCCGTTAAGGATTCCACCTTGGTTAGCAACCCTAGAATTTTCTTTTAAATTAATCTTCTCTAAAGGCACATTTAAATCCTATGTGATCACGACAGCGAAATACAATACGGGATAAAAGCAACCAAGCCCAAACAACATGCTAAACAGCCCATTTTTAAGTTATTAGGCAGACTGTTTCGAAACACCCTTGAGGTGTATCGAAACACCTTGACTTGGTCAACGCCCCAAGTCCACACGAGAAGGTCATACAGGAACGGAGGTCAACCGTTTCGAAACACCCCCAACGGTCAACTTCTCGTGGTCAATGACATATTAACCGTTCCAAAACACCTGGACCCGTCTCGAAACCCCAAAATATCGGCAATTTCTCAGATTTCCAGTAGCAAATCTGTACCGAAACAGACCCCAGGCGTATCGAAACGCCTGGCCTGAAACAAGAGGCCGTATCGAAACGAGACCAACCATTTCGATACACGGGCTACGAAAAGACAGATTTTTGCTGGTTTAAGACACTAGACAGCCCCAAAACTCCACCAAAACACTCGAGACTCAACATACAACCAATCTAGATGATAGGCAGCCTAATAACACATGCTTAGCACACAATAAACATGTAAAGCCAAACATCAACAAATCCATATGCATAACAAGGATTCTTGCATCACATTCAAATATCATTCAAGGCATACTTAAACATTAATAGCCCATAAAGCACATGTCTCCACATATAGAGTTCACATGCAACTAAGACACATGCACTCAACCAAAAGCATAGCATCTCAATACAAACATTTGACCAACATATAACATGGTTTACATATCCAAATGAGGCATACACATCAACAACATCAATGAGTCATACAATGCTCATACAAAACACATAGTAGCCTCATTGGTAAACTACCACTTTAATTACTAAATCATACTTGAGCAACTACAACTTGGAAAGCCCCTTCGCCTTGCTCCTTGCTAACACCACGCTAATGATCTGCATTGTTGAAAATGAGAGCGTAAGCTAGAAGCTTAATGAGGATGCTCTAAAATCAAAAACAACAACAATGCAGGGTCCAAGCATGCAATCCTTAATATCACACACAACATGCATAGGCATCAACATAGCAACTTAGCTAGTGTTTCAAGAGTCATAAATATGGCATCTTACATCATATTAAGCTCAACAATATAAACTGATTATCTCAACATCATAAACATAAGGGCAATTACATTGGCCACTATTAGTTTACTCGGATGTGCGGATTTACTCTCAACAACAACATTACCTCGGTGGGATTACACTCATCACCGGACCTTGCATGGTTGGGATTCCACTCATCACCACATGCCCTACGGATGGGATTCCACTCATCATCACGTATAATATAAATAAATTTCCGGTGGAATATTACATCACCGTACTCCTCCTTGATGACTCAACGCCATCAAGGCCACGCGCGTTTTGACTCAATCGTGTGCACACTAATCCTAATGATCGATCATTTACACCCGGTAAGTTAATTAGTGCCAATTTCTTTAAACCGCATAACACCAATCATCATTCATATCATTCAACCATCATCACACAACAATGTATACACATACAAAGTCAATTCATACTATGCAAGATCAAGATAGACATAGGAAATCAAAGCTCATTAACAAACAAGAAGTCAAACTACCAATTCAACTTCTACCTTGGAATGGTCTACCAAACTCATTCCAATACCTCCACCACACACACTTGAACCAACTTTAAAACAAATTTAAAGTTTTACTCACCACCCTTCCTTAGCAAACCAAGCAAGCAAGTCAAGCCTCCTCAATTCCCGGATTCGATCTCGATGCTTCCCCGATGTTTCCTCTTGCTTCTAACCAATCAAAACACAATCATTACTCACCAATTCGATGCTAAATTCAGTCACAACTCCAACCCATAAACACAAGTCAAACTTTACCAATTTCAAACCCAATTAACCGCAAAATTCCCATTTTCGAGCTCCCCAATTACCTAGCTGAAAACTATGATTTCTAACACCCAAATGACTTCAAAAAGGTCCCAAAACACTTACCTAATAACCCTATACCATCAGCCCTTCAACCCAACACAAAAACAACTCAAAAACTCAAGTTTAGACACTTAAAAAATTGCTCCAAAGACCCACTTTGGGTTTTCACCCAAATCCAACCATTTCAAGATATTAAGTGTATTTTGATGAGATTAAACCAAAACCCAACTCAACAAATCAACCACAATTGAAAAACCCATTAAAAATTCAAACTTTCATCAAACTTGAAAAATGCAAATGTGAGTAGTTTTGAAATCTAAGACAAGGAAAATGATGGGAATGATGAGGAGAGTTGAGAGATAGGTTTACCTTTGAAAATGCCCTTGAATCAATGGAGAGATTGAATGAAATAGTAAACTTTGGGGTTTAGGAAGGGTTTGGTGTTTTTCAACGTGAAAAGCAAGAGGGAAGAAGACAACCTTTTTTTGTCTTTTTGATTCAAAAAGTGGTCTTCCACTTTTTCACTTTATTTACAAAATTGTCACCCCTTTTATTTTAAATTCCAATTAAATCAAAACTAAGGTCAATTTAATTAAAATCGATTTTAACGACTCGAACCAACTCACGCGTCTAACTTCTAACCCCAAAACACAAGTGTTACACAAAATGTAAATAGAGAATGTTGTGGCAAATCAAGACAGAGCGATAAATGATGTAGCAAATAAAGATAAAATATAGCGTGTTGAAATATGCAGACTTAACATGTCCTCTTACGTATGCGAAATTCACTTGAGAATGACTGGTTGGGTTGTCTGGTTAATCTATGTCTTAGCTCTCAACTAGGGTTTACCTCTTTAGCTTACTCTATGCTCGGCATGATTTACTCAAGTTGTTCCTCAACTATCTCTAGCAAGGAAACTGGAGTAGAAAATGTTACAGCAATACCTCTCAGCGTGGATTGATGTCCCATATTCAATGTTCACTAATGATCCCCATAAAGCTGCTAATTATGCCAAATTCCAGCGAGACCATGCATGGATTGGAACCCCTCTCACTGATAACCACACTCTCCGACTGTGGAAGATTGCTAATTCGGGTGACCAACATTCAACACGATTAAACCAATCCATCAAAGCATCCCTCACTCCCAAACCCGCTTCCGTTGCCTCAACCGAATCAAACATAATTAAAACCACCAATCCCGAAACACGCACCACTGAGAAGTCCTTCAATACCACTCTTTCCAAGGATTCAGACAAACGATTCATATCGAAACATCTATTTTCCTAGGCCAGCAGGCTCTTGTTTAAGATAGCCAGCGAATTTGTATCTACCTCACCCAACACCTGTTTGAAACCCACTTCTTTTTTCGTGTCGACCCCCTAGTGTTGGTTCCTTTTCTCTCCCCGACGGCACGTCCTGCTTCGTAAGAGCCACTCTTTTCTCCTTCAACGTTTCAGTCAAGATTGACTTATTTTTCCAATACGCCGATCTCCCCCCATGTTTTGCGTCAAACATTGTAATTATGGACCCAAACAACCAAAAACAATGATACCTCTCAATTGCCTTCCTTGCCGAAATTTTAGAATACATTCGGACAAAATCAAATCGTCTCCCATTGCTCGCTCGCTTTCTCGGTATAAAAACATCGGCCACCTCACCACAACAATCGAATGCCAGACGCAGACCTTGCCAATGTATCCCTTCAGATAGGTTACCCACATACAGAATAACACACTCCTCCGGCCGCCCGCCATTCACCATTAAATATAGGAGAGGAAATTGTTTTACACATATATAAAGTATAGGGGAAAATAATTCCAAAGGAAACTCCTTTAGATAAGTTACCGTCTAAATTAAAAGAACCTTTTAATTCCAAAAGAGAATTTAAAAAAATATATTCTATTTGAAGGAAAATAATTTTTTATTAAGTTAAAATATTTGTAGGCCCTCTGAAGGTCCGACCGATTCGAACATTCATATTAACCATATTGTGCACAACATATTTACCAACTAACAATTGATTGCACATTTTCTTGAACAACTCTGGATTAATTTCTCATTCAAACTCCAAAATATCATTTTTTTTCCAACAATTTGTTGGAAGATATGACCACCTATGGTGAGAATCCATCTGGTTTGCTGCATGTTCTTCTCCCATTTGGTCGTAATATGTAATTTGCCCTATAGCTCTCTGTTCATAAGTTTTTTTTTTTTTTTTGAGCATTCTCTGTTCATAAGTTAAGATGAGACATCACATTAACTATAAAATTTTTATATTTAAACCCGAATCAAATTCAATTTATTGAATAACCCGATCTATAATTCATATAACAATAATTAAAATTGAATAAAGAATATTTTATTATTAAATTTGAATCCCCAATAACCACAGAATCAAAACCAATTTAATGGGAGCAAAGCCTTCACAGTTGACACTCAGTCAAACCCTGAAACCACCAAATAAAATATTGTTAATTCAATTTGCCTTTATTGTTAGATTTTTAATTTTTAAGTTTAAACCCACACTCTGTCCCGCTCACTTCACTGACTCTCTCTTCCTTTTTCCCCAGATAACAAGGGGAAAAAAACATCCAACATTTCCTCCATTTCTTTTTCTAAGCTCTAAGGGATGTTTCTTTGAGCTTAGAAGAAAACAAAAACAGGTCAAATTTCAATCTTTATATACATTCATCTTCATTTAATTCTTTAAAATGCCCATTTGCAGAAGCTTCTTTTCTTCTCTTCTTTTTGTTGTTTGAATTTCATTGTATAATGCGTCAAAATCACTAGATCGATCTCTGTTTACTTGGTTTACTTCAGTTTTTGAATCTTATAGGAAAAATGGTGCTTGGAAAATATATTTTTTTTCTTGGTTTTAAGGATCTTGACTTCTATAGATGACTTTTTTTTTTTGAGAAATTCTTCATATTTGGAAACATTATTTAGACATAAATTTATTTAATTTATATTGTTTAGTTCTTGTTGTTGACAAATCTCCATCTACATCAATGTTGATTATGGATTGTTTCAAATAGTTTTCGAATTTTGCACGTGTTACCCATGATTTCTCTCCTTGTTTAATGTTGCTATTTTGAGTCCTCATATGTAAAAGCTATAACCCAAATTTGGAAAGATTTGAGATCTATGTTCTGTTTTTCTAGGTCCTAGCTTCTCAAAGATTTCAGATTTATTGTTGGATTTGTTTTCTTTTATCAAAATTTCAAGTTCTTAAAGTTTTAATCTGTTCTGTATGTTCTTTGGGAAAACCTTTTAATGTATTCATATATCTAGTTTTTAAAATTTTGTTTTATAAATGATAGGTGAAATGGGATTTCTCATAAAACAAAACATTGCCGCATTACAGATTTGTCTGAAAAATAACATGAAAGGAGAAAAAAGTATGTGGTTTAGTAAAGTTATGGTAATTTCAAGTTCAAATCTGACTCAACAAATTAAGTATGTGTGTTCTTGTTTCAAAATTGAAGTAAGAAAGGTTCTTTGTTATGCCATTATCATCTCCCACAATTTGTTAACAATGCTGCATTATATGCCTGTTAGATCTATTTTCAGACATATATCCATTTGTTTAGGATATATGGTATAACACGTTGTTTCATCACCTTATTCTGATATGGACTTGGTGTGGTTTTCACCATGGATGCAGGTTTGGGTTTTCTAGCTTCATTTTATTGCTCCTTCTTGTGGTTCTCTGAAACTTGTAAATATGAGGAAAGAAAATGTAGTTTCAGCTACTGTTGGCGAACTTAATGGTCGAACCACACGCAGCCGAGCTGCTGCATTGCGTGCTTCTGGAAAGTTGCCACCTCTAAATGCACCTAAGAGACCAGATCAGAAACAGGTCTTGGTAGGAAATATGAAAAGAACAGCCTTGGATGAAAACAATATCGATGCACCTGAAAATGCAGGTCTTCAGCATAAGAAGAGAGCAGTTCTTCAGGATGTCACAAATGTTTGCTGTAATAATTCATATAGGAACTGCATTAATGCAACCAAAATCCAGGTTAACTTTCCATCCTTAGTTATAATATCACTTCAATTGTGGTCTTACATATGTGTAGTTTTTTAGAAATATTACTGTATGCATATTCGATCTGTTCATGCAAGCTGTATCAGCTCAGATATTGTTTATAGTTTCACATGTTGATGGTTGTTTTTTTTTTTTGGCAAAATCATAAGAATCACCACACGACTTGTTACTTAATATTTATGGTTTCTATACTACCAGGCTAGGAGCAGCAAGCAGGCTAGAAAAGGGTCAGCAAATTCGTCTAAAGTGGCCCCAGACGTGGCAGCACAAGTCCATCCAACACAAGCCAACTTAGAAAATGAAGACATTAAACAGAATGCAAAAAGAGAACCTAAATTAGAAGTTACATGCTCAGTTGATGTGAACGAGGATGCTACTCTTCTGTTAAATAGCGTAAATGATGGTTTACATTACGGTTGTCTATCAAATCGAAATTCATCTATGCCTCCACAATCCCAAAGCCACCACCAAAGAAATGGTTAGCTTTCTCCTTCCCCCTTACCTCCAAAGTTGATAGTGAAGTTCATATGAAAGATTGCATACATATTAAGTTCAGTTAGCAAGGGGGGAATTACTTCTTGGAGATAGAATTGTATGCTTCACTTTCTGGCATTTGAGTGCAATTGTTGAACCCACATTGATAGGTGATACAACATAACTTTATTGCATAAATTGTCACATGAAATATGAAATTTATATTAACAGTAAAGATCTAAGACATAAAGAAAAATTTGCAGATTAGCATTATGAAAGGGCCTAAATTGATTGTTTGCTGGCTTAATCTGAGGCTCTTTCAAAACCAAGTATTTGCTTCCATTGTACAAAACAGGACTTGTCATAAATGGTATAATGGACAACCTTTTGAAGGAAATAAACAACAAAGCCATGGAATGACTATTTATTTCCAAACTCTATAAAACCCAAGCAATACCGAAAGCCAACTTTATAATGAAGCGTTTTACGCTTTTAACTCATTGTATTATCTATAACTTCATAAGATTAGGAAGAAAGAATTAGAAATGTGGATATTCATATCCAAGATAAGAGAAGAACATTTACAGTGGTTTGGCCACACAAGATGTCGACCGATGTATGCACTTCTTAGAAGGATTGTGCAAATTGATATTGCACAGGGCAAAATGTTGAAGGTGAGACTAAAGAAGATTTGTTTTCAGGTGAATAATGGATCGATAAGAAGATATGTTTTCAGGTGAAACTATTAGAACATGATGCAAAGGTTTCTATGTCTTTGTTCTGTTAGCCGACTCCAAATATTATTGGCATCAAGGCTTTTTAGTTTAACACCATCTATTTTGTAGTAAAATATTAAGTCTTTTGGAGACTTCTCATAGTAGTACTTCCGTAAGACTAACTGTTGTCGGAAGTTATTTCGCAAGCAATATCTATTTCCGGATGAAATAAGGTATACATAGGATTACTTGCTTTCTTGCTTGGTAATGGTTGTAAGTTGGAGATATAGCCATATAAGTTGACATATGCTTATGTTTTTGTTTTATATTGCTTCCTGCTTAAAATATTGACATTTTTGAAATGGTTACTACAGAGAAAGTTAGAGTTTCTGGGACCTTGATAACATCTAGTGACCCGGACTTTGTCGACATTGATTTGGATAAGAAGGATCCTCAACTGTGCAGTCTCTATGCCCCAGAAATCTATAACAACTTGCGTGTTGCAGAGGTATGTGCTATGTATGCCATTCTTATCTTTTTTATACTCATTTCCGTTAATTTCCTCCGCAAAGAAAGAATGAATTTCATTCCCTAAACCAGGAATTTGGTCAAATGAATTGCTGCCTCGATCTATATATGAATTTTGAGACTTCTGGCACTATGTTGCTCCTACTCTTTATTTTTCTATTGCGTACTGATGCTGGACTGTATATGACACATGGATATGAGGATATTACCTATATGGACACATACCCGTATCCGACATTCACACCTGAATCCGAGAAAATTAGTTCGGGTGCATGTAATGTATGTTCCTGTTTCATGGTGTATTTTGCAGTTCTTGGTCCCACTCTGACTTTATTAGCACCCGAATCCTTAGCTAGAACTTTTGATGTTTGCATTTGGTTAAATCACTTTTGTTCTTCAGCTTGTCCGCAGGCCATATCCTAATTTTATGGAGACAATACAGCGAGATATCACTCGAAGCATGCGGGGAATTTTGGTTGATTGGCTTGTAGAGGTTAGTTTAATACTGTTTAATCACAGTGATTCAACTGGTTGAACTAATCAGTTCGACATTGGGTTCTGTTGTCGGATACCAATGGTGTATTCTTATCTGTTTATAATGGCTATTTAATGGAAGTTGACATTGATCAATGGAAGTGATGTCTTGGTTTTCAGGTATGTGAAGAATATAAGTTGGTGCCTGACACGCTTTACCTCACGGTGAATCTAATTGATTGGTTTCTCTCTAGAAACTACATTGAAAGACAACGACTTCAACTTCTAGGGATTACTTGCATGCTACTAGCCTCGTAAGAGCTTTTGCATTCATTGCAGAGTTTGTTGCAGTCAAATATTCAAAATTTTAGATAGTATTGAATATCCCAAGTTGCAAATCCTGGCATCTGAATACATTTTTTGTGCGACACGTATTCGGATGTGAATTTCTTAGAAAATTTTAAATATAAGTGTGTCAACCACATGCTCAATCCGAGTAACATTGGTGCATTTGCTTTCCTATTGTAATTCTTTCTAACAATAATTTTCTCTTTAAACTTGAAGCAAGTACGAGGAAATATGCGTCCCTCGTGTCGAAGAATTTTGCTTCATCACAGACAACACCTACACCAAAGAGGAAGTATGCCATTGCTAGTATTTCTCTTTTAGTCATTTTTTAATACCTCACTCTGACTTTTTTAATTTTTCTTTAAGTATTCGTGTCCGACACCCATACAGCTTATAACCAGACATGGGTACTTTCTTACAATAAGGTATTTGCAGGTGCTAAAAATGGAGACTCAAGTATTGAAGTACTTTGGTTTTCACATATATGCACCTACTGCAAAAACTTTTCTTAGGAGATTCTTAAGAGCCGCACAAGCTTCTTACAAGGTAGCATATTTAGTTTGAATATTTAGCTGGAGTTGTTTGAGGTATGATTTTGGACAATGGCTTACCGAGTTACAAAATGCAGAGCCCGAACATAGAAATGGAGTACTTGGCAAATTATCTAGCAGAGCTTACACTAATTGAGTATGATTTCTTGAATTTGGCTCCTTCCATGGTGGCAGCCTCAGCTGTATTTCTTGCCAGATGGACTTTGGATCAGTCATCTCACCCATGGGTCACTCCTAATTCCTTGGTTCATTTTTGGTTGTATTTGCGTGCACATCAAGGCTTAATTATCCCCCCATCTTTATTCTGCAGAATTCAACTCTTGAACACTACACGGCTTATAATGCATCACATCTTAGAACCACGGTTGCTGCATTGCAAGATTTACAGTTGAACACCAAAGGTTGCCCTCTAACCGCTATTCGCATCAAATACATGCAACCAAAGGTAATAACTTCTTCTTGTTCATTTTTGTTCAACTGAGCTTACATGACTTGAATACTAATATTCGAATACGAGTAACATAGAATGAGTATGATTCCCAGATGCTCGCTAATGAGGTTGTTGTTGTTGTTGTTGTTGTTGTTATACTCTACCAGTTTAAATCGGTGGCAACCTTAACTTCTCCAAAACTGCTTGAAACACTATTCTAAGACAAATGGCGACTTTGAAAGTGGAAGATTGTCTTAACCTCTGATGCCTAATATTCTAACATCTTCACATTCATTTTTCCCATTGGTGCTTCAGAATGTTCCTCAATTTCCAAAACTGTAATAATTTTATTCTTCTTCAACATTTTAATCATTTGCTGCTATGGCTGAGATTAACGTTGTTTAATTGTAATGTTTGTAAGAGGATGAGAAAATTGTAAAACGGGTACATGTACGACAGATGATAGCCTCAACTGATGAGTGTTTTTTTTTCCCGACAAAAGGATGATAAATTTGAAGTGTGATATAAATATGTATGCATGTTATCATTTATCTAACATCATAATTTCAACAGTTGACATAGCCGATAGGAGCAAAAATGGTTAAAGAGTAGGAGCAACATACCCGTATCCATGGGCCAAGGCCACAAGTTGACATTGGTTCTCAGGTAGATTATTGGGTTTAAAGGTTTTGGGTCTAAGCCCACAAAACTACTGGGCTGTCTGTGAACAAGTTCTGCTTGTGACTAAGCTAACAAGCGAGATATGGTTTAGAAGCAAGAATGGTTAAAGAGTAGGAGCAACAGTCGTTAGGCCACATATGTGGCTTGCTAGGCTAACTGATGTAAAACGGGGTGGCCAGGGTACTTGGTTAGGATCCTTCGCATGCCACACTTTGTAACAATCTTGTTCAACCAATATTTTGATAATAAATTGGCTTAAACTAAAAATAAGCGCCTAAAGCATATATTTTTGAATTTTAGGCGCTTAAAGTATTATTTTGTAAAAATAGGCGTTTAGAGTTTCAAAAGTTATAATTTTAGGTGTCTGGCCGTTAATGGGTGTTAAAAAAAGGGTTAACTACTGATATGGTCACTTATGTTTCCCCCAGTACAAAGTTGGTCACCGATTCTGAAAAACGACAAGTAAGGTCACTTACGTTTTCAATGCATTAATTTTTAGTCACTTAGACATTTGTTGCTGTTAAATGTTAATGGGAGGCTGATCTGAGATAATAAAAAAGGATAAATTACCTAGACTGTCCATAAACTATTACTTCACTCTTATTTTGACCACCGAAATAAAAATAATTTGTATAATTACACATTTAATCCTCTACATTTACATTTTTTATTTCTTTTCTCCTCCACCATCTTTTATATTCTTCTTCAGCTAACTCAATCTTTAATTTTCTATTATATTAATCCTCAATTCACACTGTATATTATTATCCATCACCATATATATCCATGTTTCAAATAGTGTTCGTAATATGGTTCGGTACAAAATAATGCCCAATTTACGTGCAACAATGTTTATATAGCATATTCGAAAGGCTTAAATGAAAATAGGGCCTTAAGTATACGTTTTTTGAACTTTAGGTGCCCAAAGTTTTTTTGTTTGTAAAAACTAGGTGCTCAAAGTTTCAACCGTTATAATTTTAGGTGCCAAACCGTTAAAGGGGTGTTAAAAAATTATCAATCAATCAACGCTCGACATGTAACACTATTTTTATTTTTTAAAATCAATCTAATGAAAAAACTTAGAATTTTTAATCTTTAATCCAAAAAATTTGGAAATTTTACAAAACAGTCCTCAAATCCCTAAAATTACCCAAACCCAAACCCTTAAATCACCACCGCTTCCACCGCTGAATGCCGCCCTGACCATACCCCTTTGTTCGCCGGAGCATGGCGGCCATTCCCCCCAACACAACGTCATTGGAAACGATGAACGACGTGCTAGCCACTGTTATTCATACTCTAAGGTTGTATCGAAACTTTTCACCACTATAAAGCCTCATATCGAAACACCTAGAGACATTTCGAAACGCCTGGATGGTTTTGTTAAATTTGGTTTTAAAACATTTGAAAACCTTCTTGAAATATCTCATAAGCATAATTTTAAGTTGTTTGGACTTAAAAGTGATTTTGAATTCTTTTTAATTTTGTCCAAAATATTTTTCAATTATTATATCAAAACATTAGTTCTTTAAATGTGATTAGTTGATTAATTTTAGTTTAATTAAATTAAAATTATGACCAAATTGATATAATAGATAAATAACATAGACTAAATGTGTAATTTTACAAATTTTTGTTAACTGCCATGTCACTCCTCCGTTAGTTTTTTAACGGCGGTGGTCAAAATAGGTCAATTTAAAAAGTTAGGTTGTCTGATTGACGAGTCCGATAGTCCAGTGGTCAAAATAGGTACGCTCCCAAAGTTCGGTGGCCACTGAAGTAATTTACCCTATAATATATATTATATATTTGGCTTTCAAATTAGTGAGGAGGGAGTGAAAGTGAGAATTTTCATTAGTTCGATTCACATCGTATGCAAAATATATTGGTTTTTTTCGTTCCATTAGTCTGGGCTTTAAAAATCAGCTTGGAAGGCTTAAAGGAAAAACGTGAGAATAATTATTTTGGCGTGCAACGCGAGCCAAACTATCAGGTAGATTGCATGTTGCGTGTCAAAAGTCTTATCGCAATGTAGTGCAAGTGTACACGACGCAAGTAGTAAAGTGATACTCAAAGTATCGGATGTCGAATCCACAGGGACTGGAAATAGCTTTATCCTTGAATTGTTGCACAAGAGAGAAAGAAAAGAGTTTAGATTGTTTGGAAAATAATATTGGAGGATGATGAATGTAAAAGAATAAAGATTCAGGGTTAAGAGATAGGCCGGTATTGATTTGCTCAGTAGTGCAGGTGTTGTACTGAAAAGAAACTCATGTTCTGTCGTCGTCCCTGTCGCGGCAGAAGTCTGTTGTTGTCACGGCAGCGATCACACAACTCTGTACTTCAAGCTTGGCAAGAATACATGCTATGACTTGTCCTATCCCTAGGCTCAAGTACTGTTGATGAACACTTCTTGGATGATAACTCCCGGCGTGAATCGAAGGGTGAACACCAATGTTGTTAAATTCTTTCTTAGCCACTTAACCTTGTCCTATCCCTAGGTCTGAGATAGTTCAACCATAAACTGGAGAACACGTACTTACTCCTTTCGTATACTTAACTCTCCCGATATTAAGTAAATAGATAATCATACAATGCTCTCCCGATACTCTTGCAAGATGTTGAAACCAGAATAAGCAAACTTGAAGTATTATTTCATTGAACAGAAAATTCCTAAAACAATACAATCCTTGTAACTACTTTACAGAATCAACCCTTAGCCCTAAGGGAAGTTTTAGAACATGATGAGAGGGGGAAAACGACAAGGGTTTTGGGGAAGACGGCTAGAGATGAGATATCCTGTGAAACCGAAATTGATTTTGATATAACATCTAAACTTAAGGACCAATTTGCAAAACAATAAATTTTTAAGTACTCTTTAAAAATCTCACTATTGACAAGTATTTTAAACAAAAGACAAGTTCTGAAAATAATAAACTTTTTCTAAGTCTTTTTCCTTTAAGTTTTCAAGCCAAACCATACAAAAACACCCAGGCGTATCGATACCCTTAGGCGTATCGATACGGGCTTTTGCCACTGGAATTTTAATGGACTTAGCGTACCGATACGATATTACCCTGTATCGATACGATATTCATCTGGGCAACTCTTTCAATGAAACCATACCGATACGCTTTGCAACCATATCGATACGATAAGCTTATCTTTGAAAAATCTTTGCATTTAATTTTCGACCATTGACTTGTCAGTTGGTTGGTTTCCCAATTTTTAAAAGACCGTTATACCGTACCGATACGCTTGGTATGCGTATCGATACGATCTTTAAGAAAACCAAACTTGGGATTCCAGTGAGCAAACACCGTATCGATACGGCCTTCCGTACCGATACACCTCTTAAAACCGTACCGGTACGCCTTCTATGCGTATCGATACGCTATGTTTTCAGTCACAACGGCTCTTTCCTCTTTGATGCAGGTATCGATACGCCCTCTACGAGTACCGATACGGTAGGCTGCAAAGCTGCATATATTGCGAGAAAAATGCTCTCAACGACTCTATTGATGATCCCAACTACCCAAACGGCTAGAATTCAATGCAAGGGTATAAAAACAAGCTTCAATTGACCAAGCAACAACTATTGAACCTACAAGCAACATCAAAGCATAAAATCCAAACCCTAGTGCTCTTCATAGTCAAATTCTTGTACCCAACTCTTGTGATCTTATTGTAATCTTGTATTGTGAGTTCGGGGAGTTTGAAATTGTATTTGGGTAAACATTTATCCTTTGAGAGGAACTTTTAGTGTTTACTAAATTCATCTCTTTGTAAAAGTGAGTGGATTAAGCTTTGGGTAGAAAGCTTAATCAAATTTGTAAGGTTACCTCCTCATCCAAGAAAAGGGAAAGAATTCAAGTAGTGAATTGGTTGAAAATCCTCAGTGAGAACTAAGGTAGTGGATGTAGAGTTCATTTGGAGAAATTGAACCACTCTAACCACTTTTGTCACTTTTTATTTTTCATTCTTACCTCCTACCAAAATTTTAATTGCCAATTCACTCCCCTCTTAGCCATTTAAAATTGTGTGATCAACTCAACAATTGGTATCAGAGCTACACTCATTGGAAGGATTACAACCCTCTTGAGTCGATTCTATGAGAGTTTGATCAACAACTTGTCAAGCAATGTCATCCACCTCCAACTCCAACCTCTACGAGTCCCAATCTACTACCAGGCCACCATTCTTCAATGGGGATAACTACCCATATTGGAAGCATAGGATGAGGCTCTTCATCAAGTTTACCGACTACATGGTGTGGGATGTGGTTGAAGAAGGTCCATACATTCCCATGAAGAGAGATAGTGAAGCAAGACTTGTCCCAAAGGTGAAAGCCAAAATGACGGAAGATGAACGAAGAAGGATGCAAGTGAATGATAAAGCTCTTCATGTCATATTTTGTGCACTTGGTCCGGATATCTACTCCAAGGTGTCTTCGATCGAGAATGCCAAGGAGGTTTGGGACACCCTCGAGACAACATATGAGGGAACTAGCGATGTCAAGGAAACAAAACTAGGCTACTCAATCTAAGCTACAAAAATTTCAAGATTGATCCCGATGAGAGTGTTTCCAAGATGTTTGATCAATTCTCGGTCATTGTCAACGGATTGAAGGGTTTCGGTGAGATCATCCCCGAAGACAAGCTAGTAAGGAAATTGTTGTACTCACTTCCAGAGTCATGGGATAGCAAGAGAACGGCTATTATTGAAGCTCGAGATTTGAAGACTCTCAAGCTTGATGCTCTTGTTGGATCTCTACTCACCCATGATGCTCTTGTTCACTCGCTTTATGAAGTCCAATCGTGGGAGAAAGTTCATTAGAAAAGGAGACTTTAAGAACAATAGTAAGGAAGAGGAGAAGGACCAAATCACTTGCTATGAATGCAAAAAGCCCAGCCATATCCGTTCCAAATGTCCTCAATTGAAGAGGAAGAGCTTTGGGAAGAAGAACAAGCTCAAAGCTCAAGTAGCAACTTGGAGTGACGATGAGTCATCTGAGGAGGAGGAGGAAGTGGCCAATCTTTGTCTCATGGCCAGTGATGATGAACCAAAGGTAAATCCTAACTCATCTAATTTTGATTTTACCTTTGATGAGCTTCAAGATGCTTACGATGAATTGCAAGAGGTTTACGATGAGTTAGTTGGAAAATATAAGGAATCCATTTTGAGAAACAAGAAAACCATTTCCGATTTGAAAAAACAAAATGAAACATTTTCTAGAACTAACTCCGAATTGGAAAAGAAGGTTTTGTTTTTAGTAAATCTTTCAAATGATCTTCAAACAAAAAATCTTGAACTTGAAAAACTTCTTTCCAATTTTCAAGATTATCACGCAAAGGAAGTGGATAATCTTAAAACATCAATTGCTATTGGGAAAAACCATTTTGAAAAGGGAAACTCTTCCAAATCCCAATATGTAAAAAGAAAACCTTTTATTCCTAAACAAAGAAATTTTCATAAGCAATCTAGAGGTCAAAAGGTTAGAAGTGTTTGGGTTCCTAAGGAACTCATTATTTCTAATAATATGAATGTTATTGCTTCTTGGATTCCTAAGGGAACCAAAATTTTGAAGGCTAACACACATGGACCCAAAATGATTTGGGTACCAAAAATCAAGGCCTAATTTCTTTGTTTGTAGGGGGAGCATTGCTACAAGGCCAAAGCTTCAAGCCAAAACTCATGGTACCTTTATAGTGGATGCTCAAGACATATGACCGGTGACAAGAGTAGATTCGTGGAACTAAAGCCAAAAAGTGGTGAAGTGGTAACTTTCGGTGACAACTCCAAAGGCCACATTGAAGGAATGGGCTCCATTGGTAATCACTCTTCTATTTTCATTGAAAATGTTTTATATGTCAAAGGTCTTAAACATAACTTATTGAGCATTAGTCAATTATGTGATAAGGGTTTTAATGTTTTATTTGATAAAAGTGGTTGCAAAATTGTGAACATTGAAACAAATCAACTAATGCTCATAGGACATAGGATATAGAATATCTACATGGTGCATTTAGATGACATCCATTCATCCCATACATGCTTAGTTGCACATGATGAACATGACTCATGGCTTTAGCATAGAAAATTAGGACATGCTAGCATGAGTGTCTTAGAGAAATTAATTTCCCTTAATCTAGTTAGAGGTTTACCCAAACTTAAGTTTTCTAACGATAAAATTTGTGATGCATGTTCAAAGGGTAAACAACATAGAACTTCATTTAAATCCATTAATGATGTCTCTACTAGTAGATGTTTACAATTGATTCATATGGATCTTTTTGGGCCTATTAGAACAATGAGCTTGGGTGGTAAATCATATGCCTTTGTGCTTGAAGATGACTATTCTAGGTTTACTTGGGTTCTATTCTTAAGTACAAAAGATTAGGCTTTAGAAAAAATCATCACATTTTCTAAAATAACTCAAAATGATCTTGAACTTAAAATTTCTCACATTAGAAGTGATCATGGAACCGAATTTTAAAATCTAGGTTTTGGTGAGTTTTTAAATGAAAATGCGATTAGCCATAATTTTTCCGCACCTCGCACTCCTCAACAAAATGGGGTAGTTGAGAGGAAAAATCGAACTTTAGAAGAAATGGCTAGAACCATGCTTTGCTAAAATAATTTACCTAAATATTTTTGGGCGGAAGCCAAAAATAACGCTTGCTATATTATAAATTGAGTAATGATTAGGCCAATTTTGAAGAAAACACCTTATGAGATTTTAAAATATAAGAAGCCTAATATTAGCTATTTTCATCCTTTTGGTTGCAAGTGTTTTGTCTTGAATAATGGTAAAGAAAACTTAGGTAAATTTGATGCTAAAAGTGATGAAGCTATTTTCTTAGGGTACTCTTTAAACTCTAAAGCCTATCGTGTATTTAATAAAAGAACTCTAGTAGTTGAAGAGTCTATACATGTTGTTTTCGATGATAACCTCCTTCCGAGGAAGGAATCTTTTGATGATGATGATGTAGGAATTCTTGATGTCATTGATGAAGGACAAACGTCAAAGGTGGATGAGATTCCAACTAAAGATGAGGATACACAAGATCCACCTCTTAAAGCCTTGAAGGACTTGGCTCTTGAGGAAAATGAGGTATCTTACCCAAGGGAGTTCAACTATGTCAAAGGTGGTGAAATCTTGGGTGATCCATCCAAGGGGGGTAACTACTAGATCATCTCTCAAATTAATGAACCATGTTGCATTTCTTTCATGCATTGAGCCTAAAAATATTAAAGAAGCTTTAAAAGATGATTTTTGGATTTCGGCCATGCAAGAAGAATTAAATCAATTTGAGAGAAGTAAAGTTTGGACATTAGTTGAAAGGCCTAGTAATCAATCTACTATAGGAACTAAATGGGTGTTTAGGAATAAATTAGATGAAAGTGGTAATATAGTGAGAAACAAGGCTAGGCTTGTTGCTCAAGGCTATACCCAAGAAGAGAGAATTGATTTTGATAAGACATATGCACTCGTAGCTAGGATGGAAGCCATTAGGATGCTTTTAGCATTTGCATGTTATAATGATTTCAAGCTTTTTCAAATGGATGTGAAAAGTGCATTTTTAAACGGTTTTATAAATGAAGAAGTGTATGTTGAACTACCACCGGGTTTTGAGGATTCAAAATTTCCAAACCATGTGTTTAAACTAACAAAAGCTCTTTATGGTTTAAAACAAGCTCCTAGAGCTTGGTATGAGAGACTTTCAAATTTTTTAATTGAAAAGGGTTTTGAAAAAGGAAAGGTGGACACTACACTCTTCATAAAAAGATATAACAATGACATCTTAGTAGTACAAATCTATGTTGATGATATCATTTTTGGTTCTACTAATGAATGTTATTGCAAAGAATTTTCTAAGCTAATGCATGGTGAGTTCGAGATGAGCATGATGAGGGAGCTCTCATTCTTTTTGGGACTCCAAATCAAACAAAGGAAAGATGGCACCTTCATAAATCGAGCTAAGTACGTGAATGATATGCTCAAAAAGTTCGGCTTGGAGAATGCAAAACCTCAAGTCACACCTATGAGCTCTTCCATAAAGCTTGACAAAGATGAAGGAGGTAAGTGTATTGATTCTAAGCTTTATAGATCCATGATAGGTTCTTTGCTTTACCTTACCGCAAGTATACCGGATATCATGTTTAGTGTTTGCTTGTGTGCTAGGTTTCAAGCTAGTCCTAGAGAATCACACTTAGTTGCCATTAAGAGAATTTTTAGATACCTTAGAGACACACCTAACTTAGGCCTTTGGTATCCTAAAGATTCCTCCTTTTAGCCTTCATGCTTATTTGGATGCGGATTATGGGGGGTGTAAGATGGATAAGAAAAGTACTTCCGGGACATGCCAATTCTTAGGTAGTATGCTCGTATCTTGGTTCTCTAAGAAACAAAATAGCGTAGCCTTATCTACCACCGAAGCGGAGTACATATCCTTAGGGAGTTGTTGTGCTCAAGTCCTTTGGATGAAGCAACAACTCATAGATTATGGTGTTGAAATAGAAATCATACCCCTTAGGTGTGACAACACTAGTGCCATTTGTCTCACTAAGAATCACATCCAACACTCTAGAACTAAACACATAGAAATTAGGCATCATTTCATTAGAGATCATGTGTTGAAAAATGATGTTGTTATAGAGTATGTTGACACCTTGAACCAATTTGCGGATATATTAACAAAGTCTTTAGATAAAGAGCGCTTTTGGACCCTTATGAGAGAGTTAGGTTTAACTAGCCTTTCTTGACCCCTTTTAGGTCCCAAAATGTCAAAAATTTGCTTGAAATTGTTTATGATTCATGCTTGTGTTAATTTTGCTCTTTTTGCTTCTATGCATGTTGCTAGGGGGTATGCATTAAGTTTAGCCATTAAAACTTGTTCATAGGACATTTACATGCATTTAGGGACGTTTCAAGTTGGATTTTTGCACTTAAATATGTCAAAAATGCCTTATCTGGTAAAGGCGTATTGATACGGCTGAAGCGTATCGATACGGGTTCATAACTGGGAAAACATTGAAGTTCAACACGTATCGATACGGTTAAGTCAAGGGAGTAAGTCAAGGTCAAATCGTGCCGATACGGTCCCGCGTATCGATACGATAGTAACGACGAATAAAAAATTAGGGTTAAAGGGTATTGATACGCTATACACGTGTATCGATACGACCTCGACAAAAAGGCTATTTAGGGCTGCATCTTTCAAAATACTTTAAAATCAAAAACCCCTCTTTTTCTCTCCAAAACCCTAGTCGCAATCCCCTATAAAACCCCCCTCAATCCTTCAATTTTTACCATCAAACTTAAAAATTCTTTGAGGGTTTTTTAATCCTCACATCAAAGCTAAGCTTTGTCAACAAATCTTGTGCATTCACATCAACACATTCATCCAATCTAAAGTTCAAGGTATAAAACTCTTCTCTTTTATTTTCTTTGATTTTCGTTTGATTTTTATAATTGTTTCAACTTAACTTTTGTTCAAAACATAGTTTTATATTATGGGTTTCAACTTTTTCATCAAATTTTTTCAAAAATCAAAATTTTTTTCTTCGAATATATTTTCTATTCGTATTTTTTTAATATGTTTTTTTAACAACTTTTTTCTCAAATTTGTATATATCTTTTTAAAATTAAATTTCTTTTTACAATTACCTTGAATTATTAAAATTTATTGGATTGAATAGGATGTTAATTGCATACATATTCGAATCGTTTTTGATGTGTTTTCAGGGTTATGGCACCATCGAAAAAGAGAGCTAAGCGTTATCTTGCTACTTCTGATCCTAGTGAGGATGCTGAGGGTAACCCTAAACCTAATCTCCCTTATATTATCCAATTAAGTTTTCCCAATGATGCCGATATAGCTCGGTACAAACTATTTCAAAGCATGACCCTTAGGGAAGAACGTGTTGTGTCAGTCTCGTTTTTAAGTTCTGCCTGTTTTAAATTCCAATACCTCCCTTTAATTAAGCAATGGAAGTTTCTAACTTTTTGGAGCATTCCTCCTATTCTATATAGGAATCTAGTCATTGTATTCTTTTCCAATGCTTTATGTGTTCATGATGAAGCTAGAGAGAATGTCATTGCTATTGAATCCTCTATTATGGGCAAAACCTTTACAATTGATCAAAAAGTTTTATGTACGGTTTTTGGTTTTGAAAACATTGGTATTGATGATGAGAGGTCTTTAGGCACGGGTCCTTTAGGCTCAGTCAAAGTTTTAAATGCTTATAATCGAATCCTTCATCTTCTTGTCTCTTGGTTTTTTCGTCCATCGGGAGGGAAATTTTCTACTATTCGTCAAGTCGATGATTTTTGGCTTAGATGCTTTAGGGAAGGTCAACGTCCAAACCTTTTTCAAATTATGTTTTCTGACCTTGTCTATCTAGTCCAACACCGTCACACCAAACAAGTCACATCTTTTTACTACTCTACGGCTTTGAATTATCTTTTTCATTCCCTTGACATTGATTGTTCCCATGACTATCCCGAAACCCTTGGCCTACCCATAGATGAGCGTTCTCTAGCTCGTGTCGGTTTCTCTTATGTTGATAATGAATGGGTTTGTAACCCTCAAGCTCCTCCACAAGATGCTCCGGTCGATGCTTCTTGTGCTTCTTCTACCTCTCACCGTGCTCCGATTGATTCCTCTTCCATGGGCACTCTAATGACATTCCTAAATGAGAAGTTCACTTCCATGGAAGTCGGGTTTACCGCTATAGACACTAGATTCACCTCCTTGAAAGATCGCGTCAAAGGTATGGAGAAGAAAATGGAAACCATGGCCTCTCGCCAAAACTCCATGGATATCTCTCTTACCGTCTTCCATGGTGCGTGGCTTAACCAAAACCGAAGGAATCAACCCACTCAAGATGATGAAGATGAAGAGGACGAGGACGATGATGATGATGAGGCGGATGAGTAGTTTATGCATATCATCTTATGGCATTTAGTATTTTCTTTTCTGTTATTGCACTTTTGTTTTAGGATATAAGTTTATGCTTATTATCTATGTCATAGGATTTAAGTTTGGATTTTTATGTTTGCTTTGAAGTTTATGCATTTGAACTATTATGTTTGCTTTGATTTTAATGCATTAATTGTTGCTATTATCCTTGTGTTTATATTTGATCTAACAAAAGGGGGAGAAGGATTATAGAGTCAATTTTTTTATTTTTGAAAATCTATCTTAAATTAAGGGGGAGAAAGCTTTTCAAAAGTTTCAAAAACTTAAAAATTTATTTGTGGTTTTGTTATATCAAAAAGGGGGAGATTGTGAAACCGAAATTGATTTTGATATAACATCTAAACTTAAGGACCAATTTGCAAAACAATAAAATTTTAAGTACTCTTTAAAAATCTCACTATTGACAAGTATTTTAAACAAAAGACAAGTTCTGAAAATAATAAACTTTTTCTAAGTCTTTTTCCTTTAAGTTTTCAAGTCAAACCATACAAAAACGCCCAGGCGTATCGATACCCTTAGGCGTATCGATACGGGCTTTTACCACTTGAATTTTAATGGACTTAGCGTACCGATACGGTATTACCCCGTATCGATACGATATTCATCTGGGCAACTCTTTCAATGAAACCGTACCGATACGCTTTGCAACCGTATCGATACGATAAGCTTATCTTTGAAAAATCTTTGCATTTAATTTTCGACCGTTGACTTGTCAGTTGGTTGGTTTCCCAATTTTTAAAAGACCGTTCTACCGTACCGATACGCTTGGTATGCGTATCGATACGATCTTTGTAACCCCCTTGTCCCAGTCTGGCCGGATGACCGGTCCAAGTGAGCCACACGGGGAAAACCGAAGCGAAACCCGTTAGACTTCCCCCTCGGTTAACAACCCTACCTTTTCTTTTTGTATTTTAATCTTGCCTAAAGGAGTAATAAACCCTAAGTGATCAAACAGCGGAACAACATACACGAAACAATCGATCGAAAACAAGGCAACACTTAACAGCCCAAATTTTAATCTTGAAGGCAGTCCGTTTCGAAACACCCTTGAGGCGTTTCGAAACACCTTGACCAGGTCAACTGCCCCAGAGCCTATACAAGGGGCCGTATCGAAACGGTGGTCAACCGTTCCGAAACGCCCACGACGGTCAACATCTCGTGGTCAACGAGATTTTGACCGTTTCGAAACCTCCAGGCCCGTTTCGAAACACCTTTATCTCGTGAATTTCTCAAAATTCCAGTAGCCAAAACGTTCCGAAACGCGTATCGGAACAGGGGTTTCCAGAGGCCAAACCGTATCGAAACGCGTTCCGATACGGGGTCCCTGAAGCCTACCCGTTCCGAAACGACCCAGCCCGTTTCGAAACGCGGGCTGCCTGCAACCTTTGAAAATCAGACTTGGGCTAATTTTAACAAGTCTAAAGGTCCCATAGGACTCCTAAAGCCACACAACACAAACAAACAAAGTCTAGAGGCATACAACTTATGTCAAGCATACTCAAACACACTCAAGGCATAAATAAAAACAATCATACATACATGGCAAATTACACATTAGTAGCCTTTCATACAAAACATGCTTGAAACATTGACAAGCAAAAGCATCATCCATCCCATAAGGGTTTGCATACCATAGCAAGGTTAACATTCAAAAGACATACATTAAAAGCGTTAGGCAAGGTAGACATGCTCACAAACCAAGTCAAGCATAAACATCCAAAATCACAAATGAGTCATACTAGCTCATACAAATACCCTCTTGCCACATTGCTTAACCATTACAAAATTAATAACCGTACTTGAGCCTCACACTTGGAAAACCCTTCTTGCCTTGCTCCGAGCTAACACCACGCTAATGATCTGCATTGTTGAACATTGTGAGCGTAAGCTATAAGCTTAGTGAGGGTGCTCTAAAACGAAAACAATCAACAATGCAGGGTTCAAGCATGTAATCCTAATCTTGCATACAACCTACAAATACATATAAACGAGTAGACCTAGCTAGTCTTTCAAGTGGCATAGTATGGCATCTTACTTCATACTAAGCATCAAGCATCAATAATCAACAATCATAAATCAACATCGCATATCTCAATATATGAACAAGTTAACTGGCCACTTTAAATTACCTCGATTGTGCGGATTTAAACCTCAACAACACTTTACCTCGGTGGAATTACACTCATCACCGGACCTTGCATGTGCGGGATTCCACTCATCGCCACATGCCCTACGGATGGGATTCCACTCATCATCCCGTAGAAATGTAATAAAAGCTTCCGGTGGAATGTTACATCACCGTACTCCTCCTTGATGACTTAACGCCATCAAGGCCACGTACGTTTTGACTCAATTTGTGTGCACACTATCCTAATGATCGATCATTTACAACCGGTAATTATTTAGTGCCAATTATCATAACCACATCATATATATATCATCAACCACATTCATGCTCAATCTCATAGATGCATATCAAGATAAACTCACATCCATCAACCACAATCATAATAGCATAGTCAAACAAGCATAAATACATTCATGGATATCAAGGGTTAAATCAACAACTTGAATTAACTATGAGTGGCCTACCAAGCACACTTCAAACACATTCCCACTACACATACTTGAACCAAACTTAGAACAAGTTGAAACCACTCACCGCCCTTCCTTAGCAACTCGAAACAATCCTCCTATGCACCCGGATTCGGTCCCAAAGCCTCTTCCACGCTTCCACTTGCTTCTAGTCAAACAAAACACATACATTACTTCCCAATTCAATGCTAAACTCAACCATCAACTTACTTTGCAAACACAACCCAATTTCCACAATTTCTCAAATCACATAATCTCCTAAAATCCCAATTTTCGTGCTCCCCTAAAGCCTTGCTGAAAACTCAAATTCCAAACACCCAAATGACTTCCAAAACATCCCAAAACACCCTCCTAGCATAGGTAGACCATCAGCCCTTCAATTTCAACATTAAACCCACTAAAAACCCAAATTTTACTACCTTAAAACCTACCTCAAGAACATGCTACGAATTTTCACCCAAATTCAACCAATTTGATATATGTAGTGTATTTCATCATGCTTAAGTAAAACACCAACATGATTTATCAAAACAAATTGAAGAACCCCCTTAAAAACCCAAATCTTAACATAAACCCTAATTTTCAAAACCCCACATTTTTGAAATCTAAGACAATGGTTGGATAGAGGATGAAGAGGAGATTAAGAAAACATATTTACCTCTTAATTTGGTGTTGAAATCGAGCACTAAAATCAATGGAATAGTAACCAATACTTTGGGTGAGTTTGAAAAGGGGAGAGGCTATTTGACGTTAAAAAAAAGAGAAATGGGGAAAGAGAAGACACTTTACAATAAAGTGGTCTTGCTTTTAAAAGTTTTCGGTCTAAATACAACATAGGTCCCTCCCTCTTTAAAAAGCTCAATTACACCACATTTTAGGTTGAATTGTTTTAAATTAAATTTTATTGACTCGACTAAAAACCCGGTTAACTCCTAGACCCAAAACACGGGTGTTACAATCTTTAAGAAAACCAAACTTGGGATTCCAGTGAGCAAACACCGTATCGATACGGCCTTCCGTACCGATACGCCCCTTAAAACCGTACCGGTACGCCTTCTATGCGTATCGATGCGCTCTGTTTTCAGTCACAACGGCTCTTTCCTCTTTGATGCAGGTATCGATACGCCCTCTACGAGTACCGATACGGTAGGCTGTAGAGCTGCATTTATTGCGGGAAAAATGCTCTCAACGACTCTATTGATGATCCCAACTACCCAAACGGCTAGAATTCAATGCAAGGGTATAAAAACAAGCTTCAATTGACCAAGCAACAACTATTGAACCTACGAGCAACATCAAAGCATAAAATCCAAACCCTAGTGCTCTTCATAGTCAAATTCTTGTACCCAACTCTTGTGATCTTATTGTAATCTTGTATTGTGAGTTTGGGGAGTTTGAAATTGTATTTGGGTAAACATTTATCCTTTGAGAGGAACTTTTAGAGTTTACCAAATTCATCTCTTTGTAAAAGTGAGTGGATTAAGCTTTGGGTAGAAAGCTTAATCAAATTTGTAAGGTTACCTCCTCCTCCAAGAAAAGGGGAAGAATTCAAGTAGTGAATTGGTTGAAAATCCTTAGTAGGAACTAAGGTAGTGGATATAGAGTTCATTTGGAGAACTTGAACCACTCTAACCACTTGTGTCACTTTTTATTTTTCATTCTTACCTCCTACCAAAATTTTAATTGCCAATTCACCCCCTCTTAGCCATTTGTAATTGTGTGATCAACTCAACATATTCTTCCCTAGGTCGAATTACATTTCTTTATATAGGCCTTGGGTCCAAGTTTTCTAATATGACAAGAATAAAAGTTTAAATTAAAGTACATCTCTATTAGAGATTAAATCTTCTGAGTATATGACTTTAATTCGTCCTCATCTCTTGATTTGGGTTTCTTCCTTGGACTTTGGGCTTGGCCTTCATTCTGCCTCAAGGCTCAGAAAAATATAGGAGTGGTCCACGACAGATTGGCTTGAATTCCTCTATCTGTCGAGCTCCACTTCACTTTTCCCTTCACCAATGTTGTCGTCATGGCTGCCACGGCAGCATCTTACTTCTTGACTCTAGTCCTGTGTTCCAGCTCTGCTCCTTTGCTGTCCTGAGTCTGCCACAGCAGATACCTGCAAAAGTAGCCAAAATCAGTACCAATTGTGCTATTTTATCTAATTGTGATGTATATGCGAAACTTTACCTAAATGCAATGAATTATGCTTGAATGCAGCAGAAATATGGGTTAAATAAGGGGTAAAATGTAGAACTTTTGCACATTCAACATTGCACTACTACCTAAGACTAATTACACCGGCAAACAAACATTAACCGAGTGAGGATCTATCTTTCTATGACCATCGCTAAAATCATAATCAGAAACTAGCCTCGCGAAGTCTCTGTACAAGCATCAAACGACCATTTAAGGTATGCTAAATCATGCTAAACGACAGATAAAACGAAACCACAAAAACAAAGGACAAGTGTGCCACAAGGCAGAGGAAAAAACATGCCGCAAAGACAGAAATTCTTATTAAAAATATGAAAAAACAAGAAAATAATAAATCTGGTGGTCGACAACCACTACTAAAACTGATTACCTATTACCATAAGGAAACAAAAGAAAGGAGATTGTGGCTAGGGGTGCTTATTGAGTTGAGCAGCTCGCAAACAGCTCGAGATCGACTCGGTCAAAACTCGATTAATTCTCGACTCAAGTTGACTCAACTCGAGATCTTAATGAGTTGAGTTGAGCAAGGTCCGGCTCGACTTGATAAGTTCGCGTGCAACTCGTTATATTATCTAAGAAATTTTTAATGATTTTTTGTGCTACCTTAAAAAATTATGTTCCAAGAAGTTTAAATGCTAGCTGAAAACTCTAGAAAAATTTAGTGACTTGCTAGGTAATTTACCAATAAAATATTTAATTTCAATTTTTCGAAAGCGTTTTATATTTCTCGAGAATTTCAAAAGTTGATTAGTATTAATAAGAAATCAAATTATATTAATTAGTCTTTCCTTCATTTTTATTAAAACATTTTTATGATATTATTTTATGTATAAAATTTGAAAAGGGAAAAATATTTAGTTCTCATACAAAAAATACGATTGAAAGTCAAAACACCAAAAAATCGAAGGCATTTTCTCCTTTTTAGTTCATCGAAGATTGTTGAGAAACTAAAAAGAGTTTCACACTCGAATAACGACTTCATCTCTAACTCAATCATGACATGTTCTTTTATTTGTCTTCTCAGTCCTCACAAGTTTTTTCTTCTTTTGAATTTGTATTAAGCTCCAATAGCATCACTAGATTTTACCTGTATTTTTAAAAAATAAGGTAAAAATTTTGGTGAGCTTAACGAGCAATGAGTCGAGTCGAGCAACAAGATTTTTTAACGAGCACGAGTCGAGCAAAATTTTAGCGAGCTTAACGAGCAACGAGTTGAATCGAACAACAAAATCTCTTAACGAGCACGAATTAAGCATTACTCAACTCGCGATCGACTCGCTCGATAAGCACCCCTAATTGTGGCACTAAGAATAGTGCAAAGATAAAATTAGGTTAAAGAAATGAGACTATCATTTTGTTTTGACTTTTAACCCACAATTTGGTACGTGATACAAATATTTAAATAAACCAAAATAATTTTGGATATCGAATTAAATTTTACTTCCTTTATATTTTAAAGTTCAAAGTTTAAATAACGATAAAGTTATATTTGGGCCTTCTTAAAATGATAAAATTTTAATGAAATCCTTTCAAAAACTATAAAGTCATAAGCTAAAAGATGATGAAAATTATATTTTGCCCTTTAAAAAAATATAATTTACTCCTTATCCTTTTAAACAGGGGCGAAGCTTCTTTTGGGCCCAAGGACCTGACCCTGTTAAAAACTTAATTATTTGTAATTTTAGTTTAACTTTTATTTGGTCCTGGTAAAAAATAGTAATTTAAATTTAAAAAATATAAAAATTTATTAAATATATAATCAATTAGGAGTTGAACTAGGGTGTAAATGAACCGAGTTTGAACGAATAAGATTTTGTTCGTATTCGTTTATTTATATTTGAATGTGTTCATGTTCGGTTCGTTTAAATTTTTATTATCATGTTTGTGTTCGTTTATTTATGTTTTATGGTGTTCGTGTTCGTTTGTTTAATGTTCACGAACATGTTCATTTAACGTTCGTGAACATTTTCGTGTAATGTTTGAGAACATGTTCATTTATATGGCAGCTAACATGTTCATTTATACGTTCGTGAACATTTATATGTTCTCCGCGTGTGCAATTTAGTTTATACATCCACCATTATTTAAAATGTAAAAAGGGGAAACCAAGTAAATGAGCATATAAACGAGCTTGTTTGTGAACATAAATGAACGAAATACACATTTGTTCATATTTGTTCATTTATAAAACGGACATAAAAATTTGTTCATACTCGTTTATTTAGCTTAACATACGAACGGTTCACTAACAATTCATCGAATGTCATGTTCATTTGCACCTCTAGGTTGAACTAAAGAAGAACGATCATGTATCCTCAAATTTTTTGGTCCAATAACAATTTAGGTCCTTATAAATTTAAATATTAGACAAATTAAGCCTTGCCCCATGAATTTTTATTTTAAATATATAATAAAGTCATTGTATTTTTTAAATTCAATATTTTAACCCCTGCCAATATTCGATCATGGCTCCTAGGCTTGTAAATGAACCGAACGAACATGAACGAGGGTATGCTCATGTTCGTTCGTTTAATTTTAACCAAATAAAGGAACGAACACGAACAATTAAATGAACATAATTTCGAGTTTGTGTTCGTTTGTTAATGAATGTAGCTTGTTCGTGTCCGTTCATGTTCGTTCGTTAAAATGATAAACGAATGTAAACGAACGAACATAAAAGGACATATGTGAATAAATTTATTTTTTTCTAAATATAATACTTTTGTTATGAATAATATATATATATATATATGGATATATGTGAATAAATTTAAACGAACATAAATGAATGGATTACTGAATGTTTAAGAACGTAAATGAACGAACGAGCATGTTGTTCGTGTTCGTTCATTTGAGTAAACAAACATAAAATCTTGTTTATATTCGTTCGTTTAATAAATAAACGAACATAAATGAACTTCCCACCAAACGATTTACGAACAGTTCATTGAACATTTGGTTCATTTACAACCCTACTGGATCCACCCATGCTTCTAAAAATTTCATAATTTACCCTGATTCCTCTCAAAAGTTCCTGACTTCGTCCATGTGGACGGTGGACCTAAGTATGCCATCGGAAGATCAGAAGATTTTTTTCTTTTTATTCTCTTTATCTTATTTTGTGTGTGGTGTCTGAGTCTAAAGTATGAATATGTAAAATACGGTTAAAAATATGCAATTTAAAATGTATAACTTTTTAGACTGGAGAGTTACATTTTAAGTTGCAACTTAAAATGTTACCCGGACCAATCTAAAATATTATATGTTTTGGTAATATTTTTGATTGGTAGTTTTTAGACTGTCGTACAGTAGACTTGCCCGCGTGTTGTTGATAGTTGTGGGTTGGTTGGAAGTTAAAGCTGTGATAGATATATGGCAATGTACTATCAAACAAAATAATTAATTAACAAATAGTTTTATTAATGTACGATAATGGTAGAACAAAATACACAATTACAATTTAAATGCATGAATTTATTTGAAGGAAATAATAGAATCCATTGAAACAATCTGAAAAGAAGAGAAAAATAATTCAGAGTTGAAGTACAACAAACAAATTGAAGTATGAGGGAAGAAAATTTTATTCTAATGATAGGCTCTCAAAGTCGAACAATTTGAAAAGTTTTGGTGATAATTTATTCTAAGTAGAGCAACAACAGCAGATTTTGTCACCGCAGCAGCCGCAGTAGCAGCAACAAAGTGTAAACAAGCTGCACCAAAATTACTTCCACTTCAATCTCAATCATTTGTTAAATGTTTATGATACGAGTGATTGACGTGGCGAATCCAAAAAAAAACAGGGGTCTAAAATATTTCTTTTTCTTAAATGTTTATGCAAGTTTCTATTTTTTCCATATACATACTAAACTAAACTATTTTTAAAAAAAATTAATGCTAAACTAAACTTACTTTTCAAATAATGAGTATGCAGTAACTTCCTACTAGAGCCACATGCATCCATCTCTGGTAATTGTTTACTTTTGTTCTTAACCTTAAACTTTAAATCATAAACCCTAAAGATTTTTACTTTCAAAGAAATAATAACTCATTACGAGTATAGTTCTAAATCAAGAAGATTAAAACTCAAAAAAAAAATGAAATACAAACCAGGCATAAAGGAAGCCTTTGTCTTCATGGCGTTTTTTAACCTCATCATAATATGAAACCTGTTGTGGAGATGGTGCTTTCATTTTTGTTTTGCCTTCTTTGTACGACCGTTTCATACAAATTTGATGAAATATGGAGGGATGGTAGTTGCTCATTGAAATTTATAGGAATAAAAGGGGTCTATTAATTAAAGACCCCTTTCTCTTCTCACCAGTCTACATTAATTGTTATTAATTAAGGATAAATAATAAAATTATACTTAAAATTGGTCAAATGTGTAGTGTAATACATGAATTTTGATTTTATGCAAATATACTAATAAATCTTATATTTTAGTTAAACTATTTTTCTTTCGAATTAAAATAGAAGGGATTCAGATATTGAAATTAAAATTTATATTTATTTGATATCTGCATGTGTAAACTTGTCAAGAGCCTAATTATTCACTAAATTTGACATGTTCGATTTATACCGAGTCGAACTTAAAAACAACTTTTTTATATAAAATATACAACCGATAGAACCAACCCAAATTATTATTTATTAATAAAATATTTAGATTTAATTATAATATATATATGTTTAATCATCGATTTCCGACTCATTGGCCGACTTTCTTAATTTTCTCTATTTACAACACTAAGATTCTAACCTCTGAACTTATTTAAAGGACCTAACACTTCCATTTTTCAAAAAAAAAACACTTCATTTTATTAGGCCAATTGGTTGTTAGTAAAATATGTATTTTTTAAAAATAATAGTATCGAATTTAATTAAATTTTTTTTATAACCGATGTATGAAGAGCTTGATAAATTTAAGAATGGGTATTAATTATTGTAGTTGAAGGACAGGTAGAAATTGGGTTGGAGGAACCCAACTCCGAACCTCTTCCTACCGTGAAAATTAAATATGCTTTTAATGTCACAATTCAATTAATAAAATAAAATATTACATGCATTTAATATTTTTTACGTTGGGTTTTACTCTGGCCCTGTTTGACAATTAGTGGATAGCGGATTATATTAGTTGATAACAGATAGCGGATTATATTAGTTGATTTGACTAGTTGATTACATTAGTTGATTGTATAAAAGTGTTTGGTACAATTAACTGATGGTGGATAGCTGTTTGATTATTTGAACAAGCAAAATGACATATAAGGACATAATTATATTTGATACTTATTTAAATAATTTATTAGTTATTAACCTTTTGTATATATTAATATTAATATAAAAATTAATTTTTAATATCATTACTGAGCATATATGAGGATGTACATATTAACTTTTTTTTGTGAAATTATCTTTTTAATATAATTTTAATAATTATTAAATTTAGATGTATATATTAAATTTTATCTATGAAATTATATTTTGAATATAATTTATTAATTATTAAATATATATATATTCATTAATTTATATATTAATTTCTTATTTATGTAATTATTTTTTAAAATTTTATTAGTTAATAAATTTATGTTATTTAGAGAATTTTTTATAATTATCAAGGACAAAATAGTCTTTACAAGTCCTTTATCCAAACCTCTAACTCAAAAAGCTCCTAAAATGAGAGTTTCACCTCAATCCGCTATTACAATCCTCTATTTACCAAACATCCTAATTAGTGAATTTGACTGGTCAAACCTCTAAAAATACTTCAAACCTCTAATTTTAGCTCAAAAAGTTGTTTACCGAACATGGGCTCTCTCCAAGTATATTTTGAAACTAAGGTTAAAAAATGTGCAGTACAGGATTAAATTGGTAAGATCTTGTATTAATAATCGGATAAACTCAAAACCCTATATTTTTATTCCACGGGGAAAACCCTAGATGATATGAGAATTTCCTGGCCTCTTACTTGAACCGGGTGCCGCTGCGTCTAAGCCCCTTCCAACTTTCAAATCTCATCGTCTGAATGATGAACCCCCAGATCCTGGACGTCATGTTGAATCGATCGACCAAATCTTCCATGGTTGACATGGAAATTATTCATTCAGAAGACCCATCTATCATTGGTTCCACGTAACCTCCCACTATAAACCCTAACCCAGATCCCCAAGCATCATATTGATTACAACACTCTTCGTACTTGTCTCTACGATCTCTAGAAACCATCACAAGCATTCAGCTTGATGAATATTGAAAACGATTACTTTTTAGTCACCTTCCGAACTCGTTCGGATTGTTTGAAGGCGATCTCCGGTGATCCTTGGGTGATCTTCGTGCACTACCTAATTGTTGAACCATGGACCGTGGATTTCTCCACATCCCAACCTCACTCGAACTATATCGTTGCATGGGTTAGATTACCAGTAGAGGTGGCAATCGGGTCATTCGGTTCGGGTTCGGTTCGAGTCGTTTCGGTTCGGGTCATTTCGGGTCTATTTAGAATCGGTTTAGATTCGGTTCGGGTCGGTTCGGTTCGGGTTCGGGTCTAATTCGGGTCTGTGATGAGTCGGATTCGGTTCGGGTATTGGATCGGGTCAAAATCGGATCGGTTGTTTTCGGGTCGGGTCAATATCGGATCGGTCGCTTTCGGTTCGGGTCAAAATCGGGTCGTTCAGGTCGCTTTCAGTTCGGGTTAAAATCGAGTCAATTTCGGGTCAATTTCGGGTCGGGTCAACATTTAAATTTTCGGGTCAATTCGATTTAAGTTGGGTTAAAGGTTTGAGGTTTAGTATTTATGGTTTAGTTTAGAGTTATTGGTGTATGAGATTAATTCTGATTCAACTTGTTAATCTATGCATTTGAATTTGATTAAATATTTAAATCAAAACTTCATGTATCCATATAATTTTTTTTTGTATAATTATATTAAATCAAAGTTTATAATAATAATAATAATAATAATAATAATAATAATAATAATAATGTCTGAAATGAATTAATTTATTAAACTTAGGATCTAATTGAACTAACTAAAATCTAAAAGCATAAATCACGGACATAATTAAAATAATTTTAAAACTAAATGTGAAATTTCAATTAAATTAATCTAAATTGAAACTCAATTAAATTAAGAAAAATAGAAAGACAATTGGTAAAAATAGAGAGGGAAAAAACAAAATTTTGGAGGGAAATAAGCCACCAATTTTTTTTAAGCTAGATTGAAAAAAAAACAATTGGAAAAAATAGAGAGAGAAAAGACAAAATTTTGGAGGGAAATAAGCCACCAATTTTTTAAGCTAGAGATTAATTACTTTTTAGGTCATGTTGCATTTAAAATGTTACATTTTAGTCAACTTTAAGTTTTAGTTTAATTTAATTTAGTCACAAATATTCCACGGTTTAGACTTCGGATATAGAAATCCCCTCCCCGTAGTGATATTTAGTCTCTAAAAATTTACTTTTAGTTGAAATGAACTAATCTTTGTAATTAAGTCTATTAATTTAATATATTGATATTTTCGTTCATTTTAATTTCAAAGATTTAATTTTTAGCCAAAATTGACCTCTATTTATTTATATGGTATAATTACAAAATTGGTCATTGGACTCTCAAATTTCTCCACTTCCAAATTGTCAATTTAGTCTACAATTTCAATTTTATGCTATATTTTATGATGAAATTATAAAACTGGTCACCAAGATCTCAAATTTCTATACTTCATTTTATTATTTATTATATTGTTAAAAATAGATATTCGGTTCAGCTTTCGGTTCAGCTTTCGGTTCGGGTCCATTTCGGTTCGGGTTCATTTCGGTTCAACAAAAAATTTCGGTTCGGATCGATTCGGTTCGGTTCGGGTTTTGGGTCAACTTCAAATCATCATGTTCGGGTCAAAATCGGGTTTCGGTTCGAGTAATTTGGTTCGGGTTTCGGGTTTCGGGTCTCGGGTCAAGTTTGCCAGGTTTAATTACCAGGGCTACATGTCATGTTGTACAAGAAAAACATAATCATAGTGGTTGGAAAGAGTATTGGCCCGATGGTTAAACTCGACTATTAGACGAAATGTGGTCATCGAGGAAGTTTTGTGCGAATGGCGATTAGCCTATACCTCCGCAAACACTTAGGCCCCGTTTAGGAATGAGGTTTAAACGTGATTTTGGGTAAAATGTTGGTTTGCAACTGAGAATCAATGCTAAACAGCAATAAAATAGGATAAAAGCTGGTTTGAAACGCTAATTGGAAGCCAAAATCAAAAAGCTATAAATTCCAGCTTTGGGTGGTGGATAATCTCGGTTGGAAAGCTAAAGACAATTTTACCCCTATTTAATATTTCCAACTGTCATCACTGTAAATATATCATGTCCAAAATAATTATTTATCTTCTTAAAATCACTTTTTGACAGCAATGCCAAACACTAAAATCTTACAACCAACTTTTTAAAATCTCTTTTCAAAATCTCTTTCTAACAGCAACTTTAAAAATCACTTTTCAAAAGCAATGCTAAACTAGCCCTTAGTGTTAAAGTTTCTAATCAACGGGCGTTTACAGGTGAAACTTGAACTACATGTGAAACTTGAAGCTCAGATCACCAAAATCCAATAGAAGAGCGATAAACCTATGACTCGACCCAGATAATAGCGCGCGAATCCCCTTTAACTCGGTTCTAAAACGGTGTCGTATTGGTTCAGGTATAAATTTCCACAATATGAGCCAACTCGGTCATTTGCTCTGAATCGCTCTCTCTCACTATCCTCTTTCACCCAAATTCTCTCTGAACTCTTAACACTTCTTAAACCCAAATTCAACCCCTAAACTGATCAAAGCCTCGTGTTCTTCATAAATTCAAACAGCGTTCTTCAATTTTCTTTGTTTCAATCCACTACAAACACCAAAATCAACCCACTTCTTGTTTATTTTGGATCAAACCCTGAAAATTCTTGAATGTTCGTTCACTGTTTTTCACCACCACCCACTTTGATCCGGCATTAGCCTTTCTCGGCCACCTAAAGTTGTTTGCCCGTTGTTGACCACTTTCGGCCAGCCGTCGTAGGCGACGCTGGCCACCACCGATCATCTTCCAGCCATCCCTAACTTATCTCTGATAACCGCTGCAACTCCGGCCATATCTTCGGTCATCCCTAACCCTAACTTATCTCTGATCACCGTTACAACTCCGGCCATATCTTCGGTCATCCTTAACTTATCTCTGATCACCGTTGCAACTCTGACCATGTCTCCGACCATCCCTAACCTATCTCTAACCGATGTCTTCCGCCATGAGGCGATTTTTAGCCACCGTTCGTTGGTACCTTAAAATCTTAAAAATTTCATTTTTTGTCGTCGTCTTCCTAGATCTACCCGGTTCATTAGAACCACCCTCTTCTCTCCTAAAAAAATTCCCGAAACACTCATTTTCGACTCAAATCGTAGCTCTAACCCTCACCTAAGACTCGAATAAACACTCCGGCCAAAAAAACAACTCTGACAACACCAGATATGCATCGATCTTAACGTTTTCAACTTTTGCTACTATTTTTTTTAATTTCAGAAGCATATTCTAATGTTTTTTTAACTTTTATTGCAGGAGATAAAAAGTGGGAGAGCGGTTTACTTTGCCGACGTGGAAGGTGAATTTTGGTGGTGCTCTGGCGGTCTTCTCCAGTGATCTCCACGAATTCTCAGCGAGTCACTTCGACTTCTTCTCTCTCCTCTTTTATTTTCTGGTATTGATAATCTAATAATTGTTCATTATTATTCTAATCATTTCTCTTTCTCATCTATTTATAGGTGGGGCAGCTGATATCAGAGATAACATCATCGTGGACTTAATCCACGTGAAGCTTCGAAGGGCCACTCATTAGGTGACACGTAGCCTATTTTGGTGGGCTAAAGAAGCACAAATGTGCTAGTTGGGCATTTTATCCGACTTTGGGTCATAAAATGGGCGGGAAAAATTATATTGTAATAGGTTTTTTTATTTTTAGACTATATGTAAGGGCTTTTGGATTGTAAATGGGCCTTTAGAATGTATTTGGACATTTGGGTATTTATTTTGGACTTATGTTTATTTATTTATTTATCTATATATATACTCATACTTGGGTAAATTAGGGTATTACAGTTAGATCTATAATGTATACTTGCATTGTTTACATGTTGGAACACAGACGCCAATAAACACATGAACTCTTTTAAAAAATAGTTTAGGGTTTAATTTTTCAATTAACCGTTTTTATAAAGTAATATTATATTAAATGTAATATTAATAATACTTTTATTATATATAAAACATTATTTCATTTCATTTAATATTACATTTAAGTTTTTGTTTAAAAGTATATATTTTATTTATTTTTATTTAATTAATTTTATTTTTATTTAATATATGTATTGAAATTAATGTTTTCATTGAATAACTCATCAAATAGATCTAATATTGTTAAGATTTACATTTTAAGATTCTTTTAATATATTTTTTTATGATCTCAATTATAAATTAATATAAATAAAACTATAATCAATCATTTAGAAAGCATAAGCAAATATATATATATATATTAATAAAATAATATTATTAATAATAACAACTACCAGACTAAATCAAAAAGTTCAAAAATAAACAGGGATAATTTAAGATAAAATAAAAAACTAAAGGACTAAACTGAAAAAAAAACTTTAGAGACTTAATATGCCATTTACTATTTTCATTAAGATCAAGCATTGATTGAAGTGTAATGTGTCATGTTTCTATTGAGTTACGAATTTTTAATGAAATTGATATTGTTAAGTGAAATAGATATAGTTTTGAGCTTTAAGACAATTTTGAAAAATAATTTTAGATACTAAATTGAAAACAAATAGCCTTCGTTTAAATAAATTTGTTATTTTTATGTTTTGAAATTGTCTTATTCAACTTTACAATTTGAGATATTAAACAACTTTTGTTTACTGTATTTCTTAGTTTTCTCAAAAAAAAAATAACATGTCAATAATTAAATTATCATTTTAATTATTTTACCATACATATTTTATACAAAAAAAAACTACGTGAAATAATCAACGACAAATACAATTGAAGGATAAAAAGTGCATCAAGCTTATCAGTTTCATCAAGATTGTCTAATAAATAAAAGGAAAAATTATATATTTAGTACCTTAGTTATACTCGTGTTACTGCTTTAGTATCTCAACTATTATTTTTGGTAAAATAGTACCTAATGTTATGTTTTTGTTATGATCTGGTACCCCGGTCGTTAAAAACCAACGGAGATGATGATGTGGCTTGGTATAATCACAGTTTTCGTCCAAAACATTTATATATGATCAATTTAGTCTAAAATCCATCAATTTAAAACATCATCTTAATTTTTGGGGTAAAATTGCAAATTACGTTCGACTGGAAGAAGATAAATAAGGAATTTACAATTTTAATCTAAAAAATTAAAATAATATTTCAATTGATAAATTTAGACTAAATTGATAGAGTGTATAAATTTTTGGACTAAAATTGTTATTAACCCAAGGCACATCACTATTTTTGTTAGTTTTTAAAGGATGGGTACCAAAATAGAACAAAAACGTAACGTTAGATACCATTTTAACAAAAATAATAGTTACAATACCAAAACAGTAACACGAGTATAATTATAATACTAAATATGTGGATTTCTCTAAATAAAAGTAGTGTAGCTTTTGGGACCATATATATGTGTGTATGTATTTATAGCTTTTGGGACCAGATAAAAAAATGAAAAGGATATATTTATTGCTTTGGGGGCCAGCTATTAAAAATATACTGAAAACAAATATAGTGGCCATTTTTTTTTTTATAAAAGAAGAGTATAAATAGCTAAGCATTATGTTGACATGCAAAGAGGCCTAAACCATATAAAAATAGATGAGATAAGTCATTGTTTCGTTAAATAATTTTTTTATTTAATAGTAAAAGTATATGCATTTATATTAACAACAAATTAGTCTAGCGAGATGAGGTACTAAATCTTTTAAGGAAGGTTAGGAGTTTAAGTCTTAACGTTGTGGATGAAGAAAATTGTGTTAGGAGGTCAACCTATAATGGGTCTATGCAATACCTGATCCGGATTAGTCGATCAATAAGTTAGATAGCGATGATTTAAACTTGATCGATCTAATATATATCTTAAAATCAAGTAATATTTATCAACAATCAGATATTGCATGGCTTAGTCTATGCAATACCTGATCCGTTAAAAAAATTGAAATGAAATTTCTAATAAGAATTAATCAATCACATTTTAAAAAAAATTAAACCATCAAATTAATTCAATTATAATTAAAACTTGATCGATCTAATATATATCTTAAAATCAAGTAATATTTATCAACAATCAGATAGTCTAATGTGATGGAATATTAAATTAATCAGCCAATTAGTTAGATGATGGTAGTTATAAATAAACCTCATGTACTATTTTGTATCAATAAACTTTTTTTAATAAATCAATAAACTTTTTCTAAAACCAATTATATATATATATTAATGACGTGCTTAAGAAGTTGATTATCTTAATTTGCATTTTTTACAATTACATATCTTTATTTAGTTTTGCGACATTTAAATATTTAAATTTATTTTAATTGAATCACATTATCAATAGTTGTCCCATTTTTTAAACCTTGAATAATTGATGACATGATAGATGTTTACACTTCTCTCGTGTTTTTTGCATTTAAATATTTGGATTTGAGGAGTAATATATATATAATATATATATTCAGCAATTTAAAGAATTGATAAACCCTGAATATAATAAAAAGACTTCGTTTAGAAAGCTATAAAGGAAAAATCGACAAAACAAGTCCCAGCAAATAAGCTAAATATTAGCAAATTCATGAAAATAATACACTATTAAATAAGCTATGAATTAAAAGGTTCATTTACATGGCTTAGCCAGTTCCACCAAGAACACCCTTAAGCTTCTTAACTTGAGCATCGTCAAGAAACGTGGATTTCTCTAACAAAGACGAGGGTAAATCATTGGCAAACAATGCGAAATCGAGGATCTGAAGGCCAGGATTGGGGCTATTGAAGGTAACGATTGCGAGTGACGGTCGGCGGCCAGCAGCATTGATCTGAAAATGGAGTAAACCTTGAGGGAAAACCATTACATCACCCTTGTTCAAGGTCTTCAAGTAAACTTTATTGGCCGAAGAAATGAAGCCTGCAGTGATGTGACCATGGACCACGTAGAGAAGCTCAGTGGCTCCGGGGTGAGTATGCATTGGGACTACACCGCCCGGGGCCAGGTCTAGCCTTGCAGCGGATATGCCCAGGCCATTGACGCCGGGGTATTGAGCTACGAATGCCGGGGTCACCGATGCATTGATGATGTTCGAGGTATTGCCTGCAAGGCCAAGGCCCGAAAAGGCAAAGTCGTCGGAGGTGAGATTTGTTTCCATTTTGCAAGGGTAGCCTGAGGGGGTAACAATGCCTGAGGCCAGGTTTGCAACGCAAAAGTCTTGCGCCAGGACATGGGCGGATGTGAGGATAAGGGACAAAAGGAAGAAAATGTGAAGCATTTTGTTTTGGGGATTATTTTCCTTCTTCTTTTGTGCCTTTTCAAGAGGTTTTGCGTATGAATATATAGACCTTAAGGGGTGGGGGGTTCAAATTCCCATTTCTTGTGTATATACGTTTACTCGTATTAAGTGGGATTTTATTTTTAATGCGAACCAGATTAGAGGTAGCATTCGATTGAGTCGAGTCCAAGAGAGTCAACAGATTTTAAGCTAGTCAAGTTGATGATTCATATTTTTTATTTAAAGTTTATTTGAAGATTTTTTGAATTTTGTACAAATTTAATTGTAATTATTTATAATGTTATAGTACATATTAATTCTAATTTAAACGAATTTCTTAAATTATATATATCTTCATATTCTTTTTTCATATGTCTGAGTATATTTGAAATATAATTTAATAAAATAAACATCAACTAAAATTTTAAAATATATTTACGATGTTATTTATAAAGAAGATTTTTAAGACAAAATATTGATGAGAGTATAAAAAAATTGATGAAAAATATATAAAAAATACAGTTTAATGACTAAATTGGATAATACAAAATTAAGGGACTAAATTTCAAAAAAAAATTAAAAATATGAACTAAAGTTACATTGATATTATATAATGGTAGTAGATCATGTGGATTAAATATGATTAAAAATGGGCTTAAAATCGAGGAAGAATTGAAGAAATGAGGAAATCATACAAAGTTAAGGAACTAAATCGAAAAAAGATAAAATTATTTTAAAAATATGAATTGAAGCTAAACAAATATTTTATAGTGGTTTAGAAGCGTGTAGTTTATTTTTGATCAAAACTGAGCTTAAACTGAACGAGGAATTGAAGAAAAATGAAACTAATGACTAAATCGTGGAATAGTAAAATTTTAGTTACTCAAGTTGTAAAAATAGAACTCTACTTGAACTTAAAACTTGCACGAGTTTTTCTAGTTTAATCGAATAACTCAAATAACTCGAAATTGAAAACAATGACTTTTCAAGTCAAGTTTTGATCACCCATAAATCAGATGATATGTTATTAATAATTTAAATTTTTTGACAAATTTTAATCCTAATTCTAATCTTATCTACAGAGAATGGGGAAGGGGACTTTAGGGAAATGAATGAAGGTGCTCCTATTGGGTCTAGAACTCATGACCAAAGGAAATATGAGAGAACAAAGATGAAAAGCTTGTCAACCGGTCAAATATGCTTGTTCAATTTAATTTATTTTTTAAAAGTGGAAAATTTAACAACATTTGAGATTTAGATATAGTGAATTTTATTTTGATTTAATTTATACACTATTGTGTAAAATGTTTTTTTGGAACAATTTTTACTTGGGGGAGGAGAAGGCAAAATTGTTCTAAATGGGTTTCAAACCCATAACATAGGAGAGAGAAAAAAAAGTGTCAAATAAAAATTTTATCCATTTGTTGTAGAAATTGTTGACATATATAAAATATTTTTGTAGCGTGAAAAAATCTAATTATAAAATGCGTTCAAATATTATTATTAAACTAATAGGGATTAGTATAAGTACTTAAAATTAAAGGCTTGTAAAAATTCAACTAGAAATAACATCTCTTTAAAATAAAAATATACCATGTTTGGTTAACATAATTTTGAGTTAAAATTGAAGAATTGAATAACTTTTAGCAAGCTAAATTAGTTAATTTAGTTGTTTGGTAAATAATGGATTATAACAATAGATGTCGTCAATCTTTTAAAATTGAAAAAAAATGTTAGGAACAATTCTTTGGGTTTAGATTATTGAATATAAGTATTTTGAAGATATGTGTCCTTACAATTATAAAATGAGTTATCTAAATAACCTAAATTTAAATAACGCCTTTGAATTTGAAGTAATATGTATTCTCTTATATAATTTAAATAATTATTTTCCCTCCAGATAGATGAGATTAGTACATACACTTAAAAATCATTTAAATTTAATAATAAATAAAATCGCACTAAAAATATAATTTCATAAATTAGAAATTAACATCTACCCCTTTCAAATATGCTTAGTAATGTTATATTAAATAACTAATTTTCATAATCTAATATACACTATAGTCTATAGATATCAAATATTGATAATCAATAAACCATCTAAACAAAAATATATTAAATATAATCGTGTCATTATATGTCATTTAGTTTATTTAAATAAACAAACAATTATAAGCTATCAATTAATTTTATCAAACACTTGTATACAATCAATTAATGCAATTGAACCAAGGAGTTGTCCCAGTGAAAAAGATTATGATGTTCATCATAAGAGACTTATACGCAATCATCTTTGTCAACAAGGTGTATGTGCGTTATCAAAAGGTTACAAAAAATATAAACATATATTCCCTTATAATCACCTTATAAAAAAACAAACAACTGGTCAAATCAATTATTCCAATTCACTATCAGCTATACTTTAGTTGCCAAACATAACCTATATGGTTTCCTTTGATTAAATTAAATCGAATAACTAAAAAATTATAAGTAAAATTAAAACTTATTGTTCTTTTTAGCAAAAAAATTAACTTATTGTTAACTCCTACTAAAACATGACAGAAAATACCACCGTACTAAATGTAACATTAATACTTTATCATTTTTTAAAGAAATTATAGCAATATATCTTTAGATGAGTGAATATATATTTGAATTTTTTGGTTGTACTCCTGATTTATAGAATTTTGTCCTGATTTATAAAATTTTGTCTTGATTAATTTATATCAATTTATATCACACACCTGATTTTTTGGGTGAGTCTGTCAGTGAATTTTTTTTTTGCATATATATATATACATATATATGTTGAATTTTGAGTGATTATATTTTTAATTTAATATATAAATTTATATATATAGAAAATTTTGTAATGTATTATTATTGTTGTCAACAATCAATCGCTATTTAAGTTTGGATGAAAAATACAAAAAAAAAAAAATCATATTGCAACCCACCCGAGCATAAAAATTCTAACATTGTCCAAATGGTGAGAATGTTATTCTTCTATTTTCTTAGGTATTACACAATTCCTTCTCCTTTGGACAATATTACCTTAATAATAATAAATTATGTTTATATTGATCCTTTATTGCATTTTAATTAGGTGACTAATTATTTTTTACTACTTTTAAATTTATTTTATTATTTACTTTAATTTGTTTGATAAATGGTCAAAAGTAATAAAAATTAAAAATCTAAACATATTAAATGTTTAATATTTTGATGTTCACAAGAAAATAAAAGAAAATAAAGGTATATAAATATAAAATAGTTTTTTTAAAAATGATTTAATATATTAATTATATTATAAATATAAATTTTTTGTAAATTTTAGATAATGTAAGGAAAATAGTTTTATAAGTTTTTATGCAAACATTTTTAATTTAATAATGGAAAGTTTAAGTTGTTAAAAAGAAAATATATCATAAAGACAAATTAGTAAATTTTGTTTCCAATTAATTTTATTTTCCTCCAACCAAACACATCAATCTTATATTCCTACCAAATGAACTAAAGAATGAAATATAATATTTCTAGTAATGTGTCAAGTAATATTACATTCTGATAATCCTATTTCCAGAAGTAATCTTACATTCCGTAAAACAAATGCCTTAATGATATATTAAAAAGGAATTACAAATTTTAAATATAAATAATAAAATAAATATAAAAATAACAAAAAAAGCTTTTTAAAAAATACAACTAAAAACTTTATTGAAAGCATCTGGACGGAGAGTCGGTCCAAGAAATCACATGGGGGGATGCTCATAAGAAGACATCGTGACAGCTAGGGATGTAAAAAGCTGACCCGACCTGGAAACCCGACTGAAACCTGCTCGAGTCAGAACCTGATTTGACCCGAAGATTTGATGACCCGAACCCGATCTGTAACCGACTGTTGTTGACCCGAACCCGAATTTGACCTGTTACTGTAATAACCGAACCCGATCTGCGTCCGACTGAAAACGACCCGAACCCGAATTGGACCTGTTACTGTGGACCTGAAACCCGACCTGCGTCCGACTGAAATGAACCCGAACCCGAAGCCGACCTGGCAGATAACCGAATTTACCCGACTGAATTGACCCGATATCCGATTTTACCCGACCTGAAATGAACCCGACCTGAAATGGACCCGACCTGAAACAGACCCGACCTGAAATGGACCCGACCTGAAATGGACCCGACCTGTTTTGAACCCGACCTGTTTTGAACCCGACCTGTTTTAAACCCGACCTGTTAAGTGACCCGACCTGTTGTTGACCTGAACTGATAAAATACAAGAAATTTGTTTGTAATAATATTAGCTCTCGGATCTTATAGCAAAGACATAATTTATCTCACATAAAATACTTTATTTCAATACAAAGGAGAAATCAAGATTAAACATTTGGTGGAATTAAAATATTGAATTTCAAAATTACAAGGACTTAATAAGTATTCAAACTCAAAATTTAGGGACAATACATAGTTTATCTAATAATTATACTTATATAGACCTAAATTGTTATTAGACCAAAAAATTGAGGACACATGTGAGTTGTGACATGCTCATCCTTCTTTTAGTTCAACCATGTTTAATTAAATCTAAAGAAACTATACCAAAAGTTAGCACTAAAAAAAACAAACTAAAACTTAAATAATCTAAACCCTAAGCATCTAATTAAAGAATGACCTAAAAGGTAATTAACCCTTAAATAACAAATTAAAAAAAAAACCTCCCCATCCATTTTCACTCAATTGGCGCCTCCCCCCATCAATTTTCCCCCCAACTTTTTAATCGAAAATTCTCCCCCTCCGCCCCCCCCCCCCCCAAATTTGTTTCCCCAAACTTTTTAATCGAAAATCCCCCCAAATTTGGTTGCACAAACTTCCCCCTAAATTAAAAACTAAGGTATTTTTAACTTTTAACTTTCCCCCTAAATTAAAAACTAAAGTATTTTTAATTTTTAACTTCTCCCTCAATTAAAATTTTTAATAAAATAAAATTTTAATTTAATGATCATAATTAATAAAATAATTTAAATTTTAAATAATTTATTTTTAATTCATCCCTCACAAGTTATTAATTTAATAAAACTTTTAAGTTATTAACACCACAAATAATTTATATTAAATGAGTTAATACTAAGCATATTGAATTATTTAATAAAATCTAAAACTTAGAAGTCTGAAATGAATATTTAAATACAATTTTTTATACATATATATTAAATTGATTATACATGTATATTTAACAGAAATATTATTTAACACTTTAAATTGATTTAAAAAATTAATAGTTAATATTTTACATTTATCAACACTTTAAATTCATCAAATCATAGACCCTAAATCTTAACCCCTAACCCTAAACTCTAAACTATAATGTATATAAGTATGTATATATCTATCAATATATGAACTCTAAACCCTTGATGAGTTTTACCTTAAACTCTTAACACTAAACCCTAATATATGTAAGTATGTATGTATATATCTATCAATGTCTAAAGCCTAAACCCTTAATGTAGTTTTTCATAAACCCTAAACCCTTAAATCCACAACATAAACCCCTAAACCATAAACTCTAGACACTAAACCCTAATGTATGTAAGTATGTTTGTATCTATCAATATATAAACCCTAAACTCTTAATGAGTTTTCACTACACCCTAAACTCTAAACAATTAACCGTAAACCATAAACCATAAACCATAAACCCTAAACCCTAATATATATAAGTATGTATATATGTAGCTATCAATGTATGAGCCCTAAACCCATAATGAATTTCTCCCTAAACCATAAACACTAAACTTTAACCTTAAACCATAAACACTTAATGAAGTTTTTATAAAAATCTAAACCCTAAACCCTAAACCCTTAAATCTACAACCTAAACCCTTAAAACATAAACTCTAAACCTTAAACCCTAATGTATATAAATATGTTTGTATCTATCAATATATGAACCCTAAACCATTAATGAGTTTTCGCTAAACCCTAAACCCTAATGTATGTATGTAAATGTACCTATAAATGTATGAACCCTAAACTCATATTCATTATTATTTTTTTAATACATCCAATATTTTATAATTTTAATTTGATATTTTCATCATTCTAGACCCTAAAACTTTATTTTTATTCCAAATTGACCCACATTTATTTTTTAAATTTGCCCAATGTTTAATTATTTTAATTTAATATTTTCTTTATTCTAGTCCCTTAACTTTATTTTAATTCCGTATTGACCTTTGTATATATTTTAATTCATCATGTTTTATAATTTTAATTTGAAATTTTGTTCATTCTAGACCCTAAACTTTATTTTTATTCTAAATTGACCTCTACTTATTGTTTTTTTAATTACTCTAATTTTATACTTTTAATTTGATATTTTTGTTCATTATAGTCCCAAAACTTTATTTTTATTCCAAATTGACCCATTTTCCTTGTTTTCTTTTAAATCTATCTAATATTTTATAATTTTAATTTGATATTTTTGTTCATTATAATCTGTGAAAGTTTATTGTTAATCCAAATTGACCCCTTTTCAGTCCAAATTGACCAATTTTCATTATTTTTTAATTACTCCAATGTTTTATAATTTTAATTTGATATGACTTTAAATAATTAACTCAAAATCAATGACGATTGATGGAGGCCAACCTAAAGTCTATTAACTACTTATACGGTTGTACCGAACTCAAACTCAATACGAATTCCAATTCCGAAAATACCCTGACCTGAATTACCCGACCTGAAACTACCCGACCTGAAATTACCTGACCTGAAATGCACCCGACCTGAAATGCAACCGACCTGAAATGAACCCGACCTGAAATGAACCCGACCTGAAATGGACCCGACCTGAAATGGACCCGGCCTGAAACGGACCCGACCTGAAATGGACCCGACCTGAAGTGTATCCGAACCCGAATTAACCTGTCAATTATCTGCTTCGGACCCGACCTGTTTTGACCCGACCTGAAATGGACCCGACCTGAAATAGACCCGACCTGAAATGGACCCGACTTGAAATGGACCCGACCTGAAATAGACCCGACCTGAAATGGACCCGCACCCGACCCGAGTCGAGTCAAAACAGAAAAATGACCTGAAATGACCTGTATCCGATTTTACCCGACCTGACAGTACCCGACCTGAAACCCGTCCGATTACCTGTTTTTACATCCCTAGTGACAGCTAAATGCATAAAGGGTAATTAAATTGTTCACGCTGTCCATTCAAATCGCAACCATTGAACTGATGTGTGGACCATGAACATCCTTAGGCTAAGTTCTCTAACTCCAAGGAGACTGCGTTGGTTATCTTTATGTTGAAACAACTTGATAAATAAAAAAAAACTAAAAATATTATAATTATAATTACATAAAAGAATGTTAACTTATATTTTTTCAATTAAATTTTGAGATTCGAACTTATCATTGTCTTCGCTTATTAAAAGTAACAATGATATACCTTTCGAAATCTCCCTCTCAAATCTTTTTTTATTCTCTCCCTTCTTACTAAATCTCTATCCTTTTTCGTTGCTTCTTTGTCGGTCATCAGTCGTCGGTGGTCTAGCTTTGTTTCTCTCTGACACAATAATCTCTTCCACTTTTGTTTAGGTCTTCACACTCACTGGTGGTCGACGACCGGCCTATTATGGCCTTCCTCCACCGTTTGCCCCTGTTTTTTGGAGAATATTTTTTTCCCCGAAAAACGACTATTTTAGTGCACGATGTATGGTTTTGCTTGCCGACGGTTCGAGGCTTGACAGTGCTTTTCGCCTGGTGTTCTTGCACTTTCCTTGTTTTGTTAGGTTTGTTTTTTGTTCTTTGTTTTTGTAGGTGATGTCGAAAACAATGTTTCCCCTTTCTCATTTGTCTGTGTCTCGTAGGCGGTGGTCGCGATTGTACTTTCGCCTCTCCTTCAGACGTCGATGACTTTCAAATTTGACGCGACGCTCTGCTGGACGAACAACCTTGCATTTCAAGAAATTGTTCATACTCTCCGACATCCCCCGAAGCGACATACAAATTGTGACCATTGAATTGCTGGCTTCGCTCGCCTTGGTTTCGGCCGATGGTGGTGTTCTGTTTTCGTTGTTTGTTCCTCGATCTCGAGAGGACCGACTGTTCTAAGCGTGTGCTTGAGCGGTCGCTCTTTTCTTGTATCATTTCCCCTGTGTTTCTGCTATGCTTGTTTTCACTTGTGTTTTAGGAATGTTTTTTCGTTTGTTTTGTTTTTGGTCTTGTTCTATTGTTGGGTTTGTCATATTTTCCTTTGCGTCTTTTGTGTTTTATTCTTTGATTTATGTTTTTGAATGAAGTCTGTTGTTCTCTTGTTTAAAAAAGAAAGAAAAGAAGTAGCAATGATATATGTTAGGATGAGTCTACCACGTGCGACGAACAACGCTGAACACCACTAATGTTGAACACCATTAAATTAATTAATAAAGATTTAAAATTTCAAGGACCCATCAAATAATTAATAAATACTTTAAAAAAATTCAGTTAAATTATTTTTTATATATATTAAAATTTTATTTTTTTAATAAGGGTAAACTATATATTTAGTACCTCACCTATTTCAGTATTTCTATTGAACCTTCATTATTTAAATATTATTTTAATTTGACTCTATTCTTTATAAAAAATAATTTAACCCTTAACCCTCAACCTAAAACCCTAAACTATTAAACCTTAAACCCTTAAACCTATACCCTAAATCATATACCCTTAAAAATAATTTTATTTAATAAAATAATTGATATGGATTATAGCCATCAACAAGGTTTTTCACCCCAACCCCATTTCTTTATTAGTTTCTTTCAAGAAATTGTTTAGTAAAGAAAGGAAAGGGCAAATACACATGTAGCAACTCAATGTGATTGTAAAATTATGTTGGGCTGCATGGTTAGAGTTGTTTTTCTTCGCCTTAGTGGGTGCTAAATTTGTTTTAAATTAACTTTTAAAAGAAAACCATCCCAGATTCGAAAATTTTCTTAGTTCATGCATTAATTGGCAATGTATTGTTTCAGGTTGCTTCTGAGGGATCCAATGGGTGCATTTGGATATGCAAGTTTGAAGCCATCTTTGACAACGAGTGTTGAATTTGCTGATCGTCGCCCTCATGAAGTGGGTGTAGTTGCAGCTCTGAGAAGCGGAGAGGTTCTTGGGAGCTAGACTGTCTTAAAAAGTGACCAATGTCCTGGTTGTCAAAATGTAAGCTTACCAGAGAGGGTAGAGGGTGCTCCTAACTTCATAGAGGTTGTAACACCCGTGTTTTGGGGTTAGGAGTTAGTCGGGTTAGTGGTCCGAGTCGGTAAAATTAAATTAAATCATTTTGGCCATGGCATGAGTTAATTGAAATTAAATAAAAAGGGGAGGGACCAATGGGGTGATTTTACCCAAAAGAATTTCAAAAAGGAAGACAACTCTTAAATAAGCTAAAAAGAACAACAAAAAAATGGTCTTCCTTTCTTCCCCAAACGTGAAAAGCCTCAAACCTCTCTAAAAACCCTAAATTTACTATTCCATTGATTTCTCCCTCATCTCAAGGTCTTTCTCAAAAGTAAAGGTATATTCTTACTCTCCTCTTCATTTCCTATCTATCCATGGTTATGGATTTTAAAACCATGAACTTTGGAAAATTAGGGCTTGACAAAAGGTTGAGTTTTATTGGGGTTTTCAATTGATTTCGATTTATTGTGTTGGGTTTTGATTTAATCTCATGAAAATACACATTATATGTTGAAATGGAGGATTTTGGGTGAAAACCCGAAATGGATTTTTGAGACAATTTTAACTTGATTTTTGGTGGGTTTTAGGTTGAAATTAGAGGGCTGATGGTTTATGTATGTTAGGAAAGTGTTTTGGAACCATTTAGATGTCATTTGGGTGTTTGAAAACATGATTTTCTGTTGGGTAAAATAGGAGTACGAAAATGGGGATTTTGATGATTGTTTGGGTTGGAAATTGTTGGAGTTTGGCTTGCACTTATGGGTTGAAGTTGTGGCTGAAACTTAGCTATCATTTGTGGGTATAAAATGTGTTGGAAATTTGGGTTTTGATCAAGGTTTATGGGCTGCTCGAATTTGATAAAGTTGGGGTTTGATCATGACTTGAAATGTTGAGTTTGACGTTTGAATTGTATTCCGGGTTAGCTACTTTGATGTTTGAGTTGATTTGAGGTTGTTTTGCTTGTGTTGAGGTGATTAGAAGCGAGGTTTTGAGTTGGTGAAGCCTTGGGAACAAATCCGGAAATTGAAGACCATGGTTGCTTGGTATTTGAGCTTGGAGGTGGAGGTGAGTGGTTAATGTTTTTAAATTGGTTTTCAAGTGGTTGGTTCAAGCATGTGAACTAGGTTGGGCTTGGTAGACCCACCTAGAGTTAGGATTAAGGTGGTAGCCTAATCTTAAGCTTTAGTTAGAGACCTTGGATGTACTCTTTAATTTTTGTTATGCCTCATGATGATTATGTATAATGTGATATACATACATGTTGAAGTATGGCTTAATGCATTGTTATATGCATGTTGTTGAGACTTGATACGATGCGTTGATATATGCATGTGGTTTGGTTTATGAATCGTGCATGATAGTGATCATGGTGAGTACGTGCTAAACATGGAAGTTATGTTGAATCGATATTGTGAAAGGTTGTGGAATTTGATTAATATTGGCACTAGTATGTTTGGGTACAATGATCGATCATTAGGATGAGTGTGCACACAAATTGAGTCAAAACGTACGTGGCCTTGGTGGCGTTAAGGCACCAAGAAGGAGTACGGTGATGTAATATTCCACCGGAAATTTATATATATATATATATTTTACGTGATGATGAGTGGAATCCCATCCGTTAGGCATGTGGTGATGAGTGGAATCCCGCCCATGCAAGGACTGGTGATGAGTGTAATCCCACCGAGGTAATGTTGTTGTTGGAAATGCGTTCCAACATGTTATCCGCGTATTCGAGTCATAGTTAGGTGCCAATACGAGGTTGTATGTATATACCAATATGAGAATATGCATATATGCTTATATGATACGAATTGTGACGCCCTTTATGAATCGATGTATGATGTGGTTAATGCATTGAGATATGTATCGTTGCAAGTTGAGCTTATGAGATGTTGAGCATGACATAATGTTGATTATATGTTCATGCATCATGTTCATTTTGGCTTTTGCGGATCGGAGGTAAGATCATGCATTTCATTATGGAAATTGCTCGTGCTTGGACCCTGCATTGTCAAAGGTTTGTTTTATGAGCTTACCCTCACTAAGCTTTTATGCTTACGCTCTCTTTTGTTTGACAATGCAGATCAATAGCTTGAGGGTGGCAAGGGCAAGGAAAGGTCTCCAAGTGTTGCTAATGGTGAGCTCAATGTATGAATTGTAAATGAGAGAATGTAGTAGTTAAGCAATGGGATAGGTATTGTTGATTTGAGTTTTGTTGTATGTCTATGGTTGACTTGGTTTGTAAGCATGGTATATCTTGCCAAACGCTAGTATGATGGATGTCTTATGAATGCTTAAGTTGCTTTGAATGTCATGTAAACTTATTTGAGATGAATGATGCCTATTGGTACTTTTTAATGTCTTCAAGCATGATTTGTATGAAAGGCTATTGTGAATTTGTCATGTATGTATGATGGTTTATATTTATGCCTTGAGTGTGTTTGAGTATGCTTGACATAAGATGTATGCCTCTAGGCTATGTTTGTTGGTGTTGTGTGCCTTTAGGGGCCCTATGGGACCATTTGACTTGTTGAAATTCCCCAAAAATATGTCTTTCAAAGGTTGCAGGCAGACAGTGTTTCGAAACGGGCTGGGTCGTTTTGGAACGGGTAGGCTTCAAGGACCCCGTATCGGAACGCGTTATGATACAGTTTGGCCTCTGAGAGCCCCTGTTTCGATACGAGTTTCGGAACGATTTGGCTACTGGAATTCTGAGAAAATGACGAGATGAAGGCATTTCGAAACGGGTCTGAGGGTTTCGAAACGGTCAAAATCTCGTTGACCACGAGAAGTTGACCGTTGAGGGCGTTTCGGAACGGTTGACCACCGTTTCAATACGGCCCCTTGTATAGGCTCTGGGGCAGTTGACCTGGTCAAGGCGTTTTGATACGCCTCAAGGGTGTTTCGAAACGGCCTATTTAAAAGATTAAAATTAGGCTGTGTAAATGATGTTTTGGGTTCGAATGTTTGTCTCATGTATTTTATTCCGCTGTTTGATCACATAAGACTTAAATGAACTTTTAGAAAAGATTAAGTTAAAAAAGAAAAATAGGGTTGTTAACCGAGGGGGAACCTTAACGGGTTTCGCTTTGGTTTTCTCCGTGTGGCCCACTTGGACCGGTCATCCGGCCAGACCGAGATGAGGGAGTTACATTTGTTGGTATCAGAGCCTAAGGTTTCTGAGACCTTGGGCAGGTAAGTGAGGTAAGTTAAGTTGTTGTGTTGAAATTGCACGGTGTTTGCTCGCCATGTAAGCATGTTGCTTGTTATTCGAGTATGCTGTGATGTGTGATTGTTTGATTGTGAATGTATGTCGTTTGATCGTGCGTGTGCGTTGCTTGAAGCATGTTTAGTAGAGTCCCATTGCTTCTATTACATCAGAAAAAGAGATTTTTAAGTGAGGGAATCATACTTGAGCACTTGGAAGCCTTGCCTTGCTAACCCAATCATGTATGTTTTATTGTTATTGTTTATTTATTGCTTTTAGTAAGTTTGAGGTCAGTGTGTGGGCCGTGAATCGGTAAGTGGAGGTTGTGGTTTCTGAAATGTGGATGTTGTTGAAGGAGATCATTGCTATAGTTAGGGAAGTACGGATGTACCGGAGTGGAGGTACAATTAGTTTATTTAAGTCAGTATGTACGTGGGTTGATACCTGTTGATGAGGGACGATGTGATCGATTCTGGTATTAGTTGGTAAGAAGGAGTGAAGGCCTATGAGTGGGAGTCAGAGTGGTGTCGATGTTTTATCAGATAATCCCTTGGTACAGTATTAAGTTCGTTTCCTCCGGTTGATTCTGAGTCTGTACTTCTGTATGTTGTTAGCAAGTATGCAAGTTTGAATATGCCTGGTGAAGTGTTAGGGGTGGGTATGAGTATCTTAGTTCTTTTGACGAGATCAGGGTAATGGTCTCGTGTGAGTAATCTGAAATTCAGAAATGCTAGTTAGTGATCGTTGGGGTTCGGCCTATGGTTTTGATACAAGTCAGCCGGTTAGTATCCGTAAGTGGGAATCGGTTTGTGTGATTGGGTCAGTGGGCGTCTGAAGTTGTCTGCTAGCAAGAAGGAGAGGTTAAGTCGCTTCCGATGTAGTTGAGCCAAGAAGGAAGTCTTGAGCTTTAACTTCAGATTGTTTGGTAGTGGGATGTTTTGAGCCGTCAGGACCAAAGTTATAGAACAAGTCCAGCATGACTGTTTGTATGTGATCAGAATTGAATTTTGAAGTTTCGAGATGCTCTAAGAACGATTTAGAAGAGTCAGATTTTGTTGAAGAACCAGCTTGAAAACAATTGGACCGAAGACTACCCCTGTTGAGATCTTAGACGTAGGGACGCATGTGACTAGACCTTTTAGTGAGATAGTGGTGGTCAGATAAATGTACAGAAGATGTTTGTTGGTGGTTCAGGGTTACGTGATTCTAATAGATGTGAAGTAATTGTCTTTTTTACGGTTTCGATGTAGCAGTTGGCGTGGTTCAGCTCGTAGAATACAAAGCTAGGGTATACGTTGAGACAAAGAGAGAGTTACCTTGAAGTTGCAGATTTCTGTAAGGCTGTAGTGGTAGGTGAGGATGTGAGCTTCTTATCGAATGTTGAACCAGCTTTAGAGGTCAAAGATTGATTGAGTTTAGTTGACAGGCTTGTCTAGCAAATGTGTTGAATTTGTCTATTGAATGAAGATTAGACCACAAAATGTTAAAATAGTTCGTGATTTTTCCTAGAAGTGTTTAGAAGAAATGCCCAGTTTGTCTCCTAACAGAGAAGAAGAGTTTATTATTGATACCGTCACTGAGTTTGCTCATGTTTTGATTTGCTCTGTATCTAATGGTTTCCGACAGAATTGAGAGTATTGAAGAATCAACTCCGAGTCTTGTTAGACCTTAGATTCTTTAGGCCTAGTGCATCATCTTAGAGTTCGATAGTGTAACTTCTGAAGAAGAAAGAGTGACAGTACGAGAATGTGTTTAGGTTCAGACAGTCGAAACAAGTGGCAGTGAATAATTAGTATCCGTTTCCGAGTGCCAGTGATTTGTTGATCAGTTAGTGTGTGTTTCAGTCTTTTCGAAGATTAATTTGGGATCCGATTGCTACCAGTTGAATGTGAGAGAAGTTAATGTATCGAAGACAACTTTCGAGGCAAGATGTGACCGCCTTGAGTTCTAAATTATGCCGTCTTGTTTGACTAGTGTGTTAGTTACTTTTATGGAGATGTTGAGCAGAATAATTCCCGAGTTCCTCGATCAGTTGTAGTAGTTCTCATAGTTGACACATGAGTATATTCACGTACCGAAAAAGATCATGACAAGCTATGGAGTTAGTGATGTAGATCGTATTAGAGAATTAGTCGTATGCCAAGTTGTGCAACGTGAACTCCGAGTTAATGAAGATGTTCTTCTAGGACATGTAGATCAGTCGAGTGTATTAGAGTAAATCCTATATAGGCAGAAGAAGACGTGAGTTGGAAGAAACCGAAGACAGTGACAGGTATCTATAGTTCCTAGGTCTAGCATTGTTACTTTCAGAGAATTGTAAATAGTCTTTTGAAGATAGCTGCTTCTTTAACAAGTTGCTACAGAAGAATGTTCGGTTGTGTGGTCAGATGTAAGACAATGAACCCTTGAGAAACCTAAAGAAACTTTGATGAGAGCTTCGACCTTGATTCAGCCTGTATCAGAGAAAGAGTGTGAACCACAGTGATGCGTTACATGTAGAGTTAGGTTGTGTGTTTATGCAAGACAGGAGATTGTGGCTTGTTCATCGAGATAGTTGAAAGACCGTGAGAAGAGTTATCCGATATGAGACATAGAGTTAATTACAGTTGTAATTGCTTCGAAGACTTAGAGACAAAGCTTGTATAGTAAGGAATGCACAGTGTGTATGTACATATCATCAGAACTTGAAATATTAGACGACTTAGGAAGGGTTGAAACTTGAACAGCATATGTTGTTAGAGCCGCTTGAAGACCATGATCTCAAGATTGTGTATCATCCGAAGAGAGTTAAAGTAGTAACCGATGTTCCGAGTTGTATTTGTTGTTAGATTGGTAGTTGGGTTGCGAGATGTATTTGCCGAATTCAGTTTACCGAATGACAATAGTTTTGTGGCCGAGTTTCATGTTAAACCTACTTTGAGTCAGATACTTGAAGAGAAACAGTTGCAAGACAGGTTCTTGGCACCTCACGTGCAAGACATAGTGGAAAGAAGACCGTCAGAATATAGTTTCAGAGATGATAGAGTTTGTATTTTTAGAGACAGAATAGTTGTACCGATTGACATAGTGTTTTGAGACGTGTTGTTTTGGGCCGAAGCACACGACAGTTTAATTCATATTGCATTTGAGTGGTACGAAGACGTATTGTGGGTTGAAGATGAGTACTTCTGGATTGAGTTGATGAATAATGTGGTTCAGTATGAGAGTAAGTGTGTAAATTGCTAGCGTGTCAAGATCGAGCGTCAGTTTTCTTCTAGTTTGTTACATTCGTGGAAGATTCTTAGTGAAAGTGAGCAATAGAGGTTCGAGATTTCTGCTAGATCTTTGAAGACGTCTGTATAGTGTTTGATTGTCTGTTGAAGTCAGATGATCAGTCAGAAGAAGTTATGAGTCAAGTTTTAAACAGTGCTGTTTGAGATTGTGAATCAGGCTACTTTTGTTGTTTATTTGTTGCGGTTACCACCAGAGTTAGAAAGAGGTTTGTGATGTGTTTCGTGTATCTGTGATTCAGAAGTGTGAGTCAGATCCGTTATGTGCTATGTTTGTAGAAGAGATCGAATTGAGTATAAAGTCGACATGCCTTGAAGAATCAGTTGAGATCTTAGTGTCAGATAGCAAATGTTGTGTGGTAAGTCCTTCGAGTTGGTTAAAATGTTGTGGTGAGAAGGAAAGGGAAGTATGGATGAGCATGTTTCAGTGACTCTTCCTGTCCGATAAATTTCGGGGGCGAAATTTCCTTAAGTGGGGGAGAGTTGTAACACCCGTGTTTTGGGGTTAGGAGTTAGTCGGGTTAGTGGTCTGAGTCGGTAAAATTAAATTAAATCATTTTGGCCATGGCATGAGTTAATTGAAATTAAATAAAAAGGGGAGGGACCAATGGGGTGATTTTACACAAAAGAATTTCAAAAAGGAAGAGAACTCTTAAATAAGCTAAAAAGAACAACAAAAAAATGGTCTTCCTTTCTTCCCCAAACGTGAAAAGCCCCAAACCTCTCTAAAAACCCTAAATTTACTATTCCATTGATTTCTCCCTCATCTCAAGGTCTTTCTCAAAAGTAAAGGTATATTCTTACTCTCCTCTTCATTTCCTATCTATCCATGGTTATGGATTTTAAAACCATGAACTTTGGAAAATTAGGGCTTGACAAAAGGTTGAGTTTTTATTGGGTTTTTCAATTGATTTCGATTTATTATGTTGGGTTTTGGTTTCATCTCATGAAAATACACATTATATGTTGAAATGGAGGATTTTGGATGAAAACCCGAAATGGATTTTTGAGACAATTTTTAAGGTGTCTAAAACTTGAATTTTGGTGGGTTTTAGGTTGAAATTAGAGGGCTGATGGTTTATGTATGTTAGGAAAGTGTTTTGGAACCATTTAGATGTCATTTGGGTGTTTGAAAACATGATTTTCTGTTGGGTAAAATAGGAGTACGAAAATGGGGATTTTGATGATTGTTTGGGTTGGAAATTGTTGGAGCTTGGCTTGCACTTATGGGTTGAAGTTGTGGCTGAAACTTATCTATCATTTGTGGGTATAAAATGTGTTGGAAACTTGGGTTTTGATCAAGGTTTATGGGCTGCTCGAATTTGATAAAGTTGGGGTTTGATCATGACTTGAAATGTTGAGTTTGACGTTTGAATTGTATTCCGGGTTAGCTACTTTGATGTTTGAGTTGATTTGAGGTTGTTTTGCTTGTGTTGAGGTGATTAGAAGCGAGGTTTTGAGTTGGTGAAGCCTTGGGAACAAATCCAGAAATTGAAGACCATGGTTGCTTGGTATTTGAGCTTGGAGGTGGAGATGAGTGGTTAATGTTTTTAAATTGGTTTTTAAGTGGTTGGTTCAAGCATGTGAACTAGGTTGGGCTTGGTAGACCCACCTAGAGTTAGGATTAAGGTGGTAGCCTAATCCTAAGCTTTAGTTAGAGACCTTGGATGTACTCTTTAATTGTTGTTATGCCTCATGATGATTATGTATAATGTGATATACATACATGTTGAAGTATGGCTTAATGCATTGTTATATGCATGTTGTTAAAACTTGATACGATGCGTTGATATATGCATGTGGTTTGGTTTATGAATCGTGCATGATAGTGATCATGGTGAGTACGTGCTAAGCATGGAAGTTATGTTGAATCGATATTGTGAAAGGTTGTGGAATTTGATTAATATTGGCACTAGTATGCTTGGGTACAATGATCAATCATTAGGATGAGTTTGCACACAAATTGAGTCAAAACGTACGTGGCCTTGGTGGCGTTAAGGCACCAAGGAGGAGTACGGTGATGTAATATTCCACCTGAAATTTATATATATATATATTTATATATATTCTACGTGATGATGAGTGGAATCCCATCCGTAGGGCATGTGGTGATGAGTGGAATCCCGCCCATGCAAGGACCGATGATGAGTGTAATCCCACCGAGGTAATGTTGTTGTTGGAAATGCGTTCCAACATGTTATCCGCGTATTCGAGTCATAGCTAGGTGCCAATACGAGGTTGTATGTATATACCAATATGAGAATATGCATATATGCTTATATGATACGAATTGTGACGCCCTTTATGAATCGATATATGATGTGGTTAATGCATTGAGATATGTATCGTTGCAAGTTGAGCTTATGAGATGTTGAGCATGACATAATGTTGATTATATGTTCATGCATCATGTTTATTTTGGCTTTTGCAGATCGGAGGTAAGATCATGCATTTCATTATGGAAATTGCTCGTGCTTGGACCCTGCATTGTCGAAGGTTTGTTTTATGAGCTTACCCTCACTAAGCTTTTATGCTTACGCTCTCTTTTGTTCGACAATGCAGATCAATAGCTTGAGGGTGGCAAGGGCAAGGAAAGGTCTCCAAGTGTTGCTAATGGTTAGCTCAATGTATGAATTGTAAATGAGAGAATGTAGTAGTTAAGCAATGGGATAGGTACTGTTGATTTGAGTTTTGTTGTATGTCTATGGTTGACTTGGTTTGTAAGCATGATATATCTTGCCAAACGCTAGTATGATGGATGTCTTATGAATGCTTAAGTTGCTTTGAATGTCATGTAAACTTATTTGAGATGAATGATGCCTATTGGTACTTTTTAATGTCTTCAAGCATGATTTGTATGAAAGGCTATTGTGAATTTGTCATGTATGTATGATGGTTTATATTTATGCCTTGAGTGTGTTTGAGTATGCTTGACATAAGATGTATGCCTCTAGGCTATGTTTGTTGGTGTTGTGTGCCTTTAGGGGCCCTATGGGACCATTAGACTTGTTGAAATTCCCCAAAAATCTGTCTTTCAAAGGTTGCAGGCAGCCAGCGTTTCGAAACGGGCTGGGTCGTTTCGGAACGGGTAGGCTTCAAGGACCCCGTATCGGAACGCGTTATGATACGGTTTGGCCTCTGAGAGCCCCTGTTTCGATACGGGTTTCGGAACGATTTGGCTACTGGAATTCTGAGAAAATGACGAAATGAAGGCGTTTCGAAACGGGTCTGAGGGTTTCGAAACGATCAAAATCTCGTTGACCACGAGAAGTTGACCGTTGAGGGCGTTTCGGAACGGTTGACCACCGTTTCGATACGGCCCCTTGTATAGGCTCTGGGCAGTTGACCTGGTCAAGGCGTTTCGATACGCCTCAAGGGTGTTTCGAAACGGCCTATTTAAAAGATTAAAATTAGGCTGTGTAAATGCTGTTTTGGGTTCGAATGTTTGTCTCATGTATTTTATTCCGCTGTTTGATCTCATAGGACTTAAATGAACTTTTAGAAAAGATTAAGTTAAAAAAGAAAAATAGGGTTGCTAACCGAAGGGGAACCTTAACGGGTTTTGCTTCGGTTTTCCCTGTGTGGCCCACTCGGACCGGTCATCCGGCCAGACCAAGACGAGGGGGTTACAGAGGTTGATGGGTTTCCTATCCTACAAAAGATTGGTAGCTCCGAAGGTAGTCGTCCAGCTTTTGGCACAATATGCGGGAAGAACCTGTCGTTTACATTAATGGGAAGCCATTTGTTCTTTGTGAGGTTGAAAGGCCCTATAAAAACATGTTGGAGTACACAGTAAATTTATTTTTACTTGTTATATGTTAAACTTTTGTCGAGGAACTGTGTGGTGGAGCTTCGTGCATAGAAGTATCTCTAGTTAAGATGTTTCAGGTCATTGGAGTATTACTTTTGTTACAGTATCATAGTTACTGATTCTTTGCTCATTTAAAACAATTGTAGTTAGTTTTCGTGGTAAATAATTTACATATTTATACTTAAACTAACGTGGCTCCATTACTTTTTTCTTTGATTTGTGCAATATTTTAACCCTCTTCCCCATCTACTTGAGAATCGAAGGAACAATTCCCTAAAAGAAACTAATAATGAATATATATATATATACCCAAAATTCATGCAAATATATAGATTTTATTAAATAAAATTATTTTTAAAGGTATATGGTTTAGGGTATATGTTTAAGGTTTAATAGTTTAGGGTTTTAGGTTGATGGTTAAGGGTTAAATTATTTTCTATAAAGAATAGGGTCAAATTGAAATAATATTTAAATAATGAGGGTTCAATAGAAATACGGAAATAGGTGAGGTACTAAATATATAGTTTACCCTTATTAAAAAAATAAAATTTTAATATATAAAAATAATTAAATTGAATTTTTTAAAATAATTATTAATTGTATGATGAGTCCTTGAAATTTTAATCTTTATTAATTAATTTAATGGTGTTCAGCGGTGTTCATTGCACGTTGTAGAATTTTCCTATACGTTAAAGTATAATCGAAACCATTATGATTCAACATGATTTATTAAACATTTGTTAGGATGAGTCTACCACGTGCGACGAACATTGATGAACACCACTAACGATGAACACCGATGAACACTATTAATTTTTTTAAAAAAAAATTAAAAAGCTAAATGACTAAAATTATAATTAAAATTATCTCTTAAAAAATAAAAATCAAATTTAATAATTACTTTATAATATTTTTTTAATAGGTTAGAATCAAATATACCAAATTCTCCTAAACCCTAACAAAATCAATCTCTTAAAAAATAGAAATCAGTTTATAATTTTTTAATAGATTATAATCAAATATAGCCAACTGATTTCTAATCTATGAGGGGTTGAATTTGTTAGGGTTTAGGTTTAGGAGAGTTGTGTATATTTATTCTAATCTATTAAAAATTATAAACTGATTTCTATTTTTTAAGAGATTAATTTTGTTAGGGTTTAGGAGAATTGGGTGTATTTGATTCTAACCTATTAAAAAAATATTATAATGTAACTATTAAATTTGATTTTTTTTAAGAGATATTTTTAATTATAATTTTAGTCCTTTAGATTTTTAATTTTTTTTTAAAAAAAATTAATGGTATTCATCGGTGTTCATCGTTAGTGGTGTTCATCAATGTTCGTCGCCCGTGGTAGAATTTTCCCATTTGTTATATTAAAAAAATTATTAAACATTTGTTCAAAAAATATTATTACATTTATTTAAAACGTGATTTTAGTCTGGTTTATTTTTTAACCCATTGAGTGGTCTCGAAGATGGATTCATGTGGGTTTGGGGAGAGGCTCTTATCCCACGAACGAGAATTTTTTTACCTTTGTTTTATATAATTTTAAAAAATAGATTAATTATGAATTTGTCTCTCTCACTTTTTAATATTTATGTTTTGCCCCCTAAATCAAAAAACATGATTTTCGTACCTGGTAGTCTCAGTTGAAAAGAGTTATCCCTAGGAGATACGGTTTCGAGCAACTTGTCTGCACTATGTATGTACGTTTTCAAAAAACTAAAAGTAATCAACAAATACTATTATGTAATCATATTATAATGTAAAAAATGTGGCTTAAAACAAAAAAATCTTTTCAAATTTTAGTAAGTTTGGTTAAATTTGCCATTAATTATTTTTGAGTCAAAATAAACCATAAAATTGGTAATTTAGTCAAGTTGGCTACCGAATTTTCTTAAATCAAAGTGATCAATGAACGTACAGATTTGATCAAATTATCCCCTAAATTTTTTAGGGTAAACTACAAATTTAGTACCCAATATATTACCATGTTTCTCTTTTGGTACCCACTTATATTTTTGGTAAAATGGTACCTAATTTACGTTTTTATTCTGTTTTAGTATGGTGTGACTCAATTTTTAAGCATAATAACAGTTTTAGTACAAAAATTTATACATTTTTATCAATTTGGTCCAAACTTTATCGATTTAATCATTATTATAAATATTTGGGTTAAAACTACAAATTTCCCCTTTTTTTCTTTCCCAAAAACCCTAACCCCTCCCTCTCCCTAGAGCCACCGTCAACTGTAACTCGCTTAAACCATAAACCATCCTTCGAACACTAAAAAAATTCTACTGTAAATAGTTGATAAAATTAGGAGCCAAATTCTTTACTGTAAATAGTTTCTGAAAATCTGCATAGTATTTAATTAAGAGCCAAATTGAGATGATGACGATGATTAAGATTATAGGTCTATAATTTTCTTATTTACTGAAAATCTGCATATTATCATCTTGAGCCGTCGTCAGCATGTTACAACTGTGGAGGGTCCGAGCATTTCATAAGGTAGTGTCCAAGTCGGCCGCTTGTTTGGAATGCCGTTAAATGTGTTTTTCACATCTCCATTTGAACCATCTTCTCTCTTTTGTTTTGTTCTTACTATCCTTTGGTTTGGTGTTTTATGTTTCTTTTTTTCTGGGCTTATTAAGAGCGATTGTTCTGGAAGGAAGGTGTTGAGCTATTTGTGTGAACAATTATGAAATGAAATTGGTGTTGAAATCTAAGAAAAAACAACCCATAAATTAGGGTGGAGTTAGAATTTTGGTGTTAACTCATATTTTAATAAAAGCGGGTGAAAAGACATGGTGGATGCCAATTTTCTTTCAAAGATCTCAATTATTTTTTTATAACGGTGTCAATTTTCTTTAAAAAATCTTAATTATTTTTAATACTGATATCAATTTCCTATTAAGATGAGCTAGGATCTATTTACACGATGTAAAACTCAATTATTTTTACATTTTTTGGATCGTTGGATGATGATAATAAGTGGTTAAGATTATTTCCTTATCTTTTTTCCAATCGATAATCTTCACATTTTCTACTATAATCTCATTCATCCATTTACCTTCATCCAACGGTCTAAAAAAGGTGTAAGAGGATCATATCTCTCTCTATATTTCATATAATATATATATTAAAATTCTTTCTCAAAATTTTTGGATGTCAATTGACACCCTATGCTCACAGCTAGCTCCGCTTATGCCCATCAACCCTCATCTTTTAAACCTCAATCCCCAAACTCCAAAGAAGTTGAATAGATTTGATAGAAAAAAGGTAATCTTCGATTTTACTCCTAAAATTAAGATGATGTTTAAATTGATGGAGTATACAAGTGTTTTGAACTAAAACTGTGATTATATCAAGCCACATCATCATCTTTGATAATTTTTAACGGCCGAATATCAAAACTGAACAAAAATGTAAAATTAAGTATCATTTTGTCAAAAAGATAGATGAGATATCAAAACAAAAACACAATAATAGATTAGGTACTAAGTACTAACTAGATAGTGTACCCAAGTTTTTATGATAACTTTGGGAAGTTTCTTATAAAATTTTGTCCTAAAGCAGTTAAGGATCCATTTGATTTATTAAACTCATAGAGCCATTGTAACGCCCTAATTTAAAAAGGGGGAAAGAAACCGCACCCCTTGGCATGGTGATTTGGTAACTTAACCAACCGAGCCAAGCTTGCTCTTGGTTCTAATATGCATCAATTTAATCTTAAGCTCAATCTAAAGTCTGAAATACATTAACTCTTGTCTGACCCCTTCACCTACCAGATTAATGACCCAACCAAACACCAGATATTTTTCCCTCTCCCTCTATCGACCGTCCTGCTACCCAACCTCGACCACCCTTCTAAACTCTGTCACCCCCTAGCCGTGGTGTGCACCGCCACCTTCACCGTCTCCGCATTCTCTTCCCGACCCCAGCCTTGTGCTCCACTCGCGGTGAACGACCGATGTTCATCGTGGAGATTACGTTGAAGTCTCGTCGAAACCACCCGTGAACCTTCATGTTTTCCTCCGTTGCCGACTAAGTGCGTCGATAGTCCAAGCTGGATCAGCGTGAGGAGGGGAACAAAACCCCCCTAACCGTTCGTCGCTCCGACACCGTCAAAGGCCTCACTAAAGTAGTGCGTATTCCGGCTGTCTTACTTTGTTTTTGGTAAGCTCCGATTAAATTTCGGCCTTGTTAGGGTCGTTCTGGCTTGTTGAAGTGTTGATTCTTAGAATTTTTTTTGTTTTCCAACATATTCTAACCCATTGGGGCCTCCGGCGAGCAATTTCGGTGACCGGCCGGCAAGGTTGACAATTTGGGTAAGTGGGCCGGTTCAAGTGTTGGCCAGAGAGCCTAAACCGGTCACCTTTGGGCCAAGCACGTTTGTTAACCCGGTCCAAACCCGAGCCCAAACCCGAGTCTGACTCGTATCCGAGCCCAACCCGTCTGCCGAGTTAACTCAGCCCGAGTCAATTACCGAGTCAACTCAGCCCGAGTAAGCTCAGTGAGTCAGTCCGAGTCAGCTCAGTGAGTCAGCCCGAGTCAACTCAGTTGACCCCTGCTAGTTGACTTTTGACGTCAGCATTTACCGCAAACGTCAGGATTGACTTTGACCGTTGACTTTGATCGTTAACCGTTGACTTTGATCGTTGACCAAAAAGCCAATTTTTCCAAAAATTGTCGTTTTACATTTTTGACGTCCTGAGTCCGTTTTTGAAGCCTGTTTCACGAAATTCTAACCCGAAATCCTCCGAATCTGACCCTAATCACGAACATGCTTAATTAATTAACTATTGTTTCGAAAAGGAGTTATATTAAATAAAAGACTGATGTGAACCATTGTTTGCCTGAAGGTACTCGAGACTCCCCCGACCGATCGTCTGCTCAGCCCAGTTCCTCCCAACCCGCTCTCCCTCGCGCTTCCGTGGTTACTAGAACGACCTTGTAGACTTTGTGAATGAAATCTAAGTTAGAACTTAATCCATGTAGTAACTTATTCTATTGTAAACTTGTGATCTAGGATCTAGCTCAGTGGCAGAGCGTGGCGAGACCAGTGTCTGTTAGACCCTCTTGAATAGCTCATTGAGGTGTGTTCCGTGTGTGCTACATTTCTGTTTTGCTTGAACTCTTGAATGCACATATTTGAACATAAATATGAACATGTATGAACTATGAGATAATTTTTGAACTGAGGTCATGACTACCCTTCTCTGTTAAAGCATGATTATGTTTCTGATAAAAGCATGACTATTCCGTTGAAAGCATGATTGTTGTTTGAGAACATAGTCGTATTATAACTGATACTATGCCCCATGTCTGATCTGGAATTGAAATATCTGATTTCTGGTTGATGTAATTAAACATATGTCTTCCATATGAATTCTGATGCTTATGTATATCAAGCAAAAATTGTACTGCTTGGGGGTATACTCTGGGATATGTTTTGAAGTGTCTGCAGGTACATCCCTGATCCAGCTGGTAAACCCTTATGTTAAACTCCTACGCCCACAGGCCTAGGGTAAGTCTTTCTTGACCTAAGGCATTCCCTTAGGTAGGCTCCTACGCCTCAGGCCTAGGGTAAGACCTTCTGTATGCAGTTCAGTGGGAATTGCATTTTGGAATTCGGTTGGAGGGTAGTTAGGTTTCAATAAAACTTTGATTGTCTTGATACCTTGAATTGAATTGATGAATCGTATATCTTAATTGTGTATGAGTTTATGAACACATGTTTTATATGTACTTATTAGAACACACTGAGCTTCCTAGCTCTTACCCCAAAACTTTCCCCTTTCAGATACTTTTAGATAGGCTACCCGTGGACTTGGCACTTGGAGGATCGACACATTCTTATTATACCTTTGTTGTAATGTTCTTATCCACCATAATGTCTATTTTGGGTGACATGAGCCTATATTTTGTTATGCTATACTTTACTAATTGACCATGATGGCATCATTTTATAACTCAAACTCTGAAATGATTTTAGACTATGCACTTGATAGTTGATTCGATGGTATGTGTGTATCATCGTTACGAGACTTTAGAATGGAAATGTTTTTACCTATTATTATCTTGATCGCTCTATAGTGAGTTATACCATTATATACTTTCGACTGGATAATATATTTTCCCAACAGGTTTTCTACTCGAGTTACATCATGAGACATGTCAGGTTTTTCATGAAAGTTGAATATATGTGTTATATATGTTTTGATGATCCTATGTAACTTAGGTGTAACGCATTGGCAGGTACATGGGGTTACATTTAATTGGTATAAAAGCATTTGGTTTTATAAACCTCGGACTGTGAGTGGGTCATAAATACTATGTTTTATAAAACGTTTTAAATATTTATATATTTGCAGAAAAAGGCCATGTCACCAAGTTTTATATGTTTAACTGTGTCTGATATTCCAGTGCCAGTTCTGACCTTAGGTTCTTCTTTTTGTAGAGCTGAGACCAAGTAATGAGTACTAGACGTGTTCCTCGACCTACCCGGAGGCGAGGTCGACCTGCTAGATTCTCCGACCCGATTAAGGACGTGGCTAATGATCCCTCTGCCCCTATAGATCCTCATGCCCCTAGAGGTCCTACAACTCCGGTTGATCCACCACCTACATCTGGTATCGATATGACGACTCCGGTTAGAGGAGCACCTGCACCCCGTACTGAGCCATCCACGATTAGGGGTGTTCAAAAATACCCGGCCCGAACTACCCGACCCGCCGACCCTTCTACCCGATTAAAATTTACCAGGTATTTATATTAAAGTACCCGAATTTTTCGGGCCGATTACCCGACTCGCAATTTTTTTCGGGTAGTTGGGCCGGGTCAGGGCCAAATTTTTTTTATAACCGGGTACCCGACTCGCTAATTTTAATATTTATATATTTTATATTCTATTTTTATTTTATGTTTCTTATTATTTTTCCTTAAAATTAATTTTAAATCTCTAACTTCTTTTTATACTTGTATTATATACTTTTAAGTTTACAATTTTTCAAAAATATTTATATTAATTTGTCACTATGAGAGTCGAAAGAAAAATCATGATCGAAATTAATATTTTTAATACCTTCTTTTGTCGATAAACTTTAATATATATACATATATGTATATATCCAAATATTTCTCTCTTAAAACTAACCTCAGATCAATATTTTTGTGTTTGAAATATATATCATGAAATTTTATGTGTTTCATATATATATATATATATATTAAAAATAGATTTAAAAAAATATAAAAAATAAACCGGGCGGGTAACCGATTCTTATGGGCCAGGTCACGGGTCGACTTTTAGGTACCCGAAAATTCTGGGTACCCAAAATTTAGGGTACCCAAAAATCCAGGTACTCGGATATGAACACCCCTATCTACGATAGTGTCTGATGAGGCTCTTAGCATGCAGTTTTTACAGTGATTCATGGTGCAGTTAGAGCTGCGGGAGTTGTGCCTGAAGTTCCTATCTCTCAGACCCTAATCACTAACGGGGTTAAGACTTTTGATGGCCTTACAGGTGGAACCCGACTGAGGCAAAATAGTGGCTTCACGATCTTGAGAAACGCATGGATTCGTTGGGTCTTGAGCCTCCCAATAAATATTTGGGAGCTGTCTCACTGCTTTATGGGAATGCCCGCACCTGGTGGGAGTCTGTTGTGAGCAGTGTCCTTGCTACCCGTCTGACATGATATTTCTTCGAAGAAAGCTTCAAGAGCTGTTTCATCGGAAAATGTTATATGAGGCAGATGCAAGAGCAGTTCAGGACTCTGACACAGGGGGAGATGATTGTATCTGAGTATGAGGCGAGGTTTCTAGACCTTTTGAGGTTTGGATCTAATCTGGTACCCACTGAAAAAGAAAAGTGTTGCAAGTTTGCACCCGGTCTCCGTCATGAGTTATGCGTACATGTTATCGGCCACATTGATAAGGATTTTGATAAGGTGATCGAGTTAGCAAAAGATTTAGAGGAGGTTGAGTTGATGGCCGCAGAGAGCGACAGAGTAGATCGAGACCGATCTAGGAGGCCATCTAGCACCAAGTTTTCAGCATAGGCAAGTAAAAAGGCTCGCACTACTACACCTCCGAGGAGTGACACCGGTTGTAGGCCTCCAGCCCCTCAGCCTCGGTAGCTAGTCGAGGTGGTTCATCAGGTTTCTCTAAGGCACCTTTTTGTGAGCATTGTGGCAAATGGCATCAAGGGGAGAGTAGGAAGAAGGCGAGTACCTGTTTTTGTTGCGGGTTTGGAGATCACTTTTTGAAGGGTTGCCCCATTCCACAATCTTCTCATCGGGCATCCCCTCAGTCTCCTACACGTTCACAGGCTTCTGTTTAGACTCCAGCTAGGGGTCGTAGTCAGAGTAGACCTTCTACACCTGCTACCAGGACTGACACCAGAGCTCGATCATATCAGAGTGGGGGACCGAATTTATCTGAGGCCAGTAGCCAACACTTGTGTATGCTACCAGACATCAGGATGACATAGATGAGCATGATATCATTGTAGATACTTTTACCATTCATTTTTCTCCATACTTTGCATTGCTTGATAATGGTTCCACTCACTTCTACATTTCAAGATCTATTTCCCGAGACCTTTCAATTTTGATAGAAGCCACAGAGAATGTTGTTACAGTTATGAGCCCTGTGGGCCAGTTAGCGACTGTGGATAAGGTGTTTAGGCGTTGTCCTCTTGAGGTTCAAGGGGAAATTTTTTTGGTTGATCTTATGGAGCTTCTTTTAGGAGTTCGATCTAATTCTTGGCATGGATTGGTAGACGAAACATCGGGTCACTCTGGATTGTAAGTCTAAGAGGGCTATTTTGAAGACTTTAGATGGTCGGTCAGTGGTGTTGGTCGGTGAGCAGCGAGGTTACCTGTCCAATGTAGTATATGCCCTGACAGCTGACAAGATGATCCGGAAAGGATACAAGACCTTAATTGCTTGCTTCCTAAACACGAAGGGTTCATTTTCCAAGATTGAGGAAATTCGCACGTTAGCGAGTTTCTTGATGTTTTTCCTGAAGAGTTGCCTGGGTTACCTCCCGATAGGGATGTTGAGTTCGGAATTGAGACCTATCCGGGTTCCGCGCCAGTATCCATGAATTCTTATCGTATGGCCCCTAAAGATCTTAAGGAGTTAAAAGTCCACTTACAAAAGCTTCTTGACCGAGGCTTTATCCGACCTAGCTTTTCACCTTGGGGAGCTCCTTTTCTCTTCGTGAAGAAGAATGATGGTTCATTTCGGTTATGTATTGATTACCATAAGTTGAATAAGTTGACTGTGAAAAACAAATATCCGTTACCCAGGACTGATGACTTAATTGATCAATTTCGGGGAGCCACCGTTTTCTTGAAGATTGATCTCTGATCCGCGTACTATCAGCTGAAGATAAAGGGTTCTGATGTTGCTAAGACAACCATTCGTGTTAGATACGAGCATTACGAGTTCCTAGTGATGTCGTTTGGATTGACTAATGCACCAGCTGCTTTTATGGACATGATGAATCGTGTGTTCCGACCCTTTATAGATCAGTTTGTTGTGGTTTTCATTGATGATATCCTGGTCTATTCTCGGACAGAGACAAAACATGTTGAGCATTTGAGGATTGTTCTGCAAACTTTGAGAGAGCATCGTTTGTATGCTAAGCTGAGCAAGTGTGAATTTTGGCTCAAAGAAGTGAAATTTCTGGGACATGTTGTGTCTGCTCGAGGCATCTAGGTTGATCCATGTAAGATCGAGGCCATCACCAATTGGAAGCAACCTAAGAATGTCTCTTAGATCCATAGCTTTTTGGGTTTGGCTGGATACTACCGACGCTTTGTTGAGGGTTTCTCCATCATTGCCACCCTTTTGACAAAGCTATTGAAGAACTGAAGGCAGCTTTGACTCAAGCCCCGGTTCTTACACAACCCGAGTCTGGGAAGGACTTCTCAGTGTATAGTGATGCTTCACACTCTGGGCTCGGTTGTGTACTGATGCAGGATGGGAAGGTTATCGCTTATGCATCACGTCAGTTACGACCACATGAGTGTAACTATCCGACCCATGACCTCGAGTTAGCTGCAGTGGTCTTTGCTCTGAAGATCTGGAGGCACTACCTCTACTGAGAGAAGTGTTATATCTTTACTGACCACAAGATATTAAAGTACATCCTCACTCAGAGGGATCTAAATATGAGGTAACGTCGTTGGGTTGATCTTCTAAAAGACTATGATTGTAAGATTGAGTACCACCCGGGAAAAACCAATGTTGTTGTCGATGCCTTGAGTCATAAGGCCATATCCGACCTGAGATCCCTGTTTTCCAAGATGAGCATTTATAGTGATAACAGTTTGCTAGCAGAATTACAAGTTAAACCAACTTTGGCTGACGAGATTAAGACCGAGCAACTCTTAGATAGTTCCTTACTTCTAGTCATACAACAAGTTGAGCAGGGATCCACATCTGTTTATACCTTCGATCATGATGGCTTTCTGTGCTTCAAGGGTCGTTATTGTGTCCCTAATAATGCCGACCTGAAGCGAGCCATACTTAGTGAGGCTCATAGCAGCCCTTATGCTATGCATCCTGGTGGAGACAAGATGTACCAGAACCTGAAGCAAAGGTACCGTTGGGAGGGTATGAAGAAGGATATATCATATTATGTATCGAAGTGTATGACTTGTCAGCAAGTCAAAGCGGAAAATCAGCATCCTTCTGGTTCATTGCAGCCCATCAAGATTCCCGAGTGGAAATGAGAGCGTATCACGATGGACTTTGTCACCGGGTTACCATTGACTCCTTCTAAAAAGGATTATGTCTGGGTGATTGTGGATCGTCTCACCAAGTCAACCCACTTCATTCCTATTCAAGTTAATTATTCTCTGGAGAAGCTAGCAAGGCTTTATATCTCAGAGATTGTCAGATTGCATGGTGTACCCTTATCTATCATATCTGATCTAGATCTGAGGTCCACTTCACATTTCTGGTCAGCCTTGCATAATGCTTTGGGTACACGTCTAAATTTCAGCACATCCTTTCATCTGCAGACTGACAGTCAGTCATAGAGGGTAATTAAGGTTCTAGAAGATATGTTGCAGGATTGCGTGATAGACTTCTGTGGTAGTTGGGAAGACTTCTTGCCCTTGTCCGAGTTTGCTTATAATAACAGCTATCAGGCTAGTATCCGCATGGTACCTTATGAAGCTTTGTATGGTCGCAAGTGCCGAACTCCTATCTGTTGGACCGAGTTGTATGATAAGAAGACCTTGGGTCCGAAGTTGGTTCAAGAGACTGATGAGATCGTTAGACTGATCTACGACCGTCTAAAGGAGGCATTCGACAGATAATAATCTTATGTAGATCGAAAGAGGAAGGATATTGAATTCAAGGTTGGCGATCAAGTCTTTCTAAAAGTATCTCCATGGATGAAAGTTCTAAGATTTGGGCGCAAAAGAAAGCTGAGTCCGAGATTCATTGGACTGTATCGTATCGTGAAGAAGGTTGGGCCAGTTGCCTATCGGCTTGAGTTACCTCCTCAGCTCAGTCGTATCCATAATGTCTTTCATGTATCCATGCTAAGACAATATCATCCAGATCCCAGTCATGTTATCCAGGTTCAGGATTTGGAGTTGAGGTCAGACTTGTTTTATGAAGAAGAACCAATACAAATCCTAGATTTTGACGAGAAAGTTTTGAGGAACAGACGTATTCCAATGGTCAAAGTTTAGTGGAGAAATCGTAGCCCTGCGGAAGCTACTTGATAGATTGAAGGATCCATGAGAAAGCAATTTTCGCATCTGTTTGAATCAGGTAAATTTCGAGGACGAAATTTTCTTAAGTGGTGGAGAATTGTAACACCCTAGTTTAAAAAAATGTGTTGTGAGGTGTTGCCAAGGGGGATTGAAACCACACCCCTTGGAATGGTGATCTGGTAACTTAACCAACCGAGCCAAGCCTGCTCTTGGTTCCAATATGCATCAATTTAATCTTAAGCTCAATCTAAAGAGTCTGAAATACAGTAACTCTTGTCTGACCTCTTCCCCTACCAGATTAATGACCCAACCAAACACTAGATATTTTCCCCTCTCCCTCTATCGACCGTACCACTACCCAACCTCGGCCACCCTTCTGAACTCTGCCACCGCCCAGCTGTGGTGTGCACTGCCACCTTCACCATGTCCACAGTCTCTTTCCGATCCCAGCCCTATGCTCTACTCGCGGTGAACGGCCACCGTTCATCGTGGAGATTACATTGAAGTCTCGTCGAAACCACCCATGATCCTTATTGTTTTCCTCCGTTACCGGTCGTCTCCGTTTCTGTCTAAGTGCGTCGATAGTCCTGGCTAGATCAACGTGAGGAGGGGAAAAAAAACCCTCCTTAACCGTTCTTCGCTTCGACACCGACAAAGGCCTCACCGAAGCAATGCGTATAACGGCTGTCTTAATTTGTTTTTGGTAAGTTTCGGTTAAATTCTGGCCTTGTTGGAGTCGTTCCGGCTTGTTGAAGTGTTGATTCTGAGATTTTTTTTTGTTTTCCGACAGATTCTGACCCTTTGGGGCCTCCGATGAGCAATTCCGGGGACCGACTGGCAAGGTTGATAATTTGGGTAAGTGGTTCGATTCAGGTGTTGGCCCGAGAGACCAGTCACCTTTGGGCTAAGCCCGTTTGTTAATCCGGTCTGAACCCGAGCCCAAACCCGAGTCTGAACTGTATCTGAGCCCAACCCGTCTGCGGAGTTAACTCAGCCCGAGTCAGTCACCGAGTCAACTCAGCCCAAGACAACCCGAGTCAACTTAGTTGACCCTTGCTAGTTGACTGCTGAAGTCAGCATTTACCACTAGCGTCAGTGTTGACTTTGACCCGTTGACTTTGACCGTCGATTGCCGACTTTCACCATTGAGCATTGACTTTGACCGTTGACCAAGAAGTTAATTTTTCCGAAAACTCCCATTTTACGTTTTTCGACGTCTTGAGTCTGTTTTTGAAGCCCGTTTCGCAAAATTCTAACCCTGAAAGCATCTGAATCTAAACCTAATCACGAACATGCTTAATTAATGAACTATTGTTTCGAAAAGGAGTTATATTAAATAAAAGACTGATGTGAACCCTTGTTTGCCTGTAGGTACTCGAGACTCGCCCGACCGATCGTCTGCTCAGCCCAGTTCCTCCCAACCCGCTCTCCCTCGCGCTCTCGTGGTTACTAGTACGACATTATAGACATTGTGAATGAAATATAAGTTAGAACTTAATCCATGTAGTATTTTATTTTGTTGTAAACTTGTGATCTAGGATCTAGCTCAGTGGCAGAGCGTGGCGAGACCAGTGTCTGTTAGACCCTCCTGACTAGCTCATTGAGGTGTGTTCCGTGTGTGCTACATTTTTTGTTTTGCTTGAACTCTTGAATGCACATATTTGAACATAAATATGAACATGTATGAACTATGAGATAATTTTTGAACTGAGGTCATGACTACCCTTCTCTGTTAAAGCATGATTATGTTTCTGATAAAAGCATGACTATTTCGTTGAAAGCATGATTGTTGTTTGAGAACATAGTTGTGTTATAACTGATAATATGCCTCATGTATGATCTGGAATTGAAATATCTGATTTCTGGTTGATGTAATTAAACATATGTTTGACATTTGAATTCTGATGCTTGTGTATATAAAGCAAAACTATACTGCTTGGGGGTATACTCTGGGGATATGTTTTGAAGTGTTTGCAGGTACAACCCTGATCCAGCTGGTAAACTTTTCTGTTAAGCTCCCACGCTCACGAGCCTAGGGTAAGTCTTTATGGACCTAAGGTATTCCCTTAGGTAGGCTTCTATGCCTCAGGCCTAGGGTAAGACCTTCTGTATGCAGTTTAGGGGTAATTGCGTTTTAGAGTTCGGTTGGGGGTAGCTAGGTTTCAATAAAACTTTGATTGTCTTGATACCTTAAACTGAATTGATGAAATCGTATATCTAAATTGTGTATGAGTTTATGAACACATGTTTTATATGCACTTATTGGAACACACTGAGCTTCCTAACTCACACCCCCAAACTTTCCCCTTTCAGATACTTTTGGGTAGGCTACCCGTGGACTTGTCACTTGGAGGATCAACACATTCTTATTATACCTTTGTTGTAATGTTCTTATCCACCATAATGTCTATTTTGGGTGACATGAGCCTATATTTTGTTACGGTATACTTTACTAATTGACCATGATGGCATCATTTTGTAACTCAAACTCTAAAATTGTTTTAGACTGTGTACTTGGTAGTTGATTCGATGGTATGTGTGTATCATCGTTACAAGACTTTAGAATGGAAATGTTTTTACCTATTATTATCTTGATCGCTCTATAGCAAGTTATGCCATTATATACTTTCGACTGGATAATATATTTCCCAACAGATTTTCTATTCGAGTTACATCATGAGACATGTCAGGTTTTTCATGAAAGTTGAATATATGTGTTATATATATGTTATAATGATCCTCTGTAACTTATGTGTAATGTATAGGCAGGTACAGAGGTTACAGCCATTTAACTATTAAAATACTAAGGGAATAATTTACCGAAGCTCAAAAACCTATTGAACTAAAAAACTAAATCAGAGACTATTTTTTGTTTTAATCTTTTATAAATTAATTAAATTGAAACTCCGACTCTATGGAGAAATCTTTAGAGCCAATTGGATGGTCCTTCCTCCACTACAGCCAAGTTTCATAAAATATGACTTGTAAAGGAAAATGAAATAAAAAAAAAAAAGGGAGAAAATGCTTAGCCAGCGCCAAATTCCCAATCTCTTTCTTCTCGCAGACGAGATGACGTGACGCGTTTGTTCTTATAGAAATTGCAAAATCAATGCAATTGCTGTCATTTTATTTTACAAAATATTTAAAATGTAAAGTATTCATCCAATTATATTTATTCTAAAATTAAATTCCAAATTTATTGGTTTTCATTGTTGAAACGATTCTTAAACTTGACGAATTTTGAAGATTTATTAAAAAAATCTGAGTTTGGATAAAATAGGGTTGTTGTCGTTCTTTTGGATTTAGTAAGAGTAGATGAAATTAATGGTCTGTTTGTTTCACTGTAATTGGTTTTCCTGAAAACATTTTCATAACTTTCCGTTGTTTGGTTCATGAAAAATGAAAAAGTCAAAGGAAAACCAACTGCAGTCAATGGAAAACAGACCTTGTTTCAGTGTAAAATGACTTACCCATCGATTTTCGGTAAGTCACTTTCCTTCCTCTCATTCTCTCTACAAATACTAACCTAAACCATGAACCTTAAAACCTAAACCCTAAACCCTAAATACTAACATAAAAACTAAACAGTAAACCGTAAACTTTAAATCATAAATCCTAAACCCTAAACCCTAAACACAAACCCATAAACCCTAAATTTTAACATAAACACTAAACACAAACTCTAAACCCTAAATATTAACATAATCACTAAACACTAACAAGAAACCCTAAACATTAAACCTTAACATAAACCCTAAATGAGCACTTAAACCATAAACTATAAACATTAAATCCTAAACTTTAAATCCTAAACCCTAAACCCCAAACACTAAGCAACAAATGTTAAACCCTAAACATTAAAAACCCTAACCCTAAACCCTAACCCCTAAACCTTAAATGTTAACATAAACACTAAACACTAATACAAACCATAAACCCTAAATATTAACATAAGCATTAAACACTAACAACAAACCCTAAACATTAAACACTAACATAAACCATAAACCCTAAATGAGAGCTTAAACCCTAAACCATAACTTAACTTTAAACACTAAATGCTAAACACTAACCCTAAACCATATATGATAACCCCTAAACACTAATATAACCCTAAACCATAAACACAAAACTCTAAATGATATATCATAAACATAAACCCTAAACCCTAAAATAAAACAATAAACCCTAAATGTTAAACCATAAACACTAACATAACCCTAAACTATAAACATTGATCCATAACCACAAAACCCTAAATACTATATCATAAACATAAACCCTAAACCATAAATGTTAAACCATAAACACTAACATAAACCTTAAACCCTAAATGTTAAACCCTATATATTAAACCCCAAACACTAACATAAACCCTTACCCTAAAGAATAACCCATAAAACCTAAATACTAACATAAACAATAAACACTAACATTAACCCTAATCCCTAAATACTAATATGAACACTAAACACTAAACCCTAAACACTAACCTAAACCTTAACATAAACTCTAAACCCTAAATGTTAAACCTTAAACACTAACATAAACCCTAAACAATAAACAATAACCCCTAAACACTAAATACTAACATAAACACTAAACCCTAAACCCTAAACCCTAACATAAACCTTAAACCCTAAATGATAACCTAAACCATAAACATTAAAAGCTAAACACTAAACCATAAACACTAACCTAAACCTTAAATGATAAACCCTAAACACTAACCATAAACCATAGACCCTAAATGCTACCGTAAACTATAATCACTAAACCCTAAACACTAAATGTTACCATAAAACCCAAAATCCTAAACCCTAAACCCTAACCACCAACCTAAACCCTAATCTAAACCCTAAATCTTAAACCTTAAATATTAATCCCCAAATGCTACTATAAACATTAAATACTAATCTAAACCATAAATGTTATCCTAAACCCTAAACCTTAAACACTAACCTAAACCTTAAATCATGTTTTGGTTGGAACTTGTTTTTACCATTATCGATGTTTGTTTGTGGATTGTTCATGATATTTTCAGGAAACTCTACCAAACAGTGTAAAATGAATTATACAACATCATCCAAACACCGGAAAATGATTTCTGCAATTAGTTTTCTAACAACTGTAGTTCATTTTCCAGAATTCATTTTCCAGAAACAGTTTTCAGTGAAACAAACAGACCCTAAATAAGGACAATGCAAGATTGGAAAAAAATCTAAACTAAGGACAAAATTATAAATGGATGTAAATTAATCGCACAAATTAAAGGAGAATATAGATTTAAATTAATGACATAATTGAAATAAAGCAAAATTGAAAGGTATAACTAAAAGTACATGAAATTAAATAACAAAGCAAAATAGAATTAAATTAAAAAGAAATGAAATTACAAGGCGAAAGTCAAAGCAAGAAATAAATAATTAATCAACTAAGAATGGACTAAACCAATGCAAATAAAAAATGAGAGGTGAAAGCATAAATAACAGTAATAAAGGTACCAAATAACAAATATACATAATGATAGATGAAATTGTATTAATAGTTAAAAAGCAAAGGAACTAAAACACAATAAACCCGTTAAAATAAAGCATATATCCCTCCTTTGGATCTGGGTCAGGGCACAGGACTAAGGGCCTGTTTTTGGTTGCGTTTCGCAACCAAAAATCACTTTTTAAGTGCTTTTAGTTAAAACAGGCTGTTTTTGGTTGCTTTTAAAACCAGCTTTTCCACCCAAACCAAGAAGCTGGATTTTATAGCTTTTTGGGTGGAAAAGCTAGTTTGAAAATAAAAATACTTTTTTACCCTTATTATTTAATTATAATTTATTGTTCAAATAATGTTTATGCATGCATAATTGTAAAATAATATATATTTTATAATATTTATATTGAGGATAAACTTATTTTATTTGTACTTTATTTTATATTTATTATTAATGTGTAAGTGGTATGTCCGTATATAATCTAGAATGTAATTTATATTTTCAAATTAAATTTTATAAAAAATATTTTTTATTATAATTGAAATTGATTTATTTCATAAATCATAACATTAATTAAATTGAACAATCACCCAAATTTACTTTTACTTTTTAATATCATGTCTAAAATAGACTTTTTATCTCATAAAAATCACTTTTTGACTTCAATGACAAACACTAACCAGTTTTTCAAAACTACTTTTCAACAGCTAGTTTAAAAATCACTTTTTCCACCCCACTTTTTAAAGCAACCACAAACTAAGCCTAAAGCCTAAACGACGTTATCTTGGCCTTTTGGGTGTGGGGTCTGACGCCCAAAATATCGTTGTAGTGAAAATGATATAAATACTCTAATCTTCCATATTTTCCTTAATTTTCTCTTCTTCTTTCTTTCCCTTTTTTACATTGTTTTTTCCCTTTCAAATCCTAGAAGATGTCCTAACTACACTGTGTGAGCCGTCGTATTTCGGTGTCGGTGATACCTTCGTACCGTTTAATCTAAGCGTAGGAATGTGAAATTAAGTAATCGTTCAAGTTTTAGGTCATGTCGTGTCAAGTCAGATCAAATTAGATACGGGTTATGTCAGGTCAATTTAATGGTTCGACTCGAATCAGGTCGGGTTCAGGTCATTATCAGGTTGATTTCAAATCAGATTGAGTTCAGGTTCGAGTCGGGTTAATTTTAGGTCGGGTAAGTTTCAGTTCAGGCCAAAACGATTCGGGTCCGACTCAGTTAATTAACAGGTTAATTCAAGTTCGGATGTACTTCAGGTCGTGCCACATTCAGGTCGATTCAGGTCGTTGAGGATAAAATTCAAGCCGGCGAATATCGATTTCGGTTGAAGTTCAAGTTGGGTCTTACCGTGTATAAATAGACTTCGGTATGATAATTGTGGGTATATTTCAAATAAAAATAAAATTTTAGGGATTAATATAAACTAAAATATCCCTTAGGATGCCAAAATATTTTATAATTTAATATATATATATATATATATATATATATATATATAATTATGACTAAATTGAATTAAACTAAAATTTAAAAGTGAATGTCAGGACTAAAATGAAAATTTTAAACAAATGATGACTTAAAAGATGATTAAACACTAAGCAAAAAAAATTAGAAGACAAATGTCAAATGGACAATTAATTATTGAATCAAATTTAAAAAGATTCCATTTAAATTTTGGAGGGAAAGAATTTAAAAATTAGGGGCTTAATTCCCTCCAAATTTTTGTCCTTTCTCCTACCAATTATTTTTTTTCATGATTTTAATTAAAGTGAAATGGTGGGAGGGAAAGTTTTCCACCCGCGTGGATTTTTAGGTTATGATAAATTATTTTTTAGCCCTTCGAACTTTAGATGTTTTTCATTTAAGTCCCAAATTTTCACTTTTAGATTTTAATTTAATTTAATTGAGACCTAATTTAAATTTATTTAATTAAAATTCCACATTTAGTTTTAGAATTCTTTTAATTATGTTTGTGATTTATGCTTCTAAGTTTTAAGTTAGCTCAATTAGATCCTAAGTTTAATAAGTTAATTCAATTCGAACATTTATTATACCATATAAATTTTGATTTAATATAATTATACACAAATTTTTGATTTGGATGTAAATATGTAATTGTACACATGAAAGTTGAAACTTTAATTCAGTTCAATTGTACACATTTTTTGAAAGGGGTCCTAAGCCTAATTAAAGGAAAAAGAGTGCATGGTATTAATAATAGAGGCACAACAGTAGAAAGATGATATGCGTCTTCCACATTCACCCCAGTATCTCTTATACCATTAAGCAAGATTCCTTTCTTTGCTAGATTGTCTGCAATGACATTACTCTCCCTCGAAACATGCTGGATGCACCATTCAAAAACCTTTGTAGATGTTAGAAATAGATTGCAATAGTGGACAACAAAGAGGATTCTTCACCCAATCAACCACTATCTTACTGTCAATCTCGATTATCAACTTAAACTTGTTGACATGCTTCTTTTACTGCTAAAATTTCAGCAGTGGTGACATCAACAACACCAACTGATTTGGAGAAAAAAATGAGACACCTCGATCGGTCATCTCACAGGCAACCACCGATACCTACCTACTCCATCAATGTTGAATTTAAGGAAGCCTGGGGAGGGAGGATTTCAAAAGCTGGATCTCGAGATTTGAATTGACCAAAATATGCAGGGCATCTTATCAAATCGTTGAATGAAATGCGTGCTTTCGACCATTTTGCATTACTCCAGCAACTCAGACGAAAGATGCAGAGTTGTTCAACATTCACATTTATTCCTTTAAAGATCACTTTATTTCTATAGAGCTAACTAGTCCAAATGAAACAATAAAAGCTTAGTACAGTGGGTGCTAAGATGAACTCATCTAGTTTCCAATCTGGTGCTATAGTCCCTACTCATGCTTAGGCTCCGAGCCAAAGTCAAACGTTGCTAGTGACTATGAACCTTAATGAAAAGCCTGTAAAATTCATTAGAGATAATTTCAAAATATGAAAACAAAAGATATTATTTTATTTGACCTAGTCAAATTTAAGAAGGATAATCTCCTACTGTTACAGTGGGTGAGATGGATGCTACTACGCCTTCAATACTGTTGAGGCTTGGTAGCACTCTGATTTTGTTTGTCGTAACTACATTCTGAATGCTTTATTTGATGCACTTTACGAGGTGTATATTGTTAAGAAGTTGCGTAAAGAATTATGAGAGTCACTGAACTATAAATATAAAACTAAAAATGATGGTGCTAAAAAATTAGCTGTCGAAATCTTAAATTTTGTAATAATTTATTCTAAAACTGTTGTGAATCAGATGCAATTGATTTATACATTGTTAATTTCATTTTTTCAATATTTAACAAATTTAGAATTAATGAATAATCTTATTTAATTTCATTTTAGTTTTGTACAATAAAATTCATATTAATGTAGATAACAGATGAAGTCTATAAATTTAAGAAATAAAAATAAAAATAAAAAAACTTTAATTTTTTTATAAAACTGAATAAGTTGAAAAACAATGGTGAAATTTTAAAATAGAAAAATAACATTATATTATTTATACAAGCCAAAGGGACTCCGGGAATTGCTGTGAGAGGGAGAGAATTTTCTCTCTCTCAAGCCTAAATGACTTTTTCTAAAATTTACCTCATTCTTTTCTCTTCCCCTCTCTAAATTTCTTTCCTTAATCAAAATTAACAAAAGAAAATGAAACTGTTTTTTAATTGTATCCCTTAATTTCTTGATGTGCAAAAGATATTTGACTGTTCTTCTTGAATGGTTTTGAAAATGTTTCTTTTTCTTTTGTTTTGTATTGAAGATGAACCAGCCTCCATATTAAAGGTACCTCTCTTTTGCTTTAATGAGCTGCCTTTTCTTATGGATTTTGTTTCTTGATGAATTTTTCAAAATATTAATGATATGCTCACTTGTTCAAATTTAAAGTACTACATTTGCATTGGCTCATTTGTCCATTTCCTTGATTTTAGTATGGTTTTAGTTGTTTATTTGGATATTTGAAGTGAAATGTGGAATGTGTATGGCATTGTTTTTCCAGCTATCTATCAAATTTGATATTTTTGTTGGATTCCGGATCATTTTATGTATCTAATGGCTGTATGTGTGTTTTTCGAATAATAGTCACATAGTATTGTTTTCGGTCAATTTTGTAGCCTTAACCAATGTAGATTTGTCTTCACTTTTGTTTCAATTTATGATTTGCTCCTAGAACTTAATAGCTTATAAGACTTCCAAATCTGGGTTATGTAAGAACATTGAATGTTTTAAATATGGCATGTTTCAGAATGTTTGTGCTTACAAATTTGGCATTTATGTGGAATTTTAATTGTACTGCCAAGCTTCAAGTTTATGAACGTTATGTGTGTAAGTTTTTTTTCCCCCATTGGTTCCATGAATCAGGAGGTAAAGCAAGGAAATTGTGAATGAGTGGCTGCAATATCCACTGGTGAAGGTTAGATTTGGGGGATTGGCTTTGTTTGATAGTTGTGTCCTACTTTTGGTTTAGAGCTTGATTAAGAGAGATGGCTAAGGGTAAGATTCGAGCGAAGATCAGGCGGAGTCAGCTGTATACGTTCGCGTGTGGAATAAAGTCTGGTGAAGCAGGTCCACAACTCATAGAAGGGCCTGGATGCTCCAGAGTTGTGCATTGCAACCAACCTCATATGCACAGGAAAAAACCTTTCATGTATCGATCAAATTACATATCTACGACCAAGTATAATTTTCTCACTTTTTTACCAAAGTCTTTGTATGAACAATTCCACCGAGTTGCCAATTTGTACTTCCTTGCAGCTGCAATTCTTTCACTTACACCCCTTTCACCGTTTTCTGCCGTGAGCATGATTGCTCCCTTGGCCTTTGTTGTAGGGCTTAGCATGGCAAAGGAAGGTTTGGAGGACTGGAAAAGGTTTATGCAAGATATGAATGTTAATAGTCGGAAAATACAATTTCATAAAGACGGAGGAGTTTTCGATAATAAGCAGTGGCAGCAGGTTGAGGTTGGAGATGTGGTGAAAGTGGAGAAGGATAATTTTTTTCCAGCAGATCTGCTACTCTTGTCATCAAGTTACGAGGACGGAATTTGTTACGTGGAGACTATGAATTTAGATGGCGAGACAAACTTAAAGGTAAAGAGAGCTATGGAGGTAACATTTTCTTTGGATGAAGATGAGGCTTTCAAGAACTTCACAGGAATGATTAAATGTGAAGATCCTAACCCAAGCCTTTACACCTTTGTTGGTAATTTAGAATATGATCGTCAAACTTATGCTCTTGAACCTGGCCAAATTCTCCTTAGAGATTCGAAGCTGCGCAATACAAGTTATGTCTACGGGGTTGTGATTTTTACCGGATTTGATACCAAAGTCATGCAGAATTCCACCAAGTCCCCATCAAAGAGGAGCAGAATAGAAAAGAAAATGGATTACATAATATATGTTCTTTTCAGCCTCCTTCTGGTAATCTCGTTGATCAGCTCTTTAGCTTTTGCTTTGAAAATAAGGTTCCAAATGCCAGACTGGTGGTATATGCGGCCGGATGATACAGAGGATTTTTATAATCCCCAAGAGCCTTTAATATCAGGACTTAGCCATTTGGTCACTGCCCTCATCCTTTATGGTTATTTAATTCCTATTTCACTTTATGTTTCAATTGAGGTGGTGAAGGTTTTGCAAGCATCCTTTATTAATCAAGACTTACTAATGTATGATGATGATACCGGGATTCCTGCTCAAGCTCGGACATCAAATCTGAATGAGGAGTTGGGCCAAGTAGATACAATCCTTTCTGATAAAACGGGCACTTTGACCTGCAATCAGATGGATTTTCTCAAATGTTCCATTGCTGGAACTGCATACGGTGTGCGTGCTAGTGATGTTGAACGTGCAGCTGCCCAACAGATGGCTAATGACCTTGAGCAGGAAGGAACCAAATCATCTGCTTCAAGTAATAAAAGCAAAAAAGATATTGAATTGGAGACTGTTGTTACTTCCAAAGATGAAAAAGTTCATAAAACTCCCATAAAGTTTTTCAGCTTCGAGGATGGCCGCATGACAGAAGGGAACTGGAGAAACGAGCCTAATGCTGACATCATTATGTTATTTTGCCGAATTCTGGCAGTTTGTCACACTGCTATCCCTGAGCTGAATGAAGAGACCGGCACTTATACATATGAAGCTGAGTCACCGGATGAAGGAGCATTTCTTGTTGCAGCCAGGGAATTTGGTTTCGAGTTTTATAAAAGAACTCAATCAAGTGTTTTTGTCCGTGAAAGATATTTAGCTTCAGGACCAACTGAGAGGTGGGGATAAGTCAGTGCAGATTTTTGTGCTCTTTGCTAATCTCTCCTGAATTTTTATTAATCCTGTGGATATCTTGTAGGGAGTACAAAATTCTGAATCTGTTGGAATTTACTAGCAAACGAAAGCGGATGACAGTAATTGTGAGGGATGAGGATGGGCAGATTATTCTAATGTGTAAAGGTGCAGACAGGTTAGTCTCTGCATTACCCTTATGACTTCTTCAAGGTATTAATAGCTAAACACCAGTCCGTACCCTTCAATGGCCTGATGATTTTTTTTTGACCGAATTCTATCCTACTGTTCGTCACAGCATTATTTTCGACCGGTTAGCAAAGAAGGGGAAATTGTATCTGGAAGATACTACTCGGCACTTGAATAATTACGGAGAAGCCGGGCTGCGTACATTGGCACTGGCTTATAGAAAGCTTGAGGAGTCTGAGTATTCTGCTTGGAACGATGAATTTCAGAAGGCAAAAACTTCTATCGGGCCTGATAGAGACATAATGCTTGATAAGGCGGCAGAGATGATGGAGAAAGATTTGGTTCTCGTGGGCGCTACTGCCGTTGAAGACAAATTGCAAAAGGGGGTATGTGAATGTGATGTTCTTGCTTGCTTGTTTAACAAGAAACTTGTGTTTCAGTTTGCTTCATCATGATTTAGCTTCTCTATGTTTTCAGGTACCCCAATGTATAGATAAACTTGCACAAGCTGGTGTAAAACTCTGGGTCTTGACAGGGGACAAGATGGAAACAGCCATAAATATAGGGTCTATCTCTATCTTGTTGCAGTTTAATATTAGAATCTATTTGGTTCCTCAATCAAAAGGTGCTCTGCTCCATGAAAGTAATTTGATGAAAGCATTTTTCACGTGTTGCAGATTTGCTTGCAGTCTGCTAAGAGAAGGCATGAAGCAGATCTGTATTACAACAATTGAATCAGACTCCAAAGAGGTGCGCATTTCTTCATGGAAATTGATTGCATTGTATTTCAGACGTGGTCACTTTTTTTTATTGATCAGGAAATTAAGGAGAACATATTGATGCAAATCAGAAATGGTTCACAAATGATCAAACTAGAAAAAGATCCGTATGCTGCATTTGCATTGATCATTGACGGGAAGACTCTTTCATATGCCTTGGAGGAAGATATGAAGTTTCTTTTCTTAGGCTTAGCAGTTGAATGTGCATCTGTCATATGCTGTCGTGTATCTCCCAAGCAGAAGGCACTAGTAAGATTTACTTTTCCTTCCTTTTCGCATTTTCCTATGTTCCATATAACTTATAAGAAAGAAAATTAACTTGAACAAGTTTCTAATGTATCAATTATCAGTTAGTCTAACGGAATGAATCCTTAGGTGCCTTGAACAACGTTCACAGTACAAATCCTAGTGTTGTGGATGGAGTAAATTATGGTTGTAAGGATTGTCTCCATAACGGACCTTTGCAGTACTTGAATCTAGATTAGGCGACCAATAAATTGGATATCGAGTAGTTATAATAATAATAATAATAAGGGTAAAGTAAACTACATTGCTAGTCCCTGGACTTCTAGTACATTCATGAACGGGGGATCTTATTGATTTAGTACATTTTGTTGGTACCAGGTAACAAGATTAGTAAAAGAAGGAACTGGTAGAGTGACTCTAGGAATTGGTGATGGTGCAAATGATGTTGGAATGATTCAAGAAGCTGACATTGGAATCGGCATCAGTGGTGTGGAAGGTATGCAGGTGGGTAACATATCTAACTCACTCCTATTATGTATATACACATACTTCCTCTACTAATTCTACCAACTGAAGTTATTATTGCATGTCTTATCTTTTTTTTGCAGGCTGTAATGGCTAGTGATTTCTCTGTCTCCCAATTCCGTTTCTTGGAAAGACTTCTCGTTGTGCATGGACATTGGTGCTATAAGAGGATTTCACAGATGGTAACAATACTATGTTTCTTTTGCTTTGTCCTCCTCTTAATGCTTTGTACCAGTTTAAGTGGGGTAATTTTGGGTTCAGGTCTGCTATTTCTTCTACAAGAATATAGCATTTGGCCTCACTCTCTTCTACTTCGAGGCATTCACCGGCTTTTCTGGACAATCAGTTTACGATGACTTGTACATGATCTTATTCAACGTTGTTCTTACCTCAATGCCTGTAATCTCACTAGGAGTTTTTGAACAAGATGTTTCTTCCGACGTCTGCTTAGAGGTTAGTCTTCTATTCTAATTATTAACTCTTTTATCTGCTGTAATTCATCAATATTACCAACCAGAGTGACATTATTGGTGTCGCAGTTTCCCACATTATACCAGCAAGGACCTAGAAATCTGTTTTTCGACTGGTATAGGATACTCGGGTGGATGGGAAATGGTCTATATTCCTCCCTCGTCATTTTCTTCCTCAACGTCATCATCTTCTACGACCAATCCTTCCGTGTTGAAGGCCAGACTACGGACATGGCCATCTTGGGGACCATAATGTTCACTTGCATCATTTGTGCTGTGAATTTCCAGATCACCCTCATAATGACCCATTATACATGGATCCAACATCTCTTAATCTGGCTCAGCGTCCTCGCATGGTTCTTGTTTCTCTTGGTTTACGGCATGCTATCTCCGGCTTATTCGAAAAACGTGTTCCATATCCTGACGGAAGCCCTTGCCCCTGCACCCATGTATTGGACAACAACCCTGTTGGTCACAATAGCTTGTACTCTCCCATACATTGCTCACATGTGTTTGCAAAGATGTTTCCACCCAATGGATCATCATATCATCCAAGAGATCAAGTACTTGAAGAAAGATGAAAAGGATCAAGTGATGTGGAAGAGGGAGAAAACCAAAGCAAGAGAGAAAACAAAGATCGGATTCACGGCCCGAGTGGATGCGTATATCAGGAATCTTAGAAGCAAGTTGAATAAAAAAACACATTCTCTGGAAAACAAACAACACAATCCTTCATAACTAGGCTCTTCAATTTAGGCGAACTCTGTATAATGTACCATTTTCAAACCCTTGATGTTTAAACATTGTCTTCTTCATTCACTCTACCCAATCTTTGGATCAATATTAGTAAAAGGAAACAAAATGAATGGAATGGAAGGCTAAAGAAATGATAAATTAGTAAAGGAAAGTCATTCTAATATATCTTGCTTGACTAAACAGTGAAAACGAAAATAATTCCAAATATATCATACATATATTAATGAGACAAATATAAAATTAATCTTTTTTTAAAACAAGAACCGATTGGCATTGCACTAAGGATAAGGAAAGGTACAACCAACAATATACAACTTAAACAGGAAAAAAATACAGCATGATTAGGGACGACACAAACCCAATCCTGGACCAAAGCCTCTCTGATCTTCAAATGAAATGCCAGTGTTGGCAAACTTGTAGCTCCACATTATAATCCTATGCTCACGTTCTTCCAAAACAAAGTTGTTGAACTGCTTATACCGTCATTGACAATCTAAAAGAAGAAAAGAGAGAGAAAAAACTAAAGAGAGCGATTATAGTATAATATAATATTCAATCTCATCGATACACAAAATTCCATATATACTAAAAGATTCAAACTAGAAATCACAAAAATCAACTGCAAAACATCTTCATGTAGCAATTGTGCACAACACCTAATTAAATGGTCAAATATGTTCAACATTTAACTTAAAATGCTAAATTGGAAAAGAAAATTAGAAAAAGAGAGGAGAACGTTTATCAGATTTTAAAAACAATGAAAACAATAGCCTTGTTTATCTTCAAAAATGTTATCTCATCAAAGGAGGTCGGCCACGTTCGACGGCAGCTCCTCGATGATAACATTGTAGAACTTCTGGATATCAAACAGCATTCTCTCATCATCTAGAGTCACAAAGTTAATGGCAACGCCTTTCCTTCCAAACCTCCCACTTCGTCCAATTCGGTGGAGGTAGTTTTCTGGTTGAGTGGGCAGATCGTAGTTTATGACGAGAGAGACTTGCTGCACATCAATACCACGGGCCAAGAGATCAGTAGTGATGAGAACACGAGAAGAACCAGAACGGAATTCGCGCATGATGACATCACGACTATTCTGGTCCATGTCTCCATGGGTGGCAGAAACTGTGTGGTCCCGACTTCGCATCTTGTCGGTTAGCCAGTCAACCTTGCGCCTCGTGTTCACGAAAATGACGCTTTGGGTAATGGCTAGGGTTTCGTAGAGATCGCACAGTGTTTCGAGTTTCCAATCTTCCTTCTCAACATTCACATGAAACTGCTTGATACCCTCCAGGGTTAGCTCGTCACGCTTAACCAAAATTCTGACAGGTTTATTCATGAACTTCCGAGTGATCTCAAGGGCTTCGGGCGGCATTGTAGCAGAAAATACCCCGACCTGAATCTTGCCAGGAAGAAGCTGGAAGATGTCGTAGATCTGACAGACATAACGATTATCAGAGCACAACATATAAAAAAAAACAAAGATTGCAAAACTCAAATTAGGACGAAGATAACCAACCTGATCCTTAAAACCACGGGAAAGCATTTCATCAGCCTCATCCAAGACAAACATCTTAATATAATCCGGGCGAAGTGATTGCCTTCTCAACATGTCAAAGACACGGCCAGGTGTACCGACAACAACATGAACACCACTTTGCAGAATGCGCTGATCCTCTCGTACACTTGTCCCACCTACACAAGCATGGACCTTCACGCCTAGGTAATCACCAAGCGCCCGCATCACCTTCTCGATCTGTTGAGCCAACTCCCTAGTGGGTGCTAAAACCAGAGCCTGGCATTGGACTATACCATAGTCAAGCTGCTGCAAAATTCCGGAGCAGAAAGTTGCTGTCTTCCCGGTTCCAGATTGTGCCTGCTGTATTACATCGAGACCCTTGCAGAACGGAACGATTCCTCTTTGCTGAATCGCAGAGGGCTTCTCAAAACCTTACAAAATATTTGAAAGAAAAGAAATGGGATCCAGCATAACTTAGAAAAAATAAAACATCGAACAAAAAATATTAAGTCCAAACAAAAGAGAGACTATAATTCCCAACGAAATTTATAAATGCAGAGGATGCAGTATACAATTTCCTTTCCAAAGTACTACGTACCATATGCATAGATACCCCTCAGAAGGTTCTCTTGAAGTCCCATCGCATCAAAACTGTCATAAACTTCATCATAAGAAGTGAAAAAATCATCTCCGTCAGTTTGGAGCCTGTGACATTCAAATTTGCATCCCATGAGCATCACCAAATTGTAAATCAAAAAACATTTCTTTTTTTGTAACCTTTTCATCTTAAAACGGAAAAACATATGAGGAGGAAAGTCGGAGGTTGACAAACTAAGAAACTTACAACTCAGTCATTTTCTGATCATATTGGCGAGCATCAAATTGGGATCCTTCAGGTGCCAAACCTGCCATGGCTGCATAGGGAAGAAAGGGTGAAAAGCTTGTTAAACAAAGTCTAGCTCAGCTTGAGATAGATATTATAGCTTTCAGGCTAAAGATACAACATGATAGCAATAAATAAATCAATATATTACATGATATATAAACAAAACACACACACACATATCGGGCACAATAGAAGATTTCATTGCATTAAAGGTTAAAGTCTTTCGATATTGAGAAAGATGTAACAGAAGAGACCAACTTGCAGGCCAGCTTTGGAAGATGCAGAACATTAACTTCCGATTTAGTATCCGGAGATGATTTGCAGAGAAGCAGATGACTATCTGGTATTTCGCTCGTAAAAATTGTGATCAGAGTCAGACACCATATTGCCCACCTCTCCGAAACTCACAAAAGGCAATGCACAGAAATTTCTTCCAAATTTTTTAACATTAATCAATAAGACCATACTAAAGCCACCATCTCCTAAATAAACATTCAACACTCACGCTTCTTGGTGTTTAACAGATAAGTCATCATATTCTAGTCAAAGAAGCAAAATCCTAATCAAAATTACATATTTATATAGGAGTTTAGATAACCACCCGACAATTACGGACAGCATGAAGGGCCTTTGTACAAAAATTGCAGCACATCAAACTGCTAGGGGACACAGCCTAATCCATTTGAACAGTGACAACAATTACAGACGTTAACTTGGATCAAAATATACCATAACATGTTGATTATCAGCCTCAACGTAAGGTAAATCCGACACATTAAGAGTAAACTGTAATCACACACTTTATCTAGCTAATGTTTGACAAGCACCTACCTTACTCGCATAGTTTGAGAATAAAAAACCAAAAATGTCACTGAACTAATTGTAAGATATCAACCTAAATGCTTCAAGTTATAATATTGACATTTAAGATATGTTCACACTTTACAATCAGAACTCAAAAGCTTTATAATCTTAAATACAGAACTTTTTTTTTTTCATTCTCTTCTTCAATATCCAACAATTTTATTTTCATTTAATAAACAAATATAGAATAGCATGGCATGGCAAAGCTTCAACGGTTTTAATGTCTCAAACCATGAATTATAAGAAAATACCAAAAACAAAAACAAAAAATTATCGACATGAACTAGTCAATCTCAAAAATAAGAAAAACCCGAAATCATACAAAGAAGGCAGATCAAACCCAGATCCCAAACAGTAAAATTAAATACAATAAGCATCAAAAACATATCCAATGAAAGAAGAAAACATAGAAACAAAAGTAAACCACTCCAATCAAACACACAAACAGAAAGTTAAGAAAAAAGAAAGGAAACAGAAAGCCAGACAAAATTAATCAACCTTGAAGCAGATGATGAGAGCAAGGCGATGTGATAGTGAATTTGTTGAATAAAGAGAGAGAATGTGGGCAAAAGGGCAGTTTCTTCGAGCCCTTTTCGGTTAAGATTTAGAGAGAGAGAGAGGATTTCCGATTTCCCAATCCGAGTAGTTTTAAGGGAAAAATAAAAGAGAAGAAAGTGTTGATAAGCAAAGTAAAAATCTTACAAAGCCATTTTATACTAACTTTTTCTTTCCACACACAACCTTGTTCGCTCCTTATCTGCCCTTATTTTCCTTCCTTACAGTTCCATTATATTAGTAGTACCCACTATAGGGGTTTTTATTGGAATTTTTTTTATAGGGGTTATTTTGTTTGACCCAAATTAATAATGCTATTTTTTTTGTGCGAAAACATGTTTAATTACGTCTTTTAATTCGCACATTGCAGTAAGTTAGTCTCTTGACTAACGTTGACCGACAGAACTGTTAATTCGATCGTTAATTTTTAACGCGTCAACCATCTTCGCCACATGACATGTCATGTCAGCATTGAAAAGTTAAAATACTGATGTGGCACAAGTGTTGACGTGGCAAATAAATAAACAAAAATTTATTTTTTACCTTATTTTTATATTATATTTTAACCAATCAGATGATGACATGTGGCATCATCTGATTAGTTTTAAATGAAGTTAAAATAACTCAATGTAAAGGTTGGAAAATCAAACTCAAGTATCAAGGGAGAACAACTCAGTGCTTTTACCACCAGACTAATTTCTTAAACTTGTTATTAATCACCAAATGTTACATATAATCTTAATTGCATGACGTAAATTTGCTCGAAACAGCAGCAATAGAACCGCCGATGAGAGCAAAAATTTCAATACTATAAATTAGGTTTTAGCTTAAGGAGAAATTATCTTCAAATTACTAGCAGCAAGTCCAATCAAAATACTAACTAGCGCACCACTTAGCGTACTTCCAACCTTTATTTTTTCTGACCTTTAAGTTCAATTAATTTAACAATCATCTATAATACCCACAAATTGTTCTGAAGAAAAAAATTTAAACTCATTACTTTCAGCAATTAAAATTTTATAAAATTTGAGAGACAGAGATTACCATAAGCCGAAAGCATCTGTAACGAAAAAAACAGTTCAGGTTCTTATTAGTCGTTAAGAGAAATGAGAGGGAAGTTCAATTGAGATTTGGCTATAAAGGGTTTGGTAGTATTAGGGTATTAGTCCAACCATTTAGAGAAGAGAAAAGTTTTGAATCTTTTAAGAGGTAGCAACTTTGAGGTTGACGATGACGAGTGCTGAGAAAATAAAACTTCCTTTGTTATTGTCGATTTGGTTAACAAAAGTAACGAAGAAGTAGCAGCCATGCTATTTGAATGAGATTATATACTACATTTTCTGATTAATAACTATCTTAAGAGGTTGGTCTGGTGATAAAGCACTAAGTTGTTTTCACTTGAAACCTAGGTTCAATTCTTAGCCCTTGTATTTTATAAGAGTTATTTTAACCATTTACTTTAAAACCAATCAGATGATGTCACGTGTCATCATCTGATTGGTTTGCGAACTGAAAAATCTAATTGAGCGCGTTTTCGCGCGAGGGGCAACAGTGCTAATTTGGGTCGAACTTAGGGGTAAAATAACTCTTTTAACCATTTTTAACAATTCTGGTGTGATTATACGATAATATATATCTTATACTTAAAGTCTTTTGAAAATAAAAATGTATACACATTGTGCAGACAAACTACTCACTTGTTAAAACTTATAAGATAATCAATGGACTTAAGAAGAATATTAATAAGTAGATCCATATTTGTTCATTTTTAGTCATAAATAGGGGTGTAAATGAACCGAGCTTGAACAACAAGGTTGTGTTCGTTTATTTATTTTTGAAGGTGTTCATGTTCAGCTCGTGTTTGTTTAAATTTTTAATATCATGTTTGTGTTCATTTATTTTTTTAAGGTGTTGATGTTCGTTTGTTAGCGTTTGTAAATATGTTCGTTAATGTTCACGAACATGTTTATAGAAGAAGATGGTGAAATTATATCACTACTCCTAAGCTCCTCGGGATTTAAAGATTGAACTTCAAAGTTCACACCATGTTCAATTCAGTCTCTAGCTTCATCAATATTTAAAATGTAAAACAGTAAAAGGAAAAGTGGAATCGGGTAAACGAGTCGATAAATAAGCTTGTTCGTGAACATAAACGAACGACTCAAATTTTGTTCTTATTTATTCGCTTATTAAATGAACATAAAAAGTATGTTCATGTTAGTTTATTTAGCTTAATAAACGTACGTTATACAAACGATTCATTGAATGCTCTATTCATTTACACCCCTAATCATAGGTAATGTGTCATCTAATAAATTGACATAATGATGAACTTAATTTTATATATGTATATTTTATTTTAATTATGGGTAAAATTTTGATACAAAGGTCGTGTAAAATTAATTTTACACAAGCCTGCATATTTACACTATAAAACATAAAACTTAAATTTTTAACTCTAACCCTAAAAAATTAAACCCTAAATCTTAAAGCTTATACCCTAAACTATAAACATTAATCTTAAATTCTAAACCCTACAACATAAACATCTAAACTTTAATCACTAAATTAAAATACTAACCCCTAAAACTAAATCATGTATATCAAAGTTTTTTCCTTTTTAAGTATATCATAATTCTTTAAAAATTAACGCTCAATATGTTAACATTATCTGATAAAGAATCTGAATCCTCTATTATTTTCGATTTTTTAAGGCCTTGTTTGGTAAATAGAGTTTTGGGCAAAAATTAGAGGTTTGAGGCATAATTAGAGGTTTGACCAGTCAAATCTGCTAATATTGTTGTTTAGTAAACAACGGGTTGAAATGGCGGATTGGGGTGAAACCGCTAATTTTGAAAAAGCTCATAATAGGAGCTTTTTGAGATTAGAGGTTTGATATTAAAGTTGTACAGACTCTTTTACCCTTACTAGTTACCAAAAGTCTCAAAATAACCTAAATTAAATATTTTCTCACCCTATTTATAAGCTAATCTTATTTATTTTTTTATTATCACATATTTATATGTGTATTTAAATTTATTAATTAATTAAATTATATTAAAATAATTATATAAATAATAAATTAATATATAAATCGTTTGAATATGTTTAGAAAAGTTATATTAAAAATAATTTTATAGATCTAATTAATAATAATTAGATACAAAATATTGATAACTAATAAACTATTCAAACAAATATTGAATATAATCATATCCTTATATGTCATTTTGCTTGTTTAAATAATCTAACAACTATAAGCTATCAGTTAATTTTATCAAACACTTTTATACAATCAGCTAATATAATCCGTTAGTCAAATCAGCTAATGCAATCATCTGTCAGCTAATGTAATCCGCTATCGGATATCCGCTAATTGCCAAACAAGGCCTAATTCTTTTTGTTATTCTCTATTTTTTCCACCACCGCATGACTTCAAAAATACCACTTTACAACTTCATATCTGATAAACTGCGGAGATAGCCCCTCATGTTTCTTTGAAAACAGATACTGTCAAATACTACAACCCTTAGTTTTAATGAACGAATCATTAAGTTTCAAATTATGTCTTTTCGATGAAATAAGAAAGATGAAAAAAAGAAAAAAACCAGATAAACACGATTGAAATAAAACAAAGTTAGCAAATGTAAACTAATTGAAGAGCTTGGTTTAGCAGTAGAGTCAATGCATTTTAACTTGTTGGTTGCAAGTTCAATTCCCAGCCTCCTCAATTTTGCTTAATTTTTTACCAAATCAAGTGACACACGTCGTCATCTGATTGTTTGATTAATTTATTTAATTAAATTAAAATTACGACTAAATTGATATAATGGTAAATAATAGGAATTGAATATGTAATTATATAAATTTTCGCTAACATCCACGTCATCTCCTCCGTTAGATTTCAACGGATGGTGGTCAAAATATAAGCACTTTAATAGTTCGGTGGTTTGGATTTAGTTTTTAATTTTCCCTTTTATTTATGGTAAAGTTAAAAAAAGTCACTACATTAGATTTAAATATTTATTTTGATTATTTAATTTTCAAATGATACAAAATGAGCATTGGGCTTTGAATTTTCGTTAAATATTTCATTTGATTCTTTAACTGTAACTAAATTTTCATTTTGATATTTTTAATATTTTCAAGCAATAATTCTAAAAAATAAAAAATATGAAAATTCATTTTTTTAAAATTATAAGAATATTTTTAAATTATAATTTTGTTTATATTTTAAAACAAAATTAGCAATGAAAAAATTTATTCATGCCCAAACATTCATAATATTGGATGATGGTAATGTGCTAAAAATCAAGGCTCCTCAAATTCCTGAAACGTTTAAAAGTTAGTGGTAGTTTTAGCAAAAAAAATTAAACAACCCCAAATGATTTAAATTCTTTTTTCTATATAATAGTGCAATTGCAAGGCAATAAAACAATCGGTTAAACCCTAGGATAGTTTTCTTTAACAAATATCACTCGCATTCAAGAACAAAAAAATAAAAATAAAGAGTACAATAAAGACAAATAGACAAAGAAATACAGTGGAGGAGTAAAAAACAACATTGAAAGGGACCCGAAAGCCCACAACGCACACAACACACTCTATACTACTCCTTATGATCTAAATTTATGATCTGTTTGAGTTGCACAACTTTTGATAACCTTAGCTAATTTAGATTCATGAGTGTAATTTATATGAGACTTGAATATGTGCTCAACTGTTTTATGACTTGCTTGTTGGTACATTGTTTCAGTTGTGATACATTAGAATTCTTTTTTGCTTGAGGAGAAGCAAATGTTTAGGTTCGAGGTGTGATAACTCTCGAATATACATATATTTCAACACCTCATTCACTTATGATTTTGTCTTCTTTGTATAGATTTTTCCCTTTATGTATCCTTTTCATGCATTTTGTATAGTTTTGGGTTTTTATGCCTCTTGTGTAGGTACTTAACACTTTTATGCCGAAACAGAGTTATTTGACTCATGTGTTAGTGCGTGTAGATAAGTTAAAAAATAAATGAGATGCATTTATATTACAAGGACCACATCACAATTGTTCACACAATAAAGCTTATGATCACAAAGACAACATGGCCTTCACAAGTGCCCCAATACAAACTATACAAGAGTGAAGAGTCATGTAGTGCGTATATGAGCCAGGACCGACCATACTATGTCCGGTGCATCAAGACAAATCCCAAGGAGGGGAATACCATACAATATCTGAAGGCCCATAGTGGCAGTTGGATCACGAAAAAACTATTTTTCGGGATGGGCCACAAGAGAGAGTCAACAAGTATTACATTCTCATTGGCTGGTCATTTCTCCCTCCTCCGCCTATATATAAAGGCCCTTACAATAAAAAGATGTTTGTTTGGATAGTTTTTCTTAAAAAAAACACCGAGGAAATGGCTAAGGCCATAAAAGCTTAGAAATCTTGGAGATCCTAATGTCGAAGGGAGTAATAGGGCGGCCAAAAGTCCTCCTAGATCGACCAGTCGCAACAGTGGTCACTGCAAGCCTCGTTAGTCCAAGTTCATGTACCTGATATGAGATGTGTTACTTTGTCGTGGATCCTGTGTGATCTAAGAATATGAATGTTTTTTAAACTTATATTTCTTTATCTTTTTTAGATTTTAACTTTTTACTTAATGTAGTAACCCTTGATTTGATGCTCTTTGTTAATGGTCTTGTTCTTATGCATATGTATGTAGTAGGTGCATTTAACATTCTAATAGTAGAGAATGATAAATGGTTTAGCACCAACATAATGAAAACTATTGTTTGGCTAGTCAAGTGGCACAATGAGGCTTAGTCAGGGATGGTCGTACCGACACTTGAATGGTTAGATTACCGACAAGCTAGGTCAAGTGACACAATGAAGTGTTAGCCTAAGTGTAACGACCCTAATTTCAGGTTAATAAATTGGAACTTGAATTCGGGTTAGGGTATCTTGGTGTTAAGGATTTAAATTGAAAGAATATGAGCTTGGAAGATCAACTTTGAGGAAATTGAGGACTAAAATTGAAAGAAATGAGGTTCATAATCCAAAGTGGAAATAAGGGAAGAGTTGGACTCTTTAATGAATACTTTACCCAAAGTAACTATTAAAGCTTTTACAAGCAATTATTTTAGACCATTGGATGGGGATGCTATTGACATCTTTATTTTGAACCATTGGATATAATGAATTTTATATTTAATTTTAAAAAAGGGAGTTTATATTGGTAAAAAAGAGAGAAAAGGTGAACAAAAAGTTCATTCTTCTCCCCTATGTTGGATGGCAAAGAGAGAGAGAAACGAGGTTAGGGTTTCAAACTTTATTTTTAAATATCTGCTTCGTTTCTAGTTGAATTTTGGCTTAGCTTGTGAAATAAGAAAATGTTTCTCTCCACTTTCTCTTTAAATTGGGTATAATATTGAGGGTTATCGTTTGTGTTTGAGTAAACCCTAAAATTTTCATAAATTTTTAGAGTGAGAAAGCTTAGAGGTTTTGTAACAATGGTAAATTAAAGATGTTGAAGATAAGATGATGAATATTTGAGTTGGGTTTTAGATAAACCCTAAAATGCATCATGGAAATTCTTGAGAGAGCTTATTTTGGGGGTTTAAGATGAATACAAGCTTAGTGTAATTAATTTTGTTTACCTTTACTAATCTTTTGGAAGTATAATAATTTGCTTTGCACTTGGTTGATTTGTGCAAGAAATTTGGAGAAACTTTCCTTTTAATTGAGGGAGATGGAAAGTTGAAGGCAATCTAATTAGAGTAACATTTCAGGATTTTTGCCTAAGGTGAGTATATCTCCAACTTTAAAGTGCTTATTGCTTTTTTATAATAGTAACTGCTTTGCTTTAAGCATGGTGAATTAATTTTAGGTGTTTAAGCATGTTGGCCATTGGATGATCTTCTTGTTGCCTTGCTATAAAATTATTGTTAAAGGGTCTTAATATGAGCATAAAAATTCTAATAGACTTTAGGAATCATGAAACTACTTTTATACGTCAGATTTTGGGGTTTTCAAGCTAAACCTCATAGCTTGGGGAGCCATTTCTGGGCTTCGGTACAGATACACGAGAGGTTAGTACCGGTACACATTAGTTTTGTAGTATTCTAGTAACCATAATTGGTATCGATACGATGAGGAGTGTACCGGTACCTAGTGCCCGTGTATCGGTATGGTCAACCCAATACAGATACATGCTACCTTTCCCAAATTTTAATAACGTAAATTGGTATTGGTACAAGCATCCAAGTATCGATACATATGGGCTGAGTATCGGTACGCCTTGGATCGTACCAGTACCCACTGGAGCCACTACCAAAAGTGTTGGATTTTTTAGTGAGCTTTGTACAGAGTTGGGGAAAGGCCATATTGAAATATATTGAATAAAATGAACTCTATAGCGAGCCTTTGGTTGAACTATGACTTTGGATGTCGTTATTTAATGATGTTCCTTTCCATGTATCGTTTATGGGCCTTGGGAGCCTTTGATTGAATCATGATTGTTTTGGTTGGGATCTGGATACCCAACTACAGTACTGCAGTACACATGTTCTCAATGCACTCGATGTCTATGTGGTCTCGAGTGGCATTCATAACCCGATGTCTAGGTGGTCCTGGTATATGGCATGCGCCACCCGATGTCTTTGCGGTCACGGGGGCAGTATGATTTGGTACTCGATGTCTTTGTAGTCCCGGGTATATAGCGTGCACCACTCGATGTCTTTGTGGTCCCGTGTATGTGGCATGATATGGAATTCGATGTCTGGGTGGTCATAAATACCCGTGTGGCATGCCCAATGTCTAGGTGGTTCCGAGTACATGCGTGACTAGCCTGTTGTCTAGGAGGTTCCAGACTAACAAGTTTGACTACCACGTAGTGGTAATTGTTTTTGATTGTAGCATGTTGTAGAGTGTCCATGAGTTCTATATTTTGCATACATTCCTGCCCTTTTTATTGTTGTTCTTAAGCTCATTTAGGCATATTTAGGTGCATTGCATGCATTATAACAATATCTTCTCTTTTACCATATTTTTATTGAATATTTTATGTTTGGTTGAGAAAAGTTATTGTTTTAGTTTACTTTATATTTACAGGTGCTATAGCTAGGAGAGGACAGGATATGACATGACAAAACAGAAGGCTGGAACCAAAGGAGTTGTACTGAATCAGATCAAGATGCCGCCAAGGACGCTGCCGAAGCAACATTGCCGCCAAGTGCCACCTGGGCAGGAGTTACACTGACTTAGCCAAGATGGGTCGTGATTTCAAGAGGGCAATTTCCTAAGCCCGATGAGCCCAGTCTTTCAATTTTCTGAAGCCTGTAGCGGCCGGTAGAGCTGATCCAAGACCGATAAGTAGACACACTTATCCTTACTTGCGGAAGAAGGCAATGTCCAAAGAGTCCATATTTAAAGTATAAATGAGTCTATATTTAATGTAACTTACTTTTAGAACTCCTACTTCTAGGAGGACTCAAACTTAGGCCATGAGCTCTATATATACCCAATGTATGTAAGGGTATAGGGGCATCTCGGATAGCACCTCGCATATCTGAGGACAAGAGGATATATAAGGGAATAGTTAGGTAGGTTGGAGATGTTGGGGGTTGCGGCCCAACTCTCCTAGGGTTTAGGCGCGTGTATGTAAAGTAGTTTGAGGGAAATAATTGTATAGTTTTGAGTTGTTTTCAATAAAATTCCGAGTTTGCTTAATCTATGTTCTTTGTTCGTTCAATTAGTCTACACCAGTCAATTGAAGAGAAAATCCATTTTTCGGGCACGAAAGTGCAAGGCTCACGAAAGGGTTAAGCACGATCAAGACTTGCAAAGGCGTGACTAACTTGGTTCCAAACTAGTCTACAAGTTTCAACGGCTAAAAGGGATTACCAACCAAGTTGACTAATTTGGTTCCACACTAGTCCACAAGTTAGCTCTCGAGCGTCCTACCCTAGAAATAAAAGGGATCACTGTCGACTATCCTGCCGAAATTGGAATGTCTGCCAGACTTGTTGCCAGGACTTCTTTCCGTTCCACCTTGTAACACCCCAATTTTGGGCTTAGAAGTTTAGGGTCTGAACCGGACCGGTCTGATTTTCGGTTCGAATATAAAAGGAGGTTTTAGGGAAAGCCTAGTTCGGGATGCTTTAAAAATATGGAAAATATCTAAAAATCCTCTTTTAATATTTATAAGAGAGTGGTGAAATCAATTTTGCAAAATAAGGTTTGGAAATACTACATTTCGGTGTAGTGACTAAAATGCGATTTTTGAAAAGTTTCGTGGTGACTGTTTTGTAAGGATTGAAACTTTGAATCTTTAAGGAGCTAATTTACCCAAAAATGATTTCTCCAGATTTTTCCTTAATTTGGGTGAATTAATTAATGTTTTAATTAATTAAATGAAAAGGGAAACTACTTTTTGGAATTTCATAACTACCTTTTTCTAGATTTCTCTCTTTTCTTTTTCTCTCAAAATTCCATCATCCAAACACTTTTTTCTCCAGAAACTTTTGCATTGATCTTCACTTCAATTGATGAGATTTCTATCATCAATTAATTCCTAATCAATCTTGCATCAAATCCTTTTGATTTCCTCATTGAATTTTCAAGGAAATTGACTCAAATCAAGGAGAAATCACCATTTAGAGGTAAGATTGTTCTTCTCCTCTAAATAATCAGTTTTTTATTGAAATTCCCAAGTTGTCAATCCTTAATTTAAGTTTTTAAATGGTTTTAATGTTAGAAACTTGATTTTGGCTTAAAACTCAAGATTTGGAAGAAATCTTGAAGAATTTCGTTATGATTGCTTGGGCTCTGTTTTGAGATGATTCTTAAATGTATTTTGGATGTCTAATGATGTGGAAATGAGGTTTTATCAATGCAATCCCGAATATGTTGTATTTCCTAAGTTTTTACTTATGAAAATGGTGGTTTTTGAGGTGTTTTTGGTGTTCTGTTATAGCTGGAGGTATAAGGACGAGTTAAGGTGTATTTTGGATGTTGATTGATGTTTAGAAGTGGTTGGAAGTTATGGATCTTGGCTGGGTTAAGTTGTGAAAGAGTTTGGAGGTGTTTTCGGTTGTGTTTGGTAGCCGAAATGTTGATTTTGGGTAGATCAGCGAGTTTAGGTGTGTTGGCTGAAGATTTCAATGCATGATGATGCATTAATCCTCTGCTTTGATGTGTTTAAAATATGGGAGGCATCTTCGGACACTTTTGGAGTTTATCCGGAGGCTTGATTGACGTTTCGGCAAGCGTGCGAAACGTAATCGGTGAGTGGAGTTGGGTTTCCAGCTTTGAAACGATTATTTGAAGGTTTTGGGAGCTTAGTTTAAGTCTAAACAACTTAGCTAAGCTCAAGAGTAAGTTTTCGGAAAAACTCCCTCGGATGTGCTATGAAGCGGTTTGATGCATTGGTTATAATTTGCATGTTTAAATTATGTTTTGAAAGCATGTTTTAGCATGATTAATGCTGGTTTTGAAAGCCATGAATTGAAGGATGCTCAAGGTAAGAGATCCTTGGTTTGGTACATTAAGAATATGGTTTTGATGCATAGTGATGCATGATGTTTAATGGCTTTGAGTAATGCATTAAAACAGTGAATTGTTGATGGTAAATGATGTATATTTGCAAGTAATGTAATGGTTTTAAAGTACTTGGATCAGATATAGTTAGCCGGCTATAGGATTGGGTGCACCGTGAATAAAGTTGCCTTGGATGTTGAGGGGTTGTGATTGTACCGTAAACTCCATCCAAGTGCCTTAACGAGTGAGGTAAGATCACAATGGTGGTTAAAAGTCCGTGTGTGGATCTTGTGTTATGTGTCCCTTGCACTCGTTAGTGGAATTATACAACTATTGATGAGTGATGTGGAGGGGTTGTGATTGTACTGTTAAACTCCATCACGGGTGTTGAGGGGTTGTGATTGTTCCGATAAACCCCACCTTATGTTGTTCGGTAGTGTGTATGAAGCGTATGGGACAATGCTTGTAATCCGCGTATCTGATTGTGTTTTGTGTTGTAAATGGTTATAAATTATCACTTGAAAGTCAATATGTTGAGTTGAATGTAATGAAGCATGAGATGCTTGTAAAGTATGCAAGGTTGCATGAAAAGAGATGAGCATGTGTTTAAAAGCTTTGTTGAAAGTGTTTTCTAAAATGCATTATGGTGTTGTTTTCTTTAGAGCATGCCTCACTAAGCAATTGTGCTTACGCTCTCTCTCTTATACCAATAATGCAGATAATTGAAGTGTTTAAGGGCAACAAGGAGGCTAGAGTGTCCAAGGGAAACCAAGCTCATGTATGGTGATGTTTTCATACACTATTAGTTTTGATAATTTGGCAATGGGAACCTAAGATGTGTTTTGGGAGATGTGTTGAACTCTCTAGGTTGTGGCATAATGCCTTTGATGTTTTGAATTTGTAAATGGCCTTTTAATGCTTGTTTTGGAGTTTGGTTGATTGCTTGGTTTTGGATATTAGGATGCTTGCCTATAGTCATGTGAAGTTTCATGTTTGATGCCATGAATGTGTTTAGGAGTTGCAAACCTACTCAATATATGTATGATAACTTGTGGCATGATTAGGAAGTCATTAGGTTGTGTTTGAGTGGGTTTATGTATGAAAAACCAGCAAAATCTACAGCTTCTGGGCAAACTGTATCGGAACAGGCACTGGCGTTTCGAAACGGGGGCTTGTAATGGCCTTCGTGTTCCGAAACGACTGGAGGCTGTTTCGAAACGATTTGGCTACTGGAAGGCCCTGTTTCGAAACCAGTCTCAGAACCAACCCGTGTTTCGGAACGGTCAATGCCGTTTCGAAACAGGTGACCGTTGGGCACTGATTTGAATGGTTTTATAGTATGCAAGCTTTACGTTTTAGTCCCGAAAGTCGTATTTGCAATTGTATGAGTTCGAGATGTCCAATTAAGGTGAAATTTGACAGGGAAGCATGTAATAAGACTAATTTAATATTGGTAACTTTAAAATCAGTTATGACCTTATAATTTATAGAATTTACGTTTTGGTCCCTAATATTTGTATATTGTGCAATTGAGTCCCTCTCTGAAATCCGATCGTTGTGCTTTACACATACATGTTTCTCGAGTGTTCACTTAGGATTAACATGCATCTAGACAAGATTAAAAAGAAAAAAAGGGTCGCTAATCAAGGTTGACTTTCGAGTTGACTTTAGTTTTCCCCGTGTAATCTTCGTAGTTCGGGTCAACCGTCTAGGCCGGGCTAAGGGGGTTACATTTGGTGGTATCCGAGCTTAGTTCTCATGTAATTGGGAATTGTTATGTGGGTGATGTATGTGTTTTTGCATGATGGACCTTTTAAGTGAAGGAATGTTTCATGAATTATGATGTATGGTTGCAATTGTGATGCTATGCTATGTTGAAGCATGTTAGGGGAACCCATTGCCATATCAAAACTAACGAAAGGAATTGTTTTTGGAAAACGAGCTTGAGTACTTGGATTACTTACCTTGTTGAGCCTAATTATGTTTATTGCATTTGTGTTAGTGCATTATTTTTATAAATGGGGCCTCATAGAGAGATGAGGATGAATACGAGAGCTATGGCTCAGAATGAGAACGAGGAAAATGCTGAGAATGTTGTGGATTTACCTCCTCCCCTGGTGGTGGACCACCCGGTGGTGGTGGTGCTGGAGGTGAAAATGATGGTGTTGGTGCTGATGATGGGGTCGCTGGACCTGAAGGTGTGCAGGGGCAAGCTGCTCCTGACATGACTGTGTTGATTCAGGCTATTGCGGGAGCCTTTCAGGAAGCAGTAGCTGGAGCTCACGGAGCTGCGCATCAGGGTGATGCTAACGGGAGATTACCTTTGGAACGTCTTCGCAGTCTGGGAGGGACTGAGTTCAGAGGTTTATCTCCTGAAGGATCTGAATCTTGGTTGGAAAGCACCAAGAGGATTTTGGGGCAAATGAACTACAGCAATGTGCGGAAGTTGGGTTGTGTGGTGTCACTGCTGCATGATGATGCTTATACGTGGTGGACGACCACTGTCTCTGGAATGGAGGAAAATGATGTGACTTGGACGTTCTTCTTGAACGCTTTCAAGCGAAAGTATCTAGGTGTGCGATACCTAGATGAGAAGAAAAGAGAATTCATGTCTCTTGTGCAAGGAAGCATGACGGTGGCTGAGTATGAGATCCAGTTTGTCCGCCTTAGCCAGTATGCACCTGAGCTAATCCCTGATGAGCTGGAGAGGTGTGAACGTTTCCGATATGGTTTGGTGACGGACGTAAAGACTTTCATGCTTGCAGCTGAGTATACGGATTTTGATGTGCTGGTGAGTAGAGCGAATGACATTGAGCAGAACTTGGTTTTGTCTTCCAGAGGCGTTAGTTCTAGCTCGGGCAAAAGAGCTGCTGATTATAGTTTCGGTGGTGGACGGAACAAGAGAGGACGAGATAAGAGGTATCAGTCTTCTGCTAGGCATGGTAATGGAGGGCATGGTGCGCCTGTTCAGGGAGATAGGATGAGGGCTGATCAGAACATGTCCTGGACGTGTGGATCTCGTGGCCATATGAGGCGAGATTGTCCTCGAGCAGCGAGGAAGGTTCATGCTCCTGTAGCAGTGATCGGTAATTCATGCTGGAATTGTGGTTCGGCAGACCACATGAGGAGGGAGTGTCCTTTATTGGCCGATGGTGGTCAGGGATGTGCTCCTGGGGTAGTTTCACCACAGAGAGGCCGTGGGCGCGGCCGTGGTAACTTCCAGCGCAGAGATGATGGTGGGAGGAATGTGGTGGCTGTTCAACCTGAGGGTGGTGGCCAGGAACGAGTGTATGCTCAGCGTGAGGGGAGAAATGATACGGATGTGATCGCAGGTACCTTTACTTTGCAATCCTTGTCATTACTTTCCTTGATTGATTATGGATCTACACACTCATACATACTGCGTGAACATGCTCAATTGCTTGGTTTACCTGTTGAGTCTTTGGATGTTGGTATGCGTGTGACTAGTTCCTTCGGTGAGACCGTTGTGACACGAAAGTTGTATAGAAGATGTCCCTTGAAAGTGCAAAACCATGTTTTTCTTGTTGATCTCATGGAATTGCCATTCTAAGGTTTCGATGCAATCCTTGGAATGGATTGGCTTGTTGAACATCGAGCGGTAGTGGATTTTGAGAACAAGCGAGTTTCGTTGAAACTTGCGGATGATTACGAAGTAGAGGTGGTTGGTGAGAATGTGAAGTTTCTTGCTAATGTGGTGTCTTCGTTGGAAGCAAGCCGAATGCTGAGGCAAGGTTGTGAGGCTTATCTAGCCTTTGTTATGAATCCTAGCTCTAAGGAGTTGTGAGTTCAAGATATCAGGACTGTGCGAGAGTTTCCTAGAGTGTTTCCGGAGGAGTTACCTGGATTACCTCCTAGTCGAGAGGTGGAGTTTGGAATTGAGTTGTTTGAGAACACAACTCCAGTGTCCATTACTCCTTACCGAATGACACATAAGGAGTTGAAAGAGTTGAAGACGCAACTTCAGGAGTTGCTTGATCGTGGGTTCATCCGGCCGAGTGTGTCACCTTGGGGTGCACCGGTCTTGTTTGTGAAGAAGAAGGATGACACTATGAGAATATGTATCGATTATCGTCAGCTGAATAAGTTGACTATCAAGAATCGGTATCCTTTGCCGAGGATTGATGATCTTTTTTATCAGTTTCGGGGAGCGGCTGTGTTCTCTAAGATTGACTTAAGGTCAGGTTATTATCAGCTTAAGGTGAAGGATGTGGATGTGCCAAAAATAGCTTTTAGGATGAGGTATGGGCATTATGAATTCCTTGTGATGCCGTTTGGCTTGACGAATGCTCCTGCAGCTTTTATGGACATGATGAATAGAGTGTTCCATGAATACTTGGACAAGTTTGTTGTGGTGTTCATTGATGATATCATTGTGTACTCTCGTATCGAGGAGGAGCATGAGGGGCATTTGCGGATTGTGTTGCAGGCGCTATTGGAGAATCAACTTTATGCTAAGCTGAGCAAGTGCGAATTCTGGCTTAGGGAAGTTGTTTTCCTTGGTCATGTGGTTTCTGCTGAGGGGATTCGTGTTGATCCTCAGAAGATTGAGGCGGTGATATATTGGAAGCCTCCTAAGTCTGTTCATGAAGTCCGTAGTTTCCTTGGGTTGGCAGGATACTATCGGAGGTTTGTGGATGGATTTTCAAAGATTTCTGCTCCTTTGACGAAGTTTTTAAGGATGTCAAGTTGAGTGGACAGAAGCAAGGCAACAAGCTTTTGAGAAGCTTAAGGCAGCTTTGATGCAAGCTCCGATCTTGGTTCAACTTGAATCAGGGAAGGAGTTTGTAGTGTACATCGACGCATCCTATGTTTCTTTGGGGTGTGTGTTGATGCAAGAGGGTAAGGTGGTGGCTTATGCATCGCGCCAGTTGAAGGTGCATGAGCGCAATTATCCTACGCATGATATTGAGTTAGCTGCGGTGGTTTTTGCTTTAAAGATTTGGAGACATTACCTATATGGTGAAAAGGGTACTGTGTACACGGATCACAAGAGTTTGAAGTATCTGATGTCTCAGAAAGAGTTGAATCTTAGGCAACGACGTTGGGTGGAGTTGCTTAAGGATTACGATCTGATGATCGAGTACCATTCGGGAAAAGCTAATGTTGTAGCGGATGCCTTGAGTAGAAAGGTGGCGGTGGAGTTAAGGGCTATGTTTGCCAGCTTGAGTATTTCGCGAGATGGGGGTCTTGTGGCTGAATTGCAAGTGAAACCATCTTTGGTTCAGTTGATAAAGGATAAGCAGTTGTTGGATGATTCTTTGGTGCCACATGTTCAGGATATTGTTGAGGATAGACCATCGGATTTCTGTTTTAATGATGATGGAGTTTTATGTTTTGGGAGTCGGATAGTAGTGCCGAATGATGCGGAGTTGAGGCGTACTATTCTGACTGAAGCTCATAGTAGTCCTTTTGCTATGCACCATGGTAGCACAAAGATGTATCGTGATCTTAAGGATGAGTACTATTGGGTGGGTTTGAAGAAAGATGTTGCGGAGTACGTGAGTAAGTGCATGGTTTGTCAGCGGGTTAAGGCTGAGCATCAATTTCCTACTGGGTTGTTGCAACCGTTGAGGATTCCTGAGTGGAAGTGGAAGTGGAGTACGTGAGGTTTTATCAATGCAATCCCGAATAGGTTGTATTTCCTAAGTTTTTTTACTTATGAAAATGGTGGTTTTTGAGGTGTTTTTGGTGTTCTGTTATAGCTGGAGGTATAAGGACGTGTTAAGGTGTATTTTGGATGTTGATTGATGTTTAGAAGTGGTTGGAAGTGATGGATCTTGGCTGGGTTAAGTTGTGAAAGAGTTTGGAGGTGTTTTCAGTTGTGTTTGGTAGCCGAAATGTTGGTTTTGGATAGATCAGCGAGTTTAGGTGTGTTGGCTGAAGATTTCAATGCATGATGATGCATTAATCCTCTGCTTTGATGTGTTTAAAATAGGGGAGGCATCTTCGGACACTTTTGGAGTTGATCCGGAGGCATGATTGACATTTCGGCAAGCGTGCGAAACGTAATCGGTGAGTGGAGTTGGGTTTCCAGCTTTGAAACGATTATTTGAAGGTTTTGGGAGCTTAGTTTAAGTCTAAACAACTGAGCTAAGCTCAAGAGTAAGTTTTCAGAAAAACTCCCTCGGATGTGCTATGAAGCGGTTTGATGCATTGGTTATAATTTGCATGTTTAAATTCTGTTTTGAAAGCATGTTTTAGCATGGTTAATGCTAGTTTTGAAAGCCATGAATTGAAGGATGCTCAAGGTAAGAGATCCTTGGTTTGGTACATTATGAATATGGTTTTGATGCATAGTGATGCATGATGTTTAATGGCTTTGAGTAATGCTTTAAAACAGTGAATTGTTGATGGTAAATGATGTATATTGGCAAGTGATGTAATGGTTTTAAAGTACTTGGATCGGATATAGTTAGCTGGCTATAGGATTGGGTGCACCGTGAATAAAGTCGCCTTGGATGTTGAGGGGTTGTGATTGTACCGTAAACTCCATCCAAGTACCCTAACGAGTGAGGTAAGATCACAACGGTGGTTAAAAGTTCTTGTGTGGATCTTGTGTTATGTGTCCCTTGCACTTGTTAGTGGAATTATACAACTACCGATGAGTGATGTGGAGGGGTTGTGATTGTATCGTTAAACTCCATCACGGGTGTTGAGGGGTTGTGATTGTACCGATAAACTCCACCTTACGTTGTTCGGTAGTGTGTATGAAGCGTATGGGACAACGCTTGTTATCCGCGTATCTGATTGTGTTTTGTGTTGTAAATGGTTATGAATTATCACTTGAAAGCCAATATGTTGAGTTGAATGTAATGAAGCATGAGATGCTTGTAAAGTATGCAAGGTTGCATGAAAAGAGATGAGCATGTGTTTAAAAGCTTTGTTGAAAGTGTTTTCTAAAATGCATTATGGTGTTGTTTTCTTTAGAGCATGCCTCACTAAGAAATTGTGCTTATGCTCTCTCTCTTGTACCAATATTGCAGATAATTGAAGTGTTTAAGGGCAACAAGGAGGCTAGAGTGTCCAAGGGAAACCAAGCTCATGTATGGTGATGTTTTCATACACTATTAGTTTTGATAATTTGGCAATGGGAACCTAAGATGTGTTTTGGGAGATGTGTTGAACTCCCTAGGTTGTGGCATAATGCCTTTGATGTTTTGAATTTTTAAATGGCCTTTTAATGCTTGTTTTGGAGTTTGGTTGATTGCTTGGTTTTGGATATTAGGATGCTTGCCTATAGTCATTTGAAGTTTCATGTTTGATGCCATGAATGTGTTTAGGAGTTGCAAACCTGCTCAATATATGTATGATAACTTGTGGCATGATTAGGAAGTCATTAGGTTGTGTTTGAGTGGATTTATGTATGAAAAATCAGCAAAATCTGCAGCTTCTGGTCAAACCGTATCAAAATAGGCACTGGCGTTTCGAAACGGGGGCTTGTAATGGCCTTCGTGTTCCGAAACGACTGGAGGTTGTTCCGAAACAATTTGGCTACTGGAAGGCCCTGTTTCGAAACTAGTCTTGAAACCAACCCGTGTTTCGGAACGGCCAATGCCGTTTCGAAACAGGTGACCGTTGGGCACTGATTTGAATGGTGTTATAGTATGCAAGCTTTACGTTTTAGTCCCGAAAGTCGTATTTGCAATTGTATGAGTTCGAGATGTCCAATTAAGGTGAAATTTGACAGGGAAGCATGTAATAAGACTAATTTAATATTGGTAACTTTAAAATCAGTTATGACCTTCTAATTTACAGAATTTACGTTTTGGTCCCTAATATTTGTATATTGTGCAATTGAGTCCCTCTCTGAAATCCGATCGCTATGCTTTACACATACATGTTGCTCGAGTGTTCACTGAGGATTAACGTGCATCTAGACAAGATTAAAAAGAAAAAAAGGGTCGCTAATCAAGGTTGACTTTCGAGTTGACTTTGGTTTTCCCCGTGTAATCTTCATAGTTCGGGTCAACCGTCTAGGCCGGGCTAAGGGGGTTACACACCTGCCGAGACAGTACACTCTTGAAGTGGCAGTGACCTGCTGCAGCCGCATGACAGGGTCAAAGTTTGCCGTCTGCCATCCCGCCTAGGCAGCAATTCATGGCAGCACAAAACATGCTCAGCCTATACAATGCAGTCCACATGCTACTAAGCTGCACTTGCCTTACCCAGCATGTAGCCCAAATCTCGCCCTATCATCTCTCTCATCACTATCTTTCTTTTATTTGTGTTTTTATATTTCCACCTCACGAGATTTAATTGTGCATTTACTAAATCTTTGTGCAGGAGACCATTCATAGGAGCTGCTCCAATCCCTGTGGGAGATGATATCTTTTATACTATAACTTGACAAGAGTGTGCACTTGCGCTAATAAATGGAGAACACCTAAATGCTCTACACATGCATTCTACCTTAAGGGTTAGCATGGATAAACTACTTAATTCATGCCATGTTACTCATTGCTTATATTGCATGCTTACTTTTATGAATGTCAGGAAGTATAGTAGAGTAGACATGTACCACTGAGCTTTGTAAGCTCAACGTACGGATTTTTTGTTTTCGTGCATAAGTTGACAGGTCACTTGCTTGGAGGAGCATATCGATGAGGATTTCCCAGCATTGATTCAACTTGAGTACATTACATTGATTTTAGTAGTTAAGCTATGTATCCATATAACCTTGTGGTAGTTGGCCTGTAATTATAATTTACCTTATTTTGAAAATACAATGTTTTAAATTTGTATAGAGCTCCATTTATTTTAGATTCAAAATTATCTATGGAAACTCTTAATTATGACTTGATTTACATGTGATTATGGCTAAACATGAGGTTTTAAATTGAACAAAATTTTATGGGTCAAGTTAGAGGAAGCCCGAATGTAATGTCTTAGATCTGGTGGGATTGAGGTTTTATATTTACTAGTATCAAAGCCTAGGTTTAGCTGGTTCTAGGAATTCCCTAGGGTATATGGGAGTTGTCGTAAGGTTTCTAGTGGATACAACCCCTAAGATTAAGTTTGTACTCTTTTAAGATTGAGAATATGATGTGCTTCTTATCTTTCCCTTGTAAAACGTCGATGGTGACGTTAAGATGGTTAAGATAGCGGTCACGGGAGCCGATTAGAAAGCTGAGCCTCTCAGGATAATGATTGCGGGAATGAGATTGTCTTGTACCGTTAAGATAATGATTAGTTGAAAGATGCCGAAGTTGAGGATGTGTCCTCTTTTCACAACCTGAATGGTGTTTCCATTGGGTGAGTCATTCTAAAGCTTTCCGATATGTTGTGAGAGTTTTGATGATAAGTCTTCATTGTTATGCGTGAATAAGGTTTGTGGTACGAGTATGGATAACTCGCTATCAAAATCGACCAATAATTACGCATTAGTCAAATGATCCTTCGTCCATTTTGGACGAAGTCTTGTTGACACTTGAGAAGTATCATTTCCCTTCTCAAGGGCATTTCTCAGAGTTAGTGGACTCACGATCCTCTAGTTCATATGTTGTGACCGAGGTTAGAAGTTCTTCATGTTCGATAGAGCTACGCTCTTAAGAGTTGTTGTACCATGGACATTGTTTGGTCTAATCAAGTATGACGTTAGCTTGTGGCATCGAGAGATATGTTTGAGGCTTTTAGATCTTGAGGGAACCAAACTCTTGATGATAAGAAGGTTGAACCCTTGCTTGCTTATCGCGATTTTTGAATTGGTCGCTCAGAGAATGGCACAACGAGGTTGTAAAACATTCTTGACCTATGTGGTGGATATTAATGTAGATAGTTTGAAGCTTGAGATCTTTTAAACCATCTGAGTATTGTTTATGCATCCTAGAGGAGTCGTTAGGATTTCCTCTCTATTAAGGATGCGAGTTGATTTTGAGGTAAGGTCAAGTTCGACACCAGTGTACATCGCTCGTCTCGAATGACACTGGTCTAATAGAGAAAGTGTAGACCTAATGTTTTGATATAATAATTGAAAAATATTTTGTACAAAGTTAAAAAGAATTCAAAACCATTTCTAAAGTCCAAACAACTTGAAACTATGTTTATGGGATATTTTAAAAGGTTTTTATATGTTTTCAAAGCCAGATTCAACAAAACCATACAGGCGTTTCGAAACGCCTTTAGGTATTTCGATACGGGTCTTTACAGTAGCAAAACGTTTTGAAACGTGTTTCGAAACATGCTTTAATCTGGATAAGATTTTTGCATAGCGTTTCGATACGGCCTCTGCCGTTTCGATATGCCTATGTGGCATTGACCTCAACAGTCACAAACCCCCTAACGACTATTTCCCAACTACCTTTTAAATGCAGAGCGTTTCGATATGGGGACAAACGTTTCGATACGGGTGTTTCGATACGGCTAAGTGTATTTCGATACGGGTTCTGCAACGGCTCTTTCTATTTCAAGAGTGTTTCAAAACAGGGAGCTGCAGAACTGCATTTATAGTGGGAAAAGAACTCTCCAACGGCTCTAATTAAACCCCAACGACTATTAACGGCTACAAACTCATTAAGGAGTATAAAAGGGACCTCCAAGCATCTAGTAATGGTTAATGCTTCAAATTGTAATACAACATATGATCGAAATGTTTCTTAGGGCTGAAGTGTTAATTCTTTGTATAGACAAACACTAGTGAGCCAAAAATTTTAGATTTGCTCAAGTGTTTTAGGATTGGGTGAGAGCTTAATTTTGCAAACAAATACATATTAGAGGGATTTGAGTTTGCTTATTTTCATCTCTTTGTAAAGAGGGTTTGATCAAGGCTTTGGGTACAAAGCTTGATCGGTTTGTAAGGGTTTCCTCGTAAGCCTAGAAAAGGGGACGAATCAATAGTGGATTGATTGGAAATCCTTAGTGGAAAGCTAAGGTAGTGGATGTAGACCTTTGTTAGAAGGTTGAATCACTATAAATCATCTTGTCTTTATCTTTTTTAGCTTCCACACCTCTATCTCCCAAAATTCAACTTCTCCACCACTTGGCGAGCAAGAACGGTTGAAGGAATCGAGCACCGAATAACCCAACAATTGGTATCAGAGCTTGGCTCAATTGAAGAGGATTAACATCCTATTGAGAAGATCCGGCAAGCTCGATCATCATTTCAAACAACCGGCTCAATGGCGCAATCCATCGACAAATCGACATTCTTCGACAGAACACAATATGCCCATTGGAAGACAAGGATGAAGTTCTTCATAAAGTCAAAGGACTACAAGCTTTGGGACATAGTAGAAGATGGTCCGTTCGTGCCTCAACAAAGTAAGGCAGATTGGAGTGTCGAAGATCGCAAGAAGATGGAGCTTAATTTCAAAGCCTTGCACATCTTATTTTGTGCATTTGGCCTAAACATCTATGAGAAGATGTCTTCTTGTGAGAGTGCCAATGAGGTATGGGGCAAGCTTGAAGTCACATACGAAGGAACCGACGAAGTAAAGGAGACCAAGATCGGCCTTCTCAACCTAGCCTATGAAAACTTCAAGATGGATCCAGAAGAGAACATCAATAAGATGTTTGATAGGTTCTCCACTATCACCAATGGTTTCAAAGGCTATGGAGAAGCCATCCCAGAAGAGAAGCTTGTCTGAAAGCTCATCTACTCCCTTCTCGAGTCATGGGACTCAAAAAGGATCGCCATCATCGAAGCCAAGAATCTCAAAACTTTGAAGCTTGATAAGCTCATGGGGTCACTTCTCACTCACCAAAAGAGGAGAAGAAGAGGGAAGAAATTAGAGCTATGGAGGATAAGAAGCTCAAAGGGCTTGGCATCAACACAAATCCCATTTCTCTTAAATCCTCCACTTGCCACCATGTAGATTCAAGCGAAGAGGTGGAGGATGAAGAAGAGATAGTTAATCTCTTCAAGAAGTGTGCCCCTTACATGAATAAAGCCTTCAAAGAGCTTGAATGAGAATTCATGAAAAAGAAGAGGGCAAGCACTTCAAGCCATAAGAAGAAGGCATATGTGGCTACTTCGAGTGATGAAGACTCCACCGACGATGAACAAGCCAACCTTTGCCTTATGGCCATTGAAGAAGATTCAAGGGTAACTTATAATTCATCTACTTCATGTTCATATTCTTTTGATGAATTACAAGATGCCTATGATGATTTGGTTTTAGAGTTTAAAAATCACATTTTGAAAAACAATAAAATGATTTCAAAGTTGAAAATTCAAAATGATTTGATTTCTAAAACCAAACTTGAACTTGAAGCAAAACTCGAAGAGTTTGAACAAAAATGTTTTGATTTACAAAATTTGCTTCATAAAGTTCAAGAAGATAAAGATTTGATTTCCAAAGAGCTTGAAAAGAAAAAATAATTTTGGAAAATCAAATTTTTTATGTAAGACAATCTAGTGCCCCTAGATTCATAAATGGAAAATGTTTTAGAAGTGTTTGGGTCCCAAAAGGACTAACCACTTCAACTAAAAAGAATGAAATTGAAAAATGGATTCCTAAGGGGACTAAGTTTTGTGCTACTAACGTCTATGGATCCAAAGCAATTTGGATACCAAAAATTACTTGATTGTCTTTTGCTAGTTTTGATGGAGAGTGATCAACAAGTCAAACATTGAGGGGGAGCTTCATGCACACAAGGAAAAACACTTGAAGAAGGAAGGCTTCACATCCTCCATTGGGTTCAAGTGTGGTAAAATCTAGTTGTTCTTGTTTTAATTTGATTTATTTTTTATTTCAACTAGATTATGACATATGTTGGACTAACATTCTATGATGATGCTTTGAGTAAGGGAGAGCCATTTTAAAACCAAAATTCTTATTTTTGTCATCTTTTTAAACCTCCTAAGTTTTGATTGAACTTAATGTCGTTTGAATTCTTTTTTATATAACAAAAAGGGGGAGAGTTTGGTTTGAAAAATTGCATTTTCAAATGAATAAGGGAAAGATTTACTTTTTTTCAAATGAATAAGGGGGAGCCTTACTTTATTTTAAATTTTTCATCTCTTATTCACATTTTTAAACTTAAAGGGGGAGAATCCCAAACAATTTTTCAAGATGGTTTTATTATATCAAAAAGGGGGAGATTGTAGAACTAATGTTTTAATATAATAATTGAAAAATGTCTTGGACAAAGTTAAAAAGAATTCAAAACCATTTATAAAGTCCAAACAACTTGAAACTATGTTTATGGGATATTTTAAAAGGTTTTTATATGTTTTCAAAGCCAGATTCAACAAAACCATCCAGGCGTTTCGAAACACCTTTAGGTGTTTCGATACAGGTCTTTAAAGTGGCAAAACGTTTCGGAACGTGTTTCGAAACGAGCTTTAATCTGGATGAGATTTTTGCATAGCATTTCGATACGGCCTCTGCCGTTTCGATACGCCTATGTGGCATCGATCTCAAAGGTCACAAACCCCCCAACGGCTATTTCCCAACTACCTTTTAAATGCAGAGCGTTTCGATACGGGGACAAACGATTCGATACGGGTGTTTTGATACGGCTAAGGGTGTTTCGATACGGGTGCTGCAATAAGTCTTTCTATTTCAAGAGTGTTTCGAAACGAGGTCGAGTGTTTCGAAACGGGGAGCTGCAAAACTGCATTTATAGTGGGAAAAGATGTCTCCAACGGCTTCAATTCAACCCCAACGGCTAGTAACGGCTACAAACTCATTAAGGAGTATAAAAAGGGACCTCCAAGCATCTAGTAATGGTTAATGCTTCAAATTGTAATACAACATATGATCAAAATGTGTCTTAGTGCTTAAGTGTCAATTCTTTGTATAGACAAACACTAGTGAGCCAAAATTGTTAGATTTGCTCAAGTGTTTTAGGATTGGGTGAGAGCTTAATTGTGCAAACAAATACCTATTAGAGGGATTTGAGTTTGCTTATTTTTATCTCTTTGTAAAAAGGGTTTGGTCAAGGCTTTGGGTAGAAAGCTTGATCGGTTTGTAAGGGTTTCCTCGTAAGCCTAGAAAAGGGGACGAATCAATAGTGGATTGATTGGAAATCCTTAGTGAGAAGCTATGGTAGTGGATGTAGACCTTGGTTAAAAGGTTGAGCCACTATAAATCATCTTGTCTTTATCTTTTTAGCTTTCACACCTCTATCACCCAAAATTCCACATCTCCACCACTTGGCGAGGAAGAACGATTGAAGGAATCGAGCACCGAATAACCCAACAGAAAGTCAGAGATTCAGTTGCAAGGGTGCAACTCGAACGAGTTTTCATTTGTTTGTGTGTTTCACCTAGGGTGAACCAGGCTTGTTCTCCAATAGGAAGTTGGTTCATTGATTTGTACGTAAATCGTCGACTGCTTGCTAAATGATGATGGAGGACCATTGTCTGCTTCTTATGGTGGATGGCTCGTATAACTGATTGACGAATATCCTTGTGTTCTCAGAGTTCAAATTAAGAATGAGATGCTTATAGTTAAGATGTTGGATACTAGAAATTTTGAAAAAAAAAATTGGAATAAGGATTTCTCTCTCAGACATGTTGTGCTAATGTTGATGTCGGCGTTGAATTGTAGGATGTAATAACGATGTTAGGGTGGGAACCACTAGATTTTCTCGCATATATCAATCCGATTCTCTAAGTGAAAAGGGTAAAGGTACGAGGGTTATAGAGATGTAAGCAATAACAAGATAATTATCAAAATGCCCTTATGTGTGGAGAAGACTAATTATCCACTGATATGTTAAGAAGACTTAATGTTTGAGACTTTTTTTCATAAATTCTTTTTGATTTGGAATCACACTTTCCTTGGAATAAGCCGTGGAATGACAACTGAGCTTCGAGCTGCTCAAGACCATTTTGTTTGAAGCGGTGGTATTGGAAATGATGTATTCTTGTACAAGAAAAGAGAAGGTTGTGCCTATCCCAACATCGAGAAATTGTGAGTACTTGATCACTAGAAAATTGAGATTTGGGACAACGACGTAAGTCGAAGTAATTGAGAGTTGTTGACCATGTTATTAAACAATGTATGGTTGACATGTATGATTAGGGATGTAAAAACAGGTCAACAGTTGGGTTTTAGGTCGGGCTCTGTCAGGTCGGGTCAAATCGGTTACAAGTCATTTCAGGTAGTTTTTTGTTTTGACTCGATTCGGTTCTGGTTCATTTCGGGTCGTCTTCATTTCAGGTCGAGTTCATTTCGGGTTGGATTCATTTTAGGTCGGGCCAAAACGGTTAATTGACGGGTTAATTTCAGTTCGGGTTGATTTCAGGTTGGTTTCGTTTCAGGTCGGGTTCATTTCAAACTCCCTTGACGATGAACCGGCAGAGGTAGCCAGAAAGAGAAAGCGGTCATCAGCAGAGCCCCAGGGTGGAGAAGCTGAAAGACAATAAAAGAAGCACACCCCCAGCCACATCTAGCCGCCGCATGGCAAGAAGAAGAGGCCAGCAGAAAGACCACCCGCTACGCGCCGCCTAGTCCTGCCTGCCTCCTCAGAATCTTCCTCTGACGTGGCAGCAACAGAGGGGAACTCCCTCAGTCTATAGCACCATTTTTCTTTTCTTTCCCTTTTAATTTTTATGTTTTGATTTTCTTTTTTATGTTTTATTTTTCTGTTTTGTAATTTTTCTTTTTATATTTTATATTTTATGTTTTGTTTTATTTTTATTTTTTATTTTTTGTAGAGGCATTGAGGACAATGCCAACCTTGAGTTTGGGGGGAATTAGTCCTCTTTGCTTTTGGTTCATTTAGTAGCATTTAGATGCATATGTAAATTCTGCCCCTTATCACTTAATGAAATCTTTAACTTAAAAACTTGTGCCTATGATAGCTTAGCCGACTACTTATATTTGCATCATTCTAAAAATTTTAAATCTAACTATGGGAAGAAGCATGAAAAACACTTTGGAAAATTTTGTTTGCCAATTATCTTTACACTTGTCTGTTAAATGCTGAATTTTTGCTTGAGTTTTTAGTTTAACACTGCCTGCCTTACTTAATAAAAATTTCGTGATTGAATACAGGTTTGCCGCCACGACAGCACAGGCAGCACATCAAAAATAATCTAGAGGTGCCCGAAACAAGCTCTAGGCCGAAAGATTAATTACCCTAGAGGTGCCCGAAACATGCTCTAGGAAGGATCATGAGCAAGGACACTCTGCTTCTATCAAAGTCCATGAATCTAAACCAAGTGACGAAGAAATTAGCAAGAGTGAATGAAAGTCTTCACGGGATGACTCTATTCAAAGGGTTCAGAGTTTCGTAGAGTGCACCTATCCTAGCTTCAAACCTGGAGAATAGTTGTGATGAGCTGAAGCCCTTAAAGCCATGATCAGAAAAAGAAAACAAAAGTGCCTAACTGTGCTGCCAAGGCAGCAACTCGTATCCTTTCCAGTAATTTAATTATTTTGGGCATTCTTTGTTAGCTTTGTAATTTCAGCATATTTTGCATGAACTCAGACCTGAACACACTGCACTGGCATCAAGAAAATTAAATCTAAGTTATTTCATGCCATTCCCTATCACTAACATTAAATAGGTGCCACGGCCTTGAGGTAAGAAATCAAGTTAAAGGATAATGTTTATGTTTTGTGCTAAGGGCAGATTTAGTAGTTAGGTTGCATTGCTTGAGGACAAGCAATAGTTCGAGTTTAGGGGTGTGTAGAGTGCCCATGAGTTTTATATTTGGTACACATTCCTGCCATTTTTATTGATGTTCTTAAGCTCATTTAGGCATATTTAGGTGCATTGCATGCATTATAATAGTATTTTCTCTTTTACCATGTTTTTATTGAATATTTTATGTTTGGTTGAGAAAAGTTATTGTTTTAGTTTAGTTTATATTTACAGGTGCTATAGCTAGGAGAGGAAAGGACAGGACATGACAAAACAGAAGGCTGGAACTAAAGGAGCTATACTGAAGCAGCTCAAGATGCCGCCAAGGATGCTGCTGAAGCAGCATTGCCGCCAAGTGCCGCCTGGGCAGGAGTTACACCGACTTAGCCAAGATGGGTCGCAATTTCAAGAGGGCAACATCCTAAGCCCGATGAGCCTAGTCTTGCAATTTTTTGAAGCCTGTAGCGGTCAGTAGAGCTGATCCAAGACCGATAAGTAGAAGCACTTATCCTTACTTGCGGAAGAAGGCAACGTCCAAAGAGTCCATATTTAAAGTATAAAGGAGTTTGTATTTAATGTAACTTACTTTTAGAACTCCTACATCAAAGAGGACTCAAACTTAGGCCATGAGCCATATATATACCCAATGTATGTAAGGGTATAGGGGCATCTCGGATAGCACCTCGCATACTGAGGACAAGAGGATAGATGGGGGAATAGTTAGGTAGGTTGGAGATGTTGGGGGTCGCGGCCCAACTCTTCTAGGGTTTAGGCTCGTGTATGTAAAGTAGTTTGAGGGAAACAATTGTATAGTTTTGAGTTGTTTTCAATAAAATTCTGAGTTTTCTTAATCTATGTTCTTTGTTCGTTCAATTAGTCTACACCAGTCAATTGAAGAGAAAATTCATTTGTCGGGCACGAAAGTGCAAGGCTCACGAAAGGGTTAAGAACGGTCACAACTTGCAAAGGCGTGACTAACTTGGTTCTACACTAGTCCACAAGTTTCAGCGGCTTAAAGGGATTACCAACCGAGTTGACTAATTTGGTTCCACAATAGTCCACAAGTTAGCTCTCGAGCATCCTAACCTAAAAATAGAAGGGATCACTGTCGACTATCCTGCCGAACTTGGAATGTTTGCCAGACATGCCACCGTGACTTCTTTCTGTTCCACCTGCCAAGACAGTACACTCCTGAAGTGGCAGTAACCTGTTGCAGCCACGTGACAGGGTCGTAGTTTGCCACCTGCCATCCCGCCGAGGCAGCAATTCATGGCAGCACAAAACATGCTCAGCCTATACAATGTAGTCCTTGGGCTACTAAGCTGCACTTGCCTTACCTAGCCTATCGCCCAAATCTCGCCCTATCATCTCTCTCATCACTATCTTTCTTTTATTTGTGTTTTTATATTTCCACCTCACGAGATTTAATTGTGCATTTACTAAATCTTTGTACAGGAGACCATTCATAGGAGCTGCTCCAATCCCTATGAGAGACGATATCTTTTATACTATAACTTGACAAGAGTGTGCACTTGCGCTAATAAATGGAGAACACCTAAACGCTCTACACATGCATTCTACCTTAAGGGTTAGCATGGATAAACTACTTAATTCATGCCATGTTACTCATTGCTTATATTGCATGCTTACTTTTATGAATGTCAGGAAGTATAGTAGAGTAGACATGTGCCACTGAGCTTTGTAAGCTCAACATACAGGTTTTTTGTTTTCGTGTGTAGGTTGACAGGTCACTCACTTGGAGGAGCATATCGATGAGGATTTCCCAGCACTGATTCAACTTGAGTACATTACATTGATTTCAGTAGTTAAGCTATGTATCCATATAACCTTGTGGTAGTTGGCTTGTAACTATAATTTACCTTATTTTGAGAATACAATGTTTTAAATTTGTATAGAGCTCCATTTATTTTAGATTCAAATTTATCTATGATAACTCTTAATTATGAATTGATTTACATGTGATTATGGCTAAACTTGAGGTTTTAAATTGAACAAAATTTTACGGGTCAAGTTAGAGGTAGCCCAAATGTAATGTCTTAGATCTGGTGAGATTGAGGTTTTATATTTACTGGTATCAGAGCTTAGGTTTAGTTGGTTCTAGGAATTCCTTATGGTATATGGGAGTTGTCGTAAGTTTTCTAGTGGATACAAGCCCATAAGATTAAATTTGTACTCTTTTAAGATTGGGAATCTGATGTGCTTCTTATCTTTCCCTTGTAAAACGTCGATGGTGATGTTAAGATGGTTACGATAGCGGTCGTGGGAGCCGATTGGAAAGCTGAGCCTCTCAGGATAATGATTGCGGGAATGAGATTGTCTTGTACCGTTAAGATAAGGACTAGTTGAAAGATGCCGAATTTGAGGATGTGTCCTCTTTTCACAACCTGAATGGTGTTTCCATTGGGTGAGTTAGTCATTCTGAAGCTTTCCGATATGTTGTGAGAGTTCTGATGATAAGTCTTCATCGTTATGTGTGAATAAGGTTTGTGGTATGAGTATAAATAACTCGCTATCTAAATCGACCAATAATTATGCATTAGTCAAAAGATTTGCTCAAGTGTTTTAGGATTGGGTGAGAGCTTAATTGTGCAAATAAATACCTATTAGAGGGATTTGAGTTTGCTTATTTTTATCTCTTTGTAAAGAGGGTTTGATCAAGGCTTTGGGTACAAAGCTTGATCAGTTTGTAAGGGTTTCCTCTTAAGCCTAGAAAATGGGACAAATCAATAGTGGGATGATTGGAAATCCTTAGTGAAAAGCTAAGGTAGTGGATGTAGATCTTGGTTAGAAGGCTGAACCACTATAAATCATCATTTCTTTATCTTTTTTAGCTTCCACACCTCTATCACCCAAAATTCCACTTCTCCACCACTTGGCGAGCAAGAACGGTTGAAGGAATCGAGCATCGAATAACCCAACAATTGGTATCAGAGCTTGGCTTAATTGACGAGGATTAACATCCTATTGAGAAGATCTGACAAGCTCGATCATCATTTCAAACAACCGGCTCAATGGCGCAATCCATCAATAAATCATCATTCTTCGACGGAACACACTATGCTCATTGGAAGACAAGGATGATGTTCTTCATAAAGTCAAAAAACTCAAGCTTTGGGACATAGTAGAAGATGGTATGTTCGTGCCTCAACAAAGTAAGGCGGATTGGAGTGCCGAAGATCGCAAGAAGATGGAGCTTAATTGCAAAGCCTTGCACGTCTTATTTTGTGCATTTGGCCCAAACATCTATGAGATGATGTCTTTTTGTGAGAGTGCCAAGGAGGTATGGGACAAGCTTGAAGTCACATATGAAGGAACCGACGAAGTAAAGGAGACCAAGATCGGCCTCCTCAACCTAGCGTATGAAAACTTCAAGATGGATCCAGAAGAGAACATCGAGAAGATGTTTGATAGGTTTTCCACTATCACCAATGGTCTCAAAGGCTATGGAGAAGCCATCCCAGAAGAGAAGCTTGTCTGAAAGCTCATCTACTCCCTTCCCGAGTCATTTGAATCAAAAAGGACCGCCATCATCGAAGCCAAGAATCTCAAAACTTTGAAGCTTGATGGGCTCATAGGGTCACTTCTCACTCACCAAAAGAGGAGAAGAAGATGGAAGAAATTAGAGCTATAGAGGAGAAGAAGCTCAAAGGGCTTGGCATTAACACAAATGCCATTGCTCTTAAATCCTCCACTTGCCACCATGTAGATTCAAGTGAAGAGAAGGATGATGAAGAAGAGATAGTTAATCTCTTCAAGAAGTGTGCCCCTTACATGAAGAAAGCCTTAAAAAGAGCTTGAATGAGAATTCATGAAAAAGAAGAGGGCAAACACTTCAAGCTATAAGAAGAAGGCATATGTGGCTACTTAGAGTGATGAAGACTCCACCTTATTTTGAAAATACAATGTTTTAAATTTTTACAGAGCTCCATTTATTTTAGATTCAAATTTATCTATGGAAACTCTTAATTATGACTTGATTTACATGTGATTAAGGCTAAACTTCAGGTTTTAAATTGAACAAAATTTTACGGGTCAAGTTAGAGGTAGCCCGAATGTAATGTCTTAGGTCTGGTGGGATTGAGGTTTTATATTTACTGGTATTAGAGCCTAGGTTTAGCTGGTTCTAGGAATTCCCTAGGGTATATAGGAGTTTTCGTAAGGTTTCTAGTGGATAATAGCCCCTAAGGTTAAGTTTGTACTCTTTTAAGATTGGGAATCTGATGCGCTTCTTATATTTCCCTTGTAAAGCGTCGATGGTGACGTTAAGATGCTTACGATAGCGGTCATGGGAGCCGATTGGAAAGTTGAGCCTCTCAGGATAATGATTGCGGGAATGAGATTGTCTTGTACCGTTAAGATAAGAATTAGTTGAAAGATGCCGAAGTTGAGGACATGTTCTCTTTTCACAACCTGAATGGTGTTTCCATTTGTGAGTTAGTCATTCTCAAGCTTTCCGATATGTTGTGAGAGTTTTGATGATAAGTCTTCACAATTATGCGTGAATAAGGTTTGTGGTACGAGTATGGATAACTCGCTATCAAAATCGACCAATAATTACACATTAGTCAAACTATCCTTCGTCCATTTTGGACGGTGTCTTGTTGATACTTAAGAAGTATCATTTCCCTTCTCAAAGGTATTTCTCGAAGTTAGTGGACTCACGATCCTCAAGTTCATATGTTGTGACCGAGGTTAGAAGTTCTTCTTGTTCGATAGAGCTACGCTCTTAAGAGTTGTTGTACCATGGACAATGTTTTGGCTAATCAAGTATGACATTAGCTTGTGGCATCGAGAGATATGTTTGAGGCTTTTAGATCTCGAGGGAACCAAACTCTTGATGATAAGAAGGTTGAACCCTTGCTTGCTTATCGTGATTTTTGAATTGGTCGCTCAGAGAATGGCACAACGAGGTTGTGAAACATTCTTGACCTATGTGGTGGATATCAATGTAGAGAGTTTGAAGCTTGAGATCTTTTAAACCATTAGAGTATTGTTTATGCATCCTAGAGGAGTCGTTAGGACTTCCTCTATATTAAGGATGTGAGTTGATTTTGAGGTAAGGTCAAGTTCGGCACCAGTGTACATCGCTCGTCTCGAATGACACTTGCCTAAAAGAGAAAGCCAGAGATTCAATTGCGAGGGTGCAACTCGAATGAGTTTTCATTTGTTTAAGTGTTTCACCTAGGGTGAACCGGGCTTATTCTCCATTATGAAGTTGGTTCGTTGATTTGTACGTAAATCGTCGACTGCTTGCTAAATGACGATGGATGACCATTGTCTGCTTCTTATGGTGGATGGCTCGTATAACTGATCGACGGATATCTTTGTATTCTCAGAGTTCAAATTAAGAATGAGATGCTTATAGTTAAGATGTTGGATACTAGAAATTTTGAAAAAAAAATTGGAATAAGGTATTCTCTCTCAGACGTGTTGTGCTAACGTTGATGTCGGTGTTTATTTGTAGGATGTATCACATATGTTAGGGTGGGAACCACTAGATTTTCTCGTATATATCAATATGACGCTCTAAGTGAAAAGGGTAAAGGTACGAGGGTTATGGAGATGTAAGAAATAACAAGATAATTATCAAAATGCCCTTATGTGTGGAGAAGACTAATTATCTACGTGATATGTTAAGAGGATAACACCTTTCAGAACATGCTATAGTTTCAATCATTATACATATATACGAACATGCTATAGTTTTGAGCATATGAATCCATCGCGAGGATCGAGTTAATGAGAGCTGCAGTCGTTACCGATTCGAATAAACATATCGATGTGTAAGGTCAGTTCTTGTGACGAGTTAAAAAAAGTCTATCGCTTTCCGAAGTCTTGTGTCGAACGAGCAAGGATATTGATAAATGTTACAAAAAAGTTAGAGTCAAATGTCGAGTTAATTCAAGATTTACTCGGTTAGCTCAGAATGGCCTCTAATGGAATAAGGTAGGTGGCCATGAATTTTGTTAAAGACAATCGAGAACGCCACATCGATAAGAAGCATTTTGGACAGTAACATATTGTTGGTGATCTTTTACATTTCTTTATATATATATATATATATATATATATATATATATATATATATATATATATATATATATATATATATATATCATGGTTATGGTAAAAGAGGTACGAGCCGATATTATTAAACAATGTGTGGTTTAGGTGTATGATTAGGGATGTAAAAATTGGTCAACAGTTGGGTTTCAGGTTGGGCTCTGTCAGGTCGGGTCAAATCGGTTACATGTTATTTCAGGTCATTTTTTGTTTTGACTCGATTCGGTTCAGGTTCGGGTTCATTTCGGGTCGGGTTCATTGCGGGTCGGATTCATTTCAGGTCGGTTTATTTTAGGTTGGGCCAAAATGGTTAATTGACGGGTTAATTTCGGTTTGGGTTGATTTTAGGTCGGTTTCGTTTCAGGTCGGTTTCTTTTCAGGTCGGGTTCATTTCAGGTTGGGTTCATATCAGGTCGGGTTCATTTCAGGTCGGTTTCGTTTCAGGTTGGTTTCGTTTCAGGTCAGGTTGGGTTCATTTCAGGTCGGTTACGTTTCAGGTCGGTTCATTTCAGTTCGGGTAATTTCAGGTCGGGTTCATTTGGGTTTAGGGTTTATTGTGTAGGGATTAGGATTTAACATACATAATATTAATACATTATACGTACATACATATAGGGATTATGGTTTATTGTTTTGGGGGTTAGGGTTTGGGGTAAGGGTATGGTTTATACATTGGTACATTCGCACATATATACTTACATACATTATACATATGTTTATATGGTTTATGGTTTAGGGGTTAGTGTTTGGGATTAAGGGTTTAGTGTTTCACATTCCTACATACATACATACATACATAGCACAAAAAGGAATTAGGGTTGGGGTTTAGGGTTTAGGGTTCATACATTGATACATACATACTTTCAATCATTATACATATATACGAACATACAAAGATTAAGGTTCAGGGTTTAAGGTTTAAGGATAATGATTTATGGTTTAGGGTTTAAGGTTTATGGTTCATAAATTGATACATACATACCTACATGCATTATATATATATATATATATATATATATAGATTAGGGTTTTATTTTTAAGGTTTAAGGTTCATAAATTGATACATACATCTATACATACATACTTATATGCATTATATATATACATATATATATATATATATATGGATTAGGGTTTTTATTTTTAGGGTTTAGGATTTATGGATTATGGATTTTGGTTTAGGGTTTATAAATTGATGCATACATCTATACATACATACATACTTACATGCATTATATATATATACATATATAGATTATGATTTTTAATTTTAGGGTTTAGGATTTAGGGTTCATAAATTAATACATACATACACTACAGCAAAACAAGTTTTTAGCGGCGTTTTTTTAGTCCTATAGCGGCGTTTTTTAGTGCCGCGAAAAACATTCTCGGCGCTTAGAAAAGCGCCGCGAGAAGTGCCGCTTAAACCAGCGCCGCAACAGTTCGCGGCGTTTTTTAGCAAAAAACGCCGCAAAAGGGGCAAGACCTTTAGCGGCGTTTGTGTTTTCAAACGCCGCAAAAAACTATTCTTTAGTGGCGTTTGTATAAACAAACGCCGCGAAAAACTGTTCTTTAATGGCGTTTGTAAATACAAATGCCGCAAAAAAGGCAAGACCTTTAGTGGCGTTTGCTTTTACAAACGCCGCAAAGAGCAACATGCTTCCAAAAAAATCAAATAAAAATAATACTAAGCATCTGCCATGAAAGAAGCATCAAACACTAATCTCAATTTACCAGGTTGCAGTAAGTTCAAAATTCAGCAACTCACACAAATTTCATACATGAAACCAAAAGTTATAAAAGAACCTAAGGAAGCTTTGCTAGTTAAACATGCAATCTCATGTTTATTACAAGTCTCCACAAGGAAGCGATATTGTCGATACATGCATTTCCACATTTTAGCATCTAATAGTCAACATCCAGCTACAATTAACTTCCCAAACCATATTAATCCAACCATTTAGACTACTTTCCAACAGCAACATATGAAGCATTCAGAAAGGTATGTCGCAGAGTAATATTTTTCTTCATAGTGAACCAGGCACGCAGAACAGTTTGGGTTAAACCAAGATCTTTTATCTTCTTCAGAAAATTACGACGCTCTAAGAAACTCCTGAAATGAGACTGTATGACTATTGTATCATTCTCTGAAGCATTATGCAGGGAGCGCTAGGTTAGAAGGAGAAAATTACTTACCACAGACATGCATGCATAGTGTGTGTCTTACCACAGACATGCATGCATGCATATTGTAGCATTCTCTGAAGCATTATGCAGGAAGCGCTAAAAGATAGGAATCTATGATAAGATAAACACACATCAGACTAATCACTAATATAAAAGAAAGAATGGATGGAAAACAATTGATCATTCTCATTAAGATAAAAAATGTTTTAAGAAGCAGCTAGACTTTCATGCATAGTGTGTGTCTTCCCACTACTTGTAACACCATAAGCGAAAACAGTTCCTATAATACCAACAAGCTAATATTAGCTTCGATTATTTACATAAATAATTTCAGAATCGAAACAAACCTACATTTTGAGCAACATTGAAATAAATTACTTTAAATCAATTAATCTTTAGATACGTGTATTGGGAAAAGAAAACTAATATAATCACTTCTCACCTTCCAAGAATTTTCCAGACTTTGTTTTGTATTGTCCGAGTTAACTTTCAATGCGAGTGAGCTGAGTAGCTTTGCCTGTATTTGCAGGTTTGACAAGAGAAACATGGGTGCCAAAATGAACCTTTGGCATCAACGTCGGGTGAAGATGTAGTGCTGCACAATTAGTAGTTGTAGGAGAAGACAACAAGCACCTCTGCATTTCCTTTGAATCCTTTAATATTGGGTTCTGGGTACGAGGAGAAACAAAGAGATAGCTTGAAAGGGTTTACAGATAGGTTTTTTAACATGCCGAACCAGACAAGTGTATTTTATATTTCTCTGTCATTCCTAGGTGTTAGGCTTACTTTATCTTTTCTTTATTCAATTTTCCCTATGCTCCTAAGAACTTCAGATTCTTGTTATCATAAACCCTAGTGTCCTAAACTGTCATGCACTAACAGAACTACATATTATATTTGTGCAATAGCACTTGGGCTACCTGATTATTCACAACAAGATCATTGACTTTGACTGCGTCCTGGCTAAAGAAATCTGAAATTGCTCTTGTTCCATAATGGATGTCAGCAGATGTCCTTGCATCAATTTAAGAGTCAATATGTGTTAGTTGGCTCAAAACCTACAATTTGACTATTCTTTAAGTTTAATACGAACTGCTGGGCTTATTAAGCTTAAGCATGCAACCAAATCCTAGCTGAATTAGTAATATTATAACATTTAACAGGTTAATCATAATAATTCTAATATTTGCGTAAATCTTCCGACTCTAATGGCTACTTCAAATCTGGAAGAGTTTTTAGTGAGATTTAATATTCTTAATAATGATTAACAAGTTCAAGTTTGAACTCATGCACAAGCTCAGAAATGTGCAATGAAATTAGTGAAAGAAAACAAGACAACTTTTAAATCAGAAATTATGTTCACCTTCACTGATTTAATATATTACTTGAGCATGACAAGAGGTTTTCCCAAATAACTAAAGTCAATCGCAAATGTTAGTTCAATAATCATTACAAACGAATAGGTTTGAGTAGGGATTTCTCAGGTAATCTCGATTTTCGTTCTTAACAAAAAATAAACATACCATTCTTATGGTAGGTACTAGACTGACTGGACTTGTACTTGGAGTGAAAATAACAAGCAACCTGCATCCATATACAAAAACCAATAAACCATATATAAATTCTAATCAACTGCTCTACATGAATTTCCAGAGTAATGCTAAAAACGTTCACAGCCCCCAAAATTATACAAATGAAGAAAAGTGAGGCTCAGAAACATACAGAGAAGTAACACTTTGAAGAGGGCACCCAAAGATTGGAGCTTCCTGTATCAAATACCACAGTGAAAGTCTGTAGAGGTGTACCAACACCAATCTCTCCAAAGTATTGGGCATCTATGTAATTCTTTAGAGCAACAATTTCAGAGTCATCAGATAGCCCGGGATTTCCGAGGCGATTATACTTCCGCAAAAGATCCCCTAACAATTTCCCTTCCTTAAAGGCAATGTTTCCGCAAAAGATAAACAAAGAGAGACGGCGACGAGCATAGGCAATGACAACGCAGCAGCAGAGACAGTAGAGAGGAGGAGGCACGAGCAGCAACAGAGACGATGGAGAGTCCAGAGGCATGAGTAGCAGCAAAGACGACGGAGAGGAGGGGGACACGAGCAACAATAGAGATGACGAGAGGAGAGGGCTCGGGGGATCGTGAAATATTTGGGAATTAGGGATAAAGGAATTGTGATTAAAAAAGTTTAAACGAATTCCTTGATTGCAGCATTTGACTTTCCAAACGCCACTAAAGCATCATATTCTGGCGTTTCCTTTAAAAGCGCCACCTATACTTGTTTATAGCGACATTTTTTTTACAAAAACGCCACTAAAAGTACAAAATTATTGCGGCGCTTTTTTATAAACGCCGCGAAACTTATCAATTGTGGCGTTTGTAATTTAAACGCCGCGAGATGTACAAAATTAGCGGCATTTTCCCTAAAAACGCCGCTAAAAGTGCCGGTAAAAGTCTATTTTGCTGTAGTGATATATACATACATACTTATATGTATTATATATATACACATATATGGATTAGGGTTTTTTATTTTTAGGGTTTATACATACATAAATACATTTTACATACATATATATAATATACTAATATATTATATATATTCTAAAATAAAACCCTAATCAACACCTTAAACCATAAACCAAAAATGAAACATAAACCCATAACCCTAATTTGAAACACTAAACTAAAACAAAACCATAAAACCATAAAAATAAAACCTAAACATTATACCCATAAAAAGAAACCCTAAACCCATAACATGAAAACCTAAAATAAAGTTAATAAAAAGTAAACCCCTAATCCCTAAGCACTAAACCCTAAAGGTAAGCTTAGTTCACTAATAATAAAACCTAAACTCCAAACCCTAATTCAGAACACTAAAGTAAAACAAAAAACCTAAACCCATAAAAAGAAACCATAAACTCTAAACCCATAAAAAGAAAACCCAAAATAAAAGCAATTAAAAGTAAACCCTTAAACCCTAAAAATAAACCCTAAACATTAAACCCTAAAGGTAAGTTTAGTTCACTAATAATGAAACCTAAACCCTAAACCCTAATTCAAACCATTAAACTAAAACAAAAACCTTAAACCAATAAAAAGAAACCATAAGCTAAAACCAATAAAATCAAAACCATAAATCAAAACACTAAACATTAAGCCATGAACCCTAAACCCTTAAAATAAACCCTAAGCCATAAACCTTAAAGATACGCTTAGTTCACTAAAAATAAAACATTTATTCGAAACACTAACCCTAAACCCTTACACATTAAACCTTTAAACCATAAATATGTAAACCTTAAACCTTAAACCTAAAAATTAAATATTAAACCCTAAAACCCTAAAACCATAAACAATTAAAACAAAACCCTAATTTAAAACCATAAACCATAAAACAAAACACTAAATAAAATCCTTAAACCCTAAAAACAAAACCACTAATTATAAATCTTAAACCCTATATTAAAACCTAAAACCATAAGAATGAAACCCTAAATCAAACCCTCAAACTTTAAATCTAAAAAATGAATCACTAAATTAAACCATAAACCCTAAAATTGAAACCCTAATCAAAACAAGAATACTTGAACATAACCCTAAACCCTAAAAATGAAATATTAAATTTAAACATTGAAAAGGAAAACCCTAAATTATAACCCCAAACCCTAAATTAAACCCAACCGCTAAACCTTAAAAGTAGAATAATGACCAAATTAAAAATAAAACAAAATTGTCAGCTCAATTTCACAGAAAAAATGACCAAACTAAAAGAAATTAAACTACGAGTGCTTGTAGAGCAAGACTCGTATTAAAAGGCGCGACCCGTATAATAACGCGCGGATCTTTTGACCCAGAATAATGCTTATAAATAGACCCTCACCCCCTCAGTTTTCATTATTCATCTCTTACCGTTACTTTGCCAAAATATTCTCTCGTTTTCTCACTCCTCTAAAAACACGAAATTCCCAAAAAATCTCATCTTTTCGATCAAACTCTTGGTTTTTAACCAAGTTCTTCCTTGTTCATCCACTTTCCACTCTTCAGATCCTATACAAACACCTTAGTCCACAAAAAATCTGTTTGTTCTCGATCAAAACCTCTTTTTTTCCTCAAGAACAACCTTGTGTTCTTCCACTTCCATCTTTTCAATCCTTTAAACCCTAAACCTCAATTCAATTCTATTTTACCCTAAACCTCGAACCATTCCAAACCCTAAACTTATATATCATAAACCCTACACACCAAACCCTAAACCCTTATCACTAGACCATAAACCCTTATCCCTAAACCTTAATCCCCAATCCATAAACCCTAATGTCTAATCTATCAACCATAAACCCTAATCATCAATACCTAAACCTTAATCCATGATTTGTAAACCATAAACCCTAATCTCTAATCCACAAACCCTAAACCATGATATATAAACCCTAATCCCTAATTCCCAAATCTCTTCGTATTCTCCATTAACCTCTTCAGATCCTATGACCCTTCTCATTCCACTATCCAGACTGTTCGTATTCTTCATCTCTCTTTCGGTAAGTTCATCATATCTCTTTCATTTTTCTTTAATCATTTAGTTGTTTAATATGTCTTTTTACTAATTGTGTTCTCTTTTGATCTCAGGATCGTTTCTGGGTTTTGCAAGAGTGTTTTTCCACTTCCGTGTGTGGGTTTCGGGTATATGTTCTTCCTCTGACCCTTATTTGTATAAATGTTTATGTGTTTTGCATGTTTATGTGTTTTATATATATGCTTGCATGTTTCTATGTTTTGCATGTTTCTATTTTGTTATTATTTGTATATATCTGTTAATATTTCTGTTGCAAGTATGGTTTATGTTTCTGTGTTTTATATATATGCTTGCATGTTTATGTGTTTTGCATGTTTCTATTTTGTTATTATTTGTATATATCTGTTAATATTTCTGTTGCAAGTATGGTTTATGTTTCTGTGTTTTATATATATGCTTGCATGTTTCTGTTTTGTTATTATTTGTATATATCTATTAATATTTCTATTGCAAGTATGGTTTCTGTTTTTGTGTTTTGCATGTTTCTTTTGCAAGTTTTGTTTCTGTTGCATGTATGGTTTCTGTTTGTATGTATGATTTGTGTTGCATGTGGGTTAATCCAAGTATAAAAGGTTGGAAACCCGTCATGCGATGCTACTGGTTTCAAATTGGGTTCTTTTTTTAAAAGACCTTGGGGGCTGGTGTAACAACGCCATGTATGAGGATTAATCCTTTCTCTGTTTTGTTGCTATATATGTTTTTTGTTATGTTGTGTATTCTTTTCTGTATATAAGTTGTCTAACAACAAAACTCGGTGTTTTTATTTCAGTATTTAACTTAGCCATAGATTCTGTTTCTTTTGAGATGAACTATCCTGGTGAAACTGCTATGTTCCATTCCTTTTTTTATTTTCTTTAGTCTTTACTATGTTTGTATTTTTCTCAGTAACTAACTCATGGTTTGTTTATTTGAAGGGGAAGCAAATGATCAAGTGTCTGAAGTAGCTCTTTCCTCTAAGAGAAGGGCTACAGTGGACATTGGGAGAAGAACTTCTCATGTTTGGGATCACTATACCTTCATTCTCGGGTTTGGGTTCGTTTCGGTCGGATGCAAGTCGTGTTCTGTTACTATAGTAACAGGTCAAATTCGGGTTCGGGTTCGTTTCGGTTGGGTGCAGGTCGGGTTCAGTTACTACAGTAATAGGTCGAATTCGGGTTCGGGTTCATTTCAGGTTCAGGTCATTGAGTTCTCGGGTCAAACCAGGTTCTGACTCGATCGGGTTTCAGGCAGGTTACCAAGCCGGGTCAATTTTTCACATCCTAATAGACTTTAAGAAGCATGAAACTGCTTTTATGCGTCAGATTTTGGGGTTTTCAAGCTGAACCTCATAGCGTGGGGAGCCATTTCTGGGCTTCGTTACAGATACACGAGAGGTTAGTGCCGGTACACATTAGTTTTGTAGTATTCTAGTAACCATAATTGGTATCGATACGATGAGGAGTGTACAGGTAGCTAGTGCCTGTGTATCGGTATGGTCAACCCAATACCGATACATGCTACCTTTCCCAAATTTTAATAACGTAAATTGGTATCGGTACAAGCATCCGAGTATCGATACACATGGGCTGAGTACCGGTACGCCTTGGATCGTACCAGTACCCACTAGAGCCACTGCCAAAAGTGTTGGAATTTTTAGTGAGCTTTGTATAGAGTTGGGGAAAGGCCATATTGAATAAAATGAACTCTATAGCGAGCCTTTAGTTGAACTATGACTTTGGACGCCCTTATTTAATGATGTTCCATGCCATGTATCGTTTATGGGCCTTGGGAGCCTTTGATTGAATCATGATTGTTTTGGTTGGGATCTAGATACCCAACTACGGTACTCCAGTACACATGTTCTCAATGCACTCGATGTCTATGTGGTCTCAAGTGGCATTCATAACCCGATGTCTAGGTGGTCCCGGGTATATGGCATGCGCCACCCGATGTCTTTGCGGTCACGGGGGTAGTATGATTTGGTACCCGATGTCTTTGTAGTCCCGGGTATATAGCATGCACCACTCGATGTCTTTGGGGTCCCGTGTATGTGGCATGATATGGAATTCGATGTCTGGGTGATCCTAAATACCCGTGTGGCATGCCCAATGTCTAGGTGGTTCCGAGTACATGCGTGACTAGCCTGTTGTCTATGAGGTTTCAGACTAACAAGTTTGACTACCACGGAGTGGTAATTGTTGTTAATTGTAGCATGCATTCTACCTTAAGGGTTAGCATGGATAAACTACTTAATTCATGCCATGTTACTCATTGCTTAAAATGCATGCTTACATTTATGAATGTCAGAAAGTATAGTAGAGTAGACATGTACCACTGAGCTTTGTAAGCTCAACGTACGGGTGTTTTGTTTTCGTGCGTAGGTTGACAGATCACTCGCTTGGAGGAGCATATCGATGAGGATTTCCCAATATTGATTCAACGTGAGTACATTACATTGATTTTAGTAGTTAAGCTATGTATCCATATAACCTTGTGGTAGTTGTCTTGTAACTATAATTTACATTATTTTTAAAATAAAATGTTTTAAATTTGTACAGAGCTCCATTTATTTTAGATTCAAATTTATCTATGGAAACTCTTAATTATGACTTGATTTACATGTGATTGTGGCTAAACTTGAGGTTTTAAATTGAACAAAATTTTACGGGTCAAGTTAGAGGTAGCCCAAACGTAATGGCTTAGATCTGGTGAGATTGAGGTTTTATATTTACTGGTATCATAGCCTAGGTTTAGCTGGTTCTAGGAATTCCCTAGGGTATATGGGAGTTGTCGTAAGTTTTCTAGTGGATACAAGCCCGTAAGATTAAATTTTTACTCTTTTAAGACTGGGAATCTGATGTGCTTCTTATCTTTCCCTTGAAAAACGTCGATGGTGACGTTAAGATGGTTACGATAGCGGTCGTGGGAGCCGATTGGAAAGTTGAGCCTCTCGGGATAATGATTGCGGGAATGAGATTGTCTTGTACCGTTAAGATAAGGACTAGTTGAAAGATGCCGAAATTGAGGATGTGTCCTCTTTTCACAACCTGAATGGTGTTTCAATTGGGTGAGTTAGCCATTCTGAAGATTTCTGATATGTTGTAAGAGTTTTGATGATAAGTCTTCATCGTTATGTGTGAATAAGGTTTGTGGTACGAGTATAGATAACTCGCTATCAAAATCGACCAATAATTACGCATTAGCCAAATGATCCTTCGTCCATTTTGGACAGAGTCTTGTTGATACTTGAGAAGTATCATTTCCCTTCTCAAGGGCATTTCTCGGAGTTAGTGGACTCACGATCCTCTAGTTCATATGTTTTGATCGAGGTTAGAAGTTCTTCATGTTCGATAGAGCTACGCTCTTAAGAGTTGTTGTACCATGGACATTGTTTTGGCTAATCAAGTATGACGTTAGCTTGTGGCATCGAGAGATATGTTTGAGGCTTTTAGATCTCGAGGGAACCAAACTCTTGATGATAAGAAGGTTGAACTCTTGCTTGCTTATCGTGATTTTTGAATTGGTTGCTCAGAGAATGACACAATGAGGTTGTGAAACATTCTTGACCTATGTGGTGGATATCAATGTAGAGAGTTTGAAGCTTGAGATCTTTTAAACCATCAGAGTATTGTTTATGCATCCTAGAGGAGTCGTTAGGATTTCCTCTATGTTAAGGATGTGAGTTGATTTTGAGGTAAGGTCAAGTTCGGCACCGGTGTACATCGCTCGTCTCGAATGACACTGGCCTAATAGAGAAAGTCAAAGATTCAATTGCGAGGGTGCAACTCGAACGAGTTTTCATTTGTTTGAGTGTTTCACCTAGGGTGAATCGGGCTTGTTCTCCAATATAAAGTTGGTTCGTTGATTTGTACGTAAATCGTCGACTACTTGCTAAATGACGATGGAGGACCATTGTCTGCTTCTTATGGTGGATGGCTCGTATAACTAATCGACGAATATACTTGTGTTCTCAGAGTTCAAATTAAGAAGGAGATGCTTATAGTTAAGATGTTGGATACTAGAAATTTTGAAAAAAAATGGAATAAGGTTTTCTCTTTCAGACATGTTGTGCTAACGTTGATGTCGGCGTTGATTTGTAGGATGTATCAACGATGTTAGGGTGGGAACCACTAGATTTTCTCCCATATATCAATTTGACGCCCTAAGTGAAAAGGGTGAAGGTACGAGGGTTATGGAGATGTAAGTAATAACAAGATAATTATCAAAATGCCCTTATGTGTAGAGAATACTAATTATCCACGTGATTTGTTAAGAAGACTTAAGGTTTGAGACTTTTTTTCATAAATTCTTTTTGATTTGGAATCACACTTTCCTTGGAGTAAGCGAGGAATGACAATTGAGCTTCGAGCTGCTCAAGACCATTTTGTTTGAAGCGGAGGTATTGGAAATGATGTATTCTTGTGCAAGAAAAGAGAAGGTTGTGCCTATCCCAACATCGAGAAATTTTGAGTACTTGATCACTAGAAAATTGAGATTTGGGACAACGACGTAAGTCAAAGTAATTGAGAATTGTTGACCGTGTTATTGATCACCACCTAAGTATATTGAACTTGATAAGTGATGGACTATACGAAGTTTAATTCGGGTTAAAGTATCATGTCGCTCATGTGAATCGACCAATGATTGCAAGTGATGGTCGTATGAGGGACTACTAATACTAGCTCCATGCATTACCGATACTCGATTCATCTGGTATAGGTACTAATTGGCCAGTACAGTATCCATGTGTTTTGTTAGTTAAGCTCTGAGTTGAGGATTGGTTAGCTCTAAAAGCTATGAGAAGTAATATTTTATTGTAATTAAGTGGGTACAATGTTATGGTTGAATCAAGGTTCGATGGTTTCTGACGGACCTTGAGATCTGTGATATGTGCCTTAGAAAGTGATATATCAAGATAGAAGATTCTTCGCTTGTAGTACAATTGGAAGTACAAGGCGTATTTAAGGAGCGACAATTGTACCAACTTTCCACGTGTGTATTGGGAGGTAATAAGGAGATGTGTGTCTGAATTCATTGGTAAGTGTTTGACTTGTCATCAGTTGGGAATCAAACATCGAGTCCTTCGAAGTTGATTGAAATTCTTCGAGATTTTCTGAAGGGAAATTAGATGGAACAATAGTAAATTTTGTTAAAAGATTTTTAATTTCATAGCTTCGATGAGATTACGCTTTGAGTAGTGATTTCTTTCTTGGTAAGTATCACGCTTAATTTCGTTAAGAACGGAGTCCAGGTGGAAAGTCTACCTGGGTTGAACGTGGTTCAGGTTGTACGACACCACAATTTGTACATTCTTTTCTTTTGATGCGAGATTCGAGGTTCGTAGTGGAACCTTATCCCTTGGTGGGATTTCTCGCTGTGACAGATCCTAGTGAATGTACGGATAACACCTTTCAGAACATGATATAGTTTTGAGCATATGAATCTATCGCGAGGATCGAGTTAATGAGAGCTGCACCAGTTACTAATTCGAATAAACATACCGATGTGTAAGGTCGGTTCTTGTGACGAGTTGAAAAAGTCTTTCGCTTTCCGAAGTCTTGTGTCGAACAAGCAAGGATATTGATAAATGTTACAAACAAGTTAGAGTCAAATGTCGAGTTAATTTAAGATTTACTCGGTTAGCTCAGAATGGCCTCTAATGGAATAAGATAGGGGGCATGAATTTTGTTAAAGACAGTCGAGAACGCCACATCGATAAGAAGCATTTTGGACAATAACATATTGTTGGCGATTTTTTACATTTCTTTATATATTTGTGGAGCATTTTCATAACGTCTTTCGTGTGATGATGTGGAAGAGATGTCATTGAGCACATATTACAGCTTCCTTCGGTAGGGTTGGAAGAGGGTGTAGATCTTTCTTGAGGAAAAGAACATATTGGGATTCGTACATGTACAGTTGTAGAAACAAAAATAAATATTGCTGCCAAGGTTTAAAGATATATCAGAGTGGCGCAGCAGAAGCTACTTGAGAACTTGAGAATTCATAAGCCTTGACATTCACAGTATTTGATGGATTGTAAATTTTGAGGACGAAATTTTCTTTAAGAAAGGGAGAGTTGTAACGACCTAAATTTTGGGTTAATAACTCGAATATTGAATTTGGGTTTGGGTATCTTGATGTTAAGGATTTAAATTGAAAGAATATGAGCTTGGAAGATCAACTTTGAGAAAATTGAGGACCAAAATTGAAAGAAACGAGGTTCATAATTCTAAAGTGGAAACAAGGGAAGAGTTGGACTCTTTAATGAATACTTTACCCAATGTAACTATGGAAATTTTTACAAGCAATTGTTTTAGGCCATTGGATGGGAATGAAATTGACATCTTTATTTTGAACCATTGGATATAATAAATTTTATATTTAATTTAAAAAAAAAGGGTTTTATAATGGTAACAAAGAGAGAAAAGAAGAACAGAAAGTTCATTATTCTCCCCCATGTTGGACCACAAAGAGAGAGAGAAATGAGATAAGGGTTTCAAACTTCATTTTTAAATTTCCTTCATTTCTAGTTGGATTTTGGCCTAGCTTGTGAAATAAGAAAATGTTGTTCTTCACTTTCTTTTAAAAACGAGTATAATATTGAGGGTTATTATTTGGATTTGAGTAAACTCTAAAATCTCCATAAAATTTTAAAGTGATAAAGCTTAGAGGATTTGTAACAATGATAAATCATAGATGTTTAGAATAAGATGATGAATATTTGAGTTGGGTTTTGGATAAACCTAAAATGCTTCATGGAAATTCTTGAGAGAGCTTATTTTGGATAAACCAGAAAAAATCGCCAAAATACAACTATTCCAATCCCATAGGACATCTCCACATCCTACCAATCCCGGCTTCCCCCGTGCCGCCCCATCAACGTTGAATTTCCACACCCCCTCCAAGGGAGGCACCCATACCACGTTCAACCGAGCCACATTAGTTGTGCTTTGCACCGGCCATCATTGCATTGGGCAAGACCACCATGACACCTCATTCATACACGCTGCACTCATGTACGCTCGGGTCCAATGTAAAGCCCGGAGTTGAACAAGAAAAAACATCGATTGTCTCGTTGCGCGACGCCCCTGAAACATGAGTTCGTTCCTCGCTACCCATAGCGACCAAACAACACTCGCACAACCAATCATCCACCATGCTCGGACAACACCACTAAACCATCCCTCTCAACATTGAGTAAGAAACTCACCAATGCGACGAGGCCGAACCATAGTAACATCCCACCACAACAAAAAATCAGTCCACACATCATAGGCTAATTCACACGACCATAGAATGTGATCACAATTATCCTCACCAACATTACACCACCGACAACTTAGAGAGGAATTCGAGAGGGGGATGCCACGATCAAATAGCATACGGAGCGTCGGCAAACGATCCACCAAAATAAACCACACAAAACATTGGATTTTTGGCAAAAGTGGCATATTCCACACCACACCCACATGCAAAGGATAGGACAAGCCAAAGGAGGACATTAACCCGTGCAACTTACCCACCGAAAACAGTCCCAAATTCGAATGTCTCCACACCAGCCTATCCGCAACTCGATCACGCAAATGCAGCCCTGCCAAACAAGCTTTTAATTCATCTAATTGTTTTACCTCAAAGGACCACAACTCTCGTCGGAAATGACTCGCCAAGTCCTCTCTCGGCATACCCAATACCTACCGGACAAAAGCCAATTTATTCGAAGCCAACCCAAACAAACGCGGGAATACATTCTTCAATGGTTCATCGATTGCCCAACAATCCCACCAAAACAGCACACTACCGCCATCTCCCACAATCCACATAAATTGATTCTCATTTAAAAATTTATCAACGTACTCGTCATTCTGCACCTCTACGATTTGTTTCCACATCGCCGACATGTGTATCTTCCCCTTTTGCTGAATTTGCCATCTTCTCACAGTCGTACCATATTTCACCACAATTATAGACTTCCATAGCGAGTCCTCTGATTGTGCAAATCTCCATGCCCACTTCGCAAGCAACGCTAAATTTCTTGAGCGTAAATTCACCACCTCAAGTCCTCCCACTCGCTTCAGTTTACATACCACATCCCAACTTATCCGACTCATCTTCGCCCTCTCCTCTTTGCCACCCCAAAGAAAATTTCGCCTAATACTATCAATTCGCAGCACAACACGTTTTGGCACCAAGAATACACCCATGTAAAACACCGGCAGTGCGGACAACACCGTGTTAATTAAAAGAAACCGACCCGCAAATGATAAAGAATTACGTTTCCAACCGGAAAGTCGCTTGCGAAACCTTCTGATAAGCGGTTCCCATACTTCAGATCCATGCGGATGTACACCCAATGGAATCCCTAAATACTGTATCGGCAAGTCACCAATCGGACAGCCCAGGACCGACGCAAATTTCATAAGCATCGCACCGTCCACACCAATTCCAAAAAGACATGATTTGTCGTAATTAATCTGTAGCCCCGATGCATACTCGAAGCAAGTTAGCACTCTTTTCAGGTTCCTCGCTACCTCAACCCCTCCCGTCAGAAACATAATAGTGTCATCCGCGAACTGTAGGTAGGACAGAACTATGTCACCAACCACTCGCACTCCCTTGATCAATCCCAATTTTTCCGCATTAACCATGAATTGGTGTAAAAGCTCTGCCACTATCACAAACAAAAGAGGTGACAATGGATCACCTTGACGAATTCCCCTCCGCATCGAGAATTCTCTCGTCGGACTACCATTTATTAATATCGACAACCGAGCTAAGCTCACACACACCATTATCCAACCTCTCCACCTCTCCCCAAATACCATGCGACACATAATACGATCTAAACAAGTCCAACTAATACAATCATACGCTTTGGCGAAATATAATTTAAGAATCACCCCCCATTCGCAAACTTGGATTTCTTCATTGAGTGAATTACCTCATTAGCTAGCAGAATACCGTCTAAAATCTGGCGACCCCTGATAAATGCAGCCTGCACATCGGTGATTAGCGAAGGCAATACCCCTTGCAACCTCTGTTCCAAACATTTCGCCAGGATCTTATACACAGAATTCAGCAGACAAATTGGGCGATAGTCCCCAATTACTCTCGGACAGTCCTTCTTTGCTATCAAAACCACAAAGGTTGAATTCACCCCCTCGATAACTTGCTTGATTCGAAAAATCAGCCATAAACCTCATGATATCAAACTTCAAAAAATCCCATCCCTGTTTGAAGAACTCGAAGGGAAAACCATCCAGGCTCGGTGCCTTCGCCCCCCACAGCTCCAAATCGCACCATTCACCTCTTCTTCCATGAACATATCTTCAAGCCCCCTCCGCTGTTCATTTGACAACATACCAAAGTCCACATTTGGCAAGAACGAACCCGCAGCATACGGCTTATCGAAATGCTTCTGAAATTCCCTCCTAAACATAAATTTAATTCTCTCCAGATTAGTCACCCAACAACCATCTACCTGAATACTCGATATATGATTTTGTAGTTGACGAATTTTCGCCTCTTTGTGAAAGAAGCTTGTGTTATGATCACCCTCCGCCAACCACAATACCCTCAATTTTTGTTTCCAAATTGATTCTCTCAACTTGGCCAATTTCCACAACCTCGCATAAAGCTCCATCGCCCTTGATTTCTCATCCTTCGATTGCCCCACAGACCCGACTTTAGCATCAAGCTGCTCCAATTCCCCTACTACACTTTTATATTGTTCTTCGATCACATTTACACCCTGTCGATTCCATCCTTTTAGCATCCCTTTCAACCCTTTTAATTTTGTCGAAATTTCAGCCTCCCCATCAAGCAATGACAATCTCCTCCATTCATTTTCCATTACATGAATATCCTTTAACCAAAAGTTAAATAATCGGAAAGGCTTCGGACCATTATCAAAAACGTCGCCAACAAGAACAATGGGGGAATGGTCTGATAGTTCCTTCGGCAAATTCAGCACTGTGAGAGCCTCGAATCGATTCACCCAACCTTGCATTACAAGGAAACGATCCAGCCGGCTCCCTTTCCCCCTGGACCGAACCATGTGAATCATTTCCCCTGCATCGGAACATCTATCAAAGCAATTTGTTCAATAAATGCACAAAATTGACTCATACCTCGAGCAAGATGGGCACTGCCCGTTCTCTCCGTCGCCTTCATCACCATGTTGAAATCACCACTCACGCACCACTCGATATGCCTTGATCGAACCACTTGCATTATTTCCTCCCAAAAGGCCCCTTGTTCAGCAATCACACAAGGCGCATACACACCAACAAACCCAGCCAACCAGTCTTCACGCACCCATCGTCCAACCAGAATAATCAAATTCTTACGCCATTCCTGCACCTTTACTTTGAACCCTTTGGGGTCCCAAATCGCGACAACACCGCCCGCTCTCCCCTCCGATGGAGCAAAGCAAAACTCAAACGTATCCTCATACCATAAATGTCGAACAATTCTTTCTGTGATCAACTCCGTTTTGGTCTCTTGAAGTAGAGCCAAAACACATTTGTGTTGACGTAGAATGCGCTGAATAGATCGTCGTTTTGACGTCGCGCCAATCCCCCGGACATTCCACGACAACATCTTCATTCTTTGCTAGACTTTGTGATCGCGCGCTTCGATTAAACGCATTATATCCTTGACTATCGCTTCCTTTCGTCCCTTCTTTACTGCCCCTATTAATTTTCCCAACCCCACGGTTTCGCGAGCCTCCCGCAATATCCCTTGTTTACGGCACACAAAATCGGAGTCCGACAATGAGCCATTCACGATTGCCTTTGGTACTGTGTCCGATTCCTTCTTTTTTCGTGGACGCCCACGCCCACGTTTCGTGAGTTGTTCAGCAGTGGGTTTATCCCCTATCGGTGCCAGGCTCGCCTCAATCTCCGCTATTTGTCTAACTCTCTTTTGTTCCCCATTCACATCTATTAATATAGCTTTATTCACCCTTGGCAATTCGACCCGTGGCCCATCCCTCGTCGGGCTTGTCTCAGTCTGGTTTTCATTCGATTGAACCTCACACATTCTATCGACATCCTCCACCGCACCCAGCACCTCACCACTCATCCGCTCGCCCACCTCTCTATTCAACATTCCCACTTGTTCGTCATCCATCCAGCTCGATGTTTCTACCACTCTCCAATCCGATAGTTGGTTTTCTTTCCAAATACGATCTAAGTAACTCCTATCCACCACGATTTCCTCTCTCGTCTTTATGTCCCCTATTGAAACTGAATTCGGCACCACTGTACCATCCATTGATGACCCCTTATCGTTGTAGGCAGAGTTTGTTTTCCATGCTATTTCTCGATCCTTAGCACTGTCCCTATCTTCACTCAATTCCACTTCACAGCTACAATCACATTTAGGCCCTATCGCCTCCTCAAACTCCATCACTCTTACTTGAACGTAGCTCCCTCTACTTCGAAATCAATTACCTCATCAATGTGGAATGCCCAATCCGTTTCAATTTGTATTCTTGCCCTCTCAAACGATGATGGGGCTAATGTTTCTATGTCAATACGGACCAATACACCCCATCATGACGCAATGTTACTAAACGTCTCCTCTGACCAAATGTGTAGTGGCAGACTACTAATTGATAACCACACTCTCCTACTTGGGATTGTCGTGGACGATGACCATGGCGACACACTTTCTAACCATTGGTCCAGTTTTCCAGATTGCATAACCTCCTCCCGCTGTCCCGTATTGTCAAACATCAAAAGGACAACCGATCCCGCTATACGCATCACTGAGAATCCAAGCAAACCTGCCTTGTGGAATTCTTTTGCTAATTCCGCTATTTGATATGGCTTGCGACAGAAACCTACAGCACAAGTCTTTAAAATTTCATTTTTTTCTGCATCTATGATCCCTATTGCTTGTTTTCGCATCGCCATGTCCAATTTCCTCTCCTCCTTTCGATTTCCTTCTGTACATGTTGTTGCTATTCCCTTCCTCCGTTGTCCCTCTGTCGATTCTGATTGTTCTCCCTTCCGTTGAAATCCCGCATCAATGCCCTGTGATAGCGACGCTTTATTAGGTTGGGAACCAGCCGATTGTGACATCAATTTCCTTTGTCGCGTGAAACCCCGATTTCCATTATACGCCATGTTCACTCTGATTTTTTTATCCATATAGCCAAAATCCATTCAACCTTTCAATTACTCGATTCGCATCGATCGCCGATCCCATTCTTACGAATCCAAATCGTGTGCCATCTCTCGCTCTCTTTTGGGGCACGAACACGTCGACAACAACCTCATGGCGATCAAAAACCTGCCAGACCCCTTGCCAATGTAGTTGATTTGGCAAATTCGCCACAAATAAGGTCCATACCCGATTCCCAAAAGCTTCTCCACGCCTTCCCCCTTTCCCATGGTAGTGTAATTAATTAAATTCGTTTAGTTACCTTTACTAATCTTTTAGAAGGATAGTAATTCGCATTGCACTTGGTTGATTTGTGCAAAAAATTAGAGAAGCTTTCCTTTTAATTAAGGGAGATAGAAAGTTGAAGGAAATCTATCTAGAGTAGCATTTCGAGATTTTTGCGTGATCTTAGTGCATCTCCAACTTTAAAGTGCTTCTTGATTTTCATAATAGTAATTACTTTGCTTTAAGCATGGTGTAATTTTGGGTGTTTGAGCATGTTGGCCATTAGATGATCTTCTTGTTGTCTTGGTATAAAATTGTTGTTAAAAGGCTTAATATGAGCATAAAAATCATAATAGACTTTCAGAAACATAAAACTACTTTTATGGGTCAAATTTTGAGGTTTTAAAGCTGAACCTCATAGCTTGGGGAACTGTTTCTAGGCTTTCATACTGGTATGCATGAGGTCAGTAATGGTACCCATTAGTTTTGTGAGATTCCAATAATCATAATTGGTATCGGTACGATGGAAAGTGTATTGATACCTATGCTCGTGTATTGGTACGGCTAACCCAATAGTGATATGAACTACCTTTCCCAAGTTTTAGTAACGTAAACTAGTATCGGTATGAGTAGCCAAATATCGATACCTATGGGCTAAGTACGAGTACGTCTTGAACTATACTGGTACCCACTGCCAAAAGTGCTGAAATTTTTAAGGAGCTTTGTATGGAGATAGGGAAAAGCCATATTGAAATATATTGAATAAAATGAACTCTATAGTTAGCCTTTGGTTGAACTATAACTTTTGATGCCCTTATTGAATTATGTTTCTTGCCATGTATCGTTTATGGGCCTTGTGAGCCTTTTATTGAATCATGATTCTTTTGGTATGGGATTCAGATACCCAGCTATGGTACTGCAGTACATGTGTTCTCAATGCACTCTTTGTCTAGGTAGTCTCGAGTGACATTCACAACCCGATGTCTAGGTGGTCTCGGATATGTGGCATGCGTTGCCCGATGTCTTTGTGGTCTCAGGGGCGACATGATTTGGTACCTGATGTCTTTGTAGTCCCGAGTATATGGCATGCACCACTCGATGTCTTTGTGGTCTCGAGTAGGTAACATGATGTGGTTTTTGATGTCTGGTTGGTCTCGAATACTCATATGGCGTGCTCGGCGTTTGAGTAGTCCCGAGTATATACGCGGCTAGCCTGATGTCTAGGAGGTTTCAGGCTAACAAGTTTAACTACCACGAAGTGGTAATTGTTGTTGATTGCAGCATGCATTCTTCTTTAAGGGTTAGCATGGATAGACTACTCAATTTATGCCATATTACTCACTGCTTATATTGCAGGCTTACTTTTATGAACGTCACGAAATATAGTAGAGTAAATATGTACTACCGAGTTTTGTATAGCGTGCGGATTTGTTGTTTCTGTACGTAGATTGACAGGTCACTCGCTTGGAAGAGCACGTCGACGAGGATTTACCAGCACTGATTCAACTTGAGTACAGTACTTTGATTTTAGTTGTTGAGCTATGTATCCATAAAACCTTATGGTAGTTGGTCTGTAACTATAATTTACCTTATTTGAAAATACAATGTTTTAAATTCCTACGAAACTCCATTTATTTTAGATTCGAAATTATTTATAGAAACTCTTATTTATAACTTGATTTACATATGATTATGACTAAACTTGAAATTTTAAATTAAAGAAAATTTTATGAGTCGAGTTAGAGGTTTCCCGAATATAACTTTTCAAATCTGGTAGGATCGGAGTGTTACATTAAGTTTTTTTTTTCATTTGTATCCTCGTAAAAGCATCCCTCATCAGCCATGTCATACCGTGGCAAAGAGATAAGCAGCACAACAAGTGCTAGATTAGGTTTAGATATATGTCTTGATCATAACTCATTCGTTGTAACCGAAAGTATCAAGATCTCATATTATTGTTTAATCTATATACATTCAACAGGAGTCAAGACTATATCAATTTTCATGAGATTTGACAACGCGACAAATATTCGTGTCCACTTTATTACTTGTGTCGATAATTTATGCTTGCACTTATTACGTGTCGGTACTCAAGACACCAATAGTCAAGTTTAAGCGGAGCTTAAACTTAGTCAAGTCTCATTATTGAGGACCACCCTTGAAGGAGTTTTCGTGTAGGAGGTGGAGATATTGTTCGACAAGAATTTATCTCATGGTAGAAATTTGTTAAAGTCGTGATCCAAATTCTTTTAGGATCTGGTTTAAACTAAAAAAATACTGTCTTTAGTAAATTTTGTTTATTTTACATAGATGTATAAAATCTATATTGAATATAATTATTTTTTATGCAAGTTTCCTTTGTAAACAAGCAACCTATTCCTATAAATAAATACTTAAGGACTAGGGATTTGGACACAACGTTAGACACAATTAAAATATATTCTACAGAATATTAAGGTACAAACTACTTGTAATCTTTTTTTCATCATAGTGAAAATTTTCATCCTCCGTTAAAGATTTTTTTCCTTTTGAATTTTCTACGTAAATCTTGATATTTTTTATTTTTCTTATTTTGTTTGCAAACATCATCTTTATTGTTTAGTCGTTATTGTCCTTCACCGGTATATTCCCGGTATAACAGTTTAAATCATTGCCCTCTCCTACTCTGTAGGAATGATTGTATGCGTCAAATATAAATGTTTTAAGAAAAATGAAAAATCGAAGCAACATAAACAGTGGTTACTCATAAAAAAGTCCAACCCCTGATGGGTTGAATTAAAAAAGAAATACGAAAAATGGATCCAGTCTGTGTATAGCACCACTGATTTAAAAACCTTGCAACGCTTTAGAAAAATAAGCAGCAACACAATTTAGTAAAATTATGTTACAGTTTAGATGATGTTGAGGTACAGAAATAGCATCTAACCAATAATCATGGTTTAAAGATCACTAAACAATAACTTCCCAAATACCATAGAGAAATTATATATGTATATTCGTTATGTTCTTCATTTGTATATGAAACACACAAGTAATATGGGAAGCCATTTCATTGCATCGCCTCATTGTCCTGCACGTCAAAGAAATCGAAAACATGTAAGTAAAAACTAGCCCGGCGATGCAAGTAATTGACTTGGAGGTTTGTTTTACAAATGACAACTGACGATTACAAGACCTCATTATGGATTAGGATGGAGAAAATCGAAGAAAATAAATAAATAAAACCGATTCGAAATATGTTCGGATTATGTTTTCATTAAATTCTGTGTCATAGTCCAGCAATGCAAGTAATAGACTAGAACTTAAGAGCTATGTTATTCGTATTCGAGTGTAGTTTCCGGATACGAATATGTATTTGAATCGGGTATTTTCATCCCCCCCCCCCCTTTCTTTCATGTGTTGGGGGTCATATCACATAACCAAATCTGGTTAAAGGTTGAACAAGGTGGTACTTCAGGAAAAATGAAGAGTAGGAAAAACAAAACTTAGAAACAAGAGAGGGTAGAGTATGTACCAGTCGCAAGTTGATCTTCTCGGACCAGTTAAAGATATTTGAATGTACTTGATCCCCTCCCAGTTCTTTACCAGAAGCACCAGCAGCTATCCTTATAACATCCTCAATCAATGCGAAGTTTCCCATGATATCAACATGAGCACCACTAAGGGTGCCGCGTCCCTCCAGTAGGTTGGCCGGAGGCGAATGATCGTATTCCCTTACATATGTTCGAACCCCGGATGGATTAAATCGAGTTTTGCCGCGCCAACCTTTAGCACACATGAAACCAGCACTTAAAACTGGTACTGTCTCGTCTCCATCCACAGAATACACACCATCCCTCAGGCAGGTGGCTTCATCATCAGCGGATGTATCGATCTTAAATGGAATACTACACTCAGCATGCGGAGATAACTTGTACACATATGCTCGTTCAGTCTGTAGGCCAACTCCATACAGAGAAAAGATTTCCATATCTGGAGCATTTGGCAACCTGTGGAATAAGAGTGATGGTGAATACCGATAACAAATGAACATTTATGAACCAAATGAGTGCATACATACATATTGCAATAGGCATTATCTAAATCAATCAACTGGAAAACAAAAATCATGGCCGGCCAAAAAGTGCATTAATCGCGGCCATCTACTGCAAATAGAAAGGAAAATTAAGTATAATTCAAGAAAATAATCAAAAGTTAACTCAGATAAGTATCAATTGGACTTCTATCAACTTACAGGTCACAGATTCAGATTAAAGAAAAAAAAGAAGACAAAAGGAGATGACTCAAAAAGGGAAATGAATGCTAAATACCAAGCAACAAGAAACAAAATGAAACTCTGGAATGGGTTTCTCACGTTGTTTCCAAAGGGTTCGACCAATACTTGTAGTGTTTATACTTGGGGTCATCCAAATTGTCTGCAATTCCGTAGGAGAAATGAGCAGTACCACGAGCCATCATTTTCGGAGCAACGAAATGAAGCAGGTCAACAACTGATTCAGCAGTGTAAGTTTTATACTCAGCTACAGCTTTGATACCGGCAAGTCCCATGTCATGATACTCCGTCCACACGTCTCGACAAGTTGTGTTTGCAGCACTAAGACCTTTAATAGCACCCTGAACATTGCCATAAGAAAATAGTCATACAGCACAACATGGTAAGTTAACTATGTTACACGAACTCAGGCAATACGCTAACAAGGAATCTCAAAGATTACACAAGAAATGAATTACCCTGAAGTCTATCCTCTCTATGTCGGATGAAGGTGCCTCAGCAACATCTTTTCCAAAGGATATAATCCTTCCATAATTTGCACTTCTAGCTTTACAAACTGCATTGTCAGCACCGGCTTGATCCGTAATCTGAGTGTCGTTCTCTCTTTTTTTGCTACAGGGATATCCATCCTCCGGTGACCAGTCTAGACCACCCCATATTGTGTCCCCACCTCTTGGTATCATCGACATGGTTGAATCCCAAGTCCGACTCATTCTCATCACATGTTGCAATGTTTGAAACTGAAATATATCATTATCCAGAAAACCGGGTGCAAGAGCCCTGCATTTCGGGTTTCATTTTAGTACTACTGTAAGAAGAAAAAAAACAACGTTTATGTACTTTTGATATAAATGATATTATCAACTAGCAAGTAATTTGCACATAGACCAATTTCCAAGCTCGAGAAATAAAGGCGAAATTACCAGATTCTCTTTGACAAGGAAAACCGAAAACTTCTTTCTAACATGAAAGAGAAGTAGCATAGATCACCTAGGGCTGTAAATGAACAGTGTTCGACAAACTACTAGAGAATCATTCATATATTATTCGTTTATTTAGCTAAATAAACGAGTATGAACAAAATATTGATATTCATTTATTAATGAGCGAGTTTGAACAAAGACGTGTTCAGTTCAATTATGTTCATGAACATGCTGGTTTATTAGTTCATTTGTTTAAAGTTGATATTTTCCATGTAGAGGATTAAAATTTTTGTTTATTTTATTTTATTTATAATATAATATTAATGTTTACGTTTGATTATTATCTAGAAATAAGAAATATATTCATTTACAGTTTGTTTGTTAATTATTCATGAACATATTCATCATGTTTGCTTAGTTTTTGTTAGTGTTCACGAACATTAAACGAACACATAATTTTAAATAAACGAACAAAAACACAATTTTGAAATTCTTAACGTACACGAACAAGTTTTGAACATGCGAAAAATAAACAAATGAAAATATGTTCATTCAAGCTCGATTCATTTACAGCCTTGATCATCATATGATGGAAGAAAACATAAGTTTGAACCCTGTTCTGTTGTATGAATATGTCAGAGATTGTTTCCAAAAGTTCAGAAGATCTGTAAATATTTTGTTATTTATTAGAATCCCTATTTATAAGGGATTGTATTTCTTTACTAGAATTAGTTTCTTTCCTAGTTAGGAGTTTCCTTAGCTAAGGCATAAGTATATATATTTAGTCTGTAAATCAGTAGCAATTTAACAGTCGAAATATAATAAAAAGATCAGTTTTTGATCAGCCTTTCGACATGGTATCAGAGCCTCTTTTTCTTTAGGCTTTAAATGTTCTGTTAGACAGTATTTGTTCGATTTCTCGTTCCCTTAGAGAAGTAATGATGATTGGAAATAATCAAGTAGGAAGCTCGGCTCTAGTGACTCAAATAGTTTCTGAAAAGCCAACACGTTTGGAAAGTTTTGAAAGAAAATCAGAAACAACAAGGGCAGTGAATCGAGATTCCATGTGGTGTACGTATTGCAAAAAACCTCGACACACTCGAGAGAGGTGTTGGAAGTTACATGGGAAGCCTCAGTCCACAAACAAAAACTTCATAGAAAGGGAAGGATCGCAGAGCAGAGCCCATGCAACTAGAGAAGTAGCCAAGGAATCCACTGAACAATCTGGAGAGTTCACTCAAGAGGAAGTAGAGAAGTTGAAGATTCTACTGGAGTCCTTAGGAAAATCATCAATTGCTGGTACAGGTAATCTGGTTTTCTCAGGTATATCCTCTTCCTCTTCTCAAAACTCTAATGCCTTGGAATCCTCCATACCTAATCAAACCTCCTGGGTAATAGACTCAGGAGCAACTGATCACATGACCAATTCCCCTCTCAACTTTCTCAATTATACACCATGCCCTAGCAATAGGAAAATTACAGTTGCTGATGGTACCATGATAACAGTTGCTGGTGAAGGAGATGTTGCCATTAGTAAAAACATTTTGCTTAGAAAAGTTCTACATGTTCCAAAATTATTTACTAGCCTTATCTCAATACCAAAACTTGTCAGGGATACTAATTGCAGTGTTTTGTTTCATTCTACGCACTGTTTTTTCCAGGAGCAGGAAACGAAGAAGATGATTGGGCGTGCTAAGGAGATCAATGGATTCTATTATCTTGAGAATCTTGGAGGACAAGTTAGAATCTTGAACACTCCACCCTCATCTTTTTTATCTAATTCTACAAACAATAAAGACCAAATCTGGCTCCATCATCTTCGCCTCGGTCATCCACCTTTTAAACTTCTAAAGACTATGTTTCCTTCTTTATGTAAAACCTTAGATGTTGAGGAATTACATTGTGACGTATGTGAACTTGCTAAACACAAACGCTCCTCTTTTCCAGCAAGTAATAATAGAACCAATATTCCTTTTAGTCTTATTCATAGTGACGTATGGGGACCTTCTTCTGTTCCTAACATAACTGGGGCAAGGTGGTTTGTATCTTTTATAGATGATCACACTAGGGTTACTTGGATTTATTTGTTAAAACAGAAATCTGATGTTGCATCGACCTTTCAAAACTTTTACACCATGATAAAAACCCAGTTTGGAGCCGAGATTAAAAGAATTAGATCAGATAATGCCAAGGATTATTTTAATCAAATCTTGTCTCCTTTTCTCTTAGAAAAAGGTATTTTACATGAATCATCCTGTGTAAACACTCCCCAGCAGAATGGAATTTCAGAAAGGAAGAATGGACATATTCTTGCTATAACCAGAGCCCTTTTATTTCAGAATAATGTTCCAAAAAAATACTGGGGGGAAGTTGTCTTAACAGCTACATTTATGATGAACAGACTACCCACTAAAGTCCTTGGATCCCAAAGTCCTATTCAAACCCTTACAAAATTTTTCCCACATTTGAACCTATCTCTTAACCTTCAGCCAAGAGTGTTTGGGTGTGTTGCCTTTGTTCATCTTCATTCTCCAAACCGAGGTAAGCTTGATCCTAGGGCAGTAAAGTGCATTTTTCTTGGGTATTCCTCTACTAAAAAAGGCTACAAATGCTATCATCCACCTACTAGAAAGTTATATGTTACTGCTGATGTTACTTTTGTTGAAAGAGAGAGTTATTTCACTGCTCCTTATCTTCAGGGGGAGATGTCTTTTAGGGAAGATAAGGATGCAGATCTGTTTTTACTTCAGCAACAACCTTTGTCCCTCATTGATCTACCTCCTTCTCATTCTGCAGAAATCCAGCCTTCTCATTCTGCAGAAATCCAGCCTTCTCCTTCTCATTCTGCAGAAATCCAGCCTTCTCATTCTGCAGAAATCCAGCCGCCTTCACAGTCCTTACAAACAGAACCCAATAGTCCTCAAACTCAACCAAACAGAAATATTTCTCAGCAAAATGTTCAAGAAACTACTGGTCCTCTAAAGACATATTCGAGAAGGAAGATACCTATGCAGACTCAATCATCTCCTGCTCTTGCTCCCATTCCCATAAATTTTGAGGTACATTCTGAAACTGATCCTGATCATAATGATATGAATTCTAATTCTGATTTTGAATTTCCTATTGCTATTAGAAAGGGAAAAAGAACCTGCACCACTAAACACCCTTCATATTTGTTTATGACCTATAATAATTTGTCCCCGAATCACAGAACCTTTCTTACCAGCTTAAACAATATTGTCATCCCTAAAACAGTAGCCGAGGCATTAGATAATGAGAATTGGAAAAAGGCTATGCAGGAGGAAATGGATGCACTGGAAAAGAATAAGACCTGGGATTTAGTAAAGCTGCCAGGAGACAAAAAAACAGTGGGATGTAGATGGGTGTACACTGTAAAATACAAATCAGATGGCTCCTTGGAAAGATACAAAGCAAGGTTGGTGGCAAAGGGGTACTCGCAAACCTATGGGATAGATTATCTGGAGACATTTGCACCTGTTGCAAAGATGAACACAGTGAGGGTTCTACTCTCCTTAGCAGCTAACCAGGGATGGAATTTACTGCAGTTTGATATTAAAAATGCATTTTTGCATGGAGATCTCGAAGAAGAGGTATACATGGTTGTTCCACCAGGGTTTAATTCGACTGTTGGACAGGTAGTTTGCAAGTTAAAAAAGGCTCTATATGGATTAAAACAGTCCCCAAGAGCTTGGTTTGGAAGATTTGCTAAGGTAATGTTAGGGCAGGGTTTCAAACAGAGTCAAGGTGACCATACCTTATTTGTGAAGCATTCATCTTCAGGGGGAGTAACCATACTACTGGTTTATGTGGACGACATCATAGTTACAGGTAATGATTCAGAAGGAATCATCAATCTGAAAAAGTGTCTTATAAAAGAGTTTGAGGTGAAGGAACTTGGGAGATTAAAATATTTTCTGGGTATTGAGGTGGCACACTCACAACAGAGAATTTTTATATCACAGCAAAAATATACCCTGGATCTTTTAAAGGAAACTGGAAAGCTTGGATGCAAACCAGCAGAAACGCCCATAGAAGTTAACCACAAACTTGGAGATTCAGATGAAGATGATATGGCAGTTGATAGGGGTTCATTTCAGAGACTTGTGGGAAGACTTATTTATTTATCACATACCAGACCAGACATAGCATATGCTGTTGGAGTGGTAAGCCAATTCATGCACAATCCTAAGGAGTCACACCTAAGAGCTGTAATGCGAATCTTGCAATACTTGAAAGGTACACCAGGTAAAGGAATCATGTTTAGAAGAGGAGGAAACCTGACTCTGGAAGCCTACACAGATGCAGACTATGCAGGTTCCAGAATGGACAGAAGATCAACTTCAGGCTACTGCACCTTTTTTGGAGGAAATTTGGTTACTTGGAGAAGCAAAAAACAGAACGTGGTAGCTAGATCCAGTGCAGAAGCTGAATTTCGAGCTATGGCTTTAGGAATCTGTGAGTTACTGTGGCTGAAGATCATTCTAGAAGATTTGAAAGTAGAATGGAATGGACCAATGATGTTGTACTGTGATAACAAATCAGCAATCAATATTGCTCATAATCCAGTTCAACATGACAGAACAAAGCATGTTGAAGTGGACAGACATTTTATAAAAGAGAAACTCGACAGTGGTTTGATTTGTACTCCTTATGTGACTACTGGTAATCAGATTGCAGATATTCTCACCAAGGGTTTACTTGGCAAGGATTTTCAGAAGTTAACAAGCAAGCTAAGGATGGAGGACATCCATGCCCCAGCTTGAGGGGGAGTGTCAGAGATTGTTTCCAAAAGTTCAGAAGATCTGTAAATATTTTGTTATTTATTAGAATCCCTATTTATAAGGGATTGTATTTCTTTACTAGAATTAGTTTCTTTCCTAGTTAGGAGTTTCCTTAGCTAAGGCATAAGTCTATATATTTAGTCTGTAAATCAGTAGCAATTTAACAGTCGAAATATAATAAAAAGATCAGTTTTTGATCAGCCTTTCGACAGAATATATTCTTTTCACAAAAATCAGCCCTACTACACATTGAAATTTATTATACAAAGTAGAAAACGGACCAACGACATGACATTAACAAGTAAATGAGGTCTATTGTTGCTTTCGTCATGTACAAAAATGTACAAAAATAGAATCAAATTTCTAAGGTAACCTAGAATGTACAAAAATGTTGTTTAAAGGAAATGTTGCTTCATTTGTATTTCAAATTTTCCAGACACCATGCAAACTATTGCTTGGAAAAGATAGAATGAGATCACAGACGAACCAATGTAAGATATAACTAGTTGCTTCTAAGAAAGTATACTTGTTAGGTACCTGGCAACTGCAATATCCTTTGCCTCTGCCGAAAAGAGCCCAGCAATAGCTTTTGGAACACCGAGAAATGGCCCACCGATGTTAACCACGGCTTTAATATGCTTAGAACACCAATCTGGGCCGCCACCACCACCCATAGGAGCCGGTGCCTCAACCCACTTCATGAAATGTAGGAAATAAAGAACTCCCATGGAATGTGGAATGACTACTACTTTTCTCCCTCCATTCGTAGCAACCAACAGTTCGATATTACTCTTAATACGGCTCAGTGTTTGATCGCGTACCTGATTAACCGAAAGATGTCAACATCTCACAGTGTTCCAAACAAAAGCAAAATAATAAAAAATAGCATAATCAATGAATTATACTGCCAAGGTGCCTACCGTCAAGAAAAATTCTAGTTCAGGAAAAAAAATTTACCTCAGTGTTTTGAAAAGAGAGTCTCCAATCGTAGGCAGCCATATACATGGTTTTCTCCTCATATCCAATCCGAGCCAAGTTAGCAATAAGAACTGCCCACACAAAATACCCTGGAGCAAAATAATCCGCAGCTACCAGTCCAGAGACAGGTCTCACTCTTATACCACAAGGATCTAATCCGGTTTCATTATCCAATGACATGTGCTCCACCCAGCAAAGAGGTCTGCATAATATCCAATAAAAACACAGAGAACACCAATTATCCAAGCAATACGAGGAGTTCATAATTTAGACACAACTACCGTTTACAAATCAAAATGCTATTGAACCGATCGAGGAGCAACCAAATTGCAATAGGCCTATCAACACAACCGGAGTTAGTCCCATTCTAATATAATATAATGTTTTTCATTTTTACCAGATTGCAAGTTCTTTAAACTGTACTACATACACCTTACATTCTAAATAAATGTTGCTTCCAGTGTGTAAAATACATTTAAGAAGATGTTCCGCATTTGCTAAACTTATCATTTATGTGATAAATCCAGTGCATCAATCTGTTGCAGGTTATGGTAAAAATCAAAAAGCTAACAAGGTCATTCTGGTTCCATATTGTTTTAATACATCATGCAACTTCATGTCTCAACTTATAACAGCAAGGAACACAATAGAAAGAGTATAGATATCGATCCAACTCCAATGTCTTGTCTACTATATCAAGAAAATCATGAAAACCAGTATGCAAAACAAGAAGCACATAATAAACAGATAGCCCTCGTGACATGACCAAATGAGCATATGTTAGTATGTGCTGTATATGGATATGTGTCCAACACGGATATGAAGAGTTGAAGCAACATAGATGGTAGTCAGTAGACACGCTATGACATTCAAAATCAGGTGGAAAAGAAGAGTAGATTGAGAAAAAAAAAATCAAATGACTATCAACTCCAGAAACTAGTTTAGAAAAATAGCTTCCACAAAGTTAAACTAATCATACCAACAACTTAGCCACTTTAAGTAACAAACCAACTTAAGATTCCATTCAACAACTACCCCTTGATATTCTCAAATCACAACAACACTTCAATCTTCAACTTTTCATATCATTTGCAAATTAATACTCACAAGTAACTAAACAACAATTAACCTGGAGTTCCAAACTATATCGACAAAACATCGTAACTTATAACTATAATTAGAAATAACAGTTCAATACCAAAAACTGCAAGGTTAACTCTTTCTATATACAGCATCTCCAGTTGTATTCAACTTTCTTCCTGTTTATAAATAGAGAGGCTATTTTCAATGTCTGAATCCATGATCAAAACGGAAATACCAAAAGTTTACAAACCGGACATTTTATCAGGCAAACAAAAGTGCAACACAAATCATCAATACATGTATAAAATTAACAAATAATCCTAAAAACGGCATTAAAATCACGAGTACCCCTTGCTGAAAATTACAAAACATCTGATTTTATCCAGCAACCACTCTATAAATTACTAAAAACATAGCATCAAGGGATCAATACCTGGCATGGGAAATCAACAAACAATCCTATAATCACCAATACTCCTTATCCAAAAGGAAAAACCCCAATTTCCAGGTTTCTGAACCCGGAAATGGTTAGCAAGTAGACACTTCCAAAAAAAGAAAACAAGCAAGCAGATAAAAGACTAATACCTTTTATACACATCACCAAAAGTACCACCCCATAGCCGCTTTCTAAACAAGCCTTCAGCACACTCTCGCCCTTCCCACAACTCAAGCCCACCAGTGACAATCCCAGGAACAAACACCACCGGATGCTTAGCCTCTAACCCTTCTTTCTTAAGCTTCACACCAGGCGGGTCGGGTAAAGGACCCGTTATTGCCTCCGTTACATACTGAGGAAACGAAGCTGGCATTGCGTTGTAAAGGAACAACAGCAGCCACCACGTTATACATATGCAACCGATGAACCAACAGCACGTGTCCAAACACGACCACTTCGATGGTGGTTTCTCCCCACGTTTCTTCTTGATCTTTGATGGGGTTTTCTTGTTTTTACCATTACCTTCTTCGTCGTCGTCGTCGTCATCTTCTTGGTGATGTTCTTCTTCCTCTTTCTCCAATAAGGGTTTTGAATCTGAAGATTCAGTGATGGGTTTCCTCCTCCTAAGTAGAGACATGTATTTTTCTTAATCAGAATCTAGTGGGTCTTAAATGAAACAGGGTATTCTTAAAAACTGTCTGAAAAATCTTTCTTTTCTTTCTGGGAAAATCAGTTGAAGCACTTAAAAAGAACCCTTTACAGGTTTAGATCGAAAATGAAATTGAGATAAAGAAAGAGCAATTATAGGCATCAAGTCAAGGGTCCATATTCCAAAGCTAAAACGCTTATCCAATTTACTGGCCATAATTTGAGAATATATGATAAATATTGTGGTTGGGGGAGGGACCGATGATTAAATGACAAAACAGCCACTTATAATTGAAGTAAGAATATGACAGAAAATTACTTTAAACATGTTAAATTAAAAAAAAAATAGGACGGTAAGTCGGTAACATAGTTGATTTAAGTAGTAAGTAATTTGTTATCGCATAAGCAGACTTCAAGTTAAATGTTAGACGTTTATAAAAGAAAAACAAAGGATTAGTTCTAAATTAGTAGAAAAACATAAGCTTATGTGGCAAATAAGTGCTCAAACTATACCATTTTTTCAGATATGTGCCTAAAGTATTTTTCAGAACAAATATGTGTCTAACGTTTTCAACATTACTCAAATAGGTGTCCGCAGTCAATGTCCGTTAATTTTCACCATTAAATGACACATGTCAGATTCTTAAAATTCCAAAATTATATTTAAAAATAAATAAAAATAAAATATTTTCTTTATTTCACAAATTAGCCATAAAATTTGAAATTCCTAACACCCAAAACCCAAATCTCGATTTGACTTGATTTCGTCAGCGATTGTCACACCGCTGCCCACAATATCCATCGTCGGACCATCACGAGCATTTACCCTATCATCTCGTCGCCGGAAATTGACCGACGTCGTGCTACACGCTGAAATCGTCGAAGGGTTTATTTAAATAATTCACGATGAACAACGACATAACAAGCGATGAACGATGTGTGGGTCGTTCGGCAAAGGGAGAGTGCTTCAGTCCGTCGTCGAAAACGCGACCGATGCTGGTGGTAGTGGTCGGATTTGAGGTTAGGGATTTGGGGACTATTTTGTGATTATTTGAAATTTTTATAATATTTTAAAATTTTTGATTTATTGGTTAAAAAATAAAATAAAATAATATTTAATATTGTCACGTGTCATGCTTTTATTGGTTAACAGAACTTTTTTTAACGGACAGTCACGACGAGCACCTATTTGAGTAACTTTAAAAACGTTATGCATCTATTTAGCCAAAAAAAATACTTTAGGCACCTATATTGAAAAATGTATACTTTGAGCACTTATTTGACACTTAAGCCGAAAAACATACAAAGAAAATAAATTATTGTTGTAATTAATGAGTTTAAATAATATTATACTTATATTTTATTCAAAAATTAAAATCGTCTCGCACACAAAAATCTAACAATAAAATACATGAAAGAACAAAGGGTAAATAATATCATTGGTCGCTAAATTATTTCTGTTTTTATGTTTTGATCACTAATAATATTACGTCTTTTTTTCTATTTTGATCGCTCACTATTAAAAATTCACGGAAAAGCTAATAATTTGATGACCAAAACATGAAAGAAGCAATACATTGATGATCAAAACAGAGAAAAATGGAACATTAGTGATTAAAATAAAAAACTATAACATTAATGATAATTTTTTAAAAATAATAGTTTGATGGTCAAAATAAAAATAGTGTAGTGAATGTTGTTAACCCGACAAGAAATTTATATTTCACAAATTATTAACCAATCAAATTTATATAAAAATAATATTTTAAGGAAAATGGCTAGAACTGTCTAGAAGTCAGAGAAATGGGTTCGAGAGGGTTGATTGGGCATTGGCGGATGGAGGCTTCTTCTTCTCCATTAATGAGGAGAAGTGGGTCCGGTTTGAATATTGACCAGTTAATTGTTTGAAACGTTTTCAAATTTCATAGATCACCCAATCAGTTTAATTATTAAAGTAATTTTATGAGTGTGTATTACATTTTACTGTTATTAATAAATGTATGTTAAGTGATAAAAAATAGGATGAGTCTACCACGCTTGACGAGCATCGTTGAAAACCACTAATAATGAGCACCATTGAGCACTATTAAATTAATTAATAAAGATTAAAAATTTCAAGCAGTAAACATATAATTAAAAATTATTTAAATAAAATATTAATTAAATTATTTTCTATATATATAATTTTATTAATCTTTTTTTTAAATAATTGGATCAAATATCAACCATTAAAGTCTAAACCCTAAACTCATAACCCTAAACCATAATGTAACCCCCTCGTCCCGGTCTGGACGACTGACCGGTCCGAGTAGGTTACACGAGAAAAACCGAAGTAAAACCCGTTAAGATCTCGCCTCTGTTAGCAACCCTAGAAAATTTTCTTCAAATATCTTGTCTAGATGGACCATTTAATCTTATGTGTGGAACGACAACGGAAAAACGAGATTAATACCACGCAGACGGAACATAAGTTAATTTAAATTTACCATGTATTCAAGTTAGTCCGGATTCTTACATACGCGCCCAAACCAAACATTAACGACTACAAACAAGGCTCACAAGAAACATACAACAACCAAAACCCAAGCCCAACACTTGAGGACCTTTAAAGATGCCAAAAGCCCAAATTACAGGCATGTGTTTCGAAACAGGCTTGCTCGTTTCGATACACGGGCCCTAGTTTTAAAAGCCAGACTGGCCGTACCGATACGGCCCACCTCGTTTCGGTACGGGGTCTTTTTTCGCCTAGACGTTTCGAAACACGTTTCGAAACAGGCCTTCACAGTAGCCAAACCGTTTCGGTACGCGTATCGAAACAGGGGTTCACTGTTTTAAATCCTACCGGAACGCGTTCCGATACGGGTGTCCCTGGAACCACACTCGTTCCGAAACAACCTTACTCGTTCCGAAACGCATGCAGTCTGTGTGTTTCTAAAAACAGTTTTAAGCATCTCCAAATGTTCCCAAACGACCCAAAACCTCAAGAAGCAAGATACATCATGCATACACGAACTCTAGAGGCATACACCCTACTACAAGTATGTCCGAACACTTAACATACATGAAAAGGCCATTCATAAAGGGAAACAAGCATTCACCAACATACATTGCATAGCAAGGTCTACATGCCTTTAAACAAAACACATAAACATCATAGAACATAATCATAAGCCTTCAAGACACAAAGCATTTAAGCAACAACACAACCATGGTTTACAATCCACATCAAAGGCAATAACATCCAAAAGCCAACACATATGAGTCTAACAACGCTCATACAAAAACACATAGCATCGTCAATCCAAGCATGCTAGAACATCAATAAGCCAAACTAAGGAGTTGAACACCAACTTCATACAAGTCTAATACCCCCATTGTCTGTGCATTATTATAAAGACTTAAACCATACTTGAGCTACCCGAGAACTCCGAAAAGCTCCTCCCTTGCCCACTAGCCTTCCGAAACTCTAACGATCTGCATATTGGAAAAAAGAGAGCGTAAGCTTGAAAGCTTAGTGAGCGAAGCTCTAAAAACTCATCAACAATGCAATTTTCAAAACACATTTCTTAATTGAAAAGTAAACCATTTAAATGCACGAAAGAGGCACAAACAACACAATTACATGGTTTGCACGTGCACAACCAAAACACGGTGGGACCACACATCACCGTCAGACTAGTAATTTTTCGATGGGACAACGCATCATCGTACTCTTCTACTAGTCACTACCGGTGGGACCACACATCACCGTAGTAACGACAACCATCACATGAGGTTCGACACCAACAACGACTACACAACAACATCAAACGGAAGTAAAGGAAATTCACAATTCATACAATATCTCAACAATTGTTCATAAACCAATACTTAACAATCAAGATAAAATTTAGCAAACTTTCACTTGGGTTTAGGTTAGCCCTCTAGGCTCCACTCAAACCCCCGAGAACCCTTTTCGAAATCAAATCAAGTTCAAAACATTTCTACTCACCGATGAAACCCAAACGGAAGCCGAAACACCGATCTCAAGTCTCCAAATTCCTCAGAATAGTGCCCGAAGCCTCTCCAACGGTTTCCCTTGATTCTAACCAATCAAAAACAATACATTACTCAACCAAATCATCACAAAACACTGTCACAACCCCAAACAACAACAACCACAAGCCAAATTCTTACAATTTCAAACCAAAGCCAACACCAAAACTCCCATTTTCGTACTCCCTAATAACCTAGCAGAAAATCAATGATTCCAACACCTAAAACACCACTAAACACCTTCAAAATAACCCTCTAACACTGCTATAACATCAGCCCCACTCTCCAACACTAAACTACTTCAAAAACTCACATTTTCACCCTTTTAAAATACCCATGAAAATCCATTTTGGGATTTTTGATAAAAACCCACCATTTTGAGATATATTACATCTAAGGGCAAGACTAAAACATAAATTAGCTTTACAAATCAAGACTCCATCAAAAACCCATTAAATCTTCTTAACGGAGCCAATTATGCATATTGGAAGAATAGAATGAAGCTATTCATCCTATATTTTTACCTTAGTGCTTGAAAGAGAATCTTGGAGGGCTACACTACTACGGCCACCGAGATAAGGAATTAGAGCGATGATCAAAACAAGGCGTTCCAAACCAATGCACATATTGTTTTGTGCAATTGCCTCAAGCGAATACTAAAGGGTTTCATCATCTTTCAACGCCAAATAAATTTGGGATAAACTTGAGGTTACACACGAGGGAACAAATAAAGTCAAGGAGACCAAGATCAGCCTCCTCAATCTTAGCTACGAAAACTTTAAGATGGATCCCGATGAAGATATTAAGTCAATGTTCGATCAATTCTCCATTATTGTCAACGGATTGAAAAGCTATAAAGAAATGATTCCGAAAGAGAAGCTTGTCTACCCTCTTCCCAAATCATGGGAATCAAAGAAAATAACAATCATTGAAGCCAAAAATCTCAAGGTCCTCAAGCTAGATGAGCTTATTGGTTTCTTGCTCACTTATGAGCTCATGAGGCAAGAAAGGAAAAAAAGAGGAGAAGAAGGAAGAAAAGAAGGAGGTTGAGAAGAAAAAGGTTGGAACCGCTCTCAAATCCAATTTAGAGGAGAGTGATTCTAATGAAGAAGATGAAGACGAATAGATGGCTATATTTTCCAAGAGATTTAAGAGGTTCATAAAGTCAAATAAATGAAGAATATTCCAAAGAAGAGAATGCTTCAAAAGTGAACCTAAGGAGAAGAAAAAGTATCAAATCATTTGCTCCGAGTGTGAAAAGCTAGAGCATATCAAGTTTGATTGTCCCCCGATTAAAGAAGAAGATCTTTAGGAGGAAGACGAACTACAAAACTCAAATGGCTACTTGGAGTGATGAGGACTCATCCAATGAGGAGGGCAAACATAAAAGAGTTTCTTTTAAATCCATTAATGATGTATCAACTAGTAGAATATTACAATTGATCCATATAGATCTTTTTTCCCTATTAGAACTATGAGCTTAGATGGAAAACAATATGCATTTATTTTAGTTGATGACTACTCTAGATTTACTTGGGTTCTATTTTTAAGTAAATCAAAACGATGTTGGTTACTCTATTTCTCATGTTAGAAGTGACCATGGAACTGGATTTCAAAATCTTGGTTTTGAAGAGTTTTGTATATCTACTGGAACTAGCCATAATTTTTGACACCTCGCACCCCTTAACAAAATGAGGTAGTTGAGAGGAAAAATAGAACTTTAGTAGAAATGGCTAGGATCATGCTTTGTAAAAAAATTTCTAAAATATTTTTGGGCGGAAGCCACAAACATCGATTGTTATATCATAAATCGAGTAATGATTAGGCCTAATTTAAAAAAAACCCTTATGAAAAATTCAAAAGTAGGAAGCCTAACATTAGCTATTTTCATCCTTTTGGATGCAAATATTTTGTTTTAAATAGTGGAAAAGATAATCTTGCAAATTCGATGCTAAAACTGATGAATGAAGTTTTCTTGGATATTCTTTAAACTCTAAAGCTTATCATGTATTTAATAAAAAAACTTTAGTGGTTGAAGAGTCTATTCATGTTGTTTTCGATGATAACACCTTTTCGATGAAGGATTCTTGCTATGGTGATGTAGGGATTTTAGATGCTAATGATTGTGAAGGAAAATCATCAAAGATAGATGAAGTCTCTTCAAAGGTAGAATCACAAGATCCACCTCTAGAAGCCTTGAAGGAGCTATATATTGAGGAAAGAGAGATCACATACCCAAGGGAGTTCAACTATGTCAAAGGTGGTGAAATTTTGGGTGATCCCTCCAAAGGGGTAACCACTAGATCATCTCTTAGAAATACTTGTAATTTTTGTTGCATTTATCTCATGCATAGAGCCTAAGAATATCAAAGACGCATTAAATGATGATTATTGGATATTGTCTATGCAGGAAGAGTTAAATCCATTTGAGAAGAGTAATGTTTGGACATTAGTTGATAGGACTAGTAATAAATCTACTATATGTACTAAATGGGTTTCTAAAATCAAACTAGATGAGAGTGGTAAAATAGTGAGAAACAATGCTAGACTTGTTGCCCAAGGTTACACTAAAGAGGAAGAAATTGATTTTGATGAAACCTATGCACCCGTAGTTAGAATGGAAGCTATTAGGATGTTACCTGCTTTTGCATGTTTTTTTAATTCAATCCTTTTCAAATGGATGTAAAAAGTGCTTTTATAAATGGTTTTATAAATGAAGAAGTGTATGTTGAGAAACTTCTCGGTTTTGAAGATCGAAAATATCCAAACCATGTTTTTTAACTTTCAAAAGATTTATATAGTTTGAAACAAGCTTCTAGAGCTTGGTGTGAAAGATTGTCTAATTTTCTTATTGAAAAAGGTTTTAACAAAGGGAAGATTGATACAACACTTTTTTTATAAAAAGAAAAGACAAAGATATTTTAATAGTACAAATTTATGTTGATGATATTATTTTCGGTTCTACTAATGAAATCTTTGTCAAGAGTCTGCTAAGCCTATGCAAGGTGAGTTTAAAATGAGTATGATGGCGAAGCTCTCATTTTTCTTAGGACTCCAAATCAAACAAAGGATGAAATCTTCATCAATCAAGCTAAATACATTAAAAACATGCTCAAGAAGTTTGGCTTGGAGAATGTGAAGCCTCAAGCCACTCCAATGAACTCTTCTACAAAGTTTAACAAGGATGAAAGAGGTAAATGTATCGATCATAAACTTTATAGATCAATTATTGGTTCTTTGCTTTATCTTACCGCAAGTAGACCAAATATGATGTTTAATGTTTGCTTGTAGGATAGATTTCAAGCTAGTCCTAGATAATCACATTTACGTGCCATTAAGAGAATCTTCAGATAACTTAGAGATACACCTAGTTTAGGTCTTTGGTGTCTTAGAGACTTATCCTTTATTTTGCATGCTTATTTAGATTCAAATTATGGACGTTGTAAAATAGATAGAAAAAGTACCACAGTCCTTGTCAATTCCTAAGAAACATGCTTATCTCATGGTTTTTTAAGAAACAAAATAGCGTTGCACTATCTACCACTGAGGCGGAATATATTTTTTCCGGTAGTTGTTGTGCCCAAGTCCTATGGATGAAACAACAACTCTTAGATTATGGAATTAATGTAGATACCATTGCCATTAAGTGTGACAATACGAGTGTGCTAGAGTATGCCCAGAGACCAATCATAAGATGATTGTGAATGACATTTGTTTTTACCCTGCTTATTAATACAGAGGCATTGCTATTATTATTTTCAGTTATTATTTTATGTGCATAAATAAACTGAATTATAATAAAGTCCTTAGAATAATATGGTTATTATTAAAAGTCCTTAGTCGAGTATTATTGTGGGTATGGACAACAATAATGCATTAAGACTAATGTGTAGTTGACTGATGACAAAGTGTTGTCATTGACATGAAGATGTCAAAATCAATACATAAGTACGTGTTAGAGAACAACATACTAGACTGACCCGCTATGAGCATGTTTCTTGATTTATTATGTGACAGTCACAACATTGCTCATAGTGATAAATACATGTATGATCCTTAGACTTGAGATCATCATTATTTCAACATCATGAGTGACATATTTTGATATGTCAAATGTGCGTCGTAACTAACTACACTATAAAGACTGATATTGGATATGTCACAATCTATGTAGTAGGATATGATTGATCTAGATAGAATTTGTCCCTCATACATAATAGGAGTAATATCACAGGCTACTTGATTGAGTTAGACTAGAAATGCATAGCCATGCTCGAATAAGTTGATATAAGAGATTATAATTATTCGTTTATAATAGTATATTCAAGATATCAAGAAATATTAGATGGACTATACAAGTGTGACTGTTCCATGACTTGTGCCCAATCTAGATATAAAGGATAAAATGATGTAATACATGAAAAGAGTTAATAACGAAGAAGTTATGTCGAATCATGATTTCTTGCAACTTCAGTGACAATGACATATTGCTAGATGTCACTCATTGTTTGTAATATTAGAACATTTCTAATATTTACTACTAACGTTACAAGAACCTACAGGGTCACACCCACGGTTGAAATGAGCATATATTAAACGAATTATATATGTACAAATTTGTTCTACACGAATTTAGTTAAATTAATATATATATGATATATATATATAATTTAGCTATTGGATAAACATTAAAAGAAAATAATTATTGTTATTATGACCCTTTTAATATATAAATAATATAAGGGTGAACTTCACCGAAGGTCTCTTTTGTTTGGGTTGTGTTCTATTTTGGTCACTCGATTTGAAAAAAGATTATAATGGTCACTT